>OX637306.1:0-1452373 GCA_951799385.1 Hyppa rectilinea
GATCGCTAGCGCGCGCCGAGACGCGTCTCCCGACACCACTCCCGTGCGTCTAGCCCCTATAGTACTCCTGTTATTCGCAAATAAGAAAAAATCTCACACCACGGTATTGTATAGCTAGATATAGCACAAACACTCCAAAACCACCTTAGGGACGCATTGATTTCTACAAATCTACATAACTTTGCCTCCTGGAGTCGCTTTTTTGAGCGGTTTTCAGCGTTATAAATTTTAAATAGGCCCCCTACTGCCGTGTGACAAGTTATATTGACAAAAAACGAAATTGATTTTCGTTCTATAAGACTTGTGAAATTTTTTCATACATTTTGTTCTAAATTCTATATATCAAATCTAATTCTCAATATTATCAAATCCAATAGTTTCAATAGACCACTTACCTGCCTTGCGGTACTCCAGTGCGCGTTCAGCTTGCTCGGGTCCCGTTCGGTAGTCGTAATAATAGCGTTTACTTACCTTTCATATCAAAATTAACGTTTTTCCTGTAAAAGTCAAATTTTTTGCTCTGGCAACACCGTTTCCCCCACCTTAGATCGCTAGCGCGCGCCGAGACGCGTCTCCCGACACCACTCCCGTGCGTCTAGCCCCTATAGTACTCCTGTTATTCGCAAATAAGAAAAAATCTCACACCACGGTATTGTATAGCTAGATATAGCACAAACACTCCAAAACCACCTTAGGGACGCATTGATTTCTACAAATCTACATAACTTTGCCTCCTGGAGTCGCTTTTTTGAGCGGTTTTCAGCGTTATAAATTTTAAATAGGCCCCCTACTGCCGTGTGACAAGTTATATTGACAAAAAACGAAATTGATTTTCGTTCTATAAGACTTGTGAAATTTTTTCATACATTTTGTTCTAAATTCTATATATCAAATCTAATTCTCAATATTATCAAATCCAATAGTTTCAATAGACCACTTACCTGCCTTGCGGTACTCCAGTGCGCGTTCAGCTTGCTCGGGTCCCGTTCGGTAGTCGTAATAATAGCGTTTACTTACCTTTCATATCAAAATTAACGTTTTTCCTGTAAAAGTCAAATTTTTTGCTCTGGCAACACCGTTTCCCCCACCTTAGATCGCTAGCGCGCGCCGAGACGCGTCTCCCGACACCACTCCCGTGCGTCTAGCCCCTATAGTACTCCTGTTATTCGCAAATAAGAAAAAATCTCACACCACGGTATTGTATAGCTAGATATAGCACAAACACTCCAAAACCACCTTAGGGACGCATTGATTTCTACAAATCTACATAACTTTGCCTCCTGGAGTCGCTTTTTTGAGCGGTTTTCAGCGTTATAAATTTTAAATAGGCCCCCTACTGCCGTGTGACAAGTTATATTGACAAAAAACGAAATTGATTTTCGTTCTATAAGACTTGTGAAATTTTTTCATACATTTTGTTCTAAATTCTATATATCAAATCTAATTCTCAATATTATCAAATCCAATAGTTTCAATAGACCACTTACCTGCCTTGCGGTACTCCAGTGCGCGTTCAGCTTGCTCGGGTCCCGTTCGGTAGTCGTAATAATAGCGTTTACTTACCTTTCATATCAAAATTAACGTTTTTCCTGTAAAAGTCAAATTTTTTGCTCTGGCAACACCGTTTCCCCCACCTTAGATCGCTAGCGCGCGCCGAGACGCGTCTCCCGACACCACTCCCGTGCGTCTAGCCCCTATAGTACTCCTGTTATTCGCAAATAAGAAAAAATCTCACACCACGGTATTGTATAGCTAGATATAGCACAAACACTCCAAAACCACCTTAGGGACGCATTGATTTCTACAAATCTACATAACTTTGCCTCCTGGAGTCGCTTTTTTGAGCGGTTTTCAGCGTTATAAATTTTAAATAGGCCCCCTACTGCCGTGTGACAAGTTATATTGACAAAAAACGAAATTGATTTTCGTTCTATAAGACTTGTGAAATTTTTTCATACATTTTGTTCTAAATTCTATATATCAAATCTAATTCTCAATATTATCAAATCCAATAGTTTCAATAGACCACTTACCTGCCTTGCGGTACTCCAGTGCGCGTTCAGCTTGCTCGGGTCCCGTTCGGTAGTCGTAATAATAGCGTTTACTTACCTTTCATATCAAAATTAACGTTTTTCCTGTAAAAGTCAAATTTTTTGCTCTGGCAACACCGTTTCCCCCACCTTAGATCGCTAGCGCGCGCCGAGACGCGTCTCCCGACACCACTCCCGTGCGTCTAGCCCCTATAGTACTCCTGTTATTCGCAAATAAGAAAAAATCTCACACCACGGTATTGTATAGCTAGATATAGCACAAACACTCCAAAACCACCTTAGGGACGCATTGATTTCTACAAATCTACATAACTTTGCCTCCTGGAGTCGCTTTTTTGAGCGGTTTTCAGCGTTATAAATTTTAAATAGGCCCCCTACTGCCGTGTGACAAGTTATATTGACAAAAAACGAAATTGATTTTCGTTCTATAAGACTTGTGAAATTTTTTCATACATTTTGTTCTAAATTCTATATATCAAATCTAATTCTCAATATTATCAAATCCAATAGTTTCAATAGACCACTTACCTGCCTTGCGGTACTCCAGTGCGCGTTCAGCTTGCTCGGGTCCCGTTCGGTAGTCGTAATAATAGCGTTTACTTACCTTTCATATCAAAATTAACGTTTTTCCTGTAAAAGTCAAATTTTTTGCTCTGGCAACACCGTTTCCCCCACCTTAGATCGCTAGCGCGCGCCGAGACGCGTCTCCCGACACCACTCCCGTGCGTCTAGCCCCTATAGTACTCCTGTTATTCGCAAATAAGAAAAAATCTCACACCACGGTATTGTATAGCTAGATATAGCACAAACACTCCAAAACCACCTTAGGGACGCATTGATTTCTACAAATCTACATAACTTTGCCTCCTGGAGTCGCTTTTTTGAGCGGTTTTCAGCGTTATAAATTTTAAATAGGCCCCCTACTGCCGTGTGACAAGTTATATTGACAAAAAACGAAATTGATTTTCGTTCTATAAGACTTGTGAAATTTTTTCATACATTTTGTTCTAAATTCTATATATCAAATCTAATTCTCAATATTATCAAATCCAATAGTTTCAATAGACCACTTACCTGCCTTGCGGTACTCCAGTGCGCGTTCAGCTTGCTCGGGTCCCGTTCGGTAGTCGTAATAATAGCGTTTACTTACCTTTCATATCAAAATTAACGTTTTTCCTGTAAAAGTCAAATTTTTTGCTCTGGCAACACCGTTTCCCCCACCTTAGATCGCTAGCGCGCGCCGAGACGCGTCTCCCGACACCACTCCCGTGCGTCTAGCCCCTATAGTACTCCTGTTATTCGCAAATAAGAAAAAATCTCACACCACGGTATTGTATAGCTAGATATAGCACAAACACTCCAAAACCACCTTAGGGACGCATTGATTTCTACAAATCTACATAACTTTGCCTCCTGGAGTCGCTTTTTTGAGCGGTTTTCAGCGTTATAAATTTTAAATAGGCCCCCTACTGCCGTGTGACAAGTTATATTGACAAAAAACGAAATTGATTTTCGTTCTATAAGACTTGTGAAATTTTTTCATACATTTTGTTCTAAATTCTATATATCAAATCTAATTCTCAATATTATCAAATCCAATAGTTTCAATAGACCACTTACCTGCCTTGCGGTACTCCAGTGCGCGTTCAGCTTGCTCGGGTCCCGTTCGGTAGTCGTAATAATAGCGTTTACTTACCTTTCATATCAAAATTAACGTTTTTCCTGTAAAAGTCAAATTTTTTGCTCTGGCAACACCGTTTCCCCCACCTTAGATCGCTAGCGCGCGCCGAGACGCGTCTCCCGACACCACTCCCGTGCGTCTAGCCCCTATAGTACTCCTGTTATTCGCAAATAAGAAAAAATCTCACACCACGGTATTGTATAGCTAGATATAGCACAAACACTCCAAAACCACCTTAGGGACGCATTGATTTCTACAAATCTACATAACTTTGCCTCCTGGAGTCGCTTTTTTGAGCGGTTTTCAGCGTTATAAATTTTAAATAGGCCCCCTACTGCCGTGTGACAAGTTATATTGACAAAAAACGAAATTGATTTTCGTTCTATAAGACTTGTGAAATTTTTTCATACATTTTGTTCTAAATTCTATATATCAAATCTAATTCTCAATATTATCAAATCCAATAGTTTCAATAGACCACTTACCTGCCTTGCGGTACTCCAGTGCGCGTTCAGCTTGCTCGGGTCCCGTTCGGTAGTCGTAATAATAGCGTTTACTTACCTTTCATATCAAAATTAACGTTTTTCCTGTAAAAGTCAAATTTTTTGCTCTGGCAACACCGTTTCCCCCACCTTAGATCGCTAGCGCGCGCCGAGACGCGTCTCCCGACACCACTCCCGTGCGTCTAGCCCCTATAGTACTCCTGTTATTCGCAAATAAGAAAAAATCTCACACCACGGTATTGTATAGCTAGATATAGCACAAACACTCCAAAACCACCTTAGGGACGCATTGATTTCTACAAATCTACATAACTTTGCCTCCTGGAGTCGCTTTTTTGAGCGGTTTTCAGCGTTATAAATTTTAAATAGGCCCCCTACTGCCGTGTGACAAGTTATATTGACAAAAAACGAAATTGATTTTCGTTCTATAAGACTTGTGAAATTTTTTCATACATTTTGTTCTAAATTCTATATATCAAATCTAATTCTCAATATTATCAAATCCAATAGTTTCAATAGACCACTTACCTGCCTTGCGGTACTCCAGTGCGCGTTCAGCTTGCTCGGGTCCCGTTCGGTAGTCGTAATAATAGCGTTTACTTACCTTTCATATCAAAATTAACGTTTTTCCTGTAAAAGTCAAATTTTTTGCTCTGGCAACACCGTTTCCCCCACCTTAGATCGCTAGCGCGCGCCGAGACGCGTCTCCCGACACCACTCCCGTGCGTCTAGCCCCTATAGTACTCCTGTTATTCGCAAATAAGAAAAAATCTCACACCACGGTATTGTATAGCTAGATATAGCACAAACACTCCAAAACCACCTTAGGGACGCATTGATTTCTACAAATCTACATAACTTTGCCTCCTGGAGTCGCTTTTTTGAGCGGTTTTCAGCGTTATAAATTTTAAATAGGCCCCCTACTGCCGTGTGACAAGTTATATTGACAAAAAACGAAATTGATTTTCGTTCTATAAGACTTGTGAAATTTTTTCATACATTTTGTTCTAAATTCTATATATCAAATCTAATTCTCAATATTATCAAATCCAATAGTTTCAATAGACCACTTACCTGCCTTGCGGTACTCCAGTGCGCGTTCAGCTTGCTCGGGTCCCGTTCGGTAGTCGTAATAATAGCGTTTACTTACCTTTCATATCAAAATTAACGTTTTTCCTGTAAAAGTCAAATTTTTTGCTCTGGCAACACCGTTTCCCCCACCTTAGATCGCTAGCGCGCGCCGAGACGCGTCTCCCGACACCACTCCCGTGCGTCTAGCCCCTATAGTACTCCTGTTATTCGCAAATAAGAAAAAATCTCACACCACGGTATTGTATAGCTAGATATAGCACAAACACTCCAAAACCACCTTAGGGACGCATTGATTTCTACAAATCTACATAACTTTGCCTCCTGGAGTCGCTTTTTTGAGCGGTTTTCAGCGTTATAAATTTTAAATAGGCCCCCTACTGCCGTGTGACAAGTTATATTGACAAAAAACGAAATTGATTTTCGTTCTATAAGACTTGTGAAATTTTTTCATACATTTTGTTCTAAATTCTATATATCAAATCTAATTCTCAATATTATCAAATCCAATAGTTTCAATAGACCACTTACCTGCCTTGCGGTACTCCAGTGCGCGTTCAGCTTGCTCGGGTCCCGTTCGGTAGTCGTAATAATAGCGTTTACTTACCTTTCATATCAAAATTAACGTTTTTCCTGTAAAAGTCAAATTTTTTGCTCTGGCAACACCGTTTCCCCCACCTTAGATCGCTAGCGCGCGCCGAGACGCGTCTCCCGACACCACTCCCGTGCGTCTAGCCCCTATAGTACTCCTGTTATTCGCAAATAAGAAAAAATCTCACACCACGGTATTGTATAGCTAGATATAGCACAAACACTCCAAAACCACCTTAGGGACGCATTGATTTCTACAAATCTACATAACTTTGCCTCCTGGAGTCGCTTTTTTGAGCGGTTTTCAGCGTTATAAATTTTAAATAGGCCCCCTACTGCCGTGTGACAAGTTATATTGACAAAAAACGAAATTGATTTTCGTTCTATAAGACTTGTGAAATTTTTTCATACATTTTGTTCTAAATTCTATATATCAAATCTAATTCTCAATATTATCAAATCCAATAGTTTCAATAGACCACTTACCTGCCTTGCGGTACTCCAGTGCGCGTTCAGCTTGCTCGGGTCCCGTTCGGTAGTCGTAATAATAGCGTTTACTTACCTTTCATATCAAAATTAACGTTTTTCCTGTAAAAGTCAAATTTTTTGCTCTGGCAACACCGTTTCCCCCACCTTAGATCGCTAGCGCGCGCCGAGACGCGTCTCCCGACACCACTCCCGTGCGTCTAGCCCCTATAGAACTCCTGTTATTCGCAAAATAAGGAAAAAATTTGCCCGCCCACCCGCCCTATTGTTGCGACGTATAGAATTTGAAATTTTCCATAGAAAAGGGTAAAATTTTTGGTAAATTTTTTTATTTTTTTGTAAATTCATTCTGGAGGCTTAGGTAGTCCCTCGGGAGTATTTTGGACCAAATCGGCTGTATTTGACGCCTAATTTGAGGCAATTTACAATATTTGACGGTGATTTTACTAGAATTGTAGTTTTACTTAAGATTAGACTGCCGTCCGACTGCAGGAAGGTTTTAATAAATTTTCATCTGACCTTTGTAGTTTCTCTGTGTTTATCCCCCCTTTACAGGGACACAGAAGTAAGCTGGTGTTCTCTGACACTTTACAAATTTCATGAACTCAACTTTTACGAAATCTCCCACTATGTTCCGTACACCGGCCAAGACGGGCGAGAGCTCACCGGGCTCAAAGGTCTCGCAGCGTTCTGCGGAGAAGGCTGGACCATCGCTCCCCAGCGTGAGGCGGAGCATTGGGGAATGGGAGGCCGGGAAAGCTAATCCCCATTCCAAGTCCCCGGCTAACTCCCCGGCCAAACAAACCCAATCTGCTCCCAACACTCAGGAGACGCGCCGAACGCCGGAGGACGCTGCGAGAGCTCCAAGGAAACTGAAGACTGGCTACCCCAACATCGTGGCGGAGGCGAGAGCTTGCCTAAGTAAAGCAAAGCTTCACTTGGGCAACTCTCGCAACCTCAAGACAGAGATCAAAACGGAGGTAGTGAACGCCATCAATAGGCTCTACGAGCTCGTCAAGGAGGCAGCTCGGAGCAAAGCCTCAGTCGCACCGGCACCTGCGGACATACCAGCGACCACCCCGAAAACAACACCCACGGATGAGTCGGTAGAACTAATGAGGAGCCTGGTGGCAGGTCTTGATGACCACAAAAAGGCCATTGAGGAATGCCAACGACATACTCGGGCTCTGTCGGAGCAACTGCAGCAGGTCCCTCGCTACGTCGCAGGCCAGGGACCAACCTTCGCGCAAATAGCCGCCGGCCCCAAGCAGCAAATCCGAGAGCCTCTTCACTCGGTGATTGTATCGTCCGTCAACGACCAAGACACCGGGGAAGAGGTAATCGCGAAGCTAAGGACGGCGGTCGACGCCCGCAACGAGGGCACACGGGTGGAGCGGCTGCGGAAAGCGAGGGACCAGAAGGTCGTGGTCGGTTTTAAGACCAAGGAGGAGCAGATGAGGGTCGCCGAAAAGATTAGGAAAGCGGGTAATCTGGTGGTAGAGGAGGTCAGGAACAAAGATCCCCTTATCATCATCAAGGACGTCCTCTCCTGCCACACAGATGAGGAGTTTACCCAAGCCCTGAAAACTCAAAACAGTCACTTGATCGGGGACATCCCTGCAGGTGATGTGAGGCTGGGGGTTAAATACCGCAGGAGGACGAGAAACCCCCACATGTGCCACGTTATCCTGCAGGTGTCCCCAACTATGTGGCAGAGGCTGACATCGGCGGGACGCGTGCACATTGACCTGCAGCGAGTCAGAGTGGAGGACCAGTCTCCCTTGGTTCAGTGTACTCGCTGCTTGTGCTATGGCCACAGCCGTAAATTGTGCACGCGACCCGCCGATCTCTGCATTCACTGCGGCGACCCTCACCTGCGAACAGACTGCCCGTCTCGGCTGGCGGCCGAAGCGCCGCGGTGCCATAACTGCCAGTCGGCGAAATTGGAGAAAGTCGACCACAACGCCTTCGACGGGGAGTGCCCGATCCGAAGGAAGTGGGACGCGTTAGCCCGAGCCTCCGTAGCATACTGCTAAAGTTGTCCCTGCGACCACCACCGAGTACAAAATGATCCAGGCCAACCTACAAAGGAGCCAGCTGGCGACGAATGAGCTGCTGCTAGAAGCGGTAAAACGCAAAGTCGCCGTAGCAATGCTCCAGGAGCCCTACGTGGGCGGGGTGAGAAGGATGAAGGACTACCGGGGCGTAAGGATCTTCCAGAGCTCTCCGGGAGGAGAAGGGACTGTCAAGGCGTCAATAGCCGTCCTTGACAAAGATCTGGATGTCCTGCAGTACCCGCAACTCACCACAAACAACGTCGTCGTGGTGGGAATCCGAACGAGAGCCTGGACGATCACACTGGTGTCCTTCTACTTCGAACCGGATACGCCCATAGAGCCATACCTGGAGCACCTAAAACTCATAGTCAGACAGCTGGGTCCCAACAGGTTGGTTATTGGAGGCGACACTAATGCGAAGAGTACTTGGTGGGGTAGCAGCAACGAAGACCCGAGAGGGGAGCAGATGTGCGGATCACTGGGGGAATCCGGGCTGCAGATCCTGAATACGGGAGACGTCCCGACCTTCGATACCGTGAGGGGTGGAGTGAGGTACTGCAGCCACGTCGACGTGACGGCCTGTTCGGCGGATATGCTCGACCTGGTGGACGACTGGCGGACTGAAGAGGGTCTCACGAGTTCCGACCACAACGGTATAGTCTTCAGTATACACCTGGAAAAATCAAGGGGCACAGCAATCCAACGAACCACTAGGGTATACAATACAAAAAAAGCAAACTGGAGACAGTTTCATGAGAAACTGTCCCAGGCTATGCAAGACAGACAGCTAACCCTAGTGGATTTGTTAAATATACACACTGCTGATCAAATAGACACAACCCTTAACACATACACACAAGCAATAACAGATACATGCAGAAACACAATACCACACAAACACAACACAGAGACACTTACCATTCCGTGGTGGTCCGAGGAACTCGTGGAGATGAAGAAGCTGGTTGCCACAAGGAAAGCGAGAGTCAGGAACGCAGCGCCGGTCCGAAGAACGATGGTTGTAAACCTGTACCTGCAAGAAAAAGAAAAATATGAGAAAGCAGTGATGACAGCCCAGACGGAGAGTTGGAAGGAGTTTTGCGGGAAGCAGGACAGGGAAGGGGTCTGGGAAGGGATATACAGGGTAATGGGACGAACAGCGAAAAGAGAAGAGGACCTACCGCTGCAGAAAGGTGGGGAGACACTGGACGCAGCCGGCTCAGTGAAGCTGTTAGCCGAGGTGTTCTACCCTGAAGACCGAGAGGAAGACGACAGCATAGACCACCGCCAAATCCGGGAACTGGCAGATATGGTAAACGCGGAGAGCCATGATGAACGGCATGACCCACCGTTTACCCAAAGCGAGCTGAGGAGGTCTATGGTGTCGTTCAACCCAAGAAAGGCCCCGGGAGCTGACGGTTTTACCGCCGACATCTGCTCTCAGGCCATAAATTGTGACCCTGACTACTTCCTGGCGCTGCTGAACAAATGCCTGGCGCACCACTACTTCCCAAAGTCCTGGAAGGAAGCAACCGTGGTTGTACTTAGGAAGCCGGGCAAAGATTCGTACACCGTCCCGAAGTCGTACAGGCCGATTGGGCTTTTGCCTGTCCTTGGGAAGGTGTACGAAAAGATGCTGGTCGCCCGTCTCAAATTCTACTTGCTGCCCAGGATTAGTACTCGCCAATACGGCTTTATGCCCCAAAGAAGCACTGAAGACTCCCTCTTCACCCTCGTGCAGCACATCCGTGGAAAGTTAGCAGAGAAAAGGATAGTCACGCTTGTGTCGCTGGACATCGAGGGAGCCTTCGACAGCGCTTGGTGGCCTGCCATTAAAGTACGATTGGCTGAGGAAAAGTGTCCGGTAAATTTGAGACGGGTGGTCAGTAGCTATCTCAGCGACAGGGTGGTCACCGTGAGGTACGCCGGAGAGGAGAGCAGAAGACGGACTAGCCAAGGGTGCGTCCAGGGATCCATCGGCGGGCCCATTTTCTGGAATTTGTTGCTGGACCCACTCCTAAGACAGCTGGAGACAAGGGGCGATTATTGCCAAGCATTCGCCGACGACGTGGTGCTGGTGTTTGACGGCGATACAGCGCAAGAAATCGAGAGACAAGCCAATGCCGCTCTCGAACATGTTCGGGCGTGGGGTGTCAGAAATAGACTAAAATTCGCACCGCACAAAACTTGCGCGATGGTATTAACGCGGAAGCTCAAATACGACACGCCACGCCTGAGCATGGGCGGGATCGACATCGGGATGTCCCAAGATGTAAAAATACTGGGGCTCACCATTGACGCCAAGCTGACCTTCAACAAGCATATAGCTATCGCCTGTAAAAAGGCGATAGCCATCTACAAGCAGCTGGCCAGAGCAGCCCGGGTCAGTTGGGGTCTGCACCCAGAGGTTATAAGAGTCATTTATACCGCGGCAGTGGAGCCCACGATACTGTACGCCGCAAGCGCATGGGCACCAGCTGCCAATAAACTGGGAGTTATAAAGCAGCTGAACATTGTTCAGAGGGGGTTTGCCCAGAAACTATGCAGAGCCTACCGCACGGTCTCATTAAATTCAGCCCTGGTTCTGGCTGGGATACTCCCTCTCGACCTCCGTATTCGAGAAGCAGCTGCGCTATACGGAGCCAAGAGAGGGGTGCCCCGGCCCGAGCTGGGGGACAGAGAGGTCGAGCGCATGGCCCCTGCGATACGTGCCCCGCACCCCGCGGAACAAGTGAACCTTGAGTTCGGAAGCCTGGTAGACGAGGAACAATACAACAGCCACAACAATTTTGCCGTGCGTATCTTCACCGACGGCAGCAAGATTGAGGGCAGGGTCGGAGCGGCGGTATCTTTATGGAATACCGCCACCGAAACCAAGGCCCTCAAGCTCGCCTTGCCGTCTTACTGCACCGTCTATCAGGCTGAACTCCTGGCCCTACAAAGAGCGACAGGGGAGGTGCTCAAGCGCAGTGAATCCACATTCGGCATCTTCAGCGACTCTATGGCGGCTCTTCAATCAGTAGTAAACGTAAATTCCCCCCATCCCCTGGCTGTGGAAACCAGAGACACCATTCGACGCTGTAAGCTCCAGAACAAGAGTGTCTCCTTGTTCTGGATCAAGGCCCACGCAGGGTTGGAAGGAAACGAAAGAGCTGACCAACTCGCGAAGGAAGCCGCCCTAGGGTTAAAAAAGAAACCGGATTACGACTTGTGTCCCGTATCATTCGTCAAGCGAAGAATACGTATGGCGACGCTTGACGAATGGAACGGGAGATATAGGTCTGGTGAAACGGCTTCGGGAACCAAAATTTTCTTTCCTGACGCGGTGGTGGCGTACAGTGTGGTGCGCAGGATGACCCCAAATAGTATAACCACCCAAATCTTGACGGGGCACGGTGGGTTCTCTGCATACCTGAAACGCTTTAAGTGTAAAGAGAACCCATCGTGCGCCTGCGATCCTGGCGTAGAAGAAACGGTGCTCCACATATTGCTGGAGTGTCCGATCACCGCGAAATTTCGATTTGACACGGAGCAGAAACTCGCCGTAGCACTGGTCGCCGAGAACCTGCCGAACCTGCTAAAAGGAAAGAAACGAGAGGGGTTTTTAAATTATTGTTTATCAATAGCGTCTTTAGTAATAAGTAGAAATAAAGTAGCATAAGTAAATATGATACCAAGTATATTATTAAATATAATTGAAGTATCATAATATAATAGGGAAAAAAAAAAAAAAAAAAAAAAAAAAAAAAAAAAAAAAAAAAAAAAAAAAAAACCCTTTGAATAAACAGTTTATAAGCAAAATAAGAAGATAAACCTCTTTATATTAGTTTTAAAATAGCAAGTAAAGTTACAGCTCTTAGATCTGTGTGGTGTCACGCCATAAGTGTCATTAATATATAAGTTATATTTACGCCCGTAATTGTAAGTTCAATAAATTATAGTCCTGCCTGTGCAATTGTCAAAGCAGACAAAGGCTCTGATCACGTCAGAGGATATCCTAGCAAGGGCAGGAGTGGGTTTTAGCCGGTAAGAGTCCGGCACTGCCCAGACTGGCTCACGATTAAGCCAGTTTGGGCGTCCATGAGGATTTCCCACTCCTGCCAATAAAAAAAAAAAAAAAAAAAAAAAAAAACCTAACCGACATCACTTTGCCTCCAGGAGTCGCTTTTTCGAGCTGTTTTCAGCGTTATTAATTTTAAATAGGCTCCCTACTGACGTGTGACAAGTTATTTTTGACTAAAAACGAAATTGATTTTCGTTCTCAAAGACTTGTGAAATTTTCCATATTTTTCATACAAAAATTCGATTTTCTAAAGTCCGTCTGCAAAAATTATCAAATCCAATAGTGTCAATAGTATACTTACCTGCCTTGCGGTACTCCAGTGTGTTTTCAGCTTGCTCGGGTCCCGTTTGGTAGTCGTAATAGTTATTTTTCACTTCAATTTTCTTCAAAAATCACGTTTTTCATTAAAAAGTTAAATTTTTTGTTCTGGCAACATCTAAATTCTTCCATAGTTTGCTAGCGCCCGCCGAGACGCGTCTTTTGACATACCTCACGTGCGTCTAGCCCTAATAAGACACCCCTAAAATTTCATTTTTTATCCCAATTTTCATAATAAATTACGTTTTTCATTGAAAAGTCAAAATTTTTGTTCTGGCAACATTTTAAATTCCTCCATAGATTGCTAGCGCTCGCCGAGACGCGTCTTTTGACACCCCTCACGTGCGTCTAGCCCCCATAGAACACCCGCAAAATCCATTTTAAAGGAAAATTTCGCATCAAGTATTATATAGCTATATATAGAACAAACACGCCAAATCCACCTTAGGAGAACACTGATTTCTTGAAATCCACATCACTTTGCCTCCAGGAGTCGCTTTTTCGAGCTGTTTTCAGCGTTATTAATTTTAAATAGGCTCCCTACTGACGTGTGACAAGTTATTTTTGACTAAAAACGAAATTGATTTTCGTTCTCAAAGACTTGTGAAATTTTCCATATTTTTCATACAAAAATTCGATTTTCTAAAGTCCGTCTGCAAAAATTATCAAATCCAATAGTGTCAATAGTATACTTACCTGCCTTGCGGTACTCCAGTGTGTTTTCAGCTTGCTCGGGTCCCGTTTGGTAGTCGTAATAGTTATTTTTCACTTCAATTTTCTTCAAAAATCACGTTTTTCATTAAAAAGTTAAATTTTTTGTTCTGGCAACATCTAAATTCTTCCATAGTTTGCTAGCGCCCGCCGAGACGCGTCTTTTGACATACCTCACGTGCGTCTAGCCCTAATAAGACACCCCTAAAATTTCATTTTTTATCCCAATTTTCATAATAAATTACGTTTTTCATTGAAAAGTCAAAATTTTTGTTCTGGCAACATTTTAAATTCCTCCATAGATTGCTAGCGCTCGCCGAGACGCGTCTTTTGACACCCCTCACGTGCGTCTAGCCCCCATAGAACACCCGCAAAATCCATTTTAAAGGAAAATTTCGCATCAAGTATTATATAGCTATATATAGAACAAACACGCCAAATCCACCTTAGGAGAACACTGATTTCTTGAAATCCACATCACTTTGCCTCCAGGAGTCGCTTTTTCGAGCTGTTTTCAGCGTTATTAATTTTAAATAGGCTCCCTACTGACGTGTGACAAGTTATTTTTGACTAAAAACGAAATTGATTTTCGTTCTCAAAGACTTGTGAAATTTTCCATATTTTTCATACAAAAATTCGATTTTCTAAAGTCCGTCTGCAAAAATTATCAAATCCAATAGTGTCAATAGTATACTTACCTGCCTTGCGGTACTCCAGTGTGTTTTCAGCTTGCTCGGGTCCCGTTTGGTAGTCGTAATAGTTATTTTTCACTTCAATTTTCTTCAAAAATCACGTTTTTCATTAAAAAGTTAAATTTTTTGTTCTGGCAACATCTAAATTCTTCCATAGTTTGCTAGCGCCCGCCGAGACGCGTCTTTTGACATACCTCACGTGCGTCTAGCCCTAATAAGACACCCCTAAAATTTCATTTTTTATCCCAATTTTCATAATAAATTACGTTTTTCATTGAAAAGTCAAAATTTTTGTTCTGGCAACATTTTAAATTCCTCCATAGATTGCTAGCGCTCGCCGAGACGCGTCTTTTGACACCCCTCACGTGCGTCTAGCCCCCATAGAACACCCGCAAAATCCATTTTAAAGGAAAATTTCGCATCAAGTATTATATAGCTATATATAGAACAAACACGCCAAATCCACCTTAGGAGAACACTGATTTCTTGAAATCCACATCACTTTGCCTCCAGGAGTCGCTTTTTCGAGCTGTTTTCAGCGTTATTAATTTTAAAT
Organism: Hyppa rectilinea; assembly: GCA_951799385.1. NCBI lineage: Eukaryota > Metazoa > Arthropoda > Insecta > Lepidoptera > Noctuidae > Hyppa > Hyppa rectilinea. Next base: position 14,796 of record OX637306.1, read on the forward strand.
AGGCTCCCTACTGACGTGTGACAAGTTATTTTTGACTAAAAACGAAATTGATTTTCGTTCTCAAAGACTTGTGAAATTTTCCATATTTTTCATACAAAAATTCGATTTTCTAAAGTCCGTCTGCAAAAATTATCAAATCCAATAGTGTCAATAGTATACTTACCTGCCTTGCGGTACTCCAGTGTGTTTTCAGCTTGCTCGGGTCCCGTTTGGTAGTCGTAATAGTTATTTTTCACTTCAATTTTCTTCAAAAATCACGTTTTTCATTAAAAAGTTAAATTTTTTGTTCTGGCAACATCTAAATTCTTCCATAGTTTGCTAGCGCCCGCCGAGACGCGTCTTTTGACATACCTCACGTGCGTCTAGCCCTAATAAGACACCCCTAAAATTTCATTTTTTATCCCAATTTTCATAATAAATTACGTTTTTCATTGAAAAGTCAAAATTTTTGTTCTGGCAACATTTTAAATTCCTCCATAGATTGCTAGCGCTCGCCGAGACGCGTCTTTTGACACCCCTCACGTGCGTCTAGCCCCCATAGAACACCCGCAAAATCCATTTTAAAGGAAAATTTCGCATCAAGTATTATATAGCTATATATAGAACAAACACGCCAAATCCACCTTAGGAGAACACTGATTTCTTGAAATCCACATCACTTTGCCTCCAGGAGTCGCTTTTTCGAGCTGTTTTCAGCGTTATTAATTTTAAATAGGCTCCCTACTGACGTGTGACAAGTTATTTTTGACTAAAAACGAAATTGATTTTCGTTCTCAAAGACTTGTGAAATTTTCCATATTTTTCATACAAAAATTCGATTTTCTAAAGTCCGTCTGCAAAAATTATCAAATCCAATAGTGTCAATAGTATACTTACCTGCCTTGCGGTACTCCAGTGTGTTTTCAGCTTGCTCGGGTCCCGTTTGGTAGTCGTAATAGTTATTTTTCACTTCAATTTTCTTCAAAAATCACGTTTTTCATTAAAAAGTTAAATTTTTTGTTCTGGCAACATCTAAATTCTTCCATAGTTTGCTAGCGCCCGCCGAGACGCGTCTTTTGACATACCTCACGTGCGTCTAGCCCTAATAAGACACCCCTAAAATTTCATTTTTTATCCCAATTTTCATAATAAATTACGTTTTTCATTGAAAAGTCAAAATTTTTGTTCTGGCAACATTTTAAATTCCTCCATAGATTGCTAGCGCTCGCCGAGACGCGTCTTTTGACACCCCTCACGTGCGTCTAGCCCCCATAGAACACCCGCAAATTCAATTTTAAAGTAAAATTTCGCATCTTGTATCATATAACTACATATAGCACAAACACGGCAAATCCACCTTAGTGGAACACCGATTTCTAGAAATCCATATAACTTTGCCTCCAGGAGTCGCTTTTTCGAGCTGTTTTCAGCGTTATTAATTTTAAATAGGCTCCCTACTGACGTGTGACAAGTTATTTTTGACTAAAAACGAAATTGATTTTCGTTCTCAAAGACTTGTGAAATTTTACATAATTTTCATACAAAAATTCGATTTCCTAAAGTCCGTCTGCAAAAATTATAAAATCCATTAGTGTCAATAGTATACTTACCTGCCTTGCGGTACTCCAGTGTGTTTTCAGCTTGCTCGGGTCCCGTTTGGTAGTCGTAATAGTTGTTTTTCTTCTCAATTTTCATCAAAATTTACGTTTTTCATTAAAAAGTCAAATTTTTTGTTCTGGCAACACTTAAATTCCTCCATAGTTTGCTAGCGCCCGCCGAGACGCGTCTTTTGACACCCCTCACGTGCGTCTAGCCCCCATAGAACACCCGCAAATTCAATTTTAAAGTAAAATTTCGCATCTTGTATCATATAACTACATATAGCACAAACACGGCAAATCCACCTTAGTGGAACACCGATTTCTAGAAATCCATATAACTTTGCCTCCAGGAGTCGCTTTTTCGAGCTGTTTTCAGCGTTATTAATTTTAAATAGGCTCCCTACTGACGTGTGACAAGTTATTTTTGACTAAAAACGAAATTGATTTTCGTTCTCAAAGACTTGTGAAATTTTACATAATTTTCATACAAAAATTCGATTTCCTAAAGTCCGTCTGCAAAAATTATAAAATCCATTAGTGTCAATAGTATACTTACCTGCCTTGCGGTACTCCAGTGTGTTTTCAGCTTGCTCGGGTCCCGTTTGGTAGTCGTAATAGTTGTTTTTCTTCTCAATTTTCATCAAAATTTACGTTTTTCATTAAAAAGTCAAATTTTTTGTTCTGGCAACACTTAAATTCCTCCATAGTTTGCTAGCGCCCGCCGAGACGCGTCTTTTGACACCCCTCACGTGCGTCTAGCCCCCATAGAACACCCGCAAATTCAATTTTAAAGTAAAATTTCGCATCTTGTATCATATAACTACATATAGCACAAACACGGCAAATCCACCTTAGTGGAACACCGATTTCTAGAAATCCATATAACTTTGCCTCCAGGAGTCGCTTTTTCGAGCTGTTTTCAGCGTTATTAATTTTAAATAGGCTCCCTACTGACGTGTGACAAGTTATTTTTGACTAAAAACGAAATTGATTTTCGTTCTCAAAGACTTGTGAAATTTTACATAATTTTCATACAAAAATTCGATTTCCTAAAGTCCGTCTGCAAAAATTATAAAATCCATTAGTGTCAATAGTATACTTACCTGCCTTGCGGTACTCCAGTGTGTTTTCAGCTTGCTCGGGTCCCGTTTGGTAGTCGTAATAGTTGTTTTTCTTCTCAATTTTCATCAAAATTTACGTTTTTCATTAAAAAGTCAAATTTTTTGTTCTGGCAACACTTAAATTCCTCCATAGTTTGCTAGCGCCCGCCGAGACGCGTCTTTTGACACCCCTCACGTGCGTCTAGCCCCCATAGAACACCCGCAAATTCAATTTTAAAGTAAAATTTCGCATCTTGTATCATATAACTACATATAGCACAAACACGGCAAATCCACCTTAGTGGAACACCGATTTCTAGAAATCCATATAACTTTGCCTCCAGGAGTCGCTTTTTCGAGCTGTTTTCAGCGTTATTAATTTTAAATAGGCTCCCTACTGACGTGTGACAAGTTATTTTTGACTAAAAACGAAATTGATTTTCGTTCTCAAAGACTTGTGAAATTTTACATAATTTTCATACAAAAATTCGATTTCCTAAAGTCCGTCTGCAAAAATTATAAAATCCATTAGTGTCAATAGTATACTTACCTGCCTTGCGGTACTCCAGTGTGTTTTCAGCTTGCTCGGGTCCCGTTTGGTAGTCGTAATAGTTGTTTTTCTTCTCAATTTTCATCAAAATTTACGTTTTTCATTAAAAAGTCAAATTTTTTGTTCTGGCAACACTTAAATTCCTCCATAGTTTGCTAGCGCCCGCCGAGACGCGTCTTTTGACACCCCTCACGTGCGTCTAGCCCCCATAGAACACCCGCAAATTCAATTTTAAAGTAAAATTTCGCATCTTGTATCATATAACTACATATAGCACAAACACGGCAAATCCACCTTAGTGGAACACCGATTTCTAGAAATCCATATAACTTTGCCTCCAGGAGTCGCTTTTTCGAGCTGTTTTCAGCGTTATTAATTTTAAATAGGCTCCCTACTGACGTGTGACAAGTTATTTTTGACTAAAAACGAAATTGATTTTCGTTCTCAAAGACTTGTGAAATTTTACATAATTTTCATACAAAAATTCGATTTCCTAAAGTCCGTCTGCAAAAATTATAAAATCCATTAGTGTCAATAGTATACTTACCTGCCTTGCGGTACTCCAGTGTGTTTTCAGCTTGCTCGGGTCCCGTTTGGTAGTCGTAATAGTTGTTTTTCTTCTCAATTTTCATCAAAATTTACGTTTTTCATTAAAAAGTCAAATTTTTTGTTCTGGCAACACTTAAATTCCTCCATAGTTTGCTAGCGCCCGCCGAGACGCGTCTTTTGACACCCCTCACGTGCGTCTAGCCCCCATAGAACACCCGCAAATTCAATTTTAAAGTAAAATTTCGCATCTTGTATCATATAACTACATATAGCACAAACACGGCAAATCCACCTTAGTGGAACACCGATTTCTAGAAATCCATATAACTTTGCCTCCAGGAGTCGCTTTTTCGAGCTGTTTTCAGCGTTATTAATTTTAAATAGGCTCCCTACTGACGTGTGACAAGTTATTTTTGACTAAAAACGAAATTGATTTTCGTTCTCAAAGACTTGTGAAATTTTACATAATTTTCATACAAAAATTCGATTTCCTAAAGTCCGTCTGCAAAAATTATAAAATCCATTAGTGTCAATAGTATACTTACCTGCCTTGCGGTACTCCAGTGTGTTTTCAGCTTGCTCGGGTCCCGTTTGGTAGTCGTAATAGTTGTTTTTCTTCTCAATTTTCATCAAAATTTACGTTTTTCATTAAAAAGTCAAATTTTTTGTTCTGGCAACACTTAAATTCCTCCATAGTTTGCTAGCGCCCGCCGAGACGCGTCTTTTGACACCCCTCACGTGCGTCTAGCCCCCATAGAACACCCGCAAATTCAATTTTAAAGTAAAATTTCGCATCTTGTATCATATAACTACATATAGCACAAACACGGCAAATCCACCTTAGTGGAACACCGATTTCTAGAAATCCATATAACTTTGCCTCCAGGAGTCGCTTTTTCGAGCTGTTTTCAGCGTTATTAATTTTAAATAGGCTCCCTACTGACGTGTGACAAGTTATTTTTGACTAAAAACGAAATTGATTTTCGTTCTCAAAGACTTGTGAAATTTTACATAATTTTCATACAAAAATTCGATTTCCTAAAGTCCGTCTGCAAAAATTATAAAATCCATTAGTGTCAATAGTATACTTACCTGCCTTGCGGTACTCCAGTGTGTTTTCAGCTTGCTCGGGTCCCGTTTGGTAGTCGTAATAGTTGTTTTTCTTCTCAATTTTCATCAAAATTTACGTTTTTCATTAAAAAGTCAAATTTTTTGTTCTGGCAACACTTAAATTCCTCCATAGTTTGCTAGCGCCCGCCGAGACGCGTCTTTTGACACCCCTCACGTGCGTCTAGCCCCCATAGAACACCCGCAAATTCAATTTTAAAGTAAAATTGAAAGACAGAAGCAGACGGGTGAATTTTTGGGAAAAATTGTAAAATTATTTTATTTTTCTAAATTGACACGCGAGTCTTGCGGCCTAAAAATAAGTAACAACCATCGCGATATCTCGTCGATAGGCATCATTAGACGGGTTTTATTACCGTCTACTATTTTAGTCACTTGACGTCTGTCCTTTGGACGGCTATTTGACTGACTTTTTAAAGACAATCCCCCCTTTACAGGGATTTCAATAGCGTGTGTCCCTCTTGAATAGTCGTTCCGTTATCCCAAACTCGTAACGATGTTTGGAATCAGGACACCAGTCCAGAAAGTTCAGGTCTCGGAGGAAAAGGAGAGCTCGGAAGCAGGGAGGCCTCGTTTGGAGCAGGCTGGCCCTTCGGTGAGACGCAGTGTTGGGGAGTGGGAGGCCGACAAATCCAAGCCTGTACGGTCTCTTAAGACTCCTTCACCCGCGAAAACCGTTCCACGGACGTCGCCCCCCAAAATTAGATCAAAAGGGATGCAGCAGAGCAAGCTGGAGCGGCCAGGGCAACCAGAAAACGCTCAGGAGAGCTCGCCACGTGAAACGCCTCCGGTGAGGTACATTAACAGAACCACCGAGGCAAAGGCTTGTCTCACAAAGGCCAAAATCCAACTTCTGAGCTCCCGGAACCTCAAAACTAAGATCAAGGATGAGCTCACAAAAGCGGTCGAAAGGCTGTACCAGCTCGTCAAGGAGTCAGAGGCCGAAAAAGGGAAAGGAGCCGAGAGGGTGGTTGAACTCCAAGTAGCACAGGAAGATTTGAGGCCCACAACGGGCGCACCGACAGAGCTCGTGAAGCAGCTCATAGCGGACCTTCAGCAGCACAACCAGGCGCTGGAGGAGTGCAAACAGCACACGCGGGCTCTGTCGGAGCGTCTGGAGCAGTCCTCTCGCTACGTCGCAGGCCAGGGCCCCACCTTCGCGCAAATGACCGCCGGCCCCAAGCAACATATCCAGGAGCCTCTTCACTCGGCGATCGTGTCATCTGTTGACGATCAAGACACCGGTGAAGAGGTGATCGCAAAACTCAGGACGGCGGTCGACGCCCGTAACGAAGGGACACGGGTAGAGCGGCTGCGAAAAGCGCGAGACCAAAAGGTTGTGGTCGGCTTCAAATCCAAGGAAGAGCTCACCAGGGTGACTGAGCGCATCAGAAAGACGGGTGGCCTAGTGGTGGAGGAGGTAAAAAACAAAGACCCTCTGATCATTATCAAGGACGTTCTCTCCTGCCACTCCGACGTGGAGTTCACGCAAGCTCTGCAGAGGCAGAACACCCACCTGATCGGGGATGTACCTGCAGAGGACCTGAGGATGGGGGTTAAGTACCGTCGTAAGACAAGGAACCCCCACATGTGTCACGTCGTTCTGCAGGTGTCCCCATCGGTTTGGCAAAGGCTGACATCGGCGGGTCGTGTGCACATCGACCTACAGCGAGTGCGAGTGCAGGACCAATCGCCACTCGTGCAATGCACCCGCTGCCTACGCTTCGGTCACAGCCGAAAACTGTGCACGCAGCCCGCCGACCTCTGCATCCACTGCGGTGAGCCCCACATGCGGGCCGACTGCCCGTCACTGCTGGCCGCGGAGGCACCCAAGTGCCACAACTGTGTCTTGGCCAGGGCGGCTAACACCGAGCACAACGCCTTCGACAGTGCGTGCCCGATCCGCGAAAAGTGGGACGCATTGGCGCGCCTGTCGGTGGCGTATTGCTAAAGTGCAACCAGCCACCCCCGGAATTAGAAACCCCTGTCCGAACCGACTCCAAACCCAACCTGGCGTACGCACGCACTACCGGGTCATGCAAGCCAATCTGCAGCGGAAGAACCTGGCGACCCAAGAGCTCATGATAGTTGCCAGTGATCAAAAGATCGCATTCGCACTGATCCAGGAACCATATGTGGGGGGAGCTGAGAGTATGAAGAGCTACCGTGGTACGAGAGTGTACCAGTGCGAGGCTAAAGGAAGTGGGAGGGTAAAGGCGGCAATAGCCGTCTTCGATGATGACCTGGATGTCATTCCCTACCCGAAACTCACCACAAACAACATCGTTGTGGTGAGGCTCCGGACCAAAGCCTGGACAATCACGGTAGTCTCTTACTACTTCGAGCCAGACGAACCAATACAACCTTACCTGGATCAGCTGACGAATATAAAGTTGGAGCTAGGTACCGGAATGCTGCTGATTGGCGGAGATGCTAACGCAAAGAGCACCTGGTGGGGAAGTGCTGCGGAAGACCTCAGGGGAGAGGAGATGTCTGGGACCCTGGAGGAGTTGGAGCTCCAGGTACTGAACACTGGAGATACGCCAACTTTTTATACGGTTAGAGGAGGCGTAGTATATAAGAGCCACGTAGACGTCACGGCATGCTCGCTCGAGCTCCTGGACATGGTGGATGGCTGGTGGGTTGATGCGGGAGCAACGAGCTCGGACCACAACACCATTCTTTTCAATCTTAAACTGAAAAGGGAAAAAGGGATTAGCATAATGAGAACAACAAGAAAGTACAACACGAAGAAGGCAAATTGGGAAAAATTTAAAATTAAATTGGGGGAATACAAAATTGAAAATAACATTAGTTTAAATAGCATTAATCAGATAATAAATAAAAATGAGCTTGAACAATTAGTAATAAAATACAGAGACGTAATCGACAAAGCATGCGACGAGGCTATCCCTAAGATTAGTAACAAAGTCAAACTTACCATTCCATGGTGGTCCGAGGATCTCGCTGCGAAGAAGAAGGAGGTCGTGACTAGGAAGAACCGCATCCGCAACGCCGCGCCGGTCCGCAGAGCGAGGGTCGTCGACGAATACCTAAAAATAAAAGAAGAGTATGAGAACCAAGCAAAGGAAGCAGTAATAGCTAGCTGGAAAGGCTTTTGCGAAAAGCAAGACAGAGAGGGACTGTGGGAAGGCATCTATAGAGTCATAAGGGGGACCACCGAGAGACAAGAGGACTTGACCCTGATGAGCGATGGTGCATACCTGACCCCGAAGGAATCGGCAGGACACACACAAAATGACACTCCCCTCGTACCGTCTTGGAGGGGCGCGCGTGGAACACTACGCGCCGCCGCCTCGGGCCCAGATGTTGTTGTGGGGGGCGACAGACTAGCCCCGCGTCCGTCGCCCCTGGACCCATTTAGGGGGGCTGGAAGAGGGCATTGTCTGCCCTCCTCCGACGCCCGGTGCGCCTGCTGCGGGCCGGGTTGAGGGAGGTGATCTCCCGCTCCCGCTCCGCAGCCTCCTTCTGCGAAATGACTTGCTCGCAGAAGGATACCACCGCGTCCCAGGCCTGTTCACTGCCGACCATGGCGTTAACGACGGCCGGCAGCGACAGGTCGCTGCCTACTTCTGAGATGAGGGCACGGCGCGGCTCCAGCCATGCGGCACATTCTGCCAGCGTATGCCGTGCCGTGTCCTCCCGACAGTCGACGCAGTGGTGACACCGAGCGTCTGGCTCCCTGGTTATGCGACACAGGAACTTCCCGAAGCAACCATGCCCCGAGAGAACCTGTGTCGCCCGAAAAGTCAGGGAGCCGTGCCGTCTTCCGAGCCACTCGCTGAGCACTGGTCGGATCGCCTCGATGGTGTTGAGGCCGGCGGTAGGGCGTGAGAGCCTGTCCCGCCAGTCCGCCACCAGGACCTCGTAGAGCTGAGACCGACGCAGCTCCAATTGTTGCTGCATCGGTCGTTCGCCCCGCGCCCGCATTTCCTCGCGCCACCGGAACAGTGACGCGAGGACCTTCGCCTCCAGGTCCCAGGGCGGGGATCCGGCCAGTGCGCATGCCGCCTCGTAGGAGATCGTGCGATATCCCCTGATGACTCTGACGGCCATAGCTCTCTGTGGCTTACGCAAGACAGAGATGCTCCCGGCCGTCAGGTCAGCCGCCCAGATCGGTGCCCCGTACAGGGCCATCGATCGCACGATCCCCACGTAGAGCCGCCTACAAGTGGCGCTCGGGCCCCCCAGATTGGGAAGCAGCGTTGATAGGGCCCCGGCCGCGCCCAACAACTTGGGCGCAAGCCGCCGGAAGTGGGGGCCAAAGTCCCACCGGCTGTCGAGCACCAATCCTAGGTACTTCATGGTAGGCTCGACAGCGATCCGGACCCCCCCGACCACAATGTGTGATCCCGGCGGCGGCGCCCGTCGGGGACCATGGAACACCATGGCCTCCGACTTGTTGAGGGCCACCTCCAGGCCGAGGCGCCGAATGCGGCTCACAACTTGTGAGACCGCCGCCGTCGCCAGCAACGCTGCTTCCCTGTGCGAGCTCCCCCGGGCCGTGACCAACGTGTCGTCAGCGTAACACGTCAGCTGCACGCCCGGCTGGAGCTCACCCCTCAGCACCCAGTCGTAGCCGATGTTCCACAGGAGCGGTCCGACGACCGATCCCTGCGGAACACCGCACGACATGGGGTGCTGGTGACCGCCATCACGTCCCACGTAGGTGACACACCTCTCCGACAGATAAGCCCCAACGATGCGACGGAGGTAGAGAGGCACTTGATGAAAGCGCAGTGCCTCTCTGATACAACTCCAGGGCAGGGTGTTGAAGGCGTTGGAAATGTCTAACGACACCGCCATCACCACCCCACCCCGAGACACCGTTTCCTCCGCCAGGACTCTCACCCGCGATATCGCGTGGATGGTGGAGCGCCCGTGCCGAAAACCAAATTGGCACTCATCTAGGTCCGGCCCTTCTTCGCACAAGTGGCTGACGAGGCGGGCTGCGATGATACGCTCAAACATCTTGCCCACCTCGTCGAGCAGCACTATGGGCCGGTACGCGGACGGTGAGTCCGCAGGGCGCCCCGCCTTCTTGAGCAGGACCAGACGGCCGGTCTTCCACAATGTTGGAAACCGGCCCTGCTCAAGACACGCGGTGAAGAGTCCTCTCAGCTGGGGCTCTAGCTCCTTCAGAGCGAGGGCCAGCGCGATGCCGTGGATGCCGTCAGGCCCCGGAGCCACATTCTTGGCCCGGAGCCGCATCACGGCTGCCCTCATCTCTGCCTGTGTCACCTCTGGGACGTCGATGGCGTGTTCCTCCTCCGGAGGCTCTGCGGCTGTGGGCATAGCCATCGGCGGCGGAGTGTGCTCCGCTCTCGCCGGGAAGAGGGCTGCGACGACCTCCTCCAACAGCTCGGGCTGGAGGCTCTCGGTGAGTGGGGGCGCGGCGGCTCTTAGTTTCCCTCGAACCGCACGATAGGGGCGCCCCCACGGATCTCCGTCGAGAGTCTCCAGCATCTCCCCCCTGGCTCGCGATCTCGCATCGCCGATGGCCAGCCACAGAGCCTGCTTAGCCGCGCGGTACACCTCATACAGCGCGGCTTCTTCGTCAGGGACCCGACGACGTCGTCTTCGATAGTGGGTGTACGGGCGCCTCGCCGCGACGCACGCTATACGCAGCCGTGCGATCTCGGCGGACCACCAGTACACCTGGCGCCTTGCTGACAGCGTGTGGACCCGGGGCATGGACGCGTCGCAAATGTGCGTCATCGCCCCGCGGAACCACAGCGCCTCTTGTTCGACGTCGACGGGTCCGTTCGTCGTCGACTCCCGGATCCAGGCCTGGAACCTAACCTAACCTTTTTTTTTTTTTTTTTTTTTTGATCCGGGGGGAAAATCCTAATGGATGTCCCCCGCCCCGGGGAGGGCGGAGGGGTCTGTCAGACTCTTACTGACTAAAAACCACCCCGGGTGTTCCCTCTCACACCTTCGCCGGGGGTCGCGGGAATCAAAAAGAATTCTTCCGCAACCCCCGTGGTGCCGGCCCGCCGCAGCGGGCCTCGTCTCGGCCGAGCGGGAGTGAGGTGTACGACACTCCCCTCGTACCGTCTTGGAGGGGCGCGCGTGGAACACTACGCGCCGCCGCCTCGGGCCCAGATGTTGTTGTGGGGGGCGACAGACTAGCCCCGCGTCCGTCGCCCCTGGACCCATTTAGGGGGGCTGGAAGAGGGCATTGTCTGCCCTCCTCCGACGCCCGGTGCGCCTGCTGCGGGCCGGGTTGAGGGAGGTGATCTCCCGCTCCCGCTCCGCAGCCTCCTTCTGCGAAATGACTTGCTCGCAGAAGGATACCACCGCGTCCCAGGCCTGTTCACTGCCGACCATGGCGTTAACGACGGCCGGCAGCGACAGGTCGCTGCCTACTTCTGAGATGAGGGCACGGCGCGGCTCCAGCCATGCGGCACATTCTGCCAGCGTATGCCGTGCCGTGTCCTCCCGACAGTCGACGCAGTGGTGACACCGAGCGTCTGGCTCCCTGGTTATGCGACACAGGAACTTCCCGAAGCAACCATGCCCCGAGAGAACCTGTGTCGCCCGAAAAGTCAGGGAGCCGTGCCTTCTTCCGAGCCACTCGCTGAGCACCGGTCGGATCGCCTCGATGGTGTTGAGGCCGGCGGTAGGGCGTGAGAGCCTGTCCCGCCAGTCCGCCACCAGGACCTCGTGGAGCTGAGACCGACGCAGCTCCAATTGTTGCTGCATCGGTCGTTCGCCCCGCGCCCGCATCTCCTCGCGCCACCGGAACAGTGACGCGAGGACCTTCGCCTCCAGGTCCCAGGGCGGGGATCCGGCCAGTGCGCATGCCGCCTCGTAGGAGATCGTGCGATATCCCCTAATGACTCTGACGGCCATAGCTCTCTGTGGCTTACGCAAGACAGAGATGCTCCCGGCCGTCAGGTCAGCCGCCCAGATCGGTGCCCCGTATAGGGCCATCGATCGCACGATCCCCACGTAGAGCCGCCTGCAAGTGGCGCTCGGGCCCCCCAGATTGGGAAGCAACGTTGAAAGCGCTCCGGCCGCGCCCAACAACTTGGGCGCAAGCCGCCGGAAGTGGGGGCCAAAGTCCCACCGGCTGTCGAGCACCAATCCTAGGTACTTCATGGTAGGCTCGACAGCGATGCGGACCCCCCCGACCACAATGTGTGATCCCGGCGGCGGCGCCCGTCGGGGACCATGGAACACCATGGCCTCCGACTTGTTGAGGGCCACCTCCAGGCCGAGGCGCCGAATGCGGCTCACCACCTGTGAGACCGCCGCCGTCGCCAGCAACGCTGCTTCCCTGTGCGAGCTCCCCCGGGCCGTGACCAACGTGTCGTCAGCGTAACACGTCAGCTGCACGCCCGGCTGGAGCTCACCCCTCAGCACCCAGTCGTAGCCGATGTTCCACAGGAGCGGTCCGACGACCGATCCCTGCGGAACACCGCACGACATGGGGTGCTGGTGACCGCCATCACGTCCCACGTAGGTGACACACCTCTCCGACAAATAAGCCCCAACGATGCGACGGAGGTAGAGAGGCACTCGATGATAGAGCAGTGCCTCTCTGATACAACTCCAGGGCAGGGTGTTGAAGGCGTTGGAAATGTCTAACGACACCGCCATCACCACCCCACCCCGAGACACCGTTTCCTCCGCCAGGACTCTCACCCGCGATATCGCGTGGATGGTGGAGCGCCCGTGCCGAAAACCAAATTGGCACTCGTTCAGATCCGGCCCTTCTTCGCACAAGTGGCTGACGAGGCGGGCTGCGATGATCCGCTCAAACATCTTGCCCACCTCGTCGAGCAGCACAATGGGCCGGTACGCGGACGGTGAGTCCGCAGGGCGCCCCGCCTTCTTGAGCAGGACTAGCCGGCCGGTCTTCCATAATGTTGGAAACCGGCCCTGCTCAAGACACGCGGTGAAGAGTCCTCTCAGCTGGGGCTCCAGCTCCTTCAGAGCGAGGGCCAGCGCGATGCCGTGGATGCCGTCAGGCCCCGGAGCCACATTCTTGGCCCGGAGCCGCATCACGGCTGCCCTCATCTCTGCCTGTGTCACCTCTGGGACGTCGATGGCGTGTTCCTCCTCCGGAGGCTCTGCGGCTGTGGGCATAGCCATCGGCGGCGGAGTGTGCTCCGCTCTCGCCGGGAAGAGGGCTGCGACGACCTCCTCCAACAGCTCGGGCTGGAGGCTCTCGGTGAGTGGGGGCGCGGCGGCTCTCAGTTTCCCTCGAACCGCGCGATAGGGGCGCCCCCACGGATCTCCGTCGAGAGTCTCCAGCATCTCCCCCCTGGCTCGCGATCTCGCATCGCCGATGGCCAGCCACAGAGCCTGCTTAGCCGCGCGGTACACCTCATACAGCGCGGCTTCTTCGTCAGGGACCCGACGACGTCGTCTTCGATAGTGGGTGTACGGGCGCCTCGCCGCGACGCACGCTATACGCAGCCGTGCGATCTCGGCGGACCACCAGTACACCTGGCGCCTTGCTGACAGCGTGTGGACCCGGGGCATGGACGCGTCGCTAATGTGCGTCATCGCCCCGCGGAACCACAGCGCCTCTTGTTCGACGTCGACGGGTCCGTTCGTCGTCGACTCCCGGATCCAGGCCTGGACAATAGCGGCCTCCTCGAGAAGTTCCCTGTCGATGCGCTTGCGCGCCCAGCGCGGGCCGTCCATTCGCGGGGCCGCTGGACTGCGGCCGCTGGCGGTGTGGGCGGAGACGTCGAAGCGGATGTATCTGTGATCCGACAACGTCTCCACCTCCACGGCGACACGCCAGTCGCGGACACGGCCCGCGACAGCAGGGCTAGCGAACGAGACGTCCACTATAGAGCCGCCCCGCTGCCGCACGCACGTGTGAACCGAACCCCGGTTCAGGACGACCAAGCCAGTCGTAACCAGCCACTCCTCCAGCGCCTCGCCTCTAGCATCGGTCACAGAGGATCCCCACGCCGATGACTTGGCGTTGAGATCCCCCAGCAACAGCACAGGACGAGGGTGGAGTCGGCCTACGACGGCACCCAACTCGACAAGGAAGTTCTCGAAGTCGGCGAGGCTCTTGTTGGGCGAAAAGTAAGCTCCAACCACGCCAACGCCGTCCGCGAGGGCGGCTATCCAGCCATGTCCCCGGGACGGGCTGACGAGAGCCCCGCCGATGATGGCCACCAAGCCGTCGAGGTCACCCACCCAGTTGTCGCGGGGGGGGACGAAATACGGCTCGGCGACCACCGCCACGTGGATCGACCACTCTGCCATGCTCTGGAGCAAAAGATCCTGAGCTCTGGCAGAGTGGTTGATATTGCCCTGGAGGAAATGGAACAGCGCCATTTATACGCAGTCCATTCCCTCCACGACACCTGTCCTAGGCCGGGAGTCGACCGAGGGGCTGCCAGACTGAGGGGGGGGTAAAGAGCCCCCCGAAGCCTTGGCACCCCTTCTTCTCTTCCTGTTGGCGGGGCCGCCACAGGACTTACCACCCGCTCGGTGCCCAGCGGGCCTCCCTGCAGCTGTACAGAGGCTGCAGTTTGGCGCCGCGGAGCACTGCGCCGCCTTGTGGCCGGGCTGGCCGCAGCGGAAGCATAGGTCGCTGCGGTCCGTCTCGCAGGTGCACCGCGCCCGGACATGCCCTACGTCCAGGCAGCGGAAACACCGCAAAGCCCTGGGTTGCATCAGCCTAACTCTGGCCGCAACCCACCCCACCAACAATCGCCCACCTTCGGCGACTTTGTTCGCCGCCGCCACCGGACACCGCACCCAGATCATGCCGAGTCCGGAAGCGTCGGCGCGGATGTCGCCCGTACGCACCTGGTCCGGCGGACACCCACCGGCACGGGCGATGGCCGCCACGACCTCGGCTTCAGTAGTCGAGTCGTCCAGGCCGTCGACACGCAACTCCGCTGTCTTGATGGGCCTGGACACCCGAACGTCCTCGGGGTTGAGGACCTCCCTCAATTTGGCGGCCAATGCGTCCGCCTTCTCGCCGCTAGAGGCACCGGACACCTCCAGCAGTCGCGCCCCCGTCATCGCCGGCTTCAGCCTGAAGCCGGTCGGTGTGCCAAGGTCGGGAAATGCGACCTTGGCCTTTGCCTCAGTGAGGACCGCCTTGTATGTGACGCCCCGTTCGACGGCTCCGGGCAGCAGCGTAATTACCACTGCCGCGGAGCGTGGGGCTCTGACCTTAGGCGGTCCTTTTGGCTTCTTGGGCGCCTTGGTTGGTGCCGGTGCCTTAGCGGCTGCCGGTGCCGGCGGTGCCGCCTTCTTCTTTCGGCCCCTCTTGACGACCGTCGTCCAGGCCTCTGTTAAAGGCCCGGGCGCGGTCGCCGCCGGAGGTGCCGCCGTCTGGGTGGCGGGCGTGGGCGCGCCCGCAGCTTTACCCGCCCTCCTCGCCGTGGCTGGTGGCGGAATGGAAGCTCCTTCTTTCCTCCGCCTGTCCGCAGCGAGCGGAGGGCGGAGGGTTTCGGCCGGAAGGAGTCTGGGCTCCAGCGCCTCCAGTCGCGCTCCGACCATCTGCCCGCACTGCATCATGCAGATGCGGGCGATCTTCTCGACCTCCGCATCTGCGAGTGCAGAGGTCGACGGCTGGGCCGGCAATGGGGCCGGCCGAGGAGCCGTGACGCGAGAGGCGCCAGCGGCAGTGGGGACTGCTCTCTGGGCGGCGGCGAACTGCCGCTTGAGGTCCTCTAGCTCGGATCGGAGACGGCCATTCTCCTCCCACAACTTCGCCGTCTCCTCCGAGCTGGTTTGATTAAGGAGGACCTCAACCGCCTCCTTAATGCCCTCAGCCGCCTCCTTAAGGGCGCGCGTGAATGTGCCCTTCAGGTTGCCAGATTTGGTGGCAACCCTCTGGACGATGTCCACGCCGTCCAAAACCTGGCGACTGAGCGCCACCGCCGTTGTGCTCTCCTCGGCCATCCGGGCAGAGCGTCGCTCTCGGGCCTGTCGGGCCAACTCGCTGACCTCGTCAGCCACGACAGCCCTTTGTTGCGCCCGCTTCGCCGCGCTCGCCTCCGCCCGGTTGGTCCCGAGCAGAGACGTAGTGGAGCCACCGCTGAGATCCGTCAGCGGGGCCCCTGGGTCGCTCTCCGCGCCCTCCATCCGCTCCATTGGAGACGGAGTGTCGGGCCGCAAGAAGCGACCCCGACTGTCACGGGTGGTGACTCCTCCCGCCACCGCGCGACCCCTACCCCGTGCCGTCGTCGGCACCTTGGCAGCAGCCAAGTTCTCCTCACTAGAGGAGAGACTTCGCTTCCGAGATCTGGATCTGGATCTTGATCCAGATCTCGAGCTGCCTCCACTGGAGCCTCCTCGGCTCTTGTTGCCGTCAGAGACGGCAAGCGGCGTAAGCACCACGCGCGGGCCCTTTTGGTTACCCAAAAGCACCCTTTTTCGCTCGCCGGTGGTGTCGGCGTGAAGTTCGATGTTGCCCCCTCCAGATACGCTGGGGCAGCCCTCGTTAGAGGGGCGGGATTCCCCCCGAAGGGGACCCGCCTGGAGATTCTTTTCCACATTGAACTTAGACATTTTTGTTTTTTCCTTTGAAGGGTGTGGTCCCTTTCCCCTTTTCCCCCCCCTGCGCTAATGACCGGAAACCCTCCGGCCATTCATCCCCTCGGCACGCTAGACCTTGGGATTGGGGTGATTTTTTAAAGAGGTTTTCTTCCTCTCCCACCTTCCGCCTTGCGCCCACTAGACCGACCCTCTGGAAGCAGAGAGGACAGTGGACGCAAGGTGGACATCGACGGACTGGCCGTCCCGCCCCTAGCCTGGTTCCCTTCACCGACCAACAAGAGATGATCGGTGATTGGAACCATGACCCTTCCCCGTTTGTTGAAGATTAGCCGTCGACCCCAACTGTCCACCAAAAGCCGGTGGGCAGTGGGGGCCGCCGTTGCCCAGGGTGCGCCACGAGGAGGCTCTTCAACCTGCACCCCAACCTAACCTAACCTTTTTTTTTTTTTTTTTTTTTGATCCGGGGGGAAAATCCTCATGGATGTCCCCCGCCCCGGGGAGGGCGGAGGGGTCTGTCAGACTCTTACTGACTAAAAACCACCCCGGGTGTTCCCTCTCACACCTTCGCCGGGGGTCGCGGGAATCAAAAAGAATTCTTCCGCAACCCCCGTGGTGCCGGCCCGCCGCAGCGGGCCTCGTCTCGGCCGAGCGGGAGTGAGGTGTACGACACTCCCCTCGTACCGTCTTGGAGGGGCGCGCGTGGAACACTACGCGCCGCCGCCTCGGGCCCAGATGTTGTTGTGGGGGGCGACAGACTAGCCCCGCGTCCGTCGCCCCTGGACCCATTTAGGGGGGCTGGAAGAGGGCATTGTCTGCCCTCCTCCGACGCCCGGTGCGCCTGCTGCGGGCCGGGTTGAGGGAGGTGATCTCCCGCTCCCGCTCCGCAGCCTCCTTCTGCGAAATGACTTGCTCGCAGAAGGATACCACCGCGTCCCAGGCCTGTTCACTGCCGACCATGGCGTTCACTACGGCCGGCAGCGACAGGTCACTGCCTACTTCAGAGATGAGGGCACGGCGCGGCTCCAGCCATGCGGCACATTCTGCCAGCGTATGCCGTGCCGTGTCCTCCCGACAGTCGACGCAGTGGTGACACCGAGCGTCTGGCTCCCTGGTTATGCGACACAGGAACTTCCCGAAGCAACCATGCCCCGAGAGAACCTGTGTCGCCCGAAAAGTCAGGGAGCCGTGCCGTCTTCCGAGCCACTCGCTGAGCACTGGTCGGATCGCCTCGATGGTGTTGAGGCCGGCGGTAGGGCGTGAGAGCCTGTCCCGCCAGTCCGCCACCAGGACCTCGTGGAGCTGTGACCGACGCAGCTCCAGTTGTTGCTGCATCGGTCGTTCGCCCCGCGCCCGCATTTCCTCGCGCCACCGGAACAGTGACGCGAGGACCTTCGCCTCCAGGTCCCAGGGCGGGGATCCGGCCAGTGCGCATGCCGCCTCGTAGGAGATCGTGCGATATCCCCTTATGACTCTGACGGCCATAGCTCTCTGTGGCTTACGCAAGACAGAGATGCTCCCGGCCGTCAGGTCAGCCGCCCAGATCGGTGCCCCGTATAGGGCCATCGATCGCACGATCCCCACGTAGAGCCGCCTGCAAGTGGCGCTCGGGCCCCCCAGATTGGGAAGCAGCGTTGAAAGTGCCCCGGCCGCGCCCAACAACTTGGGCGCAAGCCGCCGGAAGTGGGGGCCAAAGTCCCACCGGCTGTCGAGCACCAATCCTAGGTACTTCATGGTAGGCTCGACAGCGATGCGGACCCCCCCGACCACAATGTGTGATCCCGGCGGCGGCGCCCGTCGGGGACCATGGAACACCATGGCCTCCGACTTGCTGAGGGCCACCTCCAGGCCGAGGCGCCGAATGCGGCTCACAACTTGTGAGACCGCCGCCGTCGCCAGCAACGCTGCTTCCCTGTGCGAGCTCCCCCGGGCCGTGACTAACGTGTCGTCAGCGTAACACGTCAGCTGCACGCCCGGCTGGAGCTCACCCCTCAGCACCCAGTCGTAGCCGATGTTCCACAGGAGCGGTCCGACGACCGATCCCTGCGGAACACCGCACGACATGGGGTGCTGGTGACCGCCATCACGTCCCACGTAGGTGACACACCTCTCCGACAGATAAGCCCCAACGATGCGACGGAGGTAGAGAGGCACTTGATGAAAGCGCAGTGCCTCTCTGATACAACTCCAGGGCAGGGCGTTGAAGGCGTTGGAAATGTCTAACGACACCGCCATCACCACCCCACCCCGAGACACCGTTTCCTCCGCCAGGACTCTCACCCGCGATATCGCGTGAATGGTGGAGCGCCCGTGCCGAAAACCAAATTGGCACTCATCTAGGTCCGGCCCTTCTTCGCACAAGTGGCTGACGAGGCGGGCTGCGATGATACGCTCAAACATCTTGCCCACCTCGTCGAGCAGCACTATGGGCCGGTACGCGGACGGTGAGTCCGCAGGGCGCCCCGCCTTCTTGAGCAGGACTAGACGGCCGGTCTTCCACAATGTTGGAAACCGGCCCTGCTCAAGACACGCGGTGAAGAGTCCTCTCAGCTGGGGCTCTAGCTCCTTCAGAGCGAGGGCCAGCGCGATGCCGTGGATGCCGTCTGGCCCCGGGGCCACATTCTTGGCCCGGAGCCGCATCACGGCTGCCCTCATCTCTGCCTGTGTCACCTCTGGGACGTCGATGGCGTGTTCCTCCTCCGGAGGCTCTGCGGCTGTGGGCATAGCCATCGGCGGCGGAGTGTGCTCCGCTCAAACATCTTGCCCACCTCGTCGAGCAGCACTATGGGCCGGTACGCGGACGGCGAGTCCGCGGGGCGCCCCGCCTTCTTGAGCAGGACTAGACGGCCGGTCTTCCACAATGTTGGAAACCGGCCCTGCTCAAGACACGCGGTGAAGAGTCCTCTCAGCTGGGGCTCTAGCTCCTTCAGAGCGAGGGCCAGCGCGATGCCGTGGATGCCGTCAGGCCCCGGAGCCACATTCTTGGCCCGGATCCGCATCACGGCTGCCCTCATCTCTGCCTGTGTCACCTCTGGGACGTCAATGGCGCGTTCCTCCTCCGGAGGCTCTGCGGCTGTGGGCATAGCCATCGGCGGCGGAGTGTGCTCCGCTCTCGCCGGGAAGAGGGCTGTTACTACCTCCTCCAGCAGCTCGGGCTGGAGGCTCTCGAAGAGTGGGGGCGCGGCGGCTCTTAGTTTTCCTCGAACCGCACGATAGGGGCGCCCCCACGGATCTCCGTCGAGAGTCTCCAGCATCTCCCCCCTGGCTCGCGATCTCGCATCGCCGATGGCCAGCCACAGAGCCTGCTTAGCCGCGCGGTACACCTCATACAGCGCGGCTTCTTCGTCAGGGACCCGACGACGTCGTCTTCGGTAATGGGTGTACGGGCGCCTCGCCGCGACGCACGCTATACGCAGCCGTGCGATCTCGGCGGACCACCAGTACACCTGGCGCCTTGCTGACAGCGTGTGGACCCGGGGCATGGACGCGTCGCTAATGTGCGTCATCGCCCCGCGGAACCACAGCGCCTCTTGTTCGACGTCGACGGGTCCGTTCGTCGTCGACTCCCGGATCCAGGCCTGGACAATAGCGGCCTCCTCGAGAAGTTCCCTGTCGATGCGCTTACGCGCCCAGCGCGGGCCGTCCATTCGCGGGGCCGCTGGACTGCGGCCGCTGGCGGTGTGGGCGGAGACGTCGAAGCGGATGTATCTGTGATCCGACAACGTCTCCACCTCCACGACGACACGCCAGTCGCGCACACGGCACGCGACAGCAGGGCTAGCGAACGAGACGTCCACTATAGAGCCACCCCGCTGCCGCACGCACGTGTGAACCGACCCCCGGTTCAGGACGACCAAGCCAGTCGTAACCAACCACTCCTCCAGCGCCTCGCCTCTGGCATCGGTCACAGGGGATCCCCACGCCGATGACTTGGCGTTGAGATCCCCCAGCAACAGCACAGGACGAGGGTGGAGTCGGTCTACGACGGCACCCAACTCGACAAGGAAATTCTCGAAGTCGGCGAGGCTCTTGTTGGGCGAAAAGTACGCACCAACCACGCCAACGCCGTCCGCGAGGGCGGCTATCCAGCCGTGTCCCCGGGACGGGCTGACGAGAGCCCCGCCGATGATGGCCACCAAGCCGTCGAGGTCACCCACCCAGTTGTCGCGGGGGGGGACGAAATACGGCTCGGCGACCACCGCCACGTGGATCGACCACTCTGCCATGCTTTGGAGCAAAAGATCCTGAGCTCTGGCAGAGTGGTTGATATTGCCCTGGAGGAAATGGAACAGCGCCATTTATACGCAGTCCATTCCCTCCACGACACCTGTCCTAGGCCGGGAGTCGACCGAGGGGCTGCCAGACTGAGGGGGGGGTATAGAGCCCCCCGCAGCCTTGGCACCCCTTCTTCTCTTCTTGTTGGCGGGGCCGCCACAAGATTTCCCACCCGCTCGGTGCCCGGCGGGCCTCCCTGCAGCTGTACAGAGGCTGCAGTTTGGCGCCGCGGAGCACTGCGCCGCCTTGTGGCCGGGCTGGCCGCAGCGGAAACATAGGTCGCTGCGGTCCGTCTCGCAGGTGCACCGCGCCCGGACATGCCCTACGTCCAGGCAACGGAAACACCGCAAAGCCCTGGGTTGCATCAGCCTTACTCTGGCCGCAACCCACCCCACCAACAATCGCCCACTCTCGGCGACTTTGTTAGCCGCCGCCACCGGGCACCGCACCCAGATCATGCCTAGCCCGGAGGCGTCGGCGCGGATGTCGCCCGTCCGCACTTGGTCCGGCGGACACCCACCGGCACGGGCTATGGCCGCCACAACCTCATCCGGGGTCGTGGAGTCGTCCAGGCCGTCGACGCGCAACTCCGCCGTTTTGATGGGCCTGGACACCCGAACGTCCTCTGGGTTGAGGACCTCCCTCAGCTTGGCGGCCAGTATGTCCGCCTTTTCGCCGCTAGAGGCACCGGACACCTCCAGCAGTCGCGCCCCCGTCATCGCCGGCTTCAGCCTGAAGCCGGTCGGTGTGCCAAGGTCGGGGAACGCGACCTTGGCCTTTGCCTCGGTGAGGACCGCCTTATAGGTGACGCCCCGTTCGACGGCTCCGGGCAGCAGCGTAATAACAACTGCCGCGGAGCGTGGGGCTCTGACCTTTGGCGGTCCTTTTGTCTTCTTGGGCGCCGATGCTGTTGTTGGTGCCGGTGCCTTAGCGGTTGCCGGTGCCGGCGGTGCCGCCTTTTTCTTGCGGCCCCTCTTGACGACCGTCGTCCAGGCCTCTGTTAAAGGCCCGGGCGCGGTCGCCGGAGGTGCCGACGTCTGGGTGGCGGGCGTGGACACGCCCGCAGCTTTACCCGTCCTCCTCGCCGTTGCTGGTGGCGGAATGGAGGGTCCCTCTTTCCTCCGCCTGTCCGCAGCGAGCGGAGGGCGGAGGGTTTCGGCTGGAAGGAGCCTGGACTCCAGCGCCTCCAGTCGCGCTCCGACCATCTGCCCGCACTGCATCATGCAGATGCGGGCAATCTTCTCGACCTCTGCGTCTGCCAGTGCAGAGGTCGACGGCGGGGCCGGCGTTGGGGCCGGCCGAGGAGCCGTGACGCGAGAGGCGCCAGCGGCGATGGGGGCTGCCCTCTGGGCGGCGGCAAACTGCCGCTTGAGGTCCTCTAGCTCGGATCGGAGACGGCCATTCTCCTCCCACAACTTCGCCGTCTCCTCCGAGCTGGTTTGATTAAGGAGGACCTCAACCGCCTCCTTTATCCCGTCAGCCGCCTCCTTCAGGGCGCGCGTGTACGTGCCCTTCAGGTTGCCAGATTTGGTGGCAACCCTCTGGACGATGTCCACGCCGTCCAAAACTTGGCGACTGAGCGCCACCGCCGTTGCGCTCTCCTCGGCCATCCGGGCAGAGCGTCGCTCTCGGGCCTGTCGGGCCAACTCGCTGACCTCGTCAGCCACGACAGCCCTTTGTTGCGCCCGCTTCGCCGCGCTCGCCTCCGCCCGGTTGGTCCCGAGCAGAGACGTAGTGGAGCCCCCGCTGAGATCCGTCAGCGGGGCCCCTGGGTCGCTTTCCGCGCCCTCCATCCGCTCCATTGGAGACGGAGTGTCGGGCCGCAAGAAGCGACCCCGACTGTCACGGGTGGTGACTCCTCCCGCCACCGCGCGACCCCTACCCCGTGCCGTCGTCGGCACCTTGGCAGCCGCCAAGTTCTCCTCACTGGAGGAGAGACTGCGCTTTCGAGATCTGGATCTGGATCTCGACCCAGATCTCGAGCTGCCTCCACTGGAGCCTCCTCGGCTCTTGTTGCCGTCAGAGACGGCAAGCGGCGTTAGCACCACGCGCGGGTCCTTCTGGTTTCCCAGAAGCACCCTTTTTCGCTCGCCGGTGGTGTCGGCGTTGAGTTCATTGTTGCCCCCTCCAGATACGCTGGGGCAGCCCTCAAAAGAGGGGCGGGATTCCCCCCGAAGGGGACCCGCCTGGAGATTCTTTTTCGCAGTGAACTTTTCCATTTATTTTTTCCTTTGAAGGGTGTGGTCCCTTTCCCCTTTTCCCCCCCTGCGCTAATGACCGGAAACCCTC
Organism: Hyppa rectilinea; assembly: GCA_951799385.1. Classification (NCBI taxonomy): domain Eukaryota; kingdom Metazoa; phylum Arthropoda; class Insecta; order Lepidoptera; family Noctuidae; genus Hyppa; species Hyppa rectilinea. Next base: position 37,775 of record OX637306.1, read on the forward strand.
CGGCCATTCATCCCCTCGGCACGCTAGACCTTGGGATTAGGGTAATTATTTTACAGAGGTTGTCTTCCTCTCCGACCTTCCACCTTGCGCTCACTAGACCGACCCTCTGTAAGCAGAGAGGGCAGTGGACGCAAGGTGGACATCGACCGACTGGCCGTCCCGCCCCTAGCCAGGTTCCCTTCACCGACCAACAAGAGATGATCGGTGATTGGAACCATGACCCTTCCCCGTTTGTTGAAGATTAGCCGTCGACCCCAACTGTCCACCAAAAGCCGGTGGGCAGTGGGGGCCGCCGTTGCCCAGGGTGCGCCACGAGGAGGCTCTTCAACCTGCACCCCAACCTAACCTTTTTTTTTTTTTTTTTTTTTTTTTTTTTGACCGGGTGGAAAATCCTCATGGATGTCCCCCGCCCCGGGGAGGGCGGGGGGGTCTGTCGGACTCTTACCGACTAAAAACCGAACCCGACTGTTCCCTCTCTCACCTGCGCGGGGGTCGCGGGAATCAAAAAGAATTCTTCCACAACCCCCGCTGGTGCCGGCCCGCCGTAGCGGGCCCCGTCTTGGTCGAGGGGGAGTGAGGTGTACGACACTCCCCCGCGCCATAGGCGCGCGCGTGGAACAGTACGCGCCGCCGCCTCGGGTCCAGGTGCTGTGGGGGGCGACGGACTAAACCCCGCGTCCGTCGCCCCTGGACCCATTTAGGGGGGCTGGAAGAGGGCATTGTCTGCCCTCCTCCGACGCCCGGTGCGCCTGCTGCGGGCCGGGTTGAGGGAGGTAATCTCCCTCTCCCGCTCCGCAGCCTCCTTCTGCGAAATGACTACCTCGCAGAAGGATACCACCGCGTCCCAGGCCTGTTCACTGCCGACCATAGCGTTAACGACGGCCGGCAGCGACAGGTCACTGCCTACTTCAGAGATGAGGGCACGGCGCGGCTCCAGCCATGCGGCACACTCTGCCAGCGTATGCCGTGCCGTGTCCTCCCGACAGTCGACGCAGTGGTGACACCGAGCGTCTGGCTCCCTGGTTATGCGACACAGGAACTTCCCGAAGCAACCGTGCCCCGAGAGAACCTGTGTCGCCCGAAAAGTCAGGGAGCCGTGCCTTCTTCCGAGCCACTCGCTGAGCACTGGTCGGATCGCCTCGATAGTGTCGAGGCCGGCGGTAGGGCGTGAGAGCCTGTCCCGCCAGTCCGCCACCAGGACCTCGCGGAGCTGTGACCGATGCAGCTCCAGTTGTTGCTGCATCGGTCGTTCGCCCCGCGCCCGCATTTCCTCGCGCCACCTAAACAGTGACGCGAGCACCTTGGCCTCCAGGTCCCAGGGCGGGGATCCGGCCAGTGCACATGCCGCCTCGTAGGAGATCGTGCGATATCCCCTTATGACTCTGACGGCCATAGCTCTCTGTGGCTTACGCAACACAGAGATGCTCCCGGCCGTCAGGTCAGCCGCCCAGATCGGTGCCCCGTACAGGGCCATCGATCGCACGATCCCCACGTAGAGCCGCCTACAAGTGGCGCTCGGGCCCCCCAGATTGGGAAGCAGCGTTGCGAGCGCCCCGGCCGCGCCCAATAACTTGGGCGCAAGCCGCCGGAAGTGGGGGCCAAAGTCCCATCGGCTGTCGAGCACCAATCCGAGGTACTTCATGGTAGGCTCGACAGCGATCCGGACCCCCCCAACCACAATGTGTAATCCCGGCGGAGGTGCCCGTCGGGGACCATGGAACACCATGGCCTCCGACTTGTTGAGGGCCACCTCCAGGCCGAGGCGCCGAATGCGGCTCACCACCTGTGAGACCGCCGCCGTCGCCAGCAACGCTGCTTCTCTGTGCGAGCTCCCCCGGGCCGTGACTAACGTGTCGTCAGCGTAACACGTCAGCTGCACGCCCGGCTGGAGCTCACCCCTCAGCACCCAGTCGTAGCCGATGTTCCACAGGAGCGGTCCGACGACCGATCCCTGTGGAACACCGCACGACATGGGGTGCTGGTGACCGCCATCACGTCCCACGTAGGTGACACCCCTCTCCGACAAATAAGCCCCAACGATGCGACGGAGGTAGAGAGGCACTCGATGATAGAGTAGTGCCTCTCGAATACAACTCCAGGGTAGGGTGTTGAAGGCGTTGGATATGTCCAAGGACACCGCCATCACCACACCACCCTGGGCCACCGCTTCCTCCGCGAGGACTCTCACCCGCGAGATCGCGTGAATGGTGGAGCGCCCGTGCCTGAAGCCGAACTGGCACTCGTGAAGGTCCGGCCCCTCTCCGCACAAGTGGCCGACGAGGCGGGCTGCGATGATTCGCTCAAACATCTTGCCCACCTCGTCGAGCAGCACTATGGGCCGGTACGCGGACGGCGAGTCCGCGGGGCGCCCCGCCTTCCTGAGCAGGACCAACCTACCGGTCTTCCACAACGATGGAAACTGGCCCTGCTCAAGACACGCGGTGAAGAGTCCTCTCACCTGGGGCTCTAACTCCTTTAGGGCGAGGGCCAACGCGATGCCGTGGATGCCATCAGGCCCCGGAGCCACGTTCTTGGCCCGGAGACGCATCACGGCTGCCCTCATCTCTGCCTGTGTCACCTCTGGGACGTCGATGGCAGTCTCCTCCTCCGGAGGCTCTGCGGCTGAGGACATAGCCATCGGCGGCGGAGTGTGCTCCGCTCGCGCCGGGAAGAGGGTTGCGACGACCTCTTCCAACAGCTCGGGCTGGAGGCTCTCGGTGAGTGGGGGCGCGGCGGCTCTCAGTTTCCCTCGAACCGCACGATAGGGGCGCCCCCATGGATCTCCGTCGAGAGTCTCCAGCATCTCCTCCCTGGATCGCGATCTCGCATCGCCGATGGCCAGCCACAGAGCCTGCTTAGCCGCGCGGTACACCTCATACAACGCGGCTTCTTCGTCAGGGACCCGACGACGTCGTCTTCGGTAGTGGGTGTACGGGCGCCTCGCCGCGACGCACGCTGTACGCAGCCGTGCGATCTCGGCGGACCACCAGTACACCTGGCGCCTCTCTGACAGCGTGTGGATCCGGGGCATGGACGCATCGCAAATGTGCGTCATCGCCCCGCGGAACCACAGCGCCTCTTGATCGACGTCGACGGGTCCGTCCGTCGTCGACTCCCGGATCCAGGCCTGAACAATAGCGGCCTCCTCGAGAAGTTCCCTGTCGATGCGCTTACGCGCCCAGCGCGGGCCGCCCGTTCGCGGGGCCGCTGGACTGCGGCCGCTGGCGGTGTGGGCGGAGACGTCGAAGCGGATGTATCTGTGATCCGACAACGTCTCCACCTCCACGGCGACACGCCAGTCGCGCACACGGCATGCGACAGCAGGGCTAGCGAACGAGACGTCCACTATAGAGCCACCCCGCTGCCGCACGCACGTGTGAACCGACCCCCGGTTCAGGACGACCAAGCCAGTCGTGAGTAACCACTCCTCCAGCACCTCGCCTCTAGCATCGGTCACAGGGGATCCCCACGCCGATGACTTGGCGTTGAGATCCCCCAGCAACAGCACAGGACGAGGGTGGAGTCGGCCTACGACGGCACCCAACTCGACAAGGAAGTTCTCGAAGTCGGCGAGGCTCTTGTTGGGCGAGAAATACGCACCAACCACGCCAACGCCGTCTGCGAGGGCGGCTACCCAGCCGTGTCCCCGGGACGGGCTGACGAGAGCCCCGCCGATGATGGCCACCAAGCCGTCGAGGTCACCCACCCAGTTGTCGCGGGGGGGGACGAAATACGGCTCGGCGACCACCGCCACGTGGATCGACCACTCTGCCATGCTTTGGAGCAAAAGATCCTGAGCCCTGGCAGAGTGGTTGATATTGCCCTGGAGGAAATGGAACAGCGCCATTTATACGCAGTCCATCCCCTCCACGACACCTTTCCTAGGCCGGGAGTCGGCCGAGGGGCTGCCAGACTGAGGGGGGGGTATAGAGCCCCCCGCAGCCTTGGCACCCCTTCTTCTCTTCCTGTTGGCGGGGCCGCCACAGGACTTACCACCCGCTCGGTGCCCGGCGGGCCTCCCTGCAGCTGTACAGAGGCTGCAGTTCGGCGCCGCGGAGCACTGCGCCGCCTTGTGGCCGGGCTGGCCGCAGCGGAAACAAAGGTCGCTGCGGTCCGTTTCGCAGGTGCACCGCGCCCGGACATGTCCTACGTCCAGGCAACGGAAACACCGTAAAGCCCTGGGTTGCACCAGTCTTACTCTGGCCGCAACCCACCCCACCAACAATCGCCCACTTTCGGCGACCTTACTTGCCGCCGCCACCGGACACCGCACCCAGATCATGCCGAGTCCGGAGGCGTCGGCGCGGATGTCGCCCGTCCGCACTTGGTCCGGCGGACACCCACCGGCACGGGCGATGGCCGCCGCGACCTCAGCTTCGGTCGTGGAGTCGTCCAGGCCGTCGACGCGCAACTCTGACGTCTTTATAGGCCTGGACACCCGGACGTCCTCCGGGTTGAGGACCTCCCTCAATTTGGCGGCCAGAGCGTCCGCCTTTTCCCCGCTAGAGGCGCCAGACACCTCCAATAGACGCGCCCCCGTCAGCGCCGACTTCAGCCTGAGGCCGGTCGGTGTGCCAAGGTCGGGAAAAGCGACCTTGGCCTTTGCCTCAGTTAGGACCGCCTTGTACGTGACGCCCCGTTCGACGGCTCCGGGCAGCAGCGTGATTACCACTGCCGCGGAGCGTGGGGCTCTGACCTTAGGCGGTCCTTTGCTCTTCTTCTTCTTGGGCGCCGGTGCCTTACCAGGTGCCGGTGCCTTAGCGGGCGCCGGTGCCGGCGGTGCCGTCTTCTTCTTCCGGCCCCTCTTGACGACCGTCGTCCAAGCCTCCGTTAGAGGCCCGGGCGCGGTCGCCAGAGGCGCCGCCGTCTGGGGAGCGGGCGCTGTCGTGCCCGTTCCTACGGCCGTCCTGGTTCTTGTCACCGTGGCTGGTGTATCCTTCCTACGCCTGTCCGCAGCGAGCGGAGGGCGGAGAGTCTCGGCTGGAAGGAGCCTTGGTTCGAGGGCTTCCAGCCGCGCGCCCACCATCTTCCCGCACTGCATCATGCAGATGCGGGCTATTTTCTCCACCTCCGCATCTGCTGGCGCAGAGGACGAAGGTGGGGCCGGTGATGGAGCCGGCATAAGGGCCGCTGCGCGGGAGGCGCCAGCGGCGGCGGGAGCTGTCCTCTGGGTGGCGGCAAACTGCCGCTTGAGGTCCTCGAGCTCGGCTCGGAGACGGCCATTCTCCTCCCACAACTTGGCCGTTTCCTCCGAGCTGGTGCGATCAAGGAGGACCTCAACCACCTCCTTCATCTGCTCAGCTGCTTCCTTCAGGGCACGCGTGAACGTGCCCTTCAGGTTGCCAGATCCGGTGGCAACCTTCAGGACAACGTCCACGGCGTCCAGCGCCTGGCGACTAAGTGCCACCGCTGACGTACTCCCCTCAGTCATCCGAGCGGCGCGCCGCTCTCGGGCCTGTCGCGCCATCTCACTGACTTCGTCAGCCACGACAGCCCTCTTCTGCGCCCGCTTCTCCGCGCTTGCCTCTGCTCGGTTGCTACCGAGCAGAGACAAGGTGGAGCCCCCGCTGAGATCCATCAACGGGGCTCCAGGGTCGCTCTCCGCGCCCTCCGTTCGTTCTCCCGGAGAATCGGGCCGCAAGAAGCGGCCCCGAACGTCACGGGTGGGGCCTCCGCCCGCCACCGCGCGACCTCCTCTGCGTGCCATCGTCGGCACTTTGGCAGCCGTCGAGTTGTCCTCGCTTGAGGACCAACTGCGCTTACGAGATCTGGATCTGGATCTCGATCCAGACCTCGTACTGCCTCGTCCGTGCGAGCCCCGATCACAAAGATCGGGACTGGAGCCTCCTCGGCTCATGATGCCGTCAATCGGTGTTAATGAAACGCGCAGTTCCTTCTGCAGAAGTAGCTGCGCGCTTCCCTGCTCGCCGGTGGTATTGGCGAGAAGTCTGTTGTTGCCCCCTCCAGATACGCTGGGGCTGCCCTCAATAGAGGGGCGGGATTCTCCCCGAAGGGTACCCGCCTGGAGACTTGTTTCCACAATAGACTTTTTCATGTTGATTTCCTTTGAAGGGTGTGGTCCCTATCCCCGTTTCCCCCCCGCGCTAGTGACCGGAAACCCTCCGGCCATTCATCCCATCGGCACGCTCGACCTTGGGATTGGGGTGATTTTTTAAAGAGGTTGTCTTCCTCTCCCACCTTCCACCCTGCGCCCACTGGACCCCTCTGCAAAACCTAGCTAACCTAACCTAAACTAACGTAACATAACCTATTTTGCAGAGGGGGGCAGTAGACGCAAGGTGGACAACGACGGAGTGGCCGTCCCGCCCCTAGCCAGGTTCCCTTCACCGACCATCAGAGATGATCGGTGATTGGAACCATGACCCTTCCCCGTTTGTGAAGATTAGCCGTCGGCCCCAACTGTCCACCAAAAGCCGGTGGGCAGTGGGGGCCGCCGTTGCCCAGGGTGCGCCACGAGGAGGCTCTTCAACCTGCACCCCACCCCAACCTAACCTAACCTTTTTTTTTTTTTTTTTTTTTTTTTTTGATCCGGGGGGAAAATCCTCATGGATGTCCCCCGCCCCGGGGAGGGCGGAGGGGTCTGTCAGACTCTTACTGACTAAAAACCACCCCGGGTGTTCCCTCTCACACCTTCGCCGGGGGTCGCGGGAATCAAAAAGAATTCTTCCGCAACCCCCGTGGTGCCGGCCCGCCGCAGCGGGCCTCGTCTCGGCCGAGCGGGAGTGAGGTGTACGACACTCCCCTCGTACCGTCTTGGAGGGGCGCGCGTGGAACACTACGCGCCGCCGCCTCGGGTCCAGATGTTGTTGTGGGGGGCGACGGACTAAACCCCGCGTCCGTCGCCCCTGGACCCATTTAGGGGGGCTGGAAGAGGGCATTGTCTGCCCTCCTCCGACGCCCGGTGCGCCTGCTGCGGGCCGGGTTGAGGGAGGTGATCTCCCGCTCCCGCTCCGCAGCCTCCTTCTGCGAAATGACTTGCTCGCAGAAGGATACCACCGCGTCCCAGGCCTGTTCACTGCCGACCATGGCGTTAACGACGGCCGGCAGCGACAGGTCGCTGCCTACTTCTGAGATGAGGGCACGGCGCGGCTCCAGCCATGCGGCACATTCTGCCAGCGTATGCCGTGCCGTGTCCTCCCGACAGTCGACGCAGTGGTGACACCGAGCGTCTGGCTCCCTGGTTATGCGACACAGGAACTTCCCGAAGCAACCATGCCCCGAGAGAACCTGTGTCGCCCGAAATGTCAGGGAGCCGTGCCTTCTTCCGAGCCACTCGCTGAGCACCGGTCGGATCGCCTCGATGGTGTTGAGGCCGGCGGTAGGGCGTGAAAGCCTGTCCCGCCAGTCCGCCACCAGGACCTCGTGGAGCTGTGACCGACGCAGCTCCAGTTGTTGCTGCATCGGTCGTTCGCCCCGCGCCCGCATTTCCTCGCGCCACCGGAACAGTGACGCGAGGACCTTCGCCTCCAGGTCCCAGGGCGGGGATCCGGCCAGTGCACATGCCGCCTCGTAGGAGATCGTGCGATATCCCCTAATGACTCTGACGGCCATAGCTCTCTGTGGCTTACGCAAGACAGAGATGCTCCCGGCCGTCAGGTCAGCCGCCCAGATCGGTGCCCCGTATAGGGCCATCGATCGCACGATCCCCACGTAGAGCCGCCTGCAAGTGGCGCTCGGGCCCCCCAGATTGGGAAGCAGCGTTGAAAGTGCCCCGGCCGCGCCCAACAACTTGGGCGCAAGCCGCCGGAAGTGGGGGCCAAAGTCCCACCGGCTGTCGAGCACCAATCCTAGGTACTTCATGGTAGGCTCGACAGCGATGCGGACCCCCCCGACCACAATGTGTGATCCCGGCGGCGGCGCCCGTCGGGGACCATGGAACACCATGGCCTCCGACTTGTTGAGGGCCACCTCCAGGCCGAGGCGCCGAATGCGGCTCACAACTTGTGAGACCGCCGCCGTCGCCAGCAACGCTGCTTCCCTGTGCGAGCTCCCCCGGGCCGTGACTAACGTGTCGTCAGCGTAACACGTCAGCTGCACGCCCGGCTGGAGCTCACCCCTCAGCACCCAGTCGTAGCCGATGTTCCACAGGAGCGGTCCGACGACCGATCCCTGCGGAACACCGCACGACATGGGGTGCTGGTGACCGCCATCACGTCCCACGTAGGTGACACACCTCTCCGACAAATAAGCCCCAACGATGCGACGGAGGTAGAGAGGCACTCGATGATAGAGCAGTGCCTCTCTGATACAACTCCAGGGCAGGGTGTTGAAGGCGTTGGAAATGTCTAACGACACCGCCATCACCACCCCACCCCGAGACACCGTTTCCTCCGCCAGGACTCTCACCCGCGAGATCGCGTGAATGGTGGAGCGCCCGTGCCTGAAGCCAAATTGGCACTCATCCAGATCCGGCCCTTCTTCGCACAGGTGGCCGACGAGGCGGGCTGCGATGATTCGCTCAAACATCTTGCCCACCTCGTCGAGCAGCACTATGGGCCGGTACGCGGACGGTGAGTCCGCAGGGCGCCCCGCCTTCTTGAGCAGGACTAGACGGCCAGTCTTCCACAATGTTGGAAACCGGCCCTGCTCAAGACACGCGGTGAAGAGTCCTCTCAGCTGGGGCTCTAGCTCCTTCAGAGCGAGGGCCAGCGCGATGCCGTGGATGCCGTCCGGCCCCGGAGCCACATTCTTGGCCCGGAGCCGCATCACGGCTGCCCTCATCTCTGCCTGTGTCACCTCTGGGACGTCGATGGCGTGTTCCTCCTCCGGAGGCTCTGCGGCTGTGGGCATAGCCATCGGCGGCGGAGTGTGCTCCGCTCTCGCCGGGAAGAGGGCTGCAACGACCTCCTCCAACAGCTCGGGCTGGAGGCTCTCGGTGAGTGGGGGCGCGGCGGCTCTCAGTTTCCCTCGAACCGCACGATAGGGGCGCCCCCACGGATCTCCGTCGAGAGTCTCCAGCATCTCCCCCCTGGCTCGCGATCTCGCATCGCCGATGGCCAGCCACAGAGCCTGCTTAGCCGCGCGGTACACCTCATACAGCGCGGCTTCTTCGTCAGGGACCCGACGACGTCGTCTTCGATAGTGGGTGTACGGGCGCCTCGCCGCGACGCACGCTATACGTAGCCGTGCGATCTCGGCGGACCACCAGTACACCTGGCGCCTTGCTGACAGCGTGTGGACCCGGGGCATGGACGCGTCGCAAATGTGCGTCATCGCCCCGCGGAACCACAGCGCCTCTTGTTCGACGTACCCCACCCCAACCTAACCTAACCTAACCTAACCTAACCACATAACTTTGCCTCCAGGAGTCGCTTTTTCGAGCTGTTTTCAGCGTTATTAATTTTAAATAGGCTCCCTACTGACGTGTGACAAGTTATTTTTGACAAAAAACGAAATTGATTTTCGTTATAAAAGACTTGTGAAATTTTCATACAAAAATACTACAAAATTCGTTTTTCTAAAGTCCGATTGCTTAAATTATAAAATCTAATAGTGTCAATAGTATACTTACCTGCCTTGCGGTACTCCAGTGCGTTTTCAGCTTGCTCGGGTCCCGTTTGGTAGTCGTAACAGTCATTTTTCATCTCAATTTTCTTCAAAAATTTCGTTTTTCATTAAAAAGTAAAATTTTTTGTTCTGGCAACATTTAAATTCCTCCATAGTTTGCTAGCGCCCGCCGGGACGCGTCTTTTGACACCCCTCACGTGCGTCTAGCCCCCATAGAACACCCGCAAATTCAATTTTAAAGAAAAATTTCGCATCAAGTACTATATAACTACATATAGAACAAACACGCCAAATCCACCTTAGGAGAACACCGATTTCTAGAAATCCACATAACTTTGCCTCCAGGAGTCGCTTTTTCGAGCTGTTTTCAGCGTTATTAATTTTAAATAGGCTCCCTACTGACGTGTGACAAGTTATTTTTGACAAAAAACGAAATTGATTTTCGTTATAAAAGACTTGTGAAATTTTCATACAAAAATACTACAAAATTCGTTTTTCTAAAGTCCGATTGCTTAAATTATAAAATCTAATAGTGTCAATAGTATACTTACCTGCCTTGCGGTACTCCAGTGCGTTTTCAGCTTGCTCGGGTCCCGTTTGGTAGTCGTAACAGTCATTTTTCATCTCAATTTTCTTCAAAAATTTCGTTTTTCATTAAAAAGTAAAATTTTTTGTTCTGGCAACATTTAAATTCCTCCATAGTTTGCTAGCGCCTGCCGGGACGCGTCTTTTGACACCCCTCACGTGCGTCTAGCCCCCATAGAACACCCGCAAATTCAATTTTAAAGAAAAATTTCGCATCAAGTACTATATAACTACATATAGAACAAACACGCCAAATCCACCTTAGGAGAACACCGATTTCTAGAAATCCACATAACTTTGCCTCCAGGAGTCGCTTTTTCGAGCTGTTTTCAGCGTTATTAATTTTAAATAGGCTCCCTACTGACGTGTGACAAGTTATTTTTGACAAAAAACGAAATTGATTTTCGTTATAAAAGACTTGTGAAATTTTCATACAAAAATACTACAAAATTCGTTTTTCTAAAGTCCGATTGCTTAAATTATAAAATCTAATAGTGTCAATAGTATACTTACCTGCCTTGCGGTACTCCAGTGCGTTTTCAGCTTGCTCGGGTCCCGTTTGGTAGTCGTAACAGTCATTTTTCATCTCAATTTTCTTCAAAAATTTCGTTTTTCATTAAAAAGTAAAATTTTTTGTTCTGGCAACATTTAAATTCCTCCATAGTTTGCTAGCGCCCGCCGGGACGCGTCTTTTGACACCCCTCACGTGCGTCTAGCCCCCATAGAACACCCGCAAATTCAATTTTAAAGAAAAATTTCGCATCAAGTACTATATAACTACATATAGAACAAACACGCCAAATCCACCTTAGGAGAACACCGATTTCTAGAAATCCACATAACTTTGCCTCCAGGAGTCGCTTTTTCGAGCTGTTTTCAGCGTTATTAATTTTAAATAGGCTCCCTACTGACGTGTGACAAGTTATTTTTGACAAAAAACGAAATTGATTTTCGTTATAAAAGACTTGTGAAATTTTCATACAAAAATACTACAAAATTCGTTTTTCTAAAGTCCGATTGCTTAAATTATAAAATCTAATAGTGTCAATAGTATACTTACCTGCCTTGCGGTACTCCAGTGCGTTTTCAGCTTGCTCGGGTCCCGTTTGGTAGTCGTAACAGTCATTTTTCATCTCAATTTTCTTCAAAAATTTCGTTTTTCATTAAAAAGTAAAATTTTTTGTTCTGGCAACATTTAAATTCCTCCATAGTTTGCTAGCGCCCGCCGGGACGCGTCTTTTGACACCCCTCACGTGCGTCTAGCCCCCATAGAACACCCGCAAATTCAATTTTAAAGAAAAATTTCGCATCAAGTACTATATAACTACATATAGAACAAACACGCCAAATCCACCTTAGGAGAACACCGATTTCTAGAAATCCACATAACTTTGCCTCCAGGAGTCGCTTTTTCGAGCTGTTTTCAGCGTTATTAATTTTAAATAGGCTCCCTACTGACGTGTGACAAGTTATTTTTGACAAAAAACGAAATTGATTTTCGTTATAAAAGACTTGTGAAATTTTCATACAAAAATACTACAAAATTCGTTTTTCTAAAGTCCGATTGCTTAAATTATAAAATCTAATAGTGTCAATAGTATACTTACCTGCCTTGCGGTACTCCAGTGCGTTTTCAGCTTGCTCGGGTCCCGTTTGGTAGTCGTAACAGTCATTTTTCATCTCAATTTTCTTCAAAAATTTCGTTTTTCATTAAAAAGTAAATTTTTTTGTTCTGGCAACATTTAAATTCCTCCATAGCTGCTAGCGCCCGCCGGGACGCGTCTTTTGACACCCCTCACGTGCGTCTAGCCCCCATAGAACACCCGCAAATTCAATTTTAAAGAAAAATTTGGCCCGCCCACCCGCCCGTGAGTTGCGTATAGTAGCAGACGGGTAATTTTTGGGAAAAATTTTAAAAATATTTTATTTTTGTGTTTTGATAGCCAAGTCTTGCGGCCTTAATTTGTATCACAACCGTCGCAATTTCACGTCGATAGGCATTATTTGACGGGGTTTATTACCTTTTTACTATTTTAGTATTTTTTGACGGCCGTCTGGCTTTTGGACGGCTATAGTTTTAAAAGTTTCTTGACTTTCTGTGCAATCCCCCCTTTACAGGGACGCAGAAGTCAGCCAGTGTCCCCCCGCGTCTTTGCTTATGAATTTGACCTTCACAAAGTCCACAGCAATGTTCCGCACACCGGCAAAGACAGGCGAGAGGTCACCAGGATCAAGGGTCTCGCAGCACTCTGCAGAGAAGGCTGGAGCCTCGCTTCCCAGCGTGAGGCGAAGCATTGGGGAATGGGAGGCCGGGAAAGCTGAGCCCCAGTCTAAGTCCCCAGCCAACCAAACCAACAACGCCACGCGAACGCCACCTGCTCCCAACACCCAGGAGACGCGCCGAGTGCCGGAGGACGCTGCAAGAGCCTCGAAGAGGCCCGAATCTGGGTACCCCAACGTTGTAGCAGAGGCGAGAGCTTGCCTAAATAAAGCAAAACTTCATTTGGGCAACTCTCGCAACCTGAAAACCGAAATTAAGACGGGGGTACTCAACGCCATAAATAGGCTCTTCGAGCTCGTAAAGGAGGCAGCGCGGGACAAAGCCGTTGTCGCACCGGCACCTGTCGACATACTTGCAGCCCCACAGACAGCCGCGCTATTGGCGCCGCCCACAGACGAACAGGCGGAGCTTATGAGGACCCTAGTGGCAGGCCTCAAAGAACACAGACAGGCCCTGGAGGAAAATAAACACCACACCCAGGCCCTATCAGAACATCTGCAGCAAGCTCCTCGCTTTGTGGCAGGCCAAGGTCCCACCTTCGCGGAGATCGCCGCCGCCCCGAAGCAAAGGATCCAGGAACCTCTCCACTCTGTCATCGTATCATCAGTCGATGATCAGGACACGGGTGAGGAGGTAATCGCGAAGCTAAGGACGGCGGTCGATGCCAGAAACGAGGGCACGAGGGTGGAGCGCCTGCGCAAGGCGAGGGACCAAAAGGTTGTAGTGGGTTTCAAGACCAGGGAGGAGCTGAGCAGGGTTACGGAACGTATCCGGAAAGCAGGAAATCTGGTGGTAGAGGAGGTAAAAAACAAGGATCCGCTCATCATCATAAAGGACGTCCTCACCTGCCACTCAGATGCGGAGATCACCCTGGCTCTGCAGCGGCAAAATTCCCACCTGGTCGGGGACATACCTGCAGAAGACTTGAGGCTGGGGGTGAAGTACCGTCGAAGGACGAGGAACCCCCACACCTGCCACGTCGTTCTGCAGGTGTCCCCCGCAGTGTGGCAGAGGCTGACTACTGCGGGTCGCGTGCACATCGACCTGCAGCGAGTGCGAGTGCAGGATCAGTCACCACTGGTGCAGTGCACTCGCTGCCTACGGTTCGGACATAGCCGAAAACTGTGCACGCAGCCCGCTGACCTCTGCATCCACTGCGGTGAACCCCACTTGAGAGCTGACTGCCCGTCACGGCTGGCGGCTGAGGCACCAAAATGTCACAATTGCCTCACAGCGAAACTGGAAGTTACCAACCACAGTGCCTTTGACAACCAATGCCCGTTGCGCTTAAAATGGGACGCCTTGGCGCGCCTGTCAGTGGCGTACTGCTAAAGTGAAATTAGCCACACCCGGAATCTTTAGGCATCGCAGCAAAGTCAAGGCATCTACTGTTTCAGGATGCTGGGAAGAATCGGGAGCTCAAACAGCGTATTCAGAACTAAAATACAAAAACAATATAATCTCTAAAATACCAGAATCGGAAGGATTGTCAACACGAGTACAGCAAATTGAATCCAATTTGGTAAAGAAATTGGACCAATTGACAGCAGACAGATACTTAAATTGCTTCGCATTCAGTAAAAACATCCAGGAAATAAAATCAGTTAATATAGTCTTTCACAATAAAACATACAATTACGCATCATCTCATTTCATTTATTCAAAAAACTTAATATCGAACGAGCTCTTCGATGAAGATATCAGGAGACGCCGTACTTCAAGCCGAACACCTGTCTGGAAAACGCAAGCCCCCAAGCAGCACCTGAAACAGAAGAGAGCACAGATTAAAAATCGGAAATGTCTAAAACAGAAACACAACAAACTAGACGTAAGTAATGTCTTAAGAATAGCAGTTCTGAGTCTGCCAAAGTTTATAGAAAACAAACAAAAACATAGACATCAAAATAAAGAAATAATTAAGTGTAGGTTAGGAAATTAAAAATATGAAATTAGCTTAAGAAAAAAAAATATGTCTATATAATATATTGTATATATATTAGCATAGCCATAGTCTAAATATAGATATTAGAAATATATAGTTTTAAATATAAGTTTAAGTTAAAAATCTACTGTAGGTAGACTCATAATAGTAAAAAACATAAAAGAAAAACAAAAACAATAAGTAGAATAATAAGTTAGAGTATTAGATAAATTTAATGTTTGTTCAAAGTTTAAGTTAAATATAAGTATAGTGTTATAAAAATCAACAAAACAAAAGAAATATTAATCCAACCGGGGACAAAAAGGTCTCTGATCATGTCAGAGGGACACTGAGCAAGGGCAGGAGTGGGTTTTAGCCGGTAAGAGTCCGGCACTGCCCAGACTGGCTCACATGTGGGCCAGTCTGGGCGTCCATGAGGATTTCCCACTCCTGGCAAAACAAAAAAAAAAAAAAAAAAAAAAAAAAAAAAAAAACCTAACCTAACCTTTTTTTTTTTTTTTTTTTGACCGGGTGGAAAATCCTCATGGATGTCCCCCGCCCCGGGGAGGGCGGGGGGGTCTGTCGGACTCTTACCGACTAAAAACCGAACCCGACTGTTCCCTCTCTCACCTGCGCGGGGGTCGCGGGAATCAAAAAGAATTCTTCCACAACCCCCGCTGGTGCCGGCCCGCCGTAGCGGGCCCCGTCTTGGTCGAGGGGGAGTGAGGTGTACGACACTCCCCCGCGCCATAGGCGCGCGCGTGGAACAGTACGCACCGCCGCCTCGGGTCCAGGTGCTGTGGGGGGCGACGGACTAAACCCCGCGTCCGTCGCCCCTGGACCCATTTAGGGGTCGCTGCCTACTTCTGAGATGAGGGCACGGCGCGGCTCCAGCCATGCGGCACATTCTGCCAGCGTATGCCGTGCCGTGTCCTCCCGACAGTCGACGCAGTGGTGACACCGAGCGTCTGGCTCCCTGGTTATGCGACACAGGAACTTCCCGAAGCAACCATGCCCCGAGAGAACCTGTGTCGCCCGAAATGTCAGGGAGCCGTGCCTTCTTCCGAGCCACTCGCTGAGCACCGGTCGGATCGCCTCGATGGTGTTGAGGCCGGCGGTAGGGCGTGAGAGCCTGTCCCGCCAGTCCGCCACCAGGACCTCGTGGAGCTGTGACCGACGCAGCTCCAGTTGTTGCTGCATCGGTCGTTCGCCCCGCGCCCGCATATCCTCGCGCCACCGGAACAGTGACGCGAGGACCTTCGCCTCCAGGTCCCAGGGCGGGGATCCGGCCAGTGCGCATGCCGCCTCGTAGGAGATCGTGCGATATCCCCTTATGACTCTGACGGCCATAGCTCTCTGTGGCTTTCGCAAGACAGAGATACTCCCGGCCGTCAGGTCAGCCGCCCAGATCGGTGCCCCGTAGAGGGCCATCGATCGCACGATCCCCACGTAGAGCCGCCTGCAAGTGGCGCTCGGGCCCCCCAGATTGGGAAGCAGCGTTGAGAGCGCCCCGGCCGCGCCCAACAACTTGGGCGCAAGCCGCCGGAAGTGGGGGCCAAAGTCCCACCGGCTGTCGAGCACCAATCCTAGGTACTTCATGGTAGGCTCGACAGCGATGCGGACCCCCCCGACCACAATGTGTGATCCCGGCGGCGGCGCCCGTCGGGGACCATGGAACACCATGGCCTCCGACTTGTTGAGGGCCACCTCCAGGCCGAGGCGCCGAATGCGGCCCACAACTTGTGAGACCGCCGCCGTCGCCAGCAACGCTGCTTCCCTGTGCGAGCTCCCCCGGGCCGTGACCAACGTGTCGTCAGCGTAACACGTCAGCTGCACGCCCGGCTGGAGCTCACCCCTCAGCACCCAGTCGTAGCCGATGTTCCACAGGAGCGGTCCGACGACCGATCCCTGCGGAACACCGCACGACATGGGGTGCTGGTAACCGCCATCACGTCCCACGTAGGTGACACACCTCTCCGACAGATAAGCCCCAACGATGCGACGGAGGTAGAGAGGCACTCGATGATAGAGCAGTGCCTCTCTGATACAACTCCAGGGCAGGGTGTTGAAGGCGTTGGAAATGTCTAACGACACCGCCATCACCACCCCACCCCGAGACACCGTTTCCTCCGCCAGGACTCTCACCCGCGAGATCGCGTGAATGGTGGAGCGCCCGTGCCTGAAGCCAAATTGGCACTCATCCAGATCCGGCCCTTCTTCGCACAAGTGGCCGACGAGGCGGGCTGCGATGATTCGCTCAAACATCTTGCCCACCTCGTCGAGCAGCACTATGGGCCGGTACGCGGACGGTGAGTCCGCAGGGCGCCCCGCCTTCTTGAGCAGGACTAGACGGCCAGTCTTCCACAATGTTGGAAACCGGCCCTGCTCAAGACACGCGGTGAAGAGTCCTCTCAGCTGGGGCTCTAGCTCCTTCAGAGCGAGGGCCAGCGCGATGCCGTGGATGCCGTCCGGCCCCGGAGCCACATTCTTGGCCCGGAGCCGCATCACGGCTGCCCTCATCTCTGCCTGTGTCACCTCTGGGACGTCGATGGCGTGTTCCTCCTCCGGAGGCTCTGCGGCTGTGGGCATAGCCATCGGCGGCGGAGTGTGCTCCGCTCTCGCCGGGAAGAGGACTGCGACGACCTCCTCCAACAGCTCGGGCTGGAGGCTCTCGGTGAGTGGGGGCGCGGCGGCTCTCAGTTTCCCTCGAACCGCACGATAGGGGCGCCCCCACGGATCTCCGTCGAGAGTCTCCAGCATCTCCCCCCTGGCTCGCGATCTCGCATCGCCGATGGCCAGCCACAGAGCCTGCTTAGCCGCGCGGTACACCTCATACAGCGCGGCTTCTTCGTCAGGGACCCGACGACGTCGTCTTCGGTAATGGGTGTACGGGCGCCTCGCCGCGACGCACGCTATACGCAGCCGTGCGATCTCGGCGGACCACCAGTACACCTGGCGCCTTGCTGACAGCGTGTGGACCCGGGGCATGGACGCGTCGCTAATGTGCGTCATCGCCCCGCGGAACCACAGCGCCTCTTGTTCGACGTCGACGGGTCCGTTCGTCGTCGACTCCCGGATCCAGGCCTGGACAATAGCGGCCTCCTCGAGAAGTTCCCTGTCGATGCGCTTACGCGCCCAGCGCGGGCCGTCCATTCGCGGGGCCGCTGGACTGCGGCCGCTGGCGGTGTGGGCGGAGACGTCGAAGCGGATGTAACGATGATCCGACAACGTCTCCACCTCCACGACGACACGCCAGTCGCGCACACGGCATGCGACAGCAGGGCTAGCGAACGAGACGTCCACTATAGAGCCACCCCGCTGCCGCACGCACGTGTGAACCGACCCCCGGTTCAGGACGACCAAGCCAGTCGTAACCAGCCACTCCTCCAGCGCCTCGCCTCTGGCATCGGTCACAGAGGATCCCCACGCCGATGACTTGGCGTTGAGATCCCCTAGCAACAGCACAGGACGAGGGTGGAGTCGGCCTACGACGGCACCCAACTCGACAAGGAAGTTCTCGAAGTCGGCGAGGCTCTTGTTGGGCGAAAAGTACGCACCAATCACGCCAACGCCGTCCGCGAGGGCGGCTATCCAGCCGTGTCCCCGGGACGGGCTGACGAGAGCCCCGCCGATGATGGCCACCAAGCCGTCGAGGTCACCCACCCAGTTGTCGCGGGGGGGGACGAAATACGGCTCGGCGACCACCGCCACGTGGATCGACCACTCTGCCATGCTTTGGAGCAAAAGATCCTGAGCTCTGGCAGAGTGGTTGATATTGCCCTGGAGAAAATGGAACAGCGCCATTTATACGCAGTCCATTCCCTCCACGACACCTATCCTAGGCCGGGAGTCGACCGAGGGGCTGCCAGACTGAGGGGGGGGTAAAGAGCCCCCCGCAGCCTTGGCACCCCTTCTTCTCTTCCTGTTGGCGGGGCCGCCACAGGACTTACCACCCGCTCGGTGCCCAGCGGGCCTCCCTGCAGCTGTACAGAGGCTGCAGTTTGGCGCCGCGGAACACTGGGCCGCCTTGTGGCCGGGCTGGCCGCAGCGGAAACATAGGTCGCTGCGGTCCGTCTCGCAGGTGCACCGCGCCCGGACATGCCCTACGTCCAGGCAGCGGAAACACCGCAAAGCCCTGGGTTGCATCAGCCTCACTCTGGCCGCAACCCACCCCACCAACAATCGTCCACCTTCGGCGACTTTGTTCGCCGCCGCCACCGGGCACCGCACCCAAATCATGCCGAGCCCGGAAGCGTCGGCGCGGATGTCGCCCGTCCGCACGTTGTCCAGCGGACACCCACCGGCACGGGCAATGGCCGCCTTGACCTCGGCCTCAGTCGTCGAGTCGTCCAGGCCGTCGATGCGCAACTCTGCAGTCTTCATCGGCCTGGACACCCGGACGTCCTCGGGGTTGAGGACCTCCCTCAGTTTGGCGGCCAATGCGTCCGCCTTCTCGCCGCTAGAGGCACCGGACACCTCCAGCAGTCGCGCCCCCGTCATCGCCGGCTTCAGCCTGAAGCCGGTCGGTGTGCCAAGGTCGGGGAACGCGACCTTGGCTTTCGCCTCGGTAAGGACCGCCTTGTATGTCACGCCCCGTTCGACGGCTCCGGGCAGCAGCGTTATTACAACTGCCGCGGAGCGTGGGGCTCTGACCTTAGGCGGTCCTTTTGGCTTCTTCGGCGCCGGTGCTTTTGTTGGTGCCGGTGCCTTAGCGGCTGCCGGTGCCGGCGGAGCCGCCTTTTTCTTGCGGCCCCTCTTGACGACCGTCGTCCAGGCCTCTGTTAAAGGCCCGGGCGCGGTCGCCGGAGGTGCCGACGTCTGGGTGGCGGGCGTGGACACGCCCGCAGCTTTACCCGTCCTCCTCGCCGTTGCTGGTGGCGGAATGGAGGGTCCCTCTTTCCTCCGCCTGTCCGCAGCGAGCGGAGGGCGGAGGGTTTCGGCTGGAAGGAGCCTGGACTCCAGCGCCTCCAGTCGCGCTCCGACCATCTGCCCGCACTGCATCATGCAGATGCGGGCAATCTTCTCGACCTCTGCGTCTGCCAGTGCAGAGGTCGACGGCGGGGCCGGCGTTGGGGCCGGCCGAGGAGCCGTGACGCGAGAGGCGCCAGCGGCGATGGGGGCTGCCCTCTGGGCGGCGGCAAACTGCCGCTTGAGGTCCTCTAGCTCGGATCGGAGACGGCCATTCTCCTCCCACAACTTCGCCGTCTCCTCCGAGCTGGTTTGATTAAGGAGGACCTCAACCGCCTCCTTTATCCCGTCAGCCGCCTCCTTAAGGGCGCGCGTGTAAGTGCCCTTCAGGTTGCCAGATTTGGTGGCAACCCTCTGGACGATATCCACGCCGTCCAAAACTTGGCGACTGAGCGCCACCGCCGTCTTGCTCTCCCCGACCATCCGGGCAGAGCGTCGCTCTCGGGCCTGTCGGGCCAACTCGCTGACCTCGTCAGCCACGACAGCCCTTTGTTGCGCCCGCTTCGCCGCGCTCGCCTCCGCCCGGTTGGTCCCGAGCAGAGACGTAGTGGAGCCCCCGCTGAGATCCGTCAGCGGGGCCCCTGGGTCGCTCTCCGCGCCCTCCATCCGCTCCATTGGAGACGGAGTGTCGGGCCGCAAGAAGCGACCCCGACTGTCACGGGTGGTGACTCCTCCCGCCACCGCGCGACCCCTACCTCGTGCCGTAGTTGGCACCTTGGCAGCCGCCAAGTTCTCCTCGCTGGAGGAGAGACTCCGCTTTCGAGATCTGGATCTGGATCTCGACCCAGATCTCGAGCTGCCTCCACTGGAGCCTCCTCGGCTCTTGTTGCCATCAGAGACGGCAAGTGGCGTAAGCACCACGCGCGGGCCCTTTTGGTTACCCAAAAGCACCCTTTTTCGCTCGCCGGTGGTGTCGGCGTGAAGTTCGATGTTGCCCCCTCCAGATACGCTGGGGCAGCCCTCGTTAGAGGGGCGGGATTCCCCCCGAAGGGGACCCGCCTGGAGATTGTTTTCCGCATTGAACTTTTTCATGATTTTTTCCCTTTGAAGGGTGTGGTCCCTTTCCCCTTTTCCCCCCCCTGCGCTAGTGACCGGAAACCCTCCGGCCATTCATCCCCTCGGCACGCTAGACCTTGGGATTGGGGTGATTTTTTAAAGAGGTTTTCTTCCTCTCCCACCTTCCGCCTTGCGCCCACTAGACCGACCCTCTGGAAGCAGAGAGGACAGTGGACGCAAGGTGGACATCGACCGACTGGCCGTCCCGCCCCTAGCCAGGTTCCCTTCACCGACCAACAAGAGATGATCGGTGATTGGAACCATGACCCTTCCCCGTTTGTTGAAGATTAGCCGTCGACCCCAACTGTCCACCAAAAGCCGGTGGGCAGTGGGGGCCGCCGTTGCCCAGGGTGCGCCACGAGGAGGCTCTTCAACCTGCACCCCAACCTAACCTAACCTAACCTAACCACATAACTTTGCCTCCAGGAGTCGCTTTTTCGAGCTGTTTTCAGCGTTATTAATTTTAAATAGGCTCCCTACTGACGTGTGACAAGTTATTTTTGACTAAAAACGAAATTGATTTTCGTTCTCAAAGACTTGTGAAATTTTCCATATTTTTCATACAAAAATTCGATTTTCTAAAGTCCGTCTGCAAAAATTATCAAATCCAATAGTGTCAATAGTATACTTACCTGCCTTGCGGTACTCCAGTGTGTTTTCAGCTTGCTCGGGTCCCGTTTGGAAGTCGTAATAATTGTTTTTCATCCCAATTTTCATCAAAATTTACGTTTTTCATTAAAAAGTCAAATTTTTTGTTCTGGCAACACTTAAATTCATCCATAGCTTGCTAGCGCTCGCCGAGACGCGTCTTTTGACACCCCTCACGTGCGTCTAGCCCCCATAGAACACCCGCAAATTCCATTTTAAAGGAAAATTTCACACATTGTATCATAACGTAAACACGACGAATCCACCTTAGGGGAACGAACATTTCTAGAAATCGACATAACTTTGCCTCCTGGAGTCGCTTTTTTGAGCGGTTTTCAACGTTAGTCATCATAAATAGGCTCCCTACGGCCGTGTGACAAGTTATTATTGACAAAAAACGAAATTGATTTTCGTTCTATAAGACTTGTGAAATTTTCATACAAAAATACTTCAAAATTCGTTTTTCTAAAGTCTGTTTGCTAAAATATTAAAATCTAATAGTTTCAATAGTATACTTACCTGCCTTGCGGTACTCCGGTGCGTTCTCGGCTTGCTCGGGTCCCGTTTGGTAGTCGTAATATTCATTTTCACTTCAATTTTCATCAAAATTTACGTTTTTCTTTAAAAAGTCAAATTTTTTGTTCTGGCAACACTTAAATTCATCCATAGCTTGCTAGCGCTCGCCGAGACGCGTCTTTTGACACCCCTCACGTGCGTCTAGCCCCCATAGAACACCCGCAAATTCCATTTTAAAGGAAAATTTCGCATCAAGTATTATATAGCTATATATAGAACAAACACGCCAAATCCACCTTAGGAGAACACTGATTTCTTGAAATCCACATAACTTTGCCTCCAGGAGTCGCTTTTTCGAGCTGTTTTCAGCGTTATTAATTTTAAATAGGCTCCCTACTGACGTGTGACAAGTTATTTTTGACTAAAAACGAAATTGATTTTCGTTCTCAAAGACTTGTGAAATTTTCCATATTTTTCATACAAAAATTCGATTTTCTAAAGTCCGTCTGCAAAAATTATCAAATCCAATAGTGTCAATAGTATACTTACCTGCCTTGCGGTACTCCAGTGTGTTTTCAGCTTGCTCGGGTCCCGTTTGGTAGTCGTAATAATTGTTTTTCATCCCAATTTTCATCAAAATTTACGTTTTTCATTAAAAAGTCAAATTTTTTGTTCTGGCAACACTTAAATTCATCCATAGCTTGCTAGCGCTCGCCGAGACGCGTCTTTTGACACCCCTCACGTGCGTCTAGCCCCCATAGAACACCCGCAAATTCCATTTTAAAGGAAAATTTCACACATTGTATCATAACGTAAACACGACGAATCCACCTTAGGGGAACGAACATTTCTAGAAATCGACATAACTTTGCCTCCTGGAGTCGCTTTTTTGAGCGGTTTTCAACGTTAGTCATCATAAATAGGCTCCCTACGGCCGTGTGACAAGTTATTATTGACAAAAAACGAAATTGATTTTCGTTCTATAAGACTTGTGAAATTTTCATACAAAAATACTTCAAAATTCGTTTTTCTAAAGTCTGTTTGCTAAAATATTAAAATCTAATAGTTTCAATAGTATACTTACCTGCCTTGCGGTACTCCGGTGCGTTCTCGGCTTGCTCGGGTCCCGTTTGGTAGTCGTAATATTCATTTTCACTTCAATTTTCATCAAAATTTACGTTTTTCTTTAAAAAGTCAAATTTTTTGTTCTGGCAACACTTAAATTCATCCATAGCTTGCTAGCGCTCGCCGAGACGCGTCTTTTGACACCCCTCACGTGCGTCTAGCCCCCATAGAACACCCGCAAATTCCATTTTAAAGGAAAATTTCGCATCAAGTATTATATAGCTATATATAGAACAAACACGCCAAATCCACCTTAGGAGAACACTGATTTCTTGAAATCCACATAACTTTGCCTCCAGGAGTCGCTTTTTCGAGCTGTTTTCAGCGTTATTAATTTTAAATAGGCTCCCTACTGACGTGTGACAAGTTATTTTTGACTAAAAACGAAATTGATTTTCGTTCTCAAAGACTTGTGAAATTTTCCATATTTTTCATACAAAAATTCGATTTTCTAAAGTCCGTCTGCAAAAATTATCAAATCCAATAGTGTCAATAGTATACTTACCTGCCTTGCGGTACTCCAGTGTGTTTTCAGCTTGCTCGGGTCCCGTTTGGTAGTCGTAATAATTGTTTTTCATCCCAATTTTCATCAAAATTTACGTTTTTCATTAAAAAGTCAAATTTTTTGTTCTGGCAACACTTAAATTCATCCATAGCTTGCTAGCGCTCGCCGAGACGCGTCTTTTGACACCCCTCACGTGCGTCTAGCCCCCATAGAACACCCGCAAATTCCATTTTAAAGGAAAATTTCACACATTGTATCATAACGTAAACACGACGAATCCACCTTAGGGGAACGAACATTTCTAGAAATCGACATAACTTTGCCTCCTGGAGTCGCTTTTTTGAGCGGTTTTCAACGTTAGTCATCATAAATAGGCTCCCTACGGCCGTGTGACAAGTTATTATTGACAAAAAACGAAATTGATTTTCGTTCTATAAGACTTGTGAAATTTTCATACAAAAATACTTCAAAATTCGTTTTTCTAAAGTCTGTTTGCTAAAATATTAAAATCTAATAGTTTCAATAGTATACTTACCTGCCTTGCGGTACTCCGGTGCGTTCTCGGCTTGCTCGGGTCCCGTTTGGTAGTCGTAATATTCATTTTCACTTCAATTTTCATCAAAATTTACGTTTTTCTTTAAAAAGTCAAATTTTTTGTTCTGGCAACACTTAAATTCATCCATAGCTTGCTAGCGCTCGCCGAGACGCGTCTTTTGACACCCCTCACGTGCGTCTAGCCCCCATAGAACACCCGCAAATTCCATTTTAAAGGAAAATTTCGCCCGCCCACCCGCCCGTGAGTTGCGTATAGTAGCAGACGGGTAATTTTTGGGAAAAATTATAAAAATATTTTATTTTTGTATTTTGACATACAAGTCCTGCGGCCATAAATTTAGTCACAACCATCGCATTTTCACGTCGATAGGCATCATTTGACGGAGTTTATTACAGATTTAGTTTTTTAGTGTTTTGACGGCCGTCTTGCCTTTGGACGGATTAGTTTGAATTATTTTGAGACTTCCTGCGCTATCCCCCCTTTACAGGGACGCAGAAGTCAGCCAGTGCCCCTCTACTGATTTATGAACCTGACCTTTACTAAGGCCACCGCTATGTTCCGCACGCCAGCCAAGACAGGAGAGAGCTCACCGGGCTCCAGGGTCTCGCAGCGTTCTGCGGAAAAGGCTGGACCCTCGCTCCCCAGTGTGAGACGTAGCATTGGGGAATGGGAGGCTGGGAAAGCAGAGCCCCAGGCCAAGTCCCCGGTCAAGCTAATCCACGACGCCACACGACGACCATCCGCTCCCGACAGCCAGGAGACACGCCGAGTGCCGGAGGACGCTGTGAAAGCCTCGAGGAAATCTGAGCCTAGGTACCCCAATATCGTAGCGGAGGCGAGAGCTTGCCTAAATAAAGCAAAACTTCATTTGGGCAACTCTCGCAATCTGAAAACAGGAATTAAGACGGAGGTACTCATTGCTATAAATAGGCTCTACGAGCTCGTGAAGGAGGCAGCGCGGGACAAAGCCGCTGTCGCACCGGCACCTGTCGACATACCTGCGGCCCCACAGACAGCCGCGCTGTTGGCGCCGCCCACGGACGAACAGGCGGAGCTTATGAGGACCCTAGTGGCAGGCCTCAAGGAGCACAAACAGGCCCTGGAGGAAAACCAACACCACACCCAGGCCCTGTCAGAACATCTGCAGCAGGCTCCTCGCTTCGTGGCAGGCCAAGGTCCCACCTTCGCGGAGATCGCCGCCGCCCCGAAGCAGAACATCCAAGCTCCTCTTCACTCTGTCATCGTTTCGTCTACCGATGATCAGGACACGGGTGAAGAGGTGATTGCGAAGCTAAGGACGGCGGTCGATGCCAGAAATGAGGGCACGAGGGTGGAGCGCCTGCGCAAGGCGAGGGACCAAAAGGTAGTCGTGGGGTTCAAGACCAGGGAGGAGCTGAGCAGGGTCACGGAGAGGATCAGAAAAGCAGGAAATCTGGTGGTAGAAGAGGTGAAAAACAAGGACCCGCTAGTCATAGTGATGGACGTCCTCTCCTGCCACTCAGATGCGGAGATCATCCTGGCTCTGCAGCGGCAAAATTCCCACCTGGTCGGGGACATTCCTGCAGAAGACTTGAGGCTGGGGGTGAAGTACCGTCGAAGAACGAGGAACCCCCACATGTGCCACGTCGTTCTGCAGGTGTCCCCCGCAGTGTGGCAGAGGCTGACTACTGCGGGTCGCGTGCACATTGACCTGCAGCGAGTGCGGGTGCAGGACCAGTCGCCATTGGTGCAGTGCACTCGCTGCCTTCGTTTCGGCCATAGCCGAAAATTGTGCACGCAGCCCGCCGACCTATGCATCCACTGCGGTGAGCCCCACTTGCGGGCCGACTGCCCGTCACGCCTGGCAGCTGAGGCACCGAAATGCCACAACTGCCTCATGGCGAAATTGGAAAAAACCGAACACACCGCCTTCGATAAACAATGTCCATTGCGTCTCAAATGGGACGCCTTGGCGCGCCTGTCAGTGGCGTACTGCTGAGGTGCAATCAGCCACATCCGGAACTCGTAGGGTCAGCAGTAAAGGCCTAATAGACCAACACACCCGTGTCTTCTTCAAGAAGATGTCGCCAAGAATCGCGAGCTCGAAACATGTCCTTAAAAACAAAAAATATAAGCATAAGCAGACACCAATCACCAGAGTCAGAGGAATTTACAACAGCAATGGAGCAAATTGGAGTCAATTTCATGGAAAATGGGCCCAATTGAAAGCAGGTACACAGTTAAATTCTTCTGTACTCAGCACAAGTAGGTATAAAACAAGTAAGCAAGCAGCAACTAATAAAACCAAGTTCAACAAATACAAACCAGTGATGCCAAAGTGGTCCAACGAGCTCGTAGAGGAAGCATTCCGAAGACGCCGTACTCGCAGCAATACGCCAGCCTGGAGTATGCAGGTCGATGATCAGCACCTGAAACAAAAGAAATCACGGGTTGTGAACCAAAACTATCAAGTTTATAAGCAGAATAGAATAGGCAATAATAATAAGTTAAAAATAGCAGCTCTGAGTCTTCCAGAGATTCCAAAAAACAAAAGAAAACAAAAATACTTAAATATAGAAATTAATATGTGTAGGTTAAGAAAGATAAATAAGAAAGTAGCATTAGGAAAAATATGTCTATATAATATATTGAGCATATATTAGCATAGCCATAGTCTAAATATAGATATTAAAAATGTATAGTTTTAAATATATTTAAGAAAGTTGTTTAGTATAGGTAGACTCTTAAAATTGAAAATCATAAAAAGGAAAACAAAAATAGCAAGTAAATAAATAAAATAGAATGTAAGATACAGTTAATGTTTTAGTAAAGTTATGTTTAAATATAAGAAGAGAAGAATAAAATCAATA
Source organism: Hyppa rectilinea (assembly GCA_951799385.1). Lineage (NCBI taxonomy): Eukaryota > Metazoa > Arthropoda > Insecta > Lepidoptera > Noctuidae > Hyppa > Hyppa rectilinea. The sequence continues at coordinate 64,313 of OX637306.1, forward strand.
AAACAATGCGCAATAAAAATAAACCAGGGACAACAAGGTCTCTGATAATGTCAGAGGGACACTGAGCAAGGGCAGGAGTGGGTTTTAGCCGGTAAGAGTCCGGCACTGCCCAGACTGACTCACAAGTGGGCCAGTCTGGGCGTCCATGAGGATTTCCCACTCCTGCCAAAAAAAAAAAAAAAAAAAAAAAAAAAAAAAAAAAAAAAAAAAAAAAAAAAAAAAAACCTAACCTAACCTAACCTAACCTAACCTGAGCGAACCTAACCTGAGCGAACCTAACCTGAGCGAACCTAACCTGAGCGAACCTAACCTGAGCGAACCTAACCTGAGCGAACCTAACCTGAGCGAACCTAACCTGAGCGAACCTAACCTGAGCGAACCTAACCTGAGCGAACCTAACCTGAGCGAACCTAACCTGAGCGAACCTAACCTGAGCGAACCTAAACTGAGCGAACCTAACCTGAGCGAACCTAACCTGAGCGAACCTAACCTGAGCGAACCTAACCTGAGCGAACCTAACCTGAGCGAACCTAACCTGAGCGAACCTAACCTGAGCGAACCTAACCTGAGCGAACCTAACCTGAGCACATAACTTTGCCTCCAGGAGTCGCTTTTTCGAGCTGTTTTCAGCGTTATTAATTTTAAATAGGCTCCCTACTGACGTGTGACAAGTTATTTTTGACAAAAAACGAAATTGATTTTCGTTCTCAAAGACTTGTGAAATTTTACATAATTTTCATACAAAAATTCGATTTCCTAAAGTCCGTCTGCAAAAATTATAAAATCCATTAGTGTCAATAGTATACTTACCTGCCTTGCGGTACTCCAGTGTGTTTTCAGCTTGCTCGGGTCCCGTTTGGTAGTCGTAATAGTTGTTTTTCATCTCAATTTTCTTCAAAAATTACGTTTTTCATTAAAAAGTACCTAACCTGAGCGAACCTAACCTGAGCGAACCTAACCTGAGCGAACCTAACCTGAGCGAACCTAACCTGAGCGAACCTAACCTGAGCGAACCTAACCTGAGCGAACCTAACCTGAGCGAACCTAACCTGAGCGAACCTAACCTGAGCGAACCTAACCTGAGCGAACCTAACCTGAGCGAACCTAACCTGAGCGAACCTAACCTGAGCGAACCTAACCTGAGCGAACCTAACCTGAGCACATAACTTTGCCTCCAGGAGTCGCTTTTTCGAGCTGTTTTCAGCGTTATTAATTTTAAATAGGCTCCCTACTGACGTGTGACAAGTTATTTTTGACAAAAAACGAAATTGATTTTCGTTCTCAAAGACTTGTGAAATTTTACATAATTTTCATACAAAAATTCGATTTCCTAAAGTCCGTCTGCAAAAATTATAAAATCCATTAGTGTCAATAGTATACTTACCTGCCTTGCGGTACTCCAGTGTGTTTTCAGCTTGCTCGGGTCCCGTTTGGTAGTCGTAATAGTTGTTTTTCATCTCAATTTTCTTCAAAAATTACGTTTTTCATTAAAAAGTAAAATTTTTTGCTCTGGCAACACTTAAATTCCTCCATAGTTTGCTAGCGCCCGCCGAGACGCGTCTTTTGACACCCCTCACGTGCGTCTAGCCCCCATAGAACACCCTCAAAATCCATTAGTAAAGTAAAATTTGGTGGGAGTCCGACAGACCTAAGTCTGGACAGCCTCTTAAAACACCTACACCTCCGAAGATGACCCCTTTAACGACCCCCCCTAAACTAAAGTCCAAGACCACGCTGGCCCGGCAGAACAGGGAGGGAACCGAGGAGAGCTCGCCTCAGAAAGCGGAATCCGTGAGGTACCTCTCCAGAACCACGGAGGCTAAGGCGTGCCTCTCAAAAGCAAAGATTCAGCTTTTGAGATCCCGGAACCTGAAAAAAGAAATAAAGGATGAAATAACTAAGGCGGTCGAGAGGCTTTACCAGTTGGTTAAGGAAGCGGAATCTGAAAGAGAAAGAGTAGGTGTTGCGGAAGAAAAAGTGGAGGCACAGAAAGAGCCACAGTCAGCTGCAGGTGATCCGACAGAGCTGATGAGGAGCCTTGTTGAAGGTCTCAAAATACACAAACAGGCGTTGGAAGAGAACCAACATCACACCCAGGCCCTGTCGGAACATCTGCAGCGGACCCCTCGCTTTGCTGCAGGCCAAGGTCCCACTTTTGCGGAGGTCGCCGCCGGCCCGAACGAATTATTCAGGAACCTCTTCACTCGGTGATTGTTTCGTCTGTCGATGATCAGGACACGGGTGAAGAGGTTATTGTAAAGCTGAGAACGGCGGTCGACGCCAAAAATGAGGGCACGAGAGTGGAGCGCCTGCGCAAGGCGAGGGACCAAAAGGTCGTGGTCGGTTTTAAGACCAAGGAGGAGCGGATGAGGGTCACGGAAAAAATTAGGAGAGCTGGTAATCTGGTGGTAGAAGAGGTCAGGAACAAAGATCCCCTTATCATCATCAAGGACGTCCTCTCCTGCCACACAGATGAGGAGTTTACCCAAGCCCTTAAAAACCAAAATAGTCACTTGATCGGGGACATCCCTGCAGGTGATATGAGGCTGGGGGTTAAATACCGAAGGAGGACGAGAAACCCCCACATGTGCCACGTTATCCTGCAGGTGTCCCCAATAATGTGGCAGAGGCTGACATCGGTGGGACGCGTGCACATTGACCTGCAGCGAGTAAGAGTGGAGGACCAGTCCCCTTTGGTTCAGTGCACTCGCTGCTTGTGCTACGGCCACAGCCGTAAACTGTGCACGCGACCCGCCGATCTCTGCACTCACTGCGGTGATCCCCACCTGCGAGCGGACTGTCCGTCACGGCTGGCTGCCGAAGCGCCGCGGTGCCATAATTGTCTATCGGCCAAAATGGAAAGATCTGACCACAACGCCTTCGACAGCGAGTGCCCGATACGAAAGAAATGGGACGCGTTGGCACGCCTGTCGGTGGCGTATTGGTAAAGTGCAGCCAGCCACTACCGGACACAAAAACCAGTGCAGTGAGCCCCAACCTGACCCCTACAAAAGTTCAAACCATGAGAACACAAGAATTCACACAATAAATCAAAAGAATTGCAGTCAATTTTATAAAAAAAGTGGCACAATTAAAAGAAGGCACCAGTGTGAATTCTTTGGTTCTCATCAAAAACATCACAGGAACTAAGTTAGCGAGCCCTACGACCGAGAGCACTAACATAGGTTACAATTTGGAAGTTGGTATCAAACCTACGTTACGCACGTGGTCAGACAAGCTCGCTAAAACGCAAAAGCAGGTCAAATTCGGCAGACACCAAAATCAAAGCGCTGCACCAGTCCGGAGTATGTGGATCGCCATGAAAAATCTGAAACAGAAAAGGAACATTGTTAACAAATGCCTCAGCGAGGAGAAGAAAAACTCATTAAAAATACATGTAGTAATAATAGCATCATTAAGCCTGCCAGTAATAGATATAAGTAAGCAGCAACAAAAATGTAATAAACTAGATTTAGTAATATGTAGACTAGGAAATAAATTTAAAAAACTAGGTTAAGAAAATATGACTATTCGATATATTGTAGATATATTAGTATAGCCATAATGATTAAATATAGTTAAACAAAAATATAGATACTAGATATATTTGAATAAGCAAAAAAATACAAAAACATTTGAGATAAAATTTAAGTTAATATTGTACATACACAAAAATGTAAGCATAGAAAATAGAAAAGATAATAAATGAGGTATAAAAAAGGAATGTTATGGTACAGATTCATAAATACGAATGTTACTGCTCCTAGGAGCTCTCCATTTCCTGATACGGGACCGATGGTCAAAATAATAACAAAAAAGGAATTGTAATATAAGAACACCAGAAAAACCAGGTCTCTGATCATGTCAGAGGGTCACTAGCAAGGGCAGGAGTGGGTTTTAGCCGGTAAGAGTCCGGCACTGCCCAGACTGGCTCACAAGTGGGCCAGTCTGGGCGTCCATGAGGATTTCCCACTCAAAAAAAAAAAAAAAAAAAAAAAAAAAAAAAAAAAAAAAAAAAAAAACCTAACCTGAGCGAACCTCACCTGAAAAAAAAGGGGGTATTTGGAGGTGGGGCTGCAAACAAATAAACATGGTTTGAGGGAATAAGGTTCGTAAAAGGCGGTTTAAGACATTTTGTTTTAAACGGGGGGTAACAGGTGGGTGTTTAGTGAGAGGGGGGGGGGTAAAAAGGGTTGAAGTTTTGTTTTGGTAAGCGGTATATTCTATATTCCTTTTAACTTAAATTACTTTACTTACTTAGGTTCGCTCAATAACTTTTTAAAGGTTAGGTTTTTAACAGATACACCTTATATAGAATATACCACTTACCAAAACAAAACTCCAACCCTTTCTACCATCCTCCCCCCCTCACTAAACACCCACCTGTTACCCCCCGTTCAAAACCAAATGTCTTAAACCGCCTTTTACGAACCTTATTCCCCCAAACCATGTTTTTTTGTTTGCAGCCCCACCTCCAAATACCCCCTTTTTTTCAGGTTAGGTTCGCTCAGGTTAGGTTCGTAAACCCCCTTTTACGCCCCTTCACCCCCCTAACCGTGTTTTTTTTTGTTAGCCCCACCACTTAATAATATCATCATCGCACAGATAGCATTTTGAAACTAAAGTAATGTAAAAAATATTATAATACCAATCAAGATGACACGCCATTGGAAACATCGACTCCTGGTATAAAACGAGGATGCTCCGTATGCTCAGTCAAGAAAGATCGCAAAACGCGATATATTTGTGAGACCTGTAAGAGTCACTTATGTCTGGATCATGCAATTTTCCAATGTGCAATTTGCTTCCGAACCAGAGCCCTGAAAAATGTTGATAGAAGTGATGAAGACTGAATATTTTTTGGTAATTAATAAGTGCATAGAAGTGCTTTATATTTTTATTTAGTCTGATTGAGATCTCTTTAGTTTTAATAATGTGTGTTATAAGAGTAACGAAGTATTTTTTTTTGTTAAAAACACTACCTTAATTTTAAATGGAAAATAATGATTAAAAGTTGTTGATTTGCAATATTTTTTTATTTTATTTTGTAACATACACCCCTAGTTAAAATACTAGTACATTTTAATTACTTATTTATCAATAATTATTTGAGAAATTACAATTTAAATATCGGGGTCTGATAAACCCACCAGGCATACCGTGTAACTTTTTGCCTGCAGGCATACCGAAGGCTAAAACGGCCTTCACCTAAACGACCGTCACCAAAACGACCGTCACCAAAACATCTGTCACCAAAACGGCCTTCACTTAAACGGCCTTCACTAAAACGGTCTTCACTAAAACGGTCTTCACTTAAACGGCCTTCGCTAAAACGGCCTTCACTAAAACGGCCATCACCAAAACGACCGTCACCTAAACGGCCTTCACCTAAACGACCTTAACCTAAACGGCCTTCACTAAAACGGCCGTCACCAATACAACCGTCACCAAAACGACCGTCACCTTAACGGCCGTCACCTAAACGGCCTTCACCTTAACGGCCTTCACCTAAACGGCCTTCACCTAAACGACCGTCACCAAAACGGCCGTCTTTAGAACGGCCGTATCCAAAACGGCTTTCACCACTTGTTACCTGATCTCCGTCACCTGACCTTCGTCCCCTGACCTTCGCCACCTGATCTCCGTCACCTGATCTCAGTCAAGTCTACCACTTACGAGGTCGTCCTCATAAGTGGCGGCCGTTACCACTGCTCTCATGTATATCAGTCTTATAGTTGATCTAAAATTAATACACGAACAGAATCTCAATAACAAACCTCCGCAAGTTTTAAAAAGTAATTTTTTCTCGAATAATACAAAATAGACAAATCGCTGGATAATGATAACAATCATTACTTACTTACCAGTTTTACATACGTCACTGAGCTCCCCACTGAGCTTCCCAGCAGGCGCTTTATATTGTTTTTATTAAATTCTTCCAAAACCACGTTTTTCTCATTACGATGTCTCAGCTAACCACTTATTGCAATACAAAATAATTATTTTAGAACATATTTTGTGCGAAGTAGGAGGTTGCGTGCTATTGCAAAGATGTTTTTTATTTTACGTGTCACAAGTAGTTTTTAAAAGCTAGAAGTAAATACTACTTTGCTGCTGTTAAAATATTAAATGATAACGAATAACCCGGACGATTTGCTGTTGAAATATACTATGTAGGCTATTATATATAGGCTCAGCACTGCAATAATGGTACGCGGGATTGTCCGAAAAGGTTACCGGTGCCCCAGAACTTAACGGGCTAAGGAAGAAACATGGACGGGTTTTAGTCAGCAAAAGTCTGACATACCCTTCCGCTCCACCCAGAGCGGGTCAATCATCCAATGTGGAAGACATTCGATGATTACCCACCCTAAAAAAAAAAACACTGCAATAATTGTAGCATTTATTATAATTACTTTAGTGACTTGTTCATTTTTATTAAACTCAATAAATATATTACAATGACTTGCATAGTTTTAATAATAATAAATAATAATAAAACGTTTATTTCGGAAACATAACTAAGTAGGTATTGCGACAGCGAAAGAATATAAAGGAGACGGATACACTTTCATCGGCCTGGATGTAAAAATATGAAATTGATGTCAGTTGATAAAAATGGTATGGGTAAATAGTATGTACTCTGTAATGTTAATCGATTATAATTGAGTCGATATTCCAATTACCAACTTGGTAACCTTTTTTTTATTTTGATGGTGGGTAATCATCAAATTACTCCCGCTCTGGGTGGAGCAGAAGGGAGTGTGAGACTATAACCCATCCGTGTTCCTTCGTTAGCCCTTTTTGTTCCGGTGTAGCGGTAACGCTTTCGGACAATCCCGCTTAACTTAACTTAATTATTGGATTTCTCATTTTCCAGATTGTAAATTGAGTTGATATTTCACATTTTGAAATAAAAAAATAAAATCTTTATTATAAGTCAGTCCCGTCTCCTTTAGCTAACAGGGCGAGAAAGTTGTTAGTTAATTACCTACCTACTCAATGTCACAAGTATTACCTTCGCTAACACCAATTTACTACGTTTACTCTATCATTTGTGTCGTCACTTAATAGTGGGAACCATCACACTAATATTATAAAGACGAAAGTTTGTGAGCGAATGTGTGTTTGTGAGTTTGTATGTGTAGACGACAAACTTAATTGCCGTCAGATTTATTAAGGCGGGGGTGTTCGGGCGCTAATGAAACACACAGCTCAGAGGAGTAGGTATAAAAATAATGTTATTTATCCTCACTTTCATAATCAACTTAAGATAACACACATAAACTATAGACACGTAAAAACAATAGGAAAAACACAATAAAACTTGACTCTACTTTAAGACTATTTAACACAGGAACAAATTAAACACAAAGGAACACACGCGAATACTTCCGAGGACAATAGCCCGTTGTCGACTCGGTATATAATAACAAAACGGAGGACAATAGCGATCTACGGCGGACTGCGAACTGCTTTTGGCGTTTTTTTTTTTTTTTTTTGAAATGGCATCTCGCAGTTCAACCAAAGGGTTGTCTACTGCTTAACCGGGCTTGCCTGTGGCTGCCACAAAGAATTGTAGCCTCCAGCCAGGGCTTAATAAAAACTAAAGCTAACTTACAAAACTAAGCGACTACACGCTAAGGGCACCCCCTGCGGGGTTCGGACCTCGGCTTAGGGCGTCGCTGGGGGGGGACAGCAAGGGACAGCTGGATCGGGGGTTTTTAAAATTACTGGCTCACGGCAACGCGGGCTGGCTCGAGCAAGGGTCGGGGGGATGAGAGCGGACAGGGTCGTCGCGACGGGCCTCGACGGCGAGGACGGAACGACGGAAATTTGTGTTTGTATGCTAGTCTAACAGTGCTAGTGGCCGGGCTGCTCTCCTGGAGGAGAGTGGTGGCATCGTCGGGGGCAACGAGGGTATGCCATGGACGGCGAACCTTACTGATGCGGGACGGGGTGTATCGGGAGGCGGCCGCAATCAGGGGATTGCGGTGCTTTATGGCAGTGTCAAAGAAACGCTTCGAGAGGCGTTTCATGAACTGCTGAACTGTGGGGAGTTTAAAATCTACATGAAGGTCCATGTTACGGACGTAAAAGGGAGCTCCTGAGACCCTACGGAGGAACCGGTTTTGAAGTGTCTGCATTCGATGCAGATACTTGGGTTTGGTGTGCGCGAAGACGACGCAAGCGTATGTCATAATGGGACGGATTACAGCCTTATAGAGACGCAGTTTGCACCGGAGTGACAATTTGCTGCGTTCTGTAAGCATGAATTGGAGCCTACCGAGAGCGAAAGCGGCCCGCGAACGGACCTGCTTTATGTGCTCTGCGAAACTGAGGTGCTGGTCGAGAGTGACACCCAGGTACTTGGCATGCTTCGCCCAAGGGATCGGCTTGCCGTACATGGTGATCGGATTAGGGGGACTGCTTTTGGCGATTTCGGTTCGCCTATATATACATTTTTGGCTGCTCGCTGCTTAAAGAAATAAATGTAAACAATCTAAGATCGAACCAATCAGGAAATACCTTTATAAAACAATGAAAAGGTTTATATTGTCGACTCTGTCTAATTTAGGATTATAAACAAGTATGACGGAGTCCTGCTTACATTACGATGATTAAGCTATATTAATTTAACACTAGACAATAGTACTTATACTTAACTGGGGCTCTAATTAGTGTACAGTGCTAATTAGAGCGCCCTTTCTTATGTGTATGTTCTATCTAGGGAATCTAATGGGAATAAGAATTCCATTTGGGGTGCTTCCTTAACAGTATGTTTGTCCGTCCTTCACGCTCAAACGGCTGAACGGATCTGGATGAAACTTGGCACAGTAGTAGTTTATGACCTGGATTAACACCTTATATAGAATATACCACTTACCAAAACAAAACTCCAACCCTTTCTACCATCCTCCCCCCCTCACTAAACACCCACCTGTTACCCCCCGTTCAAAACCAAATGTCTTAAACCGCCTTTTACGAACCTTATTCCCCCAAACCATGTTTTTTTGTTTGCAGCCCCACCTCCAAATACCCCCTTTTTTTCAGGTTAGGTTCGCTCAGGTTAGGTTCGTAAACCCCCTTTTACGCCCCTTCACCCCCCTAACCGTGTTTTTTTTTGTTAGCCCCACCACTTAATAATATCATCATCGCACAGATAGCATTTTGAAACTAAAGTAATGTAAAAAATATTATAATACCAATCAAGATGACACGCCATTGGAAACATCGACTCCTGGTATAAAACGAGGATGCTCCGTATGCTCAGTCAAGAAAGATCGCAAAACGCGATATATTTGTGAGACCTGTAAGAGTCACTTATGTCTGGATCATGCAATTTTCCAATGTGCAATTTGCTTCCGAACCAGAGCCCTGAAAAATGTTGATAGAAGTGATGAAGACTGAATATTTTTTGGTAATTAATAAGTGCATAGAAGTGCTTTATATTTTTATTTAGTCTGATTGAGATCTCTTTAGTTTTAATAATGTGTGTTATAAGAGTAACGAAGTATTTTTTTTTGTTAAAAACACTACCTTAATTTTAAATGGAAAATAATGATTAAAAGTTGTTGATTTGCAATATTTTTTTATTTTATTTTGTAACATACACCCCTAGTTAAAATACTAGTACATTTTAATTACTTATTTATCAATAATTATTTGAGAAATTACAATTTAAATATCGGGGTCTGATAAACCCACCAGGCATACCGTGTAACTTTTTGCCTGCAGGCATACCGAAGGCTAAAACGGCCTTCACCTAAACGACCGTCACCAAAACGACCGTCACCAAAACATCTGTCACCAAAACGGCCTTCACTTAAACGGCCTTCACTAAAACGGTCTTCACTAAAACGGTCTTCACTTAAACGGCCTTCGCTAAAACGGCCTTCACTAAAACGGCCATCACCAAAACGACCGTCACCTAAACGGCCTTCACCTAAACGACCTTAACCTAAACGGCCTTCACTAAAACGGCCGTCACCAATACAACCGTCACCAAAACGACCGTCACCTTAACGGCCGTCACCTAAACGGCCTTCACCTTAACGGCCTTCACCTAAACGGCCTTCACCTAAACGACCGTCACCAAAACGGCCGTCTTTAGAACGGCCGTATCCAAAACGGCTTTCACCACTTGTTACCTGATCTCCGTCACCTGACCTTCGTCCCCTGACCTTCGCCACCTGATCTCCGTCACCTGATCTCAGTCAAGTCTACCACTTACGAGGTCGTCCTCATAAGTGGCGGCCGTTACCACTGCTCTCATGTATATCAGTCTTATAGTTGATCTAAAATTAATACACGAACAGAATCTCAATAACAAACCTCCGCAAGTTTTAAAAAGTAATTTTTTCTCGAATAATACAAAATAGACAAATCGCTGGATAATGATAACAATCATTACTTACTTACCAGTTTTACATACGTCACTGAGCTCCCCACTGAGCTTCCCAGCAGGCGCTTTATATTGTTTTTATTAAATTCTTCCAAAACCACGTTTTTCTCATTACGATGTCTCAGCTAACCACTTATTGCAATACAAAATAATTATTTTAGAACATATTTTGTGCGAAGTAGGAGGTTGCGTGCTATTGCAAAGATGTTTTTTATTTTACGTGTCACAAGTAGTTTTTAAAAGCTAGAAGTAAATACTACTTTGCTGCTGTTAAAATATTAAATGATAACGAATAACCCGGACGATTTGCTGTTGAAATATACTATGTAGGCTATTATATATAGGCTCAGCACTGCAATAATGGTACGCGGGATTGTCCGAAAAGGTTACCGGTGCCCCAGAACTTAACGGGCTAAGGAAGAAACATGGACGGGTTTTAGTCAGCAAAAGTCTGACATACCCTTCCGCTCCACCCAGAGCGGGTCAATCATCCAATGTGGAAGACATTCGATGATTACCCACCCTAAAAAAAAAAACACTGCAATAATTGTAGCATTTATTATAATTACTTTAGTGACTTGTTCATTTTTATTAAACTCAATAAATATATTACAATGACTTGCATAGTTTTAATAATAATAAATAATAATAAAACGTTTATTTCGGAAACATAACTAAGTAGGTATTGCGACAGCGAAAGAATATAAAGGAGACGGATACACTTTCATCGGCCTGGATGTAAAAATATGAAATTGATGTCAGTTGATAAAAATGGTATGGGTAAATAGTATGTACTCTGTAATGTTAATCGATTATAATTGAGTCGATATTCCAATTACCAACTTGGTAACCTTTTTTTTATTTTGATGGTGGGTAATCATCAAATTACTCCCGCTCTGGGTGGAGCAGAAGGGAGTGTGAGACTATAACCCATCCGTGTTCCTTCGTTAGCCCTTTTTGTTCCGGTGTAGCGGTAACGCTTTCGGACAATCCCGCTTAACTTAACTTAATTATTGGATTTCTCATTTTCCAGATTGTAAATTGAGTTGATATTTCACATTTTGAAATAAAAAAATAAAATCTTTATTATAAGTCAGTCCCGTCTCCTTTAGCTAACAGGGCGAGAAAGTTGTTAGTTAATTACCTACCTACTCAATGTCACAAGTATTACCTTCGCTAACACCAATTTACTACGTTTACTCTATCATTTGTGTCGTCACTTAATAGTGGGAACCATCACACTAATATTATAAAGACGAAAGTTTGTGAGCGAATGTGTGTTTGTGAGTTTGTATGTGTAGACGACAAACTTAATTGCCGTCAGATTTATTAAGGCGGGGGTGTTCGGGCGCTAATGAAACACACAGCTCAGAGGAGTAGGTATAAAAATAATGTTATTTATCCTCACTTTCATAATCAACTTAAGATAACACACATAAACTATAGACACGTAAAAACAATAGGAAAAACACAATAAAACTTGACTCTACTTTAAGACTATTTAACACAGGAACAAATTAAACACAAAGGAACACACGCGAATACTTCCGAGGACAATAGCCCGTTGTCGACTCGGTATATAATAACAAAACGGAGGACAATAGCGATCTACGGCGGACTGCGAACTGCTTTTGGCGTTTTTTTTTTTTTTTTTTGAAATGGCATCTCGCAGTTCAACCAAAGGGTTGTCTACTGCTTAACCGGGCTTGCCTGTGGCTGCCACAAAGAATTGTAGCCTCCAGCCAGGGCTTAATAAAAACTAAAGCTAACTTACAAAACTAAGCGACTACACGCTAAGGGCACCCCCTGCGGGGTTCGGACCTCGGCTTAGGGCGTCGCTGGGGGGGGACAGCAAGGGACAGCTGGATCGGGGGTTTTTAAAATTACTGGCTCACGGCAACGCGGGCTGGCTCGAGCAAGGGTCGGGGGGATGAGAGCGGACAGGGTCGTCGCGACGGGCCTCGACGGCGAGGACGGAACGACGGAAATTTGTGTTTGTATGCTAGTCTAACAGTGCTAGTGGCCGGGCTGCTCTCCTGGAGGAGAGTGGTGGCATCGTCGGGGGCAACGAGGGTATGCCATGGACGGCGAACCTTACTGATGCGGGACGGGGTGTATCGGGAGGCGGCCGCAATCAGGGGATTGCGGTGCTTTATGGCAGTGTCAAAGAAACGCTTCGAGAGGCGTTTCATGAACTGCTGAACTGTGGGGAGTTTAAAATCTACATGAAGGTCCATGTTACGGACGTAAAAGGGAGCTCCTGAGACCCTACGGAGGAACCGGTTTTGAAGTGTCTGCATTCGATGCAGATACTTGGGTTTGGTGTGCGCGAAGACGACGCAAGCGTATGTCATAATGGGACGGATTACAGCCTTATAGAGACGCAGTTTGCACCGGAGTGACAATTTGCTGCGTTCTGTAAGCATGAATTGGAGCCTACCGAGAGCGAAAGCGGCCCGCGAACGGACCTGCTTTATGTGCTCTGCGAAACTGAGGTGCTGGTCGAGAGTGACACCCAGGTACTTGGCATGCTTCGCCCAAGGGATCGGCTTGCCGTACATGGTGATCGGATTAGGGGGACTGCTTTTGGCGATTTCGGTTCGCCTATATATACATTTTTGGCTGCTCGCTGCTTAAAGAAATAAATGTAAACAATCTAAGATCGAACCAATCAGGAAATACCTTTATAAAACAATGAAAAGGTTTATATTGTCGACTCTGTCTAATTTAGGATTATAAACAAGTATGACGGAGTCCTGCTTACATTACGATGATTAAGCTATATTAATTTAACACTAGACAATAGTACTTATACTTAACTGGGGCTCTAATTAGTGTACAGTGCTAATTAGAGCGCCCTTTCTTATGTGTATGTTCTATCTAGGGAATCTAATGGGAATAAGAATTCCATTTGGGGTGCTTCCTTAACAGTATGTTTGTCCGTCCTTCACGCTCAAACGGCTGAACGGATCTGGATGAAACTTGGCACAGTAGTAGTTTATGACCTGGATTAACACCTTATATAGAATATACCACTTACCAAAACAAAACTCCAACCCTTTCTACCATCCTCCCCCCCTCACTAAACACCCACCTGTTACCCCCCGTTCAAAACCAAATGTCTTAAACCGCCTTTTACGAACCTTATTCCCCCAAACCATGTTTTTTTGTTTGCAGCCCCACCTCCAAATACCCCCTTTTTTTCAGGTTAGGTTCGCTCAGGTTAGGTTCGTAAACCCCCTTTTACGCCCCTTCACCCCCCTAACCGTGTTTTTTTTTGTTAGCCCCACCACTTAATAATATCATCATCGCACAGATAGCATTTTGAAACTAAAGTAATGTAAAAAATATTATAATACCAATCAAGATGACACGCCATTGGAAACATCGACTCCTGGTATAAAACGAGGATGCTCCGTATGCTCAGTCAAGAAAGATCGCAAAACGCGATATATTTGTGAGACCTGTAAGAGTCACTTATGTCTGGATCATGCAATTTTCCAATGTGCAATTTGCTTCCGAACCAGAGCCCTGAAAAATGTTGATAGAAGTGATGAAGACTGAATATTTTTTGGTAATTAATAAGTGCATAGAAGTGCTTTATATTTTTATTTAGTCTGATTGAGATCTCTTTAGTTTTAATAATGTGTGTTATAAGAGTAACGAAGTATTTTTTTTTGTTAAAAACACTACCTTAATTTTAAATGGAAAATAATGATTAAAAGTTGTTGATTTGCAATATTTTTTTATTTTATTTTGTAACATACACCCCTAGTTAAAATACTAGTACATTTTAATTACTTATTTATCAATAATTATTTGAGAAATTACAATTTAAATATCGGGGTCTGATAAACCCACCAGGCATACCGTGTAACTTTTTGCCTGCAGGCATACCGAAGGCTAAAACGGCCTTCACCTAAACGACCGTCACCAAAACGACCGTCACCAAAACATCTGTCACCAAAACGGCCTTCACTTAAACGGCCTTCACTAAAACGGTCTTCACTAAAACGGTCTTCACTTAAACGGCCTTCGCTAAAACGGCCTTCACTAAAACGGCCATCACCAAAACGACCGTCACCTAAACGGCCTTCACCTAAACGACCTTAACCTAAACGGCCTTCACTAAAACGGCCGTCACCAATACAACCGTCACCAAAACGACCGTCACCTTAACGGCCGTCACCTAAACGGCCTTCACCTTAACGGCCTTCACCTAAACGGCCTTCACCTAAACGACCGTCACCAAAACGGCCGTCTTTAGAACGGCCGTATCCAAAACGGCTTTCACCACTTGTTACCTGATCTCCGTCACCTGACCTTCGTCCCCTGACCTTCGCCACCTGATCTCCGTCACCTGATCTCAGTCAAGTCTACCACTTACGAGGTCGTCCTCATAAGTGGCGGCCGTTACCACTGCTCTCATGTATATCAGTCTTATAGTTGATCTAAAATTAATACACGAACAGAATCTCAATAACAAACCTCCGCAAGTTTTAAAAAGTAATTTTTTCTCGAATAATACAAAATAGACAAATCGCTGGATAATGATAACAATCATTACTTACTTACCAGTTTTACATACGTCACTGAGCTCCCCACTGAGCTTCCCAGCAGGCGCTTTATATTGTTTTTATTAAATTCTTCCAAAACCACGTTTTTCTCATTACGATGTCTCAGCTAACCACTTATTGCAATACAAAATAATTATTTTAGAACATATTTTGTGCGAAGTAGGAGGTTGCGTGCTATTGCAAAGATGTTTTTTATTTTACGTGTCACAAGTAGTTTTTAAAAGCTAGAAGTAAATACTACTTTGCTGCTGTTAAAATATTAAATGATAACGAATAACCCGGACGATTTGCTGTTGAAATATACTATGTAGGCTATTATATATAGGCTCAGCACTGCAATAATGGTACGCGGGATTGTCCGAAAAGGTTACCGGTGCCCCAGAACTTAACGGGCTAAGGAAGAAACATGGACGGGTTTTAGTCAGCAAAAGTCTGACATACCCTTCCGCTCCACCCAGAGCGGGTCAATCATCCAATGTGGAAGACATTCGATGATTACCCACCCTAAAAAAAAAAACACTGCAATAATTGTAGCATTTATTATAATTACTTTAGTGACTTGTTCATTTTTATTAAACTCAATAAATATATTACAATGACTTGCATAGTTTTAATAATAATAAATAATAATAAAACGTTTATTTCGGAAACATAACTAAGTAGGTATTGCGACAGCGAAAGAATATAAAGGAGACGGATACACTTTCATCGGCCTGGATGTAAAAATATGAAATTGATGTCAGTTGATAAAAATGGTATGGGTAAATAGTATGTACTCTGTAATGTTAATCGATTATAATTGAGTCGATATTCCAATTACCAACTTGGTAACCTTTTTTTTATTTTGATGGTGGGTAATCATCAAATTACTCCCGCTCTGGGTGGAGCAGAAGGGAGTGTGAGACTATAACCCATCCGTGTTCCTTCGTTAGCCCTTTTTGTTCCGGTGTAGCGGTAACGCTTTCGGACAATCCCGCTTAACTTAACTTAATTATTGGATTTCTCATTTTCCAGATTGTAAATTGAGTTGATATTTCACATTTTGAAATAAAAAAATAAAATCTTTATTATAAGTCAGTCCCGTCTCCTTTAGCTAACAGGGCGAGAAAGTTGTTAGTTAATTACCTACCTACTCAATGTCACAAGTATTACCTTCGCTAACACCAATTTACTACGTTTACTCTATCATTTGTGTCGTCACTTAATAGTGGGAACCATCACACTAATATTATAAAGACGAAAGTTTGTGAGCGAATGTGTGTTTGTGAGTTTGTATGTGTAGACGACAAACTTAATTGCCGTCAGATTTATTAAGGCGGGGGTGTTCGGGCGCTAATGAAACACACAGCTCAGAGGAGTAGGTATAAAAATAATGTTATTTATCCTCACTTTCATAATCAACTTAAGATAACACACATAAACTATAGACACGTAAAAACAATAGGAAAAACACAATAAAACTTGACTCTACTTTAAGACTATTTAACACAGGAACAAATTAAACACAAAGGAACACACGCGAATACTTCCGAGGACAATAGCCCGTTGTCGACTCGGTATATAATAACAAAACGGAGGACAATAGCGATCTACGGCGGACTGCGAACTGCTTTTGGCGTTTTTTTTTTTTTTTTTTGAAATGGCATCTCGCAGTTCAACCAAAGGGTTGTCTACTGCTTAACCGGGCTTGCCTGTGGCTGCCACAAAGAATTGTAGCCTCCAGCCAGGGCTTAATAAAAACTAAAGCTAACTTACAAAACTAAGCGACTACACGCTAAGGGCACCCCCTGCGGGGTTCGGACCTCGGCTTAGGGCGTCGCTGGGGGGGGACAGCAAGGGACAGCTGGATCGGGGGTTTTTAAAATTACTGGCTCACGGCAACGCGGGCTGGCTCGAGCAAGGGTCGGGGGGATGAGAGCGGACAGGGTCGTCGCGACGGGCCTCGACGGCGAGGACGGAACGACGGAAATTTGTGTTTGTATGCTAGTCTAACAGTGCTAGTGGCCGGGCTGCTCTCCTGGAGGAGAGTGGTGGCATCGTCGGGGGCAACGAGGGTATGCCATGGACGGCGAACCTTACTGATGCGGGACGGGGTGTATCGGGAGGCGGCCGCAATCAGGGGATTGCGGTGCTTTATGGCAGTGTCAAAGAAACGCTTCGAGAGGCGTTTCATGAACTGCTGAACTGTGGGGAGTTTAAAATCTACATGAAGGTCCATGTTACGGACGTAAAAGGGAGCTCCTGAGACCCTACGGAGGAACCGGTTTTGAAGTGTCTGCATTCGATGCAGATACTTGGGTTTGGTGTGCGCGAAGACGACGCAAGCGTATGTCATAATGGGACGGATTACAGCCTTATAGAGACGCAGTTTGCACCGGAGTGACAATTTGCTGCGTTCTGTAAGCATGAATTGGAGCCTACCGAGAGCGAAAGCGGCCCGCGAACGGACCTGCTTTATGTGCTCTGCGAAACTGAGGTGCTGGTCGAGAGTGACACCCAGGTACTTGGCATGCTTCGCCCAAGGGATCGGCTTGCCGTACATGGTGATCGGATTAGGGGGACTGCTTTTGGCGATTTCGGTTCGCCTATATATACATTTTTGGCTGCTCGCTGCTTAAAGAAATAAATGTAAACAATCTAAGATCGAACCAATCAGGAAATACCTTTATAAAACAATGAAAAGGTTTATATTGTCGACTCTGTCTAATTTAGGATTATAAACAAGTATGACGGAGTCCTGCTTACATTACGATGATTAAGCTATATTAATTTAACACTAGACAATAGTACTTATACTTAACTGGGGCTCTAATTAGTGTACAGTGCTAATTAGAGCGCCCTTTCTTATGTGTATGTTCTATCTAGGGAATCTAATGGGAATAAGAATTCCATTTGGGGTGCTTCCTTAACAGTATGTTTGTCCGTCCTTCACGCTCAAACGGCTGAACGGATCTGGATGAAACTTGGCACAGTAGTAGTTTATGACCTGGATTAACACATAGGATTTTTATCCCGGTATCCCTTGGGACAATTTCCGACATCCACGCAGACAGCAGCTATTAGGAATATAAAATCATGTTCTCCCCCCATGCACCCATTCCGAATTCCAACGCCAAAATATGTCATACAGGGTAAAATGGAATTAATGGGTATTCTTTAGGGAATCATTGTAGGTACTCAACATGATGAACAACTGACCGAAGAGTTAATCGTGACGTATACCGCCTATGACGACCCACTGACCGTTAAATTGTATAACTCATGTCGATTAGGTACCTATTACCGTTACAAACGAGCCTCAAGTCACATACCTACGCTGGCACCAGCTGTTTGTTGGTAAAGCCGTCTTTTACTTATTGGAGGCTCTGGGCATATTCGGATAATGGGGCCCCCTATGACTTTGACAGAACCCTATTTTTAACCGACTTCAAAAAAAGGAGGAGGTTCTCAATTCGGTTGTATTTTTTTTTTTTTTTTTTTTTTATGTTTGTTACCTCAGAACTCCGTTGTTTATGGATGGATTTGCAAAATCCAGTTCTGATGATGGGATCCATGAGGAATCG
This sequence comes from Hyppa rectilinea, assembly GCA_951799385.1. Lineage (NCBI taxonomy): Eukaryota > Metazoa > Arthropoda > Insecta > Lepidoptera > Noctuidae > Hyppa > Hyppa rectilinea. Next base: position 82,858 of record OX637306.1, read on the forward strand.
AGGGAACTCCTCAAATATTATAGGCAACTATATAGTAATTTTAATATTTTCATCGAGAAATCAAGCGTTTACAGTCAAAAAGTAACATTTGATGAAGTGGAACTGGTGAAGAAGATCAGATATGGCTAACGGAACTTGACACTCGCATAGATATCACAATCAAGATAGTTAAGCAACTATGACAATACAAATAAACATACAATCCTGAATAGTTATGTTGAAAATTTTATCATTGAACTTATCTGGTGATGATGATGGAGCCGGAAGACAGGCACCGGAACTCCGTAATTAATCAATGTATTCTAGCCGTGTTTGGGCTTATTAGAATTGTCATGAAATGCACTTTGGCTATAAGGTACTATCGAACTGATCTGATGATGGAGCCGGAAGGTGCAAGGTTGGCATGAGAACTTCAAAATAAAACAATGTATCCTAGCAGTATTTGGGTTTATTAAAACTGTCATAAGATACATTCTGAATGAAAGATGCCATTGAAAATTTAGTTCTGATGTTATCATCAATGTGTCCACAAAACAACTTCTGAAATATTAAAGGCATTTTTACATACCAGGTAGTGGTATTTAAATTTTGGGGGGGAGAGGGGGGGGTTGCATAGGTACCACAACTAAAAAGTGAAAAATAAAAACTTTTTTACAAAAAATAAAACCGACTTCCAAAAAAAACACTACAAAGTGAAAAATAATTTTGATTTCGGAAGTCGGTGTCTTCGGTTTTGTATTTTCATTTTTTGCCACCGACTTCCGAAATCAAAATTATTTTTCACTTTGTAGTGTTTTTTGAAGTGGGTTTTATTTTTTGTAAAAAAAATTTATGTTAGAATAAACAAAGAAAGTAGATAAGCAAGCTTCTAGATTTATTTTTACTGTCAGTCACATTAGATGAATAGAATCAGATAATGTAATAATAGGGGTTAAAGTATGAAATTGCCATTTTATTGTACTAAGTACTTCGAATTGACATAGAACCTTCATGGTTTGAGATTTTTGAGTGAAACAGCTCACAATATCAATGTTGCGTTTGGAGAGGGGACTTCTAATGAACGCAACGTGCGATTTTGGTTTAAACGGTTTCGTGATGGAAACTCTGATTTGAAGAACGAACCACTTGGAGGACCACCCACACAGGTGAATAACAATGAATTGAAAGAGATGGTGGAAGCCGATCCGAGCCAAACTACCCAAGAATTAGCGGCATGGTTTACCGTTACTTTACCAACAATATTGTTTAATTTGCGTCAAATCAATAAAATAAAAAAATATTAAAAATTTCAAATTTTGCAAAGGGTGGTTTTGAGGGTGCCTCATGATTTGACTGATCTGCAGAAAAAAAACGCGTGTTGAAACTCGTGTTGCCTTGTTGGATTGATACAGAAATGAAGGAATACTCGATCGAATTGTGACATAATCGCACCCTTCCTGTAAGAAAGCGGTAAGTGAATTCGGACAACTTTTCAGGAGCTTAAAAAATAGTGTCCAACATTGTAAAAAAAATCCCAGGAGTACATTATAAAGAACAAAAGATGGCATTTAGCAGCGGCGAAATGATAGAGTTTCCGATTTTTCGTTGTGTTATGCATACTGTGAGATACGGTTGAATTATACGGTTACCTAAATAATCCCCAAAACTGTTACAAAAGATGCAGGTGTAAAAACAGATATTGCTTTGTTATGATCTTTGGTGAACCGCATTGGCTGAGTTAAGTGTAGTTATTCCATTCTTCATGGAACAATTTTAGACTAGTCTGAAAGTGTAAGTATCAGTTACGTAGTTTTTACACGAAAAATTCATTTAAGTAAACAGAAATACATACTTTATGCATGCGAAAGTATCTACGTTTTGCTGGAGCTTCTGAATAAACTTGTTTTTTATTGGAAAAAATATTCAAATAATGAAGTGTATCATCGTAAACTTCTATTTTACTGTTCATAGCTTGTCATGTACAAAAATTGTATGTCAATACTATTTAGATTTAAAATAATTAAAGACAAAGTTAGGTTGCTGCGTTTTAATCACAGATTATGTTTGTATGTGTGCGAAGAAAACACGTGCTGTAGAAGCCTATAGTTTGTAAAATTATAATAATAATAATAATAAGCTGGCAACACCAATCGCAACTGTCTCATATTTATCGTTTACTTAATTATATTATTTTAGACGCAGTTTTTTTTAAATCTATTGGCTAACCGGCCCCGAGCCGGGTCCCCGCTGCCGGTGGTTGTGTGCAGCGCATGAAATGGACTCAGTCTATAAATGAGAACGTCATGCGCGCATACTACGGGGCTACAGAGGGGGGAACTAACCTCACTGCGTACCGTGTTAGGATGCTGTCTCTGTTTCAGGTACTGGAACCAACCGTCAATGTATCGGCCCAGCGACTGTCGGATCAGGTGCGTGTCATCCAACGAATTCATAGGTTGGACGATGCCGCACTTGATAGGCTGCGCTCAGAGGTATTGAGCAACCATATTATCGTCTCAACTCCAACACAAACCGCGGTACCAGCGTCAACAACTGATGTAGTTCTACCGCGGTCCAATCATGGTGTTGAAGAGGAGGATGATAGGGTTGCCACAGTAAGTAGCCAGTGCAACGACAGATTGAGGAACGCTCTGGAGGATGCATTCCGCGAGTATAGATCCATTCCGACCGGACTTAGACCTCGATTACCACGCCTACCTATGCATAAACAAAATAAGGCGCTGGTGTGTGCCTTGGACTCGCAGCTTGAGAATTTTTTCAAAAGCAGCTAGGATCTTATCGATACACACTCGATCCTGTATTGCGCGGCTGTTGCGGCGTGTCGACTAGCTAACGTTAAGTTTCCGAACTGTGACGAAGCTAGTCGACCAAAACCAGTCGTACCAGCCTGGCAGTACAGAATCGAGCGTCGTATCGATGGAGCCAGGGTACTCATTGGCAAATTATACTGCTTCAGGGAGGGTAATACTCGACCACGAGTGATGCGCTTTGTAAGGCGGGCATTCTCGGGGACTGGAATCAGTCCTCTAGAATACATGTCCCGAGTTACAGAGCGCATCGACTTCCTGAAGCAGAAAGTTTGTGCATGGGCGAGCCGTATTCGGCGGTATAAGAGGCGGGTGGATCGATACAAGCAAAATCGCATGTTCCAGAGTGACGAGAGGTGGGTATATAGAGCTTGGGAACGACCCGAACAAAATTTGACAGACGCATGCCGCCCGGATGATGCTACCACGAGTGCATTCTGGCGCAGCATCTGGTCGGTGCCCGTCTGTCACGCTGAAGCTGACTGGACTCGGGATGTCGAGCGAGTGTGTGAAACTATACCAGAAATGGAAGCAGTCTCAATAACACCATTAGACGTAGCCAGAGCAGTCCGTCCGTTACCGAACTGGAAATCACCGGGACCGGACGGACTGCACAACTTCTGGTTGAAATGGCTAGTTAGTTCACACACTTGCCTGGCATCTCAGTTCCAGTCATCTTTAGAGTCTGGGTCGCTACCTCAGTTTTTAACAACAGGCGTTACCCACCTCCTCCATAAATCTGGCAGTCCCGCGGAACCTAAGAATTATAGACCGATCACATGTTTATCGACGGTCTATAAACTACTTACATCCATTTTGAGAGTGAAAATTAATACGCACATAGAAAGTCATTCGATCATGTCTGCCTCTCAAAATGGGTGTAGGAATGGGTCCCGTGGTACTAAGGAGCTACTCCTCATTGACATGGCCATCAACCAACAGGTCCGTCGATCCCATAAAGATCTGTCGACATGCTGGATAGATTATAAGAAAGCCTATGACTCGGTGCCACATACATGGCTGAAGAGAGTGCTGGAGTTGTACAATCGGACAAGTTGGCGCTCGACCACTTTTAAAACAGTTTCCTATGAAGCAGTCTGGCGGGCGATGCATACGCAAACTCCACCCCTTTTTTACTACCGCCAATCAGGACGTTTTAAGCCGCATAGATCGGAAGCGATAATCTTTGTTTACTTTAGTTGTGATTTGCACTTTGCTAATGGACGACGCGCGTTCTTACTTCTGTGTTTTGCTTACAACCATTTTTGTTTACCGACTCCGATAATATCTTGCCCCACTGTTGACCCTTGCTTGTTTTACCGGACAGTTTTGTTGATTGCTCTCTCGTTGACCTGTGCTGTGTATTAATTGGATTGTTGGACGCTCTTCTGTGGATCTGTGCGCGTGTTTTATGGACTTGAACAATGAACCGAAATTTAACGAGAGATGAACGGAACCAAATCTTGGTTCTATACAATCAAGGATATAATATTTCCCAAATATCGCGGGAATTAAATGTTACGGTAAGTCAATATCATATTTATTAAAACATAATATAATTGGTATACTTACCGTTATGTATCTTGAGCGCTCGGTGTCAGAGGGGGCATTGGGTCTATTTCACTTAAAAGATAGGTAAGCGCTCAAGATCCGTGCTGCTCAGTTTTTTTTTTTTTCATATAATGTGTTCGGTTTTATTATTTACATAATACTTACTACTTGGTCAAGCTAAGTTTTCACCTCTCTGGAATGCGGTCGCCTATTCCGCTTCCCCGCTCATCTCCCTGTGATCGTCCTGTTAGACTAGATTATTTTCGAAAGACGTGTTAATTAAAAATAAAACTTCTAAAAATATGAGCGATAGCTCATTCGATGCGAAATGGTGTCTAGAAAAAATTATTTGACGGATTTCTTAATCACTCCAAAACTTTTAAAATTTAAGAAATTTGCAAAAAAGATCCTTAAAGAGAAGGAAATTCCCAATAAAAACGTCACACTCCCGGAGTTCTATCTCTATTATTTATGACTTTAATTTAAAACTGAAAATACGGTGCCACAGGGTCGTTACGGCATAATAATATACGCAACACACTTAAAGTGACTACGCCACAGAAAATGTTATTTTATGTATTAAATATTGATTAATTTTTTTTTTAAATGTGGTGTATTCTATACACTTTAATGAGTAAATTCGTGTTTTTTTTTTAATTCATCTTTCAGCAAGTAGGGCTAGGTATATTGTTAATTAACAACATTTATCCGAACCTTTGTTAAGAAAATAAAAATATTTAAATAATTGCTCTTAAAATGTGTCGCTTCTTAGAGCCCGTCTTATATATTAATTAATAGGATCACATAATTAAAGTTCTAAAAAGTCGTCTGTTTTGTTTATAATATCTTTTTTTATGTTACGAAAAATCTAATCTTAGAATCATATTAAGTCATATTATTATGGTTGTTTTTATGTATCAAAATCACAACATAAATAATGTTTTGAATAAACTTTTTACATCGTTTATTTATAACTACTATATAATACTTTTTACATCGTTTAGTGAAACAGTGGTTTTTTACTAACATTAAGCTTTTGGAGTAAATTTGATCATTCACTAGAAAACGTTACCAAAAATATTCAAAAAGTGGACTTTGGACTGTGTACTATAACTAGCGCCACTGTCACTTGTGACAAGTGGATGAACTACGTAGTTACTACTAACGCCATTACTAACTCTAGCGGAGAGCGGACGAAACGGTTTTTGTATGACAACTAGCGCCACTATCGCCCCTATTGAAAAGTAGTGGAAGCAGTAGTGTTGCCACATAAAATATTTGTTTACCATTTAGTAGAAATCAGTATCCTACCATGGCTGATGAAAATATCACATTAAGGAAAAAACCTATGTTATCTACATTCTCTTCAGAATCATCAATGTTTGATGCTACGACGATGAGCATGCCTGAAATCTCAAGAAACGACGACGATATTGTTGCAAAACTGAAAGAAGAAATAAGCAGTTTAACAAATAATTTACAAAGTGCACACCAAGAAATTGAAAATTTAGTATACGCCAATATGCAATTAAAATTAGAATTAGACAAATCAAATAATATAGTAGAACTATACAAAAAAGTTAATTTAGGAGAAGTAAGCTGTTCTACACCTAATCATAAACGGAAGCCAAAAAAGAAACTAAGACTAAGCAGCCTAACGTCCACCCCAGAGAAAACTACTCCAAGTGCCACCTCTTCGCCCAAAACCTTAATAAAGGCAACTACAAATAAAGCGACACAAACGTACGAGTACAACAATGATACACCAGTACAATCGACACCAAATACTGAGAAACCAAACTTGTGTACTACTTCACATAATCAAGCATCACAACAGAATACAACGGAGCCGAAACAAAAGCAAAAGCTGTGTATTATAAGCAGTCAACAAACAAAAAGAACCTTATCTATAATTGATAACATTTTTTCAAAACATTTTACTTTCTGTCATTATGTTACACCCAATGGTACCGCAAAAGAACTTGTAAACAATATAGAGGGAAAATTGACCGGTTTCACTGTAAAGGATTACTGTCTTCTATTTTTAAGTGAAAACGACATTAGAATGTTGGATAATTATATGGACACAATTAACATATTAAAGAAATCCCTCCAAAGTATTACTCACACTAACATAATTGTCTGCACCCCCACCTACATAAAAGGCGCGCTGATTTATAACTATAAAGTTGAAATACTGAACAATCTTCTATACATGGACATGCAAAACAGTGAGTACGCATACTTTTTTGATAGTAACCGAACGCTATCAAATGAGATGTTTAATTGTAGAACAGGGAAGATTAACTATGCTGGAATAAGAAATATATACAATGATATAATGAAGAATATTATGATTGACTACGAATTAGCTACTGACAATTTTCCTAATAACCCGGCAAGTCATGTTGACACAAAAATAAATAATAATTTGACAACTGCTTCCTCTAACAAAAAGGAGCACAGCTTTAATAATTTATTTCGTCTATAATTATATTACAGTCATTCATCAAAATATAAACGGACTAATCAATAAATCTGACATGCTCTCTGTTTGTATTGAGGACCTGGCTTCTCATGGTCTCGCTGTTGATATAATGTGTATTACTGAACACAACATGACTAATGGTGATGAATCTTACCTAAAAATTCCAAACTACAAGCTAGCATCGTACTTTATGAGAGACAGTAGACATGGAGGCTCTTGTATAATTATAAAAAATAATATCTCATTCAAGCTACTTCCTGATATTGCTAAATTTTCAATCCCAAACTCAATAGAATGCTCAGCAATTGAGTTACCGGAGCACCACATAACTATTTTGTGCATCTATAGGCCGCCAAAGCAATCATCGGTGCTAATTAACATTTTTTTAAATACGTTTAATAAAATTCTGCATAGTACGTGCTGTAAAATAAATAAAGTTATAATTTGCGGAGACTTTAATATAGACACCATAAAAGAAACTAAGCTCTCCAGAGACTTCAGAGAGCTCCTAAATTGTTATAATTTAAAACTAGAATTTGAAAATGTGACTCGATTTGCTAGCAGGACTTGTTTAGACAACATAGTTCACAACGTAAAGGGATGCAAGAGCTCACTAAAAGAGATGTCAATATCCGACCATTGCGCACAAATCATTAAAATTCCGGTAAAAAAAAACATGTATCTTAAAATATTGGTACAAGTTAAAACGAGATTACTCGAAAGAAAACATTGCTATATTTATAAAATACCTAAAGCAATTAACAAATACCGATGTTTATGAATGTTCAGATCCCAATAATGCTTTTGACATTTTTCATAGTAATTTCCGCTTACTTTACGACCTAAGCTTTCCTGTAAAAAGAATTAGAATCTACAATAAGTCAAAACCGAAATGGATGTCGCGAGGCATTAAAAGATGTAGCACGCGCAAATGGGAACTTTTGTGGCAATATAGGAAAAACCCAACCCAAAAAAACAGAACCACATATAAAACGTATGCAAAGAGATACAAAACTGTAATTAATTTGACAAAAAAATCACAAAATGACTATTATATTACATCGGCGACTAATAAATTAAAAGCAGCATGGAAAGTAATCAATGATATTAAATATACATTTCCTATTGAAAGTATAAACCAACTAAATATAAATAGTAATATAATTACAAACCCTGCTGAAATTGCACAATCTTTTAATGACTTCTTTCTTGACATTAACGCTAATAATATACAATATCCTAGTAATATGCCTGATAATTCCAATAATTCTAATAATAGTAATATGCCTGATAATTCCAATAATTCTAATAATACTAATAATTCTTATAATTCTAATAGTACTAATAATTCCCATAATATTAAAAGCCAATCAGAGAAATCAATTTTTATGACACCTGTTGGACCTGATGATATACATAAAATTATAACAGCCCTAAAGAATACAAGTAGTTCTGGTTATGATGGCATTATAACAAATATTGTAAAAGAAGTCGCCACAGTAATTAGTGAACCCTTAAGTTACTGCGTCAATTTATGTATTGAGAAAGGTATTTTCCCTGATAAATTGAAAGTATCAGTCATAAAACCCATTTTCAAAAAAGGGGATAAATTAAATGTTAATAATTATAGGCCTATAGCAATTATACCTATATTTGCTAAGATCTTCGAAAAAGTTATATTTAATTGCTTATACAGGTTTTTTGAAAGTCACAATATATTTACACCTGCTCAGTATGGCTTTAGAAAGAACAAGTCAATAAATGTGGCCATATATAACTTTTTATATAAAGTTATGACTAACTTGGACAGAGGTCTCCCTGCTGTAGCTTTATACATGGATATTTCTAAGGCATTTGACCGTGTTGATCACAACATCCTCATGAGCAAAATGTATGCATATGGAGTAAGAGGTAATGTTTACGATCTCATTAAATCCTACCTCACAAACAGGAAACAGTTCACTGAATTAAAAAAGCTAAATCCTGCAACAAAAACTGAAGAACTTTATGCTTCAGAAACAGGAACTGTTCGAATGGGTATTCCACAAGGCACTATTGTTGGCCCGTTATTCTTCCTCGTGTTTATAAATGATATGCCTTCAGTGATAGATTATGACACCACACTTTTTGCAGATGATAGCACTGTTTTATTCACAAACGACAGTTGCAATAATTTAGAAAATGACATTAATCAATCTTTGACAACCATAATGAATTGGATAAATAAAAATAATCTTAGGTTAAATATTGAGAAGACAACGGTTATGAATTTCCGAATAAGAACCAGTCATACCCCTCCTTTAAATATTAGATATATAGAGAATCACATAGCAGAAACTGAAGTGACAAAGTTTCTTGGGTTAAATATTGATAATAAAATTAATTGGAAATTGCATATTGATAAATTGTCTAAAACATTAAACCAATACTCATTTGCGCTCTATAGGTTAAGAAAAGTAGTTAACAGGTCAGTGTTGTTGACAGCGTATCACGGATATGTTAGTTCTACTCTCAGATACGGCTTAATATTCTGGGGAAACAGTGTAGACAAAGAAAGAGTGTTCAAGGCCCAAAAACGCTGTATTAGGGTTATGTTTAATCTGCAGCAAACCGATTCTTGTCAGCCATTTTTCAAAAACCTGAGAATACTGACATTGCCTAGTATGTACATATTTGAATGTGCAGTATTTGTTAAAAGCAATATTCATTTATTTGAATTCCGTAGCCGAGTGCGCCATCGGGATAAATTATGCACAATCCCTACTAAGACACGCTTTTTGCAGGAAAGTGTTTTTTGGGTTGCTCCAACAATATTTAATAACATTCCTACTGACATTAGAAGCATTTCAGAAATTAAGCTATTTAAAAAGAAACTCCATGACCTGCTAGTCGATAAATCCTACTATTCTTTAAAAGATTTTTTGTCGGATAAGTCTCTTTAAATTATGTTTATATTTTGATTAATGTCATGTTGAGTTCAGTATCTATTTTTATGCTATTAATTTTTAAGATATTTAACTGACATATATTTGGTTTTATCCTCTTAATGTATTAATAATTATGTAATGTTAGTTTATTAGAATAATATAATTTATATTTGAATTATAATATAATAACACTTAATTATGACAAACTACAATTGGCATGTATAATTAACTTATTTTCCATAGTGGCGATTAATAACATGCTGCCTTGGTAATTTTATGTAGTATGACGATTTCCTTTTCTTTCCTTTTGACATAAAACTGTTGAATATTGTACACCCTATGGGTATGTTACAGTGGTACTTATTACAATAATAATTTTATGAACTAAATTTTCACCTGTGACAAACAATAAATGAATTTTGAATTTGAATTTGAATTTGAATAAATATTTTTTAAATTAGCAGATGGTCTAGTAGAGTTATTTTTTAACTATCATCATAGTCTTGTCTTGAGAAAATATTGTTTCTTAAAAAAAAACTGTTGTCTTAATTAAATGTTTTTATTGTTCATTCGTTTTTAGACATAATTCCGCATCGAATGAGTTATAGTTCATATTTCTAGGAGCTTTATTTGTAATAAATACGTTTTTCGAAGTGATTTCTGGTCTACCATTCCACAGTCCTTGCCTATATTCAGTTTGACGTAATTGACAGGAGTTGCAAACTTAACTCAACAGTTTTTTGCATAAATATTAATTTATGCAAAATATTGTTAATTCGTAAATAGTACAAACAACTAATTGGTTGTAGATTTAATATCCACAAAAAATTGTTATTCCTAAAAGAAAACGAAAAACGATGGGCCATTTTTTTTCAACATTTTTTGTTAATAACTTTTGCAATTTTAGCGTGCTAGAAAATTCTTCAAAACATTTTTCTTGACATCATTCCGCATCGAATCAGCTATCGTTCATATTTTTAGGACCTTTATCTCTAATTAACACGTTATTTAAGATGTGAACCAGACTATGTAGATTAAATCTCACTAGAGGTTGCCCAGTAGTCGAATTTCGACTCGTAATTATTTTTTAATATTTATTTTAGCTTTCTGCACTCCTTTATAAATGCTTAATCTCATACTTCCCCGTGCACGCAATATACTTAAAAAGGGGTACAAAGTTTTCTCTTCACGTATTATTGTACAGATTAATAATTATTTCTTATATACAATTTAATTTTATCAATTAATGTTTTCCTTTTAATATTTTTTTTAGAGAGCTACTGCCCGTCGGTGGATTCAACGGGACGCCGATGAGGGCTCCATTGCCGACCGACCTCGTGCTCACCCTCCGCGCATCCTAACAGATGCTCGTGTGGCACACATGGTTAATACCTACCAGGAGGAACCCTTTACCAAAACATCAAGCTTTGCACAGCAATACGACTGCAGCATGCAAGCCATTAGAACAGCGCTCCATCGTGCTGGAGTGCACCATAGGAGGCCGGCAGTTAAAATAATATTAGGCCAGGAACAAAAAGAAGCTAGAGTGCGTTTCGCCCGTGATTACAGAGATTTCGATTATTCACGCGCCATATTTTCTGACGAAAAATCATTTAAGTCTAGTCAACATGGTCGTCGGAATTTATGGCGTGTAAATAATACAAGATACGAGCCGAGAAACGTAAAGTCTAATAACGAATCTGGGAGAATAATAGTTAATATGTGGGGTTGGATGAGCGCTGATGGGCCAGGAGAATTACATTACATTAACGAAAGGGCGACTGGACAAGTATATGCGGAATTGCTAGAAGAAGTGATGCTGCCAACAGTGCGCGCGGTGTATCCTGGGGAAGAAGTTCCCCAATTTTACTTTTTTCAAGACAATTGTCCAATACACCGTGCGCGCGTAGTTCAGAATTGGCTACTCCAGTATCCCGAAATTAGGACAGTCCCATGGCCCTCTCGATCTCCGGACTTAAATCCTATAGAAAATTTATGGGCAATAATGGTCCAAAGATGGGACAGTCGAAATGAGAGGACCAAAGCAGCGCTCGTCACCCATTGCGATGAAGTGTGGGACTCTATTCGAGGCTCGGATCTTTGCGAAGTACTCGTAAGATCGATGAGAAACCGATGCGATGCCATTATAGATGCGGGCGGAGCCTTAACAAAATATTAAATAAATAAAATATAGGTATAGGTGTATGTTGTTGGTGTTGTGTTGTTGTGTTTTTAGTTTTGTTTATTTCTCAATAACTTAGTTAAAACAAACCTACCGCTACCTCTTCAAATAAATCCCGACAATGACACAATGTTGATTTTATGACCAGGAGTCGATGTTTACCTTTTTACTGTGGATAAGTATTTTGCGGTGCGATACAAACAATGAACCCTAATAAAAAGCACTTTCTTTGAATTTATAAACAATACTTCTTTAAAAATAATTTTAGTAGGCTTCATTGCTTGTATCTCAATGCAAAATACTTATCTACAGTAAAAAGGTAAACCGCCTATTGTTATTTGCCGACTCCTGGTCATAAAACCAAAACAGTGTTATGGTCGGAATGTCTATGAAGTTAATCTTTGCAGTGACAGTGATTGTTTTGTTTAAATTATGTTATTGAGAAATAAACGAAACTAAAATGTAGATTCAGTTAACGTAAATTGAGAGTTGAAAGTTGATTGAGTAAATTGAGTTGAGTGAGCACATACCCTGGAGAAATTGAGCGTTTAGCTAATAAAAAAAAAATGTAAATAAAAATGTAAACATCTTTTTAGGCCTCCCTTATATTACGTGTTATTGTTGTCTCTCACTGTTATGATCACAAAAATTAGAAAGGTGTTCATTCTGCATTGCTGTTAATTGATATCTCTGCATTTACTGACTGTGTTTACATTCATTAAGGATTGCGCCATCATTAGGATTTGTAAATAAAAATTGTTTGTCTAAGCTGGTAGAGACCATAAAATAAAAATCGTCATATTCTATTCAGTAGATATGATTAAATTTCCTATTACGATGGTTATGATTTTGTTTATGTGGAATATTTACTGAAGTCATATTGTTATTCAGATACCACCTATTGATTTTTTGTGATGTTTTTGTAAATCACTTGTCTCTATCCAGAACCACTATATATCTACAACATTTAGGTAGGTATTGTATTATTAATATTTCATAAAAGAGTACTCAGTGGTGTGCAGTTTCTTTTAATAAATAATGTTATATTCTATTTATTAGTCATTTATTTATTATAAACAATTTCAAAACATTGAAATATTGCTGTATTATTTGTTATTCACAAAACAGTGCTGTTTATTTTTGGTAAATTTATTAAATTACTTTTTGAAAAACCTTCTTTTATTATAAAACTACCTGACCTAACAAACATTCGTCTGAAATATATTTTTTTCGGCATGGTCTATTCTCATTCCGGTCTACCAAATACATACAAAAATACCATAAAAATTGGTCAAACCGTTTTGGGGGTGTTCGACCTCAAGCACTGGGACGCGAAATTATATTAGAAGAAGATTAATCAGTTATCATAATTAGTACTAATAAAAATTTTCACTTTTTTAATTAAATTTTAACAGTATTTGAAATGACACTAAAGGAACTAGTCTATTTTTCTCAATTTTTTTTAAGTAGGACAAACACTTTAAGAATTCAATCTCTCCGAGGTTCTGATATTAACTAGGTATCTAAGGGACATAATACTCATTCCGAAAAACAAATTATTTCTTTAATGAGTTACCAAAACACAAACATAGAGTATATCGACAATATTACTCGTATCGAGCAAACAAACAAGAAAAATACTAAAATTTCGAATAACTAACGCACTGAAAATATTATTCTGGTCAAAACATATTTTAAGCAATGACAAAACACATTTCAATACATTGAGGCAATTATTGAATTCATCCAAATCAGTCACAGTTATTCAGCTTTGATTATTAAAGAACACAATTAAGAGGAGCTCGTGGCTAAGTAATAACGGCCGCACGGGTCGATCTACAAGGTTATGCTAAGCTTACCAAGTTTGCTTCGTGGATGGGTGACCGTCCGTCATACCGAGTTGATCCCGGCTTTCATTTGAATATCTTAGACAGTCGTTATGGATGAAGAAGAAGAAAATCTGACACCAGTCTTACCAAGGGGTATCATGTTACCCAGTTACTGGGTTGTGGAGGTTAGATAGGTAGTCGCTCCATGTGAAACCCAGCTGCATCTGGTTAGATTGGAAGCCGACAGTCCTAACATAGTTGAGAAAAGGCTAGGCAAATGATGATGATGTTAGATAACACAATAGAAATGTGTTTTTTAAATTGCCCATTAAATCATATTATTTACTAGGTCGCTGAACAATTTTTGTCAAAAAAGGCACATTTAACATTCTTAAAAATGTGGTTTAGTGTGAGCGAGGGAGATGCCAAATATGATAGCGTGGCTGTAAGTGATAATATTATACGTATTTATGTAATAATCACTAAAATCAATGTCCTATAATAATTAAGTAAACTAAGTAATAATTAATCATAAACATGGAAAACAAAAGAAGAAAAAAATATGTGAGCAAAACATTTTTTCAAATAACATCCTACTGAACGCAAAATATTCTTAAAAACTTCTTTTTCAAGTGAGAGCCAGTGCAATGCAACCTAACAATGCCATGCGCGTGCGCCGTGTGTGCGTGACTATCGATGTTATGCAAAAAAAGTTTTAGGGGGCGTGGCTACGCTCGCTGAGACTGTACGCTAGGTGCAAGCGAATATGGCCTTATGGGTGGTCGACCGGCGAGTTTGCCGATTGTACAAAATAGATGCAACTCTACGCATTTTCCTTGAGACGTGTATGGGGCAATGGAGGACGGTTCTTCATTATCCAGGGTGCCTACAGATCCAGGGGAATGATGAGCCTATATGGATTAAACGGGGAATATTTCAGGGCGACAGTTTGAGTCCACTTTGGTTCTGCTTAGCTCTGAATCCTCTTAGCACTCTGCTGGAGGATTCAGGTCTAGGTTATCGGTTGAAGAGAGGTGGTCAGGTCATATCTCACCTCTTCTATATGGATGATTTAAAACTCTTTGCCTCCAACAAATTGCGACTGATGGAGTTACTGAAGGTAACTGAAACTTTTAGTAGCGCCATCAGGATGGAATTTGGTGCGGATAAATGTGCAGTCATGCATGTAAAGCGAGGGGAGATTGTGGAATCCGAGGGAATCCAACTCTCGGATTCCATACACCTTAGATCCCTCTCCTCATCCGAAAGCTATAAGTATTTGGGTATGTCGGAAGCGTTGGGTATCAATGTTACTGACATGAAGCAATCGTTGAAGGAGCGCTTCTTTGGTCGCCTGAAGAAAGTTTTGATTAGTCTTCTTTCAGGCGGAAACAAGGTGCGCGCCTTTAACGGTTGGGTCATGCCGGTTTTGATGTACTCTTTCGGCATACTCAAATGGACTCAGACCGAACTTGACGCCTTGGATAGGAGGGTCCGTACACTGCTGACCGCAAACCGGATGCATCACCCACGATCATCGGTGATGAGACTGTATATCCCGCGGAAGTGCGGGGGTCGAGGCTTTTTAAATGCAAAGACCCTCCACAATCGCGAGATTTGCAGTCTCAGGGATTATTTTTTAAAAGCCGAAGTGGGTATGCACCGTGATGTGGTGGCAGTGGACATAGGCTTCACCCCGCTTTCCATGGGTTAAGAGAACTGGCGCAAACCTGCAGTACTGACTACCGATGACCGCAAGGAGATATGGCAAGGCAAGGAGCTTCACGGGTGCTTCTATCGGGTTCTTCATGAGCCCGGTGTAGACTTCTTAGCGTCCGTGTCCTGGTTACGTTTTGGTGACCTTTTTGGGGAAACTGAAGGTTTCGTCTGTGCAATTATGGACGAAGTTATCTTGACGAATAACTATCGGAGACATATTATGAAGGACGGGACGGTTGACGTGTGTCGGGCATGCCACCGTCCAGGTGAGTCCATCAGACATATTATCTCTGGTTGTTCTCGTTTAGCTAACGGCGAGTACTTGCACAGGCATAACCAAGTGGCCAGGATTATTCACCAGCAACTTGCTTTGAAATATAAACTTGTAGACTCTGAGGTACCGTATTACAAGTTTGTGCCCGACCCAGTTCTTGAGAATGACCATGTCACGTTGTACTGGGATCGGTCTATCATTGCTGACAGGACTATTGTCGCCAATAAGCCTGATATAGTAGTGATAGATCGATTAGCGCGCCTTGCAATGATAGTCGATGTTACTATTCCACATGACGAGAACCTCGTGAAAGCTGAGAAAGAGAAACAATTAAAATATCTCGACTTAGCACACGAGGTTGTTGACATGTGGAATGTGAGCTCGGCTGTCATTGTACCGATTGTCGTAACAGCCAATGGCCTGATAGCCAAAAGCATCGACCAACATCTTTCGAGGCTCTCGTTAGGCGGTTGGATCAAGAGCCAGATTCAGAAGGCAGTACTCCTCGATACGGCTCGCATTGTGAGGAGGTTCTTGTCTCTGCAGCCCTAACCACCGGTGCCTTGGACTCTGCTCCCGACATCGGCGGACCACTATTTTTTATATTTTTAAATGTTTTTTTTTTGTATTTTATAAAAATATTTAAAAATATATAAGATAAGAAATGGAATAAATAAAAGAATAATAATAATAAGTTTATTCAAAATATAAGGACTACCGTAAAATACAGTGTTCGTAAATCTATGTCAAATTTACAAATGATTTGTGCCTGAACTAGGTAACCATGTGTTTCAGGCGATCGCAGGTAACATTAATTCATTAAATAATCACGTATACATTAATCTTAATTTAAATTTACTCTTATTGGTTAATCACATAATCTTATTAAAAAGTTGTATAATAACTAGTAATAGTATAATAACTAAGCTTATATAATACGAACAATATTTACTTTACCACAAGTAATAATTTCTCTGTATCTTCATAGGACATAGTTTGAAGAGTTTCAATAAGGTATTTCTTGCAGTTACTATGATTTAAAGGGTAGATGTTTCCTTTTTTATTTAGCCTGTTAGAGAGTAGTGCTCCAAGGTACATATCAAATTTGGCAGTGAAAGCATGCTTTGTAATTTTTTGAGGACAAACTAAATCTTTCCGTCTCCTTTTAGTAAATTCAGTGCTGTATGGAAGAGCTGCGTGTTGTTTTAGTACAGTGCTCATTATAAATAACTGTCTAACTGTAAGTACTTTACATGCTTTATACAGGAGGTTAGTGGGGAAAAGAAAAGGGCGGCAAGTAGCCACCTTGAGAATAGCTCTTTGGGCTCTTTCAATAAGCAATATCAAAGATTTACTCGCCCCACCCCACGAAGTAATACAGTAAGTCAAAATTGACTGACAAAGAGCAAAGTATACTTGCCTGATTATTTTTGAAACTGCCAATTACATACAACATGCAAAACTGTGGGTCAGCGGAATTATAGACTGGCTCAAAATCGATGACGCGTAAATCTTCTTCAAGTTTGTTTACATTCAGTTTTGAAATGTTGCGAGTGTCTTGTTTAGGTAATTTACAATTAAGGGTTAGTAGGGCAGCATTGTGATCGGTTATTGTTGAGTTAACAACAAGTGCATGTGAAGGGAAATTCGATTTAAGCATAATATGATCCAAACAGGAGCCACTGTGATGTGTAGGAAAGCTGTGTGCTGGGAGCAGGCCGTGAAAGGCGCATAGGTTGAGGTAGTCCTGAGCAGGTGCATCAGCACTTCCTGGTAGAATGTTGATGTTGATATCTCCGATTACAATCGTATTTTTGATGGTTGACAGGGTTTGCAAGGTCTCATTCAGAGAGTCAGTAAAGATGCTAGTATTTCTGAAAGACGGAGGTCGATATAGTGCCAATATCGCAAATTCTGATCCAATTTTAACTAACAATCTGTTACAGTCGTGCATATCAGGTTCCTGAACAGAGACATTGAGGTGATCTCTTGCATAAACTATCACCCCATCATTTTGATTGTAATTTATAGTACTTCTATACATATTATATCCCGGGATTAGTGGTATGTTATATTGCTTAGTAAGCCAGCATTCGGTTAAAACAACAATGTCACAATTTATGTTTAACCGTTGCTGAAATGTACTAAAACTATCAAAATTCTTAAAAACACTACGAATATTTTGTGTTAATATGGTTAGCGGTTTTTTGTAGCCGGATAGATATTGTTTGCAGTTTTCAGGTTCACAAACTATGGACTCGGATACAGAGAAATTATCTAAATCATTTATCAAACCATTTATCATAATGGTAGTTAAAAATAAAGAATATGTAAAGTAAAAAGTTCAGAAAAATAACAAATTTACGGCGCTCTGAGGCGCCTCCATAATCTACAGAGTTGATGTACCTTTTTTCTGCCATTATTTTTGCGGGGCAGTCAGCAGCGCCTGTGTTATGCTTGTCTGGCTTTTTGAAATGCAAGCAAGTAGCGCATTTTGGTTCGTCAGCCTTTTTTGGACATTCTTTTATTGAGTGACCTTGATTACCACAGTGACCGCAGGTATGCGTCGTCTGTCGACATGACTTGGCCGCATGTCCATACTGCTGACACTTATAGCATCGTGTAACCAAAGTAAAGTCTCTCACCGGGCATGATGACCAATTCACAAAAACTCGGTCTTGTGACATCAGGGCTTTGCGTATGACTGCAGATACTTCAACTATGTAATTACAGGTCTCAGTGTCTTTCTTACCTGACTTATGACTTAATTTAACTGAGCTCAAAAACGTCTCAAGGCTGTAGTTCTCCAGTTTTTCGGCTATATTTTGTTCGTACAAACTGGTACAAAACCTCATTTTCCTGCATGGATGATGGAACTCCTAAAATCACAACCCTAGGCTTCCTTTTATGGGGCTCATCGACTGTTAGGCCTGAGTTGGTTAGCTGCACCGATTTTCTTAGCTTCTCGATGTCATCCTTCGTCTCAGTGCTGATGATTACACCTCCGTTTTTCGTCTTGCGCAGGCCTCTCACATGGAGCTTCATTTGTTCAGGGTTGATAATTTTTTGGACAAGAGTTTTGGTCTCGTCGCTGGTCTTCAACTTGTCACTCGGATAGATGGCCACAGAACTTACATAACTCGGCTGGATAAACTTGTTGGCACCTTTCTTTACCATGTCAGCAAAGGAAGATCCCTGGGCAGGTTTCGTCGAATCTTCAATACTCGTCTTAAGGTTCTGTAACTGCTGTGAAAGATCGAGTTGGTTTTCAAGAGTTTTTACCGTGTAGTGCGATTGGAGCGCTTTTGCTTTAATAGACTGGTACAAGACGGCCATCTGCGAAGACCCGTGTCCAATCTTCCGGCATAGGCTATTGATGCGCGTTTTCTGCTCCACATTTAACTTTCCTTCAGCTGCAATAGCGCACACCTCGTTCAAGCTCTGTTCAATAGTCCCCATCCAGTTTTGAATTTCTGTCGTTGAGACAACTTCAAGAGCATCGTTCCTTTGGTTAGAGACTTGTGCGGAAGAAGTGGGTTCGGCCACGGGCACAGGTGTAGGAGGCGGGGAGCGCACACATCTACTACTTCGGCTACATGGACTATCCGCCATCCTGAAGTAGGTTACTTTTTTCTGTTAAACACAGATCATTTCTACTAAGACACCTTTCATAAATCTAGTGTAAGAGTATGAGTCACTACTGGCTATGTCGTTAAACTAGGTCACGATTACACAATTGATTATTTGTTTATTGTAATAATTGCTCGATACGTCTGTTCTCTACGACCGGCAAAAATCCAAAAAATTAAGTGCCCAAAAGTTAAAAAAAACGGAAATCTTCCATCAATAACTCAAAAACAAAAAAAAATACCTTTGTTAATGTTAAAACATTTTGACTCTAGTCTGTTAACAAACTTTAATGAAGTAACAGTATTTGTTCACTTCCATCACTAGCTTATGCCCCCTAACACGCCCATTCAGGCCCATCCGAAGGAAAAATAAGTAAAGCCTGATAGTTTAAACTAAAGAAGCTTTATTCAAAATCGACATGATAGGTACAGTAAATCAATCTTAGCTTACAACTAATCAATGTTATCTTCGATCTCTGAACCTGATTCATTCCCGCTACAACGAACTCGTAAGTTCTTGTAGAACGTTTGGTAATGTGGTGGTACGATTACATGGTTAACATTACAGAGGCTCATTAAGTCTTTATACAAATTTTCGGAGATTGGCAGCAGAACTTTCTGTGTTTTCCCTTTCTACTATTTTTGTACACGCGCAAGTGTACCAACATTTGGCGACCGTGAGCAAAAAGAAATCTGCAACCACAACTACGAGAAAACTGCGACTCGGTAGCGTGTTCCGGATTCTTCGAACCAACCACGTGCGCGCGCCGTGCAGGCGCTAAACCGCCGGCGCCGCCGCTGCCCATCGAGAATCGCAACCGCGTGCATCAGGCGACATTGCTGGGAACACGAGGAGGCTACACAACCACGGCTGTCGAAGATCTACCTGGATACAGCGGGCATCGCGTCAGGAGGTCTGCCGAAGGGAAGTGAGCTCGTTCCTATTTTATATTTCCGTCCCCAATTTCCGCCGCTTTGTTTGTGTGTTTAGAGCGTCCTCCTCGTAGAGTGTATTCCTCGAGGTTAGGGGCAGCTTGCAAACATAATTTTATTGCATTGTGGTAATTTTAAAATCTCGTGAGTTGTGTATCTAAATAATTTGGTCGTAACTCCAGACTAATATGAGGAGTATATTTCGCCCCTAAGGCTACCCACTGACCTTTTAAGCATATATATTTATGGCGACCATACAATAGGTCCCGCATGCCCGCATGGGTTATAAAATAATACACGTGCCTCTGTGCTGTGCCGTGCGCTGTGAGTGAAGGCATATAATTTTGAACGCTTATTATACATCTAGTGTTTATATTCCGGTACTAAATACCCAATTCCGTGTTTCATGCACCAATAACAAAGCTTAAGCCTTGCACTGCATTCTTGCTTCAAATAGATTTGCCGAACACTTCCAGGAAATCTGCGGGCTGCGTCTGCGCGCTGCCTCCCAGCGTCCGTCCGACCACGTGGCGAGCAGGGCTCCGCGGACCGCGGCGCGTAACAACGCGTGGCTGCGAGCTGCGACTGGAGTGTACGCCTAACCGGGCGTTTGGTTTGATGCACATTTATTGCTTATTTCATTGTTTGTACTCGGTTAGTGTAGTATATTTAGTGCAATCATGGACAAGGATGCGTGCAAATTCAGTGAACTAATTCGGAAACGCGGTAATATCAGAGGGCGTTTAACTAAATTAAATGATTATGTACAGGATACGAAAAACCTTGAATCTACTTTAAGTAGCGTTAATTTAAAAGAGTTAGGTAGACGTTTAGAAAATTGTCAAGAATTATTTAGTCAATTTAACGACGTTCAAACAATAATTGAGGACACTTGTAAGGATTGTGACACTGAGGAACAACTCACATTAAGAGAGTCCATTGAATAATAATATAATCAAAGTTTATTTCAATAATGTCAGTCATTGAGGACATTTTAGAAAGGCAAGGGTCAGACAAAGAAAAGTTTGGTGATGCATGTAGTAACAAAGGCTCCCATTCAAATTGCCTACAAAATGGCTTACAGTCAATAAGATTGCCCACAATTAAATTGCCAACATTTAATGGTTCCTATTTAAAATGGTTAGAATTCAGAGATACCTTCTATTCATTAATACACAGTAATGAGTCTATACCAAATATAAATAAATATCACTATCTGAGGTCTTCACTAGAGGGTGGTGCTGTTGAAGTTATCAGATCCTTGGAGTTTACCTCTGAGAATTACAGTGTTGCATGGCAATTACTTAATGATAGGTATAATAATAAAAAACTCTTGGTTAATAATCACTTAAAGGCGCTTTGTAGCATTGGCAATGTTAATAAAGACTCTGTTAAGGAATTGAGAAATCTCATTGATATTATTTCAAAAAATTTAAGAGCGCTCAACAATTTAGGTCTAGCAACTGACCAATGGGATGCTCTATTAATATTTATAATAACTGGGAAGTTAGATACCAGTACGGTTGTACGTTGGGAGGAATACAGGTATATCTTACCTGACTTACCAACACTAAGTGATTTTTTTAATTTTATTCGTAGTCGTGCTGATGTTTTAGAAACAACATCAGTCACATCACAACAAAGTGACAAAGGGAATATTAATAAATTTAACCAAAATAAATCAAAAGCCTTTGTCTCTTCAGTTGAAAACTTAAGTGAACTTTTATGTTTAATTTGTAGCGAGCAGGGTCATAGAATCCAAAAATGTCTCAAATTTAACAATATGAATGTTCAAGATAGGCTTAAGGAGGTTAATAAATTAAAGTTATGCTTAAATTGCCTGCGTGAGGGCCACAACTCGTTTCGTTGTCGTATGAAGGGTTTATGTAAATTTTGTAAACACAAACATAATAGTTTAGTACATGTAAATAAAACTAATAGCAACAGCAGTTCTGAAAATACTACTGCTGCACCTTCTACGTCAACTCAACAACAACCGGTATCACTGTCTGCGGTATCCATCAGCCAGGTTTTATTGTGTACCGCTGTTGTAAAAGTATTTAATTAACATACTAATGAAACTTACTGTGTAAGAGTTCTATTAGATACAGGATCTCAATACTCCTTTGTGACAGAAAACCTGAAAGGAAAGTTAGGTCTGTCCACTAAAACTATTGAACCGCTACGGATTTCAGGTATTAATAATGTTTCTTTTAATATATCCGAGCGCTGCAATATAATAATAAAATCAAGACTAAATTCATTTAATTTAGAAATAAACTGTCTTGTAGTTCCACAAATTACAGGAACATTGCCGAGTGCACCTGTTAACATTCAGGAACTGAATTTACCAGAAAATATCGTGCTTGCAGACCCAAAGTTCAATTATCCCTCTAACATAGATATGCTATTAGGGGCAGATGTTTTTTGGAACATTGTAGGGACTAAGCGTATTTCACTAGGTGTAGGTAAACCTATCCTACAAAATTCACAATTTGGATGGTTAGTCAGTGGACGTTTAGGAGAATGTAGCCTTAGTAGTCACTTGACATGTAACTTCACAAAAGAAATTCATAATGACCTAAAAAAGTTTTGGGAAATTGAAGAAATTAATTGTGTTGATAACAGTTCACTCCAAGATAAATTGTGTGAACAACATTTTTTAGAAAATATGAAATGTCTTCCCAGTGGTAGATTTTCTGTTAAAATGCCATTCAAGGAGATTCCTGAACAGGCACTAGGCGATTCATATTACTTAGCGAAAAAACGTTTCCTTAACTTGGAGAAGAAATTACATAAAAATACTCAGCTCAAACTAAGTTACACTGCGTTCATTGAAGAGTATAAAGAGTTAGGACATTTAAATGAGATTAAACGTCCTTCATTTGGATATTATTTGCCACATCATGCGGTGTTGCGAGAGCACAGTGAAACCACAAAATTACGCGTTGTTTTTGATGCCTCTGCCAAAACTACTTCAGGAAAATCATTAAATGAAATTCAGTATGTTGGTCCAGTTCTACAAGATGACTTGTTGTCTATTTTATTAAGGTTTAGAACTTACAAGTATGTTTTAACAGGGGAGATACAAAAAATGTACAGGCAAATAGAAATTGATCCTTCTCAGAGACATTTACAACTAATTTTGTGGAGAGATGATTGCTCACAGCCAATTAAGGTCTTGCAGCTAAACACTGTCACCTATGGGACAGCATCTGCACCTTTCTTGAGCACCAGGTGTCTAATTCAACTAGCTCATGAATGTTCTAACCCCATAATTTCTAATATTTTAAAATATGATATTTATATGGATGATTTAAATACAGGATGTCAATCAGAAAAAGAAATTAAAGAAATAAATGATGACATCACTAATATATTATCATCAGCTTGTTTCCCTCTTCATAAAATACGCACAAACTGCCCCCAAGCGTTGCAAACAGAGACTACATCTAAATCACTTGATCTGAGTAAATATTCCACAGTTTTAGGATTAAACTGGTCACCGTCACCAGATACTTTACATTTCACTGTTGATATGGATATGTCTAAGAAACTTACTAAACGGGTTATCATATCATTAACTTGTAAAATATTTGATCCATTAGGGCTGCTATGTGCATGCATAATTAGAGCTAAAATTATTTTACAGCAATTATGGAATGAAAAATTAGGCTGGGATGACCCTGTGCCACCCCACATTGAAAAGAAGTGGGTTAAGATAGCAGAAAATATTAATAATCTGTCTAAAATTAGTTTGCCTAGGTATGTACTATGCGATATTCCCATGTCAGTTGAATTACATTGTTTCGTAGATGCTTCTCAGGAAGCATATGGAGCTTGTGTCTATCTACGGTCAATTAGTAATAAAAATATTGTAGATGTTAAATTGCTGTGTGCAAAGGCTAGGGTTGCACCTCTGAAGGCTATGACAATACCTCGCCTTGAATTGTGTGGCGCATTACTTGGTGCTAGGTTGACCACAAAGGTAATCCAGTCCATTAGATGTCATAAGATAACACAAAAGGTTATATGGACCGACTCAACTGTAGTACTTGGTTGGATAAATTCACAACCAAACCTTTTAAAAGCATTTGTAGCCAATCGAGTAATAGAAATTAATGAGTTGACACAGGGCTTTTCGTGGCGGCATGTTCCCACTCACCTTAACCCTGCAGATCTTGCTTCTAGAGGTGTAGATCCTCAGCGTCTGCAGGTTGAACCCTTGTGGTGGGAAGGACCCTCCTTCTTAAAGGATGGATCATCTGCTTGGCCACAGCAACCTCATAAGTCAGTGGACTTACCTGAACTAAAGGTTCATGTACAAACAAATATAGCTCACGACGACAGTCATAAATCTATCATTAATTTTAGTAATTATTCAAAGTATAATCATTTAAGTCGCGTGTTAGCTTATGTATTGCGGTTTTTATATAATTGTAGGAATAAAACCAAATTATATGGTCCACTACAAACTAACGAAATAAATAAATCTCATACCTTTCTATGTAAAATATGTCAACTCGAATCATTTGATACAGAATTAAAATCTATTAAAAGAGGTCAAGGAATACCTAAAAAATGTAAAATATTCAATTTAAATCCTTTTCATGACTCTGAAGGTCTACTAAGAGTAGGAGGTCGTCTTGACAATTCAAGCTTTGATTACAATAAAAAGCATCCTATCATATTAGATTGTAAACATAGATTCACCCTTTTATTAATGCAAAGTGAACACCATCGCTTATTTCATGCAGGTCCACAATTATTATTAGCCTCTGTAAGAGAAAGGTACTGGCCTGTAGGTGGGAGGGCCTTAGCGCGCAAAGTATATAAACAATGCGTTGTATGCACTAGATTTCGTGGTAAGACTATACAGCCTATAATGGGCAACTTACCATCAGCGAGGATGCGACCTACTTTCCCTTTCCACTCTACCGGTACCGACTTCGCAGGACCATTTCAAATCTCTAGTAAAAGGGGAAGAGGTAATCGAATAAGTAAATGTTACCTCTGTATATTTGTTTGCTTAAGTACCAGAGCCGTGCACCTAGAGCTGGTGAGTGACCTCACTACATCTGCATTTATTTTATGTTTACGACGATTCGTGTCGCGCAGAGGTAGGCCCTATGAGATTTGGTGCGACAATGGCACTAACTTCGTGGGGGCAAACAATGAACTAGGTAAGGTGCTACGCTCCAGTCGTGACTCGGTCATTGACTATACGGCTAACGAAGGCATTTTATTTAAATTTAGTCCAGCTTATTCACCGCACTTTGGTGGACTCTGGGAGGCAGGCGTAAAGGCGGCCAAATATCATTTAAAAAGAACAGCCGCTAATGTTTCTCTTACTTTTGAGGAGTTGTCAACTCTATTCACTCAGATAGAGGCGATCCTAAATTCTCGCCCTCTCTCCCCTTTATCTTGTGATCCCTTTGATTTGAACCCTTTGACCCCCGGGCACTTCCTTATCGGACGGCCACTGACGTCGGTGCCCTCTTTTGCAGCTGAAGACTCCAGACCGAAGTACAACCTCATCTGCAAGCTACGCCTAGAGTTCTGGAAAAGATGGTCTCAAGAATTTATAGCAGAACTCCAGCAGCGATCCAAATGGAAAATTGGGTCTGCCGGGCCGAATGTTGGGGAGATGGTGCTCATAAGGGACCAGAATCTGCCTCCGCAACGCTGGCGGCTAGGCCGCATTACACGTCTACACATGGGCGCAGACAACACTTGCCGGGTGGTAGACATCTACACATCCAAAGGAACAGTCCGCAGAGCTATCCACTACATCGTCAGGCTGCCGGGTGAAGAAGAACCTGTTGAAGGCTGACTCCTTCAAGGCTGGGAAGATGTACACGCGCAAGTGTACCAACGGAGGGTGCGGAGAACGGAACGTAGCCGCGCTCCCCGTTTCGTCATCGCCGGCGCGGCGGCGTCTATAAAAGACGAGCGCCCACGCAGAGCGTTCCTTTTTTCATCAACTCGAACCAAACGGGAAGAACATTAGGTCGCGTGTCAAGGCCGCGCGGCCAACCTATAAAAGTGTGATATATGTAATCCAATAAATGGAATTAAATTATTTTATTATAACGTTCACCCGTTTCATTTATCACACAATTTTCTTTCTCCTTACCACTCTGCCACTTCGGTTTGTGTCCACAATAACTGGAGTATCTTGGAACTCATACTTATGTTCTAATTTGCCTGGGGAACATGGTTCTGCTGAAACCTCTATTATTTCAGTCCAATTCAGCCTTTTTCCAGAAACATCTTTTGCCCAATTTGCAGTAGATGTTACAAGTTTTTTTAAGTAAAAATAATCATCTTGACTAATTTCTTTTACATTATATTTTGGGCCTGGTACTTTTGAATTTTTGAACGACTGCATTTCCTCCGGCACGGAGAGTACTTTTTTTTCTGCTTTTTTCAAAACAAGAAAGAATTGAATCCCCCTCATTTTGGGTGTGACCTTTCTGCAAAAATCTGTGTGTAATTTTGATGTTCAAAGTCTTGGATGCGAAGCAATAGCCACTTTTTGTCAATATGTTGTAGACTGTGAAGTTGTAACCCGGATATTTGCGTTTCTAATGGAACATGTGATTTGGCACATTTTCTAGCCCCTAAAGCAATAAAAACTTATACATAAAATTTAACAAACGGGCATTTTTAACCTGGCTCCTTTTACTAAATTAGTGAGGCCCATATGTTGTCCCCTACGGTGTTTCACGTGTTAAGAATAAAGAACTAGTAAGAAACATTAAACAACAAGAAAAGGAATCATCAGACGAAAAAGTAAAAACTGTCAAAGCATGCCCTTTGATTTGGAAAAGGTGTTGAGCTTACCGAAATCGGAAGTGGGACTGTTCCATTATAAACGCAAGTCCGGTTTACAACTTCACAGTTTACAACATATTGACAAAAAGTGGCTATTGCCTCCTTTGGCACGCACAAATTGCAAGAAGAGGTGCTAACGAAATAGCCAGCTGTTTATGGCTTTTCTTGAAATCGGAATCTGACAGAGTGATTACAGAAATTTCCTTTTATTCAGATAATTGCACCGGACAGAATAGAAACCGCTTCGTTTTTGCCATACGCAAATATCTACGCATCCAAGACTTTGAACATCAAAATTACACACAGATTTTTGCAGAAAGGTCACACCCAAAATGAGGGGGATTCAATACTTTCTTGTTTTGAAAAAAGCAGAAAAAAAAGTACTCTCCGTGCCGGAGGAAATGCAGTCGTTCAAAAATTCAAAAGTACCAGGCCCAAAATATAATGTAAAAGAAATTAGTCAAGATGATTATTTTTACTTAAAAAAACTTGTAACATCTACTGCAAATTGGGCAAAAGATGTTTCTGGAAAAAGGCTGAATTGGACTGAAATAATAGAGGTTTCAGCAGAACCATGTTCCCCAGACAAATTAGAACATAAGTATGAGTTCCAAGATACTCCAGTTATTGTGGACACAAACCGAAGTGGCAGAGTGGTAAGGAGAAAGAAAATAGTAGAAAGGGAAAACACAGAAAGTTCTGCTGCCAATCTCCGAAAATTTGTATAAAGACTTAATGAGCCTCTGTAATGGTAACCATGTAATCGTACCACCACATTACCAAACGTTCTACAAGAACTTACGAGTTCGTTGTAGCGGGAATGAATCAGGTTCAGAGATCGAAGATGACATTGATTAGTTGTAAGCTAAGATTGATTTACTGTACCTATCATGTCGATTTTGAATAAAGCTTCTTTAGTATAAACTACCAGGCTTTACTTATTTTTCCTTCGGATGGGCCTGAATGGGCGTGTTAGGGGGCATAAGCTAGTCATGGAAGTGAACAAATACTGTTACTTCATTAAAGTTTGTTAACAGACTAGAGTCAAAATGTTTTAACATTTGATATAACAATTGATAGAAGACTTCGATCGTGTAATGATGGATATACCAGATAGTGAAGAAGTGTATGTGGGGGGTGATTTTAACGGGCATGTAGGAAGACAGAAGGTTGGGTATAAGAGAGTGCATGGCAGGTGGGGATACGGCGACCGTACCACTGATGGCGAGATACTGCTGCAAGCTGCTTATCCCTTCGACCTGGCAATAACAAATACATGGTTTCAAAAGGAAAATGAATACCTTATTACCCATAAAAGTAGGCGCCACGCGACACAGCCTAAAATGTGCCAAAAACTATAAAGTGCTGCCAGGCGAAGACTTAGTCTCACAACACAGACTATTAATAATGGAGGTAAAAGTCAGTCCCGTTCAGTAGGAACAAAGAACGGCCCCACCCAAAACCAGATAGTGTATGATAGAACAAGAGGAATGTGCAAGTAAGTTTAAGTGTCAAGTGGTAGATAAAATGATTTAAATGAAGAATATGGAAGGGAAAACTGTGAACGAATGTTGTAAAGAGATGGCCGATTGTATAAGGAGAGTTGTAAAAGATGGTGGAATGAAGACACGCAAATGACGCTGAAAGAAAAGAAAGTTGCGTTTAAAGAATGGCAGGGCGTAGAAATTGGAAATAATGAAGATAAGAAGCGAATTTATAAAGAATGGAAGAGAAAGGTGGCGGTAGCAGTTTCCAGGGCTAAGGCGCAGGAAGAGTTGTATAACTCACTGGACAGCCCAAGAGGCCAGAAGGAGCTATACAGGATTAGAAAAGCAAGAGAAAGAAGAACGAGAGATATAGTTCAGACTAAGTGTATAAAAGACGACGCGCCGGTAAGGTTCTGTCCAAAGATGACGAAATAAAAGAACGATGCAAGTCGTATTTTGAAAAGCTAATGAACGAAGAGAATGAAGTGTGTGGTCAATGAGGTACAAGCAAATATGGGTTTGGTAAAGGAAATTAGCATGGGTGAAGTAAGAAAGAAACAACTTATTGAAGAATAAAATCAGCCACAGATGAATGTGTTCGGCTGAATTTATTCTTCAATAAGTTGTTGCAAGAAGGAGTGATCCCACAAGAATGGTGCAATGATGATGTACAGGACTGCAACAACTATCGAGGAATAAAGCTCATGTCCCAAGGTATGGGAGAAAATAATAGAGAAAAGACTGCGAGAGGAGAGCGAGATTACCCCAAACCAGTTTGGGTTTATGCCAGGTCGAGGAACAGTGTATAAGTAAGTTTTGAGGGTTACCGGTCTAAGATTGTCGTTCTAATATAACTTAAGTACAGGTACACCAAAAACTTTCACTTAATATCCATGGAAAAACAAGTGTTTATTATTACAATTTGAATAAAATTATTTTCTTCGTAGAGTAAAGAAGTAAGTGCAGCTACGCGTCAGGTATTTATAACAACTGCTTGGAGTAACAACGTAACGATAGTAACGCAAAACAGTCCCGCAACAAGTTTCGTGCAATAAGTAAGTAAGTGGACTTGCAAGACACACATTCGCAATAGTATCCAAGAACAAATGCCTATGTTTATTTACTTTTATAAAGTTATTTAAATTCTTCGTGTTAGTTATAGGTATGTGTGTTTATGGCTTTATACCCAGGGAAATTTGTTAAATAAATAAATGTATGTATGTTTACATCTTTATAACAATGGAAAACTATTTTATTTTTTGTCGCAAAAATACACTTTTTTTGTGACTGTACCCTTATTTTTGGCGCTAGCTTTATGAAAATTTGTGAGAAGGTGTATTAGAGTACGCTCGATTTTTAGCAATAATAAAAAAAATATGACGCAAGTTGAGTTACGCGACTCTTCCAGGAAGGGTGCGAATATTATGATGAAAAGTGAATTCTTTACGATAACCGTCAAATGCAATGGCATGGCTGACCCCAGGTCAATTCAAATCAAATCAATTCAATTTATTCATTTTGTGAACATAGGTGATTACAGGTGTTTTTCACTATAAATAAAACGCCTCAACAGTGTCCTAAAGCAAAACTTACCAATAAAACATCAATGTATGTTTCGTCCCGAAACAGGTTTTTTTTGTTTATATTTTGTTTAAATATTTCTTTATTCGTGTTAGGATAAGATGACACAATTTGGTTCATATATGTGGTTCTTTTTCATTTTTTTGTATACTGGGTCGACGATAAACTGCGTCGCCTGGAACGCGTACGTCACTAGAGGAACGCGTGGTGGTGTGATCTCTCGCGCCCCCACCAAAGTAGTCAAAAAACGGACACCGACGCGAGCGCATGTGACAAGCAGTGCTACGTTCCTCATTTGATCGAGCTCATCATAATTAAAGTTCCCCTTTCATCTTCCTGGAAGACAGTGTATTGTGACCTATGGACTATATGTTTGGGATTATTGACTGGATGTTTCCTGTGTGTGCTGTGCCGACCATCTCCGACTTTCTACCAGGCCGGACCCTCGGATCGTGGCTGCGGGAAGGTTGAAGCGGGTGGGTCGTTTGACCCGGTTAATTCCCTACATAATTGTTTGTTCCTTCGAACCGGATAATATCTTCCAAATTGTGTCGTCTTGTATCGCGTGGGTACGGTGTGTAAAAATCGCCATCTTTGTTTCGCAAAATGCCGATTGACGAAGCATCGTCTTGCCAACAAGACATCTTCGAAAGGGATTTAATTTTAGATGAGCTAAAACGTATTCTTTTACTTGCGAATTCAAATGAGCAACAATTTCGGTCGCGAACAACCGATTTATTGGCTCACCAAAGAAAATTCAATAAGGTTCAGGCTAAAATTGAAAAGACGCTAATAAAATCCGACTCTTTTTGCAAAGATGAGAACATAAAAATTCGTAATGATTTTAATGACTTGTACTACGAAATACTCGGTCATGTAAACTCGTTAAAAGCAGACGAGGACCGAAAAAGGCGTTTTAATCGTTGAAGTAATTTTTCTTTTGAGACGGTAGGTAACGATAGGCGAAACCTTCCTACCTTACCTTTACCAGAATTCAAAGGCGATGCTACAGATTGGCCATCATTCTACGATTTATTCAAATCACTCGTGCATAGCAACAATGCCTACTCGAATACGGAGAAATTTAGGTACCTACTTCTCACCGTTAAAAATGAACCTTATAACTTAATTAAGTCGATACCGATAACGGAAGATAACTATGTCATAGCATTAGACGTGTTGTTAACTCGTTATCAAAACAAACGGGTTATTGCATCAAAACATTTAGATCGAATTTTAGACATAGAACAGTGCTCCGAAAGATCTTCGTTGAGTGTACGAAAATTACTAAATACCTACCAGGAAAACATTAAGGCATTAGAAGTCATGGACTTTCCGACTGAGCAGTGGAATTTCGTTCTGTTACACATTTTACTACGTAAAATACCTTACAGTCTGAGAAAGGGTTTCGAACGTTCGGTAGCAACTCCGTCCGATATTCCTGATGTGGACACGCTGATTTCATACTTGCAACGTGAAATAACCGCGGACGAGATTGCATCATCTAGTTCCCTATCTACCTCCGCACCGCAAATTAATAAACAATCTACATTTCGGGTAGGTAGCAGGGACGCAAAGCGCTCGTTCTCCGCGAATGTTCAAGCGTCAGACGAAACTCAACCTACGCTCAATAGAAATAAGGCGCGATCTTGCGTGCAATGCAACGGTTCGCACTTATTGACGAAATGTTCAGAGTTTTTAAATCTGTCACCACATGATAGGCACGTTTTCGTACAAAACAAAAAGGTGTGTTATAATTGCTTGAACGTCGGGCACGACGTAAAAAACTGCAAATCAAATTTCGTGTGTAGAACGTGTCATAAAAGACATCATAGTTTAATTCATTTTTCACCTCAAGCATTACCGATCATAAACGAAGTCGCGGAATCTGTAGCTGTCCCGCTCTCTCCTACGGAAGAAATACCCGCTTCCGTCGCGATTCATGGAAATTGTGCATCTAACTTACCTCTCGCTCGCACACAGACTGTGTGTGATAAATGAAACGGGTGAACGTTATAATAAAATAATATAATCTCAGCTTGAAACTATTTGGATTACATTACAATTTTAAATATCACACTTAAAGGTTGGCCGCGCGGCCTTGACACGCGACCTAATGTTCTTCCCGGTACCGGGTACCGGGGTCGTTTGGAGGTGATGAAAAAAGGAACGCTCTGCGTGGGCGCTCGTCTTTTATAGACGCCGCCGCGCCGGCGATGACGAAACGGGGAGCGTGGCTACGTTCCGTTCTCCGCACCCTCCGTTGGTACACTTGCGCGTGTACATCTTCCCAGCCTTGAAGGAGTCAGCCTTCAACAGGTCCTTCTTCACCCGGCAGCCTGACGATGTAGTGGATAGCTCTGCGGACTGTTCCTTTGGATGTGTAGATGTCTACCACCCGGCAAGTGTTGTCTGCGCCCATGTGTAGACGTGTAATGCGGCCTAGCCGCCAGCGTTGCGGAGGCAGATTCTGGTCCCTTATGAGCACCATCTCCCCAACATTCGGCCCGGCAGACCCAATTTTCCATTTGGATCGCTGCTGGAGTTCTGCTATAAATTCTTGAGACCATCTTTTCCAGAACTCAAGGCGTAGCTTGCAGATGAGGTTGTACTTCGGTCTGGAGTCTTCAGCTGCAAAAGAGGGCACCGACGTCAGTGGCCGTCCGATAAGGAAGTGCCCGGGGGTCAAAGGGTTCAAATCAAAGGGATCAGAAGATAAAGGGGAGAGAGGGCGAGAATTTAGGATCGCCTCTATCTGAGTGAATAGAGTTGACAACTCCTCAAAAGTAAGAGAAACATTAGCGGCTGTTCTTTTTAAATGATATTTGGCCGCCTTTACGCCTGCCTCCCAGAGTCCACCAAAGTGCGGTGAATAAGCTGGACTAAATTTAAATAAAATGCCTTCGTTAGCCGTATAGTCAATGACCGAGTCACGACTGGAGCGTAGCACCTTACCTAGTTCATTGTTTGCCCCCACGAAGTTAGTGCCATTGTCGCACCAAATCTCATAGGGCTTACCTCTGCGCGACACGAATCGTCGTAAACATAAAATAAATGCAGATGTAGTGAGGTCACTCACCAGCTCTAGGTGCACAGCTCTGGTACTTAAGCAAACAAATATACAGAGGTAACATTTACTTATTCGATTACCTCTTCCCCTTTTACTAGAGATTTGAAATGGTCCTGCGAAGTCGGTACCGGTAGAGTGGAAAGGGAAAGTAGGTCGCATCCTCGCTGATGGTAAGTTGCCCATTATAGGCTGTATAGTCTTACCACGAAATCTAGTGCATACAACGCATTGTTTATATACTTTGCGCGCTAAGGCCCTCCCACCTACAGGCCAGTACCTTTCTCTTACGGAGGCTAATAATAATTGTGGACCTGCATGAAATAAGCGATGGTGTTCACTTTGCATTAATAAAAGGGTGAATCTATGTTTACAATCTAATATGATAGGATGCTTTTTATTGTAATCAAAGCTTGAATTGTCAAGACGACCTCCTACTCTTAGTAGACCTTCAGAGTCATGAAAAGGATTTAAATTGAATATTTTACATTTTTTAGGTATTCCTTGACCTCTTTTAATAGATTTTAATTCTGTATCAAATGATTCGAGTTGACATATTTTACATAGAAAGGTATGAGATTTATTTATTTCGTTAGTTTGTAGTGGACCATATAATTTGGTTTTATTCCTACAATTATATAAAAACCGCAATACATAAGCTAACACGCGACTTAAATGATTATACTTTGAATAATTACTAAAATTAATGATAGATTTATGACTGTCGTCGTGAGCTATATTTGTTTGTACATGAACCTTTAGTTCAGGTAAGTCCACTGACTTATGAGGTTGCTGTGGCCAAGCAGATGATCCATCCTTTAAGAAGGAGGGTCCTTCCCACCACAAGCGTTCAACCTGCAGACGCTGAGGATCTACACCTCTAGAAGCAAGATCTGCAGGGTTAAGGTGAGTGGGAACATGCCGCCACGAAAAGCCCTGTGTCAACTCATTAATTTCTATTACTCGATTGGCTACAAATGCTTTTAAAAGGTTTGGTTGTGAATTTATCCAACCAAGTACTACAGTTGAGTCGGTCCATATAACCTTTTGTGTTATCTTATGACATCTAATGGACTGGATTACCTTTGTGGTCAACCTAGCACCAAGTAATGCGCCACACAATTCAAGGCGAGGTATTGTCATAGCCTTCAGAGGTGCAACCCTAGCCTTTGCACACAGCAATTTAACATCTACAATATTTTTATTACTAATTGACCGTAGATAGACACAAGCTCCATATGCTTCCTGAGAAGCATCTACGAAACAATGTAATTCAACTGACATGGGAATATCGCATAGTACATACCTAGGCAAACTAATTTTAGACAGATTATTAATATTTTCTGCTATCTTAACCCACTTCTTTTCAATGTGGGGTGGCACAGGGTCATCCCAGCCTAATTTTTCATTCCATAATTGCTGTAAAATTATTTTAGCTCTAATTATGCATGCACATAGCAGCCCTAATGGATCAAATATTTTACAAGTTAATGATATGATAACCCGTTTAGTAAGTTTCTTAGACATATCCATATCAACAGTGAAATGTAAAGTATCTGGTGACGGTGACCAGTTTAATCCTAAAACTGTGGAATATTTACTCAGATCAAGTGATTTAGATGTAGTCTCTGTTTGCAATGCTTGGGGGCAGTTTGTGCGTATTTTATGAAGAGGGAAACAAGCTGATGATAATATATTAGTGATGTCATCATATATTTCTTTAATTTCTTTTTCTGATTGACATCCTGTATTTAAATCATCCATATAAATATCATATTTTAAAATATTAGAAATTATGGGGTTAGAACATTCATGAGCTAGTTGAATTAGACACCTGGTGCTCAAGAAAGGTGCAGATGCTGTCCCATAGGTGACAGTGTTTAGCTGCAAGACCTTAATTGGCTGTGAGCAATCATCTCTCCACAAAATTAGTTGTAAATGTCTCTGAGAAGGATCAATTTCTATTTGCCTGTACATTTTTTGTATGTCCCCTGTTAAAACATACTTGTAAGTTCTAAACCTTAATAAAATAGACAACAAGTCATCTTGTAGAACTGGACCAACATACTGAATTTCATTTAATGATTTTCCTGAAGTAGTTTTGGCAGAGGCATCAAAAACAACGCGTAATTTTGTGGTTTCACTGTGCTCTCGCAACACCGCATGATGTGGCAAATAATATCCAAATGAAGGACGTTTAATCTCATTTAAATGCCCTAACTCTTTATACTCTTCAATGAATGCAGTGTAACTTAGTTTGAGCTGAGTATTTTTATGTAATTTCTTCTCCAAGTTAAGGAAACGTTTTTTCGCTAAGTAATATGAATCGCCTAGTGCCTGTTCAGGAATCTCCTTGAATGGCATTTTAACAGAAAATCTACCACTGGGAAGACGTTTCATATTTTCTAAAAAATGTTGTTCACACAATTTATCTTGGAGTGAAGTGTTATCAACACAATTAATTTCTTCAATTTCCCAAAACTTTTTTAGGTCATTATGAATTTCTTTTGTGAAGTTACATGTCAAGTGACTACTAAGGCTACATTCTCCTAAACGTCCACTGACTAACCATCCAAATTGTGAATTTTGTAGGATAGGTTTACCTACACCTAGTGAAATACGCTTAGTCCCTACAATGTTCCAAAAAACATCTGCCCCTAATAGCATATCTATGTTAGAGGGATAATTGAACTTTGGGTCTGCAAGCACAATATTTTCTGGTAAATTCAGTTCCTGAATGTTAACAGGTGCACTCGGCAATGTTCCTGTAATTTGTGGAACTACAAGACAGTTTATTTCTAAATTAAATGAATTTAGTCTTGATTTTATTATTATATTGCAGCGCTCGGATATATTAAAAGAAACATTATTAATACCTGAAATCCGTAGCGGTTCAATAGTTTTAGTGGACAGACCTAACTTTCCTTTCAGGTTTTCTGTCACAAAAGAGGATTGAGATCCTGTATCTAATAGAACTCTTACACAGTAAGTTTCATTAGTATGTTCATTAAATACTTTTACAACAGCGGTACACAATAAAACCTGGCTGATGGATACCGCAGACAGTGATACCGGTTGTTGTTGAGTTGACGTAGAAGGTGCAGCAGTAGTATTTTCAGAACTGCTGTTGCTATTAGTTTTATTTACATGTACTAAACTATTATGTTTGTGTTTACAAAATTTACATAAACCCTTCATACGACAACGAAACGAGTTGTGGCCCTCACGCAGGCAATTTAAGCATAACTTTAATTTATTAACCTCCTTAAGCCTATCTTGAACATTCATATTATTAAATTTGAGACATTTTTGGATTCTATGACCCTGCTCGCTACAAATTAAACATAAAAGTTCACTTAAGTTTTCAACTGAAGAGACAAAGGCTTTTGATTTATTTTGGTTAAATTTATTAATATTCCCTTTGTCACTTTGTTGTGATGTGACTGATGTTGTTTCTAATACATCAGCACGACTACGAATAAAATTAAAAAAATCACTTAGTGTTGGTAAGTCAGGTAAGATATTCCTGTATTCCTCCCAACGTACAACCATACTGGTATCTAACTTCCCAGTTATTATAAATATTAATAGAGCATCCCATTGGTCAGTTGCTAGACCTAAATTGTTGAGCGCTCTTAAATTTTTTGAAATAATATCAATGAGATTTCTCAATTCCTTAACAGAGTCTTTATTAACATTGCCAATGCTACAAAGCGCCTTTAAGTGATTATTAACCAAGAGTTTTTTATTATTATACCTATCATTAAGTAATTGCCATGCAACACTGTAATTCTCAGAGGTAAACTCCAAGGATCTGATAACTTCAACAGCACCACCCTCTAGTGAAGACCTCAGATAGTGATATTTATTTATATTTGGTATAGACTCATTACTGTGTATTAATGAATAGAAGGTATCTCTGAATTCTAACCATTTTAAATAGGAACCATTAAATGTTGGCAATTTAATTGTGGGCAATCTTATTGACTGTAAGCCATTTTGTAGGCAATTTGAATGGGAGCCTTTGTTACTACATGCATCACCAAACTTTTCTTTGTCTGACCCTTGCCTTTCTAAAATGTCCTCAATGACTGACATTATTGAAATAAACTTTGATTCAATGGACTCTCTTAATGTGAGTTGTTCCTCAGTGTCACAATCCTCACAAGTGTCCTCAATTATTGTTTGAACGTCGTTAAATTGACTAAATAATTCTTGACAATTTTCTAAACGTCTACCTAACTCTTAAATTAACGCTACTTAAAGTAGATTCTAGGTTTTTCATATCCTGTACATAATCATTTAATTTAGTTAAACGCCCTCTGATATTACCGCGTTTCCGAATTAGTTCACTGAATTTGCACGCATCCTTGTCCATGATTGCACTAAATATACTACACTAACCGAGTACAAACAACGAAATAAGCAATAAATGTGCATCAAACCAAACGCCCGGTTAGGCGTACACTCCAGTCGCAGCTCGCAGCCACGCGTTGTTACGGCAGGCACGCCGCACAGGCACACAAGATGGCCGCTCTGCTATTCTGCGACCGCGCCGCGGTCCGCGGAGCCCTGCTCGCCACGTGGTCGGACGGACGCTAGGAGGCAGCGCGCAGACGCAGCCCGCAGATTTCCTGGAAGTGTTCGGCAAATCTATTTGAAGCAAGAATGCAGTGCAAGGCTTAAGCTTTGTTATTGGTGCATGAAACACGGAATTGGGTATTTAGTACCGGAATATAAACACTAGATGTATAATAAGCGTTCAAAATTATATGCCTTCACTCACAGCGCACGGCACAGCACAGAGGCACGTGTATTATTTTATAACCCATGCGGGCATGCGGGACCTATTGTATGGTCGCCATAAATATATATGCTTAAAAGGTCAGTGGGTAGCCTTAGGGGCGAAATATACTCCTCATATTAGTCTGGAGTTACGACCAAATTATTTAGATACACAACTCACGAGATTTTAAATTTACCACAATGCAATAAAATTCTGTTTGCAAGCTGCCCCTAACCTCGAGGAATACACTCTACGAGGAGGACGCTCTAAACACACAAACAAAGCGGCGGAAATTGGGGACGGAAATATAAAATAGGAACGAGCTCACTTCCCTTCGGCAGACCTCCTGACGCGATGCCCGCTGTATCCAGGTAGATCTTCGACAGCCGTGGTTGTGTAGCCTCCTCGTGTTCCCAGCAATGTCGCCTGATGCACGCGGTTGCGATTCTCGATGGGCAGCGGCGGCGCCGGCGGTTTAGCGCCTGCACGGCGCGCGCACGTGGTCGGTTCGAAGAATCCGGAACACGCTACCGAGTCGCAGTTTTCTCGTAGTTGTGGTTGCAGATTTCTTTTTGCTCACGGTCGCCAAATGTGTGATAAATGAAACGGGTGAACGTTATAATAAAATAATATAATCTCAGCTTGAAACTATTTGGATTACATTACAATTTTAAATATCACACTTAAAGGTTGGCCGCGCGGCCTTGACACGCGACCTAATGTTCTTCCCGGTACCGGGTACCGGGGTCGTTTGGAGGTGATGAAAAAAGGAACGCTCTGCGTGGGCGCTCGTCTTTTATAGACGCCGCCGCGCCGGCGATGACGAAACGGGGAGCGTGGCTACGTTCCGTTCTCCGCACCCTCCGTTGGTACACTTGCGCGTGTACAGACTGTTTTATTATCAACCGCGTTAATTGATGTGTGCGTAGATCACACAAAAGTGGCCACGGTGCGCTGCCTAATTGATACCGGTAGCCAGGCGTGTTTTATTACGGAAGCATGTGTGCAGCGGCTCGGCTTAGCGCGTAGGTATAGCAATGTGCCGGTGTTCGGTATTGGTGACACCAAGCCCGTCCATTCAAAGGGTATAGTTTCGTGTTCAATTACGCCGATAGGTAAACAACAGCCCGTCATTCCGGTTAATGCATTAATATTGCCTGAGTTAATTTCGAAAATGCCAAGTGTACCACTGCCTTATTCAGGATGGTCACACATAAAAAATTTAAACTTAGCCGATCCAGACTTTCATACGCCGCAACCCGTAGAAATGTTACTAGGAGCGGATATCCTATCCCACGTGTTACTAGGCAACATTATATCGGGCCCGCCGGGTACGCCGATCGCTATGAATAGTGTGTTAGGTTACTTACTTTTAGGTAAATTAAATTTCGATAGTGGTGTTCCGAGTCCACTCCAAGTGTGTTTTAGCTCGTTTGACAACGACAATCTTCAGAAGTTTTGGGAGCTGGAGTCAATACCGGAGAAGCGGAGTTACACTCCCGAAGAAACGATATGTGAATCATTTTATCAAAATACGCATACTCGTGACACAAACGGGCGATATGTGGTCGCGGCCTACTGCGCTAGCACGATTCCGTAAACTCGAATATCGGCTAGAACGTAACCTTAAGCTGAAGAATGAATATCACGCGTGCCTCCAGGAGTACGTGGACCTCAACCACATGGAGCCCGTCGATGCTCAACCTCCAGCGGACAAATGTTATTACATTCCACACCACTGCGTGGTCAAGGAATCTAACACGACGCCCACTCGTGTTGTATACGACGCCGGGTGTCGCTCGACGAGCGGTTATTCGCTGAATGACGTTTTACTAACGGGTCCTAAGCTTCACCGGGACATAGTAGACGTACTTCTTAAATTTCGTGTCCATTCCGTCGCGCTTACGGCCGACATTAAACAAATGTATCGTAACATCCTAGTTCGTGAAAGTGATAGGGACTTTCAACGTATCGTGTGGCGTAAATCACCAGATGATCCCATACGGGACTACCGCTTGCGTACAGTCACCTTCGGCGTGAACTCGTCACCTTATCTCGCTTTACGTACTATTCAACAGCTCGCTCACGATGAGGCTGACCGGTTTAAACTAGCCTCGCCCGTTTTACTCAATGACGTCTTCGTGGACGACGTCGTCTCTGGCGAAGACTCAGTAGCCAGAGCACTCGCTCTGCAGCAAGAATTAATCGGTATTTGTAGGACGGCAGGATTTGAACTGCGTAAGTGGCATAGCAATGCGCCCGCGTTACTCGCTGCGGTACTACCGCCAGAGTTTCATGGTGAGCGGCCGGAGAACGTTACGTTCGCGGAAATGGAAAATGATAAAAGGGTCAAGGTCCTTGGTCTACAGTGGAATCCTAATTCCGATTCATTTAATTTTAAAGTGCAAGTTTCATCTCAAAAATGTACAAAACGTGTAATTCTTTCTGAGATAGCAAAAATTTACGATCCTCTGGGATTATTATCACCGGTTACACTTTTTGCCAAACATTTGATCCAACTTTTGTGGATAGCCAACGTGGACTGGGACGATGCGCCGCCCGTTGACATAACAAATTCGTGGACCTCTTTCGTTTCTGAGTTACCACTCATATCACAAATTTCGTTCCCGCGTCACATATTTAAAAATGATAATTCAACGCCAATCCAAATTCACGGTTTTGCTGACGCTTCCAGTAAGGCGTATGGAGCGTGTGTATACATACGCTATCGTAATAAGGATGGTTTAATTCAAACTCATCTAA
Organism: Hyppa rectilinea; assembly: GCA_951799385.1. Taxonomy (NCBI): domain Eukaryota; kingdom Metazoa; phylum Arthropoda; class Insecta; order Lepidoptera; family Noctuidae; genus Hyppa; species Hyppa rectilinea. The sequence goes on from OX637306.1 coordinate 123,718, forward strand.
TTATGGCAAAAACCCGCGTTGCACCGTTGCGTGTGTGCCTTACCATTCCGCGCCTTGAATTATTGGCCGCTGTCCTTTTATCCATATTACTCGAAAAGGTAATACTTACCTACAGTAATCATGTAAGCCTCGACCAAGTCTACGCTTGGTCCGATGCTTCCATCGTGCTAGCATGGCTACGCTCATCACCGCACGAGTGGAAAACGTTCGTCTCGAACCGTGTCAGCGAGGTCGTATCTCGCGTGCCCGCAGATTGCTGGCGCCACGTCCCGTCGGCCGACAACCCCGCCGACGCTGCGTCACGTGGCCTGCGGCCCGCCGCGCTGGTATACCACGACTTGTGGTACCATGGACCCCCATGGCTCCATCTAAGTCCAGACTCCTGGCCAGTTCAAACTCCGATAGCGGACACGTGCGAGGAAAAACGTAACGTAACAATGTGCTCTAGCGCGTCTACGTCACCGCCTATACAGGATGTTGATTTTATCTCGCGATTTTCGTCGCTCGGCAAACTTGTTCGCGTTACAGCGGTTATATTTCGTTTCTTTAATAAATGTAAAAGAGTAAAACGAGTTTTTCCGATGCACATTACTGTGCCCGAATATAATTTCGCTTTAACGCGACTTATCAAAGTAACACAACAGTCCACTTTTTACGAAGATTTATTAAAGATCTCACAGGGCAAATTACCGTCCACGCGTCTACGACGTTTAACGCCATTCGTAGACAATACGGATGAGTTACTTAAGGTGGGTGGTCGAATCCACAAGTCGCTTTTACCATTTGAATCTAAGCATCAACTGATTTTACCTAAGAAACACCCTTTGACTGATCTTATTATTGATAACGCACATTCGTCTAATTTACATGCGGGGCCGCAGTCCGTGCGACATGCACTTTTGCGGTATTGGATTTTATCGAGTCGTGACATCGTTCGTCAGCGCATCCATCGATGCGTGCCGTGCTTCCGCGCGCGACCCGCTCGTAACCAACCGCGCATGGGACCGCTCCCTGCAGTTCGCGTTCGGCCCGCGCGACCCTTTATAAAGACCGCGGTAGATTTCGCCGGACCATTCTACGTTCGCGCCAATAAAGTGCGCAACGCAAAAATTATTAAATGCTATGTGTCAGTTTTCGTATGCATGAGCGTTAAGGCGATACATCTCGAGTTAGTTTCCGAGCTTTCGACAGAAGCCTTTTTAGCAACCCTGCGCCGTTTCACGGCCCGACGTGGCTTATGCACTGATATATATTCAGATTGTGGAAAGAATTTTATTGGAAGTGACAATTATTTAAAAGAACTTTACGCGTTTTTACGCAATGACGCGGTGCAAAGTGTGCTTAATCAGCAGACCCTTCAGCAAGGTATCACGTGGCACTTTCAACCCCCTTATGCGAGCCATTTTGGGGGTCTTCATGAATCCGGAGTTCGAACGTTTAAGCACCATCTTCATCGTGTAGTAGGTACACGTACTCAAACATATGACGAGATGCATACCCTTCTATGTCAGGTCGAGGCAGTTTTAAATTCGCGTCCACTCTGCGTTTTAAGTGCGGATTCGTCGGATCCCTTACCGTTAACCCCGTCTCACTTCTTGATCGGAGAACCCATGACGGCTTTGCCTGATGTTTCCATAATTGATGAGACGCCGAACCGTCTCACTCGTTGGCGCTGGATTCAACAATCAGTCCAGCACTTCTGGAAAAGATGGAGTAAAGAATATCTCCATGAGTTACAGCAGAGTAGCAAGTGGCTGCAGGACAGAGGCACTGCCCTTCGTGAAGGCACTGTTGTGGTGGTATGCGATGACCATTTGCCTCCGTTGCAATGGAAGTTGGCGCGCATCCACGCATTACATCCCGGCTCTGACAATGTCACTCGCGTAGTGACTCTGAAAATGGGAAACTCCCTTTATAAACGACCAGTCGTTAAAATATGTCCTCTTCCTCTAGAGTAATTAGCATCATTACGAATCCTAGCTTTAAATTACACTTTTCTTTTTTTTTTTTTTTTCAATATTAGTTTGAACTTTAGTGACTTTAAAAGTAACTACGTACTTTTAAGGTGAGCGGCATGTTTCGTCCCGAAACAGGTTTTTTTTGTTTATAATATTTCTTTATTCGTGTTAGGATAAGATGACACAATTTGGTTCATATATGTGGTTCTTTTTCATTTTTTTGTATACTGGGTCGACGATAAACTGCGTCGCCTGGAACGCGTACGTCACTAGAGGAACGCGTGGTGGTGTGATCTCTCGCGCCCCCACCAAAGTAGTCAAAAAACGGACACCGACGCGAGCGCATGTGACAAGCAGTGCTACGTTCCTCATTTGATCGAGCTCATCATAATTAAAGTTCCCCTTTCATCTTCCTGGAAGACAGTGTATTGTGACCTATGGACTATATGTTTGGGATTATTGACTGGATGTTTCCTGTGTGTGCTGTGCCGACCATCTCCGACTTTCTACCAGGCCGGACCCTCGGATCGTGGCTGCGGGAAGGTTGAAGCGGGTGGGTCGTTTGACCCGGTCAATTCCCTACAATGTATTTTTTGTATACACAATTATGTAGGTATTATACCAATTTTTCATTATGTGGTGGAGAAAATAAACGATTTTATTATTATTATTATTAATAAAAAGGTAATGGTAGCTGTTTGGTGGTCTCAGCATGGTGTTATTCACTATAGCTTTCTCCGATCTGGTCAAGCTATAACGGCAGATGGCTACTGTGCCGAACTACATTTTTGCTCCATGATAACGCAAGACTTCATACAGTACGAGAAACCGTTTCAACTCTACAGGAAATTAGAAACCATCCTTATTCGCCAGACCTTGCTCCAACGGACTACCATTTTTTCGTGATTTGGACAATTTTCTACGTGATAAAAAGTTTACTTCTCAGGAGGCAGTACAAAATGCTTTCACATAGTTTGTCGAATCTAGATCACGAGAGTTCTATCGCAAAAGAATTAATGATCCTATTAGATGGCAGCAATGATATCTATAGAATATAATAATGGTAATTATGTTGATTAAATAAATATGTTTAATTAAAAAAAATGATTTCAATTTTTCAGTACAAATCGGCAATTTCATACTTTAATAATAATACATTCAGTCAAAAAAGTATCGGGAATGGATGATTTGTTTATGGTTCCAAATTCAAATTTTTGTTTTTTTGTAGTTGTTAGATTGGCACAACTGTTTTCCATTTTGGCGCGGAGTTTGAGTTGCATCTGTTATTTATATTAAATACAGTGCTGGTTTTAGTAATATCATATATTTATATAGTGTGTATTGCGAATTTCATAATGGACAAAAATATCGAACAAAGAGTTTGTCTTAAATTTTGCATCGCCAATGGAATTTCGTGTTCGGAGTCACTGAAAATGTTACAGAAGGCTTACGGTGAATCGACTTTATCAAAAACTCGTGCGTATGAGTGGTTCAAAGCGTTCAAAAGCGGTCGAGATGTGATGGAAGATTTGCCTCGCTCTGGTAGGCCGTCAACGTCTGCAACTGAAGTTAACATCGCAAAAGTGAAGAAAATAGTGACTGAAAATCCCCATTCAACTCTGAGAGAGATAGCCGCCGAACTTTCTGTATCTCACGAGTCGATCCGTACCATTTTAACTAATCATTTGGGTATGAAACATGTTGCTGCTCGGCTAGTCCCAAAAGATCTGAATTTTCTCCAAAAACTCAATCGCATGAAAGTCGCTGAGGACATGCTAGAACGAGTCAGTTCGGACCCAACATTCATGAAACGCATTGTTACTGGTGACGAGACGTGGGTTTACGAGTTTGACATGCAAACTAGTCAACAAGCTTCGGAGTGGCGCCTTCCAACTGAACCGAAACCGAAAAAACCACGCCAAAGTCGATCAAAGGTCAAAGTCATGTTGACTGTTTTCTTTGACTATCGCGGTGTTGTGCACTCTGAATTCTTACCGGAAGGTCTAACGGTAAATAAAGAATATTATTTGAGCGTTATGCGGCGTTTAAGAGAGCAAATTCGACGAAAAAGGCCAGATTTGTGGAAAGAAAATTCTTGGATTTTGCACCACGACAATGCGCCTTCGCACAAGGCTATCATTGTGAACGAATTTTTGACCAAACACTCAACAAATACCATCCAGCAACCACCATATTCACCAGATATGGCTCCTGCTGACTATTATCTTTTTCCTAAACTCAAATTACCACTTCGTGGCACCCGTTTTCAATCGATAGAAAACATAAAGGAGAATTCGCGGCGAGAACTGAACTCAATTCCGGAAGCAGCGTTTAAAAAATGTTTTGATGAATGGATTATTCGTTTGCGCAAGTGTATCGTTTCTAAAGGAGCATATATATGACGGCACAGGATCAGACATATTGTAAAATAGATAGAAGACGTTAGGTTAACAGTAAGAAATAGAATTATTTGATCAATGAATTTTACAGCTACTCACTTAATCAGTTTTCAGGGAATAATTAATTCAACACCTTATAATAATAGCCACGACACCTCAGTAACAGCTTAGTTCACACAAAATAGCAAGAATGTACAGAGAGGCAGAGTAACAATAATTAAGAGCAATACAACCTGTGCACCGGGCGACGCCTGTAGTCAGAATGCCGTTTTACCGCCGTGCGGCCCCTTTTATACGCAGTGCTACGACGTAGCGCATACTAACTCCGCCCCGTAGCAAGGAGGCGGGAGAATGATGCAGCGCGCTACGGTGCTACGGCGCCACCGCGTGTTGTTTATAATGCGACGCCGACACGGCCATGCTGACGTGCGGACGTCCTCGTACGCTTAGCTTAAAATGTCATATCTAGAACAGAAAACTGATTAGGCACCGTTTGGTCATCCTGCTATATTTTTTTTTTTTTGCCCGGTCTACTTAGACCCTTCAAAGTAATCCCTTCAGAGTAATAATCTGGTCCGGTCTATCGACCCTTCAAAATTATTACTGCTTCGTCCGGTCATACATGAACCTTCAAGGCTTGTTTCTTGGTCCGGTCAACTTTTGACCCTACAAGATGAGCTCCTTTTTTTTTCTATTTTTTTTCTTTTATTTTTTTTTTTCTTTTCGTTTTTTTTTTTTTTTTTTAATGTCCCTGGTCCGGCTACTGCCCTTCAGGTATATCCCTTCAGTTAAACTGGACCGGATTTACTCCCTGGTCCGGCAACTGCCCTTCAGGTGTATCCCTTCAGTTAAACTGGACCGGATCCTTTTTTTTTTTTTGTATCCCTTCAGTTAAACTGGACCGGATCCTTCTTTTTTTCTTTTGTATCCCTTCAGTTAAACTGGACCGGATCCTTTTTTTTTTTGTATCCCTTCAGTTAAACTGGACCGGATCTTTTTTTTTGTATCCCTTCAGTTAGACTGGACCGGATCTTTTTTTTTTTTTTTTTTTGAACTGGTAGATATAGTGTCACTTTTAGCAGACATGGTATCACTATTGACAGAGATAGTATCACTATTATCAGACTGAATATCATCATTGCTAATCTGGTGCCTAGTCTCATGAACCTCTGTGTTATTATTCGCCGACACGTCATCCTCATCATAATTTTCCGAAAAGAATGACTGACCACGTGGTACTTCTCGCAAGTTTTCGTGAGAGTATTTGTAGACTATTGTTTCCATTAATGTGTTTTAATTCGTACCTATCATTTTCCAAAATAGCGGTTATTTTAAAGGGGCCTTTGTATTTACGGTCTAATTTCGTTTGGTGTCTTTCCTCGAATTTAACAAAGACAAAGTCACCTACTGAAAAAGGTTTTACTATAGCTTTACCCCTGTTAAATCGACTTATGTCATATTGGGCCAGCCTTTTTATACTAGCAGAATCATCGGATCGAATGGTTTCGAGGTTTAACCTGTCTTCATCAGGATGATGGGTAGATACTTTTGATATCCCTAATGAACTACTCTTAATACCAAACATTAATTCCAAGGGCGTGAACCCTGTTACTCTACAACGAGTACTATTGAGAGCCAATTGGATATCGCCTACATGATGTTGCCATAAGCTATCGGTATCTGTGTCAGCATACTTTTCAAGGTCCTCATGACACGCTTGACCTGGCCATTGGCCCTACTGGAACCAGTGGCTATTAAATGTAAATCAATACGATTATCTTTGCAAAAATTCTTAAATTCAGTATTGTCGTATGACCTACCACGATCTGCAACTATTCTTTTAGGAGCGCCAAACAAGTTCACTGCATTTTTAAGTGATTTAATAGCATCTGATGCATTTAGGGTTAAGGTATGTTCTAACAAGACCAATTTTGTAAAACCGTCAATAATCACGGAACAATACTCCTTACGCTCGCTTTTTCCGCTGAGTTTGCCAGTTAAATCTAAATGAATTGTATGCCATGGAACGGCCAATTTAGGGATTGGATGTAGACGGACCTTTGGAAGTTTAACAAACGACGAATGAATCTACAAATAGATCGTATAATTTATCTACTGTTTTTTTCATAACCAAGGTGTTTAATTTCGCTGTGTACGTGATTAATCATTGACTAGGTTAAAGAGTGTGGCAATATTGGTAACCATTTAGTGGTTTTATTACGTTCGATTTTACTATAAAGTACGCCCTGTTTAATATCGCATGTGTGTGACATTTCAGATGGCAAGTCATTTGAACGGAATTTAGAAATAATGTCTGATATTTCAGAATCACGTTGTTGTTCCTCAGATAACCAACTTCTCTCCAGTTCAGATAAATTTACAATTTTAGCTGGCTTATGAGTAAAAGATGGGTCAGCATGATTACGTGAAAGGAAATCTGCATGTGCCATATTTTTCCCCTCCTTATAGATGATATCAAAGATCTGTGTCAATCGAATTAATGTCAACAGGCATTTCTAATTTAGAGCTAGGACATGACATTTTGTTTTTTTTTTGGAAAAAGTTAAGGCATCGTTACTAACCACAACGGATATTCCTTGCCTCAAAATATCGCGACCTAATAATATGTTTTCATTGAGACATTCATCAGGCAATATGCAATGATATGTAACATCGAGAAGACAGTTTTGTACCAAGGTTGGACTTTTTTTATTTGGAGGGAGCAATTAACGTTATTAGAACCAACTCCCTTTAAACTTGTTAATGAAATTTTTCACCAGTAATAAGATCACAGTTACTTTCTTTCATAAGGCTACACTCGGATATGAAAGGAAATTGCATACTGGGTGTCATGTGGCGAGGTGTCATATTATCTGATATTTTTTTTTTTAATAGATTCCATACTAGCCGAAAAAAAAACGACATTTGTTCCTGCAATAAATTGCCGGCAGTCCCAGATATAGGTGGGAGTGGGTCTGATCCCACTTCTGATGACGGCACAGGATCAGACATATTGTAAAATAGATAGAAGACGTTAGGTTAACAGTAAGAAATAGAATTATTTGATCAATGAATTTTACAGCTACTCACTTAATCAGTTTTCAGGGAATAATTAATTCAACACCTTATAATAATAGCCACGACACCTCAGTAACAGCTTAGTTCACACAAAATAGCAAGAATGTACAGAGAGGCAGAGTAACAATAATTAAGAGCAATACAACCTGTGCACCGGGCGACGCCTGTAGTCAGAATGCCGTTTTACCGCCGTGCGGCCCCTTTTATACGCAGTGCTACGACGTAGCGCATACTAACTCCGCCCCGTAGCAAGGAGGCGGGAGAATGATGCAGCGCGCTACGGTGCTACGGCGCCACCGCGTGTTGTTTATAATGCGACGCCGACATATACTTTGAAGGTGATAAAATAAATTTGGATGAATAACAGACATTTTGTGTATTATTGATCTTTTCCCGGTACTTTCTTGACAGAGTAGTATAATAATAATATCCTTGGACATTTCACATAACACCATATCGTTCCAAGCTAAGCAACCTAATGCTTGTGTTATGGTAACGAGATGGCTGATAAACTACTTATATATTTTTATTTTTGTAAATACATACATATTATAGATAGAAAAACACCCAGACTCGTAACAAATACTTGCAGGTCGTACAAATATTTGTTCCGTGCGGGAATCGAACCCGTGACATAGTGCGCAGCAGTCAATCGCTCAACCCCTGTGCCAACCGTGGCGTCAAATTAACAAATGTATTAATTAACCCCTAATATAATAATATAATCCACACTAGCTGCACCCGCGCGGCCTCACCCGCTGCTCGGCTCCTCTTGATCGTAGCGTGACGTTACATAGCCTATAGCCTTCCTCGATAAATAGACTATCCAACTCAAAAAGAATTTTTCGATTCGGACCAGAAGTTCTAGAGATTAGCGCGTTCAAACAAACAAACAAACTCTTCAGCTTTATAATATTAGTATAGAAAAGTAACTCTTTTAACATTCACAGGTTAGTACTTTATAAGAATCTATGTTGATTGAAGAGGAACCCTTCTCGATTTGAGATGGGCAAAATCGTTAATCACTCCTTCAAAATCGAGGTTTTCGAGCACATCACATTCTATAGACAACAGCGACAAACTGGTTAATATTGTAATCAGTAATTTGGGTTCAATTTATTCATAACTAGCTGACCCGACAGACGTTGTCCTGTCTTAACAGTGATACCTACCCTACCTACCTGTCTACCTACCCTACCTACCGAGCTAGCTACCTACCCTACCTACCCACCCTACCTACCCTACCTACCTACCCTACCTACCTACCTACCCTACCTACCTACCCTACCTACCTACCCTACCTACCTACCCTACCTACCCACCCTACCTACCTACCTACCTACCTACCCTACCTACCCTACCTATCTACCCTACCTACCTATCCTACCTACCCACCCTACCTACCCTACCTACCTACCTACCTACCTACCTACCCTACCTACCTATCTACCCTACCTACCTACCTACCCTACCTACCTACTCTACCTACCCTACCTAAAAATAAATAAAAAAAAAAAAAAAATGTATTCTGCTATTCAGGGCGGAGACAAATCCAACGAAACAAAAACCATGAAAATTGGTCCAGCAGATCTCGAGTTATTATAACGAAGGGAACAAACCCGTCTTTCTTTTATATATATAGATATAGATTATCAAAAAAGTTTTTCGGCAATATGTATCGGTTATCGTTTAGTGATCTGGCAGGGAATAGGGGGCCCCTATCGATCACGGGGCCCTGGGCACTTGCCCAGAGTGCCCAGTGGGAAAGAGGGGTCTGTTGGTACCTACTCGTACACAGGCACTTTATCAGCCGATAATATCGGATGCGTTATTATTGCGTTATGCATCCCGATTTCTTGCCACACAGCTGCGCTTCTAGCGTGCGACATTTCTTATATGCGCCTGCCACACACTCGACGAGTGGCATGGGAAGTAACGAGGAAAGGAGGCAGAGACATAGTGTGGCAACATTACTCGTCATGCCACACGTCATGCTCCTCGTCCTGCCCGGTCAGTGGGTAGCCTTAGGGGGAGTCAAAGGACCGGCAATACGAGTGCGAGTGGCGTTACGTGTGTGTACAATAACGAGCATGAGGGGGAGAGACTTTATTATACATATACATAGGTACATAGTTTAGCACAAAACTCACTTGAACAATGTATGTTATTTAAGATAGGTATAGGTCTTTGTATATACCTAATTTTTGTAAAGCATATAATTTAATGTGTTAATTGTAAGTGTGTTACAATATCGCATTGGGTCTAGCCTGTAAGGATTTGTATGTTTAGAGTAAATAAATAAATTACTTTGATCAAATATTGTACCAGAGATAATATGCAGGCGTGGACTTACCTGCCGTTGTAGGTGCTCGTTGTGTCTGAGAGTATCCTTACGTACAGAACACTCGATGTCGTCGCCCAAATTGGGTATCGGAGGAAGACACACGATTGGCACTCGCGAGGTAGGAAGTCAGTGGCTTGCTTGCAATAATAGTACATACTTTTCACAATACACACTTTCTGACAACACACATTCGCACAGTAAAGTTTGTTGCGCGTGCGCATACGCGTACGTCGCGACGCGTGAACTGCGAGATACTGAAGATAAACTGAAGAGGAAGCAGGGGAGGGGGGCGCGCACGCCGACGCCCGCCTTCTCCCCGCCGCTCCCCGCCACTCCCGCCAGCACAATGACAGTAAAATAACGCAGAGACGCATAATATAATAATTCTATAAGATTTTGATGTTATTAGCGGTCAATTGTGTTGAAGCCAAAACTTCTACATCTTATACCTATATAAAATTTCCATGTCACAATGTTAGTTACCGTACTCCTCCGAAACGGCTAACCGATTTTTATGATATGCATATTCAGTAGGTCTGAGAATCGGCTACTATGTATCTATTTTAGTTTAGGTATTTTTTTATATTTTTGTTTAGGTATTCTATTTAGGCACAGGGGATGCCCTTAGCGTGTAGTCGCTTAGTTTGTAAGTTTTTATCAAGCCCTGGCTGGAGGCTACAATTCTATTGTGGCATCCACAGGCAAGTCCGGTTAAGCAGTAGACAACCCTATAAGCCTCCTTCAAACGTTTTATATTTTTGGTGTTACCACCGCTCGCCCCGCGCTTAGCTCGCGCTAAGAATACAGCTTTGTTGCGCACACTTCATGTGCGCTGGTTGCGCAGTGCTGCCGCAGCGGTGAAACCATGAAGCAAATTTTCATGGGTGAAACTTATTTTGGTATTCACTAAGCCGAGTAAAGCTACACTAGCGCTCAAGGCTGTGACGGCCGTGACTGAAAACTATCCTACAGAGTCGGAGCCAGTCGGAGGGCAAAGCGACAGTTCTTCGTACATACATTTTGGTATTTACATACGAAAAAACAGCGACGAATAGGCTTACTACCTCCTCGCCCGCAGCATCGCCTGTCAACTGTCAAATACAAAAGCTACAATGTCAGGTCAGGTTAATACATAATAAACTCTTTGGCTACAATATTCGCGCGTACCTATTCTTGAGAAAAATATTAAATTGAATAAATTGCACATAATATTTTGATCCTTTTAATTACATAATTGAAAAAATGGCAGCTCGATTACTCATAAAACTACATTTATTAGAACAAGCTAAGAAAAGTGACGACTTGAAGAAAGCTCGACAGGCGAAACAAATAAGAAAGCTTAAAACAATATCCCGTGATACAGATTTTATCCATATTTACCGGCTTTCTGAGGATTTAATTAATTTACTAGAAAATAATATAACTCCTTATATGCGTCAACGAGTTCGTTCCAGTGGTTTAACCAAGAGGTTAAAGGTTTGTATATGTTTTTTATGATAATATGGGACCACGCACCAACAATTATTGATTTCCTGATGTTTCAGATATTATGCGCTCTATCATTTTTGGCAAATGGCAGTTACCAAAAAATCATTGGCAAGAATGTGGACTCATACATATCACAATCTTCTGCCTCTAGGGCAATCCACGAAGTTGTTAATGCTCTGAACAATAAAAACATTTTAAGTAAATATATTAGATTTCCGCAAAACCAGAATGATCGACAAGTGCTCAAGTCAAGGCAAGTATTAAAAGTACCAACATTTTGTTATGAATCTCTCGAGTCTTGTTAAAACAAGAGCCATTGTTTGAAATTTGAATGCTGATTACAGATTTTATGAGAAATTCAAAATTCCTGGGGCGCTAGGTTGCGTTGATGGCACCCAGATTTCTATGATACGTCCGAAGGAACATGAGGAGAGGTATTATTGCCGAAAAGGCTATCATTCCAGGAATGTTTTGATTGTAGGTAAACGGTTTTTCAGTAAAATAATTAGAATTGTAAGGAATCCTGTAGGTATATAATAATAATTATACTTATTTCAGATTAATGATGCTGATCTGAATATTTTGCATGTGGATGTCACTTTTGGGGGTGCAACACACGATAGTTATGTTTTTTCAAACACTAAAGTAAAGGAGCATTTGAAAAACTTAAATAATAATGGAGAAATTGTGTACTTGCTTGGTAAGTTAGTATTAACATTTAACAATACCAAGATAAACACAAGTCAAGATTGCATTTCATTCCAGCTTCATTAATTGATTTCAGGTGACTCAGGATATCCTCAAAGGCCTTATTTAATGACTCCCTTTAGTAATCCAGAAACTGGGAGTCCAGAGAGCCATTACAACAATTTACACAGTAGTGCAAGGAACAGCGTGGAGAGGACTATCAGAGTACTGAAAGGCAGGTTTAGATGCTTGCTAGTTCATCGCGTATTGCACTATGACCCTATAACAGTGGGAAAAATAGTGATAGCTTGCTGTGTTTTACACAACATGTGTAATCGAGCTGGGCTACCAGCGCCTAAGTTGGACCAATGTGACTTAGATGAAGAATCTAGGTTACTTGGAATCCTGACACAGCCAGCCCCAACACATGACGACTTAGTCAGTGGGCAATTAAGTAGGCGAGATTTAGTTAATCAATTATGGAGAGCACGTCATATTTAAGATTCCAAAAATACTTTCATTTCTTTTCAGATGTTGAAAACATGTTTAGATAGGACATACTCACCATAATTGATTGATTGAATCATGGTACACTCAATAAGTATTTTTATTTGTAATTAAATTAGTTGTGAATATTAATGTAGATAGGTAGGTAATTAATAATATAAGCATGTAGATTAATCAATGTAAATTTTAATAAATAATTACAATTATGTTGTATACTTTTAATAATATTTTATTAGGCTTTATACTTTTACTTATTTTTACTACATTTTGAAATGTTCATACAGTATGGGGGATGAGTACCTAATTAAATAGATAACTAAATAATAATGTCTTCTTTTTATTTACCATATAAAAATCAGTACTTACTTACAATATTATGGTTGTAATTATGTTTGAAAAAAAAAACAAAATTTATTATTTTACATAGGCACATGAAACTTCAGAAGCTAGGTAAATGATTCCAATTGGTTGTGTCCTATTACTCGGTTGGTTACTCTTTTAAGAGTGTGCGTTGGCGCAGCGGAATGTTGTTGAATTTAAAGATTTTAATTATGCAGATATTTAGTGTATGACGTCGTATAATTGTGTATGGTAAAAAAAAATTGTGCATGCAGCCATTGTGGAGAAATTCACCAAAAACTGATTCCGCTGGGCGAACGTTGTCCTGGCGGAACTTTTTTTAATCCATACACTTTAGAAGAAAAGAGATGTGTCCAAAAATTAGTGTGTATTTGTGTGTAATTGTGTATGTATGAATAAAATTAGTGCATGCATAAACTTCGGAGAAATTAAAGTTTCCGCTACGCGAACGTTTGGCCATTAGCTAGTTTTCATATAAAGCGCTTACATAGAGAGCTGTAGATTTTTACATAAGTACGTTGCTTTGAATTTGTTTATATTTGTTTAAAAAACAGATTTAGAAAAAATCGTAGGGCTTAAAAGATAAAAATATAAACGTAAAATACGCTTATTAGGTCTTAGTTCTTAAAGTATGCACTTTGGGGTCTAGATTTTCACGTTTATACAAACCTTGTAAGTGTCTGCAACATGTTGCCAAGTATCAATGATGTTCCATTAGTAATTAAAGAGTTATAGGACAATTTACCATGAATAGATCACTGTTTACAAAGCAGTCAAATATCACGACGTTCTAAAGGAATTGCATGGTAAAATGTATGCCAATAATTAGTGTATTCATTCAACTATTCACATGCAAAATTTCATGTCATTAAATTCAGTAATTAAAGAAAAACAATTATAATACTGACGAAGCATCGAAAACCTACATAACTCGACCAAGTTCGGATGGCTACAAAAAAGCGGCCGTGCCATATATCTAAGAAACGTTCTTAACCTTGCAATATAGTATTTATTAATATGGTACAGTTGCGTACACAAGCGTTAGGAAAAAGTAAAACAATTGCATTTCTTGAATGAAAAATATTTTATTATCATTAATCAATCAATATTTTTATTATCAATTAAAAAATCGATTCAAGAAGTAGTTTTTTTTAAGTTATTAGATTGTTTGATCCACTAAAGTTGCAAAGGGGAACGCTCGTGCATGCCTAGTACATTGGTTAAATAGTGTAATAAGCTACAATATGATAAATATTTACCTAAACAGTAGTAGGTACTTACATGTGGTAATTATTTAATTTCCCTAAGGGGTCTATAGTTAGAATCCTGATCCGTGAAATCTTACAATAGAAATTAGCTGTATGAATTTTATTTGTCTTAAGTAATATATCTAGATTATATCTCAAGTCTCAAGCGCATACTTAAATAAAGTACCTACGTAAATAGTACCTACTTTCTGTCATAGTCAAATACATTTAAAAAAGTAGGTGTACAAAAATAAATTACCTGTAAATTATATCGATACAACAATAATTGTGTTATCGCTTATACCAATTCAATACCGGTATTATACTGAAAATTTTGGGATGTTACCTAAATATATTGCACGGCCGCTTTTTTGTAGCCATCCGAACTTGGTCGAGTTATGTAGGTTTTCGATGCTTCGTCAGTATTATAATTGTTTTTCTTTAATTACTGAATTTAATGACATGAAATTTTGCATGTGAATAGTTGAATGAATACACTAATTATTGGCATACATTTTACCATGCAATTCCTTTAGAACGTCGTGATATTTGACTGCTTTGTAAACAGTGATCTATTCATGGTAAATTGTCCTATAACTCTTTAATTACTAACGGCACATCATTGATACTTGGCAACATGTTGCAGACACTTACAAGGTTTGTATAAACGTGAAAATCTAGACCCCAAAGTGCATACTTTAAGAACTAAGACCTAATAAGCGTATTTTACGTTTATATTTTTATCTTTTAAGCCCTACGATTTTTTTTAAATCTGTTTTTTAAACAAATATAAACAAATTCAAAGCAACGTATGTAAAAATCTACAGCTCTCTATGTAAGCGCTTTATATGAAAACTAGCTAATGGCCAAACGTTCGCGTAGCGGAAACTTGAATTTCTCCGAAGTTTATGCATGCACTAATTTTATTCATACATACACAATTACACACAAATACACACAAATTTTTGGACACATCTCTTTTCTTCTAAAGTGTATGGATTAAAAAAAGTTCCGCCAGGACAACGTTCGCCCAGCGGAATCAGTTTTTGGTGAATTTCTCCACAATGGCTGCATACACAATTTTTTTTTTACCATACACAATTATACGACGTCATACACTAAATATCTGCATAATTAAAATCTTTAAATTCAACAACATTCCGCTGCGCGAACGCACACCTTTTAAGAATGGCTTTTACAAAGTTTTCAAATGACTGTGATAATAGTTGCAGGGAGGGTTATCAACAAGTACCTACCAAGTGCTTAGTCAAATAGAAAATGGTCTACAAATTAGTCTATTAAGCCTACAACATTCTCACATGAACAAAATATAAAAGAAACTACTACTTATCTGTAATATCTAAAGATAAAAACCTACTTATTTAAATCAACATGATTACCGTAACATCTTACAAGTCTGAATTTTAATAATTATAATACCATTTTATTTGGTTTGGGTAGGGTTTGTATACACATTCTTCAGATAGGTAGGTACTTTTGGAACAGACATTAGAAAGGCTATGAGTACTGAGGTGAGGTGACGGCTGGTATAGCTTTGCCTGTAGTCTGTACCACCCGAAGCATCAAGGAGGAAAGCCTGCCTTCACCACTCCCAACTCGTCGTAACCCGTGCAATAAGAAGTGCATGCTACGGCTACCTGCCCCTAACAAGTTGGGATCCAGCAGGAGTCACCAAGTTTCTATAATATTTCTACTTATGATATGACTGTTTATCGATTTCGGCTTTATATTTGAGGGTGTGAGAAAACGCCTCGCTCTACCTACTCGCCCACTTAAAATATTTTTCACTAATTTTGTTCAAGTGGGCATAGTGAAGTGCAGTGCGATATAAATAATAACCTAACTACAAACATACTTAAACAAAAATACAAAAGAAGTCATTTGGTGAGTTTTAAATTAAATGTTTTACTTTCCTAAGATGGGTTGTTGGGTTCCATACTCAAACAACGCGGGCGGGACGCTGTCCCACCCTGTCAGCTAGCACTAGGCGCTGCCAATCCGTTTTTTTTAATGAATGCCTCGTTGGGCTTCCCAGGTCGGACAGTATAATTGGGTTTTTAAAATCCACCCATGGCCGTTGCCCCCGGACCCATTTAGGGGGGTTGAAAGAGGGCGTCACCCGCCTTCCGCCCACGCCCGGGCCCGGTAGGTACGCCTTTTGCGAACCGGTTTATGGCAGGTGATCGCCTTCTCCCATTCCGCAGCATCCTGCTGCGAGATGACTTCCAGTAGTTCCAGTTTTTCGCGAAAGGATACCACCGCTGTCCCAGGACTGCTCGCCGCCGACCATAGAGTTCACTACTGCCGGCAGCGAAAGGTCACTGCCTTCCTCTGAGATGAGGGCACCTGGTTATGCAACACAGGAACTTCCCGAACCGTGCCCCAAGAGCACCTGTGTCGCCCGAAACGACAGGGAGCCGTGCCTCCTACTGAGCCACTCGCTGAGCAACTTCCAGATCGCCTGGATGGTGTCGAGGCCGGCGATAGGGCCTGTCCCGCCAGTCCGCCACCAGGAACTAGTGACTAATGCTGCTCCAATTGTCGCCGCAGCGGCTGCTCGCCCCCGCGCCACCGGAACGGACCCGAGTACTTTCGCATCCAGGTCCTAGGACGAGGATCCGGCCAGTGCACAAGCTGCCTCAGGACTTAGGGCGGGAATCCAGCCAGTGCACAAGCCGCCTCGAAGGAAACCGTGCGATTTCCCGTGATGACTGACGGCCATAATAATCTGTGGCTCTATGACAGAGTTGCTGCCGGCCGTCAGATCGGAGCCCGGTACAGGGCCATCGATCGCATGATCCCCATGTAGAGCCGCCCACAGACGGCGCTCGGACTCTCCAGGTTGTGAAGCAGCGTTGACGTCACAACCGCCCTCAACAACTTGGGCGCACGGCGCCGCCGGAAGTGGGGCCGAAATCCCACCGCAAAATTTACCTTTGGCGGGAAAAGATCAATTTTTTTAAATATGTCGTAAAGTTAAGTGGTCCATTCATAGCAAACTTCCGCTACCTAGTTATTGTTGGTAGTCGAGCCCGAAGAAACTTACCCACCGAGATTTAACGTATGCGATCAGTAGCCCGCCCCGGCTATCATCTGCGCTTAGCTTAAGAGAACTGTATGCAAGCTACTGTATCAGTTATTACATAAATTATAAAAACACGAACTTATGCGTGAAACAGAGTAGCTAGGTAGGATGTCAATAAGGACAATCAAAGTAGTTTACGATTTTATTAAAAAATATTACACTCACACACGACTATGGCTGGTTCAGCTATGAGTTGACTACGATAGTGTTCGCCATAAAAGCGGACGTGGACGAAGATCGTTTGGTTGTTGCTTTCGGGCACGGCGGGCAGCGCGTCGGCGGGGCGGCGCCGCACGGCGTGGCGGGGCCACACGGCACCGGTCTCTTGTTCAAATTACCACACGGGAAGCAATGTTGCGGTCCGCCAGCGCGTGGACACGAGACGGACGCGGAGTCCGGCGCGGGGCTCGAGCCGCCAGCTGCGTGCGTCATCGACACGTGCACGGCCACGCGCTCCGTTCCGGGCGGCACGCTCAGCTCGAGCCGGCCGCTCGGGGCCTGCCCCTGGCTTGCTGCGCCAGCTCCCGTATCGGTCACGACGCGCCCGAGGCCGGCCTCCTTCAGCTGCTCTCTAGAGCGAAGCATACCTTCCAAGCCACCAGACACAGAACTCAAAGATTTAGCAGCTACAGCGAGCGTCACAGATGTGTGAGTGCGTCTTGCGCTTTGACAGTCTGGAGGGTGGGCACGAAGTCGCTCTACAATAGTGGGGCGGCGACAGCGCGGCGGCGCGGGGCTCGGGCCTGGCAGGGTCGCGCAGCGGCTCACTTGTTGGTATTGCGCGGGCTGCTCCTGCAGCACGGCGTGCGTGCAGCCGTCGGTGGCGCGCGCGCACTCGCGCTCCCCGCCGAGCGCATAGGGCGCGGGGCAGGCGGGAGCGGCCGGCGGCGCAGCGGCTCGGTACGCCACTTCCCATTCGTAGTGGGCTCGCCGCGTGTTCCGCGCTATTTGAAGCCGCAACGCGACGGGGTCTTGGTCACAATCATGCCAGCTCGGTTGATAACTAGATGGATGTGCGTTGGGGAGACATGCATGGCTCGATGGTACATAGTCCTGAAAACAACAGAAAAAGTTGGATTTAGTGTAGAATTTTAACCCGGATCATAATTATTACGAGTAGGCCATGCCTTAGATTTGCTTTCGAGCAAAGTAGGTAACGTCAGCCGCGCAGCGCGGCGGCGCGGTACTTGCCTTGGCGTCCCGGCAGGTGAGCGACAGCGGGGGACACGGGCGCGCGCAGGGCGGGCTCGCGCCCTGCGGCGGGGCGCAGCACACCGGGCCGGCGGCCGGCGGGCAGGCGGGCAGCGAGCCGCGCGCGGAGCACATGCCGCCGCCCTCCGCCAGCGAGGAGGCGGCGCGGGCTCGCGGCGCGCCTAGCCCCGCGCGCGCTGTGCGCCCCAGAGTAACGTAGAGCGCCATGTCGTGTGTGCGCGGAGTGTGCGTCTGTGTGGGCGATCGCAAGCCGCGGCCCTCTCGTTACGACGACACCGCGATGACCAGACGGTCACGATTCCATTTAGGTACCTAATGCCACGGTGTCACGGCCTGTTGACTGGGAGCCGTGTCGAGCATTTCACCGACAGGCCACTGCAGGCCTCAGCCTGTCGGCCTGCTTCCTCACAGGCCAGATCGTGCCAGGCCAGGCCTGAAATCTAGTAGGACCTTTTTGGTAGTTTGTTGAGATAGTTAGGTACATTTTATATTTACATTTTAGATGTTATGCTGGCTGCAAAGGGCCCCCCTTTGCAGCCAGCAGTAACTTCGGATGCCACAATTAAGATGGTTTCACACCATCGAGGCGAGGCATACCTAGATGTGCACGGCACTTATAGGCACGGCAAGATACATATAGAAACATTTGCTTATTTGTTAGTACATTATTGAACTTTATTGCTCTAAAACGGATACTTATACTTACAAATGTTGCACCGGCCATCGAAGACCCGCACGGTCTCTCTCCGTGCAGCGCTGACTCGCGATCGGTCGCGCTGGCACGCGCCGGCCGCTCGCTAGCGCTGCATCAAAATCCGTTGCGTAGTTTTAAAGATTTAAGCATACATAGGGATATAGGGACAGAGAAAGCGACTTTGTTTTATACTATGTAGTGATAGTGATATTGTCCTCTTTCTTACTTTTTGACACGTGTATAGATATAAATTGAAAGTCCGTTTTAAAGAATGGGGTATGAATTCCGAATTGCCGACCCTAAATGCAGAATGATATGCAATCAATATAATATTATTGAGAAATAAGATTTAAAAAAAATCTATAATATAAAAATAAGTCGGGTTTTCCTTTCTGACGCTATAACTCCAGAACGCACGAACCGATTTCCACGGTTTTGCATTCGTTGGAAAGGTCTCAGGCTCCGTGAGGTTTGTAACAAAATTCAGGTTACGCTAGGTAGGGTAGGTAGGGTACCTACCTAATTAAGACAGGACAACGTCTGTCGCACGGTAATAATATACGTAGATAGTATTACCGTGTCTGTCGGGTCAGCTAGTTGACTATAAAAATAAATAGGTACAATAAGTAGTTCTTTTTCTATAGGTAGCACTTTAGATTGTTTTGTGATTACTGGCGGCTACCTACGTAGTTTCGCAGGCACTAATCATTAAACGTATTTTTCCAAGAAAAGAAAACAGAACTTTTTATTCATTCATTCATGCAATGAAATACCACTCATTCCTTGTGCCTCAACACTAGTACCTAGTTTGTGTTTGTTGTCGTAGGACAATTGCATAGATACGCACAAATTTGTCAATGTGTATGTGTTTTTTTACTGTGTGTCTATAATTTCTTTGTGGGCGTTTGTAGCAATAGGAAGCATGTCTCGTGTGTGTGGTTGTCAAATTTAAGAAGTGTGCTGTATGTGTTTTCCTCGCCCCCCGCAAAAAGTGGCAGAAAAAGTTGTTCTATGATTCGCCGCTTGCCATCTCCATAGGTTAAATGCTCTAAGCAATTAACCGTAATATAAGTACCTATTATTTGTGATCGAAACTTTTTGTTTATCTACTAAAAACATTTGAAATCTCTTGACCTATTGGAACGAAGTTCCTTATCGCGCGTTGTGAAAGGGGGCTAGACGGAAAAAATTCTTACGAAAAAGTTGTCACGACACTTTTTGCTATAGTAAGCTATTGTAAGCTGTGCGTCGTCGCATGTTTCTCTGTCTGTCTCTCTCTCTCATAAAGAAAGCAAGCCAGATATTTTGTGTTCAGAGTTTTGGTGACGTAGGTTTCGGTGACGAAGGTTTCGGTGACGTAGGTTTCGGTGACGTAGGTTTCGGTGACGTAGGTTTGGTGACGTAGGTTTCGGTGACGTAGGTTTCGGTGACGTAGGTTTTGGTGACGTAGGTTTTGGTGACGTAGGTTTTGGTGACCTAGGTTTCGGTGACGTAGGTTTCGGTGACGTAGGTTTCGGTGACGTAGGTTTCGGTGACGTAGGTTTCGGTGACGTAGGTTTCGGTGACGTAGGTTTTGGTGACGTAGGTTTCGGTGACGTAGGTTTCGGTGACGTAGGTTTTGGTGACGTAGCTTTTGGTGACGTAGGTTTTGGTGACGTAGGTTTTGGTGACGTAGGTTTCGGTGACGTAGGTTTCGGTGACGTAGGTTTCGGTGACGTAGGTTTCGGTGACGTAGGTTTTGGTGACGTAGGTTTTGGTGACGTAGTTCCTTATCGCGCGTTGTGAGTTAGGTTATTATATACAGATAATAATAAATGCTTTTGTATTTTTAGCAAGTACTTACTATAACCTCTCTTCTAATTAATCGAAAGGAACTTCGTTCCATCCGGGTGTCCCTTGACACCTCTCAAGTTTTTTTTTCTAATATTAGCGTGTTGGGCAAAATGGATATGGGCAAAGCGGATAGGTATCCGTTTAGTTATTTCATTATGTTCTTCATAAGTAAGAAATATTTTAACAGGTTTTTTGATGACTAATGTTATTTATAAAAAAAAAAATTTAGGTACTTATAGTCAACGGATTTAAAAAACTGGGAATCTGGCCAAATGTTTTTGGAGAAGAAGATTACGCTCCTTCAACTATGACCGACCGTCCTTTCCCTGACAGACCGTCTACTATGACTGAAGATCCTGTAAATGATGCACCGTCGACAATAGCCATAGTTTTTTTTCAATGGCAAATCATCTACTATAACCGACTACGCTTTATACTCTCCAGCAGCAACTTTGACGACTGACGACACTGAACCACCAGCGAAAGATTGGATTCAGTGGAATCAGCGCAAAAGTTGGGCGCATGAAGACTGCACTTCTTATGTAGGAGTTGGCAGCTACTTTTGTGCTGAATGCGAAGACTGATCTAAACTAATTCTACATATCCTTTTTGCCCTTGGCGCGTATCCGTATTGCCCGACCCTACCGGCCAAAACGGATAATTGATACTTTTTGTTAATGCTCATAATTATTACAGAAATTGTTTAATGTTTTCAATTTTAATGATTATTTTCCAAAGATGATTAAACATAGTACAAATTAAAAGTACAAAGAGTTCTATAGATTCTTAGATTGTGGTTTTATTTTCACTACCTCTTAACATACTTATTCGTCTTGCCCGGGCTTCCCCTACACTGTTACACCACACTATTACATTTTCTCCTCACAGGCTCGGAAAGAGTCTGTTTGTCATTCGAAATCTGGAACCAAATAAATTGGGATAAGGGCAGGAGAATGATGACATAGAAATAATACCGCTCACCTTAAAAACTTCCATCTCAGTACAGAAATTAAATATTTTGCGAGGATATAATTGTAAAAAACAAAACCGACTTCAAAAACCTAATAAACACTAAAAATTTAAAAATAATATTAAATTGAATAACTATAATCAAGAATTATTAACCAAAATAACCTTACCTAACTTTAATCTACATTATATT
This sequence comes from Hyppa rectilinea, assembly GCA_951799385.1. Taxonomy (NCBI): domain Eukaryota; kingdom Metazoa; phylum Arthropoda; class Insecta; order Lepidoptera; family Noctuidae; genus Hyppa; species Hyppa rectilinea. Next base: position 145,793 of record OX637306.1, read on the forward strand.
TTACAATTTAACAATTTTTGGAGTCGGTGCTAAGTCAAGTATATAATATGACCATAAAATATTTTCCCTTAATTTTTATTACAATAGTTTACGGGAGTAAATTAATATTATATTATTAGGTACTGATATTTTTACAAAGCTGTTAAAAGTTTTAGTCAGTGCTCGATAGATGGCGTTGTACCCTTTTCAAAACAACTCTGTCTTCTTCAGTTGATATTCTGTTTTGTGTTGTAGTTATTTTTCAGTTTGTTTTGTTTTTTTGCTGCTATTGTACTTTTTTTAGGTTAATATTTTTTGAGTGAGCTTGGCACCGACTCCAAAAATTGTTAAATTGTAAAATATAATGTAGATTAAAGTTAGGTAAGGTTATTTTGGTTAATAATTCTTGATTATAGTTATTCAATTTAATATTATTTTTAAATTTTTAGTGTTTATTAGGTTTTTGAAGTCGGTTTTATTTTTTATTTAAAAATAATTTTAGTTTTTTTTTAGTTTAAGTTTGAACACAGTTCATAGTTTTGAAGTTTCTTTTTCGATCTTAAATAGAAAGAAAATTCTTTTTGTTTAATATGGGTAGGCCTACTAAACGCGCTGCTCATATGAGACATCGCCGTTTGGCAGTCTAAAGTAACGACGAAAGGGAAGAACGTTTAAAGAAAAGTAGGGATAGAAATACTAGAAACATTTCAAATGAGAGTGATGAGCAGCGAGCGTATAGACTTTCTCAGAAGAGAGCAAACACGAAATTATCAAGGTTTAATAAAAGTCCAGAAAGTCGTGCTCAGCGGCTCAGTTTGATTCGTGAACGATTATCAAACGAGACTCAAGAGCAACGTTCTCATCGTCTTGATTTAATTCGTGAACGATTGTCTCACGAGACCGACGACTAGGAGCAACGTGCTCATCGTGTCGGTTTAATTCATGAACGTTTGTCTCATGAGACCGAGGAGCAACGTGCTCATCGTGTCGGTTTAATTCATGAATGTTTGTCTCATGAGACCGAGGAGCAACGTGCTCATCGTGTCGGTTTAATTCATGAACATTTGTCTCACGAGACCGAGGAGCAACGTGCTCATCGTGTCGGTTTAATTCATGAACGTTTGTCTCATGAGACCGAGGAGCAACGTGTTCATCGTGTCGGTTTCATTCATGAACGCTTGACTCACGAGACCGAGGAGCAACGTTCTCATCGTATAAGGAAATAAAAAATTTCACCAGCAGCTTTCTGGAATGAAATGAAAGTCGCGACTATACCTCAGGAACTAACTAATTTTCCAAAATTGGAAGAACAATTTTTATGCCGTGTTGTGCCGTTTCTTAAAATAATGAAGCTACAAAACCGTTTCTCTCAAGATTGGTTCTAAGGGACAAGTTACACATACACAAATTATCTACAACTGTAAAAAAAATTTAGATGTAACAATGATAAATTACACATTTACTGTATTATTGTTACAATTTTAAAGCGCCCTTAAAAGTGAACTGGCGTAATGTTATGTTATGGTATGTCGTAAACTATGCATACACAAACAATCGCAGCAATCGCGAGGCATGTGCTGTCGTTTTTTGAAGATTTCTATCGTCTATGGTTAGTCCATCACCTCTTTTTTTTTTTTTAAGGCTGGGAAATCATCCAATGACTGCTCCCGCTCTGGGTGGAGCGGAAGGGAGTGTCAGACTCTTACTGACTAAAACCCATCCATGTTCCTTCCGTAGCCCTTTATGTTCCGGGGTAGCGGTAACCCTTTCGGACAATCCCGCTTACCCGGCAGGCTTGGCCCTGAGGGGCCCCTTCATATGCTGACATCTCTTTAAGGCGCGCGTGGAACATATACGCGCCGTACGGCACGGGTCTGGTGCTGATCGGACGGTGAGTCACCCATTACTCACCGTCCGCAGGCCCGCGTCTACGGTGGCCGGGAGTCGTCACGTGGCTCCCGACGCCCGGGGCGTCTCCTGCGGCGGCTTGGATGGGAGGACCTTTCTCTCTCCCATCCCGCCACCTCCTTCGCGAGCATAACTTTTTCGCAGAAGGAGGTGACTGCCTCCCACTACCTCTCGACCCGGACCATGGCTTGCACCAGGGCCGGGCGCGAGAGGTCGCCGCCGTCGATCGCCTCTACGAGGACACGGCGGTGCTCCGCCCAAGCGGGGCAGGTTTGCACCGTGTGCTCTACCGTGTCCTCTGGGCGATCCTCGCAGTGGTGACACCCGGGCGTTTCCTCCCGCCTGATGATGTGCAGGAACCTCCCGAAACATCCATGTCCGGTGAGGACCTGCGTTAGGCGGTAGGTGAGGGCGCCGTGACGCCTCTCTAGCCACTCCTCAAAGAGGGGCCTTACCGCCACTATCGTGGCGTGCCCTGCGCTGGGTTGCGACAGTCGCTGCTTCCAGGCCGCCATGAGATCGCGCCGGAGGTCCGTCCGCTCCGCCGCAATTTGCTGCGGAAACGGAGTTTCCCCCCGGCTTAGTACCTCCGCGCGCCACTCGAACAGGCGCGCGAGGACTATCACCTCCAGATCTCACGGCGGCAGGCCGGCAAGGAGGCACGCCGCCTCGCCCGAGATTGTGCGGTACCCCCGGATTAGCCGAATGGCTACCACCTTTTGGGGCGCGTTCAGATAGTGAGCGGCTTGTCGCCGCAATGAACGCGCCCACACCGGGGCCCCGTATAGGGCCAGTCCATCACCTCCTGACCTGATGATCACCAAAATGGCAAACGCCCTTTCAAACATCATAGTAATAAGTTACTAAATCAGTCGATGCCTACACCTTACTGTTAAGGAGTTGTACCTTCCATCATCAGCTCAGCTACATGAGGTAATAATTACCATACGCAAGTACTTAAATTACTTCATAAGATTGGCGAAAAACGATGTGTGGGCCCATAAATTTGAGGGTTGCCCTCGATTTCTCCAGGATCCAATCATCAGATCCTAACTTGGTGACTATGGGACCACTTCAGAAGTATCTCCTTTCGAACAAAAAAAGAATTTTGAAAATCGGTCCACAATTGGCGGAGTAATCGCGTAACAAACATACAAAAAAAAAAAAACATACCGTCGAATTGATAACCTCCTCGTTTTTTGAAGTCGGTAAAAAATCGGAATTAACGTTAATAAGTATTCCGTTTGACTAAAAAAATCTGTGACGTCACATTTGAATATTCCCTAAAATTACTACCCTGTCAAATACCCAATAATTGTGTAGTAATTTAAGTTTAATTTTTTAAATAAAATAAATATGTAATTAAATTAAATTAGTTAGTTATTTGTACAATGTTTGTTTTTTCATTCATTCTCCTTAGAGGACAAGTAGATATAGAAAAAAATACAGGGTATCTAATTTTGGAGATATTCTATGTATCTCATAAGATACATTGCCAAGTATCTGTTATTTTCTTCGCAAGAGTCAATGTATCTGAGACGCTCGAACAAAATAAAACTCAACATATAGGTATAACACCTGTTTTCTTGCATCTAACAGTTTCCTCGCTGTAGCGAGGTGAAAAGTTGTGTGTTGCAGCAAATTATTTCTGCGTCTCGTACCTTTGACCCCTTTGCTACGCTCAGGATTCTATATTTGAACCACTCGCTTCGCTACAAATAGGTAATAAGTATTTCTTGTTCAAATTGACGCAGTTTGACTGTGACGAATAAAAACGCAAGTTGGACAAAATAATGTTACAAAAATGTTTAAGAATACAATATCAGTGGCATTTATTTTGCTATAAACTCGTATGAAATATAAATCTTCGCTGTCATGACAGATATGAGGCATAAGGTTGCGCCGCGTCGCCGTCGCGCGGGTCCCACTGCGGCGTCGCGCGGCTGCGCCACACCTGCAACATGCAACACGCCCGTCAGCGAGCGGCCGCCACCCGCGGCCCGCGCCCCGCCCGACACTCACGTACAGCTCGGCCCCCGCCAGCACCAGCAGCTCGCCCGCGCGCGGCAGCACGCAGCCCAGCGCCGCCGCGCCGTGCGCCAGCCCCGGGCCGCGCGCGCACGACGCCGCCGCCAGCCACTCCACGCGCGCCGAGTACCCGCCCGCCGGCCTGCACACGCGCTCGTCACACACCGCACGCGCCGCCGGCCAAGCGACGGCACGTGCACTCACCACGCTACGAGCGGGCCGCAGGCGGCGGGCTGCACGTAGTGCACGCCTGCCGCGGGCGCGGCCCCCGGCGCGGCCCCCGGCGCGCGCACCTGCACCAGCAGCTGCAGCGCAGCGACCGCCACGCATGCGGCGCTGCCGTCGCTGCACACGGCCCACATGCACCTCCCGCTGCGAAATAACACCGCTGGTTAACGAGCACTCGCTAGACGTTCTACTACACATTGGCTCACCGCTCGTGAAGGACGAGTCCGACGAGCGGTGCGGCAAGCCGGCAGAGGTGCAAGGGCGGCGTGCAGCCAGCACGCACAGCAGCCTCGTCGGGCTCGGGCGCGTTCTGGTCGGGCGCAGCGCGCTGCAGGCGATGGCGCCGGACACGCTCCGCCAGCCCACCGCCCGCCATCGCCACCAGCGGCGGCGGCCGCGGCGCGGACACCGGCCACGCGCTGAGCCGGCAGCCCGCACCCGCCACCAGCAGGCGGCCGGCTGCCGGCTCCTCCGCGTCGGCGGGGTCGATGGCGTGCAGGTAGTCACCGGGCGGCTCGCGCGGCGCCTCGGCTACCAGCGCGTGCCTGCGGGGAGGAGGGCGAGTGAGCGGCAGCAGTGCAAGCTGCAGCGGCTAGAGAGTGCTGCTCACGTCAAGTGCGCGCCGTCCTCGTTGTAGAGCCTCAGTAACGGCGCCGTCACTCCAGCATATTCAGACTCCGTCTCCTGCATGCGCAATTTTTATTAATTAGGTATTAGATATTTTTATAGAATAGAATCACCATCACCCGACCGAAGTGACCTGCGTGGCGGCATTGAGCCACACTGTGGTGCAGTATAGGCCGGCCCCGAGGCGGCGAAGCTCGAACGATAGGAACGCGTCACCGGTCGCATCGGCCCAGCAGCCTGCGGCGCCTGCACTGCACCGCACTCGGCTCGCCACCGACCCGCAACGCCCATCCTCTGTAGTGCAATAGAGATATTCAACGACCAGAATACGTCAGGACTGGAGGCACAGGTTCCCGTCAGACCTTCAACATGCAGCACGAGCAACTCCCAGTCAGCAGCGAGCGCGAGCGGGCCTGCCAGCAGAAGTCGCGCGCGGCCTGCCCAATGCGCGCGCGCCACCGCGCTCCAGCCGCGCGCGCGCATGCTGGCGCGGCCCACCTCGCGCCACGCAGCGCCGCGCCGCCACACGGCCAGGCTGGCGTCGGCGCCGGCCAGTGCCAGCAGAGCGCCGCGCCCGCCCGCGGGTGCCAGCGCCGCGTGCAGCAACGTGTCGGCGCCGGCGGCGCGGTGTCGTGCGGCCAGGGTCCAGCCCGCGCAGCTCCACACGAAATCCTGGCGCCACGCCACTTGGGAACAGGCTACAACCCAAGGAGTGCAGTGTTTAAGGACTGACAATCCGGGAGCTAGTTATACTTCGTGAGCAGGAACATTATAAAAAAGTACTCTATGGCAGCAACTAAAATAGCTCTTTAATCCCTAGGGACTAAGTGATTTGAATTTGGAATGTGGATGTTGTTACTAACCAAATTTTTCGTACAGTTTTTCTAAATAAGTAACAGGCCGTATGATAAAGTAACCGTAAAGCGCACAAGTAAAATAAAACACGCGCGAAATACATTCCGCCTTCATTCGTAATTCTTATTCTAATTCGGATTTTACTTTAAGTATATTAGTTTTTTCTCCTTTACTTTAAGAATATTAACTGCAGAGAACATAATTGTTTCTAGATTGCACTTACATAATTTCACAAAGAAGCAGTGGCGTAGCGTATCTCGTTGGCGGGGTCCCGTATAAAAATTTGAGAAGGGTAAAGATTTCTCACAAAAGACAAAAAATGTTTTCATAAAATTCGCAGCTGGATGACTCCGTAACGGAGGGAGAGGTGGTAAACGCCGTCGTCAGGACGGGCGGATGTCTGACCAAACAAGTTAAGGCATGGCACCATACGCCCTGACTTCACGGGCATGCGAACCGTAACGGTAAGCTGCCACGTGACGGCGGCCAGCAAAATCGTGGAGCGCCGAAGGCTCCTGGTGGGCTGGGTTTCAGCGCAGGTTAAGCTGCTGGAACCCCGAGCTCTGAGATGCTTTCGTTGCCACCACACAATAATAAGGTGTGAATGTTTACATATTACATAAATGCCATGCCATGTGCAAATGATGCAACTTGATTTAAATTTCACCATTAGCCTCCTCTGTACCTTAGATCACAAAAAAGTGACAGAATTGAGAATAAGTAAGGTCACACATTGAGTTGGTTTATTATTTTCTATATGAGTGGGCGAGATAACTTTTTTTTTTGTTATAAAATAATGCAAACTATCGGGCAATATTCAGCATTAGGTTGGTATTTGCAGGTCTTGCGCTTGTTGGAGATTGTTCATTAACAATATTGCTTCATCATTATGCGATCTACACTGCACAATAATAGATCTTGTGGGTTCCTGCGTTTGTGATTTTGTGGCATTTGCAGTTCGATCATTAAGTAGATCTTTTTTAAGTACATTAGGCTGGTGTGTGATTATTGTTTTGTGTTTAGTCATCCTTTCCTTTATTTCCTTCTTGAATGTTTTAATGTTAAGGTTGCGGTGTAGTCTATAATTCGTATGTATTATCAATGGTGGGTGGTTATGGTGCATTTGCTATCAAGTGTAGCATTTAAGATTGAAATCTTTGCAGGATTTTTATGTTTGAGTTTGGTGCTGTACCCCATAGTTGCAGATCGTAGCACTACATGGCTTTAATTATGGCTTCATAAATGAGTAACTAGTTTGTCATTCCCTAATACTTTGCCTCTTTAGGGGACTTGAACTCCGTTTAATGTGACTGATGGGCAAATGTCACATTGAGTTGTGAATCTCACTTGGACCGATTTGGATTCATTCACCTTGATATGCCAATCTTTAAGCCATTACGACATATTGTCAAGGCTTTTTTGGCGTTTTTCGGGTGGCTTTTACTGGGTGTTCATCTGATGCCAGAACTGTTGTGTCATCAGTGAAAGTGCCTGTTACAGTGGCCTTGGAAGTTTGTAGATCTGCAGTTGAGACATTACCGAGCAAGACAATAATAATCACAAGAGATAGATAGGTAGGTAAAGTACCTATACAAATGTTTAATTAAAGTGTGTATTATTTCATAACTAGCTTCCGCACGCGGCTTCACCCGCATAATATGTCGACAAATTATACACATAAACATTCCTCTTGAATCACTCTATTTAAAAAAAACCGCATCAATATCCGTTGCGTAGTTTTAAAGATTTAAGCATACATAGGGTTACAGGGACAGAGAAAGCGACTTTGTTTTATAAGTACTATGTAGTGATTGTGCAGCAATGACACACAAAATTAGTGATAGATTATAGCTCCTAAGTTGCATAACCATATTCTTTCTAAAAAGGGCCTCCCTGAATCACAGTTTTCGTTCAGTGGGTTGTGTTCAAAAGTGCCATTCTTGTGCCTATTTGAAATAAATGTTTTGACTTTGACTTTAGTTAGGCCAGTAAGACCACCCACTAACCAAAATACCTAATATAGGTGGGAGAAATAACAGTAAGTACTTATACCTAAATCAACCGCCACTCCTTACTTTCACTTCAGCACATGCAGTTAGACCGGGTTACGCACACAACACAATCACGTTAGAGGTCCGTGCTTGGTACCGCAGTGAGCGCGCAGCAGGCGGCGCCACAGCGCCGGCTCGGCGGCGGCGCGGCGCCAGGCGCGGCACGCAGCGCCCGCGCGCGCCAGCTCGCGCCCGCGCAGCCAGCAGAACACCTCGCGCAGTACCACCGCGCAGCGCTGCTCCTCGCTCTGCCACATTGACATTCCTCTGGTTCGGGCTTCCTTATCCCGTTTATTAGCTGACCCGATGTTTTCAAACGCAAGTTTCTACCTATGTAGGTTTCTTGCTCCAGTCACTAAACTTAATTTATTTTGTTCTGTGATCTGAGCAAAGCGAAATAAAGCACAAGACAGCGGACAGCTATTTTTAAAATTGCGTTACGGTCGGAACTCGGATTTCTGTTGACTGTTGTTGACATAATTATATTATTACTTAGTGTAGGTTAGGTACCTGAGACTGAGTGAGACCTGACAGTGACAGTTTTAATTTTATCGCCACTGACAGCTGACAGCCTGCAGACTGACACAATACAGTGTTGCCACTTTGGTTTTTGAAAAGGGGCAGTCGGACAAGATTTAAAGAGCTAAATTTTGCAAACCATCAAATAGGAGCTTAGAGCATTTAACCTAAATGCTCTAAGAATAGGAGGTGCTAGAAACGGCTAAAATCATAGATACAAATGCAAAGGGTTAAAATCGTTTATTTGAAACGTATTAATTTCAGAAAGTGCAAAGTCTAATTATAATAATTAAGTTATTAAAAATCAAACTCTTCATTGGAATCTTCCAGAATCATATCTGCCGAAGCCTTAGAGCATTTAACCTATGGAGATATGGCATAGCTAAGCGTACCCCTCTGCCAAACCGATTGGCCATACGGTTTGACACGTTCTATAAAACTAGTTCATTCCCCAACCGCCTCCATTGTGTATCGTATTGTGTCGCAAGGAAGTCCTCCTAAAAAATGGGTAAATTGTGCAGTATCCTCGTGCAAAAAGCGATCGGCCACTTCAAATTTTCGAAACCGATAATAGTTTCCTATCACTTGTAAATATAAATTATACATTAAAATATTTTTATTTACGTTTAAGTCGAAGTAATCGTTATTGACGTAACAATAAAAAAATACAGTGGTACACAGGTAGGGCAAACGCAGTACAGGGGGGGATTTGCATAGTGCTGGGACAACGCGAATGATTGATTCGTAAAATAAATTATTTTTTCAGTCAATAGGTTCAGTAACCAGTTTTTTTTGTGTATGTGTCTGGACAAGTCGGGTTGAAATAAAAAATTCTTAGCGAGTCGGTTAAATTATTTTTCATCTCACAGATTCGGAAAGAGTCTGTTTGTCATTCGTTATCTGATCCTAATATTGCATTTTGCTCGCTAGCGTGGAAAGAGTTTTTAAAATTCCAACCTTTCTATTTAATAATTTTCTATACTGGAAATGCATGACACGGTCTAAAATAAAATATTAAATCACATAGAAATAATACCACTTACCTGAAAAACTTCCACCACAGTACAGAAATTAAATATTTTGCGAGAATATAATTGGAAAATTGGAATTAAATTTCGCCTTACTATCACGTTGAGTAGAGCTCGGGGCAAAACACTTAGAAAAATTTACAAATTTTTTTTCAAAACTGTCTATATTTCCAAAATGGTAGCTCGGATAAAAAACTTTTCGGGAAAGAATTTGCTGCTCTAGTACTAATCTTTGAGAAGATGTAAAAAAACCCGCGAAAAATCGTATTTTTTTTATTAAGTCCCAAAAATTTTTTTTAACCAAGAATTTTTTTTTTTGTTTTCTGCACGGCTCATAGTGCCTCTAAGCGTTTGGTGCCAAATCCCAAAAAAAAAATTTTTTTTTTTTGAAAAATTTTCCAAGTCCAAAAAATTTTTTTGAACCAAAAAAATTTTTTTTGGTTTTCTTTGCTTCTCATAGTGCCCCGAAGCGTATACTCTAACTCCTAAAAATCCGCCCCTAAGGCTACCCACTGACCATAAACCCAATTGTGTCACGCACAATGGTCCGCCAAGGACTGAGTGCGGAAACCAAAAACCTCAAGAAGAAGAAGAAGACCCAATTGTGTAGTAATTTAAGTTTAATTTTTAAAATAAAATAAATACTAATATATATATAAGTAGATAAGATACATAAGATTACCAAGTATCTGTTATTTTCTTCACATGAGTCAATGTATCTGAAACGCTCGAACAAAATAAAACTCAACATTATAATAATAATAATAATAATAATCTTTATTTATATAAAAAACAGATTGCAGTACATGTAACAGTTATAACAAAGAGGGTAGTATTAGATCTCTGGCAATCAAGTGGGTGACATGCTGCTCTCCTTGCTAGGCTATGACATAGCCTGTATTAAGGAGTAACAGTGCCGATCCCCTCTAATTATATTACTACAATTTTATTTTTAAAAGTTATTATTTTTAAATAAAAGTAAAAGTTTAATAAAAGTGCGCGAGCGCATTTGTGTGTGTGCTTGTGAGTGTGCGTGTGTGTGTGCGTGTGTGTGTGCGTGTGTGTGTGTGTGCTGTGTGTACGTGTAAGGGTCTATGTGTGTATGTGCGCGAGCGTGCGGCTATGTAAGCGTGCGTTAGTAAAAGGATTGGATTAGTGTGGGTTTATGTTTTGGGTGAGTGGTACAATATACAAACTTGTCATAACTTAATTAGGTTAAATATTTTTCTGTTTCGTCGTAGGTTTTATTTTGAAGGAATATGCGGACAGTCTGTTTACAATTATGATAAGATAATTTATATATTGGGCATTTCCTGTTGATTGTGTTGTAGAGAGACGGACCTAAGTAATAAAAGAATCTTTTAGTAAAAGATAGTCGGGTTTTCGGAGGAGTACATATTTTATCTTTTCGGCGTTTAGTAAGTTCAACATAGGGGGTTATGCGGTGTTGCAAGAGAATTGATTGTAAAATAAAGTGTTGCCGCACATTGAGGACGTTGCAGGTTTTGTATAACTGATTAGTTGGATAAATTAGTGGACGGAAGGTAGCCACTTTCAGTATGGCGCGATGTGCAACTTCCAATGGTTTAAGGATAGTTTTTGCAGCACCACCCCAACAGGAAATACAGTAGGTAATAATAGAGAGGCATAAGGCAAAGTAAACATTACGTATAATTATAGGATTAGCAATATTTCTTAAGGTTTTAAATACATATATAAGTTTGCGAACTCTGCCAGTAAGGACATTAGAGTTTTATTATAACACCTGTTTTCTTGCACCTAGCAGTTTCCTCGCTGTAATAGTCAGGTGAAAAGTTGTGTGTTGCACTCGGCAGCAAAGCTTTTCTGCGTCTCGTACCTTTGAAACATTCGCTAGGCTCAGGTTTCAATACAAGTACTCGCGACAAAAATCAACTTTGCAGCCTTGCATAACAAATAACTAAGTATTCTTTTCTAAGACTAGGCTAATAAAAAATAATAGTTTGTTCGTTTCGTCGCGAGTTTTTGTAGCTCATGCAATTTGAAAAAGAAACATGATAATTTTATTACATAGGTAAGTATGACGTCGAAATCTAATAGTGCGTTCATTTTCAGGTACAGTCGCCAGCACATCAAGTTACCACAAACTGTCAAATTTCCTCAATCGATTTTCAACTTAAGTTTAATGGCGTCAAGGTTTAAAATCATTTGGAGACATTTGACAGTCTGGTATAACTTGATGCGCTAGCGACAGTACATACACAAGAACGATAATAGACATCGTTTTCGTTTGATTCTGTTGGTACTTGTTTTAACTGATTACTTTATTCTATGTATTTTTTAACAGATATCCAAACGATCCTGTAGTAAGAGAAAAATGGAGGATATTTTGTGGTACTTAATACAGAAACTTGGAGACCTACGTGTACTAGTGCAATCTGTTCAGAACATTTTATGTCATCTAGTTTTAAACATTTGTAAATAATAGACGGCAATTAATTGAGGGAACGATACCCACTTTAAAAACACTCTTGGCGCGGAAGAACCGCCTCTAATATTACTTAAGAGTGCAAAAAACACGAGAAATGATAACACCACACCTGCCACTGCAACAGAAGTAGTTTTGTTTTCTTCATCCAGTCCATCCATCCCGTCACACAGCCAATCTATTCCTCAATCATTAGTATCATAGCACATACAACTCTCAACAATAAAGTACACACAGCCAATGCCTTTCAACAACGACAACATCTGTCAGTGAACTGGTCGAGACTCAAAGAAAAATAAAACTGCGCAAGCAGTTGCAGTTTAAAAATTAAAAAATCGTAGACTGCAAGCAAAAACGAGATAAGTTCTTAAAAAAAAGTCAATATGCTACAAGATCTTCTAAACAATTTAGAAGATAGATCACTGATAAACAAAGAAGATAAACTAGTCTTGAGAAAAATTTGTGTTACGGAAAAGGAACGTCATAAACGACAGACGATAAAAAGTGATACGCTCCCTAGGATGAAATATTCATCAGAGTTGAGATCTTTTGCACTCGCTCTTCATTACTACTCAGCAAAGGCGTAAGGTATTTCAAACTTGTCTTCCACATCCAAGGACTTTATCTACGTGGTATAGCGACATCGATGGACAGCCTGGTTTCACGAAAGAGAGCTTGTTTGCTTTAAAACTTAGAGCTGATCAGGAAAAGAACAAAGAGTATTTCAAATTACTTCCCTTTTTTTACTATTTCAGTAAAAAGAAAGACGGCGCGTCGCGAACATCCCTTCCTGAAAAGGAAAGCCATAAAACCGTGCTCTTGCAAGTAAACATACACGCACACACCTACACTAAAACCATGCTCATCGCTCTATACGTCACAAGACGTCGTCAAGTAAACTTAGATTTAAAAAAATAGAATTATAACGTAATGTGTAGTGAAGAGTTGCAAGAACAACAGCAAATCACATAAAAAGTATCACGGAATTACTTTTCACTTGTAAGTACTTGAAATAATATCGTTACTTTATTAATAAACTATAAATATTTTTGGTTACTTGGAACAAATAACCTCAACGACCGAAAGATGTGACATAAAGTGTGGGGGCTGCCATAATACGTAATAAATTTCCCCATTCAATTAATATAAATATGATTTCTTACTTTTCAGATGTAGTTTCACTGTAAATACCGACGAAAAGCTGCTTCATTTGCACGGTTTTTTAAAGCTTATTTCGAGAGAGCAGCCTTAAAGAACTTCAGTACTTGTTTGTAAATTATTTGACCCAAATGGAATTTGTAACCATGTTAAGGTCTAACGGAATCTCATGGCAAATAGTGAAATAAAAATTAGTTGTGTGCAATACTGGGGAAATTGGATTAAAAGATCTTGATACTATTTATTTTCTATGTAAATATATTTAGTTTTAATGAACATGAGGTATATTAAATAATGTGTATATGTTATGAAAAATAAATCAATCGTATATTACTTTAGGTACTTATTTATTAAAGATGTACTTATTTGATTTAAATCTTAATAATAAAATTAACACCTCATTCAGAACTAGAAAACGATTTCAAGAACTACACTTGCATTAATTTCTTGTTCTTCATCAGATGATGACGTTATAGAGGTATTTATTATAAATCGCTCTTCCAGCATTGCAATTGTTTTATCTTGCTCGATGAAATCGTTTTCAATTTTCTTCACAAACTACCTTTAAAAACTACCTTTAATGCCACCAGGTAGCGCATCATCGAGGGTTGTTAGTGAAAAAAAAATACTTTTTTGTACACATCTAAATCGGATAAGCCGTTTCTGAGATGAGCGTGCACAAATGCACAGACAAACTGATAAATAGACAAAAAATCTAACAATCTTTGTTTAGGGTGCTATTTGCGCTGATAAAGGTCCTAATAATATTTTTTCGATGAATCTTATATGTACAGACAGCGATCCGTAAGTCCGTCAGTAACGTCGCGCCGCGTGGCATTACCCCTCCGCGCTTATAATATTTCTTAGCGTTCTATCTATCAGATTTTTTTTTATTTTGCTCGGCTGCTGAGGTATTCCCAGTGTGATGTGAAATAGCCTATAATTTTCCTTAAGAATTTATTAGGCTATCAATTGCAAAAAAATGTTTTTTTTTAGAACTTCTATGGAGGAACAATTTCACTATACATGATATTTGTTCCTTAAATCATACGCATGTTTACAAGTTTCGGGACAAATGTTGCGCAAGGAGTACCTGCTTATGTTTGCTTATGCTGTGCGGCGCTAGAGCGCTGCAAGCTCCTTCTTGGCGGCCTGCATGAACTCGAGCGCGGCGTCGGCGAGGTCCTTATCGCCTATGGCGGCATCCAGCTCGGAGGCGGAGTGCGTGGGGCTGCCCTCATCGGCCTGGCGCTGCTTCAACTTGATCTCGCGCAAGCGCGACTCCAGGATGCGCTCGCGCTTCGCCTCGCGCTCCAGCATCTGCGCACACGAGCACGGCACTAGGTGCGAGCCTGCCGCAAGTCGCATTGCGACTCCACTACCTAACTTACCAGTGTCAGCAGAGCTTTGTCGTTTTTGTCCGAAGCGACCAGACTCGCGGACAGCTCCTGCATGTAAACGTCCCCTTTGGTACTGCCGCATACCACTAACGTGCCCTGCAGGACAACACGCTATTATTGAAATAATAAAGCGATGCCAGAGACGTGCCACAACGGAAGCTGAAGACGACGCTACTGCTGCTAGCCACTCGCAGGAACCCTCCCACCCACTACCGTGTAAGTTATTAACATACGATATAATATGTACCTGTAAAAAGTTGTCCGTATTGTTACTTTACTGAAAGTTATACCGTCTTGCTTAATGCTTGTTACAGATTTCAATGTGATCAGTGCGTCGTCGCCGTCGACAATACCAGCCGGGGACATTTTACTTACGTAGGGACATATTCGCACACAGACACACAATTTTCACTAGATTAATCTTACTTATAGGCATCATCTTCATCAGATAAGCACGGAAAATATTATACAGGCGGAAAAACGAACGTTATGTAGAAACTCAAAAATTGTCTATCGCGGTGACGGCGTGTGCTTCAGCCGCGCTACTGTCGCACTGCTAACGTCCTAATGTGGAAGCGCCCTTGCAAGTTTAGTTTTTACTTCTTTTTTATGTAGGTAGATAGGCTCATGTTTGATTGAACGTCGGGTTTGTCGTCTTTAGTAAAAGCAATGCCGCTCCGAAGTGATCTACGCGCAAGTAAGCGAACATCTTACTTGCTGCGCAACGCGCGCGCTTCGGTAATTGTTTGCATTAGGGAATTGTTCTTAAGGTAAACGATAACGGTTGTCACACAGCGTGAAACAGTTACGAGAGCAAGATTAGAGTAGTAGATACTGACCGCGTCGTGGCTGCGCACGGAGACGAGCGGCTCGTCGCACACCTGCACGGTGAGCACGGGCTCGTGGTGGCGCCGCAGCAGGTCCCACAGGCACAGCCGCCCGTCGTGCTGCGCCAGCATCAACAGCGACAACCTGCCGGCGCAAGGCTGGTTAATGCGGAGCGGTGCATGCGGCAGGACCAGAGGGCGACCGGTACCTCGTGGGGCTCCAAGTGCCATCGCAGATGCGGTGGCGCCCGGACGGCGTCCACAAGATGGCCGACTCGCGGCAGTCCTCGCTCCACACGCGCGCTGTCCAGTCACCCACCGTCAGAAAGTTCTTCAGGAAGCCAGGGTTGCGCTCCACGCGCCAGACGGTACCCAGGTGAGCACGGTACTGCAAGTTATAATGTAATGAATTATGTAGGTACCAGTAGCGAGACTATACAGAACTTGAATACCTACTCGACCATAAACTAACTGAATATAAAACCATCTACCGTCAAATAGCAGAACCAAAGGGACGTTATCAAACTCAACAGTGGTTTACAGAAATAACTCAACTCCTGGTATATCTACAAATAATAAAAAAAAATGGAATTTAACGAATCGAAAAAAAAACAGTTAAACAGGTAGAAGTAAAATTTGCAACATTCCTCCATCTCGTTCTAAGTGAGTCTCGAGTAGGTAAGTGTCGTATAAAAAACTTTTTAAGAAAGAAGCTTTAATTTTAATGACCTAAAAGAATAAAATTAACTTTTACTAATTATATTATGACGCCATTACACAATTTAAATGATACAAAAGCTTGTCGCGAGATTTATGTACGCTCGTATTTACTTAATTTGAAAATTAAAATCAATTAGATCAGGTTCTTTAATTTACTTATTTATCTACACAGGTAGATCTCGCGACAAGCTTTAATCGATCCTATTTTTCTGTGATCAAAAAAATCTTAGGACCAATCCAGGACTAGAAAAACTAACTTCTAGAAAAGTCAGGAATCGCAAAAACCTTGCCAAACATTTCGCAGAAAATGAGACGGAGAACAAATAGAACTACTGTGTCGAAAACAAGATAACTGTTCTCTCTGGAGAATGTCCAAAAATTTCAAACGACCACAAAATATAGCTCACCCACTTAGGCAACCTAACAGAACTTGCCCAGAAAAGCCTGTTACGATGCTGAAAACTCAAAAGAAAAATGAAAAGTCATGGTTACGATCCCACCGCAGGTGAAATACTGAAGCACCTTCCTAGAAAATTATTGTCTTTCTCACAATGCTGTTGAGTGCTGTCTTTCGACTACAATACAATGTGGAAGATCCAACCAATCTAACCAACAAGCTCATACAGCTGACATAAAAGCTTTATAAAATATTTCTACGTACTTAGTGTACGTAAAAATATCCAGTCCTTGACGAGAATGACATAATTATTTTCTTGAATCATACTCTCGATCAAGTTACCTTTCAGAAACACAAAATAAACAAATCAGTTCAGCCATTGGGAGCCGTGCCGGTGCCGCAGACAGAGACATACGTTTAACTTATAGCTTAGCTTAGCACCTCTTTCTTTCCGTCGGGTGTTCAGAACAGACAAGACACGAACATTTTAATTTATAATAGTAATGTATAGGTTATTTCCGTTCCTGACGGAGCACTCAGCCCGGATAGCCCGCGGAGCCTAGCTGCCCCTTCATGAAATGTGCGGAAAGACACTCCTAGCAAAAGTAAAAAAAGAGTAATAATACCATCGCAGGCAACTTATCAATTGCCGTTTTTCCCTTTCTGTTGCCGTTAATGACGAATCCATTTTCTGTCCCGACCATGAAGCGCGTTGGAATAGTCGGCTCGTACTCCAGCGCGGTAACGCCGTTGGCCTTCACCATGCTTTGCACTTCGAAACTCGACTTGACCACGTCGATGATCATCTCGTCGGAGGGTTCGTCGAACTTGCGCATGTCCCACCACTTGACGACACCATCAGGCCCGCCCGAGAAGAATTCCTGGCCGGACTTGGAGTTGATGAACATGACGTGCCGGACGAGGTCGCGGTGCGCCACGTGCGGCGGACTGGTGAGGCTGGGCTCGCCGCCCGCCAGGCGCGTGTCCCACGCGGCCACGCTGCCGTTGATGAGCCCGCCCGCCATCACGTGCTTGTCCTTCGGGTTGTACTGGAGGTCCAGCATTGGGCACGGCGGTGTTAAAGCCCTGTCGGGTGCGTTTGCGTTTTCTACATCCCAGATGTATGCGGACAAGGGAGCGCGCGTCTCGCGGTTGGAATCGACGTCCACGTACGTGGCGGCGAAGAGGGCCCCGCCGTCGGGCTGCCAGCACAGAGAGCTGACAGGCTGGGCCGGCCCGGGCACGCGGTACGCGTTCACCGTGCGGCAGCTGTTGTGCTCTATGGCAGGCATGTTCACTAATTCTGTATAATATGTCTGGTACATTTCAATTGCGTTATTTTGTAATACGAGGCGTTCCAAACCCTGCAAAACGTCAAGCAATATTGAGCTGGACACAGTACAGATGACGGGGTACGTGTCAACGTCGCGCTACTGACCGGCGCCATCGTCGTGATGCAGTGTATGTAGGCGTCATCCTTCTCGATCTTCCGGCGGTACCTCTGCGTGGCTTCGGGATCATTCACGTTGACACCCTCGGGCCAGCCGCCCTCCGCGTGGTTGGCGCCGCTGTTGGTGAACTCGGCCCTGCAACAGTCGGCGGCGGGGGGTGAGCGAGGGGGGAGGGCGGGGTCTAGCGGCGCTCAACCGGCAGGAGGCACCTACCGGATGGTGTTGACTTCACAGTGCGAGTAGTTGGGCGTGTGCTGTATGTTGCTGTGCACGGGGTTGCGCAGGATGTAGCGGCGTTGCTCCGCGGGGTCGCACGCGATGCTGTCGCACATGTCGACCCGCGTCAAGCTGAACATCGGCTGGCGACCGAACTGGCTGCGTAGTTTTGAGTATTCATATGTTATCGCCATTTTAGGAACTTAAGTTATAACTATTTATTAAGATTAATCAACAACGAAAGCAACAACTCCTTTGCAAATAAGAAAACATTAAAACGATGCAATTCGCACGTTCAGGTGACAATCACAGATGACAATGATTTTAAAATACGAGCATAGATTATCTATAAGTACATTTATTAAAATCGTAGCGAAGTCAAAACTATACGTTGTTGCGGCTTATATTATATGAAATATTTTATATTTCATATAATATACTTAACAAATAATGTAATGAATATCAACAAATACCTATATACTTTAATAACATTTTATTTCATTTACCAACACACACAATCTATCTAGTCATGTAAATCTATGTTCATTTTAATAATAAATGTAAGTAATGTGCAATAAATATATAAGTTCCTATATAGTTAGTATTAGAAGTAAACACTCAGTGCTCTTCCTCCTCTCTCCCACATTCTATGCTGTGCCCGACAGGGTCCAAAATTGTGACTTACTACAACCCAGCAACCAATGTAAACTTATGTACATTTTGGAACGCAAAGTCAAAGTCAAAGTCAAAACATTTATTTCAAATAGGCACAAAAATGGCACTTTTGAACGTCAAAATGAACAAGAAATAGAATTGATTCTAGTTGCCCCTTCCAAAAGGTAGTTTCGTGTGGAGAAGAATGGGCAAGAAACTCCACCGTTACTCTTTTAAAATGTTTCACAATGTTTTGTATACATGTATTATAACATTATATGTGAAGACGATGCACCCAGAATAAAAACAATACACCACAAAAGGTGAAAAGATAAACACATGTAGCAGTGGCAAGTAAACTTAATTATGTCATGTACATGGTGCTCACATATTTACAAAAATTCTAAAAGTTAATAATAATTAATTAATCAATGTGTGAGAAGTTATTCCAATATAATAAAATAATATTATGGTACAAATTATAAATGATTACCTAATTTACTTAGCAACCAGTTTGATTTTGTCTTTTAGATTGTCCTGTGGAGCAGGACCAGCATGTTTCCAAGCATCCTTATCCTTGATATAATCCTCTAATTTGTAATAAGCTTGTTTTCAAAGTGTACTTTTAATATGAGTTTTAAATTTTCTTTCATTTAATTGCAGTACCTATGTCACAAGGTATTTTGTTGTAACATTTAACACAGAACCCCATAAACGATATGTACTTTTGACAATCTGAAAAATGGTTGATCTATTTTATCTTTATTTCTAGTATTAAAGTTATGCCTATCACTTATTTTGTTAAAAAGATGTCGATTTTTTCTTACATAAGTACATAATATTTTCATAAATGAATTGGCAAGGTACCGTCATCAGGGCCGGATTTAAACTTAATGCAATGCCATTTAAACTTAATGCCATTTCACTCGATCGAATTTTAGAAAAAAATAAAGGATCACGTATTTTGCTCTGAAAAGCTCATAATTTAAAAAAATGTGAAAAAATTTATTTTTCAGAGTTTTTTCCACATTTTTGTTGCAAAGAGTGCCTAAATTTTCAAAAAATAAAGAGTTCTTGAAACCCTTGAAATTGGTTGCTGAAATATCGATAATCAAATACAATAGGAGGATTTTTCAAATAATTCGAGTGTCTACTTTCATTTGCCAGACTCTATTAATTTTTAATAAAAGTGCCAAAATTATAATTCACAAATAATGGATGAATTGAATTTCTTGAATTATCAATTAAACAGAAAATTATTACTTAATTTATATTGAGCAATTTAAAGATGCAGTAGTTTTAAGGGGAGTATTGGCAAAAACGTTTTAAAATACCTGAGCTATTTCCATATCTGAGTTGATGCGGCCATGTGCAGTCTCTTAATTAAACTCAGTATTACGCTGCCCATATCCCCATGATGTCCCATACTTATCCCAATGTATGTTCAGCATTATTTCTATTTTGGAGAAAACTTACTATAATATAATGCACTGTAGAAACATGTAGAAAAACATCTACATGTATGTATATGTCGAAGCGGTGACGCATATCAATCAATCTGGATCAACACCATCTATCTCTTACTGGAGAAACCGTGTAGTTAGATTTGACAGTTTCAACTTCGGAACGTCAAGTTCAAGTAATAGTCCAGTAGCCAAAAGAATATGCCCTTTGATAATTCTAAAGTTTTTTATTTTCACTGAGTGGATACCTTTAGTGAATTCAATGCTATGTACAAAAATGCTAACAGTTTAGAGTTATGCAATAGGTATAAAGTAGGTATTTCCTATTATAACTTGGGGATGGTTAGCGTGGAGTAATGGCAGCACCGAGCAAGTAATCTAGTCAAATGTCGATTCGGAAGTATAATCAGCTATTCTAAGTTCTTAATCGGGCCATATCCTAGCCATCCTTGATTATTTTGTATTCAGTGCGGGTTAGCAAGTAATTAAAACTGTTAACGAAGGTTTTGTGAGTGTTATTTCCGATCTCGCGACTCACTGATAACAAATCCCCGTTATAAAGGGTGATTTTTTTACTGGTATCTTTTTGGCAACACTGTTTTTGACAGATCACGCGTGAATCGTGTCTTGTGTCATTGTCAAACTTGTTCAGTTTGGTCTATAATTTAACCATGAATCGACTTACGAACGAACAACGCTTGCAAATTATTGAATTTTACTATCAAAATGCATGCTCGGTTAAGAGAGTGCATCGCGCACTTCTTCCAATTTATGGGCAGTTTGGTCGGCCTACTGAGGCAGCTATTTGTGTTCAGCGACGAAGCTCATTTCTGGTTGAATGGATATGTCAATAAGCATAATTGCCGCATCTGGAGTGAAGACCAGCCAGAAGCATTGCAAGAGCTACCACTGCATCCCGAAAAATGTACTGTTTGGTGTGGATTATGGGCCGGTGGCATCATCGGGCCGTACTTTTTCAAAGACGACAATGGCCGAAACGTTACTGTGAATGGCGAGCGCTACCGTGTGATGATTGGCGATTTTTTTTTGCCCAAAATGGAAGAATTGGACATACCTGACATGTGGTTTCAACAAGACGGTGCCACATGCCACACGGCACGCGAAACAATGGCCGAATTGAGAGCCGCCTTCGGTGAACAGTTTATCTCACGTTTTGGGCCCGTCAATTGGCCGCCTAGATCGTGTGATCTAACGCCTTTGGACTATTTCTTGTGGGGCCATGTTAAGGCTCATGTCTACAGGGATAAACCAGCAACGATTGACGCACTGGGAGCCAATATTAAAGCATTTATTCGTGATATACCGGCTGATATGTTGGAGAGAGTGTGCCGAAATTGGGCCTTGCGAATGGGCCATCAAAACCGGAGCCGCGGCCAGCATTTGCATGAAATCATCTTCAAACATTAAATTATATTGATCGTTCTATCGATTCCAATAAAGATTTACATCAAATTTTTCAAATTTTTTGTTTTTTTTAAATATCAAATCCTATATCTACCTCTTAAAAAATCACCCGTTATATTATATACATATAACTAGCTGACCCGGCAGACGTCGTCCTGCCTTACCCTACCTACCCTACCTACCCTACCTACCCTAGCCGTAGTAGTAGTAGCCGATTCTCAGACCTGCTGCATATGCATCATAGCCGCTAGAGGGCGCTTTAACGCGTTTACTTTTTGCATCGCTCCGTTTTGCAAATTTATTTAAAATAGTACAACTGCATAACAATAGTATTTCTGTGATTTTACTCAAAGCTTAGACTGTGCTTGGTGTTGTATTGTATTAACTGTGCTAGAATTTAGCTTAGAACAGAACCTGATTGTGTGAAGTGAATAACTGTGTGCTTACGGCACACATTGCTGGAAAAACACCCAATTTGGACAGTAAATTTATGGTGTTGGACTTTGGGCACCCTCGCTAAGCGTATCCAGTGTCTATAAGGTAGTACAGTGTACCAAGTGATTATTCGTGTTATAAATTCCAACGACACACTAAAATTGCAAAGTCATTGACAGTGCCTATCATCTGGCATTTACTGTGAGTGCACGAAGCGCCATCTATTGGTTCACTAAGGAATCACGCAGTCAACTGCGCCTACCGCTACGCGACGCAGTGAGTTCTCGACTGTCATCCAGCGATCGATTGGAGCTTGCGTTGCTGTTGAATTACGTTAGAGGGCGCTAGCTACACCTTGACAATCGCTGAGCTTTTTATTCAACGGTCTTAGTATTCGACTTTAGTCAAGATGGAATGCTGTAATGCTGCCTCGGCCGCGTTAACTAATATACTTAATTGCTCTGTATGTGGTGGTAAATACCACTTCGAGTGTTTGAGTCTGACTTCGAGCCAGTTTATCGCTCTTAAGGACGAATACAAGGATACTTGGAAGTGTCCTTCATGTTGCAACGTAACAAGGCGGGCCAGATCGAACTTAAACACTCCCGTGCGCAGCTATACTGAGCTCCCAGCTGATGACCACACCATGGATATGTCCTGTGATAATTTAGATCATAGTCAACTCAGTTCGTCCACCGGTCTTGGCGGTGATAGGACGCTGATCACTGATAAACCGTCGCATCCTTCAAACTCCACCGACTTCGAGACATTCACAATTAACCTACAAACAACTCTTAGCCAATGGCGAACTGACATGAACAAAAATATGCTTCACATACGTGACGATATCAGGTCCACCTTGACTGATATCCAGAAAGAGATGCAAGTGCTTCGTACAGAGCAAACACTCTTAAAACAGCAAGTGTCCACACTTCGTGATGACATGAAAGACCTGCAAACCAGTTCCCAGAACCAGGTCACAGAGCACGACATCCTCAAAAAGCGTGTTGATGATTTGAGCTGTAACACATCGTCACCTGAGTTTGAGTCAACGATTTGTAGCCTTGAAACTAAGATTGACGTTCTTGAGCAGCAGGCACGACAATGTAATGTTGAGATATGTAACCTGCCTGATAGGCGTAATGAAAACCTACCTTCCATCATTGAAGCTATAGGGAACGTCCTTAAATCCCCAATTTTATTAAAAGACGTTGTCGCAGTACATAGAGTGCCTCACGCTCACCAACAGACCACAAGACCAAAGAATGTTATCTTGAAGTTCACCTCTCGCCTACAGAGGGACAATTTGCTCAGCGCTTACCGTAAGGCTAACTCGTTGAAGACTGATCAAATTGGTATCTCTGGTACGTCTACATCTATTTATATTAATGAACACCTAACCTTAAAGAGGAAGCAGTTGTTTCGTAGAACCCGAGAAGTCGCAAACAGCCATAATCATAAATATGTATGGATCAGAAATGGTACCATACTGGTACGCGAGCGTGATGGTTCAACTGCCTTTGCGATACGTGGAGACAATGACCTTCATAAAATTAAAAAGAAAACGTCTGAATAGCTGCTTCCTCTTTATCGTCTTCCCCGTCTTCCCCGTTGTAACCACGAAATATTATTGGCGTGGGTTCGTGTACTCATTACTTGAGCTGATTTGCCATCATTATAATTTTAATTGTGTTGTGCTGCATGTTCCTTTAATTGATTTAGTTTTAACATTTTTCAACGACTTATTAATGAATTTAGTTGCTATTCAGTGTTATTCCATAATGTACTATTTTTTACATTCCTTTATATTTTATTTTTCTACTATCATTATGCTGATTTTCCTGTGTGAGTACGACATGGTGTATCTGTATGTTTACATATTCACAACCTGCTATCATTATTTGTTACGACTGTACTCTATGTGCACAATACCAGTTGTCTTATATACATTTGTGTTGATCACTTTGTTTAATGAATAACGCCGATATAACTATTTATTATCAAAATTGCAGAGGGGTGAGAACCAAATTAAATGCCTTGTATTTGAATGTTCTGTCATCTTCATATGACATAATCATATTGACTGAGACGTGGCTTATACCTGATATTGCTTGCTGTGAGTTTGTAGATCCTCGATATGTTGTATATCGCTGTGATCGGGATCGCAACACAACTTGTAAACGTGATGGTGGTGGGGTTCTGGTTGCAGTGTTGCGTGGGCTCCGGTCATGTTTACTGGACACTCCAGGTCGACCAACGAGCATTGAGCATCTCACGGTTGGTCTTCCGAGTAAGAATAACAGCTCTAAAATGCATGTAGTAAGTGCTGTGTACATGCCACCTTGGGCATCTAGTGATATTTATACATCCCACTTTGATACACTACATGACTTGTTAAATGAACCGTATATTGAAAATATTTTTATTGTTGGAGACTATAATCTGCCTGTTATTACATGGAATACTGTACAGTCTGTTGGGTCGCATCAGCATGCTGGTATGACGTGCTCTGGCACGTCCCCTGTATGTTCACATTTGGCACAGCTCATGTCTACTCTGAATGCATACCAATTTAACAATATACCTAATGCTAATGGGAATATCTTAGATTTGTTTATTTCAAACGCCACTACTACTACAACCCCTCCATTAGACTCACTACTACCTATAGACATACATCATCCTCCATTTGTTGCTACAGCCCATTTATGTGTCTCCACACAAGGTCTTACAAGGAAACCGTTGTGTAAACATGATTTCCGCAAGGCTAACTATGAGGTGATTAACGAGCTAATTCGTGAGGTTGAATGGGTGAACCTGTTGGAGCACCTTCCGTCGCAGGAAGCTGTACGATGCTTTTATGATGTTCTCGGTGGCATTATTGAACGCAATGTGCCGCGTGTCAAGTCCCGCACACTTGATTTTCCGGTTTGGTTCTCGGCTCAATTAATCAAAATTTTTAAGAGGAAACAGCGTCTTTGGGTTAAATGGAAAAAGTATAAGAATATCAAAGACTACAATGAATTTTCGGAATACAGAGTTACCTTTAAAGAAGCGTGTAAGACCTGCTACTCAACTTATATTAACTCAGTTGAAGATAAGCTTACCACAAACATTAAATACTTCTGGACATATATTTCAAATCGTAAAAATAAATCTAGTATACCTTCTTCTATGCACTATCAAAACATTAAGTTTAATGCCCCAGAAGAGATTTGTGATATGTTTTCAGACTATTTTGAGTCTGTATTTGAACCGAGCTCACCCTCACTGTCCGCTTGGACTCCACCTACTCAGTGTAATGCGAATGTTACCTTGATCGACAGCCTGCATATTGAGGAAAGCAAAATACTTGTAGAGCTGAATTTGCTAGATCCGTCTAAAAGAGCTGGTCCCGATGGGTACCCTGCTATGTTCTTTAAGGCCACTGCTGGCAGTATCTGTAAGCCGCTCTTTATTATTTATAATAAATGTTTAAGCGAGGGTGTCTTCCCGGATGAATGGAAAGAGGCGAACATCACGCCTGTTCACAAGAATGGCTCTAAACATGACGTAGAGCAATACCGGCAAAACTTTTTGAGAGGCTCGTACATAATCAAATCTATCCAATCTTACACAGCATCATCAACCCAGAGCAACATGGGTTTGTTCAGCGACGTTCGACTGTCTCGAATTTATTAGTTTTCTCCAGCTATCTTTTCGAAAATATGGACAGGCGGTTACAAGTTGATGCTGTTTACACTGACTTCAAAAAAGCCTTTGACAAGGTCGACCATGAAATTCTACTCAATAAGATTGCGTTCAATGGTATACGAGGAAATTTACTTCGCTGGTTCTCATCCTATATTAAAAATAGAACACAAAAGGTTGTCGTGAATGGCCATCAGTCTAGTGCAGTGCATATAACCTCCGGTGTTCCACAAGGTTCAATCTTGGGACCGCTTTTATTTATACTCTACATAAATGACATAAGCAATTGTTTTAAAAATACAAAGTTTCTTATTTATGCTGATGACTTAAAAGCTTATAGATCCATTCAGACTGTTGAAGACTGTCGACTGTTCCAACATGATCTGGACAGTCTCTCTGACTACTGTCTAAAAAATAAGCTACACCTTAATCTTTCCAAGTGCTGTTGCATTAGTTTCACTAAGAATAAAAAAGTCGTAAACTTTAAATACTCATTGTATGACACAGCACTCAGTAATGTATCTACTGTGAGAGATCTTGGTGTGTTAATCGATGATAACCTGTCCCTAAACCAACATGTAGAAACTATTGTTAACAAAGCATTTAAGATGTATGGTTTTGTTATGCGATCGTCCACCGAGTTCAAGCGCATCTCAACGTATCTTTACTTATATAAGACTCTCGTGCGGTCGCAATTAGAATATGCCGTCCCTATCTGGAACCCTTTCTACCAGACATACATAGACGAGATTGAAAAAGTCCAGCGAAAGTTCCTGCGAGCCATGCATTACAGATGCCACAAAACGTCAACGTTGTCATACTCACAATTGCTTGATAAATATGGGCAAGTCAAGTTAGTATCTAGGCGTAAGTATTTAGAGGCATCTGTACTGTATGGTATTGTTCGCGGGGACTTTGACTGTATCGATCTCACGAACAAACTTTGTTACGTAGTTCCACGCACTGCTAATGTACGTAACAATCGTGCAGGATCCCTATTTGCTCTCAATGCCTGTCGAACTAATTCTGGTTTGCGCTGCCCTATCCGTCGAATGGTTGAAACTTATAATAGCAATTTTATTGATGTTGATATTTTTGTATGCTCAAAATCCAAATTTAAAAATTATGTTATGAAACTTATTATAAACCAATAATGTTATCAGGAATGTAAGCTAGTCTATATATTATAATTTTAATTGTTTTATTTTGTGTACTTTTTATTTAGCTATAAATGAATTGGAATTTCTATTTTGCATGATGTAATTTTAATTTTTATTTATTATTGTGATGTTTTTAATTATTTATTATTGCTCATTTAGTGGCACTCCTTATAAAATGTATTTTCTATATTTAATATGTGGATAATGTAGTGGGCTGCAATATTGTTAACGTTTTGTATGTTTTTTTTCTTATGTATCACATATTGTAGCTGTTTATTGTCCCTGAATAAATAAAATAAAATAATATAAAATTTCATAAAAATCGGTCAAGCCGTTTTGAAGGAGTATGGTAACTAACATTGTGACACGTGAATTTTATATATAAGACTAGCCTCCGCCCGCGGCTACGCCCGCATAATATGTCGACAAATTATACACATAAACCTTCCTCTTGAATCACTCTATCTATTAAAAAAAACCGCATCAAAATCCGTTGCGTAGTTTTAAAGATTTAAGCATACATAGGGATATAGGGACAGAGAAAGCGACTTTGTTTTATACTAGGTATGTAGTGATGTAGAAAAAGACATGTTGCGCCGAACCCAAATAAATTGGGTTAAGGGCAGGACTGCAGGAGAATGATGGTTGTAATCAAGTTTGCAATCGTAATCGTCCTCCATTCGGTGCAGTCGGTTGCAGAAAGTCTCTATTAAGTAAATAAAACACTAAGGTCAGGGTAACCCTCTAAACTGAAATTTTCATACGGTTTTCTGTAATTTGCAGATCAGTGCCAGTCATTATTAGAAGTATTTATTAAAAATGCACAAGTGGAAAAACTGTACAAAGGCGGACTTAACATCTCAGACATTATCTAACAGTGAACCTTTGGGTGATGCAGAGGGAAAACATGGCAGGTGCCACATACGATAGATAACGCAAAAAATAATTATAAAATACAGGAATAAATACATTCATACATTCTTATAATGTGTTGTATGTATGTATAATGTTGTATGTTACAAACAGAATAAACTGTGTCAGGCGAAATATGGATCGGTGAAACAACGACCAGCCCGGGGGAAAACGAATCCAGCAGATCAGCTCTGCAATGTTCCCGTCAGCTTGTTCCGTGTCCGGTCACGAGCCATCACTTTAGAAGATGACCGATTGGATTGGATTGAATTATCTTTAGAATTAGTTAGAATTGCCCTCCAAACTCACATTCATGAACTCGCGCCGTGTGGCTGTTATTATGTTAGCCGTGAGCCCCTGTTGCTCAAATACAAATTACATGCTATCAAGAAATTTTATTAATTGTATGCCACTTCTGTCGGTCAGATGTTTATCCTTGCGCTAGAAATAAAAGTACAGAAAAACCGGTCAAGAGCGAGTCGGACTCGTGCACCGAAGGTTCCGTACCATCGTTGATGATTTCTGAAAAGGTGTGCTATTTGGAGCCCTCGTTTTATTTTAGCCTGTATTCTTTACATAAACTTCTATTACACAGAATAATTTCAGATTGTTCTCCATGCAAACTTCGGAGATAAGGGAGGAACGGTATTTTTTTTACATTTTTCATCAAAAGTTGAAAACTATGCTGCCTAAAAAATAACAAAAGGAACGATATATGTACAAACAGCGCTATTTCATATGTTATCCCAATTTAGCACGTTGAAAAAAAAAATCTTTTTATTTACTTCTTATTTGAAAAATAGAGGGGAACTTTATCTGAAACTATTCAAAATTTCAAGTTAATTGCATTCAGATTCACACAGTAAGGGTTCCTTTTTACTATTTTTTATAATTTTTATACTTAATAACTTAAATGTATGGCAAAAACCGTTCCATTAGAAAAGAGCTAATGGTTCCTTCTAATAATAGTTTCTCAGATCTCTTTGGCTACCCCAATACTGAATTGTCGCTTTTGGCTTTTACTGTTTACCGCTAGGAGGAGCGGGCACCACTTAGAGCACGCACCACAGGCACCACATTATTAATAATAGACACACACAGTTCATGAAAATGACCGTATAATGATAATTTTTTTCTCAAAACTTACAATACCAACGACGAACGTTAACAAACTTATAGATAGAGATATTTTAAATTAACAAGTAATTAAAATAATTATAGTAAAACATTTGAAGGTATTACCGTAAACTAGAAAGGTACAGTTGTTTAAAAATTAAAGTTTATAAAATGAAAAGCAGCTAAAAGTAAACTATGATTATGGACGGCAAACTCCGCTCAGAACAAGGTGAGCTCCTTCTTGACAATGGCGTGGTACTCGGCGGTGGCGGCGTCCAGGTCGGCGTCCCCGACCACGGCGTCCGCCGACGTCAGCGACGCGGACGGGCTGGCCTCCTCCGCCTGGCGATGCTTCAGCTTGATCTCGCGCAAGCGCGCCTCCAGGATGCGCTCGCGCTTGGATTCGCGCTCCAGTATCTGCGTGAACTGCACCTTGTCGTTCTTGTCGGCGGCGGCGAGGTTGGGCGATAGCTCCAGCAGGTACACGCTGCCAGTGCGGCTGCCGCACGTCAGCAGCGCGCCCTGCACAAGCACAACACGTGAGCCGGCATGGACTACTGTGCCAAGGGACGAACATACCTATTTATTGTTATTTATTAGATAACTTAAATCTACACATATAATAAAACAGTAAAAAAACTGTGTCTGTACATTGAATATATTTAAAAAATAATGATTGGCTTAGAAACAGTAATAGAGATAAATCCAAAAAAAAAATTGTCTGTTTGTCTGTTTGTTTGTACACGCTAATCTTCGGAACTACTGGACAGATTGCAATGGTTTTTTTTTGTTGTATAGGTATTAAGTCTGGGCAACATATAGGCTATAATTTATCTTGGAAACATGAACACCTGATGCAGAACCGCAACAGACCAGCTAAACTATAAGAGATACAAAAAAGACCCCATAGCAAAAATTGTTCCACGTGATGAGCATTTTCTGCTGAGAGAATAAATTTGAAGATCTTGAACACCTGATGCGGAACTCCAAGAGCCCAGCTACACTATGACATATATAGGAATGACGTCTTAGCAAAAGTTGTTCAGCCTGATAAGCACTCTCTGTTGACGTATAAAAATTGAAGATCTGGAACACCTGTTGTGGAACTCCAAGAGCCTAGCTACACCATAACACATATAGGAATGACGTCTTAACAAAAGTTGTTCGGTCTGATGGGCATTTCCTTTTGACTTATAAAAATCAAAGATCTGGAACACCTGTTGTGGAACTCCAAGAGCCTAGCTACACCATAACACATAGGTACAGGAATGACGTCTTAGCAAAAGTTGTTCGGTGTGATGGGCATTTCCTGTTGACTTATAAAAATCGAAGATCTGGAACACCTGTTGTGGAACTCCAAGTGCCTAGCTACAACATAACACAATATAGGAATGACGCCTAAGCAAAAGTTAATCAATCTGATGGGCATTTCCTGTTGACTTATAAAAATCGAAGATCAGAAACATCTGATGTGGAAATCAAAGCTATCACTAATTTTACTGGGTAATTATAAAATAACATAAACTGGGAGTACCTGCACGCGGTGAAGGCGGTAACAGTTTAGGACTGATTTTAGATGACGATGGTATATGATTGAAAATTTGACTCTACTGGCCAAAACTCCTATTTATTTTTTTATTTTATCGTATGAATATGCCTTCGGGCTTATGTTGTTTGAGTGTTTAATTTCCTTTTCCATTTATCTTCGTGACACGGTAGCCTACTCGGTGACGCAGGGGAGCAGTCATTTTAATTTAGATTTTTATTGATAAGTTATCTTCACAATAAAACTATGACCATGCCTAGAAAGAGGTCAAGTCTTTCCCAATGTTCCAAGAGAGCTAAAAGATTGAGGATCATAAGATCCCAAGAATCTACCGAAGAGCGTCAGGAGAGACTTGATGCTGTTCGAGAACATTAGGCTGCAACTCGCTCCGTGGAAACCTCTTCGGGTCGCGAAGCACGCCTGCGTTCTCAGCGTATTCATTAGGTCTCTAGAGACCAGTGAAGAATATGATGCGCGACTGACCGCTGATCGTGAACGTCATGTATTGTCTTGCGAGTCAGAGACGTTCACGGAAAGAGAATTACGCTTGAGTTCCAAGCGTATCTACGCATCGACTTCTAGGTCTCTAGAGACAAGTGGGGCACGTGATGTGCGACTGACCGCTGATCGTGAACGTCATGTATTGTCTCGCGAGTCGGAGACGTTCACGGATACAGATTATTGTGCTTGAGTTCCAACCGTATAGCTACGCATTGACTTCTAGGTCTCTAGAGACAAGTGGGGAATATAATAATGCGGTTACCAAAATGAAAACGATGACAAATGGACTGTATGTTTTGGTGGTTGTTGGAATGAAATAAAACTAAAGCTCAGTGTGATAAAAGATTTAAATGGGAAAAATGATAAAAAATAACATAAATGGCGACCCCGTTGTCGCTGGCATAAGCAACAGGGTCCGCGTACGAAGTCGCGGGCAGAAGCTAGTAATTAAATACGTTTCTATCATTCGCTTGCCCTTGGGCAATTTGTTTGGTGTCAGCGCAACATCTTCTCTACTTCCATACCGACCGAGCTCACAATGTGTTGATCAATTCCAGAAAAAGACATGTGTAAACTGGAAATCGGGCAGAGACAAGTTGCTCCTTTTTTGGACCTGGCGAATACTCAAGGGCCCTGGGGTTACAAGCTCGGAATTAGATCATCAATTAGTGTACAACCTTCTGGATTGTTTTGATTTCACAAAAAAATTGTGAATTTTTAGTACTTCACTGTACCGCTTCCTTTATATTCCGCTAATAATATTTTAACTATTGCAGGCAATATTTTCGCCTCTAAAAGAGGCGGCTGAGCACATCAAGGAGGCGGTTGAGGTCCTCCTTGATAACACCAGCTCGGAGGAGACGGCGAAGTTGTGGGAGGAGAATGGCCGTCTCCGATCCGAGCTCGAGGACCTCAAGCGGCAGTTCGCCGCTCCGCACCCAGAGGGCAGCTCCCGCCGCCGCTGGCACTTCCCGCACAGCGGCCCTTATGCCGGCTCCATCACCGGCCCCGCCTTCGTCCTCTGCGCTGGCAGATACAGAGGTGGAGAAAATAGCCCGCATCTGCATGATGCAGTGCGGGAAGATGGTGGCTGGAAGCCCTCGAATCGAGGCTCCTTCCGGCCAAAACCCTCCGCCGTCCGCTCGCTGCGGACAGGCGGAGGAAGGAGGGACCCTCCAATCCGCCACCAGCCACGGCGAGGAGGGCGGGAAAAGCCGCGGGCGCGTCCACGCCCGCCACCCAGTCGGGGGCACCTCCAGCGACCGCGCCCGGGCCTTTAACAGAGGCCTGGACGACGGTCGTCAAGAGGGGCCGCAAAAAGAAGGCGGCACCGGCAGCCGCTAAGACACCGGCGCCCAAGAAGGCCAGAGGACCGCCTAAGGTCAGAGCCCCACGCTCCGCGGCAGTTGTGATCACGCTGCTGCCCGGAGCCGTCGAACGGGGCGTCACGTACAAGGCGGTCGTCACTGAGGCAAAGGCTTTTTTCCGGCAAAATTCCCCGACCTTGGCATACCGACCGGCTTCAGGCTGAAGCCGGCGA
Source organism: Hyppa rectilinea (assembly GCA_951799385.1). NCBI lineage: Eukaryota > Metazoa > Arthropoda > Insecta > Lepidoptera > Noctuidae > Hyppa > Hyppa rectilinea. Next base: position 178,094 of record OX637306.1, read on the forward strand.
TGACGGGGGCGCGGTTGTTAGAGGTGTCTGGTGCCTCTAGCGGCGAAAAGGCGGACATCCTGGCCGCCAAGCTAAGGGAGGTTCTTAACCCGGAGGACGTCCGGGTGTCCAGGCCCATCAAAACAGCGGTGTTGCGCGTCGACGGCCTGGACGACTCGTGGCGGCCATAGCCCGTGCCGGTGGGTGTCCTGACAACGTTCAGACGGGCGACATCCGCGCCGACGCTTCCGGGCTCGGCACGATCTGGGTGCGGTGCCCGGTGGCGGCGGCGAACAAGATCGCCGAAAGTGGGCTATTGTTGGTTGGGTGGGTTGCGGCCAGAGTAAGGCTGATGCAACCCAGGGCTTTGCGGTGTTTCCGTTGCCTGGACGTGGGACATGTCCGGGCGCGGTGCACCTGCGAAACGGACCGCAGCGACCTATGCTTCCGCTGCACAAGGCGGCCCAGTGCTCCGCGGCGCCAAACTGCAGCCTCTGCACAGCTGCAGGGAGGCCCACCGGGCACCGACCGGGTGGAAAATCTTGTGGCGGCCCCGCCAACAGGAAGAGGAGAAGAGGTGCCAAGGCTGCGGGGGACCCTTTACCCCCCCCCACAGTCTGGCAGCCTCTCGGCCGACTCCCGGCTTAGGAACGGTATCGTGGTGGGGATGGACTGCGCATAAATGGTTCTGTTCCATTTCCTCCAGGGCAATATCAACCACTCTGCCAGAGCTCAGGATCTTTTGCTCCAGAGCATGGCAGAGTGGTCGATCCACGTGGCGGTGGTCGCCGAGCCCTATTTCGTCTCGCCCTCGCGACAACTGGGTGGGTGACCTCGACGGCTTGGTGGCCATCATCGGCGGGGCTCTCGTCAGCCCGTCCCGGGAACACGGCTGGATAGCCGCCCTCGCGGACGGCGTTGGCGTGGTTGGCGCGTACTTTTCGCCCAACAAAAGCCTCGCCGACTTCGAGAACTTCCTTGTCGAGTTGGGTGCCGTCGTAGGCCGACTCCACCCTCGTCCTGTGCTGTTGCTGGGGGATCTCAACGCCAAATCATCGGCGTGGGGATCCCCTGTGACCGATGCTAGAGGCGAGGCGCTGGAGGAGTGGCTACTCACGACTGGCTTGGTCGTCTTGAACCGGGGGTCGGTTCACACGTGCGTGCGGCAACGGGGTGGCTCTATAGTGGACGTCACGTTCGCTAGCCCTGCTGTCGCGGGCCGTGTCCGCGACTGGCGTGTCGCCGTGGAGGTGGAGACGTTGTCGGATCATCGATACATCCGCTTCGACATCTGCGCCCACACCGCCAGCCGTCGCAGTCCAGCGGCCCCGCGAATGGACGGCCCGCGCTGGGCGCGTAAGGAGGCCGCTATTGTCCAGGCCTGGATCCGGGAGTCGACGACGAACGGACCCGTCGACGTCGAACAAGAGGCGCTGTGGTTCCGCGGGGCGATGACGCACATTTGCGACGCGTCCATGCCCCGGGTTCACACGCTGTCAGCAAGGCGCCAGGTGTACTGGTGGTCCGCCGAGATCGCACGGCTGCGTGTAGCGTGCGTCGCGGCGAGGCGCCTGTACACCCACTACCGAAGACGACGTCATCGGATCCCTGACGAAGAAACCGCGCTGTATGAGGTGTACCGCGCGGGGGCGCCCCTATCGTGCGGTTCGAGGGAAACTGAGAGCCGCCGCGCCCCCACTCACCGAGAGCCTCCAGCCCGAACTGTTGGAGGAGGTCGTCGCAGCCCTCTTCCCGGCGAGAGCGGAGCACACTCCACCGCCGATGGCTATGTCCTCAGCCGCAGAGCCTCCGGAGGAGGAGACCGCCATCGACGTCCCAGAGGTGACACAGGCAGAGATGAGGGCAGCCGTGATGCGGCTCCGGGCCAAAAATGTGGCTCCGGGGCCTGACGGCATCCACGGCATCGCGCTGGCCCTCGCTCTGAAGGAGCTAGAGCCTCAGCTGAGAGGACTCTTCACCGCGTGTCTTGAGCGGGGCCGGTTTCCAACATTGTGGAAGACCGGCCGTCTAGTCGTGCTCAAGAAGGCGGGGCGCCCTGCGGACTCGCCGTCCGCGTACCGGCCCATAGTGCTGCTCGACGAGGTGGGCAAGATGTTTGAGCGTATTATCGCAGCCCACCTCGTCAGCCACTTGTGCGAAGAAGGGCCGGACCTAGATGAGTGCCAATTTGGTTTTCGGCACGAGCGCTCCACCATTCACGCGATCTCGCGGGTGAGTCCTGGCGGAGGAAACGGTGTCTCGGGGTGGGGTGGTGATGGCGGTGTCGTTAGACATTTCCAACGCCTTCAACACCCTGCCCTGGAGTTGTATCGAAGAGGCACTGCTTTATCATCAATTGCCTCTCTACCTCCGTCGCATCGTTGGGGCTTATCTGTCGGAGAGGTGTGTCACCTACGTGGGACGTGATGGCGGTAACCAGCGCCCCATGTCGTGCGGTGTTCCGCAGGGATCGGTAGTCGGACCGCTCCTGTGGAACATCGGCTACGACTGGGTGCTGAGGGGCGAACTTCAGCCGGGCGTGCCGCTGACGTGTTACGCTGACGACACGTTAGTCACGGCCCGGGGGAGCTCGCACAGGGAAGCAGCGTTGCTGGCGACGGCGGCGGTCTCACAGGTGGTGAGCCGCATTCGGCGCCTCGGCCTGGAGGTGGCCCTCAACAAGTCGGAGACCATGGTGTTCCATGGTCCCTGACTGGCATCGCCGCCGCGATCACACATTGTGGTTGGGGGGTCCGAATCGCTGTCGAGCCTACCATGAAGTACAGAGGCCAGCACATCAAGTTACCACAACCTGTCAAATTTCTTTGATAGTATTTCAACTTTATTGCAAAGACATAAGGTTAATTTTTAATTGACAAAATTTGACAGTTAGGGATAGCTTGATGTGCTGGCGTCTGTACCTAGGATTGGTGCTCGACAGCCGGTGGGACTTTGGCCCCCACTTCCGGCGGCTTGCGCCCAAGTAGTTGGGCGCGGCCGGGGCGCTCTCAACGCTGCTTCCCGCATGGCTGGAGCCGCGCCGTGCCCTCATCTCTGAAGAAGGCAGTGACCTATCGCTGCCGGCCGTAGTGAACTCTATGGTCGGCAGCGCGCAGGCCTGGGACGCGGTGGTATCCTTCTGCGAGGAAGTCATTTCGCAGAAGGAAGCTGCGGAACGGGAGCGGGAGATCACCTCCCTCAACCCGGCCCGCAGCTGGCGCACCGGGCGTCGGAGGAGGGCAGACAATGCCCTCTTCCAGCCCCCCTAAATGGGTCCACAACATCTGGACCCGAGGCGGCGGCGCGTAGTATTCCACGCGCGCCCCTCCAAGACGGTACGAGGGGAGTGTCGCACAACTCACTCCCCCTCGGCCGAGACGAGGCCCGCAGTGACGGGCCGGCACCATCGGGGGTTGCGGAAGTATTTTCTGTTCCCGCGACCCCCAGCGCAGGTGTGAGAGGGAACACCCGGGGTGGTATATAGTCAGTAAGAGTCTGACAGACCCCTCCGCCCTCCCCAGGGCGGGGGACATCCATGAGGATTTCCCCCCGGTTCAAAAAAAAAAAAAAAGGTTAGGTTAGTTATAAAAATGTTCTTCCAAACATCGACATTATTACGTCACGGTTAGTTCTCCAACTGCAACTGCTATCATCATCACTTGTGTCTCAGACTGTAGACTGTCCAGTACAGTAATTAATATAAGGTGTTAAAAAATTAACTCTAAGAATTTCGTGGGTGCATTGTACTCATCGTTACGAACAACTTTTACTATGGGATGAACCCTTTTTTTTTTTTTTAAGGCTGGGAAATCATCCAATGACTGCTCCCGCTCTGGGTGGAGCGGAAGGGAGTGTCAGACTCTTACTGACTAAAACCCATCCATGTTCCTTCCGTAGCCCTTTATGTTCCGGGGTAGCGGTAACCCTTTCGGACAATCCCGCTTACCCGGCAGATGGGATGGAGATGGGTGGGATGGGATCGAGAAAAAAATATGAGCTGTTCCATACATTTATGCACACGTAACTCAATAAAATGTATGGAACAGCTCATATTTTTTTCTCGATTTCAGGGTTCATCCCATAGTAAAAGTTGTTCGTAACGATGAGTACAATGCACCCACGAAATTCTTAGAGTTAATTTTTTAACACCTTATATATTATGGCTACAGGACTACGAACTTCTCCAAACATAACTACCAGAAAGATGGATTGAAATTGTTTTGAAAATTACCATTATTTATTACTCTAACATTTGATAAGTATATAATAAGATTCGCCTACAGAATTGCCTTAACAGCTAGTACTATGGTATTTTAAACATGTGTAGCACGAGTGAGAGCAAACTAACCGCTTCGTGCACGGCCAGCTTGGCGAGCGGCTCCCGGCACACCTGCACGGTGAGCACGGGCTCGTGCTGGCACTTGAGCAGGTCCCACAGCGTCAGCATCCCGTTCGCCTTCGCCAGCAGCATAAGCGACAACCTGCACAAAGTGCCGTTATATTATGTGCAAGGTGGTGCGCGAGCCGCGTGCGTGCCGTACCGGGTGGGGCTCCAGGTGCCGTCGGTGATGCAGTGCCGGTCCTTGGGCGTCCAACAGATGGCCGAATCGCGGCAGTCCTCGGTCCACACGCGCGCCGTCCAGTCGCCCACCGTCAGGAAGTTCTTCAGGAAGTTGGGGTTGCGGCACAGCGCCCACACCGGTCCCACGTGCGCGTCGAACTTAACACAAAATCATTCATTATCGTAGGACAGCCGCTGACAGCTGTACCTCATGATGCATCTTGAACATTGAAATGGCTTACATCTGACGAAGTGACTGCAAGCTAGACCGGCCGACCAGCCGGCACGAGCAATCATTGTGCGAGCATGTTTGCGCGACGACAATCGATGCAGTTTCGCAACTAAACAACTCTTTTTGACCAAATGTGGTGCCAGTACTTACCGCAAAGGTGTCAATGTTTTTTCTCATAGGTACTCTGTATTAAATGACATGCAATTTGCTTTTTACTTTGAAAAGCAAAGATAGCGCTAATATGAGATAGTTTGACCACCAACACCCGTTCTTTGTGAATAAGCATAATAATCATTTCTTAAGCAAATTATCACTAACTGCTATCATTACAGGAAATTCCTAATGCAAAAAAAGATCATTTTATTTTCAGGAGTAAAACGTACACATACGTTGTAAAACGTACACATACGTTGTAATACGTATACGCATGTGCTAAAATATCGTGAAAGTGATTTATCTCTATCATGAGAAGTGCGCATATATGCGAAAAGCAAATAAGAGGCTTATTTGCGATTTGTTTTTCAGTACTGTCACCTTAGTTAGTCTAGATCAGTCTTTCAATCCTTATAGGCACTGCCTTACGACACTGCATGGACTGACATCGATACATATAATAAAACAGTAAAAAAACTGTCTGTACATTGAATATATTTAAAAAAAAAATTGAGGGCGGGTTTAGAAACACTAATAGAGCACGATTCATAAAAAAAATCTGTCTCTTTGTCTGTTTGTTTGTACACGCTAATCTTCGGAACTACTGGACGGATTTGAATGTTTTTAGTTGTATAGGTATTAAGTCTGGGTATAATAACATATAGGCATTTGTCTTGGAAACATGAACACTTGATGCAGAACCGCAACAGACCAGCTAAACTATAAGAGATACAAAAATGGAACCATAGCAAAAATTGTTCCATGAGATGAGCATTTTTTGCTGAGAGAATAAATTTGAAGATCTGGAACACCTGATGTGGGACTCCAAGAGCCCAGCTACTCTATAACATATAGGAATGACATTTTAGCAAAAGTTGTTCAATCTGATGAGCACTACCTGTAGATTAAAAAAAAATTAAGATCTGGAACACCTGCTGAGGAACTCCAAGAGCCCAGCTACACCATATAGGAATGACGTCTTAGCAAAAGTTGTTCTAATGGACATTTCCTGTTGACTTACAAAATGGAAGATCTGGATCGTCTCTAATCGTCTCGCGCATCCCGTGGTTTTCCCGTAACCGGGCTTTTAGAATTCGACATCAGACGTTTCAGATCTTCGATTTTGACGACCCCGTTGTCGCTGGCAACAGGATCCGCGTACGAATTCGCGGGCAGAAGCTAGTTTGAAATAAAATGTGACAATCTGCAAATACTTTGAAATACTACGAAAAATAATACGAAATCTTACTTTGGTTGGTATTTTTTCCACAATCGACTTCCCTTTGCGATTGCCACACATGACTGCTCCATCCTCAGTGCCCACCATGAACCGCGTGGGTATAGTTGGCTCGAACTCGAGCACACTGACTCCCTTCGCCCTGGACATGGACTGCACCTCGTTGGCCTTGACCATGTCTAGACAGAGCTCCTCAACGGGCTCGGTGAATTCGCGCAGGTCCCACCACTTAATGTTGCCGTCGGTGCCGGCCGAGAAGAACTCCATTCCAGACTTGGAGCTGCTGAAAAGCACGTTGCGCACGGCGTCGAGATGCGCCACGTGCATGGGGCACAAGTGCGATGGCGTGAGCGGCGCGCGCACGTCGAACGCGCCCACCTGTCCGTTGACGAGCGCGCACGCCAGCATGCTCTGCTCCTTAGGGTTGTACTGCAGGTCCAGCATGGGGCACGGCGGGACCAAGTTCGTCATGGGACTGTTCGAGTTCTCCACGTCCCATATGCATCCGTGGAGTGGAGAGTGAGACTCCCTGTGGAAGTCCACCAGGGCGTAGGACACCGCAAAGTATTGGCCTCCGTCTGGTTTCCAACAGATGGAGCTGATGGGCCGGCCTTTGTTCTCCGGGTTGTCGCGGTACACGTTCACAGTGCGGCACTCTATGATGTCTTGTCGCGGCATTTGGTCGAGCTCTGCGTAGTACGTTTCGTATATGTCGATGGCGTTATTTTGAAAGACATAGTGCTCCAAGGCCTTAAACACAATGAGGACAACAATGAGTAGCTATTCTCACGGAATGAAAAGGCATAGTAATGGTTAAATATGAGCCTTTGTCACAGAAATACGTGCATAGAAAAAGATAACCTAAGTGCATTTGACCCCGCGCAGTGGAGTTCCAAAATATGTTACTAAAAAGTCATTAACCTCGGACTTACGAGTAGGCCGATATGCATCTAAAAAGGTATAAAATATCGTGGAAAAGTGACAAGTCTGTTGCCAAGCAGTGGGAACATTAAAGACAAAGACCAATTAAGCTAAAACTCGAGAGCCTCCGATTCCTGGACTGTACCAAGTGGTAAGATGCTTCCACAGTAACGAGTGGCGTGCTCACCCCAGCATGCTTCATCACGCAGTTAACGTAAGTATCATCCTTTTCAATTCTACGGCGATATCTCTGCGTGGCTTCGGGGTCATTGATGTTCACGTCCTTTGGCCAGCCGCCTTCTGCATGGTTTGCGCCACAGTCGCTGTACTCCACCCTGCAATCAAAACTCCAGTAGAGCTGCGTGACACGCGTGAAACGTGTGCGGCCCGGGCAGCTACGTACCGCTCAGTGTTGATCTCGTTCTCCGAGAAGCAGGCCGTGTTCTGTGTGGGCTGGTTCACTGGGTTGCGCAGAATGTACTCCTTGGCCTCCAAGGGGTCGTGCAGGATGGTGTCGAGCAGCTGCGGCGCCAGCACGCTGAACATCGGCTGCTTGCCCAAGTTGCATCGCTTCACCGCGTACTCGCGCACGTCCATGATGATTGTTACAAAACAATGTTATAAAGTTCACTTCAAAATGTAAAACTCTATATTAAAATGAAACTACATAAAGTAAATACTAATAAGAAGAACTCAACCCCAAGGTTGTCTAAATGGTTGACAGTTTTGTTTTTTTTTGCAAACACCAAGCCACACATGGCCACACATCAACTAAAAGAAGACAACGCATTATTCAGAAATATACTGTTCTCTTAGAGCATTTAACCCTAGATAGGTTAAATGCTCTAAGGTTCTAGAATATTTTGTCGCTGGGAAGACGTTTAGGGGGCGCTGTTGGTAATCATTTTGTGCAATGACATTTGAAGTGTATTCAAAAAACAAGATATTAATTCCAACATGGGCCACGTGCCAAAATAACTTAATGTTACTGCACGCGATGAAGTTCATAGCTTCAAGCACAGCTCTCTCCATTGCCCTCTGGATGATTTTCAACCTTCCAAAAGGCCCATTGTGAGCCATCACGGTTAAGTGCCATGGATCATTACTGGCAACACGCAAAGACGTTCGTCTTGACTTGAGACACTGCGGCATCAGACATTATATTGTGTAGTTGCCCGAACGCTGCCCCACTGAGGCGGATTCGACGGTCGAAGCGGCGGTGCTTGGACGAAACTGTCCACCAATGGACGTCTTTCGGCTGAAATGATGACGATGATGATGAATTATACAATATTTGAAGTTTGTGTGGTATGACGCCATTGTGCGCCCGCGCCGCGTGCCCGACTAACTGTTTCTGTTGCAATATTTGATGAGTATTTATGAAAACGAATGCACTCTGTGGCTTGACGGGCTTGACAGCTGACATGCGGGTCCATGACATACCACATGATCAGTCTTATTATATTACTCTTTGCATCTCATACCACATGTTTTTTTACAATATAAAAACGAATATAACATGCAACACTCAGAACACCTATTAACTGCGAAATTTCACATCATCTGCATCCTTGCCAATGTTTAGTAATGACTTCAATAAAAACTATTAAAAGCAAAGTGGAAGCGAACGGGAACGGGCAGCAGATAGCCGAGCCTGAGTGGAGTGCGGTGGCATGGCGCCGCAGTTCCCGCTGCTCCAGCTGGGCACGCTGCTGGCGCGCCAGCTCAGCAAGCCCGCCGCCGACAAGATTAAGGTCTAGATCACTAGATCGATTACTATTATTGGTAGCTTTAGAATGTAGTTCTCGCTGCTCAGCTTGACAGGCATTTAATTTCCAACTACGTGTCAAGGCTTACTAAAAACTAAGTGATGGTGTGTGTGCGCAGAGGTTCGCCGTGGCGCACCCTTTGTTCCGGCGCTGGGTGTGCGCGGGCGCAGCGCGCGTGCACCACGTGCTTCAACTGCGCCTGCGCCTGGGGACGCTGTCACTGCGCCAGCCGCGCGTGCCGCCGCCCCTCTCCGAACAGACTGCGCTCAACTCCGGCGCCGAAATACTCGGTACACCTCCACGTCCGCCACGCTTTTGCACATCACAGCTGTCTTTAACTGATTATCTTTATGTTGGTCGTCTTCTTGTTCGCAGTGATCACATCATCAATTAATAATAATATGATTAACATCCATTTGTACTTTTATGTCTCCTTTCCGGAAAGAACTCACAATTTATATATTCTACCTCGAAGTTGAATTAAGAATTTATGAAATGCCTTACCACCGACCAGTCCATCGACAACCTTGATGCAAACCATAGTAGGTTTGTTGCCATTATAAAACAACATAGGTACTCAGTACTATACTGTTCCTATAGCAAACCATAGCTTAGTCCCAGTAATATTGTAATGTATTTGGATTATGTAGTTTCCGCGGCACGTCCCTCTCACGCTGTACTTGTCGGCAGGTGAACTAGCAGTGCTCGGCCTGGGAGGACTCATTGTTGTGTTCGAAGTGAACAGACAGTCGGACAAACAAGACGATAAGGTGCGCTGGTGGGGGTTCGAACAGAACAACTTACGTGGGATCATTAAGATATACGTAACTGTAGAGCCACTAGCCACATGAACAGGTACTAACAAACGTAGCCACTTCAGTTATGACGACGTTGTTTTGAAACCAAGCTCGCCCCTCTCGCGTGTCAATGTTCGAACACAGTCGCTACCACGGATTTTCGAAAAAAGTAAACATTGGTAGCATCATTATGGGTGTTCCTCCTCAGGGCCCGCTTCAACTTTCTAACCTGTTTCTTTCTTCTTTCAACCAAACAGACGTGTTTATTTATTTCATAACTATGGACGACTTACAGCTAAACAAACAGAATAATAAATAGGGTGTGAGACTGACAGCGAGATAAAAGTGTTCACTTCCGAAGAGATTGTTGCACTAATTGCTCTTCCCAGCTCACACGCAGCAAGTGGTGTGGGCCGTTCCCGTGGCGGTCAAAATGTGCTAATGCTCGGATTGACTTAAGAAAAACTCATTTAACCTAACAAGTGTGTTAGGTTCCATACCCGGTGCAACTTTTAAGTGGCGCAACGCGATACAAGAGTTTACAAACACTACATTTATTCAATGAAGCCGACTAAACATTCAAGTGGTCCTCAGGGAATCTATTTTCGGAAATCCTTGCTCAGTGCTTATATTTGGACGATTCCGGGATTTGTATGAATTCTGGTCCCACACTCCTATAGAAAAAAAAACTTGAGAGGTGTCAGGGGACACCTGGATGGAACGAAGTTTCTTTCGATTAATTAGTGAAGGAATTGTAATAAAATTCTGAAAAAATCTGTTCTAAAATTAACCAATCAAAAAATATTGATTAAAAAGACATCATATTTTACTCCAAAAAATATACCTTAGAAAGATAAAAAATAATCGTCGCGACACCACACTTTTCAATGCGAAATAGAACACAAAAATAGAAATTGTTAAAGAAATTACCTTACTTGGACTAAACTTAGATACGCATATAAATTGGAAATCCCACATACAAAATCTTAGATCCAAAATTTCAAGATTTTCATATGCTCTCCGAGAAATAAAAAAAACCACCGATCTTCAAACAGCGCTCACCACCTACTATGCGTATGCTTATGCATAGCTAAGCTACGGCGTTACCCTTTGGGGAAATAGCACAGATGCACCAACACTATTTACCCTTCAAAAGAAATTGGTTAGGATTCTAGCAAATATCGATCAAACTGACAGCTGCAAGCCCCACTTCCAAAATTATAACATTTTAACACTCCCCAGTATATACATATTAGAGACCTGTAAATTTGTTCGTAAGTACCAAGAATTCTATACAAAGCGCGAGGACATACAATCACGTTACACACTCCGACACAAATCATGATTAAATATTCCACATTCTAAAAATACATTCTACAAGCCCCTATGTAATGTCCATAAAAATTTATAACAAACTGCCTGAATTAATAAAAAAAGAAGATAAATTAAACATATTTATAAGAAAATTAAAACAATTCCTAATAAAAAAATGCTATTATAATATAAACGAATTTTTGAACGATAAAGTATAAAGAATCCCTTCTATTGTATTATTGGATTTATTTTAGAAATTAGATGTAAGATTTGCTAGTTAATGAAGGCTTCCTCTCTCCTACTATTTGTTGCTGTGCCCGACAGGGTCCATGATGATCAAAATTTTAAATTTACCACCTAAGTATACATAGTGGAATGCAAATAAAATTTGAGTATTTGAAAGACGAAACGAAAATAACTGGGTTGCTTTCTATGAGAGAGAGAGAGAGACAGACAGAGACACGCCGTACGGCTCACTACTATAGCAAAAAGTGTCGTTACAACTTTTGGTCCCCTTTCGCAACGCGTGATAAGGAACTTCGTTCCAAAGGGAAAGCAACAAGGAAATTGAAAAGGATAAAATAATAATAACTACGTGTAATACATCGTTGGATGGATTTTTAAGTTGAACAAATGAGACAACACCAAATCTGTGTCCGTTCAGAGATGTCAGTTTAACAACCTTTCCCTAATACAATGCGGTTTTTGAATTAATACTAGTAACATCTACTAATAATGCCGGGACTTAGTCGATGGATCAGGTTAAGTAACACTTGCCACAGTTGGTTCGTGAATGGGTGACCATCTTATCATATTAAGACCCCTACGTTCCTCGGAAAGCACGTTCATGGATCTTGACAGTCTTTTTGGGTCGTTAGAAGCCCGAAAGTCTAACAACTAGTCCTACCTAGGGGTACCACCCAGTAACTGGGTTGTAGAGGTCAGAAAGGCAGTTCATCCATGTCATTTACTGGTATTCAGCTGCATCCAGTTAGTTTGGAAGCACAAAAAAACGATATACATACCAGGGTTGTTACGGATGCAAAAATTTAGACATCCGCGGATGCAGATGCGGATGCGGATTATTAGAAGATCACATCCGCGGATGCGGATTCGATGCAGATGCGGATGCGATGCGGATACGGATTTTATGATTTTAAAAGGATAATTATTTTAAAAAAATCCTTTTAAAATGCCAAAATCCGTATGCATAAATAACTGAAAAGCAATTTAATTTTAACGTTAATAGGTCTAGATACTGCTTGTTATTGGTGGCGACATTTCACTTAATATTCATATCAAAATATTCATTAAACACGCAAAAAACTATGAAGTAAACAGTAAACACTCTCTGTAACTATAATTTACTGACAATGAGAAAAAACACAACAAACGCAACAAACCTGTAGGATCTTGTTACCAAATGTGCGCCTTCCTATTCGTCACTTACCGAATTAAGTTAGCAATTACCGAAAGAAACGCGAAGCACGTGCCACTCTGGCTCCGCCCACTTTCTTTACATGTAGTTACTTATTTGTTGATGTGAATCTGCATCGGTTAAAACTCCGCATTGATTGATGCGGATGTAAATGCGAATGCAGATGTCTGAATTAATGCGAATATTCCGCATTTACGGATGCGGATGCGAATATTCGTAACACCCCTGATACAAACTATTATCAAAAAAAAAACATTATTAGGCTATTGCTTAAACCGCCATGTTTAATAAATGATAACTCGAAACGGAATTTGGCGCCGTAGTTACTTTTGTTACGCTCAAAAATACTTATCCAACATGTCGCTGTGAGGGTGGGACCATTTGCATCCTCCTTAATAAATGTAAAGGAACTGTTTACACTATTTCGTGCTTCTATCATTTGTTCGGTTCATACTGTGCGTGCTCTGTCAGGCATTTTAAAATTTATATTAAGTAGATGCTTACCCATCTGCAAGCTGTAGGTAGTAGAAATATGTATATAATTATACTAGTAACTCAATTTATGTTAATTTCATGTTCATGAAATCACCGGTAAACCAACATTGTCTTGCAGTGCCCTACCAAGATTCATGTACAAAAACCGACAGTAATAACTGAAAACTACTTAGTTTGTTCAGAATCGTAAGAAGCATTGATTCAAAATCAAAGTCTTTTGTTCAAAATTAATTATTATCAGTTTTTGAACGACAAAACTGTACAAGATAGTGCCCCTACCATGTATGCGGTACAGTATAGCATACCAAAGAACATGTAGATATATCTATATGGAAAAATATTCATCTTTCCACTACTCTGTAACTATTTACTGCTAAAAGAATAACAAAAAAGAAACAAGTATGCATGTGGGCAGATATTGGAGGAGGAGTCGCAGCGGCTGGCGGTGCAGCTGTCGCTGGCGGAGCTGCGGCGTGAGCTGGCGCTGCAGCAGCAAGACATCGAGCGCTTGCGCGCCGCACTGCGCCGCCTTGCAGCGCAGCATCACCGCGGCGTGCCTCGGCCGGCTGTATCCCCGTCGCCGTCGCTGCCGCCGTCAGCGTCCGCAACACCACCGACGCCTACGTCTCCACCAGCACAGATGACAGCGACTTCAGCACCGCCCAAGTCAGAGTGTCCAACACCACCGACGTCAGAGCGTCCTCCATCGCCGGAGTCAGAGTGTCCAAGAACACCTACTTTAGATTGTGCGCCACCGCCGATATTAGAGTGTCCTAAGCCAGTGACATCGAAGTGACCAACAGCGCTGATGTATCTACCGTCTATTGGAATCATCGTTGGTCCCCCGCCGCGCCACCGCGCCGCCCTTAGTCTGCCTCACTGCTAACGTCCGCGTTATACATGTTGACGTTCAAACTAAGTGTGAACAATGTTATAGCAAGTTGGTCACACGGGTGGTGATGGTAGTTTTCACAGATTAGAAGTCGACTCAATTATTCGGTTACAGATTACTAAAGTAAAAACTATCTCCACCAACACATAACTGCAAAAAAGAAAGCAAATTATTAAAACGCTTTTAAAAAATGGCATACATTTTATTTATTTAAACTTCTCGCCCACAACAAAGGCGGACGAAACATTTTAAAAGCAACGTCTATAGGTAAGTGGCAAAGACGATGATCGCGACGATAGGCCGTGGTGGAGCAAATGTTAGGCGAGTGGACTGAATACAAGTATAATTATTTTCGTCTGCGTGGAGTTCGGCTTTAGCACAGTATCAGGATAAAAAGAACATCCTCTACATCCCCTTTAGGGATATTTTTAGCGTATGTCCTTTCCCGGGATACAATCTATCTCTCTGCCAAATTTTATGGAAATCCGTTTAGTGGTTGCTCGTGAAAAAACATACAGGCAGACAGAGTTACTATTGAGTTTATAATATTAGTCTGGATACGTACTTGCTACAGCCGCGAATCATATTTTGATCAACATCAATACTTTTCTGCGAATTTAAAAAAAACCTAGGACAAATAAACTTCGCGGGCTACCCTGGCGCTTCCCCCATAAATAATTGACCTTAAAAACTTACTAAATTGCATTCAGTGGGAATGATTCTAATATACTTTTTTTCTGATCACATGGCCTGGCTGATTTGCATCATTACATGAAGTAGCGAGTTAAGTCCCTTAACGTTTAAACGTCACACTTCACAGTGTAAAACTGTCAGTTTTGGACTGGCGTTTGGGCATCATGTGTGTTCGTCGAAACCCGGCCTCCACCAGGGGCTGAAACTCGTTCGGTTCGCACTAGACGATTCGAAATTAACGAATTCGTGATGATGAAAACAATCTATATAAAATACGCAACTTAGGTGCATAATGGGTTGTTCATACTTTAAAAGGGTTACGACTTGTTTAGGGTTCCGTACGAAAATGGTAAAAGGGAACCCTTATGGTGCGTACTCAGTCTGTCTGTCACAGCTACTAAACTTGAAATTTGGAATAGATTTACCGTTACGTGATGTTTGCCCAACAATTTTGCAAATTATAAAGAAATAAAAAATTGTTTTTTGCAACAGGGAATTAAAAGTGTTCTTAAAAATTGGAAGTGGGGCTACTAGGGCATGTGGGGTATCATTTATGAAAGAGCGCCGCTGTTTGCAAATTCTTATTTTTTTTTTAGGTCGCATAGTTTTTGATTTTTGATAAAGAAATCCCGTTTCCTTCATCTCCGAAGTTTGCTTAGAGAAAAATCCTGAAATATTTCTGTGTAATATAAGTTTATGTAAGGGTACAGGAAGAATAAAACGATGTCTCCAAATAGCACTCTTTTTCAGAAATCATCAACGAATTATATCTTTTTTTTCATTTTTCATTGCTACTTTACCCTTTGCCTTGGTTGCGTCACAATCTCAAGACCCGTTTATCCTTCAATGGAAATTGCGCTCCAGGCTATCCATGACCCACCGCCTTAACTCACCTTCTCTTCAAAATAGCATTGCTGAGAACTTTGAAATGTTTTGAAAATTCTATGTTCGACTGTATGTATTATTTTTTATGTATGCCCACCGATTTCTCCGTCAATAAATTGTGAACCGATTTTGGAAATTATTTTTCTGTTTGATACGGTATACTCTCGATGGACGATGGGACCACCCCTATACATTTTATTAACTTCGCTTGAACAGGTTTTGAGCAAGCTTCGATAATACGTATTCAATCCACTCTTTTTATCTTGATGATGTTTTAGTACTTCAGGTCACTGTTGTTTACATAGAAAGTTTAGTAGTGGATACGAATTGGGTAGGGACTGTGGGAAAGGTTTCATGAACAAGAACAAGAAGAAAGGCTGAAAAAACTTTTCAACAGAAAATCAAAAAATAATAGCTTAGAAAAACTAAAAAAAAACCTTTTAATAGAAAAGCAAACTACGAAGTAGACAATAAATTTAAATTAAGAATAGTGTGATTAATAAAAAATAGTTATTTGTTATGCAAGGCTGGAAAGTTGATTTTTGACAGTTGAAACCTGAGTAAGCGAAGGATTCTAGGGTTGAACCATGAGCGAAGCGAGTGGTTCAAATATAGAATCCTGAGCGTAACGAAGGTTTCAAAGGTACGAGACGCAGAAAAGCTTTGCTGCCGAGCGCAACACACAATTTTTCACCTCACTACAGCGAGGAAACTGCTAGGTGCAAGAAAACAGGTGTTGTTGAGTTTTATTTTGTTCGAGCGTCTCAGATACATTGACTCATGTGAAGAAAATAACAGATACTTGGCAATGTATCTTATGAGTTACATAGAATATCTCCAAAATTAAATACCCTGTATTTTGTTCTATATCCTAATTGTCCTCTAAGGAGAATAAAAGAAAAAAAACTAATTTAATACAAATAACTAACTAATTTAATTTAATACAATCATATTTATTTTTGCCAAGCAAAGGATTAAATAACATATTATATTAGTATTTATTTTATTTAAAAAATTAAACTTAAATTACTACACAATTGGGTATTTGACAGGGTAGTATTTTTATGGCATATTCAAATGTGACGTCACAGATTTTTTTAATCAAATGGAATACTTATTAACATTAATTCCAATTTTACAATTATAAAAAATATTTAATTTCTGTACTGTGATGGAAGTTTTTAAGGTGAGTGGTATTATTTAATATTTTATTTTAGACCGTTTCATGCATTTTCAGTGGACTGGCAGTATAGAAAATTATTAATTAGAAAGGTTCGAATTTTAAAAACTCTTTCCACGTTAGAGAGCAAAAAGCGATTTTGGGCTCAGATTTCGAATGACAAACAGACTCTTTCCGAGCCTGTGAGGTGAAAAAACATTTTGTCGTATTGATGTTAATTGTTATAATATTTTAATGACAGATATTGGTAAGTGGGAGTGCCTACCGAGATGACGACTAATAGAGAAGTAAATGGAAGAAAAAGACATGTTGCGCCGACCGCAAATAAATTGGGGTCAGGGCAGGAGAATGATGATGAACATGATGATTGGTAACAGTGAATGTCATCATGGAAATATCTTAAAAGCACCCCACGCTTTTCGACAATATTTTTTTTTGTTAATTTAAATAAATTCCATTTTCATTCTTATTTTTTTTTCTATTTTTTAGTATGCTTTTCTTTTACCTAAAGCGTGTTTTTGTTTATTTTTTTTAAACAGTTATTTATTTTCAAATTTTTTGTTGGGTTATCTACAAAATCGCGTTTGTTAGTTTGCCACTAAATAAATTATATCGGATTCGGAAAATCGCTAATCCTGAAGGTCCTGCTCAGGAAAACGGGACAACCCTATGGGACTCACTGTTAAGATAATTGCATTGTTATCGGTCTTTGATTAATGTTTGCAAAGTTTCAATTTAATTCGACGTTTCGAAATGGGTCAGTCCCGTTACATACATACATACAAACCTTATTAACCGAAACCGAACCAAAAAAATACTACAAATTGAAAAATAGGGAGGGAGGTATCGCAATTTATTGGGCATGATTTTTGAACCCATAGCCGCTCAACTGTTGAAATATCAAATACTGATTGAAAATAATAGAAGAACGAGTAGTGCCTCACTAGTTATGCATGCTGTACCGATCCCCAATATTACGTCATGTTAGCCGGTGCGCTCCCAGGGCGGCCTCTGCTGATGCAGCATTCACAGTATGGTCGCGGATTGTTATGTCTAACGCCCGGCGACGGGAGAGATAAGGGCCTAGCACTAAGAAACATTGTATTAGATTTAAGAAGTTATTTTTAGTCTGGATTAAACGATCTTCGTGATCAGACTCATTTGTTTTCTTCAAAAAAACATTCGGCAGTGCCTCCGGAAGTTAACTGGCGCAGCCGGTAGGATATCCGCTGTATAGGCTGTGTTCGAACACACAAAAATCGGTGTCGCGCGCGGCTCACGGGTATTCTCGAACCAAATAAATAAGTTTAACGCATCTGGCGCCGAGGTTTTGAAGATTCCTGTCCACGGCACGAGCAGCTCTACGGGTAGGCATGGGATCGAGCGGACTGTAAGTAGACCTTTTTACTATCCTGCCTCGTCCTTGTTACTTCCTGTGTTGCTCCTGTAGGACTTAATTTCGTAACTTTTAAATTCACATCGTTGAAAGTTATTTGACTTCTGCACAAAATTGGCAGGCCTATCTTTAAGCTAACTTTACATTAAGACATAAGATTCGTAGTTTATTTCGATAAGTAGATTAAATTAATTAAATTAACTTTTTAACTCACCTCGTTAAAAGTTATTTAACTTCTGCACAAAATTGGCAGGCCTATTTTTAAGATAATTTCACATTATAACTGATTTATGATTAGTATTTTTTTATTTTAATAAGTAGATTAGTTTGATTAAATTGTTAATAAAATGCAGAATCAAGCCGGGGAAGCCTTCCAAATGATCCCTAAAGATATTTTAAGTCTTATTCCCAAATATGATGGTTACAAAGATATTTTGAATTTGTTCCTAAGAAAAAGTGAATATATTTTAAGAAACTTTAGTGGCCCCAATAATGCTATTCAGTCAACTTATAATTTCCACGCTATCACTAGTAGATTGTGTGGTAGAGCAGCGGCTCTATTAAATGAAAGAGAGGACATAACTACATGGGACCAACTAAGATCTATTTTTATCCAACATTTTGGTGACCCCAGATCAGAGGACTGCGTCGCTACGCTATTGAGCTAGAAAATTTAAAAATTAAATCTAACGAAACGTATTTGGAATTCTGTAACAGAATCCAACAAATACGCAGCACTCTGTTCTCCAAGGTCAATTTGCTTGCTAATGAGGAGATGAAAGCTGCAAAAAGGGTGATTTACAGTAATTTGTCTCTTAACGTGTTTTTATATAATCTGTCTGAGGATTTAATCAGAATTGTTAGACTCAGAAATTGTACAAGCTTGGAAAGTGCGCTCAGTGTCGTCATGGAAGAGGTCAATTTTGAATTCCAGTATAACGCGAAAAATAATACAAAATTAGCCCCGCATCCTTCAACCACTAATAATAACTTACATCGTTTTAAATCCCAGCCTCAAATCAAACCTAATGTTCCATTCTTAAATAATTTCGGCTATCCGGTTAACCAAAACTTCAAGTTTGGAGTTCCGCATCCGCACCAAAGTAACGCTAGGTCTGGTTTCAATAATAACTATAGATTTAGTGTACCAAACCAAACTTACTTCAAACCAAATATGCAACAGCCTCAAGGTTATAAACCGGTGTACATTTCAGGACATCCGCAGAATCAGAACAATTTTAAATTCGGTATTGTACCTCAGCAAGGATTTAGACCCCAATTTAATAACACACAGGGTAGACCCAATTTTAATCCGCCAAACTAGCAATTCAAATTCGGTATACCGCCACAACAGCAACCACAGCGAAACTTACCCCAGTCACAAGGCACTGATGTTTCCATGCAAACTGCCCGTCCCCTTAGAAACAATATGATTACAAATAACTCTGATAATGACAATTTGTTTTACATATACAGTATGAATTTTTAGTCACCGTCCAAATTTTGATATATTAATCCTTTACGAAAATCATTGAATACGTGTTTTTCCTTTTAGTATCACTCAATACAAAAATATTGAGGTATCACATCACAAAGTTATCTATAAAAAGTTGATGTTTCTGGACACCGCCGCGCCGCCGTGCGTACGGGCTAGGTAACAACGCGGGCCGCCCCGCCTCGCGCGCCGCCGCTATTCATTGATAACACAATAAATGAACAAAGTTGCAAATCCCTTCATACTTTCAAGGGCTTAGGACCGGCAATTAGCAAAAGGTTTGTGCTATGTTCACCATGATTAGAAAGTAAAAATAAATGAGCTAAATAAGAACTTTAACACCTTATTAAGTCATTGACTGCCACGCAGCAGACACAATAGAAAAACTATTGTTCGCGGCTCACCGGAGACCGCGTTGGCGCTCAACGTGTTAAAACTGTACCAAAACTTTTTGCTAATAGGCGTATTTAAAAAATTTGAATCAACTTATGTACACATAATTAAAAATCTAATCAAAATCATCTTAGAACAATCACATTAATAATAATTAACAGTACTTTAATAAATGTTCAAAATGCATACCGTTTCTCTCTAAACAGAGTCTTGCACGTTTTTGCACATTATTTTTAATTTTGTTGAGCACTACAGTGTCACTTTTCACTTGGTCGAATGCACGTACAATTTGCGCTTTGGCCCCAGTATTCTGTTGCCAACAATTCCAGCCCACACATTTGCGCTAAACCGCACTTGGTGATATGTTTCTCGTATCATGTGTGGGTTTCGAAATGACCACCAATGTTCATTATGCTGATTATACAGCCCCACTCGAGTAAACATGGCCTCGTCAGTCCACAAAATATCAGCTTCAGGGTGTGCGATCAGCCACTCGCAGAAGGCTCGACAGGGAACGGCGTCTGCGTCGTTCAAGGCCTGTACCTTTTGGAAATGGTACGGGTGCAACCCAGCAACATGGAGAAGTTTCCACACGGCATATTGGCTTACACCGAAGCGCCGCGCTGCATCTCGTGTACTCGATCTAGGGCTCCGTTCAAAGAAATCGAAGATAATCGTCTTCGATCTCTACTGCGAGTCTCGGCCTGCCACGTCCTTGAGCGTGTGTAGGAGCTATAAATTGGCCATGGTCTAGTAGCCTCTGATTCGCGGCCAAAATCGTTTGGCGATTAGGTACTAAAGGATTTATTATACCTTGATTGCGAATGCGAGGAATACTTTCTGCTTCGTACAGTCTTTGGGCACCGTTCAAGCTTTCACCACTAAGTAAGTAAGATCGCACCATTTCGTAATACTCGCGGTAGGAATACATTGTAAACAAATTCACGATAGCGCGGGGCGCCGGCGGCGGGTTGCGCGGGAACACGGAAGTAAGCGCTTGCGCCGCAAAAGGGTGCGCGGGGCCGACTAAAGAAAGGATAGATCATAGATGTGCCGCGCAGGTGTAGCGGGGCGGGGGTGGACGGGGGTAAGCGGGGTGCGCGCTGCCCTTTTCATTGAATGTTTGCGCGGCAAGTGTAGTATTATTAACGTATAACTTAGTGACCAAGCAGAGCGGATAATTCTTTCGAGAAAATAATTTAAGATGAAAATTTTACGTATTGTTTTTTTTTTTTAAATAGACTTAGTGAATGATACCTAATGCCTAGAATTAATTTGGACGGTGACTAAAAAATCATACTGTATAATAATAATAATGAAACGCACATACTACTCTGTCAAGAAAGTACCGGGAAAAGATCAATAATACACAAAATGTCTGTTATTCATCCAAATTTATTTTATCACCTTCAAAGTATGCTCCTTTAGAAACGATACACTAGCGCCAACGAATAATCCATTCATCAAAACATTTTTTAAACGCTGCTTCCGGAATTGAGTTCAGTTCTCGCCGCGAATTCCCCTTTTTCGGTTTCGGTTCAGTTGGAAGGCGCCACTCCGAAGCTTGTTGACTAGTTTGCATGTCAAACTCGTAAACCCACGTCTCGTCACCAGTAACAATGCGTTTCATGAATGTTGGGTCAGAACTGACTCGTTCTAGCATGTCCTCAGCGACTTTCATGCGATTGAGTTTTTGGAGAAAATTCAGATCTTTTGGGACTAGCCGAGCAGCAACATGTTTCATACCCAAATGATTAGTTAAAATGGTACGGATCGACTCGTGAGATACAGAAAGTTCGGCGGCTATCTCTCTCAGAGTTGAATGGGGATTTTCAGTCACTATTTTCTTCACTTTTGCGATGTTAACTTCAGTTGCAGACGTCGACGGCTAACCAGAGCGAGGCAAATCTTCCATCACATCTCGACCGCTTTTTAACGCTTTGAACCACTCATAAGCACGAGTTTTTGATAAAGTCGATTCACCGTAAGCCTTCTGTAACATTTTCAGTGACTCCGAACACGAAATTCCATTGGCGATGCAAAATTTAAGACAAACTCTTTGTTCGATATTTTTGTCCATTATGAAATTCGCAATACACACTATCTATGATATTACTAAAACCAGCACTGTATTTAATAATAACAGATGCAACTCAAACTCCGCGCCAAAATGGAAAACAGTTGTGCCAATCTAACAACTACAAAAAAACCAAAAATTTGAATTTGGAACCATAAACAAATCATCCATTCCCGATACTTTTTTGACTGAATGTATTCCAAGATCAGGATTTTCAGCCTGATCACGTAGAATGTCAAAATAATTTGCAACTTAATGAAATTTATACCCACACCGACTATGACAATAATTCCTACTCAGAAAATGTGGAGCCCGTTTCCGACGTGCCTGACAAACCAAGAAGAATACGTAAATTTTCCTATAGTGGCCTCGGAAAACGACCAACCGAATTAATACATCTACATTGCAATAGTATAAACCGATTACCACACATCTATATTCCGGAAATTGATGCCCTCCTAATGATTGACACCGGAAGTACCAGAAGTTTTATCAGTCCAGGAAAAGCCGATCAATACTTTCTGCCTACAAATATAACGAACCGTTTGAAGTTATTAGCAAACATGCACGTAGCTCACACAACCAAGTTATATACATACCCTTATTGAAAACTTTCAAAAGTTCTCTTATACACAAGTTCTATGTTTACGATGTCGATAGGCGATACGACGGATTAATTGGTTCTGATCTCTTAAAAATGTTAGAAGCAACAATAGACATGAAAACGCAAATTTTACGAACACGAGATACAGAAATACCTATAGTTTACCAAACAACTGGGGCAACACAGCCCGTGTGACATCTGACTGTGTATTTTTAAATTAATTATAATATAAATAAACATCCAAATTATATAAACAGTGGTGCGGCAGACTGCAATAACTATAAATGACGTGTGATATTATTTGTGACACTGTAAAATAAGTGCAGAAGTATCTATGACAATAGTTCTTGAAAGTTCAGTTTCTAGTATTCAACGCTATTATTAATAATCAATCCGTGTTCACAACAATAAAATAACTGTTATTTACAAACTGTGACATAATCAATAAGTTTTAGTGAATATTAAACCCCTACAACAAAAAACTTTAAAAACAAAAACAGTTAAGAATATAATTTTGAAATTTGGACTTTGTACTTTGCGACTGTTCGACAACTGACGCCATTAGTTAGTTAGTTACTTTAAGCATCGAGTAGATGAACTAATGATCAGTCCACTAGTGCCATTGCAGCCCCAAGCGGCAAGTGGAAGAACTAAAGTGTTACCATTACACAAAAATATAAAGTACAACTAGCGCCATTACGGCCTCAAGTGGCCAGTAGAAGAACAAACGTGAGAACAAACGTGATACCAGACCAAAAAAAAACATTTTGTAATGGTAGAAATTTTGTTAATTTGCTAAAAATTAAAGGTTATCAATACCAAATTCATAAAATAATTTCCAAGTCAAACAAAAACAAAATAAGACAAGATGACTTCACCTAATGACAATATAACCTACCGCAAACTACGTAAATCGAGTTCATTATCTAACTTGTCTAATATAACAAATAGTAGTGAGAAAGCTATATTTGACACCACAATGATGAGCATACCAGACAGTCTACATGATAACAGCGACATTATAGGTGATCTAAATGAACAAATAAAAAACCTCACGAAGCAATTAGATAGTGCACACAGTGAAATAGAAAATCTAAACGTTGAAAACTTTAGATTAAAATCGGATCTACAAAAAATGATCAAAACTTCTAATACATACAAGGAAATATGCTCATCACCATGCAGAAAACCTATGTCACCACTTCACAATAAAAAAACCCGAAACCGAGATAAGGAACAAAGTTCGCGAAGCATTACTGACACATTTATAAGTGACCGACAAATCAACTGTTCAAAAACCACGTCAATCATGCATAATAAAGAAACACAAACAACTCACACTCCGGGAAAATTTAATGAAGTTCCTACAATTTCGACTCTAAGTGAAAAGATGTCAAATAATAACAAAAAAGAGGCAGCAAGAAAGCCTAGACAAAAAAACAAATTATGCATATTGAGTAGCAGCACAGCTAAGGGATCCTTATCTACAATACAAGAAGTTTATTCAAACCACTCTCACTACTGCCACTATATCAAGACGAACAGCAGCGCATCTGGACTTCTAAGTGACATAGAACTTAAATTAAAAGGTTTCACGGAAAACGACTACTGCATACTTTTTATCGGTGAAAACGACATAAAAGAAGAAAGAGATCACATAAACAAAATACATCAAATTAGAACAAGCCTGCAGAAAGTAAATCACACAAATATAATTGTATGTGCAGCCACCTATGTTGCAGGTGCTCCAATATATAACTTCAAAGCAGAGATGTTCAATAATCTCCTGTATTTGGATATACAAAATAATGAATATGCGTACTTCTTTGATAGTAACCGTGACCTGACGCCTGATATGTTCTCTTATAGAACTGGAAAAATAACTAACTACGGAATGAGAAACATACACGACCGAATTATAAGCAATATATTATACGATTTAGATCTGTTTAATCAAGAAGACCAAACAACTGTTACAAATAAGCTGGAAGACGACGGATATAAAAACCACGACTTTTTTCGTGTATAATCACATGTTTATAATGCACCAAAATGTAAATGGTCTAATAAGTAAATCGGATTTATTAGGTACTCATCTAAATGAACTCTCAGACGAGGGTAAGTCAATTGATATCATCTGTATAACAGAACATAACATGAAACAAGACGACTATCAACATTTAAATATTGCAAATTATTCATTAGCGGCATGCTATACTAGACATGATAGAAACGGGGGGTCATGCATTCTAGTCAAAAACACACACAAATTTGAAGTAATTAACTTAAAAAAATGGGCCATACCTCATCAAATAGACTGTTGTGCAATAAAGCTTACTTCTCACCCTATCATTATTATTTGTATTTATAGACCGCCAAATAGCAATAAAGATAAATTATCTATGTTTTTTGATAATTTAGACATAATCTTAAAAACAAACTGTTTGAAACGTAACAATAAGATCATACTGTGTGGCGACTTTAATATAGATATTAGCAAAAATTGCAAAACCTCTTTAACTTTTCAAAATATACTGCGCAGCTACAATCTAATTCTAGGTACTAGATCACCAACACGTCTATGCAGTGGGACCTGCATTGATAACATTATTCACAACATCAGAGGGAGTAAATGTGAGGTTAAAGAATTAGCAATATCTGACCATACAGCACAAATACTAAAATGTCGTGTCAAAAAAACTTGTACACTAACGCATTGGTTTATTCATAAACGAGACTATAGCGAAGACAGTATCAAAAAATTCATAGAATGTCTTCAGAATCTAACTTTTCATGACGTATTTACGTGCTCCGACCCCAATAATGCATTTAATGAGTTCCATGACACCTACAAACTGTTCTATGACTTATGCTTTCCAATTAATAAAATAAAAATTTCGGTAGTAAAAAAAGTTAAGTGGATATCAACGGGTATAAAAAAATGTTCCAAACGAAAAAGGGACATGCTATGAGAATATCGAAAGGCTCCTAACCTGGAAAACAAAAAGAAACTTAAAACCTATACTAATAGACTGAAACGTATAATCAAACAAACACAAAGGGCCCAAAATTGTCATCTTATACGCAACTCTGAAAACAAGAGCAAAGCTACATGGAGCATAATTAATAAACATAAAATAAATCACGCTAAAGAAGGAATAGACCAGATAGTTATCGAGAACCAAGTTATTAACAGACCAGAACAAATAGCCGAATCGTTCAATGAATATTTTATAAAACAATTTCAATCCAAATCTGACATTCACTATAATAATACGCTGACATCTGACACAATTTCTAATTCAATATTTATGATTCCCACGGTACCCCATGACATCATCAAAATAATAAATTCTCTGAAAAATACTAATAGCGCTGGATATGATGAGATAACCACCAAAGTAATTAAGGCTACATCTTTCGTTATTGCACCAGTGCTCAGTTACATTATCAATAATTGCATTGAAAAAGGTATATTCCCAGATAAACTAAAAATTTCTGTAATTAAGCCAATGTTCAAAAAAGGCACCAGGCAAGATCCTGGCAACTATAGACCTATTGCCCTAATTCCAGTATTTTCGAAAATATTTGAAAAAATAATACATAAAAGTATATACTCCTTTTTAGAAACCAACAAAATCTTAGTGAATGAACAATTTGGTTTCAGGAAAAAATATAGCATTAATAACGCTATTTATGCGCTTGTTGAACATGTTCTTACTAATATGGACAACAGTACTCCCGTAGTCGCGTTATATATGGACATGACGAAGGCCTTCGACTATGTGAGCCACAAAATTCTCTTATACAAATTGGAAAGATATGGAATCAGAGGTAATATCTTTCAACTTATCCAATCATATTTATCAAATCGGGAACAATTTACATGCATAAAGAAAATCTGCCCCTATACTAAAACAGAAATCACATATACCTCTGAATATCGCAAAAGCTTATTTGGTGTGCCGCAAGGCGGTGTCCTAGCACCATTATTATTCATAATATATATTAATGACATGCCTAAAAGTATCTCTAATCCAATGATACACACATCAAAAGTGTCTAGGGATCAACATATATTTTTGCAATAACTTTTCTCTTGATTGATATTAATTTAAATTTTCTTTAAGGATTCATCAAATAAAGTGTTTTCGTTTGTCACAGTAACGATAAACCAAGTCACCTTTGCATTAATAAAGAAATTTGCCATTTTCCTAATAAAGGGATTTTTGACATTTGAACCACTAACATTAAAGTTCGAAAAAAAGACTGAAATAACAGTTTTCTTTAAAATTTTATTGGGTAACTTAAACAATTAATAATCCGTGTTTCTACCGCGAACACTAACAACACAAGAACATCGGTTTGGCATACTCAAAATGAGTTCATCCAAATCACGCTGTGGAATGGCCGCCCATGTTCGTTGCAACAACAAAAAAAGGTCTTCTTGCAACTGGATACCCTCCATATTCGGCAGAGCTCTTCTCTGTAGCATATCCCATGCATGCTCAATCGGGTTCAAGTCTGGCGACTGAGCAGGCCAGGGCAGGACATTGATGTTAGCTGCGGCGAGAGTCTGTCTTACAACTCTTGCGGTGTGCGGTCGGCTTCATCACTCTTCAGGGAACTTAATTAGCGACCAAACAGTCAGAAACCGCTTGCATGAAGTGAACCTTCATTCCCGAAGACCGCTACGGGTACCACCTATAGCAATGCACAATCGTAGGATTCGATATCAATGGGCTCTTGAACACAGAAATTGGGCAGAAGAACAATGGCGTTTCGTGTGCTTTTCTGATGAGTCTCGTTTTGGTATGAGACCGGATACAAGACGTATACGACACTGGAGAACCCCTGGACGCCAACAGCGATTAAAATCCTGCCAGGAAGTCCATCCTTATAGTGGTGGAACCATCATGGTATGGGCGGGTATTTGGATCGGCGGAAGAACTGAGTTGATTTGGATCAGAGGCAACCTCAACGCTCAAATTTATGCTGAGACGATTGTATCTGACGTCATCGTTCCTCTACAAGTGCAAATCGGTCCCTTATTTCAGTTAATGCATGATAATGCACGACCGCACACCGCAAGAGTTGTAAGACAGACTCTCGCCGCAGCTAACATCAATGTCCTGCCCTGGCCTGCTCAGTCGCCAGACTTGAACCCGATTGAGCATGCATGGGATATGCTACAGAGAAGAGCTCTGCCGAATATGGAGGGTATCCAGTTGCAAGAAGACCATTTTTTGTTGTTGCAACGAACATGGGCGGCCATTCCACAGCGTGATTTGGATGAACTCATTTTGAGTATGCCAAACCGATGTTCTTGTGTTGTTAGTGTTCGCGGTAGAAACACGGATTATTAATTGTTTAAGTTAGGTACTTGTCATTGGTTGTAATGTCATTTAAACGTCGATAGTCTATAACCATTCTGAATTTATGTTCACCCGAAGCGTCTACTTTCTTTGAGACTAGGTGCACAGGGGCACTCCATGGCGAAAAAGACTCTTGAATTACATTATCTTGTAATAATTTGTCGACTTGTTTTTGTATTTCAGCATTTTGTAACGGTGGATGTCGGTAAGGTCTAATAAAAATAGGTACTTCATTTGTAGTCCGGATACAGTGCTTTACTTGGTTTGAGAATGTTAGAGGAAGCTGTTCGCAGTAAAATATGTCTCTATATTCAAAACAAAGTTTTTTTATAGCTTGGCGTTCCTCCGAATTAGTGTGATCTAGTCGTAATTTTGATAAATTTTGTTTCAGTAACTCGTCAATTTCATAGTTATTCGGTGACTCATCTGATGTTACGTTTATTTCACAGGTGTTAATGTCATTAAGTTTCGTTGTAGTCAATGGTTTAGTAAATGTAATAGTCACGCTATTTTGTGAAGCATTTTGAATAACGGTTGTCGCAAAATGATCTATGCATGTCAAAGTCAAAGTCAAAGTCAAAACATTTATTTCAAATAGGCCCAAGAAAGGCACTTTTGAACGTCAAAAATTAACAAGAAATAGAATTGATAATGCATGTAACAATAGCGCTAGGCATACGTACGTCATTATCAATTTTTTTAAAGTCAATGATTGCGTCACCATTATCAAGGTCAGTTGGTACTTTTACTAGTGTTTCGGTCCGGGGATCTAAAGTGATTTCACATGCGAGGCTGTAAATCATAAATCATAAATCATTTATTTCTTTGCAACATGGGTACAGGATATAGATGTTTTTGTTAGAAATGGTAGGTTCTCCATATTTCACCGTCACATAGGTATGCAAAGTTGTTACACTAAGAAACAAAAAAAACTACATGAAAATAGAAAATTACAAAAAACTTTGTTCATAAACATAATAGGAAGTCAGTTTAGTAATGTCTAACAAAAAATAATAATAATTAAAATAAAGTCATTCTGGAGTATTTCAGTCAAGATAAATCATATTCATATGTCAATGAAATTAATCATAATGCAGTTATACCTAAATAAATCGGATGTAGCAGGTTTAGCATCTCTCATTCAAATAATCATTGATCTGGTAATAACATTTTATAGCTAAGAATTCATGTAATTTCTTTTTAAATAAATCTATATCTTTTATATCTATTATATGTTTAGGTAGTTTATTGTAGATTTTCGGTGCCATACCTAAAATATTTTTATTGAAAATGGCTTTTTTATGTTGTGTTGTGCATATTTTATTTTTGCGGCGAGTACTTTCTGGGTGTTTATATAAGTGAGTGTTTGATTTCACATAGCTTGCTACTTCATAGTATATGTAGAGACAGGGGAGTGTAAGTAGCTGAAGCTTTACGAAATGTGGCTTACAACTATATTCTGTGCTTTGAATGCCACATATTGCTCTAATGCATTTCTTCTGCGCTTTGAACGCTGTTTCTCTATCCGGAGAGTTCCCCCAAAATATAAGCCCGTAGCGAAGAGTCGATAATACGTATCCGTGGTATGCCATTAATAATGTTGCTCGATTTGAGATTTTTCTTAAGTTATAGAGGGCATAGGAACATTGGCTAAGTTTTTTGCTTATATTTTCAATATGTGTTTTCCAGTTCATGTTTTTATCAATCCATATACCTAAGAATTTAGTATAATCAGTTTCCTGGATACTATTTTCTCTATATTGAATATTTAGTTTTTTATTTTTTGTTCGTTGCTCAAAGGAAATGTAAGTGGTTTTCTCTAGATTAATTTTTAGATTGTTTTCAGTGAGCCATGTTATTATGTCATTTAGGTTATTATTTATGTCATTTTCAAGTGTTTCGTGATCAGTGCTTCTAAATAATATAGTGCTATCGTCCGCAAATAATACACACATCAAAAGTGTCTAGGGATCAACATATATTTTTGCAATAACTTTTCTCTTGATTGATATTAATTTAAATTTTCTTTAAGGATTCATCAAATAAAGTGTTTTCGTTTGTCACAGTAACGATAAACCAAGTCACCTTTGCATTAATAAAGAAATTTGCCATTTTCCTAATAAAGGGATTTTTGACATTTGAACCACTAACATTAAAGTTCGAAAAAAAGACTGAAATAACAGTTTTCTTTAAAATTTTATTGGGTAGGTACCCTTTACCGAACATTAACGACTTATTTGACAAGCTAGGAAGGTCAACCTACTTTAGCACCCTGGACCTTGCTAGTGGATATCACCAAATCGAAATAGACCCGCAAGACAGACTCAAAACCGCACCTGCAACCTTCCAACGCGCAAAGGATAACGTGCTGAGAGGCTTGCAAGGTATCCACTGCCTCGTCTATTTGGACGACATAATAATATATTCAAGTAGTTTACAAGAACACATCGAGAAGTTAAGAAAAGTATTTGACCGCCTAAGACAAAACAACCTTAAAGTGACACTTGACAAAATAATGTGAGTTTCTGAGAAGGGAGGTACTTTATCTGGGACACAAGATTACTAAAGATGGCCTAGAACCTAACGATGACAAAATCAGAGCAGTACCTAACTTCCCACTTCCCCGCACTTCCACCGAAATCAAAAGTTTCCTTGGCCTAGTTGGTTATTATCGAAAATTTATAAAGGATTTTTCTAAAGTCACACAACCCCTTACCTCGTGCTTGAAAAAGAGAAATAAAATAGAAATGACTCAATCATATATCGATGCTTTCCAAAGGTGCAAAGAATTACTAGTCAACGCTCCTATACTACAATTCCCTGATTTTTCAAAGCCCTTTATCCTAACCACAGACGCGTCAAACTACGCCGTGGGTGCCGTCTTTTCACAAGGAATTATTGGCAATGAAAAACCCATTGCATACGCCAGCCGGACATTAAACAATGCGGAAACGCGTTATAGTACCATAGAAAAGGAATTGCTAGCCATAGTGTGGGCAGCAAAACACTTCCGTCCATACTTGTATGGACGCAAATTCATAATATATACAGATCACCGACCGTTAGCGTGGCTTAATTCAATCAAAGAACCAAATAGTAAGTTAACCAGGTGGAAACTGAGGTTAGCTGAATTTGATTTTGATATAATATACAAGAAAGGTAGCCAAAATAGCAATGCAGACGCTCTGTCTCGTATAAAATTAAATGTACTTACCAATAAAGACAATAACACATCCTTACAGGGAAATGTAGGTGATACTGAAAGACCTGACAGTCCAATAGCAATATCAGACTCTTCAGAAACGTTGACCGCCCCATCACCTTCAGACATTAACTCATCTTATCCAGTTCATTCGTCTTCATCTAGCACCCTCACAGCAGATTCATTACCTGAAACAATACACTCAGCCCAAGATATTGATACAGACGGCATCCCCATCCTGGATGAAGCTGTAGACACGAAGCCCCATCAAGTTCTTATCTTTACCTGGAATAGAAATCAATTATCAGTAAAAGATATATCACATGATAAACAGAAATCTTTGAGATACACTTACCAGTAGATAATCCCGACCTAGTAAAACAATTTTTTCTAGAATACATAAAGCCTAAAATAAAATATTTCTTTTATTTTGAGGATCAAATACACCGTAATCAGTTTACAAACGCTGTTATTAAACTATTTAAAAGAGATACCGTTAAAATTTATGAATGTACGAAAAGAATTATATACGTGGAGGACGAAGACGAACAACGTTCAGTCGTATTTACCTACCATCACGGTAAAACCAGCCATCGCGGCATTAAAGAAACTCTCATGAAAATAAAGCGAAACTACTTCTGGAGAAATATGGACGTAACTGTTGCTGCGGTAATTAATTCATGTGAAACCTGTAAAAAACTAAAATATGATCGTAAACCATTGAAACCAGTGTTACAATTAACACAAACAAAACCTTTTGCTGAAATATTCATAGACCTTTTCTCAATAGAAGGCAAATACTTTTTGACGATAATAGACGCTTTTAGTAAATTAGGACAGGCTATCATGATCTCGTAGTCCGTGCATTAATTAAATTTTTCTCATGCTATGGCGTACCAAATCGAATAAGTGCTGATCCCGGAACCGAATTTAACAACGCTTTGCTTAAGGAAACACTACAATTTTACAAAATCGAATTGCACATAGGAACGGCACATAATCCCAATTCTATGGGTTTAATAGAGCGCTTCCACTCAACCATCTTAGAAATATATCGCATCGCAAAATACGAGCGTCGAATTACCGATGCTGCCGACGTAATGACGTACGCAGTAATGTTCTACAACCAAACTATACATTCAACAACAGGTCTTACACCCTTCGAAGTTGTCTTTGGCCACACCGACTCAAATAGTTCTTTTGCAGTTAACTTTAATAAACAATATACGCAACAATTAGTTGTTGATCATGTGAAGCGAACTAAACATCTATATCAATACTTAACGGATAAAATATTAGCAAAAAAGGAAGAGGTTAAAGAAAACCGCGGTGGTGAAGAATCATTCGATATAAAAGAAGGGGACACTGTGTTCATAAAAGGAGTGAACACTAGACGAAGTAAGGACAAACCTCGCTTCCAAAAGGCACAAGTGTCGGGTAAAATCGTTAGAAACATTTGTCCTGTTAGAATAAATAATCGTGACACAAAAGTAACACTTAAGGACATTAAACGTCCTCCACAGGTCCCTCCTCGTGCTCCTGGCCCTGACCATCAGGATATACACCCTTCAACTTCAAAGGATAGATAAGAATCCTGGCGTATTGATTCTGAAGCAAGGTCAAGCTAGCGTAAGTTATAATAAGTGGACTATTATTAAGGTTTTAGATTTAAGTTTGATTCATGAGGACTTAGAATTTAATATAAAAAAATACGCAACCTTTAATGAATACATACGAAAATATTTGGACAATGAAACCTCAAATTATCAGCCGCTTGATGTAAAACTCCAGACGGATTATGTTATGAACAATAGCATTGAAAAAATTAAGCAGTTAGTCCCATCGATGAGGATTAAACGTGGAATTCTAAATCCTCTAGGATCTATTATTAAGATTATTACCGGTAACCTAGACCATGACGACGCTATCCGTTATGATAATATGATTGATAATATAAAAACACGTCAAAATGCACTAGCAAATAAGGTGACGTTAATAACTGAAATGTCTAAACTTTTAGTTAAGATAACAAACTCTACCAAGAATAATTTTATGCAAATAGAAAAGGAAATTTGGGAAATGACAAAATTAATTAATCAAACTAACATCCACATCGCAGTACATAATTTTGTAGATATCTATAATCTATTCTTACATAATTTCCAACTATTATACAGTCGACTGAATGAGATTGAAATCTCTGTCACATTCAGTAAATTAAAAATATTACATCAGTCTTTATTAAACTCTGATGAATTGTTCGAATCATTAAAATCCATAGAAAGATTTAATAAAATGGTTTACCCAGTTAGCTATGATAACCTAATTAAGCTGGAACAGTGTATTGAAATAAAAGCTTATTCGAAAGGAAGTCAAATAACGTTCATTTTAGAAATACCTATAGTTAAAAATGAAATGTATGTATACTACAGAGCAATCCCAATACCTATTACCAATCATTTTAACCAAACCACAATCATTATTCCCAAATACCCCTACCTCTTAGTAAAAGGGTCCGAAGTAGTCTCGCTCTCCCAGACTTGCAAAGAACTCTACAAGGCGAAGTTCCTGTGCTACGAGGACGAGTCCCAGCTGCCAAAGGAAGATACCTGTATAACCGCATTAATGAGATTCTCTCATAACACGAGCTCCTGCAATCCTGTACCAGTTGAAATTCACACCCTCAAGATAGAATCTGTGGGGAAAAGGCGTTGGATTATCTATAGTAAAGCCGAAAACATACTATCAGAGATCTACAATAGCGAGATAAAGAAAGAAAAAATACAAGGTACTTACTCTCTTACCTTGGATGGTCACTGCGATGTCAAGATTGGCAGAGTTACCCTGAAATCTAATTATACTATCACAAGCAACATTGTCACTCCGAGATTACCAATTGTCAATCTACCTGATGTAACAGCCATCGAGCCACATCTACAACGGAAGCCCATCAACTTGGACACTAGTGATTTAATAAATCTGCAACACCTAAACAACCTGTTGGAAGTTAGTAGAAGTGAAGTGAACAATAACAGTGAAAAGCTCATAAATGTGAAAAGTGTTAGCGTCGGCACTCTAGTGTTATATATAAGTATAGTCGTAAGCATTTGGGTATTCTTAGCTCGTAAGTATGGAAAACCCATAAAAGATTGTTTGTGCCGAAATAATCGGAGTAATGATAATCACCCCTCCGATAATTTCGAACTTATGGAGGGAGGAGTTATGCATGCTGTACCGATCCCCAATAATACGTCATGTTAGCCGGTGCGCTCCCAGGGCGGTCTCTGCTGATGCAGCATTCACAGTATGGTCGCGGATTGTTATGTCTAACGCCCGGCGACGGGAGAGATAAGGGCCTAGCACTAAGAAACATTGTATTAGATTTAAGAAGTTATTTTTAGTCTGGATTAAACGATCTTCGTGATCAGACTCATTTGTTTTCTTCAAAAAAACATTCGGCAGTGCCTCCGGAAGTTAACTCACTACTCACAGTTGAGTTCATGGTTGCTACACAACAAACAGCACAAGATACTTTACCAAATAATGGTTGATTTCCGACCCAATCAGCGAAACAAAAGCCTACATTTTATGCGAGACAGACAGTCCTACCGCTATACAGCAGCGCTGCAGTGCTAGCATTAGGGTGTAAGATAGGACTGTATTGCGCCGCGTCAGTCGGCAGCCGTCACAAGCCGATCAACAAGGATTGTTTGTACTTGAACAGGTGACCTGACGGGCTGCCTTACCAGCTGCCCTTGACGCACCGGGCTCCTGACGTGGCCGACTGGAAGATAGCCGTCTCCGTGAGTATCATCATACTTGGTTAACCCAACCCTAGTCTTCTAATTGGAATGGCTATGCTGAGCAGTCAGCTTAGTCGCAAATCCGTCACATTATAATGTTTCTAAAAGGTTTAATTTCGGAAAGCCTGTCGTTACTATCTGTCTATTGCAGTAGTACGTCAGTAAGTCAACCGACGCCTTGTTAACCTTTTGTGAATGCAAATCAACTTGCGCCACCAACAGTTAGAAATTTAAATATTTAACCCTGCCAAGTGAGAGAGTAAGTCGCTCAACTTGGTGATAGTAATAAATAATAATAATAATTTATTCAAAAAAGTAAAGTGGCAGAATACAAAAATAAAAACTTAGGAAAAACACTGAAACTGAACACGGAAACTTAGGTAAGTAATGTCAAAATAAATTAACGTAAAGAGGTGTTCAACATGAGCCTGAGAGGTGAGATGGATTTGGCAAGTCTTTTATCACAAATAGTTGACCAGAACCGTACCGGCATTCGTACGGGCTGGTTGTGTTTACCGTCGCGATTTTAATTAATATCCCCACTGCGCAAAGTGTTGTTTACGCACTTTCACATGTCATCGGCGTGCGCCGGACCACCCAGGTGCGCTTGCCTTACGCGATCGAGCTATGACTGATAACGTGAGCCCTTCACCGCGATGTACTACGCCCGCATTTAATAATGATATACAGAGCTTATTAAATGATTCTTCGGAAATGGATGCTACAGATGATGATGGTAGAAATAAAGAGGAGCTATTAAGAGCGGCAAAAAGGGTAAGAGAGGATAGTACTGAAGAAGAAGAGGGTTGGACAGAAATTAAGGGGAGTAAAAATAAGGTTTGTCATGGAAGTAGAAACTCGGTACAAGATGAAAAGTACGAAGTTTATGCTTCTTCTAAGGAACGTCTTCCGAAGCAGTTTGCAATGGCACGTATTTTAAAAGAGAATAAAATAGAAAAGATTCGCAACATTAAGTATTTAAGTCCTTTTAAAATACGACTCGAATTTGAATGTGAATCAGCTGCCCAGAATCTTTTAATGTGCGAGAAACTTTTGGAGAAGGGATGGAGGTTCCAGAAGGCTATGCAACTGTCTGTGTGTTATGGCCTAATTAAGGATGTAGACCTAGACTTTACAGATGACGAGATCCTCAGCAATATTTCATGTCCAACCCCCGCTAAGCTTCTATCATTCAAGAGGCTAGACCGCCGGAACAGGAGTGACGGTGGTTGGTGCCCCAGTGAAACCCTTCGACTTTGCTTTGATGGCTATAATTTGCCTGCGTTTGTTCGTGTATGTGACATCAACATAAAAGTTTTGCCATACATTCACCAGGTTTCACAATGTTCCCGATGTTGGAGGTAAGGCCACAGTAAGAAAATGTGCCCGTCCAAATATGTGATTTGTCCAAAGTGTGGTGGTCATCACGAAAATTGCGACACTTCATTGTTTTCATGTGTCAACTGTAAGGGCAACCACATTTCACTCAGCAAGACTTGTCCAATATATAAGAAGGAGAGGAGGCTCAGGGAGATTATGGCTGAGTTTGGATGCACATACAGGAAAGCCTTAGAAAGTTATGTCTCTCCCGAAAATCCTTTACCTCCCGAAACTGACGTTTTCCCCCAAGCCACAGTAGTCACAGAAATGCCTTCACAAGCCAGGAAAGTGAATCCGGAAGCTTCTATTCGTTCCACTTATGCTGAAATAGTCCGCACTAAGGCCATAGTTCACAAGGAGCAGACTCCTGTAACTGGTAGAAAGGAAAACCACCTTCCAAAACCCAAACCAGTAAAGTCACCAAAAGCCAAGGACAACCCACCCATAGATGATTGGATGTTTTGGAATCAAGATACGACTGCAACTGATCAAGTATCCGATGATGGAGAGGGTAAAGATGAATGTCTATCTTTTAGTGAGTTGTGGTCGAGAATAAAGGAAGTCATTTATCTCAAAAAGACTAGCATAATTTTCAAGATAAGGTGTATCTACCAACTGTGCCTAAAATGGTTAACTGTAGTGTCTGCGAGTTTTATTTCAGAGTGGCCTTGTTTAAAAGCAATGTTTAACTATTTTTTAAGTTGTGATGGCTAACAAATATATTAAATTAAACATCCTGCAGTGGAATGCCCAAAGTATCAGACCTAAGTTAGCATCGTTCCATCAACTTTTATGCCAGGAAAAGGTCCATATTGTAGCCCTTAGTGAGACATGGCTCGAACCCAAAAGTCATTTTAAAGTTAATGATTATGTTGTTTATCGCACAGACCGGGATGACTCATACGGCGGTGTAGCTATCATCGTACACAAAACGATTAAGTCGCAGCTGCGACGCATTCAGGTAAACAATACCGGTATTGAGGTTGTGTGCGTGCAGTTATTTAATTGTGATCCGTTTGAAAATATTGTGTCTGTCTATTGTCCATCGAGAATCGTTATCAGGATTGGGATAGTCTGTTATCGTTATGGCCTTCCAAGACTTTAATCCTAGGTGATTTTAATGCTCATCACGTCAGTTAGTCTTATAAAACTGACCACAGAGGCAGTCTTATGCACGACTCGCTTGTAGATAGCAATTTTATTCCTTTAAACGATGGTACTGTAGAGCCTTAGAGTAAAACCTTATGTTGTACAAGGCTGGAAATTATCTGACGGCATTCGAACCTTTCAAATGATTTAGAATAGAGTTAGGCTTTTGTACATTCTAGACTTGACGTCTGGCAGCGGTGCTAGACAGATGAATTCGTTATAACCAAGTGACAATATATTATCTTACGTTGAATTCCTAACGGGTTTCCCTTGGTAGTATTAGAAGTTCCTCACACATTACACGCTCTACCACTGAGCCCCCTCAGTAGAGGATCCTCCATCCTCTAAATTTGGTGGAGGACGCCAGAGTCTCCACTAGAAGACGCGGTATGATCCCGCTCGTTTGTTTTTTCTTATATTGGTGTGTGCAGAACCTTATAATATCTGCACAAGTAAAAGAATAAAAATTTAACTTAATTTTCGGTTAAACCGTGTAACGGGCGTTCTACGCATCTGGTGGTGGATGCGACTGCACGAACATGTAAAGGATATAAAAATACAAGATATAAAGGAAAACTGTTTCTACGAGTATACGTTTACGCATCCTGTTCGTGGTGCGCAATATTATAAAAACGACGCCCTAGTCGTATTATGAAGTGAAGTTATTAAAGCAGGCGAATGAAACAACGCCTGGATATATAAAGCTAAGTGGTTTATAGTTTTGTTATTATGGTTACCATGGAGAATATTATTGTTTATTCCGCCTACAACGGCGTATGCTTCGAGGAATTTTTAGCCGAGTTTAGAGTGTTAGCCATTGATAAGAAGTGGATTAAGAGCAATTGGGCTCTGATTATGGGCGCATTTATGCAAGGTCCAGCCCGCATTTATTATTCGACAATTTTGTATAATGATCAAGAGATCAGTTTTGAATCAATGTGTGACGTACTGAGGAAAGAATTCCCGTGCAGAGTTCCCAAAGGAGTGTGTGTTCCTTTTGTGCAGGACACTGTAATAAATGTTGTTGTGGAGGATGTTGTCTCACCTAGCGCAGCACAAGAGCTGTCTGAGGAGTGCGGACAGGAAAATTTTGTAAATGTTTGTGTTGATGCTGTTGTGATTTCTAGCGCAAAAGAAGAGAAGGTGCTAGATACGGAGCCAAGCTGCCTTGTGAGCAGTGATGATGATGATGTTGTTAGCAGCGTTGATGACGACGTTGATGATGCTGTTGGCGCTGACGCGCAAAGCTGCCTAGACAGCTGTGATGTTGATGAGGAGACGGAAGTGTTCGAGTCAGAACACGAGGAAGAACTGGACGAATCGGGTCGGTCCAGTCCTGTTGTTAATGATGATTCTGTTTCAGAGCTTAATGATGAATTTTACCATGATCACGATATAGCATTTAATAAAAACGACATCGCTGTTGATCGTGTTGATGAAGATGGTCTCGTATCCATTTCATTGGATGTAAGTGTCCAAGAGTTGGTTGTGGTTGATGCGGAGTCACATAAATTGAGAGGTGAAATGGTGCAGATGAAGGAGGATGAACCTTTAGTTAATTCTTCAACGTTAGTTTTTTCGAAGATAGAGGCGAAGGAGAGTGAGCATTTTGTTGGTTCTTCAGCGATGGTGGTTACAAACACTTATCGTAACTTGTTCATACAACGGCGAATGGTTAAAGCTAGAGTTAAACATGTTTGTAATGCTAAAAAGAAAAATAAACATAGAAATAAAATGTTCATGAACGGCTCTATGACATTTACGAATAATGACAATTTCAGATTTAGACGTTTTCAGAAAATGACTTTGTATGTCAGAAAAATGAAAAAGTTTGTTTCCAAAATTATGACCAAAAGAGGTCATAGGACCTCATAAACTTTTTATAAATAAATTTCCTTTTTTACAGTATGGGTTTACAGAATCGAATAAAAAGAGGTTTAGAAACATTTTAGATAGATGGGAGTTTTCACTTTTTAGAATTACGACTCCAAAATGTTTTCATATCATGTCGCTGCATAATTTTTGAGATAAGTAGTAGCGAACAAAAACTTTTTACAGCTAAATAGATTAAAGACTTTTCTTTTTTATGTTGGTAATTAATTGTCAAATTTATGCATATTTGTCACTTCTTGTTGACATGTCTGTCATGTCAAACAGATGTAAACAACATTTTCTCATTATTTTAGTTTGGTTTTAAGATCAATCAGATGTAAACAACATTTTCTCATTATTTTAGCTTGGTTTTAAGATATAGTTTATTGATGCATTTCTCTTTGTGTTTATTGCATATGGTGATCAAAAATGAATGAGACGCTACCGGATGAGCGTGTGGGATGACACACCTCACTGCGTCAAAGCGTCAGAGGGAGCGACACTTCGTCTTCATGTTTCTCTAGTGCCTTATGATGTAAGGTTGGGACTTGGGAGACAAGTGAAACACACGAGATCTGGGTAGATACTGATTATATATTGAGATTATTGAGATTAACTACACGGATTAATAGGTATGCATACACATCTATAGTTACTACATCTCATCTTCACCGCATTAAAAAAAATTAAATTAACTTCAGTTTAATTTCATTTTACGCTATAATATTATATTGTATATTTATGATTATATAGTTATACACGATTTATAATAGTAATAATGCTGTTACATTGTAGTAGTTTTCTTTTTTTTTTTTTTTTTACATTTATGTACTTATTACTAAATTATCTTATAACTTATTATACACACACATATAGTACCTGTATTTAAATAACTATAATCAAGAAACAGGTGGCATGTACAGTTTTGTCCTGTTCTTGTGTATTGTGTACATTTTATTATTTTTCATAATTTCTACATTTGGTGAACATTCTCTTATAACAGTGTATGGACCTTTATAAATGCTTTGGAACTTATTACCTGTTTCATTTTTTATTAGAATTAAATCATTTGGTTTGTATGACACTGGGTTAACATTTCGGTCGTATCTCACTTTTCTGTTTACTTTACTGGCTATTAAATTATCTCGTGCCTCTCTTTGCGTTGTTTGTATTCTGTATTTTAATTCTAATGGGTAGCTATCAAAATTGTATAAAGGATCAACTTGGCCTGAATTTAAGTTCGTTGGTAAAATACATTTTTTGCCGAATACTAACTCAAAAGGGGTAAATCGTGTCTCAGTGTGTACTGTTGTATTATATGAAAAACACCAAAATGGAAGCCAAGTGCTCCATGCTTCTGTATGATTACCTGTTTGAATCCTTATATAATTACCCAAGTGTTTGTGTGAGTTTTCCAATGCGCCAATACTCTGATGATGATACGCCGTTGACTGTAATTTATTTATATGTAATAGGGTACATACCTCTTTCATTGTAGTTGACAAAAACTCTGAGCCCATATCTGTTGCTATAGTTCCTGGAATTCCGTATCTAAGAATAAAATTATTAACTAAATTTCTAGCTACGTCACTTGAGGTTTTTGATAACATTGGGTATGCTTCAACGTATTTAGTTAGTTCACATTGGATGGTCAATATATATGTGAAATTATTGTAATCTCTATCCAATGGACCTACCAAGTCCATGTAAATTTTTTCAAAGGCTGATGTTGCCGTAGTCGTGATTTCCATAGGTTCTTTTGTATGATGTGACGAATGTTTTTGTCTTTGACATTTGTCGCATCTTTTCACAAACTCTGTTACATCCACCTCTAGCCTTGGCCAGAAATAATATTTTTTAATATTATTAATCATCCGTCTAATGCCCGCGTGGCCACTTGTGGGCAAAAGATGGAAGTCATTTATGATCACACGTTGATCATCTTTGTTGTTTATTCTCTCTATATCTTTTAATATACATAGTCGTGGTCCGGACCATTTATTTATTTTCTGTACTTCACTTATTACTCTTTCTATAAAATTACTTTTATCATTCTTATTCTTTATGAAATATGTTTCCTCTATGTTATATTTCTTACAAATTATTTCCAACTCTCTCACAAATTCGCCTGGCGAGAATTGCGATCGAGACGCTGGATTTATGAAAATTGTATTTCTTGTTGGTGCATAACAAAAACATTTGTTCTCATATTTTATTTCATTCAAGTTACGATGTCGTGCTAATTCGTTTTCTGTTATAAAACGTAATTCAATGAAACATTTAGGTTTACTAATCATTTCTACAACTTTCGGTTGATCAGGCCGATTGTCGTCAAAAGTAACAGTACCCTGTGTTTGTAACCTGGCCTTCTGGCCTCGTGTCATTACATTGATAACACTGTCATTCATCTCTTTCAACTCCTCCGATGTTATGCGCAAGCGTGACATTGCGTCCGCTGCTGAATTATTTTTCCCTCTCAAATATTCCACTACGAAATCATATTCTTCCAAAATCAATCTAAATTTTGTCAATCTGCTTGAAGGATCTTTCATTCCAAATAATGCTATGAGCGGTTTATGATCTGTTTGGACTGTAAACTTACGGCCATACAAATAAGGTCTAAAATGCTTAACCGACCAAACGATGGCTAGCAACTCTTTCTCGATTGTTGGGTATCTTTTCTCGGCTTTATTCAAACTTCTACTCGCAAATGCTACCGGTCTACTGTTTCCGTTACACAATACCGATCCAATAGAGTAATTTGACGCGTCAGTTTGTAAAATAAATTGATTTTTCTCTGAGAAATCGGGATATTGTAATACTGGATGTTTAATGACACATTGTTTAAGTAATTCAAATGATTTTTGACATTGCTCATCCCAATTAAACATGACATTTTTCCTACACAGTGAATTTAATGGATGTGCTTTCTCTGCGAAGTTTGGAATGAATTTCCTATAATAATTAACGAATGCTACGAATCTTTTTACTTCTTCTGTGTTTATGGGAACTGGGTAGTTTTCCACAACTTTTATCTTATTGGAGTCTGGTATGACACCCTCTGGAGTAACAATATGACCTAAGAATAGTAATTCTTTCTTTAAGAAATTACATTTTTGGGGATTTAATTTTAAATTAACCTTTCGTAACCTTTCGAATATGTCCTGAAGATTTTTAATATGGGACGTTAGATTTCGGCTAAAACATACTAAATCGTCTTGATATACTAGGCATTTTTCGTACGTCAAACCTGTCATTGCCATAGTCATCATTCTTGAAAAGGAACTGGGACTCGTTTTAAGTCCTTGGGGTAGTCTAGTCATTTGAAATCTTCCAGAATCAAATGCTGTGTATTTACGACTGTCGGGATCTAATTTTACATTATAATATCCTTGATGCAAATCTAAATGTGTAAAGTACATACAGCCTGATAAAGAATCTAATATTTCCGTAATATTTGGAAGAGGAAATTTGTCATCCTGTATAACGTTGTTCAGTTTCCTGTAGTCAACTACTAACCGCCATTTCTTGTTCCCATCGCTATCCGTTTTTTTCGGTACAAGTAGAATGGGACTAGACCATTCACTCTGAGATGGTTCTATAATTCCCTCATTTAACATTTTGTCTATTTGACTTTTAATTTCATTTTTTAAAGAGTGTGGTTGTCTGTATGGTTTTGAATAAATTGGTTGAGTGTCTTGTTTCAAAACAATCGAGTGTTGATAAATGTCCGTAGTCGATAATTTATCTCCTTCCAAATAAAAAATGTCTGAATATTTGGCACATAAACTTTCAATGTTTTGTTTTTCTTCTTTATTTAAATTACTTAAGGTTAACTTTGCAAATAGCTGCTTAACCCGGTCTGCATTCAACTCGTTTTTGTTAAAAACGCAGATATCGTAATCCCTGGTACTCTGTATATCTAGATTTATTTCTGACAATGTGACGTCATTGGCTGTTGTATTCAAAATACGTACTGGTATTCTACCATTGTCTGGAGCCACTAATGTACTCGCGACAAAGATTCCCTCACATACTTCTTTCGTACTTATCACGCATTCGTCCTTCAAGTTAGTATTTACATAGT
Organism: Hyppa rectilinea; assembly: GCA_951799385.1. Taxonomy (NCBI): domain Eukaryota; kingdom Metazoa; phylum Arthropoda; class Insecta; order Lepidoptera; family Noctuidae; genus Hyppa; species Hyppa rectilinea. The sequence goes on from OX637306.1 coordinate 221,473, forward strand.
GAATTGACTCTGACCTAGCAGGTAATGTCATTAAATAATCCTTGGAATTATATAGTTTCAAAGTTATCTGGTTCCCATTATACCATAATGATAAAACATTGTTATGAAAGTCAATAACCGATGAGTACTTGCTTAAAAAGTCTTGCCCTAAAATTCCATACGCCTTACAAGGCAAGGTGTCAAACACATAGAACTTATGGACTATGTTTTGTTCGTGAGTCCATAATTGTAACTTTACATATCCGATTGCTTGGACTCTGCCTCCGATCCCATTTATAGTTATGTCCTCCTTACAGATGGGGATATTGAACTTTTGTACGTGTTTATACTTTAAGGCTGAAATGGATGCGCCCGTATCAATTAACCAGCTAAACGGTTGCAAGTGATTCACTAATAACTCTACGTAATAACTACTTTCACTAGCCATGATTTTATTACTTTTAGGAACGAAAAAACTCACTTCCGCATTCCTTGGCATCATATGATGAAGTGCTGGGTTGTGGCCGTGATTCATCATCAGTGATCACGCGAACATTTCCACGATCCCCTTTATTTCCCCTGTTGGTATTATTTCTAAAAGAGTTACCTCGATAATAGCCTCTACCTCGAGGTTGTTGGCTGCCTGCTGTAGTAGCGGCGCCTGGCTGCCCATTTGCTGCTTGCTGCTGCTGGCCTCTGCCACGTGCCGGGTAGCCACGGGTGTAGCCACGCTGTCTGAATGCACCTCTATACGCACCTCTACTGTAGCATCTGTGGTTGTTATAATACACTGTCTGCCTGGAATTGGGTTTATAATTCATATTACGTCTCAGTGAAAAAATTTCAGCACTCCGGCTGGTCGATGTGCTGTCCTCGTCTAACGCTGCTTGAACAGCATCTTTTAAGCACTGGAACTTCTGAGCTGCCAGAATTGTACTAATCCTGCGATTCCTCAATCCTTCACTAAACTGCCTGATCGCCTGTTTTTCGTTAATTGTTTTTAAAACATCAAACTTTTCTGAATTGCCCTCAGATTGTGAAATCGTGAGGTCAACAAACATTTCGGAAAGTTTTTTCCCGAAATCATCTACCGACAATTCATTTTGCCTGAAGTTTAGAAGTTGTTTTTGCAACGCACTTGCGGATTTCTGCGGTAATAGGACTCTCTTCATGTCACACAAAAGCATTTGTACATTGTTATATTTGGTAGCTAATTTTAATTTTGCCCCTTGTGATAATCTACTCTTGAGTACGAAGTTAATTAGATTTTCATGCGCTTTCGTGTCTATGACCGAACTGTAATAGTCTATGCCGTCTATCAATTGTTTTGTATTTGAAATTTCGTCTGTCATAACCGGTAATAAGTTCAAAGCAACTCTTAAGTCAAACTCCATTTTTATTGTAATTTCACTATTATCTTTTGCTTGACATAAATTAGTTATTTCTGTATTTATGTCACTAATTTTCTCACACCATTCTGTTATTCTATTTGTTTCTTCTGTACTCCTATTTATTTTATTTATGTTTTCTATGTAGTTGTTGTATTGTTTAATTATTACATGAGCTTCACCTAGCTTTTTCGCTAAAATATCTCCTTGTCTACGAGATGGCCCGATTTTAATTAAATATCTCCGTATTTGTACTAGCTCTTCATATAACTTGTTTAAATATACTGCCATTAATGTATGAGTAATATTTATACATAACAATTTTTTTTCCTCTTATTTACTGGATAAATACCTACCATTGTCCATTTTTTTTTTTTTTTCACTTACATGTACATTTTTCCTTATTTACTAAATAAACATGATAAATACCATTGTCCATGTGTGTCCCTTTGTCCATGCGTTACTTAACTTACACGATTATCACTTCACTGTAATTGGTTAGACTTTTAAACACTTTCCACTGCTTCAAACTGTAGCTTCGTCGATCTTTAAATCGGGATAAAGATTAGGTCGTCGTCGCCGCATGAAAGAACTTCCTCTCTGTCCATTGGCGAGGCTCGCCTCTCGGATCCACTGGAAATGGCATTTCTTGTACTGCTTCCACAAAAAGTACACCACGCCGAGGCTTAACAACACGCAGATGACTATCAGTATAAGGGTAATATTCGACATGTGCTCCTTTACTGTTTCTAAATGCCCCCGATTCGAACCAACGGCATTTTGGTTCAGGAACACAGTCTCCCTCTCCACGTTGGAACGACACATTTTCGCATCACTAGTTTTTTGAAATTACAATTATCGTAAGATAGTTTATTTTGGCACTGCGATTGTTCATTGTTTCCAATTTTATTAAATAAAGTTGAGTACTTGAAGCCGCAACACTAGATAGATATACGATGACGGTATCGCCACGGCCCCAAATATGGCAGGGTCGCCATGTAAGGTTGGGACTTGGGAGACAAGTGAAACACACGAGATCTGGGTAGATACTGATTATATATTGAGATTATTGAGATTAACTACACGGATTAATAGGTATGCATACACATCTATAGTTACTACATCTCAATGAGATTAGCATGATCCAGAGCTCCAGAGCGTTTTAACATGTGTTCCTCTTGAGAGAAGGGGTGACACTCGTCCTGAGTTGAGGCCTACTTTGCTAACGGGGCGTAGCCTTGCAAAGTGTGTCAGGTTGACACAATTGGTCTAACTGAGGATGGGGTACCCATATCTTGGTACCCATATTGTGGTTTCATATCTGGAGTATGGGCATGAAACGTTTTTTCGCAAGTCTTTACGTCTGGATCGTACTCTCCCTCTGACTCAATAGCGTTCGATGGGGTACAGGATATTGATGTTCAGTCTTCTTTGCAGTCAACCCCATCAGGGTCGATATGAACTTTCATATCACTGTTTGTTTTAGGAGGCTGGCTGCACCCTTTACCTCAGGTTTTGGTGCAGTGAGGTTCAAACTGGCCTAGCGTTAGTTTGTGGGGGTGCACGTTGGCACACATTAATGCATCCATGGACTCTTGTGATGTCGTAAGATTCGCTTTGCCAGAGTTGAGCCTGCCTTTGCAAAGGCCAGACCTCACATGTAGATTCTCCTGAGGTTAGGTAATTTTTTATGTTAGGCTAGGTAGGGGTAGGATTGGATAGATTCGGATGCTGAGAGTAAAAGGGCTTAGTTATTTTAAAACTAAGTGTTCCCTTTTACTCAAGGGGGGCGTAGCTGATGTAGAGCCTTAGAGTAAAACCTTATGTTGTACAAGGCTGGAAATTATCTGACGGCATTCGAACCTTTCAAATGATTTAGAATAGAGTTAGGCTTTTGTACATTCTAGACTTGACGTCTGGCAGCGGTGCTAGACAGATGAATTCGTTATAACCAAGTGAAAATATATTATCTTACGTTGAATTCCTAACGGGTTTCCCTTGGTAGTATTAGAAGTTCCTCACACATTACACACTCTACCACTGAGCCCCCTCAGTAGAGGATCTTCAATCCTCTACAGTACACATACGCGTGTTCGTCTAGTTGACAGTCATTTACAACAGTCTTCCCCTGACATATCTTTGGTGTCCACAGATGTTGCGGTGAACCTCAATTGGACCGTTTTAAATGAAAATTTAGGCAGCGACCACCTTTTAATTAAAATATCAACATTATGTACGTCACTTCTACCTTCAATTACTAAAAGAAACTTTAGCAAAGCTGACTGGACATCATTTAATAAGCATCTAGAACAAAAATGTTATAATCTATATTTGCCGAATGACCTTCAGAAAGCTTATGATTTATTTTTAAATATTCTGAGTGAAGCCGCAGACAAATTCATCCCATTTTTTAAATTTAACCAAAACCCCACTTCAAATTTTATTCCGAAACCCTATTGGTCAGCAAAACTGTCACACGCTGTGGCTCAACGTAGGCTTGCATTATCCATATTTAGGCGTAATCCCTCTCCCCAGAACCTTGATACTCTTAAAAGTTGCATAAGTATAGCGCAAAAACTAATCCGTCAGGCCACGGGAGACAACTGGCAAACTTTCTGTTCCTCTGTTGACCACGCTACAACGACTAGTGATATGTAGCGCAAAATGAGATGGCTGAAAGGTTACCGCTCGCCTAGACATTTTGTAGACGCCCATAGTAATACAAATCTTTTAAATTCCCTTACCCCAGATTATGTGACCCCTTCGACTCCTACGTTCCAGCATAATAACCCTGTCTTAGATAGTGAGATCTCCATACAGGAGCTGGATAAATGTATCAAATCTAAGGATACATCTCCTGGATTAGATGATATATCCTATTCTATGATTAAAAATTTGCCTGATGTAGGAAAATCTTTATTACTTACTTTATTTAATAACTTTTTTTAACACAGTTTTGTCCCCTCCCAGTGGCGCGACATTTGTATCATACCTATTCCAAAACCTGGTCGCGACCCTAGTAACGTTTCTTCACTCCGACCCATATCCTTGCTGTCGTGTATATGCAAAGTTTTTCACTATGTTTTATATAGAAGATTGGAATGGTTTTTGGAGAAAAGCAATACATTTTCGGTGAATACACAGTTGGCTTCCGTAGAGGTAGGTCGTGCCTAGATGGCCTCAGTTGCCTAATCTCCACCATACAAACTGGCTTTTCTGAGGGTAGTTCTACTATAGCTTGCTTTTTAGATATAAATAATGCTTATAACAACGTAAATAATAGTGTTTTAATCAATGTTTTGGATAACTTTAAAGTAGGATCACGCATCTGTAAATATTTATGGAATTTTCTTCACAGACGAGTACTCAAAATAAGATCTGGAAACAATTGTATTAGTAGACAGTCAGGATGTGGTTTGGCTCAGGGTGATCCGCTGTCTCCCCTTTTATTTAATATAATAACGCTACATATTTGTAAAGAATTGCAGAATAACATTTGTATATCCCAGTATGCGGATGATTTCGCTTTTTATGCACAGTGTTCTTCTATTAGAGACGGGCAATCTAAGATCCAATCTAGTCTTGATGTGATCAATGACTTGTTAAAGAGTGTGGGTTTAGACATTTCGCCCGAGAAAAGTAAGATCTGTTGGTTTAGTAGAGGTTATCGTAGACCTACTATAGAAGTGCGTTTAGATGGGACCTTGTTAGAGTTAGTAGACCATGTGAAGTACTTAGGAGTGTGGCTGGTCAAGGGTCTTCGATGGAAGAAACATATAAATGAGGTCCGTGAACGAGTACTAAAACTGATCAATATTTTCAAGGTTTTGGTGGGGCCCGGATGGGGAATACACCCCAACCATTTAAGACGTCTGTACATTGCACTTATTCGTAGTCGTATAGACTTTGGTAGCTTTCTACTGGACAATAGCGCAGACTCACATTTGACAAAACTGGACAGGTTACCAAACGTTTGTATGCGATTAATAGGTGGTTTTATCAAAAGCCGATTCACGTGATCGAATTGGAATTAATGTTAACTCCCCTTTATATTCGCCGCCGATACTTAGCTGGTAAATTCTATTTAAAATCTAAATGCTTTGAATTTCCTGTGATAGACATACTGGATAAGCTACACCATCTCTGCGACAGTAATGCTTTTTGGAGAAAAAAGAAAAAACCTCTTTTAGTCTGGTCTCATGATGTTCTTAAGCAAGAACATATGCATTGTAGCAATAAAATAGGCGCGTTCTCCATGACTACGTGGGTCAACAATATGGACTTATCAGCTATTGTAAAACCAAATTTAGATTTAGTAGATAAACCTAAACACTGTTATAATGTATGTAATTTAAAATCAAGATGTTGTAAATCTCTAAATGCACTTTATTCTGGCTTTTACTGTGTGTATACGGACGGTTCTAAAGGGAAGAATTTTTGTGGCGCGGCCTTTTACGATTCACAAATAGATGTTTTTTTTTAATTTAAAGTATTAACAAAAGTGTCAATAATGCACTTGGAGCTTATCGCTATTGCTGAAGCTTTGGCATATATCGAGTCTTTGGACGGTGATCAGTTTGTCATTTTCACTGACTCGAAAAGTGCTCTTCTTCATCTGATGAGATGCACAAGTTCCCCATCAGTTACAGGGCTTCCACTAGAGTTTACTATTTTAAGTGAGATTACTGAATTTGTTGCCAAAAATAAAAAAATTGTATTGCAATGGATCCCTTCCCACGTTGGAATAGAGGGTAATGAAGTGGTTGATCGTTTAGCAAACGAAGCGGGGTCCGATGGACAAATGTATCCATGTTCTCCCTGGCATACCGAGCTCTTACCCCTACTTAGAGACAAATGTGTTCAATCTTGGTCAGAATATTTTGATAAGAGGTCGTTAATGAAAGGTATATGGTACAAAACGATTCAGCCATCTCTTCCACGGACTCTTTGAGGGAGGGATGAATAGACAGGAAGTGGTGACGGCTTTAAGGCTCCGATCCGGTCACATACCGCTCAATAGCTTCGCATTCATGATGCGCAAAGTTGATTCTCCCAATTGCGTTGTCTGTGGAGTTATAGAAGACGTGCATCATATCCTGTCGGAGTGTGTTCGTATTGGAGACCTTAGACGCCAAGCTTTTGTCAATAGCTTTAATGTAGGCTTCTATAATAGCATTCTAGCCGCACCATTAACAGATGAGGCTAGAACACTTTATCGTATCATTATTGTAGGTATAAGGTTGCGGGTAGATTAATTCTTAGATTTAATAACTTGTATTCAATCATCGGGGTGACATATTCTTTACAGAAAAAACCCTGTAAATAAATAAAGATTTAAAAAAAATAGTTGACGGGAAAAAGAACAAGATGGCCCCATCGACATAGTTGAGTGAGGATACTCTCAAGTCTGAATGATTTCATGTTTAAACATCAATTTACATGTGGATGTGCGAGAGGGCGATAGTTTCACCAAGAAACTATTCTTTTGGTAATGGACTTTTAAAATAAATTAAACCATTTTAAGTTAGACAAAGTGTTTTTATTTTTTTACAAATGGTTCCACATATGAGTATGAGAGGCATCCGCGCGAAGCCGGGCCGGTTGCTAGTCATGGTATAGAATTCAAAGACATTGCAATTCTATTTTATGTTTCATCGGTTGAAATGCAAAATTCCTGTATGTCCATGTTCCTAAGACGAAAAACACTAATCTCTGGCTAGTAACTTGGTGTTACTTTCTCGTGGCGTGATAAGAGTTAAATACTGATTACTTTCTGGCGTGATAGGGTAAGGATGCCTATTGTTAGATTGGCGCTTAATATGAGATAGCATGTACGAGATTGTTCTAGACCGCCCTATAACATGTACGAGAGTGTTCTAGACCGCCCTATAACCAACAAACATTTGACGTGTACGTTAATTTTAATTGTATTTTAATATGCTTTTTAAAAATAATAAATTCAAGCGGACACTGTTTAATTCTTAATAGGTTTTTAAAAGTGACCTCATTGATTTTATTACCAACTAAACTCACCATCTTTCATGGAATTGTCAATGTGAATGTCACAAAAGATTTGACAGTGACGCTCTCGCTCATATTACGTAAATATCGATATCGACGACGATGTCCATAATATCTAGTGATAAATAATGGATTTTAGATATTTATCACTTCCAAAACATTGAAAATGTGCAACATAAAAGTTTTTCATGCATATTTTTTTCATGGAATTAGTTCCGTACCTAAACATTTTAATGGAACTTATGATGAATATGGCCTAGCATGATTATGTTGAAAATATAATGAATAAAACAAACTCACAAAATGTACTTACTAGACGAATGAGGGATTTTCTGACAAGTGAGAAAATATTAGTTCAAAAGAGGCGTTGGTCAAAAATACGTTTTTGACATCAAATAATCTTTCTTATTAACGAATCTTATTGTTTTTATCAGTAGGCAATAAAACAAAGACGTATTTTTTACCCACGCCATCTATTGAACTATGTTTTTTCACTTGTCAGAAAATCTCTCATTGAACGATTGAAATGTCATTTACGACGCAACTCTAGTGAATTGTTCTCATAACGATTCCACGACTTCAATAGCCATATTTTTACTTTTTAAGTACTTAAACTCTATTTTTAAATGTCCGTTGTCCGTCATTGTCCGTTGGGAACAAAATATTTTATTTTAGCATTAATTTAATTGAAGTAGAATCATAGCAACAACGTGTTTATGTTTGAAACGTAACAAATTAATTTACATTTTACATATTGATCTACTAAATTAAAACTACAGTTAAAATAGGTGGTCATTGATAATCGATATACAATGATTGATCATCGAGAGAACATCTCTATTCTCTACGTCACTACGTCAGTCGGTTCGTCTCACCGAGTCTCACGTGCTGGCTGGTTGTGTTGTATTTGGCGATTTCTTTTGGCGTTTTTGATTTAGTTTCTGTTTGTAATACAACTGTATTTACAGTATGATTTTATTGTATTTGAAGTTTAATGCTTTGTAGAAACCAGAAATAGAAGGTTGGTCAGGACAGTTTTAGAAGGAATTACTTAAGTTTTCTTTTATTACAAATAACCTCAAAATCTGTTCCTTTTTTTAAATAAATCTGTTCTCTAAAGTGTCCGTCAAGAAACTTTGTTCTTATGGGCTACTAAGGGCAATTTACAAATAGAAAATGATTTTTCTATGCTGTTGGCTCCAGGGCGAACAATGTATGGGCGTAGAACAATCTCCTTTCAAAACTGAATTATGAAAAACCACGGAGTTATAAGCTTGTTCTGTTACCTGGTTGTCCGTACTAAAACATGGTCGCTATGCGAGCGGCGCGTCCAGCGTCATCTTGCGCTCATTGATAATGTTCGGTGTCCAAATTGTAACCTTTTTTAAATATTCAGGTTTCGCATATACCTACTTACTAAAAATAATGTTGTATAATTTATTTGTGTTTTGTATTATATGATGAATTTTAAGATGTAAATGCAGTTTTATTGTGTTTTCTTTTTGAAACAAAAAAATAGGCGTCCATTTCAAAGTCAAAGTCAAATCATTTATTTCAAATAGCACTTAAAGTACTTTTGAACGTCAAAATGAACAAGAAATAGAATTGATTTTAGTCCTCCCTTCCAAAAGATAGTTTCGTGTGGAGAAGACTGGGCAAGAAACTCCACCGTTACTCTTTTAAAATGTTTTACAATGTTTTGTATACATGAATTATAACATTATATGTGAAGACGATGCACCCAGAATAAAAACACTACACCACAAAAGGTGAAAAGAAAAACACATATAGGCAGGTAAACTAAATTATATCATAAGTACATGGTGCTCACATATTTACAAACATTCTAAAAGTTAATAATAATAAATCAATCAATGTGTGAGAAGTTATTTCAATTTGTTAAAAAAGTGTTTTACAAAAAATAAATTACTACCTAATTTACTTCGCAACCAGTTTGATTTTGTCTAGACACTAGATTGTCCTACGGAGCAGGAGCAGCATGTTACCAAGCATTCTTATCCGTTAAATAATCCTCTAATTTGTAATAAGCTTGTTTAGAAAGTGTACTTTCGATATGAGTTTTAAATGAGAATGCCCATTTTAGTAAGGACCACCGATGCGTATCAAGCATTTTTGTATGATAACACAAATTGGATGTAAGTAGTTTCAAAGGAAATAAAAATTATCCATTTGTTTTGTGGGTTTTTTTTTGTTTTTATTACATCGTCTCAAACTTTTTCGTCTGTGTGTTGCATGTCGCGTGACGGTCGACCGCGGAGTAGGGATAAAGTGAAAGGCGCTCGTCAGAGCAACCAAGGCGGTGCCTATAGTGTCAAATGTCTTTAATGTGAAAAAAAGTTTCACTTTTACCGTGGTTTCATAAAACCACACAATCCTTTTTTGTTTTTTTGATTTTCTATTTAGTTAGGTTATTTTTGTGATAAACCTTGGACCAAAAGAAGCAGTATTTTACAACAACAAGATTGATTTATGACTTCCTCGTTGAACTAGTGGTCGCAAGCGCTACTGCTGAACATGAAGTTTTTCTATGTGGAATTTCTCAGTAGAAGCTGGGAGTCTGGATTTGTGCCCAGTCGATGGCAAGAGAGATACTAATCGTTCCTGGAATAATCAAGAATCGTGAAATTCGAATTTGCCACCCCGACTTGACGATAGGGTACAGAATACACCAAAGACAGAGAACAGTCCATACAGTAAAAACATTCTATACAATCGTGTGGATTGCGTAGAACGTTTAAAGTATGAAAATCAAACAGTCCTATCAGCTATCAAACACATCTATCGCTACGTAGCTTTGAACAATTCTGGTGGAACGGCTGCCTAGATCCCTAATTATTCTGGAGTTGTTCTACCAGATGTTTACATATAACTTTGGTATGGTAGAATTCCACATACTAATAGGGTGATCAGAACAATGTAAAGAAAATAAAACAAATCTGTCACAAATATTATATAATGTATTCCGTTTTGATTCAAACTTAAAGAATTTATCCCAAAACCTTAATAAATATAAGCCATGACATTGCAGTCAAGTGATGGTCAGCCCAACAAGAAGCAAGGATCAGCACCTTTTAGCTTAACCATTTCTTTGGGAACTGGATGATCCAACACGTCATGTTGTTTTGTTCTCCATGAAGATACTTTACAGTTGCACGGATAGTTCAGTGACTGACGCGTTTCCTAAACACATTTGATGCACCGAAACATTCATGAAAGATTTCAATCATCAGCACCGGCAGTATCGAATCCAATTTTCAAATTTTTTTTTGAGTATACTTTTATGGCTATACTCGTTTACTTTAAAGCGATACTGCGTTTGGTCAATGTCCTTTTCTTTCATTTAATTTCAGTAATCATAAGGTATTTTGTTGTAACACTTTACACAGAATTTATCATTTTGTGAAACTGTCGTTTTCCTAATATGAGATATGCTGGGGTTCCTACAATGAGATATCTCATATTGTGGTACACAAAAAGAGCAATTATTATAGGGGTTGGGTTTTGCCCTACATTTTAGATACCTCCCATCAAAAGCCCTGGGACAATACTGCCATGATACAGGCTGTGAATGCAGTACGAAGAAATGAAATGAGCTGCAAAACGATTTGGTGTTCCTATACCCTTGGGTACCCTTGAGCGCTATGTGAAAAAGGATATCCGTGCAAAAGATCTTGTCCAGGTTCGTATGGGGAGACGACCAGCCTTACCTAATGATTTAGAAGCTGAGCTGGAACGTTATTGCAAAGAAATGGACAGACGATTTTATGGCTTACGTCTGTAGGATTTCAAATACATAGTGTTTCAATTGGCTATTTAATACAATCTAAGGCATCCTTTCAGTGAGACTAAAGCCTCTGCTGGTCAAAAGTGGCTCCGAGGATCATTGAGGAGACATCCTACATTATCGATTAGGACACCTGATGCTAATACGATTATGATAAGTTAGCATTGCTCAAATATTTGTTAAGTGTAACTAAAGTAGAAACAATAATTATTGTGAACCCGTTTTGAAGACTGATGCTAGTCTATAATTAAAGTACCAAAATATTAAGACCGATGTTTATTTAATTAATATTCAATATTATAGACAAGTTACAATAAAAATGTGATTATAATGACATTAACATTGTTTGTTTTTTGTTTACCCCTAAAATTGTAAGGAACCTAAAATGAGATACTAGCAACCCCTATTACCCAAAGTAGGAGACCATTTGCCATGGAGTTTTTTTCTGATATTTTTCACTTTTTACAGCACAGTTGCACAAGAACCTCATACTTTACAACTATTTTGTACAATTAGCCGCATTACACATTCCTGTCAGAGTTATTAATATTTATCTCTGACTTCAATCCAGCAGCAACTTTATTATCTACTATTACGTGACTATATAGGTCAGATCACTGTGCAGACCGTAAGCAGACCGTGATGCCGTGTCGTGTTTCATACAACGAGTTACAGTGAGAGGTTTATTCTGTCTGCCTGAAGCTAGTTTGTTTGTACTGGACTAGGCAGATAGCTACTGAATCGAAGTGGTGAGACGGAAGGGCGCTCGGGTACATGCGAACGATTTGGCATCAAATGAACGCGGTTTTACTGCACCAGATAAATGTGGTCAATAAATAATTCGTTCCCAACACCAATTATATCACATTTTCGCCAACTGCCTTGTAATAAATAAGTTAGTGCATGTCATAATTCGCTCCACGTATTAGTTACAGTGATTACTAATTGTTTGCATAGAAAACAATTTGCAGAACATGTATAGAATATAATAATATGTACGAGGTAGTGGAGCACTTTCCCGTTAGATAGCCGCAGGGGCGCGCCGCACTCCGGCCGCTCTCGATGGCGCGCGCGACGCTCGCGGCCGTGCTGCTCGTCGCAGGCGCAGCCGCGCTGCGCCCGCCTCACTACACTCTTCGAGAAAGACCGCCAAGCAATTGTGGCTTCGCCCATTACGGTTAGTTTTCATCATGCTAAAGGTCAGCGCACACATATCAATTCGGCACCCATCTTCCCACCTTGAGGTACCTAGTAAGAGGGTGAGCTGTTTAACACCGTGCGATTGGCTGTCTCCCAGCCGCCGAGGCTACGGCTGGGCGTCACACCGTTTGAGTCGAGGCGTCACCCTGCTGCCGTGACGTCCATGCAGTCGTGAGCAGGTCCCACCGGCCGGCCGGGCCCGTGGTACTGTTCCGGTTACGTGCCTACGTTGCGTTGACGCCTCGTTCACGTCGGTTATCGAGGCTCAGCTCAATATTGTGTGTAGTGACTATTGACCATTATACATAAATACTATACGATCTGAAACAATTGAACAAATTACTTAAGACTTATGAATGATATTGTACCACTACAAGAGACATTAAAGTAGTTACGAATAATTTGGAGAAGTGAATGAAGACGCTTAACGTTAAGTTCTTGGATCATGTCAATTTGGAACGCCCCCGGCCTATATGCCATCTTGTTATATGTATATACATTCTTAAAATATTAGCATTTGCGTGTGAGTTGGTGTTATCAGCTGCCGTAGCGTATCGTAGTTACAGGTATATTATTATTAGATACGAGACAGATATATTACTTTCCTCTATGATACTGGTGTTGTTGTATGACGGACAGGTAGCGCTGCGGGCTCGGCGCAGCGCCTGGTCGAGACGCACCTGTCGCCCGGGGTCGCCGACTGGAACATCGTTGTACCTGTGGGTAACATGCATACATTGTTTGTTTTAAAATATTAAGGAAGCTATGGCACAGTCGGGTGTAGGCACCGATTGTGCAGAACTGTGAACTGACATTAGTTGGCATCGTTGTCCAGATGCCGCCGCCGTGTGCGGAGGCGCAGGTAACGGGCGCCGACATGCGCGTGTGCGACGCGGACGCGCCGCCGCACGTGCTCATGAGCGACGCCCGGGCTGCGCACGTGCACCGCGCCGGCCAGCTCGCCGGGTTTGCCACCGTCAACGTCACCGTTTACTGCATCCTGCCCTCGCCGCTCCCGCTGCCCCCGCCGCCCCCGCCACCCCCACCGCCTCCCATTGCCACCAGCATCACGCCGCCACTGTCGTACCTCACAGACTCGAGGTCCACATACGAAACGTTATCAAATGAACTAAACTCTAAAGAAGTAAATTTAAACGAAGAGACGTCATACGAATCGGAATCTTCGGACTTGAAGTCGACCGAGCTGACAACAGAAGAGCCTACTTCTAGCACAACGTTGCCGCCGACTCCAGAAGAGACGACACCGCAGGTTGACCTTACACCACCAACTGAAGTGGTGACAGTCTCATCGAATAACACGAGCCGTCCAAAAGAAAAAGCGCCACACTCACTGAAAGTAACGATCAATATTACACCAACTAACCAAGTATCCACAGAGGAAGATGTATCACAGTCTGATGGCGTAGAGCTGCCGTCGTTATCGAACAAAGAAAAGCCAGACGAATTGATGTCATCGCAGAGTCCCAGGTTTTCATCAGTGCCATATATGGTCACGCCGCCACGAATTTCTGCGATGCCCTCTTTGAAACACGTCAAGCGCCCGCGTGGGCCAGAGCCGCCCGCTCAGCTCGCAGCTGCGCCGCAGCGGCCGCCTGGAGCGTACCAACAGGCCGCGGCGCACCGGCCGCCGCAGCCCCCGCGCTGGCGGCCGCCGCAGGCGCTCGGGCCGCAGTACTCCGCGATGGCGCCGCCGTACCGCGCCGACCTGATGCGGCCGTACCCGCTCGGCCCGCTCTACAGACCGTTCAGTTTGCTCGGTCCACGGATGACGTTTCTGCAGCGTCGGCAGCCGTTGCTGTTTTTCCGGCATTTTTAACTGTGCTTGTTAAATGTTTCGTAATATGTTGTTGACATTGCATTCTTTGTGGACTATCTTCCTCCATCAGATAGCGAGCTGCCCTACATCGGGATCATTAAAATGTTCGCTCCAAGCAGCACAGGGAATCCAACTTATAGCAGCTGACGCAGCTGTGTCGTCGATTATTACTGTGTATATGACTGATACTAAGAGATGAGTAATAAAATAAATAAATATGCCAATTCGAGGTGAATGCTCTAGTTTTTATGTATTTAAATAATAGCAATAGTTACAATTGATGGCCAGACAACCAATTACAATTGCTCGCGCAAGTTTTTTATTTATAAGTTTTTTCGGCTTACAACACAGAATTGAGCGAATCATTCCTACCCATTCATTCCTAATCGACCAATCGGAAACTTTCCCGCCACTACGAGCATCCGTCAACGGTGATTTGGACAAGAAACGTCAGTGCGTTTTTCGCATTCAACCGCTACATAACCTCAAACCGCTCATCGCTAATACCGCTTACTCAACCCGCATCCGCATCAAAAACTGTATAACTATTGTAATAAGTGTTGGCCGACACAAGTGTGACATTTAAACAAGTGAAAAAGTGCATCAGGAAGAAACCAGGGAACACGTGAGACGTCTGCAAAGGGCTGTCCTTGCCACGTGTTTCGTCCAGAAGGTCTCAAGTAAGTCCATCCATCCATATTCCTCAAAGCCTCATATCCCGTTTGCTCAATTCTTTGTCGTCCAACAGTTCACCACGCTAAAATCTACATCCCAACATAAAATTAATTCACCGCATACCAAGGTCCTTCGAAGTCGTTTTAAAACTTAACACCATAAGTTATTTTGGTCCAATCGAGTCGGATTCAAAGAATCAACGATCCTAATATAGGTCATACCTAGGATTTAGGTTAAAATACCTAAAATACAACGTTCGTAAAACCGCCATATTGAACGAACCTACTTGCGTTCGTACATTCCCCGCTAGGTACATTATTCATTGAGAATTACTGTATCAACTTAATATTTCGCCTGTTGCATTGAAATAGCATAGGTAAATATTCAATCCGCTAATTATCGTGAGTTAGTCTTGTCTAACTTACTTACAACATATATTCATCCGCATTCCTTTTGTATACCCGCTTAGAATAAAATAATTATTCTAAGTCTACCCGCTATTACCTATTATCGTGAGTTGGTCTCGTATAACTAACTTATTCAACTTTATTCCTTTGTATACCCGCTTAGAATAAAACAATTATTCTAAGTCTACCCGCTATACCTGTTGTTTTGTACGCTATATTTTCTAGAACTACTCCAACATGGAAGATCTTAAAATGAAAGTTAAATTACTTCAAGCTAAAAATAATTCAATCTTCGAACATTTAACATCGCTATACGAAACTTCTAAGATAATAAATACTACAAA
The DNA here is from genome assembly GCA_951799385.1 of Hyppa rectilinea. Classification (NCBI taxonomy): domain Eukaryota; kingdom Metazoa; phylum Arthropoda; class Insecta; order Lepidoptera; family Noctuidae; genus Hyppa; species Hyppa rectilinea. The sequence goes on from OX637306.1 coordinate 237,129, forward strand.
TATCGAGCTTCGTTCGGTGGAATCATTTATGGCAGACACGGAGTTTCTCTCAGTCACTCGTCAAGAATTTAGTACCAATTTAGATAAAATAAATACATATTCCTTGCAATTAAATCCTAATCATAATATTGATTATAGCAGTCAAATATCTTACTACGAAGTATATTCTCGTATAGCGAGAGTGCGTTCTTTAATCACCGCGAACCATTCAAGGTCATTAGAACACTCATGCACTTCTAATGATAACGCTAAACAATTTATAAGTACCGTCAAGCTGCCACCTATTCATATTCCTTTCTCTGATGGTGGGATTGACAACTGGCCTGTTTTCTATGAATAATTTAAATCAAATATCCATAGTAACTTGAACCTTACAGATTCTCAACGTGTGCAGTATTTGATGGGTAATTTAAAGGGAAACGCATTGCAAATTACCGCCGGAATTATTCCCTCAGGAGATAACTATGCCGCTATTTGGAACAGTTTAGTTCAAAAGTACCAAGATAAACGAGCACTAGGCTCACATTACATGTCTAACATACTAAATATTAAACCCGCAATTAATAACTCCGCATCTTTAAATGTTTTCATTGAAAGTTTTCACGCGTCCGTTTCTGCTTTAGAACAATTACAAATTAAAGATTTAAAGGATTTCATTTTGCTTAATTTAGCTTTGAAAAAATTAGACCCCGCAATCGTAAATTTATTCGAAACGCATATGAGGGATGAGGAAATTCCTACTTATACGGATTTCGTACAATTTATAAAATCGCAAGTTAAAATATTGGATCGCACTATTTCATCTCGAACCGCGTTAATGAGTAACAACCCTAATAAAAATAATCATTCTCGTAATCAGTCACGTAATAGTACAGTACATACTTTTGTTGCTTGCGATAATAATAATCAAAGTTGTTTGTATTGCAGTAAAGTTGATCATTGTAGACTTTACACATGTCCAACCTTTCAATCCCTCTCAGCCAATTCGCGTTTGGATTTTATTAAAAACAAACGTGGATGTGTAAACTGTCTTAGTGTATCGCACACTGCTTCACAGTGTAAATCTATACATAACTGTAGGGCGTGTAACAAAAGACATCATTCGCTTTTACATTTAGAGAACAGCTCGTCGCAACCGCTCCGCTGTCACTAATTCGCAGCAGGTGGCGCTGTGTGCGTCCGCTCGTATCAATAATGTAAACAAACCGCTTAATACGATACTTCTTTCTACTGCCCGAGTCTATGTTGATAACAAATACAGCAAACACGTTTCTGTGAGATGTTTAATAGATAACGCTTCGCAAAATAATATAATTACTTCCGCTTGTTGTAAAAAACTTCAATTAAACATTATACCGCTTTCAAACTCCGTTATAAAAGGTGTCGGATCATCTGCGCGGCCTGTTATAGGTTATGTTGAGATAAAAGTTACTGCTAAAATTAAAAATAATTCTTTTAACATTACCGCACTAGTTATCGATAGTATTACGGATAACTTACCATCTCACTTTGTTGACACTACTGCAGTGCAACATTTGTTTGATTTACCGCTCGCTGACCCACTGTGGCACGTACCTGGTGAGGTTGAATTGCTTCTAGGGGCAAAACTGTTCCCGTATTTATTACTCAACAATAAAATTATCTCACCTACCGCTCCATCCGCTATTGAAACCGTGTTCGGTTACATTCTTATGGGTGAGGTACCCGCTAGTTTATCTAATAACAATAGTCCCGCTGAATTAAATACCGCTTCATATATTTCTACCGCGCTAAATATAGATAATTTTCATTGTTTTCTGTCTTTAGACGAATCCTTACATAAATTTTGGAACATTGAAGAAATACCTTCAAAATATTTTATGAGCCCTGCTGAACTGGAGTGTGAACAGCTGTACGCTTCTACTGTGTCACGTGACTCCAGTGGTGGGTATTGTACCGCGTTACCATTCTATAAAAATCCAGATTCACTTGGAAATTCTTATGCTGTCGCTTATCGACGTTTAATTAACTTAGAAATAACTAAGCTTCGCGACCCGGTTTTGCGCGCTAGTTATAATAAAATAATCCAAGAGTATATCGATTGAAACTATTTAACTGAAACTACACCTAGTTCTGTTAATCAGACTGTAGGTTGTTACATACCGCATCGCCCTGTTATTAGGAATGATAAACAAGCCACTAAGGTTCGCATCGTTCTTGATGCGAGCGCTAAGTCTCATAATGGCGTGTCATTGAATGACTTGTTACACACAGGGCCGAATTTACAGGCTGACATATTTTTATTACTTTTAAAATTCCGCTTGTTCCCTATTGCAGTTACAGCTGACATAAAACAGATGTATCTTCGAATTGCTGTTATTGATGAGCATCGAAAATACCAAAAAATATTGTTGCGTTTTAATATCGCTGAACCTATTCGCGAATTTCACTTTAATCGAGTTGCATTTGGTCTTAAACCTAGTCCCTTCCTAGCCATGCGCACTGTGCGCCAGCTATCAGAGGGTGAAACTCCACCCGATTCTATTATACTGCTCTTTCAAAATTTTAAAGAGCAATTACCTTTACTCTCGTCTTTAAAATTACCTCGTCATGTAGCCGTTACTATGGGTTGCGTGACAAATATAGTAGGTTTTGCTGATGCCAGCTTGAATGCATATGGCTGCGTCATATACTTGCACGTCATTGATACAAATGGTAACACACACGTAAATTTGGTGTGTGCTAAATCCAAAGTTGCACCTGTTAATGTCATATCTCTAGCTCGTTTAGAGCTCTGTGCTGCTATTCTTTTGTCTAAATTAATTAAATTAGTTTATGACACTTACCGCTCTCGTACCGCTATTAATAATATAATATTTAATTTTGCCTTTTCCGACAACGGAATAAATTTCGTTGGAGCCAAGGCTCAACAACAAGAACTACTTGTTAACCGCTACCGCATAGAGTGGAAAATGATTCCACCCCGCGCACCCCATTTTGGAGGGTTGTGGGAATCTCATATTAACTCTATTAAAACGCATTTATACCGTGTTATCGGTTCTCAGCTTCTTACCTACGAGGAGTTTTCGACTGTTCTCACTGAAATTGAGGCAGTTTTAAATTCCAGACCGCTCTGTGTCCAGAATGAGGATCCGTACCCAGAACCGCTTACTCCCGCTCACTTTATAATGGCTTCTCCGTTAACTTCGTTGCCTGTCGTGAATGTTCCCGAAACGACGAAGTCTCTGACTTGCCGCAAGAAATTGCTAGACCAGATGGTTTGTAGTTTCTGGAAGAGATGGCGTATAGAATATTTACATAATCTTCAAGTTAGACAAAAATGGTTGAATGCCGCAGACAGTATTAAGATTGGTAAAGTGGTTCTCATACATCAGGATGATGTCCCTCCTTTACGTTGGCCATAAGGTATAATCACCGAAGGTTTTCCCGGCAAGGATGGGACAACCCGCGTTGCTATGGTGAGGACATGCAGTGGCTCTTTCAAGAGACCCGTTGTCAAACTATGTCCTTTACCTTCTCAATAACATCACCGCGTTATTAAAACCATAATTTATCTTTAGTTAATATGCTTAGAATATCTTTTTTTTATAAGTCCGCTTTAATATAATTTCTTTCCTTTTGAGAATATTACATATCCTCAAAGCCGGGCAGGATGCTCGCGCAAGTTTTTTATTTATAAGTTTTTTCCGCTTACAACACAGAATTGAGCGAATCATTCCTACCCATTCATTCCTAATCGACCAATCGGAAACTTTCCCGCCACTACGAGCATCCGTCAACGGTGATTTGGACAAGAAACGTCAGTGCGTTTTTCGCATTCAGCCGCTACATAACCTCAAACCGCTCATCGCTAATACCGCTTACTCAACCCGCATCCGCATCAAAAACTGTATAACTATTGTAATAAGTGTTGGCCGACACAAGTGTGACATTTAAACAAGTGAAAAAGTGCATCAGGAAGAAACCAGGGAACACGTGAGACGTCTGCAAAGGGCTGTCCTTGCCACGCGTTTCGTCCAGAAGGTCTCAAGTAAGTCCATCCATCCATATTCCTCAAAGCCTCATATCCCGTTTGCTCAATTCTTTGTCGTCCAACAGTTCACCACGCTAAAATCTACATCCCAACATAAAATTAATTCACCGCATACCAAGGTCCTTCGAAGTCGTTTTAAAACTTAACCACCAACAATCAATAAACTCACACAGATACATTACTATATACTATTAGATATACTTTGCGCCTCATCCTTGAGATTAGTAATATAGTTACGGATAGTTTAAGTGAAGAAATATTTATTTGTTGCGAGTTTTATGAGTACTTGTATAAATTGTATGACAAACAGACTCTTTTCGAGCCTGAGAGGTGAAATAGATATTTTGAAAAAAGTGTCTGTATGTCATTCGAAATCTGAGCCATAATTTTCCAACTGAACACGAACGAAGCCGGTGAAAAGCTAGTTTGTTATAGAATATTAAAAGAATATAGGGTATAAAATATTATCCCCATGAATTTCCGTCGTCTGATGTTATGATAAAATCTATATGCATTAATTCGTAAATATATAATGAGGAGCTGCAGCGTGCAGCGGCCCGCCATGAGGCGCTGGTACGGTACAGGTGCAGGCGGCTCTTGTTGGGGAATACCATCGAGGTCTGCTACAGTACACCGCAGTAAATGTGTTTTTGGTTCTCATTTTTGACGTTTTGTAAATATGACAATTCCAAATGCTATAAGAGGGACAGAGGGAGGCAGTGAGGTTCGTTTTTGGTCATCGGTGATTGGTTGGAGAGCAAACCCCATAAAATCGTTGCATGTTGCAGTGGGTAGTGGGTCCGGTCACTATTCGCGTTTCTGAACATAATTATGGTGTTTACACCATAGTGCGCAGCGAAACAACTCAATATAGGCGCGAGTGCAATATGCTGTACAGGTCTCCAAAAGTGATAATGCGCATAGAAATCTTCGCCACTGTTCGGCAACGATCGTATTTCCCGAGCGTTAGAAGACGATATGTATATAGAGTGGTTAAGTGCATTTTCTTCATGCATAATTTAGTGTGATTATGTGTTTTGTCCTAAAAGAGATAAATATTGATTTATCAGTAACGAAATTTGATTCAATATTTCCATGTAAGTAAATAGCGAGCTATAATTCATATAAGCCTAAATCTGATTTTTAATATGCTTTTTCTAGTACCTCTAGAGCCCCAGTGGCACAAAAACGTTCCAGTAAACACGCATTACCGTTGAGTCCCGCTGGCACAAATTTGTGCCACCAAACCCCGACCGATTTAAAACTGTATTTCTATTAAAGATAAGTCTTAAAATCGTTTGTGATGAATGTTCTCGACGGCAGATAATATTTTACAACCATAGACAAAGATAGAAACTAAAAATATTGTATGCAACATTTAAAAAAACAAGTGTCAAGTCAGTACAAAAATTTCGTGTTCACGGTTACGTCGCGCGCCAGTGAATTCCCGTGTTTTCGTGTTTTTTCGCTGATTTTGTACGGTAAGTGGGTGAATATTCATTTATAAGTGTTTCTCGCAACTTTGTAGATAGTTTTTCGCATGAAATAATATCACAAAACTTGTCTTATTGAGCAAACAAAATTTACATCGTTCCGGGTTCGGGTTAAACTTTCCTTTACTGGACTGGCATTTATGGGGTGGGAGGGGGAGGGGGATAAAGGGGGGGAGGGGGCCACCCCCCTGTACCATCCCCACCCCGCGAAACCCCATGGTTATGGAGATATCCATGGTTAAAGTTTTTGAGGTTAGAAAAACAAAATCCATAAATTTCCATCGATTTATGGTGCGGGGATGTCCGGGCCCCCCCCTTGTACCTGCGGGGGGTGCCCCCCTCCACTCTGGCACCACTCCCATCATAAGGTAACTCACCATTTCCGAGAAAAATGACTTTTCCTAACTTAACCTCAAAACACTCAAAAGTTGCTCAAAAAGCGTAGTCTGAGCCCCGCTTCGCGGGGCTCAATGGTTTAAAAAAAAATAACCACGAAGGGGATGGCGGGGTCTGAAAGACCCCGCCATCCCCTCTCTTCTAACCTAACCTGTCCGAGTCGGGGTAGGGCAAGGTGGTTTTGGGTATTTTTCGGATATTCACAACACTTGCACTTCACTACACTCTTCAGACACAGAAGCATAGGGCTTCGGAGACGCCATGGTAGTCAAACGTAAGGCTTACAGGAGTACGTAAAACGATCTCAACTGCAAGTGCAACAAACGATGACTGACACTGACAGCAACACAAAAAAACGCGGTAAACAAGAGGCAACTTTGCGTTCCGTTCCAAGTGTAAACAAAAATTCGTTATTTTTTGTGTAAAAAAGTCTATGTAATTGCATAATATTAAGAAAAAAAAATGACATTTGGTCAAATAAAATACACCTTTAATGTAAACGGAACGTGAAATGACAAATTGACGTCTACCATCGTAATTTATCTAACCTAAAAATTGAATTTGTATGGAAACTTTGAATAATTATATCTCGTAAACCGTGAATTTTCGCATCAAAAAAAACTGTGTGCTTGCTTTCTATTTGTGAGTATTATCTACAAACAACATAAGGAACTTTCAAATCCCAGTCCAGTAATGGAAAGTTTAGCCGAAGTAACGTAAAATCTATTGATAATTCATAATTACACGTAGTCCATGCATATTTCAATAATTTATTCATATTATGATGACATTTCCATTAGTATGGAACGAAATCCTATTTGAATTTTGAACTGTCAAACGTCAAAATGGTTCTTAGCCCAGCTAGTGCTTAGGGTCATGTCGATAAAAGTTATCGATAACATCGATTGTTTTTGTAAAATTGTTCGGTTATTTAGAATGAAAGTTTTTTTCTTCGTACTTTATAGTTTGCAGTTTGTTTGTGTTTCGTACTTTGTAGTTTTTTATTATAATAATTTATTTTAGTTTTTAATTTTTTTGTAAATTATGTGTACGGTAATCTTATAGATTTGAGATGGCTGCGAGCCGAAACTGGTGCGTTGGACGCGAGGATGCCCCGGAGGACTTTGATGAGCTCCTCTGGGACACCGACTCGGAGGACGAGGGTGACGAGGGCGAAGCCGAGTACTTCCTGGAGGAAGAACCCGAGGAGCAGGAGGCGGACGAGCCAGAATACTTGGAGCAGGAATTTTTGGAGCCGGATCCTGAGGTAAATCATTATAATTATTCTCTTTCATGAATAATGATGAGTGATGAGGCTAAGCACAAAGCTAGCCTAAAACTTGAAGAAGGACATTTTTTTTTTCAGTAATATATCTTTTTTGTCTTTTAGCAACCTGAATGGATAACATTTTATTCATAGGTATGTTTGTGTTTGTGTTTTTGTCTACACGTTTTATATGGGGAAGGGTGATGGTCTGGAATTGCATATGAATGTGAACCCCGCATGAAAAACTCATCTGAACTTGTAATTTTTTGTGAGGCGTTAGGTTTATAAATGTGTTTTTTTTTTTCAGTATGTTAAGCCGCCACCGACTATCCTCGGGTTATATACCCAGGAGGGAGTCGAAGTCCCACTTTCGCCGACTGCTTCGTCACCTATCTTTATGTAAGTCAATGTTTTTATCAAAATGTTTTTTTATATGTAATGTTGTTTAGGTGTCTTTTTTAAAACGAAAACCTTTTTTGATAGGGGAAATCCATCGAATTCGACTTGGAGTGTGCCGCACCCTTCCTCGAGTGCGCCAGCAGTCATTCAGGCGTAAGTAATAAAACATGTGTTCATCCAAATAATTGATTTTGAGTTACATCAGGAATAACGCAAATCTTTTTTACAGATCAAGTCCAGCCCTCGCCATTTGAACTTCTGGATGGGTATTCGTCAAAGATTGTACTAACTGCCTTGACAACTCAAAAGTACCTATAAATGATTGATTTGAAATAAATTCATGATTGCTGTATTTATACATTTTAGTATCATTCCTATGTAAATCTAGTAAATTACAATTATAAGAAAAGCTAGCAGTTCTATCTAGGCTTATTGGAACGGCCGCTCGGTCTGCCTAGTGTTTCCGCAGTTCCCCGAGTATTTTGTAAATAAATAAATAAAATAGTATTATTATTATTTTACTAATATGCATGATAAGTAAAGAAAAGTACATAAGTCAATCTAAATTGTTTTTTATTTTCCTTCCTGAACTCAGTCAAACTGACAAAACGAATGTTAGAACATTCCGTAGGGTTGGGACCACACCACTATAGTGTCGATAAGTTTGACTGAGTTCAGGAAGGAAAATAAAAAACAATTTAGATTGACTTATGTACTGTAAATAAAAAACAATTTAGATTGAATTTCATACTTTTTTATGACCACTTCAGAGGTTGATAATTTTGTTTTTTTCTGTGAAAGGTAAGGTAAGTATGGGTAGAAATCGATAGACTACTTTGTTCTTGTTCATTTTCAAGTAACATTCAAATTCAAAAGCCTAAATTACCTGGTGAAAAAAAGCCTACAAAAAAGTTATCAGATTTGTTCCCTAATCTAGGTTATTTTGAGGTTTTACAATTATAGTGGCATATTTTAACGATTTATTGTTACTAATGAATAGATGAATATATAAGTAGTATTCTAGAAACATTTATAAAGGGCATCTGTTTGTTATACCTCTGATGATCGTTTACAAAGTAGTGTATCGAACAATGCAAATTCATGAAAACTGCGCCGCGCGCTATGAAGTTCGAGTTTGAATATTGCAGGCATCGGATACAGAACTCGTAAAATAACATTATCATTAGATTACCAGTCTATTCATGAGTCAGTTTCCAAAATTTCATGTAAATTGATCACACAGTTTAGTCAGAAATCGACATAATACAGCAACATAACTACATTCGGCAAGTACTCCGATTTCAATATGATATGTTTATTTCTTGAGGTCTAATAAGAATCTTGTTTACATTGTATTTCATAGCCACATCATTGTAGAACCCGACACCGTTTAGAGTGTGTGAATAGAAGCAACAGAAATGGACGTTTGGAACGTGGAACGTTTTTTGTGACCGGGGTCAGATTACGTTTACGCTAAGAGGCCGCCCGCGGGGCTTGACGGACAGTTGACGTAAATAATGGCGGGCCTATGTATTTTACGTTGGTATTTTTAATTTTTTAGTATTGAAAAAACGTGAAAAATGTTAGTATATTTATATATTTTACAAAATTAACTATTTCAATTTGAATAAGATAATTAAAGTTGAAATTAAATTCACCTTTAAAACAAAACCAAGAAAGGTGTGTAATAGTAGCTCTATATAATTCCAGACAAAGAGAACACGTGCAGTCACCACCAATATGACAAGACGACTGACGGACCTTTGACTGACCGCCGACCGCCCGAATTGTTTGATTGTGTACACATGAAATTGACTCCTATTTCTTTCGAACAAGGTGCAAAATGCAAGGGACTCGAACGATTCAATGATTCGGGTGTTTCCGGGAATACGACAATTAGCGAAGATCTGCATGTGCATTATTAATTTGGGAGTACTGTATGTATAATATTATTATTTTAAAATGTTACTGACACAATGGACTCGTTTCCAGCACCTCATACACAACGTAATAATGTTTAAATTAAAACAATTTATTTTTATTTTATGGCATTTTACTACCTCTATATTGGTACCGGACTGTTAACTTATCTGACTGATAATGCTATAGTTTAGTGTCCGATATTGTGTATTCAACTGGTCAGTCATATGGCAAGCGACATTGCGGCAGCCCAAGCAGAGATGCTGGAATAAGCTGGACGGTTGGATTTTAGAATGAGAAATAAATATTAACTCACCGACGTCAGTTGGCTCGTTCAGGACTCAGCAGTGCAGCGACGCAAGCTGTCGGTGCTGCACACTCCCGCCGCGCGATGGCCGGATGGTACTCTGCTGTCGAAGGACATACATCTGCGCTTGTGAGTAATGTAGCTCAATTGGTCACGCGAACTCTTTACAGATGGTTTAATAACTCACTGCTAACGACTTGGAAATAATTTTCAAAACATGATTGTAGGAATTAATTAGTGATGTCGCGGTGACGCGCGGCGGTCTATGAGCGGCGCTTAGTGGCGCGGCTAAATAGACGCGCCTGTGACGCCGCAGCACAGTCCAGCTGAGTCCCGCAGCCGCCGCACAGCATGACGACGCGCGCGCCGCAGCTTGCTCTCACGCCGCTCACGGCGCTCACGGCGCTCACGATACTTAGCACGCTCATAGCGCTCACCCAGGCGCAGGCCCTGTGTGACTCCATGCAGATCGGTGAGTAGTCAGTCACACGTACAACTCTTGTTATGCATGAGGTACCAAACTCTATATAAAAATAAGTTGTACAATTCTCTTCACCAACATAAACCGATAGTCTATAATGTTCTAACTACTGGGACACAGGCTTTCTCTCGGAGGGAATGGGCAGTCATCCACCACCAAGTGAGCCAACTGCGAGTTAGTGGGTGTCACAACAAGTCTTCAAGCGACCTCTCGCACCCGGCCCTGGTTCATTCCATGGTCCGGAGCGAGAGGGAGTGGAAGTTATGCTAGCGAAGGAGGTGCCAGCGTGAGTAATGGTTAGCTCACTGCCCGACCAGCACCAGGCCCGTACCTTACGGTCCGTTCGTATTCCATGCGCGCCTCAAAGCCCCGGAACATAAAGGGCTAAAGAAGGAACATGAATTGGATTTAGTTAGTAAGAGTTTGGCCCTCCCTTCCGCTCTACCCAGATCGGGAGGGGTCAATAATTTCACGCACTCAAAAAGTCTTCTTTCGGTTCTAGGACATGCCACACACGATACACACACACGACACACACACACACACACAGTGAGGGCTCCTTGGAATAGTGCTTTACAGGTCCCCCGACTACGATGAATAGATTGGTTTTCAGTGTCAGTAACTTGTTTTTAATTTTTAGTTCACTTTTTAAATTATTTTTTTGATATGACAGGTGTGTTTTTTAATTATTTGTTTTTTATCTTGATGATTGTTAATACATCAGGTCACTGGTATTTTCATAGCAAGTTGAGTGGTGGAGGTAACTCAAAAGTAAAAAATAAATACTTAATAAAAAAATAGCTTTCATTGCGAAAGTTGGTGGCAAAAAAGGAAAATACAAACCTAAAGCCGCAACTTGCTACATTAAAGTTATTTTTCACGTTGTAGTGTTTTTTTGGAAGTCGTTTGTTTATTTTGTAAAAAGTTTTTGAAATACACAAAGTAAAATCATGGACGGTGCCACTGCGCACACGCTCGACCGATGATGGATATTCTGGGTCCAGCGATTCCCGACTGAGCGGTTGGGAAACGCTCCCTTTGGCGATTTGCAGTGGCTCGCAAGATCACCCTATTTGACACCTGAGACTTTTTTCTATGTGGTTTCCTGGAGTCATGTTTTTGCGAACAAATGACAGACTTTGGTCGTCTCAAAAGTGGACAACGTAGAAGTAATCGCCAGAAGAACTGCGAAAGTAATGCAAAATGCTCTAAAATGCGCCCAGATGTAGGTCACTTCTGGTGGCGGCCTCTTAACGAATATTATTTTTTTCCTCAACTAAACAAAATTATAACCTTTAATAAATCATATAACAATAACCAGAACGATGTTTTATATTTACCAAAAATATAGCCTTAGGAAACCGGGTGACTACTTTTGCGCCACCTGTATACGATTTACGTCAGTCGGTCGGATACTGAACCATTGTCAGTCGGTCGGATACTGAACCATTGTCAGCCGGTGCATTATTTTTCGTCGTTTTCGAGCTTTGCCGAAACACTGCTCTGTACTTCAGTGGATAGTGACGTATTTGTGGTTGTGCAGGGAACGAGACGCAGTTCGCCGTCAGCCTGGTGGAGCGGCGCGTAGAGCCCGACATGTTCACTCTGGAGATCAGCGAGCCTGACGTGAGTACCACTAACTGCAGCGTTCACGTTTTCAGCGTTACACAACGTTTAAAAACCAAAATTGCTAACATTATTATAATGATTTTTTGAAAGTTTTTCTGCATATGATCTGAAAGTAAAGGAAGTGAATGATAGCGTGACGATAGACTGGGGAGAATGTGTTGCGCCGACCCCAAGCAACAGGCGACAACGATAGCAAGATGATGACCTTATATTATGAATGGTCTTGGGTAATTTACTGGATTTTGTTTGATTCCTTGACACATCCAGAGCCATCAACCAGTTTCTTTACACAATAAAATATTACGATCAGCTGCTTGTACCGTTAATGCCAACCAACCGACCTTTATAACATTAAGTGATAGGTGCGGTCACCAGCGCATCAAGTTTTACCAAACTGTCAAGTTGTTAAGTTCAAAATCGATTGAGGACATTATTTTGTCAATTTGTGGTAACTTGATGTGCTGGCGACATTATGTTACTAATAGATATGGGACAGGTTTGTTTAGACTCGGAGGCTGTGGGGCTGAAGGTAACGGCGTGTGACCAGGAGCAGGCGCCGCGTGTGTACCTGCTGGACACGGCGCGCGGCATGGTGGTGCGCGAGGGCAGCGTCTCCACGCCGGCCTACGTCTACATCACGGTGTACTGCGCGTCGGGGCTGGAGGAAGCTTCAGACGAGTCCGTGGAATCACCGGTTGTGTCGAACCGTTTCTTAGAAGAAGCATTGCTTCAGTCGTCATACATAGCATCACCACCGTCACAGCTACCTCCCACCGTTAGATCTGTTTCCACATCACCAACTTTATCAGCGCAACCACGGTCAAGTTCCTCGCCGGATTCGCTTCCGCTATCGGAAGTCGAATCCCCATCGGTCTTGACCTCTTCGACAGACGAATATTTGCCACCAGTGCAGTTAGAATCACGGTTTTCTTCGGTCGATCAGTCAATACCTGCAATACTATCATCGAGGTTAAAAGATCTGTGGAAAGAACGCGCAGCGCCATCACTAGGTCAGATAAAAAGTCCAAAACGAATCTCGTCGAGATCGCAGGAAAATGAACCATCATTGTTAGATAAGGCTAAAAATCAACCATCGATTTTGGATTCGTATTCATCATTTTTGAATGGTTTACCACAATGGCCACAAAATCCATCGTCATCTTTACCAGATACGTCATCGTCAACGTTGGCAAAACGCTTAATAGCTTTGCGGCCCAAGGAATCATCGAAATGGCTCGCCAATCGATCACCGGCGTGGCTGAAGCGTCCTACAAGGCGTCCTTCGTCACCCTGGTTGAAGCTGCGATCCGCGCCTGATGTAAAAACACGAAAATCGATGACACGCTCCCGTAACCGTCCATCAAGTCGAACTTCTGACTACGGTGACCCGTGGTCTCCTTATGATGACGACCCACTGTCCCTGCACTGGTCTGACGATGCGACGGATCCAAACCCTTGGTACACAGACAGTGAACCGCAATCACAATATGTAAACAGTGGCGGTCCGTGGCGTTCCAAGTACCCTCAGGCACATCATGTACACGAAGGGGTGGCTTCTTCATTACCACATGAACGCCCATCGCCCACGGCAATGAAACACATGTCGAAGAAGCAAACTAGATACGTACCACCAATACATGAAGAAGATCCTGCTTTGTTGGCGGAGTGGAACAGAGACCTACATCGGTCGCCACGACCCTTACTGCCGAAACTGCTGCTCTTGTTGCAGGAGCAAGATCATCCGGCGCTGCTGCAGAGGAAGTGCGCGTCAGCACATTCTGTTGAAGACACCGAGCCATGGTGGTCGAACCAGCCGAACAAGGAGAATTTGGATGAAGGTCTTCCGTGGCAACCAGATTATCCAACAGACTATTCTGCCGACGATGGCGATTCGCGATCATACTTGCCAGAGCGTTATACTGATGACAGAGAGCAGTCACCACATTTTGCGCCAGCTTATATCGAAGAGCCGGAGCACCCGTGGTGCCCACAGTGCGCCCCCGAGTCCCCCGGGGAGGCGCGCCACCCGCCGCGTGCGCCCCACCCGTGGCACCTGGGCACTGAGCCGCATCAGGTCCAACCGCATCCACCACTCGAATCTTTGCTTTACTACAGTCCCACACCCCTGACAGAGCGGCCCTTACTGACTTCAACAGTACGTCATTCGTTGTCATGGGTTAAAAGCTCAAACCCAGTAACACCCATGCAGCTGAAGCAACCTGCTCCGAAGGCCGAGTCATCGGAGCGCCACCCGTCGGCGGCGCCGTGGAACTTCCTGTCACAGCTGTTGCTCTCGCATCCCACGTTCCGAGATTCGACGCATGTGATCCGGATCCGGTAGCCACACGCACAGGCAGCAGGCAGGCACTGGCTGTGTCACACGCATAGGCAGTAGGCAGGCACTGGCTGTGTGAGCTAGGCCAACTTTAATATTAAGAAATAAAAGTTGAATATAACATTCATTAGTAGTCTACGAGTACTCAGCCACGAAAGACTTTTTCTTTAAGATTTTTTTCTTATTTAGTTCCCCGAAGGAATTTATTAAAATTATGATGGTCAATAAATGGTTCATAAAAGGCAATGTGTTTCATTTAAGAACATGAACTAACTCTATATAATTAGCATACATTTTATGTCCCCAATAGGAATAGGTCAGTTACCTCTGGCAGTAACCGAAGCAACCAGCCACCAACCAGCAACCGTGCTGCAGCCACAATAAACATCACTTTGGCACGACGGTCGTGCAAATCAGATGCAGAATTACTTTGAAGGGACAGTTGCCTTTAAACGCCAAGAAGAAGAAGAAGTCTTCGATGTAGATTTTTTATTATTGTTTCTTCATAACTAGCTTCTGCCCGCGACTTCGTCCGCGGAAAATTTCTTGTTTTAACATTAAATATGTCCTATGATACTCGGCAATACTGCAAATAATTCTGTTTTCGGAGGTATTTCTTTCCGACTTGCTAGACGAAAATTGCGATAGCTCGGGTAATATGCAATATTAAATAATTACATTTATAGCACTCAGGAATAATGTAGCTTTCAATCAGTGAAAAAAATTTTGAAATTGGATCATTAGTTCCGGAGATTACCCCCTATATAGAAACTTACAAATTTTACCTCTTTATAATTAAGAATCAAACGAACTTACCTTGTAAAGTTTGATAACTAATTATACGAGTGTCTTGACCGAAGATGATTACAGTTTACATGCAGCAGTACGCGAGTTGATGCTGTCCTTATTTAAAGCTATTAAATGCTTAAAGAATTTATTTTTTAAAACAAAAAAATATCAAAATTAAGGAGGTAGTGTATTGACTACTCCCTACCACTATGCAACCTGCCATCGCCGTTGCAATCCTTGACTCATTTTTCAGAGCTAGAATTTTTTCGATAGGTTTTGGGACTTTCAGGGGGGGAGGGAGTGTAATCATCTTCGGTCAAGACACTCGTATAATTAGATATCAAACTTCACAAGGTAAGTTCGTTTGATTCTTAATTATACTTCGTATCTCTCCCGAAGATGATTACAGTTTACATGCAGATGTTTAGAGTATCGAAAAAACAAAATATACAACGAAGCGATCGATTTAAACTATTTATTATTTTTAAATCACTGTTACATAACAGAAACTAATTTTATACTTATAACGTTCATTAAACATACATACAGCAATTACGACATTAGATAATTATCTAAAAAGTGCACTTGTAAATTCCGTTTCGTTAGAGGTAGATATATTTTTATTGTAATATTTTTGGAAAACATGGGATGATTCTGTCCAGCCTGCGGCCTTTCGAATGATTTCCAAATTGACGCCTGCTCTGTGAGCAGCAGACGTGGACGCATGTCTTGTACTGTGCGCACCATATAATGTAATATCTATGCCACTCTTACCTAGAATCTGTTTTACCCAGTGAGACAAAGTTTGAGAGCCCACTTTTTTATGTGGTTTTTGATAACTTATAAATAGATAATCTTCTTGACAACGTAAGGAAGCAGTTTTATCTATATAATGTTTGAGGGTTAAAGCTGGGCAAATCTTGGGGTTTTCTATTATGTATGGTAATATGATCAATGGTTGGTACGCGCCTGGCCTTGAGGTTTTTATTAAATCTTCAATTTTTATCAGTATTTTTTCTGAATCAGAAGTAATATTTTTTATTTTGATTACACTTAAAGTCTGCATTCTCTGTGCAGATGCCAGTGCTAAAAGAGTTACAGTTTTTAATGACAATTCTTTTAGTGTAATTAAATCATTTGGGAAATAATTTGTTAAATAATTTAACACAAGATTTGGGTTCCAAGTGGTGTGGTATTTCGGTGCGGGTGGTTTTATACGATAAATTCCTTTAAAGAACCTTTTTACAGATTCGTTACAAGTCACTTCTTGACCTAACAGTATTGATAACGCTGAACGATAACTATTTAGTGTGCTGTAACTAGCACCTGAATTAAATTTATAGGTCAAAAATTCTATTAATTGAGTAATATTAGAATCACAGTAATCCAATCCTTTCTCCTTACAATATAGCCACCACGATTTAAGTGACGTGTTATATTGGTTCAGCGTGTTTATGGAGAAAGACGCCATCATTATATCGAGAGATACGTTGGGTATTCCGCGCCTTAGCAGTGACTGCCGGATAATTTCCCTGCCATCAGGGTGAGATCCACGTGGAGAGGATGCTTCTCCCTGAAAGGGGAAAGTAATACATTTTTGTCAGGCTTAAAATACAATATTTTTGAATTAAGTAGTTTTAACCAGACTGGGTACCACGGTTGGGTTGGCCAATATGGCACCACCACAATTCCTTCTGCTTTATCACTTTTAATCTTATGTAGGACTTTGGAGATAAGACTAAAGGGAGGAAAAGCATAAAATTCAATATTTTTCCAGTAGAATGTAAACGCATCAATAACTTCGGAATTTGGATCTAATTTCCACGAAGCATATATCTGTAACACTTATGATTCTGACTACTTGCAAATAAATCGAATTGTGGAGTACGGTACCGAATGAAAGTATTATTCTATTAAATGCGTAATCTGCTAATTCCCATTCTGTAGCTATATTATATGTCTGACGAGATTCAAAATCTGCTATTAAATTATCTTTGGATTGGATATAAGATGCAAAAACATGTATACTGCGTTTTTCGCACTATTGCCATATATCTCGTGCAATGTTATTTAAATGTGTAAATTGTACACCTCCCATTTTGTTGATGTATGCAATTGCTGTAGTATTGTCTATTCTGAGTAAAATATTGCGATCTTTCAGGTGTGATGCAAAGATTTTTAGACCATAAAAAGCTGCTAGTAACTCGAGAGTATTAATATGTAATTTTAATTGGGAATGGTTCCAATGTCCGTGAGCGGTTTGGTTATTGCAAACTACGCCCCAACCAGTGGTTGAAGCGTCGCTGTATATTTCAAGGGTGTAATCATTTGTTTGAAAGGAACAAAATGAGAGCTCAATGTTTTCTTTCCACCAAATTAAATCACTTTTTATGCAATCTCGTTGTATCATGTATTTATTATAATTGTTAGAATAATTTAGTGCTAGACATTTTTCTCTTTCTAGAAGCTTTGTTCCTTCTGGCTGGCTGGTTGTACCCAGCCGTATTTAACAGCGGGACACGCTGATGTTAACAGACCTATAAATCCAGCAAGTTCCCTAATTGTGCATTTGTGTGTATGTAACAGCTTGTTTGCCATTAATTTTATGCGGTTTTTCTTTTGAGTAGGTAAAGTTATGGACATATGCCTTGAATCAAATAAAAAACCTAGGAAAAGGCATTTTTTACTCGGGTAAATTTTACTTTTTACATCATTAACTAAAAAACCTAATTTTAATAATAACCTAATCTTTTGTCGCTTCAACGTTAATGAGACAACTTTTATAGGAATTACCGATGCATCAATATAATTTACAGATAAATGGCAAAAGTCATCAATATAATTTACAGATAAATGGCCTAATTAACGTAAATAATGTAATGCAGGTTTCAGTAATTTAGTGAACACATAAGGTGCCGTGCAGAGTCCAAACGGCAAAACATTAAATTCGAATAATTGATTCTTAAACTTTTCTGAGTTCCAACTAAAACGAAGATAAATTCTGTCGCTTTTTGCAATTGCGACTGAAAAATACGCGTCTTTTAGGTCTATGCTTGCCATATAACAATTTTGATCGATTAATTTTATAGCTGTACGATAGTCTTCCATTTTAAAGTGGTGAACATGAACGAATTTATTTAGGTTTTTTAAATTAAGAATGAAGCGATGTTTTCCGTTAGGTTTAGTTACTGTAAATATAGGTGAAACAAATTGATTTTCACAAGGAATACATTGAGACACAAAACCTGATTCTAATAGCTTAGAAATACAATTATCAATTATGTTAGTTTCTGTGTGCGAATATGACCTTTTAGGTATGCTGGTCTGATGTGGTTGACAAGGGAATGGTATTTGATATCCTTTGATCCATGACAGTATTGTTTTATCATTAGTAATATTTTGCCATTCATAAAAGTAATGCTGTAATCTACCAGCTATAGGTACATTATTATTATCTACCTGTGACGAAGTGATTAGCGGCGTCGCGCTGAGGAGTTGGCCATCCGTGCACGTGTGGCTGTTTGCGCGCGGCGATGGTCCCGTGGCGGCGGCGGCCGGCGCCGGGTCTGGTTGGGGTACACTCGCGGCTCGGCGGCTGGTGCCCGCGGTGCCCCCCGTGCGTTTAAAGCGCCGGTTTGGCGATATGTAGAAGAATTCGGCTGATTGCGCTGTTGATTGAATCTTCCACTATTTGCGGTGAACCTCAATTCCGAGGCAGACATTGTTATGGCCTTGGTGGATTTTAGATAATCAGATAGGTTAGAACCGAATAAATAATCATCTATTTTAGTGTTTTTTATTATTTCTCTTTTTTGTTTACTTATTGTAGGTATTAATGATTGTGAACCTTCTAGACAGGGATTCTCTGTAGTGAGTGTCGCAAATCAGGCGGCCTGCGTCACTGAGTGTTTTTATAACCTCTTGTGGAATGTTTTCAGTCTGTGACAAAGCTATATTTAATGCTTTGCCGATTGCCGAGATACAGCTGGCCATTTGATTTTGTTTCTGTTCACTATATGAATCTTTTATTAATGTTAGCATTAGACAATGCCGATTTTAACTCGGGATTTAACATTGGTGCTTTCATGTAAATACAATTTTCAGCGGGTAGATATTGTTTTAGGAGATCGACTTTTTCCTCTTTAGTGAGACCATTAACTAAGATGTGTTTCCATCGCGTTGCCAGATCTTTGTGCAAATTATCTCCAAACGGCTTGTTTAATGTAGGGTCTGACCCTAACAGTTGCAAAACTTCCGGGTCTAGTTCATCCGGATTTTCATCAGCCGTTCCTTCGCCTTCTAATGGTACCTCAGTGGTTATCTCATCTGCAAGAATGAAATATAGCAGTAAGTACACGCCGTAAGTAGGCACTTTTTCCAGAATCGACATATTTAAATTGTTTACGAATTTCATGTACAACTGTCATAGTATCCACACACGATTAACGTCGGGATAACACAATGAACACATTCATTTTATGACATTTATATCAGCGCTGACATCCACACACGATATACGTCGGGATATTAATGTTGGTGTTGTAAGTACACCTACCTACATATAGCGGTCATATTATCCACACACGGTACCTAGACGCCGGGATAACACAATGAATTAGATTCATTTTATGACAGTTAAATAACTTGGCATTAGCCATCCACATACGATACACGTTGGGATATCACAATAAATGTATTTTATTTCATTTATGTGCAGTCTCACGGCGGTTGATGAGAACGTCATGCGTTAGTGAGTGCAAAGGAGATAACGCCGGTTCAGATTCCGATGAAGATGAGGAAATTCTTCTTCGTTTTCTAACCAACTTCTTCACTTTTTTTAAAAGTTTTTCGACACTGTCGCTATCATTCCTATCCGATCGCTTTCGTTTGCCCATATTTTAACGCAATTAAGTTTTAAGGTTTACGGACGAACGAATAAATTTAAGTACGTGTGAGTCGGACGACACAAAATCACGTAATGAGTCAAGGATTGCAACGGCGATGGCAGGTTGCATAGTGGTAGGAAGTAGTCAATACACTACCTCCTTTATTTTGATATTTTTTTGTTTTAAAAAATAAATTCTTTAAGCATTTAATAGCTTTAAATAAGGACAGCATCAACTCGCGTACTGCTGCATGTAAACTGTAATCATCTTCGGGAGAGATACGAAGTATAATATTAGTATAAATAGTATAGATTCTATTCTAACAAGTTTTTTATAAAAAAAATAAAAACATTTGAAATTCACGGACGCGTACGTAGGCGTAAGGTTGCAAGCGGCGCGCGGCCAGCTGATTGCGTCCGCCGCGTCACAATGCGCTATTGTTGGGAAACAGAACTAAATACAAGCACAAAAGAAGACGCTTTCTTGTTATAATGAGGCCGGGCCGGCTGCGCTGCGCGGAAGCAGATAGTTGAGTGACGCGCTGCACGCTGTCGCGCTACCGGCGCCGCCCGGGGCCGCCCGGGCCGCCCGGCCGGCGGGCGCGCTCGGTGTCGCAGCTCCACGGAACACCTTATTTATTTATTTAACTTCAATTAAACGGTTATAATTATTAAAGGCACATAGAAAAGAAAATATAAAATACAACCACCACCATCACTTATGACTTACCATTACAATATGTGTTTGATATTTAGGTATCTGTTACCGGCCTATTGCTTGGCCGGGAGTCGTCACGTGGCTCCCAACGCCCGGGGCGTCTCCCACGGCGGCTGGGGGACGGAAGGATCTTTCCCTATTCCATCCCGCTACCTCCTTTGCGAGCATAACTGCTTGGCAGAAGGAAGTGACTGCCTCCCACTCCCTCTTGCTCCGGACCATGGCTTGCACCAGGGCCGGGCGCGAAAGGTCGCTGCTGCCGCCAATGGCCTCTACGAGGGCACGGCGGTGCTCCGCCCAAGCGGGGCAGATCTCCACCTGGTGCTCCACCACCCTCGCAGTGGTGACACCCGGGCCTTTCCTCCTGCCTGATTATGTGCAGGAACCTCCCGAAACCCTGGTAAGAACCCTACCTAACGAGAACTAAGTGATCTTTTTCCTTCGCACTTCAACGTCAAAAACAACTCTGCAAGAGTACGAACCGTACAGGGATTTTTCACTTTGTATTGTTTTTTTTTGTATTTTGATATATTCACGTTAACAAACATACTTAAAGAATCACATCACAAATCATACCCATAAGGTAATTTACATACTTACTCGGCTGCCACAGTTAAACTAATTTAGGAATTAAAAAATAGTTACAACTTGTGTACACGTTGATTACCCCTCACAGGCTGCAGATAATGCTTATAGAGGTTGTGGACTCGCTGAGAACCTCACGCAGGCTGGAGCGGTCAATATATTGCGTATTGTTATACCGCGTATTTCTAAACTTGTAGTACTAAGTATTTAATAAATAGTTTATTATAATTTGGGTTCGCTTTTCTTAAAAACACAATTCGTAATTTATAGAAATAAAATCATTACTCTAAAAGTATAACGATCTATAGGTCGCTTTTGAACAAACCCAGTGCATCTCGGTGTCAGTAAACTAAGACGGTGTGGCGAGACGCTCCGTGCGGCGCCTGCACCCCACAGCCGCGGCGGCGCCACAGACAGTAATCAGCGCCACACACGCACCGCGCGCCGCGCTCACTGCACCACTCATACCACACGTAGGCGCCATAGCTTGAGGAGCATGCACACCCGCCGTGCAGCCTGCAGGACGGCTCCGTTCAGCCGCCTTTGCCGTCAGGAAAGTAAGACAATACACTGACTTTGATACAGCCCGGTTAGTGTATTTTAGCTATTTTCATAGCGTTATGTCCTATGGCCTTCTGCTGTGGGGCAAAGCCGCAGATAAATAATATTTTTTACTTCAAAAACGAGCTGTTCGAGCAATTTAGCGACCAGCTAGGTGCCAGAGTTTCTCTGAGAGATTTTTTTAAAGAAATTGGTACTCTTACGGTAGTCACAATTTATTTTCGCAAACATTTTATATATTAGACAAAATATATACTTATATACTAAAAACAGTGATATTCACAACATCGATACTAGAAATAAGGATAAACTACGTGCTCCCTTTCATCGGCTTCATAAGGTTCAAAACTCATTTTTGGGGCTTGTTATAACCTTTTATAACAAGCTACCCTCTTCTTTGCTAGAATTGCCTTTTAATACGTTTAAAACTAAAGTAAAATCTATCCTTTGTTCAAAGGCTTACTGTACCAGCAACGACTACTTAAATGACAAGAATAGTTGGTCGTTGTGATTAACACAAAACAATGTTTACGTTTTTTCTGCAGAATTAGCTTCATATAATTAATTATTTTATGTATTGTCCTATTCATTGTGTTTTGGTTGTGTTTATATTAATTTATTATTGTCATAATGTACTCATTACAATGTTTTTTAATGAGTTGTATTGCAATATGTGGTTAGCTAGAGACCTCGACAGTTGATCATATTTATTTATCCTGACCCTTGTTAGTACTTATTAGCAATTAATTGATTGATTTTGCTTCGATGGACCTTGTTTATAATTTGTAACTACGAGTTACCGCTGCATGGACATAGTAAAGTATTGCGCATGTATGCGGGCACGCCCTTTTACCTGGAGGTTCTTTTTTATTTTTTTATTTACGCTTGAGTACAGTCAGTTTTCAATGTTTTAATTAATATATTGGCGTGTGCTAGCTGACATGTGGCAAATGATTGATTTTAATTTGATGTGTTTCGTAATGTTTATTTATTTATTTATTTATTTAGGATCTCCAACAAAAGATGTACACAGTACATGACACATAAATAAAAAGTTATATCAGGTAATAAGTAGGTGTACTCCTTCACTTATAGGGGACCACAACATGCACAAAAAGAAAAAAAAACAATTAAGCCAACAAGGGCAAAATTTGGAAAAGTTAATTAATTAAAGGACACAAAACCTAACAAAAAAAAAAAAATAATAACAATAATATAAGAAGATACAACCTTTAGACCCTCAGATCAAGTCTATTAAAAATTTCTTATATTTAGACAGAGACTCGCAGATGTCTAAATTCGTAGTTTTAGACAAAACGTTGTATTGCCTACAAATATGTTAATTACGTCTCATACGATAAATATGTAGAGTCAAGTTCTTCCAACTAAACAGACTGGGGAGTTTGTTGCGCCACTTTTTCTTCCCAGCTAAAGCACTAGGAAGTGGTGAAGGGTGGGCGTTTTTGGGGGACTGTCTTATGTAACGTTGACCTTCAAAAATTGCTGATCAAAAGATCAAAATCAAAGCCTAGTTTGAATAAATGACTTTTGATTTTGATGTAAAGGAAGAAACTTTCCACTTCGAATTTTTAAGAAGCCCTTTCAGTCCCTGTTGCAGAAAAAATATCCTTATAATATTTTTACTACTTTATTATTTGCAAAATATGTAGTTGGGCAAACGTCATCTAGGCATGTGGGGTGTCATATGAAAGAGTGTTGTTTGCACGTTCTCAAACATTTCTTTTATTTTTTATTTTCTTTTATTACATGGGAACAACAAACAGCTACACTATGGAATATTACAACATAATAACTTAAATAATAATGTAGCCCACAACGCTGTTCACAGATTTTTTTTTAGGCCGTATTGTTTTCGACTTTTGTTGAATAATGTAAAAAATACCGTTCCCCCCCTTGTCTCCAACTGTGTTATAGAAGTTTATGTAAAAAATACAGAACAAATTAAACGATGTCCCTAAACAGCACACATTTTCAGAAATCATCAACGATAGTACGGAACCACAGCGCACTGGTGCGCGAAACCGACCCGCTCTTGACCGATTTTTTAAAATACATGAGAATCTATTTAACTTTCCGACCTTACATAACATAACCAGCCTACAATGTTCCCACTGCTGGGACAGATGTCTCCTCTCTACGTGTTGGCGGATGTCACATGTCTTCGTATTTTTGGTTCTAGGACGTATGCCGGTTACTAGGGAGTGACTACCGAAATGACGACTAATAGAGAAGTACTGAAGAAAGAGACATGTTGCGCCGACCGCAAATATATTGGGATAAGGGCAGGAGAATGATGGTGATCATGATGACGTATGCCGGTTACTTCACGATGTTTTCCTTCACCGTTTTAAGAGCAGTTGTGATGAAATTAAATACACAAAGTAAAGCGCCTGCTTGGGTTCGAACTCACGACCGTCAGTGGAGGCCGATGCCACTGGGCCACCACTGTCCCGACCTTATCTCACAGTAACAAAGTAAAGCGCCTGCTTGGGTTCGAACTCACGACCGTCAGTGGAGGCCGATGCCACTGGGCCACCACTGTCCCGACCTTATCTCACAGTAACAAAGTAAAGCGCCTGCTTGGGTTCGAACTCACGACCGTCAGTGGAGGCCGATGCCACTGGGCCACCACTGTCCCGACCTTATCTCACAGTAACAAAGCTGGAACACGGTACTAAACGAAAACAATCGAAAAAAAAATCGACAAGTGTCACCAACGCGCGCCAACAGAGCGAGCGAAGTGCCTTGATAGCGGCGAACACTCGCTACATCCAAGTTGGTCGTACAGACTGGGCTATTTGCAATTTTTAGGACATCAAAATAGGTATTATTTAAGGTTAATAATAAGAGGCGCAATCGTTAAGTATATTAGACTATTCATTGAAAGCAAAATGATTATGAGTTTCAAATAATACGTGTCATTTATTGTTGTGTACCGGCGGGCGGCCGTCGGAGTGATGAGGCGACCATGTCGAGCGTGTGGAGGCTCCGTGAAAGTGCAGGCGCCATGGGTGCGTGCGCGCGAACAATCGGGCCGATGATATACACAGACAAACATTTATAGATAGCTTTCACGTATCTTGGTTGTATGTTTCCGTAGGAACACGAACACCTCAACATCTGACTGAGGTGGTGCGCATATGAGAAGCGACGGCTCGCAGTACTTGAGCTAGGAATGCGTCTGAGCATACTATGTGATCATAATATATTATCACCATTTGGGTTAGTAGCGGCCGCCGACGTCACGATTTAAAACACTCGGAAGTTATCACCTATTTTGACAAACGTAAATAAGGTCACGTTTTATTTCGCCTGGCTTGTGGATACGTATCGGATCCAATACTGCGGGCATGATTAGTCATTACTTTGAAGTCACGTGTGTCGTTAACGTGTTAACCTATTTCTTAGTACTTACACAATATCAAACAACACAAGTCACTAAGTATGTGTACGTATGTGGCGGCGGTACGCACCATTTAAATTGTGTCACGTATTTACAATACGACTTGGTCTTGTACAGCTTCATATTTCGTAGAGGGTCTACGTCGCTACACACTCGTAGACGGTCTACGTCGCTACACACTCTTAGGTGCTACGCATTGCTACGTGGAGTCAAAGGCGCTGCGATCAAAGCTTTCTGTATCAAAGTGAATTCTACGTTGTACTTATTTTGTGTGGTTGTGTTGATTACGTTTCGAGCCGAGATGAAATCTGTCGCAAGAGAAGCGAACTATTGTTTATTAAAAATGTCTAATTTATAAACAGACTATGAACTTACAATGGAACTAGCCAGTCTATTGCGTAAACAGCTGCACTTTAAAAAAATCTGTAATCCTTTCTCTCCGACCACGGTTTTAGCTTAACCTGCAGTTCATACATAATTTATGTGTATGTTTAATCCCAGATAAGCGCGGCGGCGTTTCATCTCATGTTAAATAGAGAAACTAATCGAATACTGTAGGATTAATGTGAAGTACATAGTACGCGCGGCTCATGTTACCAGTGACCACGTGCACCTCGGCGCCGCCCACATCACCTTATAATATTATTTGGTTGGCGTGCTGGCGGCCGTAGCTCTCAACTTCAGTGGTTTTTTCGCCCACTTCAAATAAGGAGGAAATTCTTAGTTTTTTGTATGTAAGTATGTAAACCGCTTTGTCTTTCATTCGTGGGTCAATTTCAGTTTATTTTTTGGTTACAGCCTTAGTAAATATATGCGTGCGTCTGTAGCGTTAGCTTAAAAGTTAAACGCAAAAACAATTTAAAGAAAACGATTCAATAAAAGATTAATTTTTTGAGTTAAGTTGAATAAATAATCAAGAAATATTTGGCTGCGAACTCGAGGAGCTCGTGGCTGCGTAATAACAGCCGCACTGGTCGGTCCCTCAGGTCAAGCTACGCTTACCGGGGTTGGTCTGTCGCTCAATGTAAAATACTGGTATTCAGCTGCATCCAGTTACACTGGAGACCGACCCTAACATAGTTATGAAAAGGCCAGTCAGATTGATTTGTGTGCGAACAGTTTGTGCCAGGTGAGGGTGTACCGTGTACCATAGAGTGAGTTGGAGACGCGGGGAGGTGAGCTACACATGCTATCAAGACTGTGGTGACCCTGGAACATAGTATAAACGAGTGCAAGCGGAGCTTCAAGGGTTGTTGCAGAAGCCACTGTACAGTCGCCGTCATAACATCCCGGGCTACGACTGGCAGCAGTGAGCGTCACCGGCGTGCGGCGGGCAGCCGTGCACAGCGGGCCGTCAACGTGTCGGTGCGTGTGTGCTGGACTAGTCGTGTAGCATCTTTGTGCCGGAATCCTGCCGCGGCGCCATACACGAGCTCAGCATGGGCCTGACAGTATACTGCTGTTATATAAATCTTGTGGCTTTTGAGAGGCGAGTGTACACAGGTAGGTTTGTCGACGTCGCGCTGTACATTCATATTTCCGCAAATCTGTTTGTCTTTCAACTAATTTGCATTTATATTGAATCCGGCTCGAAGGAGCTTTTTCGGTCGACCAAAGCAAACGACGACGGTCCGACTACTACTGCCTTGTAACTTCATTATAAGTTCAAAAAATGTTAGTATTGAAATTCTGAACTAGTTGTTTATGATAATCTGTCATCGGATGTAGGAGCAATTACAAGTTAAATGTTAAACTATAGACGCAGTAGGTGCATCTGGTGTACGTACATACTTCAAGCACGTCATCAGAAGTAATCGGTGCCTTGTTAATAGTGTGGGTAACTACAATGTCAGAGAGAGCCGCAAGCGTGGCCGATCGCGCCACTCTCGAGTGTCGCCGAACACAGCACGCATTAGCGCGCACACGACCGCATATCACGCGGCCAATCAGTACACGGCGAACTGTGTTCGCATCAGGAAAGTGTGATCACATCTGCTAATTATAATGAGTTGAACAATACAATTATTCACACATTATAATTATGTGGTCGACAAGTATCCACGACATAATATGAATTCGTTGACACCAATCGCTAAACATTTTCACAGCAGGTAAACGATAACAAATCACTGTCAATCACGAATACGGAAATAATTCTAAACTTAGTATAATATAATAAACACATGTTGCGTGTGGAAAAGGAAGAGGGAGGCAGTTTCCCCGAAGTGGGACATGGCAGGGTAGATAACTAGCTAAGTAGATAGACAAAGCACACACAGCCACACCTCTCATCGGTTGGAATTGTTGAAACGAAGATTCCCACTCGGACGTGGTCAGTCCCACGTGCTTACGAACTAAGGGATGGCTATCTCGTGAAATAATCCCGCAAGCCCGAGCAGAGCGCTGCTGGAACACAATGAGGCGGAGCGCCGCGCGGGGAGCGCCCGCAACGGAACACTCGAGCGCTTACTTGTGAGAACAATGACTTAAGATGAATTAGGTCTATACCTTATGCTGTATTCAGTATGTCCCTACAGCAAATAGAGTGCCAATAGTAAATAGTATGCCGATGATTATTCAGGCACGAATATAAATGGGTATTTGTAACTGTGTACGTACGTAGGCACCTACATAACTCTGGGACAATACCGACTGCCGGCTATCTGTTTGATTTGTAACAGCGAGCCCTTTGTCAACGGACACCGTTACTCAAATTGGAACAATTGCTCCAATTACGAGATCAAAATAACTTTCATGAATCAAAATCGATGGATACAATAATATGGTTTTCATCATTCTTACTTCGAGTAAGTTAGTCTGTTCCCGTTGTCCTGTATGTTCTAAACTCTAAAGGCAGTTTTAGATTGTGCTGAGGCGGATCTCATACTACTCCGCGCCGCGCTCCGGTTGCAGACCGCGCGCAGAGGTGACGCTCTCACGTGCGCGGGCGCATCGCATCCCGGGTAAGGCACACTGGCATCTGCAGCGTCCTCAAATAGTTCTGCTTTATCCATTTTGATTATTAAATCAGACACTATTATTAAATATTTAACTATACTAAGCACGGCCGCGGAAGTGTGAGATCTGCCTAAAGGAATGCACACGCCGCGCTTGCTCAACAGTCAAGCAGAGGGTGGGGGTGCAACTGTGCTGTTTAAACGATATATAAGTAGGCATGTAGTAGTAACCTGTGCTGTGGTTACCTGTGCAGTAGTAACGCAGCAGATAAACTATCGTCAGTGTTCAATTTGACGTCCTAGAAGTAAAATAAGAAAACTAAACGATTTAATACCCACCATTAGCCAATTTCCGCATGAAATAAGTAGAGATTAATTTATTTGTTTCACACGATGATTAGGTATGGTTTGTGTGATAAGGTTTTATATTTATTATTGAACAACGTAAATCATTTAATTTGTAGTTAATCGCCATATTGAGCGCGTGTCGCGCCTCGTGTGACGGATCGCGCGCGTTAGACACGCCGCGCGCCACACGATTAGCGTGTCCGACAAATGAGCTACAGATTACGTTGGTAAGCGACACCTAGGCTTGTCATCACTGTGCCGTCAAACTACCGACGAATGCAGAGCAGACTTCGTGCAGCAGGTGTCTGCGGTAGCTTTTAAATCATCATCACCATCTGCCAAGCCTTTGTTGTTGTTGTTGCCGGAACTATGTTTAGGTCCGCTTCCAGCCTCGCCGGATACAGCTGCTTATCGGTATTTACATGGAACGACTGCCTTTCTGACCTCTCTGGGTAACACGATACCCCTTGGAAAGACTGGTTGTCATACTATCGGGCATCTGAACACCCGCTGCAACTTAGCTTAGCGGTAGCTCTGACATGTATCTGGCTTGAAAAACAAATTTAAAAAATATTTTGGCAAGTTATTTTTAATAAATGTTGATTTGTACAATTCAGAATAATGGTCACTAAAGTAGCTGCTATGCGACTCCTGTTGGTAACGTGCCCACGAACTTGTCAGTTGGAACATCTCTTTACTTTTTCCGTAGCCGTAAAGCCAAAATTATCTGGATAGTGTTTGATGGACGAACCGCAAGTAATATCATCCGAGGAAGACGCGGCAGGTCGCGGGCGGCGCGGCGCGCGGCGCGGGCGGGACGCGGCGCGGCGCGACTTTAACATCGATACACTTTTACGACGCTCGTGTTACTCCGCTCCGTTCGGCGGCAATTCATCCGTAATGTCTCTTTGCGGTTTATTCGCACTAAACATTTCAATGGTGACATAAAATATAAAAGTTGCGCCGCGAATATCTACATAACATAATTATGGCACAGTTTGTGCTCACACAAAAAGGAATCTCGTCGACAGACTGGTCGATCGTTGCGAACAGAAGTAGACGAGGAACGTACTCGACGTGCGCTCGCTCACTTCGTACAACAGGTAGCTGCCGTGTGGTGGCGCTGCAGGTCGCCTCCGGCTCATTAATCAGAGCTCGATTGGAACCGTTCATTTGTTTGTCGCAGCCATGATTCACGGACGTGTTCCAAGCGTCCTTACACATTAAGGACACGTGATCAATATTCCGTCAGCGTCGCGTCGGTGCCATTCCGTATTGGTTTCAAATGAAAACTACAAAGAAACAATTTGGTTGCACCTGCACCGACTGGCGGGTCTGCGGGCGCGGGGGGCGCTCGAGGGGGTGGGTAAGGTTGAATGTCATTGCCTCATCATGAGGGCGCGGATGGACTGTGATTGCGAGTTGGAACAACGACAATTGGTACTTAGTACTTTTGTTTCTGGACGCGCTCCACCGTTCGTTCGTTCCGTTCTTTATATTTATTACTACCTTCCGCCCGCGACTTCGGCCGCAAAATATGTCGACAAATTATACACATAAACCTTCCTCTTGAATCACTCTACCTATGTATTAAAAAAAACCGCATCAAAATCTGTTGCGTAGTTTTAAAGATTTAAGCATACATAGGGATATAGGGACATAGGAAGCGACTTTTTTTATACTATGTACCTAATAGTGATGTTTTCATTTTACCGCACGACAAGAGTGTGTTTGTGATGTGACGCTTTGCGACCGCTTCGGTCCTACAAATTAAATTACTCAAACCTTTACGAAAAGTAATATGAGTGGAACACAACATGAGAGTAGTAGTTTGGTGAGAGATTGACAGCTTTGGCTATTACAAAACAGGCACGCATCGTGCCTGGCGACGCTTGTGTCAGTGAGGTCTGGCCTAGGTGCCTGGCGACGCTTGTGTCAGTGAGGTCTGGCCTTTTAGCCGCAGGTGCCCCATTCAGAAGAGTTTCCAGCCGCCTTGTAGCCGCAGGTGCCCCATTCAGAAGAGTTTCCAGCCGCCTTGTAGCCGCAGGTGCCCCATTCAGAAGAGTTTCCAGCCGCCTTGTAGCCGCAGGTGCCCCATTCAGAAGAGTTTCCAGCCGCCTTGTAGCCGCAGGTGCCCCATTCAGAAGAGTTTCCAGCCGCCTTGTAGCCGCAGGTGCCCCATTCAGAAGAGTTTCCAGCCGCCTTGGGCGAGCTCACGGTCATAGTTACTTGAACATCTCAATTTACTTTACCAAAAGTATGAAAGGCTCTAGGAATAAAAACATTTTTTGGAATAAATAGAAAGCGTGAGAATAGAAAAGAGCCGTGTCCACAACTATTTGTCCACGTTTGCTTCCATTAGGCGACATCTCCGTCATCGCACAATAGCAAAACAAAACGCGAACAATTGCAAGAGTCCCGAGAGTAAGCGATAATATGTGCGCGCGCATTGTTCGCGCCAACACAGATCGCGCGAGTGTGGCGCGCATTGTTCGCGCCAACACAGATCGCGCGAGTGTGGCGCGCATTGTTCGCGCCAACACAGATCGCGCGAGTGTGGCGCGCATTGTTCGCGCCAAGACAGATCGCGTGAGTGTGGCGCGCATTGTTCGCGCCAAGACAGATCGCGTGAGTGTGGCGCGCATTGTTCGCGCCAACACAGATCGCGCGAGTGTGGCGCGCATTGTTCGCGCCAAGACAGGTCGCGCGAGTGTGGCGCGCATTGTTCGCGCCAACACAGATCGCGCGAGTGTGGCGCGCATTGTTCGCGCCAAGACAGGTCGCGCGAGTGTGGCGCGCATTGTTCGCGCCAACACAGATCGCGCGAGTGTGGCGCGCATTGTTCGCGCCAAGACAGGTCGCGCGAGTGTGGCGCGCATTGTTCGCGCCAACACAGATCGCGCGAGTGTGGCGCGCATTGTTCGCGCCAAGACAGGTCGCGCGAGTGTGGCGCGCATTGTTCGCGCCAACACAGATCGCGCGAGTGTGGCGCGCATTGTTCGCGCCAAGACAGGTCGCGCGAGTGTGGCGCGCATTGTTCGCGCCAACACAGATCGCGCGAGTGTGGCGCGCATTGTTCGCGCCAAGACAGATCGCGTGAGTGTGGCGCGCATTGTTCGCGCCAAGACAGATCGCGTGAGTGTGGCGCGCATTGTTCGCGCCAACACAGATCGCGCGAGTGTGGCGCGCATTGTTCGCGCCAAGACAGGTCGCGCGAGTGTGGCGCGCATTGTTCGCGCCAACACAGATCGCGCGAGTGTGGCGCGCATTGTTCGCGCCAAGACAGGTCGCGCGAGTGTGGCGCGCATTGTTCGCGCCAACACAGATCGCGCGAGTGTGGCGCGCATTGTTCGCGCCAAGACAGGTCGCGCGAGTGTGGCGCGCATTGTTCGCGCCAACACAGATCGCGCGAGTGTGGCGCGCATTGTTCGCGCCAACACAGATCGCGCGAGTGTGGCGCGCATTGTTCGCGCCAAGACAGATCGCGCGAGTGTGGCGCGCATTGTTCGCGCCAACACAGATCGCGCGAGTGTGGCGCGCATTGTTCGCGCCAAGACAGATCGCGCGAGTGTGGCGCGCATTGTTCGCGCCAAGACAGATCGCGCGAGTGTGGCGCGCATTGTTCGCGCCAACACAGATCGCGCGAGTGTGGCGCGCATTGTTCGCGCCAAGACAGATCGCGCGAGTGTGGCGCGCATTGTTCGCGCCAAGACAGATCGCGCGAGTGTGGCGCGCATTGTTCGCGCCAACACAGATCGCGCGAGTGTGGCGCGCATTGTTCGCGCCAAGACAGATCGCGCGAGTGTGGCGCGCATTGTTCGCGCCAAGACAGATCGCGCGAGTGTGGCGCGCATTGTTCGCGCCAACACAGATCGCGCGAGTGTGGCGCGCATTGTTCGCGCCAAGACAGATCGCGCGAGTGTGGCGCGCATTGTTCGCGCCAACACAGATCGCGCGAGTGTGGCGCGCATTGTTCGCGCCAAGACAGATCGCGCGAGTGTGGCGCGCATTGTTCGCGCCAACACAGATCGCGCGAGTGTGGCGCGCATTGTTCGCGCCAAGACAGATCGCGCGAGTGTGGCGCGCATTGTTCGCGCCAACACAGATCGCGCGAGTGTGGCGCGCATTGTTCGCGCCAAGACAGATCGCGCGAGTGTGGCGCGCATTGTTCGCGCCAACACAGATCGCGCGAGTGTGGCGCGCATTGTTCGCGCCAAGACAGATCGCGCGAGTGTGGCGCGCATTGTTCGCGCCAACACAGATCGCGCGAGTGTGGCGCGCATTGTTCGCGCCAAGACAGATCGCGCGAGTGTGGCGCGCATTGTTCGCGCCAAGACAGATCGCGCGAGTGTGGCGCGCCCGCACCCCGGTGCGCCGCCGGCGAGCGATTGTTGTGGAGAGCGGTGCTGCCAGCTGTGGCCGCTGTGGGTGATAGTTGCTGGATACAGCTGTACTTAAATGTGCGACTTGGAAATGTCACTGTCTGTCACTCCTATTAATTAACAAAATATAACACTTATTTTAAAACCAACCTATGGTTTGGTCAACTTAGCGACGCATAAATTCTCTACTTAATGGGAGCCAAAATAAGGAAATGCCAGTCTAATGTCTTAACGCCACTTAAAATACTAATTATCACACCTTGTTACCATAAGTCAGGCCCAGTCAATACCCAAACACTAATATTATGAAAATTAGGAAAAACTAAAATTCCTCCGGAAAAAAACATATATTTCTTGAACAAAGTGATTTAGAGTCTGAGGAGATTATTGAAAATGTTTGTAGAAGTTTGAAAGTAGTCCTTCTGTTCCTCTGTTGGTGGTGCACTGTCACTTGGCGACGGGGCATGGCTTAGTGTGATGTGACTTTTTGTCACTAAACCGTTGTGTCAGCAGACCTTCCCTCGTCAGCGTCGCACGGCATTGTGACGTCATCGGCTCGCAGCTGGAACTGTTCACTTGCTTCTGCTCCACAACGATTGTTTCGGTAAATATCACGAGATGATAGGTCGCCGGGAAGAACATGTGCGTACAACGTTTAGTGCAAAATAGAATTCAAGATATTAAGACGGTAGTTATTATAACTTATTCTGTGAGCAATAAAGGCGGTCTCGCTGTTAACGCTAATGATTGACGAAGTGCGACACCGGCTCCTCGTACGACACAGGAAGACACATTACGAGCCCACCCGGCTGCCGACTGCTGACTGCCGACGAGCGCGTCTCGTAAAACATACAACGAGATTCATAACGTAGCCGCCATAAAAATAATTAATATTGAAATACCAAAACCCATTATACGAAAATGAGTAATTACTTTTTATAATGCTTCCGTCGGTGGATTAAGCCAGGTCGACACCGCACACAAAGCGCGCGTTGAAAAACTCTCGCGAACACAGAATCGAAAATTGCGTGATCAGTGTTCAGTGTACCGTGTGCCCCCGCCTTACTACGGCACAATTTTCACTACTTTATTAAAAGGTTTTCTTTGATAACTTTTTCGTTTCAGTTTGATTTCGGGAACGTAATCACATCTTCCTTTGGGACTTTCACACAATAGCGGTGCGACACACGGTGTTTGATAACTGTGGCTGATAAATGATTAGTTGAGGATTACGAGGTGTGAGCAGCGGCCGCTTGCCGCACTAGTCAGTGGCGTGCACACAGTTTTAAGACAGGGTAGGCAGAAAATTTTACTCACCAAAAATACTACACGTTGGTTTTGGTTCGTCGTCTTGTCGATTGATGATGTAGGTAATTGCCAAATGCCAACTCAAATATCCATAGATTGACTGATTTTATAGACATATCAATTTACGGATATTCGAAGTGGCCTTTCGGCGCGTTTGTTTGATGTTTTGTAATGTTTGTGTGATTTGCAAAGTTTAAATAAAATCATTGAAAAGATGGTGGTGTGAGTATACTAAGTATATAGGATTGTTTTATTTGTATATTAAATCTACACGCCTATCTTTCTGTAAGAATATCTGCATTATGGAATCGTAAAAGTTGGGAAGGCGTTTTATTTCCGTAAGAAGGTTTTTTTCTATTGAAATCGTGGAAAGATCTGTAAGTCGTTGCTGGCCTTGTGTATTTCTTAAGTAGGTGTGTATACGTTTAAGCGACGAGAATGACCTTTCGGTTGAAGCACTGCTCGCGGGAACTGTAACAATTAATTTTGCCAAACGCAGTACTTCGGGAAAACCTGTATTTATGTTATTTTCGTAAAAATGTTCTATAATTTTGTAAATACTAAGGTTTTTGAATTCGGCAGATTTATAAACACATTTGAGCTCATTGATAAGGCGGTCTAAGTTAAAGTCGTATAATTTATAAACATTTACGAATTGCGATACTAATTCAACCGGAAAATTGTCATTATATTTATTGAAATTTTCGCATGAAAGTAGTCCAAAAAATTTTAACTCTTTCAGATTTTTATATCGGTCGTGACATTCGATGGATATATTGTCTATAATTTCAATAAAAATCCGCTTAAAATTGGTTTTCGCGTCCATAACATTACGTTTTCGTTTAGGCGGCCCTGTGCTTATTTTTACGTCTTCAAAAATTAATTCAGATCTGTATGAGTCCAAAAACGATTCAAAGTCCCTAATTTTTTTAATACAATAAGTCACATCTGATGTCTTTTTTTGCATAATTTCGTAAAGCACATCAGTTTCTGCGAATATTTCGTTAAACACATGAAGTAAAAACTGGAATTGAAAGTCTTTTAAATTGTGTAACAAATATTCGTATTTGACTTAATGTCTCGCCATCCCAAGAGTCTTCGTTTTCAGCCATATCCTCAAATAAATCAATTAAATGTAAAGAATAATTGAAAATTACATTTACAGTACGCGAATGGTAAGTCCATCGAGTGTCAGCAACGCGAGGCAATTTTTTCATATCATCCATTTTATTATAGTGGTTTTGCCTTTTGGTACTATTATTAAAGAAATTGGCTAATGTTTTTATGAGATTGAAAAAACGTTTAGTTTCCGGGATACGTTCGCACGATTTGGAAAGTACTAAATTAAGGACATGGGCGGAACACCAAACGTATTCAGCAAGAGGACACTGCTGGCGAACCAGCGATTGAACGCCGTTCCGTTCAGATGACAGGACAGCAGCACCGTCATATGTCTGAGCTACTAATTTCGACAAACAGTTAAATTCTGATAAAATCTGCAGTATGATGGCACTTAAAGTTTTCGCGGTACGGTCGGAACTTACGTCAATATATTTTATAAATCGATCAAAAACTTCTGACTTATGAAAATATCTTAAAACCAGTACTAGTTGCTCTTTGCCACTTACGTCTGGTGTTTCATCGACCATCACAGCTACAAAATCAGTGGAAGCGATTTGTTGTTTTATTGTTTCGATCATTACAGACGCTACACTAGAGATTAGGTCATTTTGAATACGATTTGATAAACCCGTAAATGAGCTAGTGCAATTTTGTAAATGGTTTTCCAACACTCCGTCGTATTTCGCGAGCACGTCGACCATTTCTAAATAATTGCCCTTATTCACCGACGAAGCAGATTCGTCATGTCCACGAAAAGCGAGCTCTTGTTTCCCCAAAAAGCAAACAATGTCAATAAGTCGCTGAAAAATATTTCGGTTCCGATCGACTTTCGCGTTATGTATACATTACACCGAAAAAAGATTTCTTCCCTCGTCAAAAAATAATGAAGGTTTCACTGTGATGCATGTTCTAGATTAGTGGAGGAGACAAACAGACACAGAACAAATTACTGACATAAATTGCTAAGATTAGGAGCCGTGCGACGGGCCGCCGCCCGCACCTCCGCGCGTCGGTGCGGGCGCCGCGCGGCCTCTCACGGTACGCAGCGATAGGTGCGATTGTGGAGTACATCTGCCATAACGACGAGTCATAGATAATGACTCCTCGTTATCTATATTTCATAGATCTTGTTTTAAACATACCTAGGTAACAGTTTATACTTTACGTGTCTTGAAATAAAATATGTATAACGTAGAAACAATCCGGTCTGCCGCCGGTGTCTGCCGCAATGTGGCGGGCATTGTTCCACGCTGAGCGAAGCGAGCGTGCTGGTCGCGGAGAATTAAGTTAATGAATGTAGTAGTAAAGGTGGGTGCTGGAGCGAAGTAAGCGACGTGAGCGATCGGAGCGGAGGGCACGCGCGACTGGCGACTAGGCGGTGCTCATCACACGAGATCACTCAGAGAAACGCATTTCCACTCTGCGAAACTCATCATGTCATGAGTCTTGTTGCTTGAAAATAAAATGATTATTATTATTATACTTGGATAGAGTAATATTGTCCGCGAGGTGTTAACAAAGGTGGAATTTTTTTATCATATTTGACCGTTAACTTAATGGCGTATTACACATGAGGTACATATACCTACCCAGTCTTCTTCTTCTTCGCGTGGTTAGAGACTAACCTGCAGTCAGAGTTTCTATGCTGCCCATGGGCTTCTGACTGCTCGGTGATGTCAACGTCACTATTGACTGCTCTATAGCAATCAATAGTGACGTTTCATTGCTCCATAGCAATCAATAGTGACGTTTCATTGCTCCATAGCAATCAATAGTGACGTTTCATTGCGCTATAGCAATCAATAGTGACGTTTCGTTGCTCCATAGCAATCAATAGTGACGTTTCATTGCTCCATAGCAATCAATAGTGACGTTTCATTGCTCCATAGCAATCAATAGTGACGTTTCATTGCTCTATAGCAATCAATAGTGACGTTTCATTGCTCCATAGCAATCAATAGTGACGTTTCATTGCGCTATAGCAATAAATAGTGACGTTTCATTGCACTATAACGAACAATAGTGACGTGTCATTGCTCTATAGCAATCAATAGTGACGTGTCATTGCACTATAGCAACAATAGTTACGTTTCATTGCACTATAGCGAACAATAGTGACGTTCTCCCTATGGAATTGCCAAAATAAACAGTAATTCTAGTTAAAATTCCGTGGATATTTGAAACGTCAATGAAACACTCTCCACGCGCCCTCCGTCTGAACTCGCCATAAAACATTCGAATTACATTTATCTGGCTGGGGAGACATATTCGATTAACGGTCGGCTACTTACCGCGCCTCACCGCACCGCACCGCACCCCGTTTGAATTTCATTAAAACTAACGAAACGAGTTATATAAATCTAGTTCACGATAGTAAGACGGTTGAAGAGCCTCGCAGCGGAAAATGTAATTCGTGTTGAGATGAAAATTATAGTATATAATATTGTGGGCGACACGGCACCGCTCCGCACGACGCGGCGCGGTGCGGGGCGGTGCAGGACGGTGAGGCGCCGCGGACAAACGCGCGGACCGCTGTAAGAGCTCTAAACGGATTTAAGTACGAGTCCGATTTTAATTTCGTCTCGGCGGCGCCGTCACGTTAGTGTGCTATAGCCAGGCCCCGGCCGTGCCGCGAAACCTACGGATTTCGGGATAAAGCCTCTTCATAGCTGTTAGGAATTATTAACATAAGGCTGGAGGGTACAGAAAAACGTCTTATTTCATTGCTTAAATCAAATCTTGAGAACTGAATGTTGAGTGTCGAGGTTCCTTCGAAATGCAAACTGTACTATTCTGAGAAAAGCAAAACAGACTACATGCTCATTTACCGGTAAACACCGCCAATGGTGGTGGTTAACTGCTTTTGTCACGTGAATTTTGTGGTGTTTTTTTATTTTTGTTGGTGATTAGATAACTACCGAGTCGTATTCAACTAAATTTAAATTGTTTTTCATTTATTGACGTTGTAAGCATGCCACGGAAGTGTTTCAATGACCCGGACAGTTTTTGTTGTGAGGAAAAAAAGAAAACACTTGAAAAATCCTGGGTTCTACAATTATATTATTGCATAACATGCGTGACACTCCTATTGGGTTGGGCTAAAGAACAATCTACACATTTGCCATTTGCTACACCTACCAATAATTCCGAAGGAACTACAAGATCATGTACTGTGTTTTTCTCGTTTGACTCCTACAAAAGGCGTTACAACTATGACTAAACACGCTGCCTACTGCCAAGTACCCACAGTTGTCACCGGCCATCAGACTTGGCGTTGAACTGCTGTATAAGTGATGGACAAGGCGAGAGATTTCATCAGGACATTTCTTGAATGCAGGAGCATTCTCATAGGAAGTGGAGCCCAGGGCTGCAGATTCTGCGGTCTCTCCGTCCGCATTCCGGCCCATAGTGCTGCACGACGAGGTCGGCAAGCTTTTCGAGAAAATTATTGCAGGCCGCCTCGTCGGGCACCTTACAAGGACGGGGCCGGACCTTGCGGACTGCCAGTTTGACTACCGCAAGGGCGCTCGACCGTGGACGCCATCATGACTCCGACTGGGGACGCGGTGTCCCAGGGCAGGGTCGTCGTGGCGGTGTCACTCGACATCGCCAACGCTTTCAACACCCTGCCCAGGAGTTGCATTAGGGAGGCACTCCGGTATCACCGGGTGCCGACCTACCTCTGTCGCATAGTCGGGGCGTACGACGGACAGGGCCGTCATCTACCCGGGTCGCGATAGGGAATGGAACTAGCGAGAGATGTCGTGCGGTGTTCCAAAGGGATCGGTTCTGGGGCCGCTCCTGTGGGACATCGGTTTAACTGGGTGCTGCGGGCCGACCTCCCTGACGGCGTCAGCGTAATTTGCTACGCTAACGACACGCTGGTCCTGGCGCAGGGGAAGTCGCATCAGGCGGCGACCGACACGATAACACGCGGGGTTGTGACAGTCATTGAGAGGATCCGGCGGTTGGGTCTCGAGGTAGCATTGCACAAATCCGAGGACATGTCCGTTCATGGGCCTCGGAATAGGCCACCATCGGGATCCCAACTCACATAGTAGGTAGGAGGGGTTCACATCGGCGTCGAGACCACGATGAAATACCTAGGTCTCGTCCTCGACAGCCGGTGGAACTTCGTGGAGCATTTCGAACGTTTGGCCCCCAAACTAGAACAGACTGGGGCCACCATCAAGTGGATCTTGCCAAATTTGAGGGAGCCAAACGCCTCCTGCCGGAGGCTTTACGCGGCGGTCGTGCGGTCCATGGCCCTTTACGGGGCCCCGGTGTGGGCGTGTTCACTGCGGCGGCGAGCCGCCCACTACCTGAACGCGCACCAGAAGGTGGTAGCCATTAGGCTTCTTCTTCTTCTTCTTCTTCGTGTGGTTAGTGACTAACCTGGTGTCAAGAGTTTTAATGCTGCCTATGGGCCTCTGACTTAGCATCACATTCTGATACGGGCTTGATTAGGCTGATACGGGGATACCACACGATCTCGGGCGAGGCGGCAAGCCTCCTTGCCGGACTGCTGCCGTAGGATCTGGAGGCGATAGTCCTCGCGCGCCTGAACGAGTGGCGCGGTACTGAGTCGGGAGGAAGCTCTGTTGCCGCGGCAAATTGCCGCGGAGCGGGCGGACCTCCGGCGCGATCTCATGGCGGCCTGGAAACAGCGACTGTCGCAACCCAGCGCAGGGCACGCCACGATAGTAATATATAATATAATAATAATAATATCCTTGGACATTTCACACAACGTCATATCGTCCCAAGCTAAGCAACCTAATGCTTGTGTTATGGTAACGAGATGGCTGATATACTACTTATATACATTTTTTTTGTTTGTAAATACATACATATTATAGATAGAAAAACACCCAGACTCGTAACAAATACTTGCAGGTCGTACAAATATTTGTTCCGTGCGGGAATCGAACCCGCGACATAGTGCGCAGCAGTCAATCGCTCAACCACTGCGCCAACCGTGTCGTCAAATATATAGTGGCGGTAATACCACTCCTTTAGTGGTGGCTAGAGAGGCGTCACGGCGCCCTCACCTACCGCCTGACGCAGGTCCTCACCGGACATGAATGTTTCGGTAGGTTCGTGCAAATCATCAGGTGGGAGGAAACGCACGGGTGTCACCACTGCGAGGATCGCCCAGAAGATATGGTGGAGCACACGGTGGAAACCTGCCCCACGTGGGTGGAGCACCGCCGTGGCCTCGTAGAGGCGATTGGCGGCGACCTCTCGCGCCCGAACCTGGTGCAAGTCATGGT
Source organism: Hyppa rectilinea (assembly GCA_951799385.1). Lineage (NCBI taxonomy): Eukaryota > Metazoa > Arthropoda > Insecta > Lepidoptera > Noctuidae > Hyppa > Hyppa rectilinea. The sequence continues at coordinate 277,741 of OX637306.1, forward strand.
CCGAAGCGTGAGGGAGTGGGAGGCAGTCACCTCCTTCATGCTCGCGAACGAGGTGTCAGGATGGGAGAGAGAAAGGTCCTCCCGTCCCAGCCACCGCGGGAGACGCCCCGGGCGTCGGGAGCCATATGACGAGTCCCGGCCACCGGCCGGACGGCGCGTATATGTTCCACGCGCGCCTCAAAGAGATGTCAGCATATGAAGGGGCCCCTTCGGTTCAAGCCTGCCGGGTAAGCGGGATTGGAAGGAACATGGATGGGTTTTAGTCAGTAAGAGTCTGACACTCCCTTCCGCTCCCACTAGAGCGGGAAAAGTCATTGGATGATTTGCCAGCCTCAAAAAGTCATTGGATGATTTGCCAGCCTCAAAAAGTCATTGGATGATTTGCCAGCCTCAAAAAGTCATTGGATGATTTGCCAGCCTCAAAAAGTCATTGGATGATTTGCCAGCCTCAAAAAGTCATTGGATGATTTGCCAGCCTCAAAAAGTCATTGGATGATTTGCCAGCCTCAAAAAGTCATTGGATGATTTGCCAGCCTCAAAAAGTCATTGGATGATTTGCCAGCCTCAAAAAGTCATTGGATGATTTGCCAGCCTCAAAAAGTCATTGGATGATTTGCCAGCCTCAAAAAGTCATTGGATGATTTGCCAGCCTCAAAAAGTCATTGGATGATTTGCCAGCCTCAAAAAGTCATTGGATGATTTGCCAGCCTCAAAAAGTCATTGGATGATTTGCCAGCCTCAAAAAGTCATTGGATGATTTGCCAGCCTCAAAAAGTCATTGGATGATTTGCCAGCCTCAAAAAGTCATTGGATGATTTGCCAGCCTCAAAAAGTCATTGGATGATTTGCCAGCCTCAAAAAGTCATTGGATGATTTGCCAGCCTCAAAAAGTCATTGGATGATTTGCCAGCCTCAAAAAGTCATTGGATGATTTGCCAGCCTCAAAAAGTCATTGGATGATTTGCCAGCCTCAAAAAGTCATTGGATGATTTGCCAGCCTCAAAAAGTCATTGGATGATTTGCCAGCCTCAAAAAGTCATTGGATGATTTGCCAGCCTCAAAAAGTCATTGGATGATTTGCCAGCCTCAAAAAGTCATTGGATGATTTGCCAGCCTCAAAAAGTCATTGGATGATTTGCCAGCCTCAAAAAGTCATTGGATGATTTGCCAGCCTCAAAAAGTCATTGGATGATTTGCCAGCCTCAAAAAGTCATTGGATGATTTGCCAGCCTCAAAAAGTCATTGGATGATTTGCCAGCCTCAAAAAGTCATTGGATGATTTGCCAGCCTCAAAAAGTCATTGGATGATTTGCCAGCCTCAAAAAGTCATTGGATGATTTGCCAGCCTCAAAAAGTCATTGGATGATTTGCCAGCCTCAAAAAGTCATTGGATGATTTGCCAGCCTCAAAAAGTCATTGGATGATTTGCCAGCCTCAAAAAGTCATTGGATGATTTGCCAGCCTCAAAAAGTCATTGGATGATTTGCCAGCCTCAAAAAGTCATTGGATGATTTGCCAGCCTCAAAAAGTCATTGGATGATTTGCCAGCCTCAAAAAGTCATTGGATGATTTGCCAGCCTCAAAAAGTCATTGGATGATTTGCCAGCCTCAAAAAGTCATTGGATGATTTGCCAGCCTCAAAAAGTCATTGGATGATTTGCCAGCCTCAAAAAGTCATTGGATGATTTGCCAGCCTCAAAAAGTCATTGGATGATTTGCCAGCCTCAAAAAGTCATTGGATGATTTGCCAGCCTCAAAAAGTCATTGGATGATTTGCCAGCCTCAAAAAGTCATTGGATGATTTGCCAGCCTCAAAAAGTCATTGGATGATTTGCCAGCCTCAAAAAGTCATTGGATGATTTGCCAGCCTCAAAAAGTCATTGGATGATTTGCCAGCCTCAAAAAGTCATTGGATGATTTGCCAGCCTCAAAAAGTCATTGGATGATTTGCCAGCCTCAAAAAGTCATTGGATGATTTGCCAGCCTCAAAAAGTCATTGGATGATTTGCCAGCCTCAAAAAGTCATTGGATGATTTGCCAGCCTCAAAAAGTCATTGGATGATTTGCCAGCCTCAAAAAGTCATTGGATGATTTGCCAGCCTCAAAAAGTCATTGGATGATTTGCCAGCCTCAAAAAGTCATTGGATGATTTGCCAGCCTCAAAAAGTCATTGGATGATTTGCCAGCCTCAAAAAGTCATTGGATGATTTGCCAGCCTCAAAAAGTCATTGGATGATTTGCCAGCCTCAAAAAGTCATTGGATGATTTGCCAGCCTCAAAAAGTCATTGGATGATTTGCCAGCCTCAAAAAGTCATTGGATGATTTGCCAGCCTCAAAAAGTCATTGGATGATTTGCCAGTGTTGAAATGATTAATTGCAACACTGAACGCCATCTATCATAATTATATAATGTGTCAATGTCATTGTGAGAAATATATACTCTGTAATCTGCTCTTGTCAAATACACATTTTGTTCCGTCGTTTTGCTCAGTTCGTGGTTTTATTTTAATTACCTATTTCAATCATATAATACTACAATACTATAACATAATATCAGGTTATGGGCTATATATGTCCGATAGTATATTAGACAAGTAATTCGAAACATAAGTGCAAAGATTCAATTGGATTGAAGTTAGATAACCGATACTCCTATACGAGAACCGGCCATTGCCGGCGTGTTCGTTTTTTCTTTGCAGCAATTTCAGCTAAACTTTTTCGAGAAAAGTACTCAATAAAATGGCATCACAAATAACAATGGGTACAATTGAGAAGCTAATTGGAAGAGAAAATTATCAAAGCTGGAAGTTTGCCGTAAAAAACTACCTCGAACATGAAGAATTGTGGCAGGAGGTTGAACCTGACCCAGGTTATGTATCTGATAAGAAGAAAAATACGAAAGCAAAATCGAAAATAATACTGTTGGTAGACCCAGTTAATTACGTCCATGTACAAGAGGCTACAACAGCGAAACAGGTTTGGACCAAACTTGAAAAAGTGTTTGATGACTCAGGGCTTAGTAGAAAAGTAGGTTTATTGAGGGATTTGATCACCACTGACTTGGACAATTGCTCGAATGTCGAGGAATATGTCAATAAGGTAATGTCAACAGCTCACAAGTTAAGAAATATCAATTTTGTAGTAGGAGACGAGTGGCTGGGTACGTTGCTGCTCGCTGGCCTCCCTGATTACTACAAGCCAATGATAATGGCTTTAGAGAGCTCCGGTGTGAATATTACTGCAGATTATGTAAAAACTAAGTTGTTACAAGAAGTAAAGGTATCAGATTCAGCTGCTTACTATGCCAAGTCAAATAATAAACAAAATATTATGTCAAAGTCAATGCCAAAAAATCCTAACAACCAATTTCAGAAGAAAGGGCAACCCAAAGGGCCACGATGCTTTGTATGTAACAAGTATGGTCACATGAGTAGGGATTGCTACTTTAAAGACAAAAAAAAGGGTCAGTCAAACAATGACAATTCTAATAATGGTTATTATGCTGCTTTTCCAGTTGCTGCTGCATTGGATGGAAGTTGCTGGTATGTTGATTCCGGAGCATCACTGCATATGTGCAATAACAAGAATTGGATGTATGATGTATCCCCATCAACTATCAACAATATTAAGGTTGCGGACAATAAAACAGTAGCAGTAAAAGGCAGTGGCAAGGTGGATTTTCAGATTAAAGACTCAGATGGCATAATACGGACAATACAGGTCAGAGATGTTTTATATGTACCCACACTAACAGTTAATTTACTTTCTGTAAGTCAAATGGTGAATAATGGCTGTGAAGTCAAATTTGAGAGAGATTGTTGTCAGATATATCAAAATAATAAGTTAATATTGACAGCATTGCATCGCAATAACATGTATATATTGAACAATGTTTCTGAAGCACCGGCATTGCTATCAACAACAGATGAGCGAGATATAAATTTATGGCATCTAAGAATGGGCCATCTCAATTTCACAGACTTACAGAAAATAACTGATAGTGCAGAAGGAGTTGAATTATCGAATAAAGGTAACCAAGTGTGCACAACTTGCTTAGAGGGAAAAATGAGTAGACAACCATTTAAAAATATAGGTACTAGGGCTTCAGAATTGCTCCAATTAATTCACTCAGATTTATGTGGTCCGATGGAGACAAGTTCTATTGGAGGTGCCAGATATTATGTTACTTTCATCGATGATTACAGTAGGAAAGTATCTGTCTATTTCATGAAAAGCAAGTCTGAAACTTTAGAAAAGTTTAAAGAATTTAAGAATTTAGTAGAAAATGAAACTAATAAGAAAATAAAGACGTTGCGCACAGATAATGGAAAAGAATATATAAACAATGAGTTTAAATTGTTTTTGTGTAAATCTGGTATCCAGCATCAAACAAGTAATCCATATACGCCACAACAAAACGGTATGGCAGAGCGTATGAATCGCACATTAGTAGAGAGAGCAAAATGCCTAATTTTGAATTCCAGACTACAAAAAATATTTTGGGCTGAGGCGGTTTCAACAGCAGCATATATAACAAATCGATCACCAACAAAAGCTTTGGACTACAAGACACCATATGAAAGGTGGACAGGTAAGAGACCAAACTTAAATAACATGAAAATATTTGGTTGTCACGCAATGGTTCATGTACCAAAAGAAAGCAGGCGCAAATGGGATTCAAAAGCTACTAAGATGATATTTGTGGGTTATTGCGAATACACTAAAGGCTACAGATTGTATGATGAGAGTAAAAAACAAATATATAAGAGTAGAGATGTCGTTTTCTTGGAACACACAGCTAGGAATAATTGTGTAATTATGCCAGTCACTTCTTTGCAAGAACAGGAAACGACAGCCAAACAAGAATCTGATACCGATACTTTAGTAAATGAAAGTTCAGAAGAGGAACAATTGTATGATGCCAGCAGTGACATATCAAATTCAGAAAGAGATAATGACCCAGATTACACACCGGAAAGATTTGATGACGATTCCATACCATTAAGAAATATAACTCTGAGGCCAAGGAATATCAAACCTACTACTTATCTTTGTTACGAAGAGAAACCAACAAGTTCATCAGCATTATTAAAGGAACCAGAGACTGTGGAAGACGCTCTTTCAAGCCCAAAAGCAAAAGAGTGGAAAGAAGCTATGGATAGCGAGTATGAATCTCTCCTTCAGAATAATACATGGACATTGGTAACTCTACCTGAAGACAAAAGAATAATCCCTTGCAAATGGGTTTACAAAATGAAAATAGATGCAAATGGTGAAGTTGTAAGATACAAAGCAAGATTAGTCATAAAAGGATTCAGACAGAGGAAAGGAACTGAATATAATGAAATTTTTGCTCCGGTAGTACGGCATACTTCAATAAGATATTTGTTTGCATTAGCTGTAAAAGAAAACTTATATATAGATCAGATGGATGCAGTTACAGCATTTTTACAGGGAGATATAGATGCTGAAATATATATGAATCAACCACCTGGCTATGAACACGGACAAGAAGTTTGCAGATTAAATAAGTCTATTTATGGCTTAAAACAGGCGAGTCGCCAATGGAATTTGAAACTTACTTCTGTTCTCAAACAGTTGGGATTGAAAAGTACATCTGTTGATCCATGTATTTACCACAGAAATGATAATGGAAGCATCATCTTTATATTAATATATGTTGATGATTTATTAATTTTTTATAATAATGAAGAGAAAGGTAAAGAAATCAAGCTACAACTTAAAAGTAAATTTGAAATGAAATCGCTTGGACCTGTCAATTATTTTATTGGCTGGAGGATAAGTCAAAACGCGGCCAGAGACCAAATTTATATTGATCAGACTGCTTATATAGAAAAAATCCTACAGAGATTCAATATGACAGATTGTAATCCAGTCCATTCGCCCTGTGATCTTAGCTCCAAATTGATCAGCACAGGAGATCAAAATAATATTATTAGTAATGTACCTTATCAAGAAGCTATTGGGAGTTTGCTTTACCTATCACAAGGCACAAGACCAGATATCTGTTTTATTGTAAACAAATTGAGTAGTTTCAACAACAAACCAGAAATACAACACTGGTTAGCAGTTAAAAGAGTGCTACGCTACATAAAAGGAACTAAGGATTATAAATTAAAATTGAGCCAAAATAAAGATGAAAGAAGAGTGTTTGGCTACTGTGATTCAGATTGGGCTTCTGACATTAACAGCCGGAGATCATGCTCTGGCTACACTTTTTTGTTTCAGGGTGCTTCAGTCTCATGGTGTTCTAAACGACAGAACACAGTTGCCTTATCAACCATGGAGGCTGAATATATGGCACTAGCTACGGCCACACAGGAGGCTATGTGGCTAAGGCATTTAGAGTCGGAACTAAATTGGAAGCTTACAGATGTGCCTACCATAATTTATTGTGATAATCAAAGCGCAATCAAATTTGCAGGTACTGATTCTTACTGTGCTCGCAGCAAACATATTGATTTGAGACATCATTTTCTCCGAGAAAGAGTTGCTGATAAGGAAATTCAACTCTGCTATGTTGGAACTCAAGATATGGTTGCTGATATACTTACAAAACCAATTTCTCCAAAGAAGACTGATAACTGTTCCATGGCTATGGGTTTGCAATTAAGAAGAGGATGTTGAAATGATTAATTGCAACACTGAACGCCATCTATCATAATTATATAATGTGTCAATGTCATTGTGAGAAATATATACTCTGTAATCTGCTCTTGTCAAATACACATTTTGTTCCGTCGTTTTGCTCAGTTCGTGGTTTTATTTTAATTACCTATTTCAATCATATAATACTACAATACTATAACATAATATCAGCCAGCCTCAAGAAAATGGGCTGCAGACTTAAGGAAATCATAATTGTATTGAATTTATAGTTTGAATTTTTTATCTTATAACGATAAAGTTGACCCAAAGCATACAAGTGACGGCAGCTGCTAGGTACACTCGCACGCATCATTGTATATAGTGTTCTGTGGTCTGCATAGGTCGTCTACGTTAATAAAACTAAACAAACATTCGTTGAAACAAATAAATATTTCAATTGAGCCTTCGTAAAGTAACAGTTGGCAGACCACTGCCAGTCATTCACCACATATTAATTTCGAAAATTGAGTTCAAGTTTAGGTATTTTCAGTTCAAATCAAACTTTGCAAACATGGGTTCAGTACATAGGGGCTTTCAGCGAGTTCATAACGTCATTGTAGGACACTGTAGTGTAACATTGGGGTAGGGCGGGGCTAGTTGAGTAATTTTTCACTTGAGCGGATATAGCTCTTCAATGTCTCAATGAGTTGGTATGCGGCCTTATGGATTAGTATAATTTATCCCTTAGCAAAAGTGTCCATAGTATTTTTTGTAACAAGTCGTTTTTATGAGCTACAGCTGTTAAAATGCTGAAAGTCAAGTATGCTCAATGTACCCCATAGTTGAGGTAAGTTGAGCAAGGGTATGGGGCAAGTTGAGCACTACGAATGTCTTGCCAAACCATGGGTTCAATGTTGACTAGAGATGAAGTCAAAGATGTGTTTGACAATCAGCTCATTATTTATACTCTTTTAGTGAAAAAACAACAAAACTTACAATATGTTTCTGTGAATAATTAACCGAAACTAGAATTAAAAAAAAACATTAAAGTATCTTAAATATAACCTCAGAATTAGATTCAGTCTTGCGGATTAAAATCAGAGTTTAATATTTATATTATTACCTCTATTATAGCTATATATAACTTCAAAGAAAATGTTAATAAGATCTTTGGACCTCATTTCTTCAAACATCTAGTCAAAATCATCCCTTTCATGTTTAGCGGCGGCAATCACACTTTTGTCCCTCATCGTTTGCCAGCCTTTGCGGCATTATTTAAGTTTTCAATAGTGTAAGAACATCTTGTAGTCTTCCTTATAAGAATTAAAATTAAAACCTTATATTCCGACGACGCAGCAGTACGTGTCCTGTTTGCACCACTCTACGCAAGCTGAGGACGTCGTAGAGTACATACGGGTGAAGACCAACTGGACCTTGAGGGTGGAGAAGTTGGAGGCGCGCCATTACACTAATTTCAAGTCGTTCGTGGTGCGCGTTCCAACTCACCATTTGGTGACCTTCCTCAAGGAAGAGTTTTGGCCGAAAGGTGTGCTGTATCGGCGTTTCCGCGGCCGGCTACGCGACACCTCGCAGCGTAACTCGACGCCCTCACAATGAGTGCAGTAGTTTTAAGTTTATTTCTAAAATTATGTATTAGTTTATAGTTATTATTTTTATACATGTAGGTACTCTATTTTATGGGCCTTCGTTGCCTGAAATAAAGGATAAATAAATAATAATAATAAGTCCGCATAGTAACAAAAATAAAACACTGATAACATTAGTTGTTTGAGTCGTGGGGTATAGTTGAGCAACTATAGCTCAACTAACCCCAACCCGGAATTTTAAAAGAAATGTGAGGTTATAAAATATCTTTAGTATTATACCCAGAACATATAAAAAAAAACAATAATTTTCTGGAAGCTTAACACTTACCTTGTTGAAAACAGGTACATATGACTAATACAGACGAAAACTTATTTATTATAACAACGTTTTTACTTTTTGTCACAAAATAAACAAACCGCCCGGGCGCTTCACTCGCTCGCTAAGCCGCCACTAGCGATAGCGTGGTAGTTAGTGCGTGAGCGAGCGAGCGTTTCTTTTCAACATACGATGCCTATGCGTACGGTGAATAGTTTGCGAGATATTTCGATTGCTCAACTAGCCCCGCCCTACCCTGTTTGCGTGACGTCACAGGCACAGGTACCACACACTCATCTTCACTTTCCATAATAAAGAACGTCCCACGACGTCGAAGACTACCTACCTGGTCGCTCGGAGGCTCGTAAGTTATTTCATTATTGTGTACAACATGTAAACATGTGCCAGCAAACATTTGCTACCCGTGACGTTCTTGTATTCTACCTTACAACGTCAGTCGTTACGTCTGTGGAGTGACGCCTGTGGGGTGACGCCTGTGTGGTGACGCCTGTGCTGTCAAACTCAAACTCAAAGTATTTATTTCAAATAAACCAATTACAGGCACTTTTGAATTGTCAAGGGGGTCGGTCAGTCAGAAAGATGAAGCTAGTTGCCCATTCCAAAGCAGTTGGTACCTATGGAGAAGAACGGGCAAGAAACTCCATGGACACTCTTTTAAACAAAATTATGGTTACAAAATATTGGTTACATAATTCATATTATTATTATACATGTGAGAACGATGCAGAACGGTGAAAGCATCCGATATAAAATATGTAAAAAAAAGTTCAAAAATTAAATTAAAACAAGCCCATGGCCGCTAAGAGATGACCAGTCTCTACTGACAGCGCCCGTTCACAAACATGACGCATGGATTAGCACCATTCAGCTCAACCTTTTTGAAGGGAGCTAAATGATCCAACACGCACGCCACCATCAGCGAGACATTAAAGTGAGCATGACATACTCTCAGCCGCCAAAGCACATTCAAGTCAATGAAAGACGTACCCAGTAAATGGTCGCTTTATATTAGGTACATAGTACTCACATATGTGCTAAGCAATTATACAATATTAAGAAATTGAATTTATACAATGCAAATATAGTTTTTGTTGTTGTTGATCTTCCGCAGCTCCAACAGTTTTTTAAGAAGTCTAATGAATTAGGTGATACGCCCTTGTGGAGCAGGACTAGCATTGACCCAAGCGTTTTTATCAGCGATGTAATCTCCCAATTTATAATATTCTTGGCTGCATAGTGTGCGTTTTATACAGGATTTTAATTTTGTTTCATTAAGTTCAAGAATGTTGGGAGGTATTTTATTGTAACATTTTAAACAGTACCCCATGAAAGATGAATCTACTTTAGCCAGCCTGAAACCTGGTTGAACTAATTGGTCCCTATTTCTAGTGAAATAATTGTGTCTTTCACCTCTTTTACTAAAAAGATGTAGATTTTTCCTTGCATACATGATGTTTTCATAGATATATTGACAAGGTACAGTCATGATGTTAATAAGCTTAAACTGTTCCCTTAGAGAATCGCGCCTACGAAGATTATAAATGGCTCTGATAGCTCTTTTCTGCAGAATAAAAATAGACTCGATGTCTGCAGCACGTCCCCAAAGTAAAATACCGTAAGACATAATACTATGAAAATAGCTAAAATAGACCAGCCTCGCGGTATCTACATCAGTATATTGACGGATCATTCTGACAGCATATGCTGCAGAACTTAGCCGTCCTGCAAGAGATGTTAAATGAGGACCCCGTTGTAGCCTTGAGTCGAGCGTGATCCCTAGGAAAACAGTTTTATCGACAAATTCTAGTTTCTCTTGATTCAATACTATCTCACAATCACTACTTTTTACATTTGGTAAATAAAATCTAATGCACTTAGTTTTTTTTCCATTTAATACTAAATTATTTACAGTGAACCAATTCTGGACCTGCAGTAGGGCCTTATTTACGTCGTCAAAATTTTTGGCACGTCTATCTATCTTAAAAATTAAAGAAGTGTCGTCAGCAAATAACATCATTTGTGGTTGATTTTTTAATAAATGGAGAAGATCATTAATATATACTAAAAAGAGGAAAGGACCCAATATTGAACCTTGTGGCACACCCATTTTTACTTTTAAACCGAGTGAATTGACACCTTTTATTTGAACTTGCTGTTGTCTATCATTTAAATAAGATTTTACCAAACTAAGCGCAAGTTTTCCAAGTCCGTAATGCTCTAGCTTCAACAGCAAGGTTTCGTGATCAACGCAATCAAATGCTTTGGAGAGGTCACAAAAGATTCCTATGGCGTCTTGAGCCTCTTCCCACGCATTGAAAATGTGTTTTAATAAGGTCACACCGGGGCGTCAGTTGTACAACGTCCATTGGTGAAACCATACTGATCGTTAAGGATTTTATTAGTGTAAAAATGATTAAGCATTTGGTTAAGCCTTATCTTTTCAAAGATCTTGCTGAAAACCGGCAGCACGGATACGGGTCTATAATTATTGGTATCTTTATTGTCCCCGGATTTGAAAAGTGGTATTACCTTGCTGTATTTCATTAAATCCGGGAAGATGCCTTGATCCACACATAAATGAAATATTAAGGCTAAATAAGGTGCTATTGTCTCAATGATCGAGGTGCAGACTTTAGTGGACATTCCCCAAAGATCTTCGGTTAATTTTATTTTGATTTGTTTAAAAGTTTTAATTACTGTTATGGGGTTAATATGCTTAAAGTTGAATTCAATTAAGCAGGCTGAAACGTTTGCCTTTACTAAATCAAAAGAGAGGGAAGGCGATGAATTTAAGGTTTCAGTAGTTTTTAATGGAATACTGGTAAAGAAATTTACAAATTCTTGAGCAACTTCTTTGCTATCACAAATGGGACCACATGACGTCTCCAGAATGTAATCTGAACTATGTCTTTTGCTCCTGTTCGTTTCGTTGTTGATAATTTTCCAAACCGTCTTTATTTTATTTTCAGCTGATTTTACCTTGTTGCTAATGTATTTGGCTTTAGCTGCTTTACAAGTGTTCTTAAAATTTTTTGAGTAGGTAGCAACATACTTATTAAAACATTCTGTGTTAATAAAAGGCTTAAGGCCATAAAGCTCGAAAAGTCTTTCCCTACTTTTCCTGAGACCTTTAGTGGCCCAGTCACTAAATAAAAATTTAGGATTTATAGTTTTATTGGTCTTCTTAAAACAATTATTAAACTCGTTTTGCACTACCGTAAAGAATTCCTTATACAAAATATTTATATTTTTTAAAGAAAGTGCTTGAGCAAATAACTTACAATTTAATGCGATATTAAATTTATTTCAATTAACAGATGTTATTGGTCTGGATTGTATTTGGATTTTTTGTATTGGTGTGTTGGACTCAAAAGTTCCAGTTTGACCACTGTGATCGGAAGGGAGATAATTAACGATGGCTTTATCTAAATAGTCCCAGCAACAAAAAACATTATCAATGCAAGTAGCAGTAGACATAGTTATTCGGGTGGGTTCTACAAACACATTTGACAAATTAAATGATTTAAACAAAAATAATCTACTCGTGTTTGAATTATTTTCTAAAATATTAATGTTAAAGTCACCACAGATAACTACTGATTTATTACTGGAAGCAAGTTTTGCCAAAACATTTTCCATTACTGCCTCAAATATTGAGTAGTTCTGATAATTAGGGGGTCTGTAAACGCACACTATAACATGCTTATCCAGCTCAACACAAGACAATTCAATGCTATGCTCAACTGATAGTTCAACTATGTCCTCACGAGTTTTTGATTTAATACAATTTTTAATGAGGATTAGTGAACCACCACGCAGCATTGATTTACGGTTAAAGCAACTGGCCAAACTATAATTCTCATAGCTAATCAACATTTCATAATCTTTTAACCAGTGCTCAGTAAAACAAATAATATCATACATTGTTTTTTCTAAAAACAATTCAATCTCCAATTGTTTGGAAGAAAAACCTTGAATATTTTGATGAAATAATGTCAAGGATTTCTGCTTAGCCCCTTTTTTACAGTTGAATTTGTTGCTAGAAAATACCTTTTTGTTATTAAGCGAAACTATACTGTTAGTGGTATCTTCTGTTGTCTTACAAACTAGTTTAAAGATTCTGAGCAAACCACATTAACATTAGTACTATTACTAATTGTGGTGCTAATTAAATATGACTTCGACATATTACTTATGTCTGGGTTAATATTAAAAGCTAATAGCCTAGCTATTTGACGTCTAAAACTAATGGGCAGATACACAGTATCCCTAGTCGACCTTAATTTCTCAACAAAAATGTTGGTGTCAAAAAATATAAACTTGTCACTATGGTGACTCACTAGAAAGTGCATGTACTTATTTAACTTATGAATGTTGTTGTTCTGCCTGTTTGACAAGTGCTCAAAGTAGGGAAAAGCACACAGAATAATTTTCTTACAATTTAACTTTAATAGTTCAGTGACACTATCAGCAATGTCATATGTTTTAATATTAAAACTATTACCTATAAGAACTGTTATAATGTTAGGATCATATTCATTACTAGTTATTGAAGTCATAATTTTTTTGTATGAAGTCTGAGGCATACAAAAGTTTTGAGACGAAGGTCAAAAACGTCACATAAGTAAACATGCTCTTCTATTACACATTTGAAATAAAATTATCGTTTATTCATTTAATTCATTCATTTAAGTAAAAGTATGGGTGAAGATGAAACTGAGACACCTAGCCGAAGCCAGTTAGAGAACTTGTCTGATAGTATGTACTGTAGAGGATAGAAGATCCTCTACTAAGGGGGCTCAGTGGTAGAGCGTGTAATGTGTGTATTGGGGCTTTTCTACACTAAGAAAAGAAACACGGATGGTCACACATGTATTATATTTTCACTTTGTTATAACGAATTCATCTGTTTAGCTTCGCTGCCGGACGTCAAGTCTAGAATATATAAAATCCTAATCTATTCTCATAACATATTTGAAAGGTTCGAATGCCGTCAGATAATTTCCAGCCTTGTACAAGATAAGGTTTTACTCTAAGGCTCTACATCAGCTACGCCCCCCTTGAGTAAAAGGGAACACTTAGTTTTAAAATAACTAAGCCCTTTTAATCTCGGCATCCGAATCTACAATCCTACCCCTACCTAGCCTAACATAAAAATTACCTATCCTCAGGAGAATCTACATGCGAGGTCTGGCCTTTGCAAAGGCAAGCTCAACTCTGGCAAAGCGAATCTTACGACATCACAAGAGTCCATGAATGCATTAATGTGTGCCAATGTGCACACAAACTAACGCTAGGCCAGTTTGAACCCCACTGCACCAAAACCCGAGGTAAAGGGTGCAGCCAGCCTCCGAAAACAAACAATGATATGAAAGTTCATATCGACCCGGATGGGGTTGACTGTAAAGAAGACTGAACATCAGCATCCTGTACCCCGTCGTACGCTATTGAGTCAGGGGGAGAGAACGATCCAGACGTAAAGGCTTGCGAAAAAACGTTTCATGCCCCTACTCCAGATATGAAACCACAATATGGGTACCAAGATATGGGTACCCCATCCTCAGTTAGACCAATTGTGTCAACCTGACACACTTTGCAAGGCTACGCCCCGTTAGCAAAGTAGGCCTCAACTCAGGACGAGTGTCACCCCTTCTCTCAAGATGAACACGTTAAAATGCTCTGGAGCACGATCATGCTAATCTCATAAGGCACTAGAGAAATATGAAGTCGAAGTGTCGCTCCCTCTGACGCTTTGACGCGGAGAGGTGTGTCGTTCCACACGCTCACCCGGCCGCGTCTCATTCATTTTTGTTCACCATATGAAATAAACACAAAGAGAAATGCATCAATAAACTATATCTTAAAACTAAGCTAAAATAATGAGAAAATGTTGTTTACATCTGTTTGACATGACAGACATGTCAACAAGTGACAAATATGTCTAAAACTGACAATTAATTACCAACATAAAAAAGAAAAGTCTATAATCTATTTAGCTGTAAAAAGTTTTTGTTCGCTACTACTTATCTCAAAAATTATGCAGCGACATGATATGAAAACATTTTGGAGTCGTAATTATATAATTCTAAAAAGTGAAAACTTCCATCTATTAAAAATGTTTCTATACCTCTTTTTATTCGATTTTGTAAACCCATACTGTAAAAATGAAAATTTATTTATAAAAAGTTTATGAGATTTCCTATGACCTCTTTTGGTCATAATTTTGGAAACAAACTTTTTCATTTTAATTTTTCTGACATACAATGTCATATTTTGAAGACGTCTAAATCTGAAATTGTCATTATTTTTATATGTCACAGAGCCGTTCAAGAAAATTTTATTTGTTTGTTGGTTTTTCTTTTTAATATTACAAACATGTTTAACTCTAGCTTTAACTATGCGCCGATGTATGAACAAGTTACGATAAGTGTTTGTAACCACCATCGCTGAAGAACCAACAAAATGCTCACTCTCCTTCACCTCTATCTTTGAAAACTCTAACGTTGAAGATTCAATAAATGGTTCATTCTCCTTCATCTGCACCATTTCGCTTCTCAATGTATGTGACTCCGCGTCAACCACAACCAACTCTTGGACACTTACATCCAATGAAATGGATACGAGACCATCTTCATCAACACGATCAACAGCGATGTTATTTTTATTTAGTTTTACATCGTGATCATGGTAATATTCATCATTATACTCTGAAACAGAACCATCATTAATAACAGGACTGGACCGACCCTATTCGTCCAGTTCTTCCTCGTGTTCTGACTCGAACACTTCTGTCTCCTCATCAACATCATAGCTGTCTAGGCAGCTTTGCGCGTCAGCGCCAACAGCATCATCAACGTCGTCATCAACGCTGCTCACAACATCATCATCATCACTGCTCACAAGGCAGCTTGGCTCCGTATCTAGCACCTTCTCTTCTATTGCGCTAGAAATTTTAACAGCATCAACACAAACATTTACAAAATTCTCCTGTCTGTCAACCTCAGACAGTTCTTGTGCTGCGCCAGGTGAGGAAACATCCTCCACAGCAACATTTACTACATTTTCCAACACAAATGGAGCACACATTCTTTTGTGAACTCTGCACGGGAACTCTTTCCTCAGTGCATCACACCTCGCTTCAAAACTGATCTCTTGATCATTATACAAAATTGTCGAATAATAAATGCGAGCTGGACCTTGCATAAATGCGCTCATAATCAGAGCCCAATTGCTCTTTGGCCACTGCTTATCTATCGCTAATACATTAAATTTGGCTAAAAATTCCTCGAAGCATACACCGTTGTAGGCGGAATAAATAATCATGCTCTCCATGGTAACCATAATAACAAAACTATAAAAACCACTTAGCTTTAAATATCCAGGCGTTGTTTCATTCGCCTGCTTTAATAACTTCACTTCGTATATACGACTAGGGCGTCGTTTTTATTTTATTGCGCACCACGAACGGGATGCGTAAACATATACTCGTAGAATACTCGTTGAAACAGTTTTCCTTTATATCTTGTATTTATATATCATTTACTTGTTCGTGCAGTCACATCCACCACGATGCGTAGAACGCCCGTTAAACGGTTTAACCGAAATTTTGGTTATATTTTATTTTCTTTACTTTTTTTTTTTTTTTTTTTTCCTTATTATTAAGAAGAGATTTCTTAATAAATGATTACAATCTAGCCTAAAAGACTAATAAGCAATTTAACTCTAACTTATTATTATACGGTAAAGGTTTTGTTAAAACTAAGAATAGCGTCCTTTAGCACTTTTATACAAGTCCATAGCACTTTCTTAGAGTCTGGTATTGATAAAAACACTTTGTTCATGTGTTATATACATAGCACAGCAATGATCACTATTATACACTAACTTTAAACACTACACTAACTCAAAAGGTTTAGTTCTCTTTAGTCTACGCACTAGGTCCGTGTTGTCTAACAGCTGAATTGCCTCAACATTCACATGTCGGTGAAGTCTGTGTTCGTGGGCTTCAGCAAATTTTTGAATGATGGTGGTGACGAGTTCTATTTTAAGGTCACGGTGGAGGTCGTCATTTCTGATGTACCAAGGTGCTTTTACAGTATCTCTGAGTACTTTATTCTGGAATTGTTGTATTTTTTTGAGGTTGCTCTGTTTAGTACAGCCCCAGAGTTGGATACCATACGTCCAAATTGGCATCAGAATATGCTTATAGAGTATAATCTTATTATGTATTGATAAACAGGATTTCCTTCCGAGTAACCAATACATACTTTTATAGCGTATGTCGAGTTCCTGTCTTTTCTTTTTGACATGAGCTTTCCATCGCAATTTAGCGTCGAGGGTTATGCCAAGATATTTGGCTGTATTAGAATAAGGCACTTGCGTACCGCTTATGTAGATTGGGTGGTAGTCGCACTGTTTGTTTGTGAAGTCAACGTGAATTGATTTTGATTCATTCAGTTTGATCTTCCATTTTTGTGTCCAGTCATAAACTTTGTTCACAGCAAGTTGAACTTTTTCTACTGCTTCTTTGTGATTCGATCCAGTAGCCATAATAGCAGTATCATCAGCAAAGGTTGCAATGGTGTTGTTATCTAGCTCTGGGATGTCACATGTGTACAACAAGTATAAGATTGGGCCTAGCACACTTCCTTGAGGTACCCCAGCTTTTATCGCTTTTAGCTCGGAATATGCATCTTCTTGTCTTATTCTAAACATTCTATTAGTTAAATACGACTCCAGAATATCTGCAAATTCTGGAGGCAACATACATCTAAGTTTGAATATTAGGCCATCATGCCAAACTTTGTCAAAAGCTTGCGCGACATCTAAGAATACGGTGGCGCAGACTTCCTTGTTTTCGAGCGTTTTTTAATGACGTTTGTTATTCTGTGTACCTGGTCTACTGTAGAGTGTTTTTCTCTGAAACCAAATTGATGATTTGGGATAAGATCTTTTTCTTCTATTATTGGTTTTAATCGTTTTAGCAATAGTTTTTCAAATAGTTTTGATAACACTGGCAACAAGGAAATAGGTCTATATGATGACGCTTCATGGGGCGGTTTCCCAGGCTTCGCAATCATAATTACTTCTGCTACCTGATTTTTTTGAACTAATATTATTTTGAATTTCTCTCATAACTTCTTTAGGAGTCACAAGCTTAATTTCTTGATTTTGCACTAACTTTTCACACTCAAGTATATCTGTACAGTTATCATTGGGTTGAAAAGTATTTTGTAAGTGTTGAGCAAACCTTAACGCTTTTTGGTCATTACTTATAGCCCATTTTCCGTCAGTATTTCTAAAAGGCGGTATTTGTTTAGTTGGCCTTTTTAGGTTCCTTGTCACTTTCCAAAGAGAGTAATCCGTTGATTTGTCATTGGTTAACTGCAGAAGGTTGGTGTTTAGGGATTCATCCTCGAATTGTATTATTTTTCTCTTTAATCGCTTAGTCAGATTATTTAATTTTTTTTCCGTGGACACCTTGTTTGCTGCCACTGCTTTCTTTGTTTTCTTTTCTCAGATAGTAAATCCACAATTTCCTTAGGATAGATATAACCCTTATATTTGCGTTTTATTTGTGGTGTATTGTTCCACGCACATTGTTGTATATCAATAACATATTTGTTTACTTCTGAGTCAAGCTGATCTTGCGTTTTTATCGGAGTTCTTAGGTCGATAATATTATCTAGATCAAGTTTAAAACTTTCCCAGTCTGTTGACTTATTAACCAGGGACATCTGGCTTTATTTTAGTAAAATTTTTTGACTAAGTCTTAGTACTATCGAGGAGTGGTCAGAGTTCATATGAAAACCTTCCTCCACAGCAACGTAATTAACGGATATGTTTTTGCATATAAAAAAGTCTATAAGATCTGGTATTTTCTGGAGGTCAGAGGGCCAGTATGTTGGTTTCCCTGTGCTCATAACTTCACAATGTTTTTCTTTAACTGCACTTAAAAGCTGCCTTCCTTTTGTTGTTGTAAGTCTCGATCCCCATTGCGTGTGCTTGGCATTAAAATCACCGCCTAGGATGAATCTTTGACCTAACATTTCAAAGAAATGTAAATACCGCTCTTTTCTTATCATGTGCCTTGGAGGACAGTATACAGCAGCTATAGACACATGACAAAATTTGGTTTTCACAGATATTACCACAGCTTGGATATCTGGCTCTTCATACTTGCACTGCGCGTAATGACTAATATTTTCTTTGATTATGATAGCGCTACCTCCTCTAGCGGAGTTGTCAGGGTGGAGCGAGTTATACACCATATATCCTCTAAATTTGATATAAGATTGTTTAGTGAAGTGCGTTTCGGATATCAAACACACGTCTATATTTTCTGTATCTAGGACCGCCTGTAACTCATTCTGATGTTTGAGGAGCCCATTGGAGTTCCACGCCATTATTTTAAGAGTGTTATTCATTTTTGATTATTTGAAACAGCTGTTTTGGTGCTGGATTCTAGCTTTTCTAATCTCTTATCAAATGTAGTGATGCACTTTAGTATCTGGTTGATTTTATCCTCCAGGTTTGAAGATCCTCGCTTTGCTGCTTGCGCATAAGAACAAATATTAGTTCCTTGTGTGGGTTTTGGAGTTGCTTGTATCTTTGCTTTCTGTGCTTGTTGCGGAAACTGGACAGAAAACTGTTGCGACGTTGTCACATCAGGTTTCTTCTGAATGTTTTTGTTTTTTATGAGTTGCATCTCTTTAGCTACTTCACACCCTCTGTAGTTTGCAGGGTGGGGTAGACCACAGTGGACGCATTTTGGCTTATCTTGCGGGGATTTGGTACAGTCGGCTGTGAGGTGCTTCCCAGTACATTTCACACACCTTGGCTCCCTTTTACAGTATTTATGGGTATGCCCATATGCCTGGCACCTCTTACATTGAGGAATAAGTTTTGGATTTTTTAGTGGGTGTATTTCAATTTTGCACCCTAATATGTATTTAATGCCATAGATTTTGTTGACATCTTCGTCGTTATGGAAAGATAATACGAACATATTGAGTGGTTCTTTACACTTCCAGCTCAATTTGTTGTCAACCTTTTCTATTTTTAGCCCTTGCGTTGTAAGATCATCTTTAATGCGATCTGGCTGACAAGAAGAATGTAATTTTTTCACCACAACTCTTATTGGTCTAGCCTGTTTATTCTCATATGAGTGCCAGTGGTAGCTTTTTTCCGACAAAATCTTGGCAATTGCTCTATAAGAGTTTTCTGTTTTTGCGTTGACTTTCACGCAATCCCCATTCATCATTTTGGCGGTAAATGATTCAGCTGGTTGAGTTTCAGTAAGCAAGTCGTAGAACGTTTGATAGCTCTTGACTCCCTCTATAATGATTGGCGGCGGTGGAGGCACTTTTTTGACTGGCGGCTCTTTCGCATGTTTTTGTTGCTGGGCGCTTGTTCCAGGTTGTTGTTGAGGAGAAAGAGAGATGTTAAGCTTCCTTTTTTTCCTGCTTTTGGCCCTAATCCACTCAGTTTCTTTGGCGAGCTCATCCTCGTCAGTACAATACTCAACGTTATCATTTTCGGATTGAGCAAATTTAATGTTGCTCTTAGCCAAGTCCTTAGACTCAAAACGTTCTTGACGCTTGGAGCATTGATTTTCTTGATCGCAGTTTTCAAGTTGTTGCTGGAGGCTTTGTACCTGAACCTTTAGGTCATTAACAAGGACTTCCAGCTTTTCTCTCGCTGATTTTTCTCGGAGATAATAGTCATATAACTGCCTCTCCACATCAGTTTTAATTTTAACCGTTGTTGCACACATTGTAAGGTAAGTTAAAACTTCATCTATAATATAATTACTTAATTGCACTTGTTTACACTATAATTAGTAACAAGGTCATCGCGGAGGCCTTGACAAACCGATTCGCTCTTCCGTGATGACGGCGTTTTTGCTACGCCAGCAAATTACTCTAAAGTAGAGCACGCGCTCGCGAATCGCACACGTCCGTTCTCGATGGAAGCCAAACACTACATGATTTTCTTTACTTGTGCAGATATTCTTAGGTTCTGCACACACCACAAGAAAAAACAAACGAGCGGGATCGTACCGCGTCTTCTAGTGGAGACTCTGGCGTCCTCCACCAAGATGTAGAGGATGGAATGGAACATAATACATGTGTGACCATCCGTGTTTCTTTTCTTAGTGTAGAAAAGACCCAATACACACATTACACGCTCTACCCGGCGCCTCCACCAAAATGTAGAGGATAGAAGATCGTCTACTAAGGGGGCTCAATGGTAGAGCGTGTAATGTGTGTATTGGGTCTTCTCTACACTAAGAAAAGAAACACGGATGGTCACACATGTATTATATTTTCACTTTGTTATAACGAATACATCTGTTTAGCTTCGCTGCCGGACGTCAAGTCTAGAATATATAAAATCCTAATCTATTCTCATAAAATATTTGAAAGGTTCGAATGCCGTCAGATAATTTCCAGCCTTGTACAACATAAGGTTTTACTCTAAGGCTCTACAGTACCTACTGCAAAATGGCAGGGCTCGGGCGGCAGTTCGCGTTACTTACCCAGTCAGGCTCTTTACTATGTGTGTGTTTACTGTCTGAATTTCATCACTGCTCTCAAAACAGTGAAGGAAAACATCGTGAGGAAACCGGCATGTCCCAGAACCCAAAATCCAAAGACATGTGACATGCACTAACCCGCATTGGGCCCGCACTGGGCCCGCACTGGGCCCGCATTGGGCCCGCACTGGGCCCGCACTGGGCCCGCATTGGGCCCGCATCGGGCCCGCGTGGTGGATCACGGCCAGCTGTCTCTCGCAGAGAGGAGGCCTGTGTCCCAGTGGTGGGGACATTATAAGCTGATTAAGAGTCAGATTCTAAGTATTTACACACAATCTAACACTAAAACTAGAGTAATTAACGTAAGTATAAAAAAAAACCAAGGAAAAACTTTTTGAATTCTACAATTCGGCGGCCAACAACGAAATACAAAACAAAAGCCCCGACTTCCGAAATTAAAGTTATTTTCACTTTGTTGTTTTTTTGGAAACAAGTTTTAAATATTTCACTTTTTAGTTATAATGCCACGTTGCAGTCCCCACACCAATTATTATACCACTACTTGCTATGTCTCCTCCATTTTGGAAGTCGGTTAAAAATAAACCCGTTTCGCTATAACTCAGGCCCAGTCCAGTCTATATGAGGAAAGTCTTCTAAGACAGAAACATCTCAGTTCAAACCGCATTCTATTATTTATAAACCAAATAGTTATAGTTGAACCAAAGTTCCCCACTAACAGATCTTTGGTAAAGACTTTACGATCCGCCAGTAATCATCTCGAACGACGACGGGCGGTGGAGCTTGACCGACTGGACGCAGCTGTTAGCGGCAGATAACCGCCGATGTACTGTCGGTACCCTCAAGGAGACAGAGTTGCTAGCAGCTGTGCCTTGGTGCAGTGTTTATAGTTTCTGATTCGATCCTGGCACATCTAAAAGAAAAAAAATACTCAACATGGGGTGTACCTCACTACCTAACCCTTGGAGGACTGCGATCAGCAGTTCATCAATTCGATTGGTTTCACAAAAGTAATACAACTTAAGGTTAAACTAATCGATTAGTTCCAAACATAACTCGGCTGAAGCGACAACCTGTTTGAATTAGAAATTAGAATAATTTCGGAACCGTAATAACGTTGTACCTACAGCTGTACAGCTGGGTTCTTTCAATTTCAGAAATAAATATAAAAAGTTTAGCTAAATCTATCCATTTGTACCTGGATTGAACCATTCATTAAGTTTATTGGATACCCAAGTTTTCGGATTGAATCTCACTTTTCCAATCAAAAAATATTAAAATATTTAAAGGAGATTGTTCTACGCCCATACATTGTTCGCCCTGGAGCCAACAGCATAGAAAAAATCATTTTCTATTTGTAAACTGCCCTTATTAGCCCATAAGAACAAAGTTTCTTGACGGACACTTTAGAGAAAAGATTTATTTAAAGAAAAGGAACCGATTTTGAGGTTATTTTTAATAAAAGAAAACGTAAGTAATTCCTTCTAAAATCGCTATTTCTGGTTTCTACAAAGCATTAAACTTCAAATACAGTAAAATATTACCGTACATACAGTTGTATTATGCCTTTTAGGTACAGTTATTATTTATTGGTTGAAGTTTACTTTAAGCGAAGTCCGTTATCCGTTGTCAAAATGCTAAGGTGTCGTTTAAGCAGATCACAGAATCAGTTATTCGAAGCCAGCAGGTCACGTTGAAAGCAATCCAAATTGTAGTCCGTTAAACAGAAACAAAATCAAAAACGCCAAAAGAAATCGCCAAATAGGTATTCACAACAACACAACACAGCCACAGGCACCGACTGACGTAGTGACGTAGAGATGCTCTCTTGAAGATCAATCATTGTACATATATCGATTATCAATGACCACCTATTTAATCTGTGGTTTTAATTTAGTAGACCAAAATGAAAGATCAATATGTCAAATGTAAATTAATTTGTTCCGTTTCAAACATAAACACGTTGTTGCTATGATTCTACTCCAATTAAATTAATGCTAAAATAAAATATTTTGTTCCCGACGAACAATGTGTAACGTTTTAGTTTGCGACATTTAAAAATAGAGTTTAAGTACTTAAAAAGTATAAATATGGCTATTGAAGTCGTGAAATGGTTATGAGAACAATTCACTAGAGTTGCGTCGTAAATGATATTAATAATAATAATAATAATAAATCTTTATTTATACCAAAAAACCTTCAGCAATGCTTAAAAGTAGGTCGAAAGAATTACAGTGAAAAAAGGTTACACAAAAAGAGTAAACCCTGACTCCCAAACTAGGAGATCCTGTGACTTGGGAGTCAGTGTTCTGCTGTCGCTATGATACAAAAAAACCTTTACTAAAAGTGTGTTACATCACATTCAAAATTTTGGCAAAAAAAACACGGGTTTTACTAAAATTAAATTAAAATTAAAATAAAAGTAAAGAATTTATTAAACAGACGGTTGTATGAGTGTGTGTGTAGTTGTGTGTGTGGGCGTGAAGGTGTGTATGTGAGAGTGAGCGTGTCTGTGAGTCGGTGTGATAGTGCGCAAGAGTGTGTGTAAAAATGAGTTTGTATATGTTTAAATGTTCTTGTGTAATTATTTATGTATCAAATTGTACAACTACTACCGGAGATGGAGTAGTTCTTCTGTTCGATCGTAGTCCTGATCCTGAAGCCAATCTTGAACCTTAACCCTGACTTCATGGTGATTTAGCCCAGTGATTTAAATACGTTTGTCAATGTTACGATAAATAAAAGAGCTCACAACGTAGAACTGGCGCCTGGCGAATGCAGTGTTGTGGCTTATAGTTGGGAATGTCATTTTAGCTTTTCGTTTAGTGCTATCTGGTGGGAGAGTGCGTTTATGCTGCCTAAGTGTGGCTCGGAGCACAAAGAGCTGTCTCACCGTAAGTAGCTTACAATAAGCATACAAATCGATGGTGGGAAATCGATATGGTTTACCAAGCATAGTTTTGAGCACAGCTCTCTGTGCCCGCTCCACTTCGATGAACTTTGTTTTAGCGGCCCCACCCCAAACCGGGATGCAGTAAGTGATAACGGACTGACAGAGTGCAAGGTAAACCATGTTTAATGTGCCTTTGTCTGCGCAGAATCTCAGAGATTTGAAGATATAGATGAGTCTTCTGACTTTTGAGGTGATATAGTCTATTTGGTTGTACCATTTCAGTCCATCATCAATCACTACACCCAGGTACTTCGTTTGAGTGACGCGAGTAAGCGCTGCGCATGAGCAGTGGTTGAGATCAGAACATGAGTGTGCAGTAATGTCAAATGCCAGTGGTGGTTTGTTCTTATAGTTGATAAAGAACGGAATGAAGTTGGTTTTAGACACGTTTAGCGTGAGAAGGTTTTGTCGCAGCCACCTCCCAACAATGTTTAAGGACTGTTCCGCAGTACTCTTGACATCGCTCCACGTATTACCATAAATGACAATTGCAGTGTCATCAGCGTACGTGAATATCTGTGATTTATGTAAGGACAGTGTGCATAGGTCATTTATGTAGATTTGAAAGAGGGTGGGTCCTATCACGCTGCCTTGTGGGACGCCGTATGTGACAGTTTCTTCATCACTTAGGCGTGAGTCAATTTTGACAGCCATCTTTCTGTTGTGTAAGTAGTCCTTGAAGAGATCAAGAGGTTTACCACGTATACCTATACCCTCTAGTTTGTGGAGAAGGGTGGGAACAGAGACCGTGTCAAAAGCCTTTTTCAAATCTAAGAAAATAGAAGTGCATTTTTGCTTTTCATCTAGTTTTTGTGACACAAATTGGGTTAGATCGATAACTGCGTCTTCGGTGGAGACTCCTTTTCTGAACCCGTACTGGTTGGGTGCTACAACGTTGTACTTGTTCGGATATTTCAATTGTGAGAGATTTTCTGACAAGTGAAAAAACATAGTTCAATAGATGGCGTGGGTAAAAATACGTCTATTTTTTACTGGCTACTGATAACAAAAATAAGATCCGTAAATAAGAAAGCTTATTTGATGTCAAAAACCTGAGACAGTGACGTATTTTTTAACAACGCCTCTTGAACTAATATTTTCTCACTTGTGAGAAAATCCCTCATTCGACTACCTGTACATTTTGTGAGTTTGTTTTGATCATTATATTTTCATCTTAATCGTGCTAGGCCATATTCATCATAAGTTCCATTAAAATGTTCACGGAACTAATTCCATGAAAAAAATATGCATGAAAAACTTTTATGTTGCACATTTTCAATGTTTTGGAAGTGATAAATATCGAACATCCATTATTTATCACTAGATATTATGGACATCGTCGTCGATATCGATATTTATGTAATATAAGCGAGAGCGACACTGTCAAATCTTTTGTGACATTCACATTGACAATTCCTTGAAAGATGGCGAGTTCAGTTGGTAATAAAATCAATGAGGTCACTGAAAACCTATTAAGAATTAAATAGTGTCCGCTTGAATTTATTATTTTTAAAAAGCATATTAAAATATAATTAAAATTAACGTACACGTCAAATGTTTGTTGGTTATAGGGCGGTCTAGAACAATCTCCTTTAGAAACGGAGACACGAAACTGGTTAATTGCGAGATGTGGGTTGTGCTGGAGGGTCCCGAGGTATGCTTAGACGCACTCGTTGTAATTACTTTCGGAGATTATTCTCTTAATAATAGATTAACAAATAACTTCAACACAAGACTAACTGAAAACAGAAAGAAAAATTTCAGCAAAAAAACCAAATGGGATGGGAACGGAATTCCAAAACGATGCAGCATCGCAAGCAGTGGTCGTACATAGCGTGAACACCAGAAGTAGGACGGACAATGACTGATGGACTCGCCGCCATAGCGCAGGAGCTAAAGGAACGGCAGGCGTCGGACAGCCGCGAAATATTATTATTATATGCTTACGTTATTCCGACCACAAAGCAAACAGCGCGCCACTGTGTAAACAACCACCAATAAGTTTGCTTCGTGGATCATTTCTTATTTTTGATCGTATTTCTTTTAATTTTAACTAGTTTGTAAGACAACAGGAGATACCACTAACAGTATAGTTTCGCTTAATAACAAAAAGGTATCTTCTAGCTCCAAAAATAACTGTAAAAAAGGGGCTAAGCAGAAATCCTTGACATTATTTCATCAAAATATTCAAGGTTTTTCTTCCAAACAATTAGAGATTGAATTGTTTTTAGAAAAAACAATGTATGACATTATTTGTTTTACTGAGCACTGGTTAAAAGATTACGAAATGTTGATTAATTACGAGAATTATAGTTTGGCCAGTTGCTTTAACCGCAAATCAATGCTGCGTGGTGGTTCACTAATCCTAATCAAAAATTGTATTAAATCAAAAACTCGTGAGGACATAGTTGAACTATCAGTTGAGCATAGCATTGAATTGTCTTGTGTTGAGCTGGATAAGCATGTTATAGTGTGCGTTTACAGACCCCCTAATTATCAGAACTACTCAATATTTGAGGCAGTAATGGAAGATGTTCTGGCAAAACTTGCTTCCAGTAATAAATCAGTAGTTATCTGTGGTGACTTTAACATTAATATTTTAGAAAATAATTCAAACACGAGTAGACTATTAAATTTGTTTAAATCATTCAATTTGTCAAATGTGTTTGTAGAACCTACCCGAATATCTATGTCTACTGCTACTTGCATTGATAATGTTTTTTGTTGCTGCGACTATTTAGATAAAGCTATCGTTAATTATCTCCCTTCCGATCACAGTGGTCAAACTGTAACTTTTGAGTCCAACACACCAATACAAAAAATCCAAATACAATCCAGACCCATAACAACTGTTAATTTAAATAAATTTAATATCGCCTTAAATTGTAAGTTAAGTGCTCAAGCACTTTCTTTAAAAAATATAAATATTTTGTATAAGGAATTCTTTACGGTAGTGCAAAACGAGTTTAATAATTGTTTTAAGAAGACCACTAAAACTATAAATCCTAAATTTTTATTTAGTGACTGGGCCACTAAAGGACTCAGGAAAAGTAGGGAAAGACTTTTCGAGCTTTATGGCCTTAAGCCTTTTATTAACACAGAATGTTTTAATAAGTATGTTGCTACCTACTCAAAAAATTTTAAGAACACTTGTAAAGCAGCTAAAGCCAAGTACATTAGCAACAAGGTAAAATCAGCTGAAAATAAAATAAAGACGGTTTGGAAAATTATCAATAATGAAACGAACAGAAACAAAAGGCATAGCTCTGATTACGTCGTTAATTAGCGTCTCCAGAATAGACGTCATGTGGTCCCATTTGTGATAGCAAAGAAGTTGCTCAAGAATTTGTAAATTTCTTTACCAGTATTCCACTAAAAACTACTGAAACCTTAAATTCATCGCCTTCCCTCTCTTTTGATTTACTAAAGGCGAACGTTTCAGCCTGCTTAATTGAATTCAACTTTAAGCATATTAACCCCATAACAGTAATTAAAACTTTTAAACAAATCAAAATAAAATTAACCGAAGATCTTTGGGGAATGTCTACTAAAGTCTGCACCTCGATCATTGAGACAATAGCACCTTACTTAGCCTTAATATTTAATTTATGTGTGGATCAAGGCATCTTCCCGGATTTAATGAAATACAGCAAGGTAATACCACTTTTCAAATCCGGGGACAATAAAGATACCAATAATTATAGACCCGTATCCGTGCTGCCGGTTTTCAGCAAGATCTTTGAAAAGATAATGCTTAACCAAATGCTTAATCATTTTTACACTAATAAAATCCTTAACGATCAACAGTATGGTTTCACCAAAGGACGTTGTACAACTGACGCCGGTGTGACCTTATTAAAACACATTTTCAATGCGTGGGAAGAGGCTCAAGATGCCATAGGAATCTTTTGTGAACTCTCCAAGGCATTTGATTGCGTTGATCACGAAACCTTGCTGTTGAAGCTAGAGCATTACGGACTTGGAAAACTTGCGCTTAGTTTAGTAAAATCTTATTTAAATGACAGACAACAGCAAGTTCAAATAAAAGGTGTCAATTCACTCGGTTTAAAAGTAAAAATGGGTGTGCCACAAGGTTCAATATTGGGTCCTTTCCTCTTTTTAGTATATATTAATGATCTTCTCCATTTATTAAAAAAACAACCGCAAATGGTGTTATTTGCTGACGACACTTCTTTAATTTTTAAGATAGATAGACGTGCTAAAAATTTTGCCGACGTAAATAACGCCCTACTGCAGGTCCAGAATTGGTTCACTGTAAATAATTTAGTATTAAATGGAAAAAAAACTAAGTGCATTAGATTTTCTTTACCAAATGTAAAAAGTAGTGATTGTGAGATAGTATTGAATCAAGAGAAACTAGAATTTGTCGATAAAACTGTTTTCCTAGGGATCACGCTTGACTCAAGGCTACAATGGGGTCCTCATTTAACATCTATTTCAGGACGGCTAAGTTCTGCAGCATATGCTGTCAGAAAGATCCGTCAATGTACTGATGTAGATACCGCGAAACTGGTCTATTTTAGCTATTTTCATAGTATTATGTCTTACGGTATTTTACTTTGGGGACGTGCTGCAGACATCGAGTCTATTTTTATTCTGCAGAAAAGAGCTATCAGAGCCATTTATAATCTTCGTAGGCGCGATTCTCTAAGGGAACGGTTTAAGCTTATTAACATCATGACTGTACCTTGTCAATATATCTATGAAAACATCATGTATGCAAGGAAAAATCTACATCTTTTTAGTAAAAGAGGTGAAAGACACAATTATTTTACTAGAAATAGGGACCAATTAGTTCAACCAGGTTTCAGGCTGGCTAAAGTAGATTCATCTTTCATGGGGTACTGTTTAAAATGTTACAATAAAATACCTCCCAACATTCTTGAACTTAATGAAACAAAATTTAAATCCTGTATAAAACGCACACTATGCAGCCAAGCATATTATACATTGGGAGATTACATCGCTGATAAAAACGCTTGGGTCAATGCTATTCCTGCTCCACAAGGGCGTATCACCTAATTCATTAGACTTCTTAAAAAACTGTTGGAGCTGCGGAAGATCAACAACAATAAAAACTATATTTGCATTGTATAAATTCAATTTCTTAATATTGTATAATTGCTTAGCACATATGTGAGTACTATGTACCTAATATAAAGTGACCATTTACTGGGTACGTCTTTCATTGACTTGAATGTGCTTTGGCGGCTGAGAGTATGTCATGCTCACTTTAATGTCTCGCTGATGGTGGCGTGTGTGTTGGATCATTTAGCTCCCTTCAAAATGGTTGAGCTGAATGGTGCTAATCCATGCGTCATGTTCGTGAACGGGCGCTGTCGGTAGAGACTGGTCATCTCTTAGCGGCCATGGCTTGTTTTAATTTAACTTTTGAACTTTTTTTTTTACATTATTTTATATCAGATGCTTTCACCGTTCTGCATCGTTCTCACATGTATAATAATAATAATATGATCTATGTAACCAATATTTTGTAACCATATTTTGTTTAAAAGAGTGTCCATGGAGTTTCTTGCCCGTTCTTCTCCATAGGTACCTACTGCTTTGGAATGGGCAACTAGCTTCATCTCTCTGACTGACCGACACCTTGACAATTCAAAAGTGCCTGTAATTGGTTTATTTGAAATAAATACTTTGAGTTTGAGTTTTGAGTTTGAGTTTGAGTTTTCAGCGTCCAGCCGATGAATTAGTGAGACAAACAGACGCGACGCAGTCACGGGGCGCCCGCCGGCAGCCGTGCGCGGACTAGCGCTGGCGCTCAGTGTTATAATATAACAATTAGTGAGACAAACAGACGCGACGCAGTCACGGGGCGCCCGCCGGCAGCCGTGCGCGGACTAGCGCTGGCGCTCAGTGTTATAATATAACAATTAGTGAGACAAACAGACGCGACGCAGTCACGGGGCGCCCGCCGGCAGCCGTGCGCGGACTAGCGCTGGCGCTCAGTGTTATAATATAACAATTAGTATCTCTCACCTGATTATCTAAATAAAACAACTGTCATAATATAGCAGCGTATAATAATTTTGGTTATGGTCGACATATCGGCACGCGCTGGGTTCAATATTGGATGCGCATCGCATCTGTACGTCAGTGCTTGATCACAACATGGTGCGACTGTACGCGCGTTGTTTTATCGATTTATAAATATTTCACTTAACAAGAGTGATTGGGTAATATAGCCCTGCTTTGAAAATAGCTTATGTTCTGCCTATAGTATCGCAAAATAACATATATATATTTTTTTTAATATCAAGTGCTCAAAGTAGGTAAGCATTATCTCGTGGAATTTGGTTACATTAATGTAGGCGCGTCGCCTCATTGACTTTGACAAGCCAGTGAATACGTTGACGGGGTTGTCCGGACGATCGGCGCACGGCCGGTTGCACGGGCCGGTCGCATGGGCTGGTCGCACGGGCCGGCCACACGGGCCGGTCGCATGGACTGGACAGCCGGGCCGTCACTATTTCAGTGGTTTTAGACAAAAGCAGGGTGCCTATAGGTAGGTACAATAAGCCGTTGTTTCACGAGCAAGGTATAATGTGTTGAAATTAATATCAAGTATATCAAGGTATCTGCCTTAAACGCCCGACGGAAGGTGTGAGTTTATGTATGTTTCCTTAATGCTGCGATAAAAAAGGTTTAGAAGCGGTTATGTCTTTGATCTCCAACCAGCACGGACTTAATAGGAAAAGACGAAGTTCGGCGAGTATGAACTGTTTAAAATTCTCGTCAGTGTATTACTTCAGGCAAATGTTGGTGCTAGGCCCCCGTTTACCTGTAATCACACGTCACGCAAATTGTAGAGCAGCCCGCGACGTGCGGCGGCGTGTCGCGGCGGGTCGCGGCGTGGCGCGGTGTGCGGCAGCGTGGTGGAGGACGCAGAGAATTAAAAGATAAAGGGGGACGTCTGGCGCCGCCAACTCAGAACTACGCACGACAACTTTTCCTAAAGTTAAGACGAATTGAATCGCGGCAGATTATATCTGTCCTGGCGGGACCAGGGCGAGGGGGGCGCCTCAAAGAGCCCTTTGATCTGCCGCCTGCCCTCCCAAAGGTCACGTGCACGGCCGGGAGGTGCCGCGCACCTGCGGGCGCCGCCAGCTGCCCCTGTCACTAGGTACACCAGTGCGAGCCATGCACGGGTTCACGTGACATTGTTGATGTTATTGCGGAACACTGTATCGCTTTTGTGTATTCAATATTCAGCTGAAATCAAATTAGAATTTGTTCCTAGTGACCCAGGGGTAGGGTCAGGTTGAACCTAACTAACCGTTTCAGTTGGTTTAATGTGTTATGAAAATTTAATTGGATCGATGTAGATATTAACTGTTCTGTTTGCTTCCTCAATCATTCCATGAATCAGCACCATCACTCCCGACTTAGCAGTGATCGCGCAACAAACTAGAACGAAGCTAAACGAACGCTTGACGAATGGTATTCATTCTGTGATTTGATGAAAGAACGCTTACTCTCAACGAGCGCCGCTCGCTCGTTTCTTCGGTGCTTACTTCGCTTACTGCAGAGTGCAAGACTGTGAGCTAGTTTTTCCATTTCTTTTCATTGTGCAGCGGAACAGTCGAGGTTACTCGACAGTGAACAGTCGAGGTTACTCGACAGTGATTGTGCACTTTTCTTTCACTGATCATAAGTTTCTGAGTAAAAAAAAGTTAACAAGACATTATTGTATTTCAAAGGCAAACGAAGACTGTCATTCAGACGAGCGGTGGTAGGCAGTCGAGCGCTCTGAACAGATCTCTGCTGCAGGCGCCTCCTGAGTGACTTCGCAGCTATGTTCGAGAGCCATAAGATAGCTTAGTTCAGCATCCATCAGATCTCTCACTCACCGGCAGACACTGTGTTACCGTAACAGTAATGGTGATTAAGTGAGACATAGCGCGCTCATTTATTTATTATTTATAACGCGCGCTTTTTCACACAAGTACGGCGAGACAAAGGACCTAATATTATTTATTATGCACGGCAGAGGAACATGTTTGATGCGATGTTCTCAAAACGTTATGTTCTCCCGCGGGCTCTGCCCGGCCGCAGGTCGTTGTGAACTATGTCAGATGGATGATCAGTTTATATTTACATAATATCTAATAGCCGTTCGCAGTTCTTGGTATATTGTCACAACCCGCATTGCTGCCAGGCCAGATCGCGCCAGGCTAGGCCCCCAGGCCGGGAGAACCGTCGCAGTAAATGTAAGTGGGCCGAGACACCGCGACTCACACCTTCGTGTGAATGCATATGAGTGGGTTCAAAAGTCGTTAACGCGATACTGAGAACTGCTCAAACTGCTAAATGCTAGTTGCGTCTATTACCCGTATCGCAAAAATGTTACGTTTGCGAAGAATACATACTGCGTAAACATGTGTACGTGTGCGGCGAGGCAGGCGGACATGCCCGGACCAAGGCCGCGCTATCGCGTCCATCTCAAGAAGAAAGCGCCGCCGCGCGCGAGTCAGTCAGCGAGCCGGACGTTGGTCGGGGGGTCACCGCGTACCGGTCATCCCGTCCGGTCCGGGCGCGAACACTAGACATTCTGTGACAGTGGTGTGCATCGTGACTATTTAAATAATATTATGAATGTTCATATACCTACTTGTGACGCCACATGAACAGGGTTTATGATTGGGGTGGGGTAAATTTATTATTCGTGACGTTTGCGTGTTATTTCGAGATTAGCAGGTGTCAGCGCGGCGGTCTGGGTTTGGATTACCTGCGGGAACGCGAACGGCGACGAGGACATAGCGAACACGCTGCGGGATCGCAATGTGTAGGTGCTTGAATAAGATGTGTGCGACGACGGTCATCTTACGGCACATTCACGACTTCGGTCTTAGCGGCGAGCGGCGCGCAGGCGGGGCGGCGGCGGCAAGCGGTGCGTTTTACACGCCACGTACCCTCAGTAGCGGCTAGCGGCAGCGGCTGAGGTGGACGTATTAAAACAAGATATACTCAATACCTATGACAGAAGGAGTGCACGAACTGAATAAAGATCGATATTTAAATGGCGAATTTCGTGACCTATACGAAGATTACAGAAAATATTCGGATAAGTTTTATGAGTACACAATAAGGAGTATGGAAACATTTGATTATATTGTTTGTTTATAAGTTCGCCGCCGAGTCCGTCACACCTGCATCGCTATCCGCGCCGCGGCGCCGCTCTGTTTTGTGGCGTCGCACTCATTCGCTTGTACTTTTGATCTCGCCGCTCCCCGCTCCGCGCGCAGCTGTTGCGATTCGCTCCGACAAAACCGCGCGCGTTTTCGCTATGAGCGGCGACTCGTGGCGTGCTTCAAACATTTTCATACCTTTGTTCTTACCGCTCGCCGCCCCGCGCTTAGCCGCCGCTCACCGTGGCAAGGTCGTCAATGGGCCTTTATGGCGATACATACAACACGAGCCAGCTCACTTCCCGCGCGTCGGATACAACCAGGAAACTTACTTTGATAAACCGCCCGCCGCCAGTCGATTGTTTGTTACTGAGGTACAAAACCTGTCCGCAGGGCAGCCGGCGCCGCGCCGCGCTATATAATAACAGCGATCGAAGCGATCGACACGAGTCGATCGAAAGTCCAACTACCTACGCATTATCTAATTTTAGGTAATGCGTAAAATTTTAACCCCTCCGTGCCTCCGAAAGCACGTTAAGTCGCTGATACCGACTATCATTCTCAGATCTTTGACAGTCGTTAAAACCAGTAAGGGGGTATCGTGTTACCTTGGGTACCACGGAATCCTCTGGCGAGCCTGGACTTGAAGCACCTATATATCTAGAGGTCCGATAGACGGGTGCTCGTGCAATGCTGCAGTCGCACTGGAAGCAGACCTCAGCAAGAGTTTGTGCGGCTGTCGCCTCGCCTGTTATACCGCGACAATTGTAGACGCGGTACTGCTGCTGCAGCGGCCTGCAAAGTGATGGACGGTCGTATCTTTGTGGACATTATTACAAGCACCCAATGAGACGGGCAGTGCTAGCACCGATACTAAGTTTTAGTATCGTGTGTGCTCGTTTTCCGTCTAATTCGGGCGCACATAATTACTGAATGAACAATTATCTACTTTAAACACTGTGTAGAAATACCGTTTACATAATAAACACCAGTCGTCTCGCCAATTGATTGTGATAAAAATATTTCCTTAAAGCGGGCAAATAGGGAAGTCTACCGTTTTTCTCGGACTGATGTTTATCTTTCGGCTTGAACCGTTCGAGTAGCTCCTGTGTGTGTGTCATTACGGATGCAGCCGCAGGCCGAGCTCACGACGGTGGTTCGTTATGATGTCGATGATTTGTAGCTAAACATGAACTTTCTGGGGACAACACGGATTAGATGGGTAACAGTGTCATTTTGATCTCTGTTAAAACTTGTCTTCAGCGACTAGACTAATAAGTTACCTTTTGTAATGAGATAAAAAATATGCTAGAGATATATATAATATATAATATTTATATAATATTTATATAATATATATATAATATATAATATTTATATAATATATAATATTTGTATTTACCGAGCGAGATTTCTCTCTTATTAATTGGTGAAATATTGAACTTGCATGTGGTACCTACCTATTATTATTATGTCCTAATTTTTATTTTTGATAAGAGAATTGAACAATATTTTTATGCCCTTAAAACGATAGAATATGGAAGACTTAATTATAAAAAAATATCTACCCATGTTTACAAAGTTATAGGTAAATCATTTATTTTGATTAGAATGTGTTCGCCTGTTCGGTTCACTGATGACCTATCGTTGTCGGATAGGTAAAGCTACGGTTTCCTAAAAGAGTTCCCTATTTTTATAATTATTTATATCTGTTTTATTAAATTCAGATTCTGTTTGCCGTCAATTTCACCAGTATTCTACA
The DNA here is from genome assembly GCA_951799385.1 of Hyppa rectilinea. Lineage (NCBI taxonomy): Eukaryota > Metazoa > Arthropoda > Insecta > Lepidoptera > Noctuidae > Hyppa > Hyppa rectilinea. Next base: position 312,733 of record OX637306.1, read on the forward strand.
TTAAGGACGCTTTGTATTCGGACAGCCGTTATTGTGTGAGCGATCCCGCTGTCGGAGGAACCCAAGCTGTACGGCCAGTGTTAGTAGGTGGACCGACGTGCCTCTCATTGGGTCAGCGTGTGTCTGCGGCACAAGGGCTGCAGGTACCGCAGTGTGCCGCTGGGTGGCGGCGCGGGCGGCGCGGCTGTCGCGGCCTGGTCGCCGGCTGGCGCTCGTTGATCGTCCGCCACGCTGCGCTGGCGCTGGGCGGCATAGACATCTACAGAGATTGATAAACTTGCATTTTGATCTCTGTAGGTAATGCATAGACGATGTGTAAGTATTATGACTTGTTACACAAATCAATACTTATGTTATTAAGTCGGTGACGGCGGTGACAGCGCGCAGGTGAGAGCGGTGAACACACCTTATTAGGTAATGATACTCTTTATATTTATTTGTAACATCTGTTCATACCTATTAAAATATTTCATCAATTCTTTATTTAATTAACACAGTTAGCTGTATTAAGCATACTTATAGTTATAAGTAATTGATTTGATCGGTATAAATTGGCGAAATGTCGGATAGATACGGCTGCCAGCCCCGCTGAACAGCAATTTCATGGTACTCATCGATACTGTAAAAATCGTAAACATAATTTCACTTTTCGTTGGTGTTGGGGCGATAATGATTTAAAAATATTTTCTGGCATGGGTTCTATCGGTTTTTGGAATTTAGGATTGCATATTGCACAGCACATACTTGTATGATAGCATTATAAGTATTACATTATAATTATTACATTTCACGATTATAACTATAAATAGGTAAATTTTATACACCAACTACCTACATAAGAGTGAAATCGATGACAATGCAGTGCATTCCCTCAACAGTGCGGTGACGGAGGCGGAGCTGGGGAGGCCAAGCCAGCTATCCGTGATGACAGTCGTGGTCACGTGGTCACGTGGCTGGTCGCTCGGAGCGCGGCCCGGAGGGTCCGGGAGGTGGCTGCGGACTGTGTTGTTACATTGTTCACACACTAGATCCTGCCGAGTCTTATTCACTATTCTACTAGTTCCACTTGTTCTCTCTTACCTTGAGTCGTTACAACAGTAGCTCTGTACATGTGAACGAAATAAGTTTGCTGTAAGTTCTAGGAGCAGAGGCTCCTAGAACTTACAGCAAACTAGTTTCAAGAAACATCCAAATAATTCCAGAACAAACAAATGTACTTTTCGCAATACAGTAAGTAAACAAACATGAGACGTAAAAGCGCTCCCGACTAGATGATATCTAAGTTTGTAGTTCCGACTGCTCGCAAATAAAGCTGCATCGCTGTAAGACCGGGCAGCGCGCACGTCCCGAGCTCAAACTGCACTCTATTTGCCAACACCGTCTGAAACCAGACAAGATACTTCGTCGGAAAAAATCTGTTCGCAGGTAAATGTTGGCAACTAGTGTTCGGTCCGCGCGCGCCCCCTGCCGGCCGCAGTGAGTTACTTACCAACCATCGCGCATACACCACACAACCACTTTCAAACTTGCTCCCCTTTGAGAGCATCCGCAGCGCCGCAGCGGCTCGTAGCGCGTAGCTCGGAGCCGCTCTGCTCTCGTTTTAGTTAAACAAAAACACATAACGTGGCCAGTTGCGAGTCGGACTCGCATATGAAGGGTTCCGTACCACTGTACTAAATTTTACACTACTTACAAATACGTAAAATACAATACCTACGATATTTAAAATACGTCAGTTTAAAAAAACTTAATTCTAACGTTTTTTTTGTTGTTATAACAACAATAGATAATACCTATGTGAATGTTTCAACTGTTTAGCTATTCCGTTTCATGAGAGACAGCCCGCTGACAGACAGACGGACGTCCCGCGGAGGCTTAGTGATAGGCATCCGTATGGGTTGGGTATGGAACCCTAAGAACTACTCAACGGATATAGGTAAAGTTTCCTCTGCAAGACACACGTGACAGAACGCGCCTGTCCGTAATAAACACACAGTTTTTACACTTTGTACTCGAACATTTCGCAGTGAGTTCACTCACAGTCCAAGTTACAAAAACAGTGAGACTTCCAACTCAGTTTAAAATCATAATTATTGAAACTAAATGAGTGTATAATATAATTAACAGTAAGTCATAGTGAAGTTGATGATTTTGTTCATTAAAAAGAATTCGGCGCCCCGAAGAGCGGATTAACGAGGTTCTTCCTGAGTGTCCGCGCGGCGGCGGCGGCGGCGAAGGCCTCCAGGCGCCTCGGAGGCCTCCAGGCGCGCCAATTAAGAGGACACAAAGAGCCGGCCGCGAGACCTACCGGATAATTATGAGGACCCAATGACTCGCGCCCGACTTAAGTGTTATCTTAAGTGTGTTTAATTATTATGTGTCACAAAACTTTGGCGCTAACATTTCGGAGGACGTCGGCGAAGGCTTTCAATGTGCAGTCCTATTGCACGTTACGTGAGCTGGGGAATAATTCGGTGATTCATATTGGGGGAGGTACAGCTGTCATAGTAACCGAGTTAGTGGGGACGTCAGTCACTGTGGTGGCTGGCCGACATTCGATGTGCGAGTGAGCATGTATCTACATCATAGCAACACGCAACACATCGTGTGTAGCTTCATGTCGGGGATGTTTTTAATTTATGAGCAGAACAGGTACGTGTACATCAAGCATGATGGATATATGTAAATACAATCATAGAACTTTGTACAGGTTCTAAAGGCACGAACCATTTCGATATTCGCACCCGTGTTCGCCCCCGACATGTTTCCCCACACACAAACGAGCAGACGAACTGAGTTTAAAAAACCGTTCGCTGCCCTGCATTGTTCGTTCAGCCTGTGTATGTAATTGTCTGAGCGTTGTCTGGTGTCGTGCAACATACAAAGTGCTGCAAAAAGAGTAGCACTCCTCAGTTTATATTGCAGTAGCGAGTTGGGACACTGTGTAAAGTGCAGGGCACTTCGGGGGGGAGGGGGTCGGTAGGGGGTAGGGCACGCCACGATAGTGGCGGTAAGGCCCCTCTTTGAGGAGTAGCTAGAGAGACGTCACGGCGCCCTCACCTACCGCCTGACGCAGGTCCTCACCGGACATGGATGTTTCGGGAGGTTCCTGCACATCATCAGGCGGGAGGAAACGCCCGGGTGTCACCACTGCGAGGATCGCCCAGAGGACACGGTAGAGCACACGGTGCAAACCTGCCCCGCTTGGGCGGAGCACAGCCGTGTCCTCGTAGAGGCGATCGGCGGCGGCAACCTCTCGCGCCCGGCTCTGGTGCAAGCCATGGTCCGGGGCGAGAGGGAGTGGGAGGCAGTCACCTCCTTCTGCAAAAAAGTTATGGGCGAAGGAGGTGGCGGGATGGGAGAGAGAAAGGTCCTCCCGTCCCAGCCGCCGCAGGAGACGCCCCGGGCGTAATGGGTGACTCACCGTCCGATCCAGACCCGTGCCATCGGCGCGTATATGTTCCACGCGCGCCTCAAAGAGATGTCAGCATATGAAGGGGCCCCTCAGGGCCAAGCCTGCCGGGTAAGCGGGATTGTCCGAAAGGGTTACCGCTACCCCGGAACATAAAGGGCTACGGAAGGAACATGGATGGGTTTTAGTCAGTAAGAGTCTGACACTCCCTTCCACTCCACCCAGAGCGGGAGCAGTCATTGGATGATTTCCCAGCCTTAAAAAAAAAAAAAAAATGGCACTGCGGGGAGCGGTCAGGTAGTGTGTAGCATGGGCAGTAGCGGGCATTAAACAACAAACGGCGAGTGGTCGGCACGCCATCGCCATCCGCCGCGCCTCGTCGCGCCTTGTTGTGCCGGGCGCCGGCCCGGTGCGGCCCGGTCCGAACCGTAACAGCGCAGCACTTCTAATGCTACGGCGATTCAAGTTTTGATCCCTGGGGTCAGCTTTTAGACTGAGATGTTAAAATAGAAACACTATACATGTCGGTATCTACATAATTTGTAAAAAAGAAAGCTAAGCAGAATTGAGGCTAATTACAGATCAAAATATGAAGAGGTACGGAAGCTAATTGCAGCATAAACAGATTCTTGAAACTTTAAATCTTCCGTCGAAAGTGATTGGTTATATGACTGAATCGAGTCCAGACATGAAACAAAATAATTATCATAAAGCCTCAAATCTCTGATAGGCGATATTAATAAATTACTATTTTTAATCAACGTCTCATGGTGGCTGACATCCGCTATAACAGAGTGACATTGATGTCAGCCGCCTCCACAGCATGCTGCACACTGCGCCACGCGGCCGTAGTGCTGCACTAGTTGACGCTGAATCACCAACAACACTTGTCATCTCTGATCTTTTGCTGATTTTACGATGTGACCTAACTGACATCGAATGATTTGTTTACGCCAAGTTTCCAGTTTTGTACCCGATACTTTGTCCTCCTCATCACAACCTATAGCAGTCCACTGCTGGACATAGGTCTCTCCAGTTGCACGCCATTGAGCTCGATTCTCGGCAATTCTCATCCAGCTGCTACCAGCCATCCTGCGAAGATCGTCGCTCCACCTAGCCTGAGGGCGTCCTACCTTACGTTTTGCCAATTCGCGGTGTCCAGTCAAGAACATGTCTACCTCAGCGATCATCGGTTCCAAGGCTCGTTTGGCCGGCCCATTGCTACCTCAGCTTGCTTATTCTGTGAGCTATGTTTCTACTTTGGTTCTCTGACAGATCACCTCGCGGCGGCTTCGATCCCTCAAAGAGACTCCGAGCATGGCCAGTTCCGCAGCTCTCTGAGCGACCTTGAATTTATGAACCAGCCGTACCATGACTGTCCACGTTCAGGCACCGTAAGTCATAACAGGCATGACGCACTGATTTAAGACCCTAGTCTTTCGGCTCTGTGGAATACGCGACGAGAAGACTCGACGAAGCTGCCCAGACGCTGTCCAGCCCAGCTGAATTCTTCTGTTGACCTCCCTCTTAAAGTTGCTCTTACCGAACTGCAAAGTTAGCCCGACAGAAACATATTCTCGAACAACCTTGAGAACTCCGCCATTGATAGTCATCGGTCCCGGAATTATGTGTTCGTTGTACATACATAACCCGGGTTTTCTCTAGAAGTCTAGAAGAATCCAGTAGGCAGTTCAACATCCGCCGCAAGTCATGCTGCCAGTATGATGATGTCATCTGCAAATCTCAAGTGTGAGGTATACTCCCCGCTGATGTTAAGGCGTCCTTCCTAGTTCGGCGTCTGGAACACATCCTTCAATGCGTTCAATAATAGTTCCGGTGAAATTACGTCCCCTTGTCTCTCCCAGTCACCCCCCGACACAGGCGGATATGTTCAGTTCACTGATCCTGAGTTTGGACGGTCATTGTCGCGTTTTATTAGCATTTATAAGCATTAACACTTTAATATATCGCCAGTCGACTTGGCATCGCTGCAGAGACTCCAAGACAGCCCAGGTCTCGATAGAAAGAAGTACCTACATAAAATGTAAAAACTAGCTCCTACGTAATTGACACTGTCCGGGGGTCAAGACAAGTTTTCTCATACATCGCCACAATTCATTGACTACGAATATATTCTCGGCGCGCCCCGATGCCTCCGCCCTCTCCCATCCTCCCGACAGGAGACTCCTCCATGAGCAATCGGAATTATAATCTGCAATTTATTGTCTAAGAGAATGTTTGAACATCCGCCTCCGTGGTTACAGGCTCACCGAACTTATGGCCCGCTTGTTAGCGCTTGCGGCATTCTGTAGTCTAAAGAATGGCTTCTTGTATTCAATTACATTCACACGAATATTATTTTGCTTTCAGATTTTCTATGAACGATCGTTCGACCAGTTAAGTATTTATTTTAAACCATATAAAATTTGTCATAAAAATTCCAGAATACGATCAGTGGCGATAAGAATTTTCGAATTTCGCTAGAAAAATGTTTTAAAAAACCACTGAAACATGACTCCGCTTACCGAACAAACAATAGTTCTGAAACAATAATTATCATATTGCAAATCTGCACGTTGTAGCGCACTTCAGAACTGTAACTACTTTTGTTTGGAACTAGAAAGAATACTCGCTAGATAGTGTTGCACAACTGATCCTCCGGGCCTCGTGCGAAGTTCGTGCGATTATATTGCTCGCGTCCATTAACAAACTGCAGCTATGTTCACGTTTTAACGTATTCAATAACATTTGAAGAAAAACTTGTTTGCTATGCGATTGGAACATTGATTTTCAATTTCGTATATTTGTTGTACTCGTAGGAAAGAAAATTAATCTGCTTGCACTGCATTACCATTGTTAATTATATAGTTTAGTAATCAGTATTGATTTCTATCCTTGTCTCCAATGTTTAATGTTGTGTACTGCCAGCGTCCAGTGGAGGTTTGGTGGAGCAGCGAGATGACAGATTTCGAAATCTATATGCGCATGTTATGTGTCCAGTTTATCTATATGCGCATGTTATGTGTCCAGTTTATCTATATGCGCATGTTATGTGTCCAGTTTATCTATATGCGCATGTTATGTGTCCAGTTTATCGTGGTAGCGCTTTAACAAAATCCACATTAAATAGTCTTAATATGGACGGTTTTAATTTATTTTCTATCCTTCGTGTGCGGGCTGCAGGTGGAAACTTTTAATTGAGTCCGTTTGTACCGTTGGAATAGAATAATGAAACAAACTGGTTCCTAACACACACATATTATATTTTACATTAAATAAATTATTATTAATAAATAAATGGAATTAAAATTATTTACAGTTGAACTATCGTGACGGCTTTGGTTCTCTTGCAAGCAGCACATAAGTATATTGCTCACGTTTTCACAATGCTATTGGATTCTCACAATAAAAAAACGTATATTCGTCGTCTATCTCAATCCAAAGTTATTTCCGCAAGTAAATGACGTTATCTTCATCAAATCTTTGCCGAACTTTTCACGGGACTTCGACTGATTTCTGTGATTGAACAAAAAGGTCGGCTAATTCGTTTAATAAATACAATAAATTAAATTCGGGTAACAAGACTCATATACAAGCAAATACATAAAAGATTATAACGATATTCAAACAAAAACGAACATGCACAAGGTTTATAAGGATTAAGGATATAAGGGCAAACCAGTCAGTTGGTGATCGTTGCCACGTGGTGTTGGCGCCCGCACTCTGCGCACCAGAGACGGGCACCGCTTGCGCCCCGGCCATGTTCGCAAAGGACGCACCGACGTCCTCCGCGAACATGACCGAGACGCTGCGGTAGCGGGGCAGCCCCAAAGTCGCCCTGAACGCGTTATTGAAATGGACGCGGAGGGCGCTATAACACCGAAAAAAAATGCAGACTTACTAAGATACATAATTATACTTGGCATCAAAATGTTTGTATTCATCATTTATCTATTTAATAAACACAAGATGCCGGGTTCAGCAGTGATAGCCTAGTGGTGTGACCGTCGAACTGCCAAGTCATAGGTCTCGAGTTCGAACCCAAGGAACGCACCTCTTAAGCGGGATTGTCCGAAAGGGTTACCGCTACCCCGGAACATAAAGGGCTACGGAAGGAACATGGATGGGTTTTAGTCAGTAAGAGTCTGACACTCCCTTCCGCTCCACCCAGAGCGGGAGCAGTCATTGGATGATTTCCCAGCCTTAAAAAAAAAAAAGGCACGCACCTCTGATTTTACGGATTAATGTGCGTATTGTATAATTATCAATATTAGCAAAATATTTGAAAAATTAATACTCAAGCAGTTGATAAGAAATTTTAATTTATATAGCCTCCTTCATGATGAACAATATGGCTTTACAAAAGGTCGTTCGGCTACAGATGCAGGTGTTGCTCCGCTGAAACACATATTTAGCGCATGGGAGAACTCGCAAAACGCTATTGACTCGAAAATATAATATAATATTTTCTGTGATATCTCCAAAGCCTTTGATTGCGTGCACCGCGACACGCTTTTACGTAAACTACGTCATTACGGTGGTCAAAACGAAGCTCTTAACGTAATAAATTCATATTTACAGAATAGGTTCTAATGTATAGATGTCAATGGTGTGAAATTTACCGAGCTACCAGTTCAGCTAGGTGTACCTCAAGGCTCAATACTCTAGGTCCATTCTTATTCTTAGTGCATATCAATGACTTACCATTCCATTTAAAGGGTATCTGTGATGTTGTACAGTTTGCAGATACTTCTCTTATCTTTAAAGTAGACAGAGATTGACTAGATTTTGACGATGTTAACAGTGCACTCTCTACAGTAACGGATTGGTTTACATCAAATAGCCTAGTTCTCAATGCGAAGAAAACGAAATGTATAAAATTTGCCTAACGATTGTCAGAAATCTAGGAACACAAATCGTCTTAGATAAAAAGGTGCTTGAAACTGTAGACACAGCAGTAATTTTGGGAATGACAGTAGGTTCTAAGCTTCATTGGAGCCCACATTTATCAAGTCTAGCAGGACGGCTATTTTAACTATTTTCATAGCGTTATGTCCTATGTCCTTCTGCTGTGGGGCAAAGCCGCAGACTATATAAATAATATATTTGTTCTTCATAAACGAGCTCTTCGAGCATTTGACCAGCTAGGTGCCTGTTTCTTTGTGAGATTTTTTTAAAGAAATTGGTATTCTTACGGTAGCGTCTAAATTTAACTTCGCATTCTTCGCCAACATTTTATATATTGGCAAAATATACACTTATATACTAAAAACAGTGATATTCACAACATCAATAATAGAAATAAAAATAAACTACGTGCTCCCTTTCATCGGCTTCATAAGGTTCATAACTCATTTATGTGGCTTGGTATAACCTTTTATAACAAGCTACCCTCTTCTTTGCTAGAATTACCTTTTAATGCGTTTAAAACTAAAGTAAAATCTATCCTTTGTTTAAAGGCTTACTATACCACCAACGACTACTTAAACGACAAGAATAGTTGGTCGCTGTGATTAACACAAGACAATGTTTATGTTCTTTTTCCAGAATTAGCTTAAATTTTTTTTCTTATCTATTCTATTCGTTGTGTTTTAGTTGTTTTTATATTCATTTACTATTGACATAATCTACTCATTACATTGTTTTTTTCAATGAGTTGTATTGCAATATGTGGTTAGCTAGAGACCTCGACAGTTGATCATATTTATTTATCCTGATCCTTGTTAGTACTCACTCATTAGCAATTAATGTGATTGATTTTACTTCGATGGTCCTAGTTTATCATTTGTAACCTCGAGTTACGGCTGTATGGACATAGTACAGCATTGCACATGTAAGCGGGCACGCGCTTTATGCCTGGAGGCTTTTATTTTTTTTCTTTTAATATTTTTATTCACGCTTGAGTACAGTCAGTTTTCAATGTTTTAATTGGTATATTGGCGTGTGCTAGCTGACATGTGGCAAATTATTTATTTTAATGTGTTTCGTAATGTTAATTACTTCTCATACGATAAATGTGTAGAATCAAGTTCCTCCAACTGAACAGACAGCTGTGCTGCTGGGGAGTTTGTCGCGCCACTTCTTCCTACCTAAAGCACTAGGAAGTGGTGAAGGGTGGGCGTTATGCGTATGTTTGCATCATCAGCATGTATAAACATACGCATACGTATGTTTATACATACAGTCGCATACTGGGGCAGTCGTCTATACTTCAATTTAGCCATCTCCTTTATTTTATTTAAACCAACAGATAAAGATATGAACAGTATAATCAGCCGTCTTTATTACATCATACATGCTTTGTTTGATTTTACTTCTTCTAAAAATAAAAGTACGTGGTAACATACAACTTGTTAGCATTAAATAATATGTATCATAGTTTTAACAACAATCATGGTTGAATAAACAGCGTGCATAGTCAAATCAACCAAGAGAAGTGATCGCATCTAGTAATGCTTTGTAATGTCAAAAACGAAACGCGACACCCTGCGCCCGCTGTCGTCGTCGACTTGTGTAAAAAATTTCGAAATTAAGTACACATTAAATTATTGGCTAAATTGAAGTACCTAAGTAATTATATAGTAGTATTTATATATTTTAAATACTGGTGCGTGCTATAAACACTAGGTATTAAACACATGGACGAAGTGGCCGAATCACTAAAGACGTGGGAGCTGCCCAATATCATTCCAAAATTTGCAGATAAATAAGTTCTTATAGGTTCAGAAGTCAAGATCTTGTTAGGCTCGTACGGAGTCAAAATGTGTGATCACATTAAACAAGATGTTTATTAAACCAAACACCATTTTTTTTCAGTGATACCACACAGCCTGCCCCAGTAGATCCTGCACCTGTAGATCCTGTACTGGTGCAGCCTGGGGCAGGCTGGAAAATTATACATCCCTATGTGTCATTTTATTCAATCAGTGTTACGAAATTATTGAATAAAAACGTATAAGCGTGGTTCGTATAACATACGTTAAAAGACATAGCAGTGTAAAGGATAACATCGTGAGGAAATCGGCAAGTCGGAGAGATATTTTTCAACAGCGTTAAAAAAATAAAAAAAACAGCACTTGCAGTGCTTATTTCATGACACATTAATATGTTTGTTGCAAACAAATTCATGTTACGATGAAGGGCTGGAAAGCGCTAAGCGACGTTATTACGAGAAACACTCAAGCTCAAGGAATTTGAATGAAGTGCGATAGTACAGACTAGCTTAATGCACTAGCGTGACAGTTGAGGCTGGGAATTATTAAGTAACAGATACTTATACGTTCTAATATGAATATATTATATTATTGGGCTAGTGTGTCATGTATTCATTAAAACTGCACAGGGCGCCGCCCCACGGTACACATGTAACAGCGTTATTAAAGCTAATTCGTGTTCCTAACTACCCTGGAACACAGTTATTAGTTTAGCAGGTTACAGCGGCATCGTAGCCTCCCCGCTACGTGCGCTACGCCGTAGAAGCGCTACGTGTGCTACACCGGTGGAGCATTATACTATGTCGTATAGTAGTATTGAGCAGCGCCGAGGTGACGAGTCGCCGCCCGTCTTGGGAAATCGCCACTTTGTTCTAAGATAGTTCATTTTGTTTCAACGCCAACGTCTTGGCAGTATTCATTTAAAAATGTCATCATCATACATCCCTTACCTTTGTGCTTCCAAAAATGCAGTTTTTTAAGATAGCAAAATAATGTTACGTACTTCCCTTTGCTGACTAAGCGTTACCATTAATAAATTATAATTATCGTACATGATTAGATCATTTTTTTTTGAATTATTAGGTACTTTTAATTTTGTGATATTTGGGCGAAATAAATGTTTCTTTTTTCCAATGATATTTTTTTTTTTTTTTTTTTTTTTATTTATTTATTAAATACATACACATAGTTCACAAAAGTACAAGTACCATGGCATGAAGTTCTGACCAACAGAAAACTTAGACAGATTTAGCGGCGGGTCCCAAACTAGGCACAGCCTGTATCTTGGTGACCCAAACACTACACAAAGTTGACAATTTAAATAGGTTCTGCTAGCGCGATTGTTATTTATAATTTCAAAAAATAGGTAGTTAGTAATAATGATTATAAGTTTCTTCTTTCTCACATATTTCTATATGTGAGAAAGAAGAAACTAATTACATGGTATAAACACAAAACAGTTGAGGTGAGTAAATGTGGAGTGTGAGTGTGTGTAGTTGTGCGTTTTATCAGAGATTGTGGAGGGTATTAAGTTCAGCAACAAAGTAAACTTTCTGTTTCCTCGTAAGTCCGGCCCAGCAACCATTCTTTAAGTTTAATTTTGGCCTCACAGTAGATTTTCGGTATGGTAAATTTTTTACTTATATTATTGAACACTCGTATGGATAAAGACGACGAGAACCGGGTCGCGAAAAGGGTTTTTGTTTTTGGAAGTAAGATTCTTTCAGCTACTTTCCTACCCCCTTTACTACAGCTAGAGCGATTTCTGTTCAGTTTTATGAGGTTTAGTAGTGATCCTAGGATGAACAGTTGCCGTACGCGTAAAACCCCAGATTCCTTGTATATTTCGTCCGTAGAAAAACGCCGGGGCCTTCCCAGAAGCACCTTGAGGACGGCCCGCTGGGCCCGTTCCAGCTCTAGCATGCACGTCTTGGCGGCGCTGCCCCAGACACTAACACAGTATTGCAGGACAGATTGGCACAGACAGATGTAAACCTGTATGCATATATTTTTGGGAGCACTGGCTCGTAAGAGTTTTGCAACGTAAATGAATTTTCGAGTCTTTTTTGCGAGTGTTTGAATTTGTGCTTTGAAGGACAGGTTCTGATCAATTATAACGCCTAGATATTTTGTCTTTTCTACTCTGTCAATGGCATTACAGTTGCAATCGGTAGAGGAGGTGGGTGCTGCTGTTAAGACATTTCATTTGTTATTATGTATTTTTAGGGAATCGATATTGGGTCTACTAGTTTGAGTGACGTGAAAAGTCAAGAAATACGTTTTTTAAGGTTTAGTGTTAAAATATTTTGTTCTAGCCATGTTGTTAAGATGCTCATCCCTTTTTCAGCTGCAACCAGAGTTTCTTTCCAAGTGGCTCCATGAAAAATTACAGCTGTATCATCGGCGTAGCAAATTACTTCCGACTGCTCAATACTAAGTCTCAGAATGTCATCCATGTACATGATGAAGAGGGTTGGTCCCAAAATACTTCCCTGCGGCACCCCGAAGGTGCCGTTCCGAGAGTAGAGAGTTTTTCTCTAGAAAGCTGACGAGGCGCTTGTTTACCAGTTTTTCAAGGATTTTAGAGGTGACACAAAGCAATGAAATTGGCCTGTAGTTTTCAGGGGCATTCTTGGGACCACTTTTGTGAATGAGCGTGATAACAGCAGTTTTCCAGCAAGTTGGAACGACTCCAGTTTCCATGCTCAGATTGTATATGTGTTTTAGGGGTTCGAGTATGTATCTCTTAATGTGTTTAAGGAGCAGCGGCCGAAATTCGTCAAGACCTGGAGCGCTGTCGACTTTGAGATCATCTATGATGTTACTTATTTCTTGATTGTCAGTGGGGAGTAGAAACAGTGAGTCTTTGGGAGGGTTTTTGCCTTTAACACCATGGTCTAGTTCGTCCCCAGTTTTCGGTCGCCTATTTACGATGTTAGTTGCAAGGTTCTGACCAACTGATACAAAATACTCGTTGCACTTGTCAATGGAGATCTTATCGTTTTCTTTATGTTTCAGCAATTCGTGGTTGTCGCTGGTTCGATTAGGGACTTGGCATATTTCTTTTATAGTTCGCCAGAGCTTTTTTGGTTCTTTGCTGTTTTTTCCCAATTCTTTCCTGTCATGATCAGTTTTGCGCTGGCGCAGAATGTTGTTGCAGAAGTTTCTGTATCTTGAGTAGACAATTTTTAGTTCATCATTATTGGGTTGCTGGTTTGTTTGAGCGTGAAGACTGTCACGATGACGGATGCATCTAAGAAGGCCCGGCGTAATCCAGGGCTTTAAGTTGAATTTAGAACGACTGATTTTAGTTTCGAAAGTGTGTTTTTTAATGATGTCTGTCAGAGTCTTATTAAATAGAAGGACTGCATCATTTATATTTGTTGCTGAGGTTACATTGGTCCAGTCGAGCTGGCTTACCTCTTCAATCACCATAGTGTAGTCGGTTTTGAGTTTGTATCTGTTTTTGGGTTTGGCTTTTGGATTAGAGTGGTTGACCCCAAGTAGGACTAGGTGGTGATCTGTTATTGAGGCCTCACAGACGATTCCCTGTGCAGTACTTCCATTAAGTTTAATGTAGCCATGGTCTAGACAAGCTTTCCCGCGAGTTGGGTGAGTGATAGCCGGTAATAACCCATGTTCAGCCATCAAACATTGATATGGCACATGCAACGCATTTGGTGAGTCGTTTAGTAGGTCAATGTTGATGTCACCTGTCACAATAACACATGCTTCGTTTTTTAGATTATTTAAAGAATTGTCCAAAGAGTTTAGAAAGCGAACGGTGTTGGTGAAAGACGGTGAGCGATATATACCGAGGAGTGTAATTTTATTTTGCAGCTTGACCTGTAGACAATTAGCATCGTCAAAATCTGGTTCAGAAACTGACACGGTCCAGAGATCCTTGACGTAAACTGTGACCCCGCCACTCTTGTTTATTATTTTGGTGGTATGGTAGCTTTTGTATCCGGGCAATTGGAAAATAACGGAGTTTTCATTTAACCAGCATTCTGTTAGGACAATTACATCAGGCTGAAAGTCAAGACGGCATAACGATACTTGGAGGCTGAGAAAGTTTTTTTGCAAGCTCCTAATATTTGAAGTTAATACCCTGAACTTATGGTTTAAAAGTAAATTCCCGCATAACTCAAGTTTCTCTACGGTGCGGCATGATATGCTCAGGGTTTCGTCTATTTCAGTTAACAAGTCGGTTTTATCCACAATCAAAAATAGTTTCGTGAGTAGGTGCTAACAGGGGAATAATTAAAGCCGCAATTTTGCTTGAGGGTGTTAGCGAGAAGTGCAAATAATGATGAGGACCCGTAGGGATTCTTAATTTGATGTAAGCTCGAAGAGTACCGATACATGTGCGTGTGTTGTGTGTTTTTGTTTGAGTGTGCAGTGCCAATAGGAGTATATGACACAATAGTTTTTTGTGGTGAGGCGTAGTGAAAGTAATAACTGTTATTCTGTGTAAGATATGGACTATAAAGTTACAAGACAAAACATTTGACAATAAAAGTAGGTAAACATTTTTATTTATATGAACATATCAATAGTTCATCTATGAAATCTGTTTACTTTCATGAAAACAAGAGATGGTCTCTCGTTACTTAGGAAATATAATACTTTGAAACACAACATTTTCCTTTAATTAGTGACGTGGAGTATACCGCTTGCATACCGCGCCGCGAGTTTGGAATTGTGTTTGTAAAGCACGAGCCTTGAATAATGTGTGCAGCGAGAGTGTCATCACTTCGTGACATACTGCTGTACTGCACGACAGATAGACTACAACTTACTTTACTACAGGTTAGGAATATCGTACGTAACCAAGTGACCAGTTCGAGGTGAGTTTACCTTTTGAACGCCATTGTCACATATGTATACGTGACAAGCAAGCGCATGCCCTGTACGCCAACGACACAAATATGTGACAATGCGGGTATACTATAACACGAAATAAACAAATAAATCTTTACTTTTGTGTGTGTTTATAAAGCTATCTTAAGATATCTTATTTAATGACATGAAACAAATTAAAAGACATTATAATAATTTTGTAGCTTGTCGTGGAGTGGAGGGCACGCGCGTGCGTTTATGTTCAAAAGGTTAATGAAATTCAGATTCTGAGTCCAGCATTCTACATAGTAACAGTCTCTTAGCCACTGAAGAAAACTGTCGAAATGATGAATGCAATCACGTCTATCCTACCACCCCTTCTCCTTCCACGTTCAATAGGTTTATAAGGATCATGCTTATAATTTTGGATGTGCTAAAGAAAGTAATAATAAATAATATCCCATGAGCTTGATGGTGTCAAAGGAAGATAACGATGATACTTATGTTGGTACAATTAGTACTGTAGAATCAATATTTTAATTAAGTTTTAACAATAATAATTGGCGTTAGAAAATGTAGTGCTAAAATCAGTACTTGCGTTTTAAGTAATAGGCGAACCACATTCGAGTGCCGTCGCCCGTCTTCACAAAATAATACTTGGGCCGACTATTGCGACCCCCACCGGCAAACAACAAGTTACCGATTCATCGCATAACCACGGAGTCGACTTCAAAGGAGGAAGTCGGCGAATAAATTATAACAAGAAGTGTCTAAACAGTGTGAAGCGAGTACGTGCGGCGAATGTCGATCAGCTGAGCTGTGGGGCAAGCTGGCTAACGGACAGTTTCTTGCGGATCGAACTAGGCGCGGTGGCCTGGCGTGGCATTATCTTCGGCTTATGACCACCTTCTGGTCTACTTCGTAAAAATGACACGGTGAACCTTGGCTGAAGTGAATTGAGATTTTTAGTTAAGTACTTATTGCTTTTTTGATGTTGAAGTTAAGTTGTCAGCAGTATATTTACAGTATTCATTAAAAAACCATGTCTAAAAAGCGTAAAGAGATATTTATTACAAAAAATACAACACAAGTCACTCATTGCTTACTCGGCTTTCAATATCAAATTGTCATGAGCGTTTCTCGCTCACTGTTACCAGTACAGCCGTACTTCAACGAAGCTGAGCATCGCGCACGGCCGGTCACAGGGCACACGTAACGTAAAGTAACATGAGATAGTGTCAGTGTCACACGTTGGAACACTATCCCTACAGCAACACAATTAAATGGCACTAACGGTTGCAAAGTAAACTGCAGTCTGCACCTGCAGAGGTTGAGACAGAACAAATAACAATAGGCCAGGTGTAAGAGCGAGACAAAGCACAAGTTGCTTGCAGCGCGACGCAATATACCTGCGAATAACTGACGGACAACTTGTGCACGCTAGCACGACACACGTTAGGAGTTACTACGATCTATGGGTTGATATTTAAATTATGCGTAAGTTTATAAAATTGTTTTTATTTTTAATACCATTTCAACTGCGGTTTTCTTTGAATTGCTTGCTCTTTTCGTAAGTATTTAATTAATTCCCCCCGGGGGCATGCGGCAGGCACTTCAAGCTATCTGAACTCTACATTAAATCGATACATATAAATAAAATCGGAGTGTCTGTTTGTATATTGAAATAACCGTTATTTACTACATGTATATATGCACATAATACGGTAAATACACCTAAATATTTTTTTTACGATTTTTGTCTGCCTGTCTCTTTGTTCCAGCTAATCTCTGAAATGGTTGGACCGATTTTGACGGGACTTTTATTGGCAGGTGACTGATGTAATAAGGAGCAACTTAAGCGTACGTTTATTTTAGAAAACATTATTTATTTTAGAAAAATATCTGTTAGGCGGAACGAAGTTCGCCGAGTCAGGTAGTAAACATTAAAATTTCCTAGTTCAAGCACAATGCATTTTACAGTATATATTAATTTCATAAACAGTTTACGAGACTTAAAAAATCGGCAAACACCTTAGTGCGCCTTGCGTAGCACCTCCAGTAACGTCCAACAGCTCCTGAAACGGGCAGACAGTAGAACACGCTAGACGCCAAATAAAGATATGGCAATATACCATATCTGTTGAGACGCACGACTCAATGTCACCGCGCGCCAGCGACAGTGAGGCCGGGACTCCACCAAAACGGAGATGTGTGCGGTGTGCAGTGTGCTGTGCGAGAAGAGATGTTTTTAAGCTCGGGTGCGAGGCGTTGAGTGCTCAGTACGCGCACTCACTGCACGCCGCTCACATCTCTCGTCTCCACTGCGCGTCGTACGTGCAGAGCCCACATCTCCGCTTCCATCGCGCCATACAAATATTACACATCTCCGCACAGCGATCTCCACTGAAGCTGAACATCAACATCTGAACAAAAACATCTCCTCCCCGCTCATCACGTCTTCGCTTTGGTGGAGCCCCGGTCTGAACGAGGGACGCGGGCAGCCAGCCGGCCGCACACCCAGCGCGAGGCTCCGCGCCACGCTATACACACCAGCCAGCTGTTCCTGTTACCCGCCCTTGCGCACTACTGCGCTTGCGCGTTTTACTTAACGACATATATTTCTAGTTTGCTTTTTAAATCGAACCATTACACTTTTATACAGTCCACTCACCTATCATTTGCTCCACCACGGCCTACTATCGAGAACAATATCAGATATAATATGAGAGCAATATGAGCAGTCCTACCCTTGCTCGAGTCAGCCCGCGTTGCCGCTTAGCCTGTAGTTTTAAATTCGTCCCAAAATCATATATCCGATCCAGCCTGTCCCTTGCCGTCCTCCCCTAGCGACGCCCTAAGCCGAGGTCCGTGCCCCACAGGGGGTGCCCTTAGCGTATAGTCGCTTAGTTGTAAGTTTTATGAAGCCCTGCCTGGAGGCCTCAATTTATTTAGGCATCTACAGGCAAGTCCAGTTTAGCAGTTCAAGACAACGGCGCGGGCCTGCGGACGTTGACGGAGTAAAGGGTAGCTTACCGGCCGATCAGGAGCAGGCCCGTGCTGGCCGGCGCGTACGTGTGGCACGCGCGCCTCAAAGAGATGTCAGGATATGAAGGGGCCCGCCAGGGCCGAGCCTGCTGGGTGAGAGGGATTGTCAGAAAGGGTTACCGCTTCCTCGGAACATAAATGGCTAAGGAAGGAACATGGATGGGTTTTAATCAGTAAGAGTCACACTCCCTTTCGCTCCGAGCTTCCATACAGAGCGGGAGGAGTCACTTGATGATTTCCCACCCTCAAAAAAAATGCAGTAGACGTCCGTGTGCGGTAGTCAACAATGTGCGGTAGTCAACAATGTGCGGTAGTCAACAATGTGCGGTAGTCAACAATGTGCGGTAGTCAACAATGTGCGGTAGTCAACAATGTGCGGTAGTCAACAATGTGCGGTAGTCAACAATGTGCGGTAGTCAACAATGTGCGGTAGTCAACAATGTGCGGTAGTCAACAATGTGCGGTAGTCAACAATGTGCGGTAGTCAACAATGTGCGGTAGTCAACAATGTGCGGTAGTCAACAATGTGCGGTAGTCAACAATGTGCGGTAGTCAACAATGTGCGGTAGTCAACAATGTGCGGTAGTCAACAATGTGCGGTAGTCAACAATGTGCGGTAGTCAACAATGTGCGGTAGTCAACAATGTGCGGTAGTCAACAATGTGCGGTAGTCAACAATGTGCGGTAGTCAACAATGTGCGGTAGTCAACAATGTGCGGTAGTCAACAATGTGCGGTAGTCAACAATGTGCGGTAGTCACATCTAGCTCGCGTCGCGCCGTGGTGCGCGCTATTCGTATTTATCTAGTAGTTGCGCGCGGATAATTTTGTAATATCCGCCGCTTGTCCGCAGCGATAGCCGCTTTAATCAGTTCCTGCTCCACAGCTTCTCGTAGTTGTCTAGGTTAATATCAGATCATAACTTTGTTTATTGAAGTTTAAATTTTAATTAATTTTGAATTTATTTTAAATGCCAAGGAGCTTTAAAAATAAATTCAAAATTAATAGGGTGGATTAATGGTCACAAACTGTAAAATTAATGTAAGTGTGAGAAGACCTTGTGCTTCTTTGCAGCACAGCTGTCTGTTTAGTTCTTCCAACTAAACAGACAGCTGTGCTGCTGGGGAGTTTGTTGCGCCACTTCTTCTTCCCAGCTAAAGCAC
Organism: Hyppa rectilinea; assembly: GCA_951799385.1. Classification (NCBI taxonomy): domain Eukaryota; kingdom Metazoa; phylum Arthropoda; class Insecta; order Lepidoptera; family Noctuidae; genus Hyppa; species Hyppa rectilinea. The sequence goes on from OX637306.1 coordinate 331,907, forward strand.
TAGGAAGTGGTGAAGGGTGGGCGTTTTTGGGGGACTGTCTTATGTAACTTTGACCTCCAAAAAGTGCTGATTTTCAGCCTAATTTGAATAAATGACTTTTGAATTTGATTTGATTTGCTTAAGCGGAATTGTCCGAGAGTTATCGCTAAACATAAAGGGCTAAGGAAGGGACATGGATGGGTTTTAGTCAGTAAAAGTCGGACACTCCTTTCTGCTCCACCCAGAGCGGGAGAAGTCATTGAATGATTTCCCACCCTCAATAAAAAAAAGACGTCCTTGTGCTGCGTGTCACCGACGTTACGAATTTTGTGTTTCTGTATATGTGGGGAGTAATCTCCGGAAACATAAGCTCCAACTTCAAAAATACTTTCGCCTTTTGAAAGCTACATTATACCAGACTAGCTTTTGCCGCGACTTAGCCCGCGAGGTGTTCGGCTACAACGCAATATCGGGATAGAAAGAACTGTTTCAGGTATCAAGTATCTAATTGTATAAATTACTACAACACCTCTTTATAGTCTACCTAGCTAGCTAGCTAGCCTCCTTTGTAGTTAGGTTCCCGCAAATAATTGATTGACAAATACATGTTTTGTCATTTCATCACTACACAACAACTGGTTTATCAAATAAGTCACTTGAGAATATTTTATAATGATATGATTTTTTCACATTATCTCACAAAACCGCGTTTGGAATCAACAAGTTTCACAAATTGACTTTTAAAGGCAATTTCCTAAACATTAAACTCCCAGAAGCGACTTGCGCTAATCGAAAAAAAAAACGGTCAAGAGCGAGTCGAACTGGCGCATCGAGGGTTCCGTACCATCAAATTTATTTAAAGTTTTCGCACACAATAAAGGTACAAAAGCGGGCTTAATGCCATTCTCTACCAGTCAATTTTGAAGATCTTAACTATAAATAGGTTCTTAGAACTTAGTTAAGATAAGATAAGACATATTTATTTGTCAAAAACACCTGTAGGTGTGGACGATTACAAACAAAAAGCTTTGAATATGTTTTGCCTAGAAAAGCGTTGGTGGATAAGTTTTCGCGGGCTTCGAAGGACCTTGGAGCGGTGAATTAATTTTATTGTTGGGATGTAGATTTTAGCGTGGTGAGCTGTTGGACGACACACAGAATTGAGCAAACGGGAAATGAGGTTTTGAGGAATATAGATGGATGGACTGACTTGAGACCTTCTGAACGAAACACGTGGCAAGGACAGCCCTTTGCAGACGTCTCACGTGTTCCCTGGTTTCTTCCTGATGCACTTTTTCACTTGTTTAAATGTCACACTTGTGTCGGCCAACACTTATTTATAATAGTTATACAGTTTTGATGCGGATGCGGGTTGAGTAAGCGGTATTAGCGATGAGCGGTTTGCGGTTTGCGGTGCGGTCGAATGCAAAAATTACACTTTTTAAGTAAGCTAGACGAGACTAGCTCACTATAATTAGCGGTTATGAGCGGTGAGCGGTTTGAGGTTATGTAGCGGCGCGGTGAATACGAAGAACGCACTGACACTTTGGTCGCGCGCAAATGAACTTCCAATCTCGTTCCGAACGATAAGGAATGTATGGGTAAGGAGAAAGGAATGATTAGCTCAATTCTGTGTTGTAAGCGGAAAAAACTTATAAATAAAAAACTTGCGCGAGCAAGCGTATAAATACAATAATAATATATGTAATTCAAAGTCCAAAACTTAGAGAGAAAGGCTGCCCACACAGGTGAATAACAATGAATTGAAAGAGATGGTGGAAGGCGAACCGAGCCAAACTACCCATGAATTAGCGGCATGGTTTAACGTTACCTTACCAACAATATTGAATCATTTGCGTCAAGTCAATAAAATAAAAAATTTGAGAAATGGGTGCCTCATAATTTGACTGATCTGCAGAAAGAAACGCGTGTTGAAACTTGTGTTGCCTTGTTGAATTGAAACAGAAATGAAGAAGTATTGGATCGAATTGTGACATTGTGTTGAAAAGTGGATTCTTTACGATAACCGTAAGCGAAAAATGCAATGGCTGACCCCAGGTCAAACGCCGCAACAGTGTCCTAAAGCAAAGCTTACCAATAAAAAGGTAATGGTAACTGTTTGGTGGTCTCAGCATGGTGTTATTCACTATAGCTTTCTCCAATCTGGTCAAGCAATAACGGCAGATGTCTACTGTGCCGAACTCCGTACAATGATAGCAAAACTAACAGTGAAACAGCCCCGACTCATGAATCGATCTTCACCATTATTGCTCCATGATAACGCGAGACCTCATACAGCACGAGAAACCGTTTTAACTCTACAGGAACTGCAATTAGAAACCATTCTTCACCCTCCGTATTCGCCAGACCTTGCTCCAACGGACTACCATTTTGTTCGTGATTTGGACAATTTTCTACGTGATAAAAAGTTTTCTTCTCAGGAGGCAGTACAAAATGCTTTCACAAAGTTTTTCGAATCTAGATCACGAGAGTTCTATCGCAAAGGCATAAATGACCTTCCTAATATATGGCAGCAATGTATAGATAATAATAGTAATTATTTTGAATAAAATAATAATATGTCAAATTTAAAAAAAAACGAATTTCAATTTTTGAGTACAAATCGGCAATTTCATACTTTAACCCCTAATGTATGGACTACCTAATATATTTCCCCCAAGGAAGCAAGGGAGAGAATTTTATGCTGAATAAAATACGGTTTGCAACTTTCTGTAGTTTTAAGACCAAACACGGCTCTTAAGCATCGTTTTTGCATTCTGAATATAAGATATTTAGGTGTAGAGTTTCTCCAGAAAATAATGCTGTATCTAAGGATCGATACAACAAGTCCGTGATAGGCAGTAAGCAATGTATCCGTATTTATGATTGGGGCGAGTTTATGCAATGCTTAGGAAGAACTACCAATTTTCTTACCGATTTCATCAGTGTGATCTTTCCAATTAAGCTTTTTCTCAATGGTTTCACCAAGGAATTTGGCATTATCGACTCCACAAATAGTGTTATTTATATAGGTTAAGTTTGACTAAAATGCAAACCAGCTGCTTTTCAGTGATAGCCAAGTGGTGTGACCGGCGGACTGCCAATTCATAGGTCTCGAGTTCGAACCCAAGGCACGCACCTCTGATTTTACGGATTAATGTGCGTATTGTATAATTATCAATATTAGCAAAATAATTAAAAAAATAAAACTCAAGCAGTTGCTAAGAAATTTTAATTTAAATAGCCTCCTTCATGATGAACAATATGGCTTTACTAAAGGTCGTTCGACTACTGATGCAGGAGTTGCTCCGCTGAAACACATATTTAGCGCATGGGAGAACTCGAAAAACGCTATTGACTCACATTTGATTGTGGCACCACGACACGCTTTTACGTAAACTACGTCATTACGGTGTTCAAAACGAAGCTCTTAACGTAATAAATTCATATTTACTGAATAGGTTCTAATGTGTAGATGTCAATGGTGTGAAATCTACCGAGCTACCAGTTCAGCTAGGTGTACCTCAAGACTCACTAAGAATAAAAATGGACCTAGCATTCTTATTCTTAGTGCATATCAATGACTTACCATTCCATTTAAAGGGAAGGGAAGGGTATCTGTGATGTTGTACTGTTTGCAGATACCTCTCTTATCTTTAAAGTAGACAGAGATTGACTAGATTTTGGCGATGTTAACAGTGCACTCTCTACAGTAACGGATTGGTTTACATCAAATAGCCTAGTTCTATAAATCGAAATAAATTACTCTCTTTGTCTGTCTGTCTGTATGTTACCTTTTCACGCCTAAACCACAGCAGTGAAGCTAAGTCAGAGGCCCATAGGCAGCATAAAAACTCTAACACCAGGTTATTCACTAACCACACGAAAAGAAGAAGAAGACTAAAATGCAAGATTCGTGTTTTATTTAAATTCATTTTTAGATTATTATTGTCTAAACATGAAATTAGAGAAGATAAAGCGTTATTAATGTCAAGTTCATAAGTGTGAGTTTTCTTAAAAGCTATTGCGACTGTGCTATCGTCCGCAAAAAGAGTCATTGGATGCTCAATGGATTTCGGAAAGTCATTTATACTATATATGATAAATAATAATGGTCCCACAACGATTCCCTGGGGTACACCGAATTTTACTATATTATTATGTTGTTGAGAAAAATACGTAGTCGCTGTTTTGGTACGATCTATACTTGAGATTGCTGTGTTGCCTGTTTAGGCATTGTAACACATAATATTAAAAATAAAATAAACACTCAATTATTACAGTTAACTATAAATTTTACATTATATTTACTAAATATCTTCGTTGATGATTTCTGAGAACGTGTATATTTTGAAATATCGTTTTATTATTTCCTGTATTTTTTATAGAAACTTCTATTACACAGAATAATTTCAGTTTTTCTCTATGCAAACTTCGGAGTTAAAGGGGAGAATGTTGAGTTTTTTTTACATTTTCATCAAAAGTCGAAAATATGTGGCTTGAAAAACAAAACGATATTTGAGAATGTGCAAACAGCGTTCTTTCATATGGTATCCCACATGCCCTAGTGGCCCTATTTCGAAATTTTTAAGAACATGAATGAATGAATGAATGAATGAATGATATATTTATTTGCAAGAATATTGGTAGCTACATCAGTTCTTAATATCTATCGGTTTCACTATATTCGGCATTACAGCCGTGCAAATATTTAGATTTTACATTTAATTTTTAAATATATAGCATGCAGTACATATTTAGTAGTTAGGATAATATTATATTAAGTAGTTTCATAATTAGAGTTTTAATTACAATACAATTCATAAAATTAAAATTAAATACAATTAAAATAGCAATCAATAATAATGATGTCATGCCAATAAAAAATAGTCAGAATAATAAAAATATTTCAAAATTATTCAAGTAGGTAATGTCAATATGTAGATGTCATAATAATTATAATATTAAATAAATGAAATAATAATCAATTTTACATTTTATACTCAAAATATTCATTGATGGAATAAAAACATCTCTCACACAACCAGTTAAATAGTTTTCTATTAAAATCTAAACCTATTATTCTAAATTAATTCGTTCTTTATGCTATTAGGCAAACGTCATCTAAAACTGTACCAAATTTCAAGTAAATAGCATTAGTAATTCTTGAGATATGCAGCACAGACTGAGTCGCACCATAAGGTTCCTTTTTACCATTTTGGTACGGAACCCTAAAAACAAGGTTTTGTGTTTTCTAAATGATGTATAGTATCACAAAAAAATATTTCCCAATATTTGCTCAAACGGCACAAGCAATAACATGCGTGGGTGTGATTCAGCTTATCAGAGTGGGTAAAATATTTGCACAATGTTTGCGTGAGCTCACTCAAGGAGTGTTTGCTCAGCGTTATGTTGGCCCATTGCCTTTGATAAGGGGCTTTGCTTTGTCTTTATGGGACCAAGGAAAAGTATCCGCGTCTGATTAACTGACAATCGCAGCTAATCGAGTGTGAGGCCTCGATTGTACGAGAGTATGTGGAGTACATGTACAGTCAACAGCAAAAGTAGATGATCAAAATCAGAAATTCAATACTAAAGAACGGAGTTCGCGTCAGACCTGTGTGGTGTCAGAGTAATTCAAATGTTTGTGATTGGAAATTATACCAAACATTTACTACAAGTACAGCTGCCATATATTCGTGAACTCCGTTCATTGGTATTGAATTTCTGATTTTGTTCATCCACTTTTGCTGTTGACTGTACATGTTGTAGGGGTTATGGTTTGTTCATAAGAGTCGTTCTCTCCTGCGACTGCTGGCTTCAATTGTACAGTAGGGGAAGAAAAATAAGCATGATCAGCCTTTAATGGTACCACTGTCGGGATTCAAGCCTCCTCTCTTCACCGTTGTGAGCGCTGAAGAAGGCTCAGTGAATATAGCTATTACAAGCATTCGTAGGAACAGTAAAATGTAAAACTATGTATCTATACGTACATAGTTTAGTTGTATCTATACAAAGTAAAATTGATCAACAACAGCGCAACACTACGAGCTAGTCTGACGCCAGCAGGATTTTGTTTCTTCTCCTTAATGCTAAGAGGATTACCTGTAAGCGAATATTATTCGCGGCTCCAATTAAGATAACTTCCAAACTCAAACTCAAACTCAAAGTATTTATTTCAAGTAAACCAATTACAGGCACTTTTGAATTGTCAAGGTGTCGGTCAGTCCGAGAAATGAAGCTAGTTGCCCATTCCAAAGGAGTAGGTACCTATGGAGAAGAACGGGCAAGAAACTCCATGGACACTCTTTTAAACAAAATATGGTTACAAAATATTTGTTACATAGTTCATATTAATATTATACATGTGAGAACGATGCAGAACGTTAAAAGCATCAGATATAAAATATGTAAAAACTATTCAAAAATTAAATTAAAACAAGCCTTAGCCGCTAAGAGATGACCAGTCTCTACTGACAGCGCCCGTTCACGAACATGACGCATATATTAGCACCATTCAGCTCAACCATTTTGAAGGGAGCTAAATAATCCAACACACACGCCACCATCAGCGAGACATTAAAGTGAGCATGGCATACTCTCAGCCGCCAGGGCATATTCAAGTCAATGAAAGACGCACCCAGAGACTGGTCGCTTTATAGTAGGTACATAGTACTCCAAAGAAGCAAGTAGTACAGAATAACGGCGTCATCATGTAAGTTTGTCTATTTAATTGAATCGTAATTGTAAGGCTTCTCGGCTGAGCGATGATGAGAAACATTTCTACGTTACTTTGATGTACCTACTAAGAAGTGGTTTTTAAAAGATGTGTTTTTTTCTAAATTAATTCGTTCTTTATGCTTCTAACGATGTTAAGAGTAGTGAATGAACGTGTTCTCTGAAGGACGTCGGTCGGTCACGGCGCCCTTCAACAACGAATGAAACCTACCAATTGAGGACTTTGGGAACTTACAAAGCGTCTTTTGAATTTGTGTTTCATACGTTTATGTACACATATTCCTTATTAAAGGCATGGGTACAGATATTGTTATGTTTGTGCTTTTTTTTTTTTATGGCTGGGAAATCATCCAATGACTGCTCCCGCTCTGGGTGGAGCGGAAGGGAGTGTCAGACTCTTACTGACTAAAACCCATCCATGTTCCTTCCGTAGCCCTTTATGTTCCGGGGTAGCGGTAACCCTTTCGGACAATCCCGCTTACCCGGCAGGCTTGGCCCTGAGGGGCCCCTTCATATGCTGACATCTCTTTGAGGCGCGCGTGGAACATATACGCGCCGTACGGCACGGGTCTGGTGCTGATCGGACGGTGAGTCACCCATTACTCACCGCCCGCAGGCCCGCGCCTACGGTGGCCGGGAGTCGTCACGTGGCTCCCGACGCCCGGAGCGTCTCCCGCGGCGGCTGGGACGGGAGGACCTTTCTCTCTCCCATCCCGCCACCTCCTTCGCGAGCATAACTTTTTCGCAGAAGGAGGTGACTGCCTCCCACTCCCTCTCGCCCCGGACCATGGCTTGCACCAGGGCCGGGCGCGAGAGGTCGCCGCCGCCGATCGCCTCTACGAGGACACGGCGGTGCTCTGCCCATGCGGGGTTATGTTTGTGCTGTATTATATTTATTGAGCAGTGTGATTAGTCTACACGTTAAGTACAAGTGGCGAGCTGACCAGCTTGGAGAGGATGTGTGCAGTGTGTTACGAAGTCTGATACTTCAGCTATGTTTCTCAGTGTGTTACGAAGTCTGATACTTCAGCTATGTTTCTCAGTGTGTTACGAAGTCTGATACTTCAGCTATGTTTCTCGGGGTGCCTACGGATTCTGAAACAAAAAACATTATTTCATATTCATTTATTTACAACAAACTTTTAAAAACCTTTTGTTTGGTCGTAAAAACGGTTCATTTACTTAAAACGAAAAAGGAACATTGCATAAAGTTAACAGTTTGAACAAACACAAAGTCACTCTGAAGTTACCTCTCAGTCCCCCTCGTGGACTAACATAAGAAACGCTGATTAAAAGTCGCAATTTTAATTTTATAAACAAGTATCGTCCCACACTTCAGCAGAATGAAGTACACTCATCATTATCATGAAACAAATAAACACCTAGTGCGGGGCGTGCGGGTGGGAGCGCGGAGAGGGGTGCGGGGGGCGCGTGCGGGACTGCGATTAGCTCTGCTAATTAATGTTATTCAATATTTGTTTGCAACGAAAAGGTTCATTACCCCTCCCCCTTGGGCCCTCTCACTCGGCGTCTCGGCGTCGCTCGTCCTAAACAAATAGAGGAATTACGCGAGCGCCACACAAACAAACATACAGACAGGATACAGATGAGTTTTTCTTATCGTTAGCGCGACGGGCACGGAGGATGTTTGAGTAACTGCTTGGATTTATGATTCATTGTTCAACATTGACGTTCTGATTATTGTTATTTGTTTTAGTTTAGTTTGCTTTGACGTGTGGTTTTCCGTATTATTTTTATACATATTATTTTTATATACTTCTCATAATACACTTAGGTGTTTTGATTCAATTTACTTACACAAAATTCCCAAGAAAATTAGATAAACAATTTTCTGTACATAATAACATAAGCAATTGCGCAGGTTCACGTTACATACGACAACTGCGCAGGTACACGTTACACATGACAACTACGTAGGTACACGTTACCCACGACAACTGCGCAGGTACTCGTTACACACGACAACTGCGCAGGTACACGTTACACGTGACAACTGCGCAGGTACACGTTACACATGACAACTACGCAGGTACACGTTACCCACGACAACTGCGCAGTTAAACAGGAAGTTCCCGGAGTCACGTAGCAATTAGGAAGCGCAACAAAAACTGAGCATCAAAGTTCACGAATTGAACGATAAGTGGTGGAAGGAGAAAGCTGCTGAACTACAGCACTGCACTGATACTCACCAAATGGGCAAGTTCTTCGAGGTTATTCAAGCAATTTTTGGCCCAAGGGCAAGGAAAATAGCGCCGATGTACGCAAAAAACAGGCAACGCCGAGTTACAAATAAAACTGGCGTAATAAAACGATGGGCTGAACATTTTTGTGACGTCTTGAATCCCGATGCACTCAGCGCTGACCTATCGTACATAAATACACTAGAAGAACTGACAGTTTGTCAAGATTTAGAAACCCCATCTACTTTTGAAGAGTTTGCGAGTTTGTTTGTTTGAGATTGAGAAGCGCCAAATACGCAAAGAGAGACCTAAGCCCTCCTACACATACAGCCGAAATAGTGAAAAAATATCAGCTGTTCTATACATTTTTGGTCACGTGACTCGTCGAAATGTAGGGAACAGCTGTTTCTTTTTTCACGATTTCGGATTTGGTCCCATAGTAAAAACTGTTCAGTTTGGTGGTCTGTAGCATATGCTTTGTATGTATATACCCTTTCGGTTACACCCAGTACATACAACACGGCAGGCCAACTCTATTGCTCTAGTTGTGACCGGGTGTTCAAAACAAAATTCGGTCTAGCGAGCCATCTAAGGGCTCCCACAAAGAAATGATTTGAAGGTTCGCCGTTGTCGTAGTCGATAAAGAGGACTATGTAGTGCGTAGCATGTAGCGTTTTGCTACGCTGTAGATCATGCTGCAAATAGTTCCTTCACCTTTATGCCGTCCGCCGTGCATGTTTCGCACACATTGTTGCAGGCACACGGAAATTAAGCATGGCACATAAAAACAACACAATTGGAACAAGTCCAAGCCATAAATAGTAATAACAACGGTTGGCGCATGACGTAGTAAATACTCTAAAATACGACTGCAGTAACTATACTTACTTCGGAATATGTTTGGGCTAAAAATATTATCTAGAAAATAAAACGGGCTGTGTGTGTCTACTAAATTGTGCAGATGTTTCTGTTCTGTTTAATGAACAATCAAACACAAAAGCATTTATTTCAATTAAACCATTTACTTTTGGAATTGCGAGGAAGCGGGTAATCAGAAGGTTGAAGTTAGTTACCCATTTCAAATAATTCTCTATGGAGAGGAACGGGCAAGAATCTCCATGGAAACTTACTTGAAGGATTCTTGATTCTAATAATAAAATCTAATTGACAAATGGAACGGTCTTGTTACCTGGAACACTGTCTGTAATGACCGCATCAGTCAGAGTGTCTGGAGTGTCTCTGGAGGCCAATCCTCCAGTTTACAATTATATTTTTTTTTAGTTGCCAAACCTCCGTGTCCCGTCACTTTTTATAATCATTATGTGTCCTGCCAAGTCCGCATTTAATAAGAGACTTTCTTCTTACGTCCACATTGTCACATGGCTTAGAGATTGTACCGGCGAACAGAGCACATACGGTCTGCGGACTGGTATGGAAGTCTGTCTACAGACCGTGCCTATGTGCTCTGTGAACAGTGAACCTGTTAAACATTAGTCGCCCGACTTTAATTTTGTTTACTGCAAAGAGGTTCAATATAACCGTAAACCAGTGCGTACCATACACACATAAAGATGCAGTTGAGGTTTTTAAAGTTGGCAAGTTATTGTTTAAATGAATTGGACCACGGAAATCTCAAAAGGTGCTGTGGTTCAACTATTTTTAAAGTGAAGACCCATGGTCCAATTACTTGGACAGACCAGTTGGACCACTGCCCCGGACTGAGAAAATTAACCATAAGAATTTCGTGGGAGCATTGAGTACTCATCGTTACGAACAACTTTTACTATGGGATGAACCCAGAAATCGCGAAAACATACGAGCTGTTCCATACTTTTAAGCTCACGTAACTCAATAAAATGTATGGAACTGCTAATTTTTTTGCGATTTAAGTTAGAGTTAATTTTTTAACAACTTATATAGATAGAATATCATTAAAATAAGTTCCCCTTCGAAGCACTAAGGAGAACTGCAGCGGGGGTGAGGGCGCCGTGACCCCTCTTTGTCTCTCTCTCGTAGGAGTCTGTTTCACGACTTCCAGGTTGGCCAGGGCAAGTCGCGCCCAGGAGGGAGAGCTTTAGCAGGTGGGAACGAATGGTGTGGGTAGGGAAGCACTGTGTCGCCACGGCATCAGTCTTTATTTTGATGGTTCGACAGTGAGTGGAACGACACACTTTAAAAAACTGTTACGTCATACTGCCGAATCGCTGTGATACTAACACATATAGGCGTTAACGGTGGGAATACAGACTACTAATTCAAAGTAATAAGAATCTTTAAAACTTTTATTGTTATCACATTTTTATGGGTTATAGGATTAACATCCACCAAAAACCGCAAAAAGTCTTTATCAATGCAAAAGCAGAGAGTACTTCATCGATCTACACATACAAAAACTTTTTTATATAATCTATCTTTTTGCCAAGTTTCATCCAGATCCGTTAAGCAGTTTTTGAGTTTATTCGTTACAAACATACATACAAATTAATATTACACAGGTGCTTGAAGTAAATTACATGAAAATACAAACCTTGTTTAGTCTGGTCCCCAAGAATAGTAAATGTTGACACAAATATTTACCCTCTTATAATTACCCTTATTTTTGTGTTGGAAACAGTAAATAACTACATATTTAGGCACAGCTGTTAATAACAGGTAAATCGTGTTGAAAAATAAATAAGCATCTTATAACGCTTTTAATCAGTATGTACGTAACGCTACCCTCATCAATCAGAAGACGAATGATTGATTACGACTGTTTATGTTGCTATAGATAGTCCTTAAATGTAGTACGTAATCAATCTATTATATATGTTAACCAAACTTTGTCTCAGATGATGTTTAGCGTAAGCTAACGGCGACACAACATTGGTGCAAAGGTTTCAGACGTTGGATGCGTTGTGTACTGCCGAGTCAGCCAATGGTCATCGATGGTGCTCTAGAGGATGGTGCATGCTTGCTACACGCGAGGCATGTACTGGCGAGTGCCACATAGGAGGTCCTTGACAATTCAAAAGTGCCTGTAAATGGTTTATTTGAAATAAATACTTTGAGTTTGAGTTTGAGGCACCTACACCGCGAAATGGGCGGCTATTTGCACCAGATTCCGACATATGTACCTATAGCGAGCTCTCAACGAATGCGTGTTCGGTGGCAGCCGTTGTGCTGTAATGCACATATTTGAGCAGGTTTAAAGCACAGCGGCGATATAGCGAACAATGAGCGCACACTCGACATAATAATAATAATATTCTTGGACATTTCACACAACGCCATATCGTCCCAAGCTAAGCAACCTAATGCTTGTGTTATGGTAACGAGATGGCTGATAAACTACATATATACATTTTTTTTTTGTAAATACATACATATTATAGATAGAAAAACACCCAGACTCGTAACAAATACTTGCAGGTCGTACAAATATTTGTTCCGTGCGGGAATCGAACCCGCGACATAGTGCGCAGCAGTCAATCGTTCAACCACTGCGCCAACCGTGTCGTCCCACACGACACGTCGACATCGAATGTGTTTTAGACAAATGTACGGATAAAATGACTAAAGTCTTTTATTTATTATTCGCGTTATTTGATTCGGCATTCATCTTAAAAAAAATACCGTAGAATATGCAAAAGGCGCGGTTTTTTTTTACTAGGATTTCTTCTGTTTTGTGTGGTGTTGTGTATGTAATGTATGTGTTTCCAGCACGAACATCTACAACAAGAAAAACTAAAATATTTTTCTTGGGCATCGAAGAGTCTACTAGAGAAGTAAACTCGTAAATTTACGTTACAACAACGCAACGTGTGTTGTAGTAGTAGAACTCACCATGCTATCCATCGCCATCCACGTTGAACGTCGGGACCAATGACTGGTAATATTATACGATTAAACAGGAAGATGATCTCTACAACCGCTCTTAAAGGACGCGGAGCAGGAGATTGCAATCCTTAAGGAGAGCATTGTAATAATAATGAGACGGTCACGCTGCACGGGAAACCACCGTTCGGGAAACCTATGCTGAACATCACCAAACTTGCACGGCCGCTAATGAGCAAAATGAGATTACTTTTAGTATTCAGCGTTGGGTCGGGCTAGCAGCAGCCTCCCCACGTTCAGAAACAAGAACACAGTCGGACAATATCGAGTAATCGCCGAAACTGCGCCGAGTGCACCGAGCTCGAGATAGTGGTTGGCCACTATCTCGAGCTCGGCTGTACAAGTGTCACATTGATAATAGCTGACAATCTTTTAAAGAAGGTGGAAAAGGACTATAACATTAATATAAACTTTCCCAACTACAAATTCTATTAGATACATTTAAAAATAATACTATAATAATTGTAAGTATTCTGCTTAAATTAAACCCTTCATTATAACCGCTTTAAATTTATTTATTATTTTATACTTTAGTTATATTACAAAAGAAGTTATGATAAGTACATTTTTCTTCTTCTAAATCCTCTTTTTTAAGAGTGTACCTACTAGTGTGCTGGATGTCCTGGCTGCAGCATCAGCACATCGTGTTGCCACCATAGCATTGTATGAAGAATCAAATACTGATTAAAACGAATCTAAACACAACATTATTTGCTATTCTTTTTTTTAAAGTATACTAAAGTGCAGCATCAGAACAAGAATTCCAAGATCTTGTATAGTTATATAGCATACATACATAGGTGTTTCAAATTTTTCAGTTAGGTTAACATAAGTAAGGTAAATATCCACTATGATCCCTACAGCAGCTATCTTTTGTTGTCGTCTGTAACCGGCCGGGCGGCCCGTCGATATTGTGAACAGGGATGCTGATAATGTATCCGAACGAAAACAGTTTTCATTATGTGCTAAAGGTTAAACTTCTCGGGCTCTTTACCAATGTTTGTAATTTCCTTACTGACAGACTCAGTTACATATGGTCTCATAATATTAGACCATGTTATGTAGTAGTTCTGTGTTTTCTTATAATTATTTTCTAAAGTTTTAATGTTGCAAGACTAAAAAAAACTTAAAAAACAACTAACAACCACTGAAAAATATAACTAAATAATCAATACTTATCCTTAGGAATAAGTAGTGATTTCTTTAATAAAACTACGCACTAAATATGAAATAGTGTGTATCTCATAATTATGCCAATAACTCATACCCTTCGAGAACGTCAACGGACAAGACCATCCAGAAAAAGCCGCTACAGTACCTACTTTAATTGGAATTTCAGTGATGTGCAATAAAGAGTTATATCTCATCTTCTCATGCGACCTGTAGCCGTGAATTACCTATTCATTGCTCTACTATCCAATTTCTTTGTTTCACCTCTCCGTACAAGATAAATGTGTGACTGCAATCGTCTAGCTCGCTCACCAGCTCAGCAGCTCAGCAGCTTACCGCCTGACGAAGAGTAATGCGAGGTGCGATAGTCCCGCGACGGAGAGAGCACCGAACAGTCGGCGCTAAGTACCGCCGCGGGGGCACGGGTTAGCGACGAACTCTACGCGATATGCTGTGTGGGGCCATTTATATGCATTATAGTCCGGTCTCCACACGCATTCGGGAATTCTCGACGATACGTCGTACAGACATATCTATTTATAAATAACATGATCAAACAGGAAACACACGTGAATGTTAGTAGCCAGCTCTCACATCTAATTACAACGTAAAGTCAGAAAGTTAATTGATAACTGACTAGCATTTCAAATTGTCCGTAAATCAAGTCTCACAAATGTCAATTTGCATAACCATTAATTCCGCTGACTGTAGATTGTGTTATTAGTTAGTAGGTATCGCAACAAGTGTACCAGCGACAGTTAGCTTGCGAAGTCAAAGTCAAATCATTTTTTTAAATAGGCACAAGAAAGGCACTTTTGAACGTCAAAATGAACAAGAAATAGAATTGATTCTAGTCGCCCCTTTCAAAAGGTAGTTTCGTGTGGAGAAGAATGGGCAAGAAACTCAACGGTTACTCTTTTAAAATGTTTTACAATGTCTTGTATACATGAATTATAAAATTATATGTGAAGACGATGCACCCAGAATAAAAGCACTATTTCACAGAAAGTGAAAATAAAAAACACATAATAGCAATGGGAGGTAAACTTAATTATTTGCTATGTACAATCCGGAATAAATTGTTGTTTGTATACTGTTATAATGTTCGTATGTTCATCATAATATTATTATTGTATCAGTGTGTTATGCTACTTAAAAACAAATATTACAAAATTCGTTAAAGCAATGGTCTATGCAGTCTGCCGAACCACAGCGTAAACGCACGTCTGAACCGAGACCGGCAAGATTTAACGTATTTAAGAGTTCATCTGTGATCACTACATCTCAGTACTTCCTTTATCCGTTTTTTCTTTCCTCGAGTTTGCTGTCAATACATAGAATAGGTATCCTAACTAATATTATAAATGCGAAAAAGGAGTTGTTTGTTACGCTTTCACGTTAAAATGGCTGAATGGATTTGCATGCGGGTACATCATGACCTGGCTTAAAAGATAGTTTTATCCCGGTATCGCCTTTGTGGGGTAATTAGCGACGTGAGCGAAAAGCTAGTTGTTAAATAGAAACATATTGTTGACGTTGTCTGCACCTCCGCTGTGACCCTCACAACGAACTTTTCAATTGGAAGTAATTGAACCTCAACCTTAAATAAAAGTAACATAAATCACTCAGAAAGAAGAATCACCCGATTATTTTTGATGAAGCAACTTCAAACTCCTAAATGGTCTAAGAATGACTCGATATGGTACCAATGACCCATACAGTAATTAATCATTCGCCAGTAATTCAATAAAAAACTCATTTTACCCCTAAACTGCAAGGGTTTAATTCGAAACAGATGGGAGTAAGGAAGGCCGTGGCCGCAACCCCAGCGGAGCCCAGGGCGCGGGATTACCCCGGGAGCGCGTTATTTATGGATCTTTGTAGCAAGCATCGACAATTTTGTACCATTAGTGAGTGCTTAACTGTAATTTTTATATATATGCGTCGAAAATGGACGGACTGTGAATTAATAATAAATAGTTTTCCTCTAAGAAACGCTTGATATTTAATCCTACATTAAATTAAAATCACAATAGACTTAGCCTTAGACCCGCATCGCACGCTCGCGACTGGCATCTCCTGGTGATGGCCACCTCCCGACGAGACCCGCATCGCACGCTCGCGACTGTTATCTCCTGGTAGTCCGCGACACATTTAGTTGCGACACAAAACTAGCTCACTAATTCGCGAAGTTAATGAGACTCAACTAAAACACGACACAACCTAACGAAGCAACTTAGTAGAGGGAGCGAGGAGCGGGACGAAGAGGCGGGGGTGATAGTGGGAAGATTAGCTAGATAAGAAATATTACTATAATGATGTGTACCTACTCATCCAAGAATAATAAGGCACATGCAGAATAAAAAATATACGTACGTAAAAACACAGCAAAACAGCACGCAATAGTATGTGGCAAACATGTTTGCCTGGTATTAATTTAAAACGGAATTCAGTAAACAATAAACATTAAAAAACAACGGGAAATAAAAAATATGTTATACATAAAAAATATATCAAATACCAAACAAAAAATCACTCCCTCACAAAATGACTGGAAATGCATCTGTATGTACCCGTTGCAATAGAGATTGTTCCCGCGAAACAGCGGATAATACCCGCCGAGATATATAGAAGACATTTGAAAGAAAATCCCTTGACGCGCGAAAACGGACTAGAATATCGACTCAACCAATCAAATTGAGACCATCTGGTGATAAAAATATGGTGCAAATTTGTATGCTCGCAAGGTGAGATGTGCAGAAAACTATGAAAATAAAGCTTAGATTGGGCTGGAGGGCACTTAAACGCTGCTAGTTCGGTGAGTGAATTATTTGCGTTGGCAAATGCTTTGTTCGCTTAATGCCGACTCGCACCTACTGCACTCAATAATGCACACTCCTGGAGGTTGCTCCCGTGCAACACGAGACGAGGACGTGCATTCGATGAGCTCACATGTATGGAGGAGCTTATACGATAATACACAATACATAGTAAGTGACTACTTACCGTAGTTTGGAAACTGGCCTCAATATAGGTGGGAATAGGCGGTGATCGTAAGTTTGATAATATTTAATCAATGAATACAACATTTAAACTCTATACTCAGTCGGGTGGGACTCACTGACAGCGACATGAATGTTGTGTAGCAATACACAATGTGTGTTGTGTCTGACAGCCAGTCTTAGGTCGATGGGCGGGACCATCGGACTATAACGTGGTCCCTGTCATACCCGTCAACCAAAGCAAAGGGTATTTCTTGCGTTTTACAACATTAGTTGCCTAAATGTGGATAACATTTTAAACCAGTCATACGTAGTCTCATTAGATTTAAACACACTATGATGAACTTAGTCGTTTTTGCCACGATAGTAGTAGAACCAGTAATGTTACTCTAGCGAAGGTTGAAAGCAAGTTATTCATATGATTGTATGATACGTCACTTTATGAGTAAAGTAGCTAATAATAGTAAAAAACCCAATTAATAACAAAGTAAAAAAACTAAATCTACATCTTCCAAAACAGTCAAAACTTCATTTTTATGAAGTTAGTTAAATCCCCATAAATAATGCGTTGAAAAACAAAACTGAACGGCCCAAAAACAACAGCTGTGAAAAGCGCTACAGTACGAAACAACCCTCCTGCCTCATTTAGCTTCACCTCATTCCAAATCAAACGCAGGTATCCAAACGGCTCTCCCCTGCAACAATTATAAAACAATTAATTTCTTAAAAACCCCTCAGGAACAAACGCAATCTCGTTTTTTCAGACCATTCCGCAACGAGGAACAAAGGTACCGGCCGCTAGCCGCGAATCAATTAATTCTTTGATTACCCGCGTTTTTCCAATCTTTCGTCCCGTCCCCCCCCCCCGTCGCCGCTCGCCACCTCACCCCCGCAGATCCCTGTTTTACATTACAATGAACATTTTAATCGGCCCATTAAAACGAATGGTAGTACG
Source organism: Hyppa rectilinea (assembly GCA_951799385.1). NCBI lineage: Eukaryota > Metazoa > Arthropoda > Insecta > Lepidoptera > Noctuidae > Hyppa > Hyppa rectilinea. Next base: position 349,828 of record OX637306.1, read on the forward strand.
TAGGATGGAATCTCAACAAAAAGTGGCGCTCGTCGTAACCGATAGTTGGCTGGTTACGATCCGTATCGGTGGGATCGGCAGGGCTTGTGTAGTATCTGTTACTCGGGACGACGAGGGCGCGACGGACGCGGGTTAACGACTTGCTTGTAGTCCCTTGTCTACAAGCTCGAGAGCTTGGTTGCAGTCCTGCCCAGACTAATTATTGGCAACGTGAAGACGGAATCCTACGAGTACCTTACGTTACTTAGTTAAGTATCTAATACAAAGGTAGAGCAGAAACCCTCCACTTACTCGTTTAGTAAGAGGGTAATGTGGGATGTTGCGCAGGGCGTTGACCCCGGCGACGTGATGGGTCTTTTGTCTATATCTGTGAGATAAGACGACATTACACATTCAAAATGACGATAACTCCTTATTACTTACTGAGTTCCCAGGCTCACTCACAACATACATGACCAGTGATCATACTATGAGCCAGTATTTGATCTTGGCCGTCAGGCACTAACAATGTCATTAGCCCTGACGGTGACCAATCAAACAGAACTATCAACATACTGCTACCTGTATGTGGCGACACATTGTGATACAAGACCCAGGGTTTCTGTTTAGCCGTTGTGTTATGATTCAGGTTTATACCGCGCTCGTAAACAGCCACCCACGTTCTCGCCCATCGGACAACACGAACCCAGGATGGAACCCTTTTTTACCCCAACTTCCCCTTGCCGGACTGAACTCGTAAAGTGTGCTACTGTACGCAAGATTCCCATATTTATAACCTTCATAACCTTTGAACATAATATACGAATGTACCTACAAATGTACAGTGATATATGTTTTGTACTATTCCGTTTGACTGTTTCTATATTGGCATAAAACGTGATAAATGTTCTGCTTCAGGAAAATCAGCGCAAACAGCGGAGTCTAAGGGTAGTTACAAAGTATCAAATAAGTAAAGTTCTAGCAACACTTTTAATGTGCTAAATATGGGCTCCCTATTAAAATAACGGTTTAAGTATCAATGCCGGTAGTTCTACAATATAATTTTCAACAGTTTAATACTTAATACATTATCATAACAAATAGTATTTCAATAATCAAGTATAACGGCACGCCTTGTTTCCCCCAAGGCCAGGGTTAGATAGTAGTGTACCCACCCGTAGTAGGTACAAACACATTTTGCCAGTTATGTTTAAGCTCCATGTAATAGGGCACGAGCGTATTGCTATCAACCGGGCACAAGTCCAGGGTGGTACTAAGAAATTCCTATGAAAAAATGAAACTTCGCCCAACCTGGAATTGAACCCAGATCCTCAGAATAAGCGATAATCACGTTTAACAGAAAAATAAATAACTGGTCTACTCCGACTCTTCTATAAACGCGACGTCATTTTCTCTCACGTTACACACGTACTCTCGTAGTCCGAGATGAGGCGGGTTCCGCATTCCTAACCAAATACGCAAAATCTCGCCGTAAAACTTTTTATAGCGGTGTTCGGTAAAACACGCATCGTCTGCACTTCGCTCGAGATCTACAGCTACACGTGCTGCGATTGTGAGCCTTCTATAAATATGGAATCAATTAGGGAACACGTGACGTAACGTGTAATCAAGCGTCGGATCAATAGCTTTGTGCTACAATCACGTTGTCACGCAAGCCGGTAGCGACAGGTCTGTGGATAAATTATCTTTATGTGTATATAAAGAGGAGCTCGTGGCTAAATACTAACAGCCGCACAGGTCGATCCATCAGGTTAATATAAGATATAACACAACTTTTTATTCCGATATTGCAATATAACCGAACTCCACGCGGACGAAGTAGCGGGCAAAAACTAGTTCAACATATAACTGTATAAGGTTCATCTAGCAAGCTTGGAACCAGCTCAAGGTTTAATAAAAAGTCAATGACGACCATTTTACAACGCAAATAAAGCAACAGCATATTGAATTTTACCATTTAATTCAAACTAAAAACTTAGATTATTGTCAAACGCATTGCCATTGTAAATTTTACAAATATCCAATAAATTAAGAATATTATTTATTGCGTGATGGCAAGCTACCAATTTTGCCTTTAATATTTCAGCGCAGGCACTTTGATTAAATTTACCAAGAGGGAAATAATTTGGGCGATATAAAGGATAGTCGATCAGGTACCTACCTGTGAGCTCCGTGCAGAACGAAGGCTTTGTGTGAGAGGTGCAGCTGCGGTGGCGAAAACTTGACACTTAAATGTGTATCAGTATCCTAATATATAATAAAAGTAAATCCTATTAAAAAATAACTCAATGCGAGCTCAATATGTGAATAAATTGTGACTAGTAAAATGTAAAACGTCACTGATGCAAGAGAGTTTTTTATGGTAGCTCCAAGATTTTATAATAAAATATCTGATGTTATAAAAGATCTACCTTTGACGAAGTTCAAAAAGGTACTTAATAAGTTATTGATTGATAAATGTTATTATACAATTGAGGATTTTTTAAATGACGAACCGAAATAATTTTGAATTTGTATTTTTAAATCTTGGATAATGATTTTGATTTAATTTGATTCTAATTTAATTTTGACTTGATTTCGATTGAATTTTAATTTAATTTGGATTTAATTTTGATTTGACTGGTTTATTTTATTTACTTCCTATTGATGACTGTTTAATTTATAACCCTATTTTTGCTCATCCATATTCGTACTTGATGGCACGACGTAGCGCACTACCTATATAATATTTAAGAACCTTAAATGTTTACCTATGTTTCACGAATAAAATATTTTGATTTTTGATTTAAAAAAAAACCATACCACTTGTACGCAGTGCGGTAACTGCGTAACATATTATATCAAATGCAGTTGATCGTATTTAATTCGTTGTGATAATTCAGCCCCGTTAACGCAATATTATTTACGTTGTAAAGCAGACCGAATTATTAAACCTATGAAACAATGGATTGGATCGTATATCCTTCAAAAGGGCCGGATTGGGTGCAAGTAGTTGCACACCACTTTTGACAACAATTCCCAGTAAATTGAGAGCTCACTAAGGTCGAAACTGTCGAACTGTCACACAGACACATAGACCGTGTCGTGTGGTGTCGTGCGAGCGACGCGACCAGCACCACGAGCTCCACTATACAAAAGACGAATGACACTAGTCATTGCTGAATTAATAATATAACCGAGCCGTATAACATCTATTTCAGCACCGTAATGTTCTGACATCAAAGAATGTTTGCTTATTATTACGCTATATTTAACTTTCATGTTAAAATGTTTCGCAAAGTTATTCAAGGAATCCAGCAACGTTTCCAGAATAATGAATTAATCCAAAACTATATGAAAGCCTCTAAAGTAATTATGTCCAAGTAATAATTTATTGCGATGGAATTTTCTAATTATGTGACCAACTTTTAGCTACAATTCTATTCAGAGTCCTTGATTTGAAATATAATTAAAGTTGGTCAAGTAGTCATCTATAATTTAAACATCACTTCATCAGACAGTTTATCGAATCGTGAACATAGAATTAATGTTACTCTTGGTACGTTGGTAGTGATGAATGTTGAGCCCGAGAACTGCCTGTGTTCGGACACCGCTCCTCTACAGTGGAACATCTTTATTTTTTATCGAAGGCTGTATTGCCGCTTTTACACAGTATAAATAGCAATAAAACTCTTTGGAACATAAACGGTAAAACTAGATTTGTTTGGAGATAGCCTGAAGAAGAGGGCGCAGCCTTGCAACAAGTTAGCAAGCGGGCGGATGAGTTTATAAACGACAAAATAGCGGTTATTTTCACAGTTAAATTGAGAAGTAAACAAGTTACAAGTTGTTCGCGAAGCACTTGTTTGATCTTGTTATGCTCTAATGTCGACAACGTTCGGCGCATTCTTACACAAATAGCCCCGAGAGGCGAGTTGGCGCGACTCGCGACTGCTCAACTTGTGCTCCACAGTAAGGAAACACTGTGCTGGTTCCGCAAATAACTACGTACTTATGCAGAACAGCTAAACCACCAAACTCGCAACAAAGATACAGAGACGCAATAAAGATTGTACAAAATTATTATTGAAGCAAGACCTATTTTAAATGAAAATAAAATAATGTGGATCGCCGCCGTCGCAGAAGGCGTCGTAAAGCTCCCACCTACCCCCATGGGAACAAGGCGTTAGTTAATGTTTGTGCTGTATGTTTATGTAATTTCCTGGGCTCTATTTGCGCACCCACCACCAAGTATTTGAAACCTTCAGTGGGTTTCAAGTTTATTAAACATCACGTAATAACCCAATCTTTGTTTGCAAAATCGCGTTTACGTTTTATGCTGAACATTCAGTAGTGATTTACTTGCGTAATATATGCGAGGTGGTCCCTCCCTGCCAATACTTCATACATAAAAAGCTTAATACCGTCGTAAAATGTCCATATCAGGTACATTGGGAGTCCTCGTATCAATGCCCTGGGTACATTGTCCCGCACGACAGGTACGCTCAGCCGCATGTAATATGACCCGAGTTATGTGACGTCTCATTATTTTTTCGACAATGGACGACGGGCGGCCTCCATAAAATTAAAATGAATATCTACTATATAAAATCAACTATCTGCTACAACCGTATTATGTTCCTTTTGTGACTATTATTCTGTTTGAACAGGGCTTAAAATATCTGTTACTTATTTCCAATTCATAAATATGACAAGTTTACGTAACGGTTGGCAAGAGGGAAAGGGAGAAGGAAACGTTGCGCCGACCTCAAGTACCTCACGATATAACGATAACATGATGAAATATAAAAAGTAAAAAACAATTACTTTACATACGAGCTCATCTGTATTTATCTCGATTCTGCTCGTAACTACGCTGAGTGTTGCTCCCATATGTTCGTGGCAGCGTCTTGAACTTGACCAGAGAACATCTGAGGAAACAATTGTTATGTTTAATAATACTTTCATCGTATACCTATTGGAACTAGCTTCGCCCACGGATTTGCTCACGTGACTGTGTATTCTTTTGGTATTCAAAATTAATGAGAATTTAGTACGATGATAAGAACTGACTCCACTAATGGTTAGTTCATAATTATTGTGTGGTAACACATGAGAACACACTCTTACAATTGTATTAAATAATGTTCGAGGAGTAAGAACCCAGTGATTAGATTGCTCAAGTAGGAATCTTAGATTTACAATTTCATTGGCTTGGTTTTGGTAATTTTATTGTTAGCTAGTGATCACTCGCGACTCTGTCTGAGGCTTATTGGGAGGAGAAGAGAGTCAAATTTCATAAATGTTTGAGTACGGTCCAATATTTTACTTGATACAAGAGTAAATCTGAGCTATGTAAGTAATGTATCACTGAGGTGGATTGAATCGATAATCTTCGCAAAAATATGACATTAAGCGTGGAGTTGCGGACACCAGTGCGTAACACAATACAGTACAATCCTATACCTACTAAAAAAGCATTTGGTATAAGCGAGTTTTATTAAATTAAGGACCATACATCGCAAACAAGCGATCGTTCTTCACTATTTTGAGGATGTTATAAACATTTTATTTATTCATCAGCGTGACGATGATAGAAAATGACTAGAAATATATTTATGAAGTGTGCGCACGTGTGCAGGTGTCCGCTAGATGGCTGTCACCCTCCGCGGCGCTGAGTTATCGCTCAATTACTTCCTGTCTGTTCCCTGCCCACCCTACGGCTGCCGCGGACGTGAACACTCCAGGGTCTGCTATAAATCTGATGGAAACCTTTCATGAAACGTAATCTATCGTATGTATCGTATCTTACGGGAGTGAAAGGCACCTTGTATTTACAGGTGCATGACAAACATTAACAAAGTAAGAACACGAATGCTTTATCTTGATGCATGATTTCAAAGGGATTCTTAATGGTTTTCGGCCGTTGAAAAAAATATATTCAAGTGAATTCGTATATTATTTTAAAGTAGGTAGTCCGATTTTGAATATTCGTTTTAGGGTTCCGTAGTCAACAGTGAGCCCTTATAGCTTCGCCATGACCGTCTGTCCGACCTTTCGCAGCTTAGCTCAGAGACTCTTAGTATTAGAAAGCTAAAATTTATCATGGGTATACATATTAATCACGCCGACAAAGTGCTAAAATAAAATCGCGACAAAAAAAAATGTTGGGTCCCTCCTGTAGACGTAAAGAGGGGATATTTTTTTTCTCGTCTAACCCGTGGTATATGGGGTGTTGTTGGATGGGGCGTTTAAAAATATTGCGGGTTTATGAAAGCAATTTTTCGATTAAGGAATCCGTTTCTGAAATAGATATTAAGCTTTACATGTTTCAAGTGAAGTGTCCCCCCCCACCTGCGGCTTAACGTTTAGTTTTGGTTATATATACACGGTAGTAGAACGAAGTTCAAAAGAAGTGGGTTTTACAAGGTTACGAGTAATAGTCCAACCACTTATATTTGCAGTTGGAATGTGTTTGAGAACATGATTTTCAATCAGAATGCTAGCTAATTGTTATTAGTAAAATTCATTCCAACTACGGAACCCTTCATTGTGCGTCAGACGACACGTACTTGGCCGGTTTGTTTGATTTAATAAAAAATGGTATTGGTGAAAAGTCTATCTCTCAAATAATAATGACGACTGATATTTGCCATTGCCAATGAAACCTTCATTGCAATATCAACATAGTATTTCTTGTACCCATTTATTGCAGTATCAATATTGTATTGCTTGTACCGTTTTCGGGATTCGTTTCGGAGTCAGTGCCCTTTTTAGAGGTTAAAAGCGTTAAAAGGTAAAGGCTTTTTAAATGGGTCATTTAAGCCTCACAGAATTACAGATTTAGTCATTAAGTATGCTCACAATGTTCACAAGCGGTGCTGCATAAGCCAGGAGCTTAATTATTCACAGATTACCGTGAGCTCTTTCACTAGTAAGTTCTCGTGTGGTACCAGCGCGCGCCGCCTCGCGACCTAGTACCGGAACTGCTTTCTGTTAAACAGTTTGTTCAATATTTAAACACGTTTCTCTTTCCTAAGGAATCTCCTATAAATCCTGGATGCGTTTACTTTATGGCAAATGATTAGATTTCAGATAAGGAAAGCTACGGTAAGGCTATACTTACAAGTATTTGTCGGAGCACCAAAAGTAAACGCCTCCTCCAGGTGACGCGCATCAAGTGCGCTCTACAAGCACGTGACTTGACATGTTATCTTATACTAGCTGACCCGGCGAACTTCGTACCGCCTAACAGTCAATGAATGTCGTGTTACCTTTTAGCTGAACTAATTTAGGCTTTGATGAACGTAATACAATGATACAAAATAAAAATACAGATAGATATAAAAAAGTATTTTATTATGATAAATCTATACTAACATTATAAAAAGGTAAAATTTGTAAGTTTGTATGCAGGGGGTTTTTTTTTTTTTTTAAGGCTGGGTAATCATCCAATGACTGCTCCCGCTCTGGGTGGAGCGGAAGGGAGTGTCAGACTCTTACTGACTAAAACTCATCCATGTTCCTTCCGTAGCCCTTTATGTTCCGGGGTAGCGGTAACCCTTTCGGACAATCCCGCTTACCCGGCAGGCTTGGCCCTGAGGGGCCCCTTCATAAATGCTGACATCTCTTTGAGGCGCGCATGTAGGGGGTAATCTCCGGAACTAATGATCCAATTTCAAAAAAAATTTCACTGATAGAAAGCTACATTATTCCTGAGTGCCATAGGCTATAAATTATATTTATATCATACATGTTAGCCGAGCTATCGCAATTTTCGTCTAGCAAGTCGGAAAGAAATACCTCCAAAAACAGAATTATTTGCATGCGCTGCCTAAACAGTTACAGTATATCGCAATTTTCCGCGGACGAAGTCGCGGGCAGAAGCTAGTAATACATACAGAAAGAGAATTAAAAAAAAAATTAAGTACTTCAAACACGTGTCAGCAAAAAATGCCTGAATTAAACGATTAACTCTTTTCATTCAAGCACCTTGTGGTAAACGACATTCTTTGTTTTTTTGTCAGGCGCAAGAACAAATCAAGCGGATGGTTTGCCGACACGTGAACATGCCACGTACAATATTGACCATGAGAAAAACATGAACTTTCTAGATTGAGGCCACAAATTGTCAAGGATTGGCCCTGTGATTTGTTAATCGTCATGGCGAAGGCAAGACGAATCGGGAATTGAATTCTTTTAAACTCACAGGGCATATCCGTTGGGATCATCGGAATCCGTGGAAGAGAACTTCCTCATCTTTAAATTTTCCTTTGAGTATCGACGCGTGAATCACATTGCTCATCAGTTTTCTTATCACCAAACGCGTACCATTGCACAGTTTTGGTTGGTTTAAATTCATCATTCTTCGGATGAACTGTGTAAATATGACCAAGAGCATCAGTAGAACGTATATCTGGATGACTAGGAACTGCATCGCCTTGCTTCCGACGTTGAAATTTCTTCGATGTAGCGTTCCAAGTGTAATAACGTGGATCTCCGAGTAAAGCAACGTTCGTGCGAACGGATCGCTTTGACAAATCGCAAAGAAACTGGTCAATGTTGTCGCTGAAGGTCTTTCGGCACGTTGAACAGCATTCGACGCTGTGCAATATACTCTCTGACCGTTCTCTAGATGCACCCCCAAATGCACAACAGTAGGATGACGTTCGTGAATAGGGAATTAGAATATACGCCAAATTGCTTCATTGCTGTTCACCTATCTACCAACTTGATAGCACGTAATTTCATCGTTGGTATTGAATGCTTGCATACCAAAAACCACCATGTCGCTGCCTTTCGTGACATACATATTTGCAAATGTATTTAATTGACTTGACCGAATTGCAATACTCAACATTCACATTGTAATGTTGTTGAACCTTGAATGTTTTGGAAAGAAGTGGTGAATATGGAACAATCCAACTGTTGTCGACCACAAAATCGTTTCCTTTCACTTTAGTTGTGATAGTTCTACCATTATCATCGGGCGATCGACGCCGATACAGTGGATAACCATCGTTGCCGGTGATGGTCTCTGCCGTCAATTTTCGTGGATACCGTTTGGAACACTGGCCGTCGACCATGCACGGTGATTGGCGGTTAATGGTGCCACACGGTCCATGAATCATATTCGTGATTACAACCTCATGTAGGTCTGGATCGGTTTCAGGATCAGGAATCTCCGCACATATGATGTCATCTATTTCATCTGGCCGAATTCTTTCGACTAACCAAATTAGAATGTGTGCATGCGGCAAGCCTCGTTTTTGCCATTCGATTGAATACATCCAGTATCTAGTAGTCCCAAAGACGTGTTGCTTAACAATGTAATACATCAGTGATAGGATTTTTTGCTTAAAAACACGTGCGGTGATGTCGGGCCGATCACTTGATGTTTGTCCGGGAAGCAGCAGTTGAATAATATCCATCCATTTCGGATTACATGTAAATGTAATGAATAGATCTGGCCGACCATAATGACGAACATATGTCATTGCATCTTGCGCATATTCATGCATATGCCGCGAACTACCTGTGTATGTAGCCGGTAAAAAAGTCAATCGACCAACATTTTCTGCATCTCCTTCTGTGCTAATTGCATCGCGTAAATGGATATACTCTTCCGAACGTAATTTAGCTTGGTTCAACCGAATGAAAGTCAGGCGTTCCGTTTAACAGTAGCTGAACTTTCGTGACATAGACATTGATTGACAATAGTTTAGCTGATAGACAATACTTTGTAATTATATATCTTAGAAAATCATAGACAACATAAAAAGACATTTACGCTTTCGATAACTTAAATAATAAACATAAGAAATTGTTTTCGAAAATAAAAAAAAAATGTAAAAAAAAAAAAAATGTATTCTGCTATTCAGGGCGGAGACAAATCCAACGAAACAAAAACCATGAAAATTGGTCCATCAGATCTCGAGTTATAACGAAGGGAACAAACCCGACTTTCTTTTATATAATACTAGCTGACCCGACAGACGTTGTCCTGTCTTAACTGTGATACCTACCCTACCTACCCTACCTACCCTACCTACCCTACCTACCCTACCTACCCTACCTACCCTACCTACCCTACCTACCCTACCCTACCTACCTACCCTACCTACCCTACCTACCTACCCTACCTACCTACCCTACCTACCTACCTACCCTACCTACCTAACCTACCTACCCACCCTACCTACCCACCCTACCTACCCTACCTACCTACCTACCCTACCTACCTACCTACCTACCTTCCTACCCTACCTACCTACCCTACCTACCTACCTACCCTACCCTACCTACCTACCTACCTACCTACCTACCTACCTACCTACCCTATAGGAGGAAAATCAGCAGCTGATCGAAAAAAAAAAAAAAAAAATGTATTCTGCTATTCAGGGTGGAGACAAATCCAACGAAACAAAAACCATGAAAATTGGTCCAGCAGATCTCGAGTTATAACGAAGGGAACAAACCCGTCTTTCTTTTATATATATAGATATAGATGATTTATGTTATTTTAGTTCAAAAACATATTTATCATCGCGGGGCTGTAACGTGTGCGGTATCGGTTCTCTGATAGTATTCTGTTAACTGGATGCATCGTTCCTGATCAACGCTTAACACACAATAAACAAATATTATCTTCGTATGGCTACTACTAACATCGTTATGTACGCTCTACGCTCACTCTTACGTGTAGAAAGAAATAACAAAAACACGTGACGTCATCACCGTGCCGTCACCCTAATCACGTCACGAACGATCCGTTGTACACGAAACAGATTATAATAAGCGAAATAATTTAATCACTAGAGTGAGGGTAGGCAGACACAGCGCTAGTTTTAATATAAAGCGGCTTAGGACTTGGCCGCATGAATATTTAACAAATGTGACCCTTTGCCCTTGCTCTAATGAAAACATGCTGCCATAATAGATATTTCAGGATTATTTTATTTTCGAAGTTTGGGGCATCGTGTTCGGTGCTTCAATAAACTAACGTAACTTGTGCAATGTGTGTTATGTGGTGGTTGGGCGACGATAACAAAATAACACTCTTTACATATTCGACTCAAACACTTTCCTTCAAAGACACGTTAAGGAATAGGTACTGGCTGATAGCGTATCTGCCGCGGCCCGCAGCGGAGCGGTGACGTCAGCTAGGTACATGCCACAACCTGCGCGCTTTGTGTGTGCTGACTGACGGCTCAGTGGCGCAGATAAAGCAAAGCAGCAGATTAGGTCTTTATTTATCAATGTTATGTACTTACATAACATGGATAAATATGAACATAACAACACACATACAACAACAACAACAATATACACATAACATAAATATATTAACATGAGCTGAACAAAAAGAAAAAAAATAACGCTAAGAGAAAACTAAGTGATAGCGCGGGATAGGATGCGACGCGGGGGGTCGGGGCTGAAGTTTCACGCGAACGAAGTGCTAGTCATTGACACTAGTAGTAGGTGGAGCGGAAAGGAGTGTCACGCTCCTACTGGCTAAAACCCATTCATGTTCCTTCCTTAGCCCTCTGTGTTCCAGGGCAGTGATAATCCTTTCGAATAATACCTTTCCTACTGCTGACCATGACCGCACTTCCCCCACCAATCTGTGGCTGGCAAGCAAATAAACCGCCTGCTGAAGTGGCAAGCCTCTCCGTGCCCACAGCACTGACGTAGCAGTGGACGGGACTCTTAAACCAGGAACACTTGCGCGGTTTGCCTACAAATGTGCGCTTGCGGCCGATAAATCATTCGCCCACCTAAAGGCATTCCACTTAGATTGCAGGCGCCGGAATGTAGCCTAATTGTGGTCCTCTCCCCGAGCCACCCCCTTCCCCCAATGCGGCGCATCGCCGCACCGCGCCCGGTGCGTGATGTCGTGCGAATCGTAGGGTTACAGTGCATTACGCACTTGTCTAATAAATCAACTGATGGCATCGTAGGAACTTAATTAATGTTGAAGATCATTTTTGAATTTTTCTAATAGGAAGCCAAAGTGCCAATTCCTTCATATCGTAAAGGCCGTCATGAAAATCTGTCAGTAGGTACAATATTTGACGTTAAGGTGTCAAGAAACGAAAAAAAATATGAAAACGAAATGGCTGTCCAAATACCAAGCGTATTTGGACAGCCATTATTGTGTGACCATGAAACGCTTTTTTAGGAAGCCAAAGCTTAAGAATCTATTTTACACGCCATAATTATTGGTGTCATCAATTTTGCACAAAGCATAAAATTACTAACCTCACAGACGTTAAGAAAACAACAATAACAAAATATGATCTTTAACACTAAGAGCAACAGATTATGATACCAATCATCTCGAAGCAACGCAGGGGCTCACAGCATCAGCTCACTACTTAATAACTCTCATTTGTCGGCACTAATTTACGTCGGCATTAATCATCGAATCTCACTGAAACCCACTGCGCCTCACCGAGCCGCCGGGAGCGCAGCTCGTCGCTGGACGACGTCACACTCATATAATGTTGCCTCTAGGAGTTTATATGGTTTCCGAAGTTATTAAATCCTAACTTTCTACAAAAATTAGAAAAACATAAATAACTTACTCTCAACTTACCAAATCAATGTGGGTTGTATTTGTTACGGAATACTATAACCTACTTGGAATCTTCAGAGTTTAGTGTAAAATTGCGGTGTGAAATGTAATGTACCTACGGCAGTTGAGATTTTCAGTCAAACATTTTCAGTCATATATAATGAGTGTAGCTGCTAAAATCTAGATTCTAGAGCTATACGCACAACCTGCCTTTTTTACAAGGGAGTCGCATTACAAAAAAGGAAAACCCTGCATTCATGAATACATATTCCCCTAGTGTGCCTGTGTATACGAACACTCGATAATGTTATCACGAGCCGGAACATCGATACATCTCGTTTTGATAAGCGCACGTCACTCTCACGCGCTCGTGTTATTAATTTTAATTACAAATTAACCGTAATCGGCTCCACTCCACGAGATTCATGTTAATCACATTTAAGTAATTATCCACGTTTATGTTACGGTACACTTGCCTTCGCACACGACTTTACTGATTTATTGTTTCCTATGCACAGTTTACTACTTTACAAGATTTAAATTATGACTATAATGACTTACCTATATTAAATTATTTACTTGAATAAAATTATGACTCAGGTAACACTAAATGGCAGTTACTGACTTTATCACAAGTTTGTATGCATCAATGACAAAACCCGGCCACTCGGTGCACACAACTGTTGTAAAGTTGCAGATGCCGCTAAATGTATCTCCACTGCCAATACAAGCTACCTACTCCGCTGTCAATAAAAACTCACCAACTTTCGCATTTAATATATAATAATAGTTAGGATTATTCCAAAACGCATTAGTCTCCAAGCTTCTGCGATCGCATAATAGCTGCGAGAAATTTCTGGAAACTTTCGGAGCAATCTTTACAGAAACAATCCACATTTTAAACTCCAGATAAATTTAATATCAGAACAGTCCTCGGCTAAGAGTTTCAAATTCACCATACATATATTATGATCAGTTAGGTTGTGCTGTGGTTATTCGCAGCTATTTATGAAGTATTGCCGATAGTGCTGAACTGCGCAACTGCGGTACATTGCCAGAAGTTGCGCGCCGTCCGTCAGCCGATGGCATGTTACTGCACTTAGATGGTGTTGCGAACTAGGAACACTACAATAGTGGTGTGCATTTTTAGTGACGTAATGTTACTTTACGAACGTTTTGTAAATAACGTTTTGAAGGTGCACAGGTGTAAATACTAAACTGGGACACCGTGACTGTTTTTATCAATCATAATACATATCTATACTCAAATCATAGTTTTCCCCACCAATCCCACCTCCAATTTCTCCACGCTCAAGGTCCAGGTGGTCTTCACCTGTATGTACTCTACAAGTCCTCAGCTTGCGTAGAGTGGTGCAAACGAGACACGTACAGCTGCGTGGGCACTGCAGGACGTAGCAGTACGACACATCCAGCCGGCGCCGTCCCGCACTGGTTGCGATACATCCAGCCGGCGCCGTCCCGCACTGGTTGCGACACATCCAGCCGGCGCCGTCCCGCACTGGTTGCGATACATCCAGCCGGCGCCGTCCCGCACTGGTTGCGATAAGTAGGCTTCTTCTTGCGTAGAGTGGTGCAAACGAGACACGTACAGCTGCGTCGGCACTGCAGGACGTAGCAGTACGGTACATCCAGCCGGCGCCGTCCCGCACTGGTTGCGATACATCCAGCCGGCGCCGTCCCGCACTGGTTGGGATACATCCAGCCGGCGCCGTCCCGCACTGGTTGCGATACATCCAGCCGGCGCCGTCCCGTACTGGTTGCGATACATCCAGCCGGCGCCGTCCCGCACTGGTTGCGATACATCCAGCCGGCGCCGTCCCGCACTGGTTGCGACACATCCAGCCGGCGCCGTCCCGCACTGGTTGCGATACATCCAGCCGGCGCCGTCCCGCACTGGTTGCGACACATCCAGCCGGCGCCGTCCCGCACTGGTTGCGATACATCCAGCCGGCGCCGTCCCGCACTGGTTGCGACACATCCAGCCGGCGCCGTCCCGCACTGGTTGCGATACATCCAGCCGGCGCCGTCCCGCACTGGTTGCGGTACATCCAGCCGGCGCCGTCCCGCACTGGTTGCGGTACATCCAGCCGGCGCCGTCCCGCACTGGTTGCGGTACATCCAGCCGGCGCCGTCCCGCACTGGTTGCGGTACATCCAGCCGGCGCCGTCCCGCACTGGTTGCGATACATCCAGCCGGCGCCGTCCCGCACTGGTTGCGGTACATCCAGCCGGCGCCGTCCCGCACTGGTTGCGATACATCCAGCCGGCGCCGTCCCGCACTGGTTGCGGTACATCCAGCCGGCGCCGTCCCGCACTGGTTGCGGTACATCCAGCCGGCGCCGTCCCGCACTGGTTGCGATACATCCAGCCGGCGCCGTCCCGCACTGGTTGCGACACATCCAGCCGGCGCCGTCCCGCACTGGTTGCGGTACATCCAGCCGGCGCCGTCCCGCACTGGTTGCGGTACATCCAGCCGGCGCCGTCCCGCACTGGTTGCGGTACATCCAGCCGGCGCCGTCCCGCACTGGTTGCGATACATCCAGCCGGCGCCGTCCCGCACTGGTTGCGATACATCCAGCCGGCGCCGTCCCGCACTGGTTGCGATACATCCAGCCGGCGCCGTCCCGCACTGGTTGCGATACATCCAGCCGGCGCCGTCCCGCACTGGTTGCGATACATCCAGCCGGCGCCGTCCCGCACTGGTTGCGATACATCCAGCCGGCGCCGTCCCGCACTGGTTGCGATAAGTAGGCTTCTTCTTCTTTCTCTCCACCTCGATAAAAGCGCCTTCATCGCAAGTGTCCTCGCGTGGAACCTGATGTTCGTGGTCCATCACAACGCCTTTCGCCGTACTCGATGTGGAGCGACTCTGCTTTCCCCCTTTTAGTTTTACTGCTGGTCGTCTAGTTTGTGACCCGACTCTTCGGCGACGGTATCAGAATAGGTACGTATGAGGGTCGATGTACCTATAACTCGCCTCGCTTCCCCGGCAGGTACAACGCGATCAGCGTCACACGATGCAAGGCTTGTATTCTTGACAGCCGATGACGTTGATTCACTCGCGGACTGAAAACTGCAGACAAAAGCATTTTGTGCCCCGCGACGTGTGTTGGCATAGGAGCCTTCCGGTGACCCACTTGTCGGAATAGCGTTGCTCAACAACGCTACTTGGGCTCGCAATTCACCAATGGAGACATCCGATGACTCTAACTTGGACTCTTTCTCAGCCAGGCTCACATTCAGATTCAGATGATTGTTATAATAATTATCAAATCAAATCAAATTTATTTTTGAACCAAAAAGTTTTACATTAGTTGGTGATTGGAGCCTCCTGCTAAGCAAGTAATGCCTGTGTTAGGAGACTGCGCTCTTCCACAGCAGTATACAAGTTTTTTCAGTACCTTAGATGTAAACAGTGTGTCAGTGTGTGAGTGCGTGTGTGTTTGCTTTCGCGTGCATGAGTGTGTGTATGTGTGTGTGTGCGCAGGTGTGTGTGTGTGTGTGTGTGTGGGTGTGTGCGTGCGTGCGTGTGTATGTGTGTATGTGCGTGCGTGTGTATGTGCGTGCATGTATGGGTGTGTGCATGTATCATTTTGTATGTTGCAGTAATTCCTCAGTATCACCGTAGTTTAGTGTCTTTAACCAATTTATTAGAATTTTTTTACACTCGTGTAATTGTTTATTGTGTATATATATCTTCTTATAAATCCGGTTATAAATTTGACATGATAGTTTACTGTACTGAATAGCAGCAAATTTAGTTTTAGTTTGCGGAACCTGTGCTATAAGATCTTTACGTCTTCTTGTTAGTTTATTTTTATCATAGGGTAGATTCTTATGTTTTTTTAGAACTGTATTCAAGATGTATAATTTTCTAACAGAGAGCAACCCACTATCCTGATAGAGACTTTGAGTGGGGTATGAGATCCTTTTGAAGTACATTATTTTTATTACGGCACGTTGTCCTCGTTCAACATGTATGAAATGTGATTTTGCAGCGCCGCCCCATATTCGGATACAGTAGGCTATCACAGATTGTGCTATAGAGATGTATATTTCATTCAGCAAATTTCTGTGAGAACCTGATTTCTTTGTTAACTTTACTGGCGTAATATGTCTCAGTGTTTTAAAAATCCACCCAAGTTTCCTTATGCGTCCAGTAACGTGTTCAATATGGGAGTACCTACCATGATAATTTTTGGTCAATAATTACGCCTAAATATTTTGTTTCCGAAACTTTATTAATTATGGGACAGTTGCAATTGTTATTTATAGCATTACCACATAAATGTACTCTAATGTTGAACAGTTCATCTGGTTGTGAGATTTTATAGATGGAGAAGCATATGTAGTTGGTTTTTGCAGTATTCAACGTGAGAAGGTTGCTGTCGAGCCAGGTTGCAATTTGGAACATACCTATCTCTGCCTTTATTTTAACATCGGGCCAGCTGTGCCCATGGAAGACAACAGCTGTGTCGTCGGCGTAGGAAAATATATTTGCGTTTTCTACTTTTAGGTTACAAAGATCATTAATATAGGCTAGAAAAAGTGTGGGACCCAGAACACTACCTTGGGGTACACCAAACGACACATCAGCCTCATCACTAATATGCTCACCAATCTTTACTCTCTGTTTCCTGTTGGTAAGGTAATCTTTAAAAAAATTCAGAGGGGTTCCTCTTACTCCTAGTTTATCTAGTTTGGTTACAAGGGTGGAAACAGAAACTTAAACTATACTATTGTACATATTATACTATTGTACATATTAATTTAAGAATACTGAGTTTTAAATTCTTTCATCGTTTCCGTCTGGTTAGTGTGGTAGTAACTAACCCTTTATAATAAATTATTATTGCGTTAGTGATATTTAAAATTTACTGAAGCTCAAGTATTACCTCAAGACGAGACAGTTCAGTATCTCGCTTTAAGATCAACCGTCACAAGATCACAAGTCGTGTACCTTGTGCTCGATACAAGCTGTGAACACGAGTTGAGTACACTTTGATCACTCGCATTTATTAGTCTGCCGTTAGGAACACCGAGCGACCTGGCAGTGCTCGGCCTGCCCAACTACTGGGAAACTCTGCTTATTAACTACATATATATAAGCCCTGTTTTTGTTACTACCGCTTGAGGTTGCTGAACCAAGCTATAATATTATATTGCTTACGTAAAGCTTGAAAAGTTCTCAACTTCGAATGTTCAATTCAGAACCGGGGGTTAGCTGTAAGATATGGTCTCGTCTAAAATGTTTAATTTAAACCGAAATAGAAGGAAAGTAGGTAGTTCATATTTTGTTTTCATCTTTTTGAAATTTTCAGGTGTAAGCTGATCAAGGCATTATAAGATTATAAGATTTACTTCGACCTCCGGAGCCAGATTAATGACGTCATAAAAACTTGACGTGACGCGACGCCGCCGGCTACTCGGCCTATCACGGAAGTTTTTATTATACCTCAGTAGGATTTTTAAATATCTTTATGAGTACTTATTTCAATGAAAATCTCATTAAGTTTTGCGGTCACAGCGTTAAATTTTTTACTACAACATTTCATCTAACAAACCATTTACTTAGTTTTAATAAAAAAAGCAACAGAAAATAAAAGTAGCTAGCATTAACAGGACAGCTTTACACCACTTCAGTGCTCTACAGAAAAAAGTGACTAATTATTTTATTTTATTTTACTTTATTGGGACATAAAACAGTTACACATTACAATAAACGTGTGACAGAATAAATTAAATACTAGGTAAACCCACACCAATGTCCGCGAAATAATGGAATATTATTGTTACTAAAATACGTGCGTCGAGTTTACAGAAAATTAAAAACTACTCGTGCTGTCTCGTAGGCATTTTGGAATAAATACCTATAGGTATAAGATGGCTATTCCAAAGATGCAATAGCCATCCTTTTAAACTCAAAATGTGTTTAAACTTAAATTATCATCCAGATAAACGGATAAGTAACAAGCTGCTGCGAGATCGGGCGGTACACAAGCGGTCGTCAAAGGCCGACACCAAGACCGACGCCTTACAAAGGACCCTGAGGACAAGCAAAAAGTGCCACCGGCGACTGAGGAGCACTGAGGACAACCTGCCAAGATGGAGGACAAATTGGAAGCACGCCGTAGTACCTATTGGTACTCGATATTGTAATACCGGTGATTGCACTGACATCTCATTTATTGATTAAGCAGGGACGCCACTGTGTCGTATTCCGTATTTATTAAAAAGTAAAACAGCTTCATAAGTTATGGTTGAATGTCAAAATGATGCGATCGTAAAAAATAAATATTAGAGGCGGAGAGTTTAGTACAGCTAGTAACAAATGAAGGAGCATAAAATATTAACAGCCTGCGCTCCTCGGAGGAAAATAAACAAAATCGTTTTATTCATGCTTTGCTAATAATTTTCACGGTACCTAAGCCGAAAATCCTGAAACCTCCTCCCACGGGACGAGCGCAAGCGATGTTTTGAATTATTCAGACATCACACCTACTTGTAGTACTGGAGGTTTCACACAATACATGCTAAGTCGTCATTATCTTCAACAGCTAACCTATCTATACTAATATTATAAAGAGGAAATATTTGCTTGTTTGTTTGTTTGCATTGTATAGGCTCCGAAACTACTAAACCAATTCGAAAAATTCTTTCACTGTTGGGAAGCTACACTATCGCAGTGACATAGGCTATATTATATTTTCAAAAAATTAGGGGTCCTTACTAAAACTCCAATATTGTAACAATTTCCGACATCCACGCGGGCAAAGCCGCGGGCAGAAGCTAATTATCAATAAATTCACAATTTAACGTGTGGTATTTAAATGATGGAACACTGGATGGAGGTAATAAAGACACCGTTTTGATATACATTCCAGCACTCCTCAAATAAGTAAATGTGTTGTCCTCACCCCTCAAAACGTGAATGGAGAACATTCAGGCTCCATACATTTGCGGGTCTTTTCTGAAACTGCCCAAAGAAAAACAATGATGCGTGTAGTTAATACACACACATTTGGAGCAATAGTTAATATGGCACAATAGTGGTACGACTTTCAGTCCCAAACCAAATAATCTTCTTTACCTTTGTGACATTACCGACGCACAATCAACGGTAGAGGAATTAAATACAAAAGCCAAAAGCCTATGTTCTACTCACTATGTCTGAGCCATTCATACCTGCCTTACGACTTCATGAGAAAGGTAGTAGTGCCTGTGGTAAAGAATAAAACAGGTGATCTAGCTGATAAAACTAACCACAGGCCTATCTCTCTTGCTACTGTTATAGCAAAGGTGTTTGACGGTTTGCTTGATACACGGTTAAGTAAACTCGTGTCACTGCATGATAATCAGTTTGGGTTTAGACCTAGATTATCTACAGATAGTGCAATACTGTGTCTCAAGCATACCGTCAGATACTACACGGATCGTAATACACCGGTGTACGCGTGCTTCCTCGACCTGTCCAAGGCCTTTGACCTGGTTTCATATGACGTGTTGTGGCAAAAGCTTGAGGGCATAAACATGCCGCTTGAACTTGTTAATATCTTCAAGTTTTGGTACGAACACCAGGTTAACAATGTCAGATGGGCGGGTGCATTATCGGAGCCGTACAGGCTTGAATGTGGGGTGAGACAAGGTGGGTTAACCTCACCCACACTTTTCAATCTCTACATTGATGCACTCATCGGCGCGCTCAGTAGCCGGCATGTGGGCTGCCATGTTGATGATGTATGTGTAAACAATCTGAGTTATGCAGATGACATGGTGGTGCTGAGCGCGTCGGTTTGTGGATTACGCAAGTTGTTGAAAATCTGTGAGGAGTACGCGGGCAGTCATGGCCTTATGTATAATGTCGCAAAAAGCCAATTCATGGTATTTCAGGGAGGCGCCAAATGCCCACAGCATGTACCCCCTATTCGCTTGAATGGTGTACCGTTGGAAAGGGTGGACCAATTTAAATACTTGGGGCACTGGGTAACAGCTAACCTGAAAGACCATGCCGACATGGAACGGGAGCGGAGGGCACTGTCTAAGAGAGCAAATATGATAGCCCGTAGGTTTGCACGTTGTTCAAATCAAGTTAAAATCACACTTTTTAAAGCTTTCTGCACCTCCTTATACACGTGCAGCCTATGGGCATCTTACTCACAAGCTGCTTACAGTGCCCTTCGTGTCCAATACAACAACGCGTTCAGGGCAGTGTTGGGGCTGCCCCGCTTCTGCAGCGCCTCGGGCATGTTTGCGGAAGCGCGCACCGACTGTTTCCACGCCACCATGCGCAAGCGGTGCGCGTCCTTGGTGCGCAGGGTGCGGGCTAGCTCCAACACTGTCCTGGCGATGGTTGCGCAGCGACTGAATTGCCCTTACGTTGGGCATTGTTGTGTTAGGCATATTGTTGGTGCTTGATTGACGCCTGTAAAATTAGTATATATGTATTAGATAGTTATATATTGTATGTTTTCTAATAAGGCTTAATTTAATTGAATTGATTCTTTGTATTAATTTTAAAATTTTATTAACATGAATTATTATTTATTTTGACATTTTATTAATTTATTTTAAATCTATTTTGCTTGCTACAATTATTATATTTTTTTTTTTTTTTGTATAAGTGCAATTCTGGTGTCTTTTGTATTACTATCTGTTGTTGTTTTATATGGGTCTCGGGCCTGAAATAAATGAAATTTATTTATTTATTTAAATATAAATCAACATTTTAGAAAACAGTTTACTACACCTCCTTTTCCTCTAATCTCAGAAGATAGCTTTTCTCGTTTCATCGAGGAAAAAATTAACTTACATTCGGCATTCACCATGATTGATAAGTTTCTCTTTATGGAAGCAACCACATCTGTTGAATATAATTGACCAAGTTATTCTCACACTAATATCCATCTTAAATGTTGCTTTGGACGGTGAAGCGTGGCTTCAAGCCACACTACCGGAAGGAGCCACACAGCCAGCAAGGAATTCCACGGACAGTCTTTTAAACAAAATGTTTTTACAAAATGCTAAGTATTATTTGGGTTGACTCTTTTACGTTGTTGTGGCTCAATTATAGATACAAGTCCATTCGTCCGATCTCTTCTCATTACGACATAATTTCGTACGTTCCACTTTAAAGCTACAAAGCTGTTCAGGCGCATCCCTAAATAGTCAATAATTAATAAATCCGTAATAAGTGGCAGTGGATCGCACCCTTGTGCGTGACAAATGCTCTCTACCCGCCAAGGAAGTGTGCTGAGTGATAGGATGGTTGGCGGGCGACGGATGAGCGCCATCACTCAGCGGATCACGTCATGCCAGCAAGGTGCGCCGACAACAGACATTTACATGAGATATTCACTGACACATCGATTTCTTATGTGCTCGATATACAACGTGTAACGTTAAACACGCAAACCTCAACACCCGAAATGGATTTTATTCAATTTAATTCATTTCAAGATTTAAAAATTTTTTTAATGTTTTATGTGCTGTTTTAGTTTTACTGGCAATCTCGATCAGTTGTTGCGTCTGCGATGACGCTCTGTCGAGGGAGGAGTTGCCGGGCCGCTGCGCCGCGCTTTCTTGATTATTATTACTGTCTACGCTTTTAAAGAACTTAGGTTATCTTTGAACAGTGATTTAAATGCTTCCGTTACACATTTTCAGGCTACGGACGGGCAACATAGGTAACCCACTTTTTCAGACTTTACCTACAGTAAATTATGTCGTGCTGGTCTTATTATTAGATAGGTTTTACATAAGTAGGTAATGTTGGCGTGTTTAAAAAGTTTAAATCACTGTATGTACTGTATTTACAAATAATTGGCGAGTAATCAACTTATTTACAATTAATTAAGTAGATTATGTGGTATCTCTACTTACAAAAGACCTCTCATTTCGGTAGCAAAGACTTAAAATGTCAACCACTTTGCTAAATACACAACACAGTCCGTTTTCTTAAGTTATTTTTCAGCAAATCGAGCACTAGAGTGCCATATTCTCACCATTTCACAATATTGAATGTACAAAAACGCCATAGACAACAACCATTTGTGTTTGTTTACCTATTTTGGCGGGTTTTGCACGTGATGGCTTGACTTATTAATAAATACACAGGGCATAAGGTTTAATGAAGATTTTTTTTTTAATATTACCTATATTAAAAAACGGTTCAATTGATTCTGCGCGTTATGCTGGTCTACGCCGTAGCAAGGTCTACGCCGTAGCAAAATCTACGCCGTAGCCATGCCGTAGCAGTCGCGACGTCTTATGACTTGCGTCCGCACAGCACAGAAGAACTCGCTACAGATTTAATGTAAACATTTCGTAGTCTTAACCCGCTCAAGTTTGAAGTAAGATTTTATTAGTAAAGCACCGATCCCATCTTGGTCTCCAAGTACTTGGTACAAGAAAAGTGTGAACGTGTAAGTACTGCGCGAGGAATATGGCTCTGGATAATGTGAAGATAAGGACCTACTATCGTTAGGGGGAAGTCTGAAAAGACGTTTCAGATTATTAGTTTTCTTAATCTCTATAGCTAAACTTCCCATCTAATATAATTACTTAAATGGTAGAAGTAGGTAGCTTAGTTTTCACATACTCGCAGTATCTAAACTTTGCAAGAAGGATTAGCTAAATTAAAACTTACTAACCGCTTGATTGTCATTATCATTCAGTTGCCAAGGGCTGAATGCCCGAGAGGCATCTTTTGTCTACTTCAAAAATAGGAGGCACTAAATTTAGTCGCTCATAAATAATAATGTGGTATTTATAAAGGCGAGTGCAGACGGCACGCGGCGCGGCGCGTTTCGTCGCGACACGCGCGCACTCGCATATTCATCGCGCATAATCTGTCGCTAAGTGATAGCGTGGTGATGGCGCATGAATATTTAAAGTTATGCACTCGCGCTCAACTGTTGCGGTCGCGAGACGGAAAGCGGAGGTGTGACGTAAGAGGCGAGCCAAGTGACGCGACCAAATGGCAGATAAAGCCACCGCTGGCAGCACATGTGTGAGCGATGTTTGTCCACTGGACAGCGTGTAAGGTGCACGTGTTCCGCCCTCGCGATGATCTGCTACTTATTTGTGTGACGGCTTATTCAAATGTTTGGACGACGAAAATATGTTACGTGGAACTCAAATATGATAACGAAACTTTAACGACTTTGGAAAATAGCGGTGTTGTAATTCTGCACACAAAAAAGCACAGAATACCTGCATCAGTCTTTCGAGTATAGACCAATGATCGCCATGGGTTTGTCTGGCACAAACCAACGTTTCTGTCCGGCCCTCTCGCCCCGCAAACGGCACCCGCGTCTATCTAAAGGTACGTTTTATTCAAATCAAAACAACGTTATATTCAAATAAAAACAATTTATTATAAAGTCATAACACATCACAACGACCCGACAACAGGCGACACACACCGACACACACTACACACAGGCCGCTTTCAGCCAAATAACAAATATCTACAGTAATGGCGACAATTATGTGCCGCTACAACACAACGCTACAAGTGCAGAATTTCCACTCGATGAGTCAACTAATGAGTTTTGTTTCTCTAACTTTAGATGATCTGGTCTGATCTAATCCGAGTACTAAGGTACGGAATATAATTCATACGAAGATAGATGAATACCTAAATATTAGTACTCGGACCGTTTCATCTTCCCCTAGCGTCTGCCGTTACGCGTAACGGTGAGTGAACCTTCTGTTGCTCACAGTTGTGTAGCAACACACTCAACAAACAAGGGGTGCTTTCAATTTTATGGCTTCATATCTGCGATACATTCGCGATCGTTGGCATACATTAACCGGATTTAAGGTCGTAAGCTGCCGAATGGAGCGAATATCAGCAGAGTACGCGATGTTTGTGTCACTGCCGCAGCCCTCAGACTATGGCGGCTAAGTGCCAATTTCACCAATGAAACTGCACGCAATCAGCACGTGTAAACCACGTTCAAGGGCTGTCAGTATCATTATGCCACAAAAATGATGATTCTTGAACGTGGATTAGATGTGCTGATCGCGGTCAATTTGGGTGAAATCCGTCGCGCTTTCACTGTGTTACCATATCAACTGTCTTACTGGTTCTGGCTATCATGTCACCTGAGGTTCTGTAACCGTAAAATTACTGTAAACGTTGCGATATTTTTATTTAATTTAGTTCCTAAGAGACGCATGTTAAAATCACGAGTTTTATTGGCAGACGTATTTACGTATTCGTTTATCTTTTATATAGTGTTGTGTGTGTGTGTTTTTGTAGTGTTGTAAGTTTTTATTTAGTGTTTGGAAGACTCAAAGTATTCGCTAAAGCAGGGAAAAACTATAATTTGAACTTAATGGCCCCAAGCAACATATGAATAATACAAACATTCATCAGTATGTTGCAAACAGCTAAACTTCTTTATATTTATTGGCAATGAAATAAAATCAGCTGATGATAAAATAAAATCAACCTGGCAAATAATAAATAATGCAACAGGTAGAAAAAAGCAACGTAATACTGAGTTTAATTTAGAGACTGCACATGGCCGTATCAACTCGGATATATATTCCCCTTAAAACTACTACATCTTTGAATTCCTCAACCGCGCTTTCTGCTGACTTACTTAGAAATAATGTAAAGGCGTGCCCTTTGTTTCAGCACACAAACCTCCAGGCTGTTATAAAAGCTGTGGCATGACGTCACTTGTATTTAGTTTTTATACTTGTGACGTAGCGCGCACCCACTCCCTTTAATGCGTTTTATCTAAGTCATTTTCTATTAATATTATAAAGCAAAAAATACGTGTTAAATATTTTTTTATTATCTGATTGACGGACTAAATATAACTTCTTTTTTATTATCTGATTGACGGACTAAATATAACTTCTTTTTTTATCTAGGCATCATCCCTATTCATGTATACAAATCATTGTAAAACATTTTATAAGAGTAACGGTGGAGTCTCTCTCGGCCCATTCTTCTCCATACGAACCTACCTGTGGGAAGGGGCGCGACGGCTAGAATCAATTATATTTCTTGTTCATTTTTACGTTCAAGAGTGCCTCTGTTGTGCCTATTTGAAATAAATGATTTGACTTTGAATTTGACTTATATATAAAATGGCAAACTAACTGATGACTGACTGTATGATATTATATCAATCCACAGCTTATTGCAAAATTTCAAGTGAATAGGAGGAAGGATTTTTGGAAATTCTATCCCTTTTTTTTTTTGGCTGGGAAATCATCCAATGACTGCTCCCGCTCTGGGTGGAGTGGAAGGGAGTGTCAGACTCTTACTGACTAAAACCCATCCATGTTCCTTCCGTAGCCCTTTATGTTCCGGGGTAGCGGTAACCCTTTCGGACAATCCCGCTTACAAATATGTACTTAACTTAGTAAATTATAGTTTTCCATTAATCATTTTTAATTACTAAACAACCCCTTTAGGGGGCTAAAGGGGGCGATAAACTGTACTCCACACTGACGAAGTTGCGGGCACAACTAGTATAATGATATAAGTACGTGTCGTGTCGCGACTGTCTGTTATTGGTCGCGTGACCCGTAAACGCGAGCGTTTAACGATATGTCAGATGTAATGCCGCCCAATTGACTGCGTGATGCCGATGCCGATTTAAATGGCCGCCATCATTCTGTGAAGCACTTTTTTATCCCAAGCTGCTGGTATACGGTTATTGCAGCCGATAATATGCACATACAATACTGTGCAATTTATGATTCGTGAGCTTTATGCCCGGGTTTAAATAAAGCTTCAATTAAACTCGCAAAGTGAGGGTGAGTTCAACTACTTGCGAAGTTACGAGCTTGAATTAGGAGCAAGGTTTTAACATCACAAAAGTTGTAAAACTATCAAAGCTTTGTAAAAGTTATCTTGAAGGTACTAAAGTTAAAAGTACTTGTACCTTGTTGTTAATACCGGTTCCTGAGCTTGCATAGTCGTGCAAGTTTATGTTGTTGTGTTCCCAATGGTTATGATAATATACCTTGTGCGTTAAATTTCTCAGTATCTCATTTACACTCCCATTACTAATTAATGAAAAGTGTCCTATAATAATATGAGTCTCCTACAATCTGCTCAACATTGTTTAGAAGAAGTGTTTACGAGAGCTCTGTCCGCTTAGATTTAGAACAAGAAACTGTACAAAATGCTAAAGCAGTCCACAAACTGTGAAAACCAGTGTAGCAAATGATGCCCTTGGGATACTTCGTGTTCTGTCTCGCAGAAGGAAAATCTAGAAAATAAACACGATAAGGTTTTAAGATAAAAGTAAAATTGTCCATTGTTTTGTTTTTGTGATCTTCTATCCATTACGCACGTGTTATATCTTGTATACGTATAATAGGATAAGATAATTGCAAACCATCTCCATTCAAATGTTATCAAATCATAATATTGAAATAGCCGAACCACTCTAACTTACCGTAGGTACCTAGTTTACTGGTTCCCCAAACTCATCGACAGTGCCTCTCAATGTAACAACGCAATCAGCCCTGAGCATCGTAATGTAATACCACAGTATAATAATTATGTCAGCGGCACGGCGGTATTGGATAATCACTGAACAAATATTTGTGTTCGCGAGTGTCGCACCGTCATTATCTCGCATTGTGCTGCACCCGCCGTACAATAAAATAGGCAATGTCAGGGAACAGGGCTGCTACTATCTGATTGGCAAACGATCCAAGGGGGATTAATGAATGGAATACCAAAACAAAAAACTGTCCAGTCTGATGAGAACACAATATTTATATGACCACATTCTAGGGGATGTATGCTGTTTATAGAACTTTTAACCATGCAACCTGTTTACCATGACATGATAGATTTGGTTTAAAAATGGAAAATGTTCACCAGAGATCCTTATGTAACGACGGTATGCAATAAAAAGATTTTTTGAATATTCAGGATGATTTTTCATATAACAGGGGATTTAAGCTTAATGGAAGTTTGACATCGATGCAAAATCGCAATGGACACAAGGCATTTTCCTTATAGCTAAACTGCAGCGGTGTTCGAAAGAATATCGTTTGCTTGCCAACCCTGAGTTTAACAACGTTATACTTATCAATATTAATGACGCCTGATTGTGCTGCATGTTGAGCGCTGATTGCAGCTGAAGAAATACACCCGCATTGTACACAGCAGGAGGAAGCTCAACCAGTTGTTGTGGACAAAGATTTGGATAAAGACATTATTTATCATTAGCGTCAAGTACAAATTTTGCCTAAATAAAGTAACAAGCGAGATAATGATGAGGAAAACGTCAAAAACCTATTGGATAGAGGTAAGGTACCAAAAAGCTTCGGTATGTCAATACTGTTGAAAGCTGTAGATATACGAAACGCTTTGAAAGCGATTACCACTTGTCTAGACCCTCAGCACTCAAGGGTAGGAGTGGAACAACATATATTTTTCACTGATATCAAAACCACATATAATAACGCTGCACCCTATCACTGCGCCATGACTGCGCCGATGGATCCTCGCACACTTAACTAACAAACACTCTCCTCATTTATGCTGGGCCTCTCAAAGCAACCACTCCCTGCTAACGTGTACGACCATACAACAACGTTTGTATCAATAGTGCAAGTGATCCGTCTGCCGCGCGGGTGCTCCAGGTGTATCAACAGCGGAGCTGCAGCCGCCATTACCAACACAATGGGGCGTGAGATCGCAGATCATCTCTGCGACGAGATAGGAGTGTAATTAACTTATTGTCGTCATGTCTGTGTCGAGGATTACACATGCTCTTGGATTATTAATGATCCGCAACAGAGTCAAGCTGACAATTCAATGAACCAACCGGCTGAGTGCACGCCAAACGAGTTTGTTTTGTGTTCCGTAAAGTTTATTAATGTCACGTATGCCGTTTGTAATAGCTACAACAATCCTCGTTAGATCTATAGCTTTTTGTAGACTCTGAAACTCTGGTTAGGTTAGGTTAGGTCGGAGGAAACGGTGTCTCGGGGTGGGGTGGTGATGGCGGTGTCGTTAGACATTTCCAACGCCTTCAACACACTGCCCTGGAGTTGTATCAGAGAGGCACTGCGCTTTCATCAAGTGCCTCTCTACCTCCGTCGCATCGTTGGGGCTTATCTGTCGGAGAGGTGTGTCACCTACGTGGGACGTGATGGCGGTAACCAGCACCTCATGTCGTGCGGTGTTCCGCAGGGATCGGTAGTCGGACCGCTCCTGTGGAACATCGGCTACGACTGGGTGCTGAGGGGTGAGCTCCAGCCGGGCGTGCAGCTGACGTGTTACGCTGACGACACGTTAGTCACGGCCCGGGGGAGCTCGCACAGGGAAGCAGCGTTGCTGGCGACGGCGGCGGTCTCACAAGTTGTGAGCCGCATTCGGCGCCTCGGCCTGGAGGTGGCCCTCAACAAGTCGGAGGCCATGGTGTTCTTTGGTCCCCAACGGGCGCCGCCGCCGGGATCACACATTGTGGTCGGGGGGGTCCGGATCGCTGTCGAGCCTACCATATAGTACCTAGGATTGGTGCTCGACAGTCGGTGGGACTTTGGCCCCCACTTCCGGCGGCTTGCGCCCAAGTTGTTGGGCGCGGCCGGGGCGCTATCAACGCTGCTTCCCAATCTGGGGTGCCCGAGCGCCACTTGTAGGCGGCTCTACGTGGGGATAGTGCGATCGATGGCCCGATACGGGGCACCGATCTCGGCGGCTGACCTGACGGCCGGGAGCATCTCTGTCTTGCGTAAGCCACAGAGAGCTATGGCCGTCAGAGTCATAAGGGGATATCGCACGATCTCCTACGAGGCGGCATGTGCACTGGCCGGATCCCCGCCCTGGGACCTGGAGGCGAAGGTGCTCGCGTCACTGTTCCGGTGGAGCGAGGAAAAGCGGGCGCGGGGCGAACGACCGATGCAGCAACAACTGGAACTGCATCGGTCACAGCTCCGCGAGGTCCTGGTGGCGGACTGGCGGGACAGGCTCTCACGCCCTACCGCTGGCCTCGACACTATCGAGGCAATCCGACCAGTGCTCAGCGAGTGGCTCGGAAGAAGGCACGGCTCCCTGACTTTTCGGGCGACACAGGTTCTCTCGGGGCACGGCTGCTTCGGGAACTTCCTGTGTCGCATAACCAGGGAGCCAGACGCTCGGTGTCACCACTGCTTCGACTGTCGGGAGGACACGGCACGGCATACGCTGGCAGAATGTCCCGCATGGCTGGAGCCGCGCCGTGCCCTCATCTCAGAAGTAGGCAGCGACCTGTCGCTGCCGGCCGTCGTTAATGCCATGGTCGGCAGTGAACAGGCCTGGGACGCGGTGGTATCCTTCTGCGAGGAAGTCATTTCGCAGAAGGAGGCTGCGGAGCGGGAGCGGGAGATCACCTCCCTCAACCCGGCCCGCAGCAGGCGCACCGGGCGTCGGAGGAGGGCAGACAATGCCCTCTTCCAGCCCCCCTAAATAGGTCCAGGGGCGACGGACGCGGGGCTAGTCCGTCGCCCCCCACAACAACATCTGGACCCGAGGCGGCGGCGCGTAGTGTTCCACGCGCGCCCCTCCAAGACGGTACGAGGGAAGTGTCGTACACCTCACTCCCGCTCGACCGAGACGAGGCCCGCAGTGGCGGGCCGGCACCACGGGGGTTGCGGAAGTATTTTCAGTTCCCGCGACCCCCGGCGCAGGTGTGAGAGGGAACCCCCGGGGTGGATTTTAGTCAGTAAGAGTCTGACAGACCCCTCCGCCCGCCCCGGGGCGGGGGACATCCATGAGGATTTTCCCCCCGGATCAAAAAAAAAAAAAAAGGTGGTTAGGTTAACTCTGGTTAGGTTAGGTACAAAACGTCTGGATGCAAACTTCTTCTCACAAAACAAATTGAGTGCTACGATTATTTGATTACTAGCTTTTGCCCGCGACTTAGTCCGCGTGGAGTTCTGTTATATCGCAATATCGGAATATAGGAAGTGTTTTAGGTATCACTTCGAGTTGACCAAGACACGCAGTAAAATCCCCTATAAAATTGACTACCCGTTTTCACATTCCTTAGTTATGGTTTTAGATATCAATACTGAGTTTCGAGTTAATCGGACCGCGTGTTGATGCTTCTATACACATTTTGACACCCCCCATCCCCTTTAGGGTTTGAGTGACTGCGCTAGAATTAATCTGACAGGGTTTGTTTACACTTTCATTAAACACCTTTGAAAAACACCATAGTGATAGCCTAGTGGTGTGACCGTCGGTCTGCCAAGTCATAGGTCTCGAGTTCGAACCCAAGGCACGCACCTCTGATTTTTCGGATTCATGTGCGTATTATATAATTATCACTTGCTTAAAACCGGTGAAGGAAAACATCGTGAGGAAACCGGCATGCCTGAGAGATATTTCTCAACAGCATGTGATGCTAAGTCTGCATTAAAACTCTGACACCAGGTTAGTCACTAACCACACGAAGAAGAAGAAGACCACGTTTTGGCTCGTTGTACAAAACCGGGCTTCTGACGATATATTTGATGGTAATAGTGTGATTTACTTCTGCAGAGCTACGTTGCTGTGTTGTGATGTAACACGATATGGCGCGGTTGTTTTGTAAACAACTCACAAGCCGTTTTATTACACCTATTAATATTGATATCGTCTGAACACGTCAACTTTGATATTAGTGGCGGCGTGTGGTTACTGTATTTTTTTGATATACAAGGTTTTGTAGAACAATAGCTAATGGTTCATTTGCTAACACATACTCGCCTATCTACCCTTAAATTTTATTATCATTAATCCTTAGGCTTAAATATCATAAATGACCATCTCATCATTTGGTAACCGGTTCCAGTGAACACTCTCTAATACCCCGTTTTTCAATTAACATTATCTAAAGTAAGAAGGGAGGCTTTATACAACAGATAAATAAATTCTTTCAAATAACGTTTAAAAAAATCTATTACAACATTTTACCTACCAATAGGTACTAAGAATAACAGTTTGATCTCATTGAGATGTCCTCGTGCCCACGTAGAAAATAAGCAAAAACTCTCAGATGCTGTAACTACTCAAACAGTTTGTACCACGTTTATTCTCAACGTGGAATGGAATTATTGTTGAGACACTTATTTAACAGAGAATCAAAAATATCACATAAAATAGAATGTTTAAGTAATTTAAACAAGTTATGAAATCACCACATGAACCTGTGTCGAATAAAGCACGAGAAGAATATTGTTGTGCAGTTAAACATAGCAACATGTACTATTTGACTATTGTTGGGATCGGTACACGTATCAAGCCGGGACAGTTCTCTGCTGATCATTGATAGGCAAAGAGTTTAATGAAACTGTAAGAGGCTACCAGAAGATATTTATCTAAGAGGCTACCAGAAATTATATCAACAGTTGGTATATCAAACGTTTATTATATCTTGTGAACGTTATTGAAATGAAAATATATCACTTGGTATATTTTCAAAGTCAAAGTCAGATCATTTATTTAAAATAGGCACAAGAAAGGCACTTTTGAACGTCAAAATGAACAAGAAATAGAATTGATTCTAGTCGCCCCTTCCAAAAGGTACTTTCGTATGGAGAAGAATGGCAAAGAAACTCCACCGTTACTCTTTTAAAATATTTTTGTATACATGTATTATAACGTTATACATACAATATATAAAGACGAAGACGGTTGTATATGAAGACGATGCACTCAGAATAAAAACACTACACCACAAAAGGTGAAAAGAAAAACATTTCATTTCAATATCGTTAATATCAAATGAGACGCACCCGATAGGTACATAGAGCTAAACTGAGCTAGACAGGCCTTGTAAGTGACACCGAGTAGATTTTGATGTTGTTCACTTTGTCCCTATTTTCCTAATTATATTCAAATGTCTTTGATCATGGGCCTCTCCCAGTTACCGCATCATAGAACTAAGTGTGTGGGTATATTAAAGAAATACTTTGTAATTTTGAAATATGTTAGTCCACCGCCGTAAGCAGGTAAATAAACATCACTCAACAATGTAACTAGGTAGGTCAAGCATTTTATGATACATAATATTCTTATATTTTACTTTTTTCGTTTCGCAAATGTCCTTAAGTACTGATTTTTTTTTGCCATTAAAAAAACATTTTAGCTGGTATTAAGAAGATAATTGTTATCTTCTTCTTCAACAAATAAGCAGGGAGGAGAAGTTTTAACTGATGGAGCCAGGGCCGACGCCTGCCATTGCCTGCCAGGGTCGTGGGTTGGTTCGAAAGAGTTTTCGTGGCCATAGCACAGATAACTGAAGGAACAGGGTCAGGTTTTAGTCAGTAAAAGTCTGATACGTCCTCCCGCTCCGCCCAAAACTTAAGAAATATGTCATGATTTCCCTCCCTACAAAAATAATGTAGGTGATGAAACTAAGTACCTACGGTCTCGCGAAGGAGGTGGCGGGATGGGAGAGAGAAAGGTCCTCCCGTCCCAGCCGCCGCAGGAGACGCCCCGGGCGTCGGGAGCCACGTGACGACTCCCGGCCACCGTAGGCGCGGGCCTGCGGACGGTGAGTAATGGGTGACTTACCGTCCGATCAGCACCAGACCCGTGCCGGACGGCGCGTATATGTTCCACGCGCGCCTCAAAGAGATGTCAGCATATGAAGGGGCCCCTCAGGGCCAAGCCTGCCGGGTAAGCGGGATTGTCCGAAAGGGTTACCGCTACCCCGGAACATAAAGGGCTACGGAAGGAACATGGATGGGTTTTTTCCCAGCCTTAAAAAAAAAAAAAAAAAAAAAAGTAACTACGGTCGCCAGTGTATCAAGTTAAACTATTTATTTTCCAAATGACTGTAAACCTCACTACGTTGAAATTAAGTTCAAAATCGATTGTGAAAATTTTGACAGTTTGTGGTAAGTTGATGTGCGGGCGACTGTACATAAGTACCCCAGTGACACGCTGAATGATGTAGCGGACACCGCAATACACGAACATAGACATCGACCAATAAGGAGGGCTAGGTCGCTGACTTGACCTGTCGATCACAATAGGTAAGTAGGTACACAGCCAGGCTGTTCAAACCAATTTCAGTGAGTAGGCATTAATATTTCTAGACGGTTGAAGTAGTTCAAGTGCGTCTGAGTGAACTGGGTGCCTACAGAGCAGATACTACTTTTGATCGTATTTCAACATAAGGAATGGAAGTTAATGTAAATTATTGCATTTGTTTTCCTTTTAACCCAATGACCAGTACCAACCCCAGACCATAGACAATATGTACAGACGCCAGCACATCAAGCTATCCTAGACTGTCAAATTTACTCAATCGAACATGAACCTTAACCTTTTGTAATAAAGTTGAAAATCTATCAAAGAAATTTGCCAGATCGGGGTAACTTGATGTGGCCTCTATACGGAAGAGACACTATACAGGGTGAAATTTTGTAATGCCACCTGGAGGGAAATTCCTCTTAATACTGTAGATAGAAAATTTTACTCGAAGGAAACATTCCTTTATTTTCGAATAGAAAGACAACTGCATTCAAAGATTTTCAAAAATTCGCTTGCCACACCAGGGAATCGAATCGACTAAAATCTTTAAAAATTACACCCTGTATTTTTATTGCATCGATCGTTAGGATCAATTATAAGAATGAAATCTCTCTAACAAACTTGATAAATTAAATGATGGGAAAACCATGAAATCTTAAATTATTTACAAAAAATGGTAAACAAACTATTTAGTTGCTCGAAATGCGCTCCATTTTGTTGGATACACAAATGTATTCTTCTAACGAATTCATATCTAGTAACCCTTAATAACGTGTTGTGGTGAATATTATTAATCGTATTCTGAACTTCAACTCTCAACTCGTTTACTTTTGCTTAATATTTAATTAAAATTTGATTTTTCACATATCCCCACAAAAAAAAGCCTACAGGGGTGAGATCTGGTAATCTCGTAGGCCATCTGAATGTACCGTTTGAACCAATCTTCAATCGTCTTATCTAAATAGTAACTCGTCATTTGAATGGGTAAATGACGTCAATGATAATTATTAATTATTAACTTAGGTAAACAGATGGATCTTTGAGTTAAAGAGTTTAACTTGACTCATTGAATTTATAAGTCCAGATTTCATGGTTTTCTTTTCATTTAATTTATCAAGTTTCTTAGAAAGATTTCATCCTTATAATTGATCCTGACGATCGATGCAATAAAAGTACAGGGTGTCATTTTTACAGATTATAGTCGGTTCGATTCCCGGGTGTGGCAAGCGAATTTTTAAAATCTTTGAATGCAGTTGTCTTTCTATTCAAAAATAAAGAAATGTTTCCTTTGAGTAAAATTTGCTATCTACAGTATTCAGAGTACTTTCCCTTCAGGGGGCATTACAAAATTCCACCCTATAGTTACCACATGCCTTGTTTCACCGAAGGGTTTGGCAGAGGTGTACCTATAGTAGGTACATACGTACATAGTACACCTGCATTTTGTCGTTATGTTTAAGTCCCAAATAACGGCGAGCGAGCCTTCTGCCATCTATCGGGCACATATGTACACTCCGGGCTATTACAAAGAAATTTCAGATAAAGTAACCCAATTACACTTTGTCTCGACCGAGGAATAGAACCCAGGATGTCATAATAGGTAGCGCTTGCGACCACTAGGCGCAAATAGTAAGCCCAGATTTATTGATATTATGTAAACTTGTATATGGTACTGAGTTTCGATGGTAATCATCCCATTGATCCTTACCACTGCCTTGATACTCCAAGTGTTCTGAAATTATCTCAAACTGTCGAATCATACCATCCGAAAATAAAGCTCATTCTGTAATTGAAATCGTTTATTTATTAGCAGAGGCCCCGGGGCCCCGGGCGCATTAGGTGCGCCCCACAGACGGCAGGCGGCTAAGTCGTCCACGCAGATTTATGTACACCTTGCTTTTATTCTAAATTGCTCTTTAATTTGTAATGACTTTTAAATAACCAGTGAAAAGTTTTAAAATGATAAGCCTGCTAGCGGGTATGATTGAGGATGGCTGTGTTGGGTTTACTTAGGCATTAACGATTGTCAGCACTGGCACTTGAACAAGCAGTTACTATGACCCAGCAAACCTCGTAGAACATTCTTAGAAATTAACACGACAACATTAGCTTAAACGCAACCATAAGATACTCCAGACGCTCCATTTCATCTGATTCCCACATGTTACAGTAATATATGGTCGTTTATTATCCGTTGTATTAACAAAGAAGTACGTGCATAACGCGCACTTGGCGTGCCATTCATCCATCACGCGTGACGTGCACACAATACGCCATAAATATGCCATAACCGGGAAGGTTCCCGCGAGCCCGGCCATGTGCCAGAACATCATCTTAAAGTCATACGTTTGATATATTTAAAGACCTTGAAGAACGAGAGCTATACCGGAGATGTGGTGAGGAGTGAGGCTTTTGACGTGTACCTACTTATAGTCGTTTTAGTTAATGTAAGCAAGGATATCTATAAATAATGCTATACTGCTTCTAATCTCCGCAACTGCTGAAGAAGGGCGAAGCGTTAGGAATAAGTTCTAAGGATAAGACTCATCAGATCTGAATGGTAAAAAGAATAAAAGTCATCCCTCGAACAAATTGGATTCTTCTCACATACTAGACATTAATGTGGTAATAGTAATAGTGATATCGTTAGTGGGGCTTACTTGCACAAAACGTAGCAAACTACACATCAGCTAAATTCTGAAGGGCCCGGGTATTATAAGATCGTACGGGCGTGCGAGTCGACTCGCGGGTCCTATTCAATGTTATATCCTACGCGAGGAAAGTGAATACAAATTCGTTTATAGAATTTTATGGATTTCAACGGAAGAATACACGATACGCTGGGTCACGAGGTACTCCGAAAATATATATTTAAAAAATGTATGTTACTACGGCTCCAAGAAATATGAATGTACGTAACAGTATGTAACCAAATTATTAAACCTTCGACTTATTAGAGAAAATGCAAGTTAAAAAGCCTCAAATGATCTTCCTTGCGCAAGGGTCAGGCCACACTTAAGAAGAAATACGATAGTTCGTTTTGCAGAAGTGTCAAAGACAAATACATTATTAAGACCCGGTGGGTTAGATGTTTCTAATATAAGTTAATTTCCATAGCCTTTCTTCTCAGAGTAGTCTAATAGGAAACGCCGACCTCATCTAGTTTTTAAAATATTATGATTGACGCGTTGATGTTTGTACAAACCTACATACAGAAATAAAATCATCCATCATTAGCAAGTAAAGTTGGTTCTCGAAGGCCTCGTCGCTAAATTAAAACTGTTCATTAAAACTAACTGAGCGCAATGAGCCCTCAACAGCAGACGAGAGCTCAAAATATCAAGACTTACCCATTTAAATACTAATTCATTCAGAGTAGTTTGAAAGTTGAAAGAATAATAGTATCTTGACCTCCCCTCTTGCAACACACAGTAGGAAAGAGCAGAAGGACTTTTGAATTTCTGGAAAGCTTGAAAAAAGACATCCAGTAGTTGCATTGCTTAATAACTAAACGCACCTATGGTTTCTTTCCACACAATATCCTCGGTTGAACAAGGACTTTCAATGACTACTAAAATCGACTTACAAGATCATAATGTCAAACTGCCAAAGCCAAAAAGCCAAATGATAAACTGACTTTTTATTTAAGTAGTATTTTAGATATGTGATATTTTTGGATACATCAGCAGTTATACTATAACGTCATAGTCATTTATTAAATATTGGGCAATACAATTTGTAATTTTTTACCTTCATAGTGCTAATATGTCTGCTATTAACTCCCAATATTTTTGACGATATGTGATAAACCAGTATGCCTAAGAACTGGTGTCCCAAATGAATAGTATAAAGTGGTCCTTTTGTACAATCTTCAAAGTGT
The DNA here is from genome assembly GCA_951799385.1 of Hyppa rectilinea. Lineage (NCBI taxonomy): Eukaryota > Metazoa > Arthropoda > Insecta > Lepidoptera > Noctuidae > Hyppa > Hyppa rectilinea. The sequence continues at coordinate 387,279 of OX637306.1, forward strand.
TCGGCTATCCCCCCTTTTTCCCCCCGGTGTCTCGTGACCGTGCGACCGTGCGGGCGGCGCTCGGCCGGCACATCGCGTCGAGACACATCGACTCGCAAGACTCCGAGACTCTCGGGTAGCCGGAGTCGGGAGGACCCCGCAAGCTACCGGCCGCCGGGGACCGCCGAGGCACAAGTCGAACAAGCTACCGGCCGCCGGGGACCGCCGAGGCACAAGTCGAACAAGCTACCGGCCGCCGGGGACCGCCGAGGCACAAGTCGAACAAGCTACCGGCCGCCGGGGACCGCCGAGGCACAAGTCGAACAAGCTACCGGCCGCCGGGGACCGCCGAGGCACAAGTCGAACAAGCTACCGGCCGCCGGGGACCGCCGAGGCACAAGTCGAACAAGCTACCGGCCGCCGGGGACCGCCGAGGCACAAGTCGAACAAGCTACCGGCCGCCGGGGACCGCCGAGGCACAAGTCGAACAAGCTACCGGCCGCCGGGGACCGCCGCGGCACAAGTCGAACAAGTCTTAGTGAAGCTGTATTTATAATGCAAGTTGCAGTAATGTGCACGGTTGTATTATGTTCGTTCCGGACTTGTCCAGGGCAGAGGTTTGGATGTTTTTCTTTTCAACTGGGATTTCTCTTCAGAAAGTGACAATTGTATGTACGTACCTACGTTTTAAGCAAAACTATTTTGGTGACATTTTCTGAACTCGACTTTAACTGTTGAGAATGAAGATGAACAATATAGAATTGAAAGCAAGTCGGCTCAATTTAGCTACTATATTGTTTTTATTATTCCTGTCATAAAGACTTGATACGACAGAGGGGCTTTCCCTTAAACTGCCCATACTAGGTACCATTTTCAAGCTCTGTACCAAAAATAAATTAAATAGGAGCAGTAGTTTCGTCGCAAATTATTTTTAAGTTTTTACCCCGCTTGAACACGATGTATCTTTCATAACAGCTTCCTGTCCTTATGTTTATACGCATAGGTCTTCCACCTTAAAACGATAAATCTTAGTACAACCTACGATTAAAGGTCAGTATTTATTTACAAAGAGTGGTTTCATTTTACTCTGATTTGTAAGCTATTTAGTTTGTTTGAAAAAAAAAGAAGACAAGGCGCGTGCAGCGAAAGAACGCTTTCAAAATTAACGCTATCACTTCGTTTCTGCTTAGCGTTCTTTCTCTTTTTTTTGTTCGGCTCAAAAATATCGAAGCGTTATGGTAAATAGCTTAAAACTGTCCTTGAGAATTGTAATAGCAAATGCATCATCATCAGTAGTTCCAGAGATTAGCGCATTCAAACAAACAAATAAACTCTTCAGTTTTATTTATTTGGTAAAAAGATATCACAGACCAATATTAAACATTACTGTCATCTAATATGATTCCAAATAAATACGAGGCTACCAACCAGTGTCTGTTTTGTATTAATAACGATGAACAGTCTGTCATCATCGCTAGTTTCCATTCTAACTAATTTGAGGACGGCGCACCCTGTCAATATGTTTTCTCTTCATTAGTCAGTAACATCATTATTATAACACGTTTCGCACACTATGCAGTATGTACTACACTGACGCAGTGACATCAGTAGGTACTACATTGTAGATTCACAGCCATACATTAAAGCAAGCTAAAACATTGCTTCAACACACACACACACACACACACCCGCACTCCCAATTTTGTATAAGGAACTAAGGAACTCAAATGTTCCCCGGATACAAATACTTCGTCGCAAAAGAAGCGCCCTTATATTTTTCTATTTATGAAGACTTTTCATCAAAACGCCGACGCAAACGTTTGAATGAGGCGAAATAAACAGATTTATTTGAAATGGAGGTCTGTTTTCTCATTATTATGAAAATATGACGCTTGATGGGCGGGAGTTGGCGAATTAAATAATGACGATATATTTATTAGGATCAGGTGAGGTGCGCTGTTTTGTTTGTACGTACCTTCGATGGCTATACAGAGCGAGTTCTTGTACTGAGTGCAGTCAATCGTTTGTTGCTAAAAACCACAGCATATCGTGTCAAATAATGATTTTACTGAACCATAACTGCCGTAAGTTAAACAGTATTTTTGTTGGCAGGCTAAGGCACATTAAGTATAGTACACATTGTCAGGATGATGTGATGATGAAAACAAAGTTTCACTAATGCCACACAATGATTTATTAGTTGCCAACTATTTGAGTCTATTTTCTGTTTGGCAGATATTATAGCAGGTAAATATCGCCCAGTATCTTCAGTGTTTCATCCAATACAATTGCTATCAAAGAAACATAGCATCAATTTACCAAAACCTTAACAACTGTAAATCCCGGCGAGCAACGATTAACCCGAGTCAATTATCCGCTTAGTTAAAATGTATTGTGTAATTTAGAACAAGAGTCAGTGCGCGCCGAGCTACTAACGGATTACTGCGCGCACCCTGGCGCCGCGCACCCGCGCCGCCCGGCTAAACCACTTTCAGTAATAGATTATGATTTACGAGCTGTTGTGCTTTATGCGAACTGTCTGGGACAGTGGAGGACAGAAGGCCCAGTTTTACCGGCCCTTTCTAAACAGCATGTGTGACTGTCGGAGCACTGCTACCACCTGCTGCAACGGACTGCTCACTAACAAAGCTGCCATCATCATGCCACTGCAACTCACCTGCCAATATTGAAGAACACTCTCCGACTAATGAAGTCGCGGTTTAAATCTTTTTATCTTTTGATTCGTTGGTAAGCATATCTAGCTCTGTGGAATGTTATCCTTCTGTTATATTATTATGTTCTGCTGTCGTGTAGAGCTAGATTTGCGGTAAGTCTGATAAGCAAAGCTGTTTAGAGATCTAGTAATGACTCAAGGAATTTATCGATTATTGGAAACGTTGACCGGAATCGTCGTTGTTGATAATTATATTTTATTATGATCAAAAGTATAATCAATAGAAAGAAAGAAATATTAAAGAAAGTAGTATTAAATAATACTAATGATTATTGTGAACAATCTATGTATGTTAAGAGATTTTCTTCAATGAGAATTTCCGTGTAATTTTTTTTTATTATGATAGTGATGTTTTTGCTAATATTCCTCTCAAAACTACTGCATCTTTAAATTCCTCAGCGGCGCTTTCTGCTGCTTTACTTTTAAAAAATGTAAAGGCATGCCCTATGGAATTTACATTCCAGCATACAAACCCCCAGGGTGTCATAAAAGCTTTTAAAGATCTTAAAATTAAATCAACAGAAGATCTCTGGGGAATGTTTATAAAAGTCTGTAGTTCTATCATCGAAACCATTGCGCCCTATTTAGCTTTCATATTTAATACTAGTGTGGACCAAGGAGTCTTTCAGGATCTTATGAAACACAGTAAAGTAGTGCCATTGTTCAAATCCGGTGATAGTAAAGAACCCAACTATTAAAGGCCTGTGTCAATTCTGCCAGTTCTCAGTAAAGTGTTTGAAAAGTTGATGCTCAATCAAATGTTACGTCACTTTAATAAAAATTCCATCTTGCATGACCAACAGTTTGGTTTCACCAAAGGGCGTTGTACTACTGACGCTGGTGTCACCCTAATAAAGAACATTTTTAACGCCTGGGAAGAAGCACAAGATGCCATTGGAATCTTTTGAGATCTCTCTAAGGCGTTCGATTGCGTAGAACATGAGACGCTTCTGCTGAAAATAGAGCACTATGGGATTAGAAATACAGACCTTGATTTACTTAGATCATTATATTGTTTAGCTCCCTTCAAAATGGTTGAGCTGAATGGTGCTAATCTATGCGTCATGTTCGTGAACGGGCGCTGTCAGTAGAGACTGGTCATCTCTTAGCGGCCATGGCTTGTTTTAATTTAATTTTTGAACTTTTTTTTTACATATTTTATATCGGATGCTTTCACCGTTCTGCATCGTTCTAACATATATAATAATAAAATGAATTATGTAACCAATATTTTGTAACCATATTTTGTTTAAAAGAGTGTCCATGGAGTTTCTTGCCCGTTCTTCTCCATAGGTACCAACTGCTTTGGAATGGGCAACTAGCTTCATCTTTCTGACTGACCGACCCCAAAATTGAAAGTCGATGAAAAACAAAACTTGTTTATATATCTATACCTTTAAAAAGGAGACGAATTTTTACAAAAGAAAAGTTAAAAGTTCAGAAAACAAAAAGCGCTAGACGAAAGTAATATTAAAAGATATCAAAATTATTAAAAGATTGTAGAAGAACTAATGACAGGTAAAATTACTGTTACTAAATGTTTAAATAAATTGACTTGGTTAAAATAAAGTAAAATTAATTGAATGCGTTCTTTCTCTTGACTTTTTGACTGTACACAACAAGTTTATCGTAGAATTAACTTGACGAAAAGAGAATTTGACTAAAACTGAAATTAGACGAAAAAGGACTTGGCGACATAATAACTTGACTGACAGCGAGTTTTACGAATGTGGAATTTGACTGGCGAGCGAGTTTGACATAGGTCATCGAACCCATTTAAACATTTTATTTTCAATTTAAGTATTCAAATAAAAAGTTTTGTATACCTACCGGTACCAAAATGGTCAGAAATGAAATGAGTTGCGTCGCTCTATAACCACGAGTGTGGTATTCAAAGTGAAACTAATTATTTTGTGTGAATGCACAATCAGTTATCTCGTATTATGTTGGAAACACACAGTTTTAATTGGACACATGAATATTTACTTACCTCAAAGGTTGCGAATAGCAAAATAACATTTTGTATCAAGCAATTTGGGCTATGAAGCATGCCTTAAGCAAGCTATCACTATGTCGCGGGTTCGATTCCCGCACGGAACAAATATTTGTACGACCTGCAAGTATTTGTTACGAGTCTGGGTGTTTTTCTATCTATAATATGTATGTATTTACGAAAAAAAAATGTATATAAGTAGTTTATCAGCCATCTCGTTACCATAACACAAGCATTAGGTTGCTTAGCTTTGGACGATATGGCGTTGTGTGAAATGTCCAAGGATATTATTATTATTATATTATCTTAGCAAGCAAAAATTTTAACATTTTATTAATTCAAAATGTTAAAAACCTAAAAACCCAACTGCGTACGAAATTAATTGCATGTACTCTGAAAATCAAGAAACAAGTGAATAAATTAAAACAGATTTCATCATTATGTTCTGATTTAGGTATACAATTATAATAATTCTGGGTAGCAAGCGAGACTCATCTCCGAATTAAATTGGCACTGGGTGGAAGACACTGACAGAAAAAGTAGAATGGGTTCCGCATACACACAGTCAAACATAAACAGTCCTCCTTTTTTGGTCTCACCCTAGTCGGGTTCAAATACAATTTCACACATAAAGTTGTAGGTACTTAAAATCCAAAACGGGGATCCTTGAAGTAGGCAAAATAGCTGCCAAGCCGAAATGGGATTGTACGGGTCATGTCAGCCGCATGCACAGTGACATGCCGCTGGGTAACAGTCTCCACAAGGTGGATGCTTGATGATGGAGAGCGCCGTCGAGGCCGGCCCAGGAAGAGGTGGCCAGGCGACCTAGACGCGTACTGCAAGGGTCGGGTAGAGATGGCTCTAGGAAAAGATGTCTGAAAGGATTTGGAGGAGACCTTTGTTCAGCAGTGGGACAGTGTAAGCTAATTTTAAAAAATCTTCCTTTTCTTTTATTCTTTCTTAAAAAAATATTACGTAACCGTTGTATCAAGTACTTAGGTACACGTCTGAAAGGAACAAAAACAGCTGTAAAATACCTAATGCATAAATAATGAATGATCATTATTTTATAAGATAAATATTAAAACGCAAACTTTCTACTTAAAGTTTCCACTAAGAATATTTGTGAAACGGTGGCTGTTCCAGTGTTCATTGTATTCAGAGAGAACTTATTTAGAAATATACTACATTAAAATCTTCTTTATATCTAAGTGGACAAAAAGTAAGACCGGAGGTGGTTCTAGAAATAGATACGTAATCTGACGGTGACTGCGTTATTAATGTAAATATAGCGCTTGCCTAAGAAAACTTTGTAGCTACATTCAATGGTATGATCATTTCTAAGAATGATGATACCTATTTCAATAATATTGCTGAATTACGAACAATATAATTTAAAACAAAACGAAAAAAGTGGTTTCTCAATGAATCATAAAAGGATCATCTTCGACTATAAGGACAACTTCAAAACAGATCTTTCATAACGAACGCTCTGCATGCCCCTGTGACGTTACGTTTGAACACGCAATTCTCACATTAGGAACCTTACTATATTCTATATCGTAACTCTCTTCAGAACATTATCTACGAATACAACTTTCCATAACAATGTCTTCCAATCAAAACAGGTAAAGACAGAATCAAATGTTTCGCTGACGTACTAATATTACGAAATCTTGTCTCAGAATTTTATTAGCTTTTGAGGTGTAACATTGTTAACAAACAGGTTCTTGTAAATATTTGCCTGTAACAACGTAGAAAAGTGTCCGTATTTACGATAAAAACAATTTAGTAAGTACCTATAGCTATTATCATTTCAGCTCGTTCACTAAATATGACAGCTGAACCTTCTTGAGGTAAAATAAGTCCAAGAAACAATTCTCAATCAACTAGAGAACGTTTCCTTTTTTTTACTGATTTTATTAAAACTTATTTAATCATTAATTATTATGAAGGTACATAATATATGTACTTTAATATGTTCTATAAACACGTTTTGATTGGCTCTAAGAGTAAGTGTATGATTGCATGGCAGGGTACGTAACTAATTTGGTATCTGAATTCCATTGAGAGCAGACAGTTCCTATAAATCAATGTTTAAATTACACAAGTGAAACCAGTTAGCCAATGAAAGGGTACAAGCGTCTTGTACTCTCGACCTTTGAACATCCTCATTCACTGGAGCTGATATTAAAAATCATCAGCAAATGTTTAAGTTTATCGGACGTCGGAGCCGACTGTACTTACTAAGAGAAATTTAACTTCTGTCGTATCGCAAGCTCTTCGCTCTATAGATGAGACAAGCTCGAATATAATTCTGAACAGGTCTAGTACTATATAATATCATATTCAATTATAACTCAAAACCTCAACAAGTAAGAGAGGCGCTATTAATCATAACAAGGTGTCAGTTTGCGCCGATAATTATTTATCAATAAATATTCTCGCATGAATGTACAATTGGATCTCTCTTCGTCAAAGTCAATCACATGTCACTTGAACAAGAAACAATAACGTGGAGAGGTCTCCCAATAAACTCAATGTTAGTACATGTAAACCATGTAGTCATGTGTAAAATATTCACCATTTTGTTCTGAAAATGTTGGAAAGTTCGCGCTAAATTCCGGACAAACATGTCTGTCCATTCTTATCGCTTTACGTCCGTGGCGGACAATGTACAAAGCGCTTGAAGTCGGTCCATCTCATCAGGGCTAGTGCTTACATAGCGCTCGCAGCGGCCCTCCTAAGTCTGTCTGCACTTGTTACAGTTTGTACGCATATAGCGCTGCAGCGCTGCGCGGGGAGGTGCCGCTCTTTTACTATTCAAACTAGCAGAACTTTAATTCCTTTATAATAATATTACCAACAAACAATAACTTGTGGAACACCAGCTGCACAGCTGCACAGAGGCAAGCACTCGTCAGACAGCCGCTGTACAATGAAGTGTTTGCTTTGCAAGCTACAGATAAAAATATTCGAATGTAACGTTCCGATCTACCCGGACTTATGGTTTAATTTACCTCAAAAAGATGTTCAAAATATTCATTTCGTGAAGGAAATTTTATGCAGGACGTAACTCTCGTCGACTATTTTCTTTAAATTCATAAGCTCCGTGTTTTTCCATACGAAGTAACCTGTTCTTAGCAATTCCAATACGCGGGGAAGCTGCCTTGCAAAGTTAGCCATTCCTCTTCTGCATAGAATTTATGTTGGGAAGTAAACAAATGAGCTTTTCAGTCTCTTTTTATTATAGAACTTTTGGTAGGTATGTTCATAAAATAAAATATTCATTCATTTTAATTATTATTGTATTACCCGTCTGATATTTATAGAACCGAAACTTTTGTTTAATCATTAAAATATTTAGGGCAACGAATTATACACGTTGAAGGAGATAATTAAAATAACATGTAAAATGGTTTGTGTTGGCCGCTCGGCTGCAGCGGTCAGTTTTATAGCGTAAAGTTGTGCCTGGCGGGCGGCGCCGGGTTATTGTGCTCAGCGCGCCAAACAACACACATTAGTCATAGCGCCGCAGCCGCAGCCGACACGAGGCAGGCTGCGCACCGGCAGTGTGTGTGTGTGTGCGCCGCTCAGTATTCACGCTAATGGGAGGTGGGACACTGCACACACACTATGCGCATTGTGCATGCCTGTGAGCACTCCTATTAAAATGTGGAGACAGACAAAGAAATGCTAAGCTATTACTCTAAACGTTTTCTACATAAAATTTCGGTTTTGTTTCTTTACCGACTAGCACATATCGACATTTTCAGCTCTATTTACAATAATGCATTTTTGTAACACCAAGTGTTAAGCACTAACTGCATGCTCCTCGTATCCGCACACAAACAACGCTCAGCCCAGCTATGCATCGTTTGACTCCAACCGTCGGTATTCGTAGGAGGTCGCGAGCTGACGCAAGAGGTCGCAAACATACGCAAGTGCGCCGAGAGCGGTCGAGGGCCTGCCTTTGCACTGCCGGGATGTACCGCCTCAAAGGAAATCACAATTGAAGCGGAGTACGCAATTAGATGGATTAAGTACGCGGAAAAATTTCAATGATCTGCTCTTATTCAGGTCGGTGAGCAATTTTAATCATGCCTTGTACGTCGCTTGAGTGAAGTCAAATAGAATTATTAGTATTCATTCATCGCTCCGTAGTAAATTTGTCAGGCGAAGAGGTAACAAAAATCAGTAACCAGATAGTTTCATGCAGCTTCTTATATTTATTGCAGTTTCAGCTTAGCTCCTTAATTAATCAATACCATAGGTAGGTACATCCTTATGTACAGACGCCAGCACATCAAGCTATCCCTAACTGTCAAATTTTCTCAATTAAAAATGAACCTTATGTCTTTGCAATAAAGTTGAAATACTATCAAAGAAATTTGACAGATTGTGGTAACTTGATGTGCTGGCCTCTGTACCTACGTGGCTCATAATTCATTCTGACATTGATTCGCTATTTACGAGACAGGGCTCATAGTACTCGGCAAACTTCTCTACTTCGCCGTTCCGTCGACATTAGCGCACACTGAGCCTGCTACAAGCGTCAAGTCGCCGTCAGTGGCAGCGAGCCGCCCGGCGCCCGTGCGCGCGCTCGTAGCACGCAATCTCGTCGAATGCTCCGCCATCCATAAAGCCTCGTTTTGCAGACGAGACAGATTGGCCGGATTAGTGTGCGCGATCGATTTTGTTTGTACGATGGTGGAACAGAACCCTTCATGTGGAAGTCCGACCCGCATTTGGCAGATTTTTTTAAATACATTTACTTAGCACAGTACCAAATATTTGCGTTAACTCTATATTCTCATTGCAATGTAGGCTTGCACTAAAATGAAAAAGATTTTATTTAATAGATGATTGTTATTACCTGATTTTAGTCACCCTTTAGAACTATTTGTTCTGCAAGGCATTTAAAACAAACAAAATAAATTAAATTAAAAACTCTATCAAACTTTACTTATTGCACTTGGCAGCTGGCGCCCGCTGGTAGCAGCGCTCATGAAGCCTAATGACTCCTGCGTGTCGGGTCCGTAGGGGTGGCAAGGCCGGGTCAGCGGGACTGCCCGAAAGGGTTAGCGTTTCCCCGGAATGCAAAGGGCTATGGAAGGAACTTGGATGGCTTATACTCCCTGCCGCTCCACACAGAACGGGAAGAGTCATTTGATGGTTTCCCATTTAAAAAAATAGGGGGTGGCAAGGATCATTTCAATCAGTTGAGTTAGTGATCAGTCATTATGCATTCGAGTAAATAAATAAATAATAATAAAATAAAATAAAATAGCCTTTTATTTCTTGCTTAAGCTTACATTAAAATAATATAAATACTGCATGCAATCTAAATAATTTTCCAAAATTTCAATTTCGAGCAATCTAAATAATTTTCCAAAATTTCAATTTCGAGCAATCTCATTAAAATTTACTTTTATTCATTCATTCATTCATATTCATATATTTATTTGCATTCCATAATGTGTGAAGATCTTATAATAGGCTTAAAGCTAAGGAACAATTACGGACCCTGTAGGGCACAGCAAAAAGTATAAAATTTAAATGTTTGAAATAAAATTAATACATAATAAATTAACAATTTTAAACATGTTCTTAATATTACTTGACTTAATTATAATTATTATATTTCATTTGAGATCAATTATTTGAGATCAGTAATAACATAACATTCTTTTGTAACATAAATCATAACATTTACTAAAATAATAATAATATAATACTCAACTATGTATGTATGAATGAGTGTGACTTCTAAAACTACTAACAATGTATGGTGTCTGTTTGTGTGAAGTATATTTGTTTGTCATGTATGTATTCGTTTATAGAGTAGTATGCTTTTTTAATTAATAAATCCTTAAGCTTTTTTGTAAAAGTTGTATCGCTAGTTTCATTTTTTATTGTATCTGGCAGTTTATTAAATATTTTTATTGACATTACATAAGGACTACTTGAATGTAACTTCGTACGCGAAGAGGGTGGCATTAACATATTTTTTTATCTGACAGATCGGTCGCTATGTTTATCACCACGGGTTGTAAAAAAGTTCTTGTATTTTCTTACAAATTTGCATATTTCCAGGATATAGATAGATGGTAAGGTGAGTATTTTGTGTTTTATAAAAAGGGGCTTGCAGCTATCGGTTTGTTCTAGGTTAACAATAATTCGAATTAATTTCTTTTGGAGAATGAAAAGTGAAGGCGCGTCTGTGCTATTTCCCCACATTATAATACCATAGCTGAGCCATGCATGAGCGTAGGCGTAGTAGGTGGTAAGTGCAGTTTGCAAGTCGGTAGTTGTTTTGACTTCTCGAAGTGCATATGAAAATTTCGATAGTTTTGAACGTACTTTTTTATATGGGGCTTCCAAGAAATGTGTGTGTCTACTGTGAGTCCTAATAGCGTAAAGTCATTAACTACTTCAATTTTTGTGTCATTTGTTGAGAAGTTGACTGGTAATGGGGATTTTTGATAAGGGTAGAAAGTTATTAGTTTAGTTTTTTTATAATTGATTTCCAGATTGTGCTCGTCCATCCATTTGGTTGTTTTGTTGAAAATCGTGTTTAGTTGATTATTTATATCACTATTTGTTTGGCATGTGGTAAGAAGAGATATATCGTCTGCAAACAGCACACATGGTTCATCCATTATTTTGGGAAGATCATTGATGTAAATGATGAATAGGAGACATCCAATGACACTGCCCTGAGGTATTGATGCATTTATTATCTTCTTATCAGATCTAACATGAATTATTTGTTTTTTGTCCTGGTCGAAATGTTCTATTTGTACATATTGTTCTCTATCTTTTAAGTATGATGCAAACCACTGATGTGTAGTTCCACGAATTCCAATTCCGTATTACTTATCAAGTAAAATTTTAAACTGTACTTTGTCATACGCCTTGGTCATATCCAAAAATATGCCAACCGGATATTTTTTATCATTTAGCATATTTAAAACTTGTTGCATATATTTATAGACAGCTAGGGTTGTTGATCGATGTCTCCGGAAACCATTTTGACCTTCGTCAAAGATTTTATATCTTTCGCAAAAGCTTCACACATAGCCTTTTCATAGATTTTTGAAGCCGTAGGTAGGAGAGCTATTGGTCGGTAATTATTGGGGTCAGTTTTAGAGTTTTTCTTGAACAATGGTTTTATAACAGCCTTTTTCAGTTTATCAGGATAAGTACCTTCTTCAAATGATTGATTTATTAAAAAACAAAAAGGTACAGCAAGCTCATTTGCACATTATCTAATCAGGGAAGGCGTTAGTTTATCTATGCCGTGACTTTTTTGTTTTTTAAATTTTTAATGAGTTTATGCGTTTCGCGATAGTCTAAAGGTCTAAGAAATAATGAATTTTCAGAGGGATTGAGTACAGGCTGAACTTTGGCGTCACTGCCGACGGGGCGAGCGGCCCCTTCACCAATTGAGGCAAAAAAGTTATTAAATTGGTTTACGATTTGTTTTGGATCTGAAACTAAAGTATTATCAATTTCTAATTGAATATTATGCTTATCAGTACGTATTTTTTTGTTGGTACGTTCGTTCACTATGTTCCACATAGCCTTAACTTTGTTTTGGGACCTTTTTTATTTTCTTAATGTAATGCTGCTTTTTAGACGTTATCACTGACTGCTTTAGTATTTTCTCGTACCTATTTTCTATAGTATTTTTTTATAATTGAATTGTCAGACTTAATACTTAAAATTTTCAATAACCTTTTGTTTGTGCATGAGATCTTTATACCTTTAGATAGCCAATATTTCTTAAAGTGGGTTTTTAATTTAGTTTTTATTTTCGGTATAGTTTCGTTTAGAATATTTGTTAAACAGCTAATAAAAACATTGTAATTTTGATTTGTATCGTTATTTTCTAAAATAATATCCTTCCAGTCAATTGACTTTAATACAGATTTGAAGTTTTCAATGTTAGTTTTGTTATATAGGCGTTTTTCAGCATACCAAGTGGTTTGCTTCGGTCGTTCCGGTGTTTTAAAGTTTATAGTTGTGCCACAATGATCTGAAAAACCCAGTTCTTCTACAGATGTATATAAATCTCCGTTTTTAAAGTTTGCAAATATTAGGTCTAGGCACGTCGAAGCTGTTTGTGTTATATGTGTGGGATGTTTTATGTGTTGTGTGTATTTGTATTCGGACATAAGGTCTAAGAAAGCGTTAACTTTTGAGTTATTTCTGAGAATATCGATATTAAAGTCACCGCCGATGACTATGTTTAGTTTTTTGTATTTGTTGTTTATATACGATAGTATTTGTTTGAGTTTGTTATAGAAAATATTTTCCTCTCTTTTTAGAACATCATTCATTATAATTATTATAAGTTGAAATATAATAAAATCACAACATATTATAATGAAGGTATTACTATTAATATTAAATTATTTTTATTGTTTTATACATTAATTTTATTTTATTATGATAGATTTAATTTTTATTATTTTATTTTGTTAAATATTTCAGTTAATTAGCAAGAAACCCTCTTAGTAGAAGGTGAAGGCCTCCTCCAGAGATGACCAACGGTCTCTATCTTCTGCTGTACGCATCCAGCGAGTGCCGGCGACTTTCACAATGTCATCAGCCCGCGAGCTATGGGCCTTCCTCTTTTTCTTTGGCCTGATGGGCCTGGCCAAGACGTTATTCTTAAAGTCCAGCGGTCGTCTTTGAGCCTTGCAATATGCCCAGCCCAACGCCATTTTAACTTTAGTGAGTAGTTGAGAGTATCTATTACTTTTGTTATTTGTCTTATACGATGATGAGGTATCTTTTGAATTCTTCGTACTTTCATGATACTCCTTTCCATACTCCTTTGAAATGTGGTTATCTTTGTTTTTATTCGACGCGTAAATTTCCATGTCTGGCAAGCATATGTCAATGAAGGCAGTAGGCAGGTATCCATGACTCTTTTCTTTGTTCTAATAGGCATGCCACTTTTAAGTATTTCTTTAAGACTCCAAAACTTGTTCCACGTATTTTTTACTCTTCTTTCAACTTCCAACTCGTTATTTTGTCTATCAAAAGAAATCTGTTTTCCGAGGTAGATGTAGCTGTTGACATAATTAAATGTTGTGTTTTCAACGTATATGGGTGCTTCTGTATGATTTGTCATGATGTTTGTCTTACTTAAGTTTATCTCCAGTCCCACCTTTCTGCTTTCTATGTACAGTGAGTTCACCATAGACTGCAACTGTTCAGTATCCTCAGAGAGCAAGACTATGTCGTCCGCAAATCGTAAATGGTTTATGTACTTGCCATTCATGTTTAAACCAATTTTACTCCAGTCTAGTTTGCTCATTATTGATTCCAGCACAGCTATGAAGATCGTAGGAGATAGAGGGTCTGTCTCACGCCTCTCTTTATATGTATGTGTGGTCCGGCTGTTTCTAGGTTTATTCTGCTGGTGTTGTTATATAGATGTTTTAACACTTTTATGTATTCAATCTCTACTTCCTGGGAATGTAGAGCTTCCCATATCGCTGCATGAAAAATACTGTCAAAAGCTTTTTTATAGTCTATGAAGATTATGTATAGTGGTTTTTGGAATTCCTGGTACTTCTCAATCAGCATTTCTAGTGTGTGGATGTGATCCACAGTAGAGTAGCCTCTTCGAAAACCGGCCTGCTCAATAGGTTGATGTTTTTCGATTGATTTTCTTATTCTTTTTTCTATAAGAGATGAAAATAATTTATATACTGTGGGCAGTAGACTGATCGGTCTGTAATTGCTTATATTGTTAGGTTCACCTTTTTTGTAGAGCAAAATTATGTCTGACTCAGACCATTGTTTAGGGGTGTATGAAGAATGCAACACCATGTTAAACAGACGCGCTAGTGGAGTTGCTAGATGTGTGAGTCCCATTTTTAAGGCTTCGTTTGTGATCTTATCAGGACCGGGGCTCTTCTCTACCTTGAGTGAGTTAACTCCTCTGATTACTTCTATTTCATCTATTTCTTAATTCCTGTAGAAGGCTGTTGCTATTTGTAATATTTCTGACCTGTTCTGTGTTGTATTTGTTGGCCCTTGAAGTCCTTCGATCCATGTTTTGTGTGATCTTAGCTCTTTGTATGCTCTCTTGAAACTGCCGGTAGAATTGAGGTGTTTTTCAATAGTTCGTGAACGATGACTTTTATAGTCATCTCCTAAATAATAATTTTGCTTTTCTATACAGTTTGAACAGTAAGACGATAAGTTAGAAAGTTACAGTTGGTGGCCCACACACGGTTGGTGGTCACTCCTCAACAAGGAGTGACACTCGTGCTGGAGAGCGTCCTGTGCGAGGTGCGAGTGCTATGGCACCGCTGTGTGGTTTACGATTAGAGTAGTAGCTCCGTTGTTATTGCTAATCAAAGTATATTATTTTATTTAAATTCAGTGTTTGTTGGCCGCCTTGTAGGCTAAGATGGTTAAACCACTTACTTTTAATAAAAAAAAAACGGTCAAGAACGATTCGGACTCGCGCACCGAGACATGCGTATCATCGTTGATGATTTCTGAAAAAGTGTAGTATTTAGAGACATCGTTTTATTTCTTTAGCGTTAGTTCTGGCGTTAATAGCGAGATGTCTAGCTGTTGCAGACGGATATACAGACAGACGGAGTCGCACCATACCCTTAGAGTGAGGCCCCATTAGTGCGTTGCGGCGCGTCGTCGCAAGGGAACAAAGCATTGTTTGCCACCCCTGCCTTGCGTTGACGCTGCGACACCGCAACACAAGAGGGTTTGCACGCTGTCGGAGCAGCGTCTTTGTTCAGCCTTCGCAATGGATACAAACGTGTTCTTTTATTATTTTTTATTTTCCCATATAATGGGTCTTTCTTGAACCAAGGATATGAGAAAATCTATATCAATGTCCTGCTCACTCATGGTAAGATAAAAAATGTCCTTACGCTCGTCTAGCTTCCTCTTCTAGCAGTGGATCACTGTCCGCTGTCGCAGCGGAGCTCCGACAACGCAGCGCATCGCCCTCAATCCCGCTTCGTCTCTTGTCCGTCAATCCGCTCAATCGTCGTGGGCGACGACGCAACGGTCTAATGGGGCATGTCATAAAAAAAATATGGAAAACGACTCAGCGACGATGCAACGCAGCGCAACGCACTAATGGGGCCTGGCGCTTATGGTGCGACTCTGTCTGTCTGTTTGTAAAATGATAAAAATGGTAAAAAGGAAACCTTTTCTTTATACCATTTTGGTACGGAACCCTAACAAATTGAAATGCAATCCTAGTCAGACTTATGACACTAAACTAGGATTGAATTTATTATTTTTAACGAAGTAATAGAACTGGTGGAATCTATCAACTGCTCTACATTTACAGGACACGTATGTCATATATGTATGTCGACGCTGTCAACGAATGGTAATGAATGTTCTCCTCTTCCCGGGCCCTACACCGGGCCGACGGGTTGCTTGTGATTTTTCTGTAAGCGAGGTGTTTTTATTGATTTGAATGTAACGTGTACCGCAACGTTACGGCAGCGGCTCGTGAAGTATTGACGCTATCGATGCTTCGCTGTTTTTCCACAGGTTTTCCTGTTTTGATACCACCCACACCTCAGAGGTGGGTGGGAGGGATTACTCCCACTTGATGTAATTATTATGATACTCTATTTCCTCTATAAATTACGAAACATGAGATGAACGTATCGATATCCTTATACCGCTAACTCAATCGTGATTCAGTGTATTAATCAGTACGCAACGCGGCATGCCTGAGAGATATTCCTCAACAGCATGTGAAGCTAAGTTGGAGGCCCAGGGCAGCTTATAAACTATGACACCAGGTTAGTCAGTAACCACTCGAATAAGAAGACGCAGGCAGACTCGTTTGTCATTCGGGAAGTACTCATCCATGTAATGAGCAACTGTTATGTGCAATCCAGTAGGTAAGATATATCATTACTGCTTAAGCAAATGCCAAAAACTGTTGTATTCATTTTATGTTTGATATTCTCGTCTCCAAGCAATAACCACAAACAGTATCTACGGACCAAAACCAGCTTTTTATGCGTAAAGCGTAAAAACATCTATTATACTTGAGGCAACGATCACTTCACTCATAAACTGCCCGCATCTTACGATCTCGGAACACCATGGACAATGTTATTTCCGCTACAAAGTGCGGTGCTATAAATCTGCGGGGCTATTTCCCGCGCAATGGGCAAGGGTGGGCAAGTGTAGGCGAGGGTGGACAAAGTGCCTGTATCGAGGTATTTGTTACAGCTGCCTATCGGGAGCTGCGTGAGGTGAGAGGTGAAGACAACACAAGGGATGTGTTGTTGCGGGAAGGACTGGATAAATGATGTTGAATGAGTACTGCGAGACAGTGTGTTGACAAATGTATTTGAATCTAATGTTGGTATTATTTTCCAGATAGAAGTTCTAAAAGAATATCATGAAATTAAGGTTGTACACATGTTTGTAGATTTTTGTTTGATAGAAGAGCTCGTTGAATCCAAGGTCATAGTTCTCATTTGTAAAGTTATCAAGAAAACAAATATTATGTTGTCAGTTCCAGTTATATTATTCATAGTACCTATGATCATGTCAAGTATCTTGCAAGAAATCACTGAAGTAACTCCTAATCAGCCAACTATTCAAAAAAATTTCAAAATCATAGTCAAATCATTTATGTATTTCAAATAGGCACAAGAAAGGCACTTTTGAACGTCAAAAATAAACAAGAAATAGAACTGATTCTAGTCGCCCCTTCAAAAAGGTAGTTTCGTGTGGAGAAGAATGGTTAAAATGTTTTACAATGTTTTGTATACATTAAATTATAACATTATATGTGAAGAATATGCACCCAGAATAAAAACAATACACCACAAAACACACAATACAACAGCAATAGCAGGTAAACTTAATTATGTCATAAGTACATGGTGCTCACATAATATTTAGAAACGTTCTAAAAGTTAATAATAATAAATTAATCAATGTGTGAGAAGTTATTCCAATATAATAAAATAATATGGCACAAATTATAAATTATTGCCTAATTTACTTAGCAACCAGATTGATTTTGTCTAGACACTAGATTGTCCTGTGGAGCAGGACCAGCATGTTTCCAAGCATCCTTATCTTTGATATAATCCTCTAATTTGTAATAAGCTTGTTTACAAAGTGTACTTTAAATATGAGTTTTAAATTTTCTTTCATTTAATTGCAGTTTGTTATCAAGGTATTTTGTTGTAATATTTAACACAGAACCCTATAAAAGATGTATGTACTTTTGACAATCTGAAAAATGGTTGAACTATTTTATATTTATTTCTAGTATTAAAGTTATGCCTATCTCCTATTTTGTTAAAAAGATGTCTATTTTTTCTTACATACATAATGTTTTCATAAATGAATTGGCAAGGTACCGTCATAAATTATTAATCCTTTTAAATAGTTCCCTAAGCGATTCGCGGTGACGTAGATTGTAAATAGCTCTGATCGCTCGCTTTAGCAAAATAAAAATGGATTCAATGTCAGCAGCCCGACCCCACAGTGAAATTGAAATTGTTTATCGAAAAATTGATTAGTAAGTATAAATGTTTACAAAATATAGTGCTATAAAACTAGAGGTATATAATAATAGGGTTCTACCTGAACTAGGAATAAACCTGTATCACACAACACAACCTTGTCGTATACTTGTGAGATGATGCACAAATTTAAAATTTATCGGGAAAAGCTTATATTCAAGACTAGCTAATATATGTATTTAATAAGGTACCGGAAAGTTTAAAATCCAAGCTGACAAATTGTGAATCGATTGACCCTGTAATAATACTATGCTTGACGTAAATGAGAAGTAGTAACCTACTAATAATACTTAAGCATAACTACATGACTATAATACAAAAATTATTGGGAAAATTGATTTGATTTTAATGCATGCCTAATAACCAGTGAAACCACACCCGTGGAAACCTCTTCGGGTCGCGAAGCACGCCTGCGTTCTCAGCGTATTCATTAGGTCTCTAGGGACAAGTGAAGAATATGATGCGCGACTGACCGCTGATCGTGAACGTCATGTATTGTCTCGCGAGTCAGAGACGTTCACGGAAAGAGAATTACGCTTGAGTTCCAAGCGTATCTACGCATCGACTTCTAGGTCTCTAGAGACAAGTGGGGAACGTGATGCGCGACTGACCGCTGATCGTGAACGTCATGTATTGTCTCGCGAGTCGGAGACGTTCACGGAAAGAGAATTACGCTTGAGTTCCAAGCGTATCTACGCATCGACTTCTAGGTCTCTAGAGACAAGTGGGTCACGTGATGTGCGACTGACCGCTGATCGTGAACGTCATGTATTGTCTCGCGAGTCAGAGACGTTCACGGAAAGAGAATTACGCTTGAGTTCCAAGCGTATCTACGCATCGACTTCTAGGTCTCTAGAGACAAGTGGGGAACGTGATGCGCGACTGACCGCTGATCGTGAACGTCATGTATTGTCTCGCGAGTCGGAGACGTTCACGGAAAGAGAATTACGCTTGAGTTCCAAGCGTATCTACGCATCGACTTCTAGGTCTCTAGAGACAAGTGGGTCACGTGATGTGCGACTGACCGCTGATCGTGAACGTCATGTATTGTCTCGCGAGTCGGAGACGTTCACGGATACAGAATTGTGCCTGAGTTCCAACCGTATCTACGCATTGACTTCTAGGTCTCTAGAGACAAAGGGGGGAATATAATAATGCGGTTACCAAAATGAAAACGATGACAAATGGACTGTATGTTTTGGTGGTTGTTGGAATGAAATAAAACTAAAGCTCAGTGTGATAAAAGATTTAAATGGGAAAAATAACATAAGTGGCGACCCCGTTGTCGCTGGCATAAGCAACAGGGTCCGCGTACGAAGTCGCGGGCAGAAGCTAGTTTGAAATAAATGCTTTGAGTTTGTCACGAATGTCGCCAGTGTCCCGAGTGTCATGACATCGTATTTCTATGCATGACACGCCAGCCGTAATGTGGTCTGCAGCCCGTGGTTTATGGTTACAACTCTAGGCATGTGTACTAATCCACACAGAGTGCATTTTTTCTCAGAATTTATTCAGATTCAAAGTTAGAAATCTAAAAGTCTCGCTTGAAGAACGTTCGTAATAATGAGACTCGCATTACTTTAATATTCTTGCTCTGAAGTCTCATTTTTCATCGTATATTTGAAAATAATGTAAAAATATCAAATAAAATATTTATTTCGCAACACGAACTGTTTCGCAAACTAAGATTGATGAGATTCAGTACAAAATATTTTTAAAACAGCGACTCGTTGAATTTTTTTACTAAGTAGGTATTTCCAATTTAGTCTGACATGATCGAATTAAGCATTAATGAAATATATTCTGAGTAAGAAAATATTCGTAATGTAGGTATTACTCGTGGTGCGCGTGATAAAAGTTTAGCAGCTAGGGAGACAGGCAGCTGCGTCAAGTATTAAAATAATCATCACTTTTGTTGCTGTACCAGCACCACCTGACGAACGCTGGATGTCGCGGCACTAGTCTCATAATAATATTTGAACATAACCAATTTGATTAAAATAATGAAAAACAAATCCTTACCGCTCTGTTACTCCTGGACGTACCTGAAAATAGACAAAGTATTCATACATTTAAGGGTGATGTTCAGGTTATCAGATAACCCAGATCATTACCCACGTGTCAGTAAGCCATTAATGGAGCAGTTAGTGAATACTAGAGACTTTGGTAACGGCTTGTGTTTCCATAAACATGCGGGTCGCTGCGGGGCACATCATTGCTAAGATAAGGTTCGGATCTGCCGCCATTTGTTATAATGTAGTGCTAAACAGTACGAGTAAGGTAAGTGGACCGAGTACTAGGAATATTTTATTCTTATTGATTATATATTATGATCAATAAGTTGAAGAATGCTTAATGCAGTGCCCTAGATATTAGTGCCCTGGATACATATTGGAAAAATATAACACAAATAAGCCGTGCAGTACAATACGACGTGGTTGTAAGCGTCTGGACATGGTGCGCATGCGTACTGTAATGTACGTACAGTTATATGAATTAGTTTGTAAGTTAGATTTAAGGAGTAGGTACATGAGAGTAGTGTTATTACCTATAGCTCTGCGGTGGAACACTCGACTTTTATTAATAGCCCTCGAACATTACACCATAATGTATATCAAGAGCGGCTTATTCCAAGTTGCGTTCCATCATGATGGAGTTATTCCGCTATTGTGCTATCTCACGTTAATTGAATTTAATAATAATTTGTTTTTTTTTCACATAAACAAAACTTTGTCAACAAGTAAACTTAAGTTTAAATAATTATTCTAAAAACAGATTGGATACAAAAGGTAGGTAGTCAGGTCGAAAGTCCAATAAGAATAATACCTACATATATGTATGTCCCTCAAACTAGGCAAATCTTGAATCTTGGGAGTCATGTTTTCGCTTTACATTAAGGTCGAGCGACTTTTGTGAGTACTGTGAAGGTCAGGGGAGCTTCACAGAGCTGAGAGGGGGCTCAGTGGTAGAGCTCGTGTTGTGTGTGTTGTAGGGATTTGCTATGATATAAATACAAACACACGTACAACGAATAATCAAATATATCGCTTTATATCGCGAATACAACCGCCAAGCCCCACGGCTAGTGACAAAGTCCGTTTTCTTTTATAAAAATCTATCCAACTATTCTATTCATATTTCAAAGGTCAGATATATGCCAGCCATGTTCAACATAAGGTTTAACTTAGGCTCTACAGTACACCCAGTGATTGATTTTGAATTCTAGAAATGTCAAAATACATTTTATTTACTCATGGTATGAAAAACGTTGTGTAAGTCGTGGCGTGTCATGCGTGATAGTGTACCTACTATATAATTATGTGGATAAAAATAGAATGCGAGCGTGTGCGTTGAGATGAGAGGGTAGTTGCCGTCAGGTGGATAGAAAACGATGCAATGAAATGAGTAGATCTTCTAGTAACTAAGTCTTCAACAGCCTCATACTGTTGTTCAATTATCTACGCCGATTAATCGATTAAACTTTTACCCTGTAAGCATCTTATTTATTTTATTATTAATTTTCGTATTTGTTTTATTATTAATTATTGTGTACAAATGTGAGCTTAACATAATGAGAGGATTTTGTTCCGTCGTGGGGTACCTTGGTGTGCTTTTTTAGTACGGATCGAAGCACAAACAAATCGAAAGCCTTACAGTAAGTAGGTACTAGGTACTACTAGTAGGTAAAGCTAGATGAGGCGACTGAAATAGGTCTATAATAATATAAAATAATAATAAATAAATAATATTAGAAATATAACTCTAACGATAAATCGTTAAAGTTATATATTTTAGAGTTATAATAACGATTTGTCGTTAGAGTTGTAATTTACTACACTACACTAAACTAGACACTACTAGTGTGCAAGACTTATTTCAACTCAGAAAGTATTTTGGTTTTGAAAATGTATTTTCACTCTGGATAAGTCCCATCAACCATTTCCGAAGCTACCATTCAAGTGAGAAATCTATAATTTAGCCTAAGCCGTCGTCTATACGTGCGGCTTAAGTGTAACTGTCGCTTGGCCGCAAAGTGTCGCTTAGCCGATATTAATTTATGAGCGCGATAAGCAACGCTCGCCGTTGTGAACTCGCCCCAATATTAATCATATTCGGACGACTTAGACTCTGCCATTCTAGCCAGAGCTTGCTTTTTGCTTAAGAACCCAATTTATTGATGTTCACTTGTGTATTCATTGGCAAGAGTGGGCGTCGGCGCTTCATAGTGTCGCTGCGTGACACGCCGGTGTCCTCTGAAGGGAATGGCACAGGTGTAGAGTGTACACCCACACAGGCACACGAGCGGACTGGTCTGTGCTTTGATGTAAAACGACGTGTGATATTACACAACTTGGTAATACATAGTCATTATACGTAAACAAGTACTTTACATATTTAGAAAGCTGTTTCTGAAATTGGGTCTCAATTTTCATACAAATTTTATTGGAGTCTAGACCGGCCTAAATGATACTTACGTGTAGTCCAATCTGTACCAATCAAGTGTATAAGTGGGAGCTGTAGGTACCTACCCCATACAATCTATACCAGACGGGGCCATCACATGTGCGGTGCAGGGCCAGGTCTGCCGGTCCAGCCGGCCAGCCCTACGTGGTCGCCTGATGCGGCGGCCGCTTTTCATAGTCCTAGGGTGCCACTGGGAATACTACACAATTGCGCGCTCGTGCAGATTTGTGAGATGCTTTGCGTAAACAAACAGAGTTCCAGATTCATTTTTATGTGTTAAGGTTCAAACATGTATAATACCTATAACTAGTACAGATGTAATAGATTTAAAAGTGATACCTACTCCTGCTACTGTTCATATCTTAGAGCATTTATAGGTTAAATGCTCTAAGGTACATGTAGGAAGCAGCGACTCATTAGTCCAGTCATTATAGTATGTTCACCTCGGAATTCGAGATACCCAGCTGTAAGTCTGTAAATACTTAGATATTGACACCCTAAAAGTTGTCTCAAAACCTACATATGGTAGTGTTTTTTGCTATTTGTATTTATTATCAATATTGTAGAATACAAAATTCTCTACAAATTTAGTTTACATTTTTTTTTATACGGTGAACCGTTTTCGAGATAGGGCGGAGAGCGCGCGGTCTCAGCATCACTTCAGGTCAACCGGTGCCTTACCGCCACTATCGTGGCGTGCCCTGCGCTGGGTTGCGACAGTCACTGCTTCCAGGCCGCCATGAGATCGCGCCGGAGGTCCGTCCGCTCCGCCGCAATTTGCTGCGGAAACGGAGTTTCCCCTCTTTGAGGAGTGGCTAGAGAGGCGTCACGGCGCCCTCACCTTCCGCCTGACGCAGGTCCTCACCGGACATGGATGTTTCGGGAGGTTCCTGCACATCATTAGGCGGGAGGAAACGCCCGGGTGTCACCACTGCGAGGATCGCCCAGAGGACACAGTAGAGCACACGGTGCAAACCTGCCCCGCTTGGGCGGAGCACCGCCGTGTCCTTGTAGAGGCGATCGGCGGCGGCGACCTCCCGCGCCCGGCCCTGGTGCAAGCCATGGTCCGGGGCGAGAGGGAGTGGGAGGCAGTCACCTCCTTCTGCGAAAAAGTAATGCTCGCGAAGGAGGTGGCGGGATGGGAGAGAGAAAGGTCCTCCCATCCCAGCCGCCGCGGGAGACGCTCCGGGCGTCGGGAGCCACGTGACGACTCCCGGCCACGTAGGCGCGGGCCTGCGGGCGGTGAGTAATGGGTGACTCACCGTCCGATCAGCACCAGACCCGTGCCGTACGGCGCGTATATGTTTCACGCGCGCCTCAAAGAGATGTCAGCATATGAAGGGGCCCCTTCAGGGCCAAGCCTGCCGGGTAAGCGGGATTGTCCGAAAGGGTTACCGCTACCCCGGAACATAAAGGGCTACGGAAGGAACATGGATGGGTTTTAGTCAGTAAGAGTCTGACACTCCCTTCCGCTCCACCCAGAGCGGGAGCAGTCATTGGATGATTTCCCAGCCTTAAAAAAAAAAAAAAAGGTCAACCGGTGCCTCCGGTCGATAACGCGCCATATATAGTTGATGAACTATCGATTAATCAATGATGATAAATATTTGTCAATTTTTATTAACTATTATATTATATTTATATCATTTTTAAAAGTTTTACAATTTTCTGCAACTGCAAGAGTGGTTGTGGTTCGCGATGCGGATGCAAGAAAGCGGGTTTGCAATGCTCTTTAGCATGTGGCCAATGTAATGGGCAAGCTTGTCTCAATGCTCTACCATATCAGAGCGACATTAACGAAGATGGAACCTTTGACCCCGAAATCATGGAAGAACTTGAGACAAATGTCGTTGAAGACGATAATGAAGACCAGTTTGAAATTTAACAGCAGCCGGAAGACGACGATGAAGAGGAAGAAGATGATTATAATTATAAAATTAAATTGTAGTTTTTGTACCGTTTATTCCATTTTTTTACGTTTAATAAAAATAAATGATATTTTTTAATAAAAAGATTAATTCATGATTTATTTCTTTTTTTTCATCATGTAAGAAGTTATTAATATTAATTAGGTTAAAATTCAAAGGTAATTCCTATATTTTCATTAACAATTCTGCAATTAAATGGGCAGGTAAGTGTTGTTAAATAAACTAATACTGAATAAAAAGTGGATAGGTGAGGAAAAAAATGATAAAATATATTATAATAGTTAATAAAAATTTACAAATATTTATAATCATTGATTTATCGATAGTTCATCAACTATGTATATATATGTGGCGCGTTTTCGACCGGAGGCACCGGTTGACCTGTAGTGATGCTGTGAACGCGCGCTCTCCGCCCTCTATATCGAAAACGGTTCACCGTATAAAAAAAATATTGAACAAAATTTGTCGAGAATTTTGTATTCTATAATATCTATACATATAATAAAACAGTAAAAAAACTGTGTCTGTACATTGAATATATTAAAAAAATAATAATTGAGGGGGGTTTAGAAACAGTAATAGAGAATGAATCCAAAAAAAAAAAATTGTCTGTTTGTCTGTATGTCTGTTTGTCTGTTTGTTTGTACACGCTAATCTTCGGAACTACTGGACGGATTGGAATGATTTTTTTTTTGTTGTATAGGTATTAAGTCTGGGCAACACATAGGCTATAATTTATCTTGGAAACTTGAACACCTGATGCAGAACCGCAACAGACCAGCTAAACTATAAGAGATACAAAAATGATACCTTAGCAAAAATTGTTCCACGTGATTAGCATTTTCTGCTGAGAGAATAAATTTGAAGATCTGGAACACCTGATGTGGAACTCCAAGAGCCCAGCTACACTGTAACATATATAGGAATGACAACTTAGCAAAAGTTGTTCGGTCTGATGGGCATTTCCTGTTGACTTATAAAAATCGAAGATCTGGAACACCTGTTGTGGAACTCCAAGAGCCTAGCTACACTATAACATTATATAGGAATGACGTCTTAGCAAAAGTTGTTCGGTCTGATGGGCATTTCCTGTTGACTTATAAAAATCGAAGATCTGGAACACCTGTTGTGGAACTCCAAGAGCCTAGCTACACCATAACATACCTTATACTATTGCATACTTTTATAAGAATGACGTCTTAGCGAAAGTTGTTCAGCCTGATGAGCACTCTCTGTTGATGTATAAAGATTGAAGATCTGGAACACCTGTTGTGGAACTCCAAGAGCCTAGCTACACCATAACACATATAGGAATAACGTCTTAGCACAAGTTGTTCAATCTGATGAGCACTCTCTGTTGACTTATAAAAATCGAAGATCTGGAACACCTGTTGTGGAACTCCAAGAGCCTAGCTAGAACATAACACATATAGGAATGACGTCTTTGACGTCTTTGTTGTTCAATATGATGGGCATTTCCTGTTGACTTATAAAAATCGAAGATCAGAAACATCTGATGTGGAAATCAAAGCTATCACTAATTTTACTGTGTAATTATAAAATAACATAAACTGGGAGTACCTGCACGCGGTGAAGGCGGTAACAGTTTAGGACTGATTTTCGATGACGATGGTATATCATTGAAAATTTGACTCTACTGGCCAAAACTCCTATTTATTTTTTTATTTTATCGTATGAATATGCCTTCGGGCTTATGTTGTTTGAGTGTTTAATTTCCTTATCCATTTATCTTCGTGACACTGTAGCCTACCCGGTAACGCAGGGGAGCAGTCATTTTAATTTAGATTTTTATTGATCAGGTATCTTCACAATAAAACTATGACCATGCCTAGAAAGAGGTCAAATCTTTCCCAATGTTCCAAGAGAGCTAAAAGATTGAGGATCATAAGATCCCAAGAATCTACCGAAGAGCGTCAGGAGAGACTTGATGTTGTTCGAGAACATAAGGCTGCAACTCGCTCCGTGGAAACCTCTTCGGGTCGTGAAGCACGCCTGCGTTCTCAGCGTATTCATTAGGTCTCTAGAGACCAGTGAAGAATATGATGCGCGACTGACCGCTGATCGTGAACGTCATGTATTGTCTCGCGAGTCAGAGACGTTCACGGAAAGAGAATTACGCTTGAGTTCCAAGCGTATCTACGCATCGACTTCTAGGTCTCTAGAGGAGGAATATAATAATGCGGTTACCAAAATGAAAACGATGACAAATGGACTGTATGTTTTGGTGGTTGTTGGAATGAAATAAAACTAAAGCTCAGTGTGATAAAAGATTTAAATGGGAAAAATGATAAAAAATAACATAAATGGCGACCCCGTTGTCGCTGGCATAAGCAACAGGGTCCGCGTACGAAGTCGCGGGCAGAAGCTAGTTGATAATAAATACAAATAGCAAAAAACCCATAGGAAATGAGATATTTATAAAGAAAGCACAAAAAACCGATTTTTGTGAACTTTGACCTTGAAATTTAATAGTTGCGTACACCCTACCATATGTATAGGTTTTGAGACAACTTTTAGGGTGTCAATATACAAGTATTTACAGACTTACAGCTGGGTATCTCGAATTCCGAGATTCTTACCTAATTTAAGCTTAAATGACTGGACTACATGTAGTCTTAAAATTAAGGCGTTCTTTAACTACGTGAAAATACTCATGGAGCGGAGTGCGTCCATCTTGGTAGCGTCATCAACACTGAGTAAGCACTAATTATCGTAAATACACAACGAAGGATCGTGTGTGGGCGGGCGTTCGCGATGGTCAGCGCTGGCGCACTATCTCGCAGGGACACTGTTGATTTAGGCCTGTTTGTACCGCACCTGATACATCGCCATCGGCCCTAAACACATCAATTGTGTCCGCCACTTTATGAGGCCGCTCTGTCGTTACCACTGCGATACACCGCCCAACATGTTCCGCCGCACTGGTCGTGGGCTCGGCGCGTGGTGCGGCGGCTGTCAACAAACACAGCCCTTGTATTATATACATTTGGTTACTCATATGTTTTGTTTATGGATTTTAATAGCCTAGTATGAAATAACGACTTGGCGCCTATTTAAAATAGCAGTATTGGTATTTTAAAAGTCAACCAGAGTTATCCAGAACCAATGTCTGAGAAAACGACACAAATAAATCATTATACTATACTGTATAAGAAACGATTATATTATACTAAGCAGACCGTGGGCCAGTGGGCACTCGCGCACTGTGGCGGCTCACACACGCAGGGTTCACAATTAAAACGTCAGCCGAACAGCGCGCGTGTGACGGACATAATTAGCGCTGCCCCATCCCTGTTGTTTTATAATTTATTGTGAGCAGAGCCTGCCATATACCAGCGATAAAAGCCTTCCTTTTACAAAACGGAAAATTTGCATAAAAGATCATTATTCGAGAACACCTAGTTCGGATGCAGGAGCTGCATTCTCCTTTTGATCTCGGACAAAGACCAGTAACGCGATCGCCGAGGAAATCAAATGGCTGAGCTCACGAACTTATCTAATGCGATCCATTCTGAGAGGAGTTCTTGCACAAAAAGATGTCATTCCAACTCGATGAGATTGGTTTTAAAGAGCAATTTGAAGGCACGTAGTAGGCGCGCACGCGCTGGCGATCTAGCGCGCGCCCGCTGTTGTATGAAGTCACATCAGTTAGTAAAGAATAATAAAACACTTCAAAAGGTGAAACTTTCGTCGGCTAACGAGTTTCCTCCTGCCACTACCGCGGTCCAGGCCGCGCTGGTAGACTTTTTCAAAATAAATTGTTGAAGGACTCATCAACTCTTTGCATTGTTATTTTTATGTGGTGTAATAAAGCCTCGCTCGGGCTAATTATTTAATAATGTTATGAGCGTCTATTATACCTACCCTTTCACTGGAAAGCACTACTATACGAAAAAGCGGTTACTAAAAACCATCTCAAATTTTTCATGAAAATAGCTACGTAGAGTTTTGGTTATTCTCATGATAATGAAGTATTAAGCACGGGAGGGAGGTGAGATGATCCACATTCACGTACATGGAGGGTCAATCACGCGCACTGATTACACGGAGCTGTATAAAAGAGTTGAGAGAAAGTGGAACATTTGACATGCAAATGTATTCCGTTGTACATCGTGAGTTAATCCTTGACGAATGCTAAATACGTTAACTCGCGCCCGTGTTCAGGAACCGGGAGAAAAAACGTGTGGGCACCGGACCGGCGGCGGCGGGCGGCTGGCGGCGCGGAGCGCGCGGGCGTGCCTCGCGGCAGTCGCGCGGCGCCCGCCGCACTATCCGCCCGTCCCGCGCTGCACCGCTGCTGGAACCATCGCGCCGCTCCGACCACTCGAGCTCGTCGACTCGTTCAGCCGCGTCCGGAACACCTGTGACGTGATAGTGTTATGGTGGAAGTTTTCGGAATGCTAGTGTGGTGTGAATAAAAGATCGAGGCTACCTCGGAGAGCCGGCACCGTTCGAGGTGGGTCACATGTATTATTTAGGAGATCGTCTGCTGTCGCCGTTCAGCGAGTTATTAAGATAGGCTGCGACGAGCCGCGTGAATGTTTAATGTGACAAGTTGATCAGCGAGTGGGTCCGGGTGGCGGGCGAACCTCGCCGGAGCCAGAGCGATGCGTATCTACTGTCCGAGACAGATAAACGGTTATCCGTCCCCTTACGTCCATTACAGACTCGAGACTACTCGAAAATGTTATTTTGAGAAGTCTTCTTTGTAAAAGCTACCTAAATAGCAACATAATATAAATAGTCTGAAACTGTTTATAATGACAACGGTAAATATGAATTTCTCTAAGAAGCACGCTCTTGTTCTACATAATAATTGATAACTGACTGTGAGCTCGATCACTTGTTTAATATATTACGCGACTTATACTTCCATAGAAATTTTTGATTACTGCAAGAACTCTATATCTGAAACAAAGGCCGAGTGGCGAACAGCGAAAATAAATAACGAGCTCTTTTAAGCTTGAATTACATTACGTAAACATTTCATACATGTTACGAGTACGTTGGCTCTAAAGACATGCCAACCTTTTCAAATTATGAAAATCTTTTGTAAAATTTTACATTCTCACGAGCCTTTAACAAAATATTTTCACTAACAAAACCATGGTTTATTATCCACGAAAAATTTTGCTTCATACACATTCTCGCAAATATTTGGCGTATGCCCAGAATGACGGTAGTTGCGTTTCTGCTAACTAAGCGTTACAATGCCTTCTACGTCTTACGTAAACGGTAATAAAGGATACGTCTCACTTGATACTACCGACTCGGTCTACGAAAATAGTAGGTAAGCTACCTAGCTGACAGTAACACACGATGATATTACAAATGGTCTGCCTACCCGCTTTACAATTGACGTTGGGATTAACAGCGAAGAATCAAAGCGAATACCTAATTAATGCCAAGGGCATGTTAATTGATATTAATTATTGTCGCGCTGTGTTGTTCATAGTTCATAATGGATAATAGCTTGTTGTATAATGTTAATGTCAACGGCAGTAACCACTTATGCTTGCTCGAACTTTGAGCTTGACATAAATAATGTACTATGCCCGCGGCTTCGCCCGCGAGGAAGTCGGAAACTATCCCAAGAACACGTATCATTGTAACGCGCACGCCGGTAAAGCTGCATGTAGGCATGAATTTTTACGACATCATCAACAGTCATCGTCATATTTCAGCCATTTTACACAACACTTTAATGAATTATCACTACAACCTTTCTCACGCATCACTCACTCCATCCATTGGTGATAGCCAATGAAAGCCATTCGAAATTGCGTTTGAAAGTTTTTTAGTTCGCGTTTAGACAGACGTGCGGGCGGGCGGGGCATTTATTTTATAATATTTAGTGATATACATATTCTGAGACATAAGATATATGAGAGTACAGAAAAGGGTTCCTGGAAACCAAGCGCAGCCATTTAATTAGGAATGAAAAAGTGCTACATAGGTTTATATAGACGAGAACTAATTGGCGACGAAGCCAACGACCCGGTTTAAGACTCATTAAGGCTCAGTCTGGCTATTTCAGAAAATCCAGCTTCAATTAGTCAGCTTACAAGATCGAGCTTTAATCTCTGAACTTTGGAGAAAAGCAAACACTGTGCATTTAAACCCAATACATTATATAGATAGCCCAACTACCTCTTCATTTTGGAAAAACTGCTCCTAGCTAGGTGGGTTTCAAGAAAAAACAAAATTCATGATTTTATTTAATTCCGACATCGACATTTTACGGTGTTTCTAGATTGAGTGATTGCAATATAAAGCTCAATTACGGACAGTTTCTGGATCTTATCGGAGTGCCTCCGTCCAACACAGCTATACCTGGGGTGTGGGTGACTGGGCCACAAGGGCAGAGGCTCGATGGCAGGCGTGATAAGCGCCAATAAACTTGCTTTACGTCCTCAATAAACCAGCGGGAGCGGCGCACTGGCTGCCGGGCGCGCACTTGCCAAGACGTTGTTACACATTTTAACTTACTTAGCTGCCACAATATTGTTGTAATTCAAGGAAGAGCAAAATTAGTGCATAATTAAAAGCAACTTAAGTGGGTGAAATTCGCTGTTATCTTTTTGTTATGAACCGTATATTTCTTTGAAATATACGAGGAAATTATGTACAAAAGATCTAGTAGTACTGGACTGCGACCGATCGCTTGCCTAAGCGGACGTGTTTTTTGTTTTGCTTATAATGTGTTATAATTAAATAATTACAACTAAATTGTTATTGGAATTACATATGCAGTGTAAGCATTGTAACTAAAGAGTGTCGCCATTTGATACAAACACTACCCTACGCTTTCATTGTATGCAATGAACTAGATTCTATAGTCTACTGTTACAATGGCTAGCTCAGGATCTAGCCCATTTGGCCGTAGCCAACTGCTGCAGCGAAGTCCTCCGCCGACACCAAATGAACAAGACAAGCCCATAGCTCCAACTCCACCAGCGCCAACGGAACATGTGCTACCCGCTGAAGTTATACCCACTTCGGAAATTCAGAAATGGATGAGTACGATAGAGTCTATCTTGAGCGAAGTATGCAGTATAGTAGCGGACGGAAAAATGAACGCTGACCAGAAGATCCGTGTGACCAATTTATGTCGTAAAGTGACAAGTGGGACATCTCAGATGGCTGTCCTGTATCAGTCCTTGACTCATAAAACTACTCAGGCGTACACCACTATTGAACACCTAAAAGAGAAACAGGGCGTTGCGAATTCACTTCGGCAATTCAAAGAAGTCGTAGAAAGTAAAATGAAGCCCGCAGAAACAACTTCCTTCGCGGATATGGTCAAGAAAGGCACCGACAACTACATCAGACCTGCAAATTTAAGCTCCATTGCTATTTATCACAGCGATAAATCTAAAACCAGTGACGACACGAAGTCTCTCGTCCAGGAAATCATCTCTCCCGAAGAACTGAAACTTCATGTTCGTAGCGTTCGTAAAGTGAGAAACGGAGGAGTCATCATCAGCACGGACAAGAGAGAAGACATTGAAAAATTGCGGAAATCGGATAAACTAGTTTCATCAGGCCTTACCGTTGAAGAACCACCAAAACGCCGTCCAAGGGTTGCAGTTATTGGTGTCCCCGCAGCTCTAACTGAACAGGAAGTATTTGAGTGTATTTTCGAGCAAAACCTCTCTGAGAAGCTGCCGAACACTACCCGTGAATCCCTCTTAGCTACGATGAAATTAAGCCATAAATCAGGTAAGAAAAATCTGAGCACCTGTAATTATATTCTAGAGTTACCAGCTGAAATCAGGAGAATTCTTATTGACCAAGGGCGTATTTTCATCAATTGGTCGTCGTGTCCCGTGAGAGATTTCACGATAGTCACCAGGTGCTTCAATTGTCAGCAATTCGGACATGCAGCTAAATATTGCCGAGAAACTAGCTCAACTTGTAACCACTGCGGAGAGTCTGGTCATTCCTTTAAGGACTGCAGCAATAAGAATGCTCCCCACAAATGTGCGACGTGCAATCGCTTCAAGCGCAAAAGTGACCACAAAACTGGTGATGCTAGTTGCCCGGCACGTAAGTTCGCAGAGGAAAACTATATAAATTCTATAGATTATGAAGGCGCCTAAGAGCGCTACATATTTCATATCTTTTTAAGCACGCTAACAGTAATTTAATTGTCTAATTGTTTATTTATATCTCAAATATTAAATATAATTATGATTGATAATTTGCTTTATGACCTAGACAGCTTTTCTGTGTCTGAAACTAAAATATGTAATGTTGAAGACTGTAAACATTTTATTCCTGCAATAGATAAAACATTAACTGTGCTCACCCAAAACATTCGCAGCATAAAGAAAAACATGAATGGTTTTGAAGTGTTGTTACAAAATCTTGACATAAGCTGTGATATAATTGTCTTGACAGAATGCTGGCTGTCCAACCAGACACTCAATTTACCACCCCTGGATGGATATTCTTCTCACAAAACCAATAGACACATCAATCAAAATGATGGCTTAGTAGTTTATATCAAGAAAAATCTGAAAGCAACAGTAGAGGAACCGATATTTCAGGATAGTAATTGCTTGATCATTGAAATTAGCCCCGATATAGTGGTAATGGCTGTTTACAGACCTCCTTCTCAAGATATTGACCGATTTTTAGATTCTCTTGACACACTTCTAAACAAGCTGTGTAATTTCAAAAACATTATATTAATAGGCGATATAAACATTAACATTGTTTCCGGGAAAATCGATAATCATGCCCATAATTACCTAAACATCTGCTCATATCATGGACTATTGCCAGCTTATCATTATCCCACGCATCAAAGTGGGTCATGCTTAGATCATATTATTTTGAAAACAAAAAAACTAACAAAAACATTCATTACTAATTCTTCGCTAACTGATCATAATGCAATCTTACTAACACTGCAAATATCATTACCCAGAAAAAACTGCCTGCGCAGCTATACCAAAGTCAATATGGCAAAACTTGAATCTGACATACGCAGCATAAATTTTGACCCAGTTTACAACTCATGCGACGCAAATACTTCCCTAAACTACTTTATAGGCTCACTTCAACATGCAATTTTTAAGAACACTTTCTCTACAAAAATGCCTAGGAAATATTGTAATATCAAACCCTGGATTACACCAGGTCTCGTCCGTTGTATAAGACATAGAGACAAATTGCACTTAAAATCTAAACTCGCACCTGACAACGAGGTACTTAGCACAACGTACAAACGATATAGGAACTTCTGTAATAGCCTTCTGAAGAAAATAAAAATCCAACATGATAAATATGAGCTTCAATCAGCAGGAAAAAATAATAAACTAGTCTGGAAATATATACGAACAAATACATTTACCACAAAAAACTCCGAACCTGCACTTGATTTACTGTCAACAGATATTAGCCCATCTAGGGCAGCAGATAAAGTAAATGACTTTTTTGTCAATGTTGGTAAAAATTTGGCTGAAAAAACTTCTGGAATTAGAACTCTCCCTTGCCAACACCAGATTACTGGAACTGTAAATCCAGTTAATTCTTTTGTTTTATTAGATACCGACGTCGACGAAGTTTTAGGAATAATTTCCGGGTTAAAAGATGACTGTGCAGTCGGGTGGGATGATATACCAAATAGAATCCTTAAGAAATTCAAACACCTACTTGCTCTACCTTTAACACATATCTTCCAGCTATGTCTGTCTAAGGGAGTTTTTCCTAGCCTACTTAAAAAAGCACTGGTCACCCCTGTATTCAAATCGGGAGACAAGAACTGCGTTAATAATTACAGACCCATTTCAGTCTTAACAGGCCTCTCAAAAATTCTGGAAAGAATTATAAATAATAGGTTAGTAAAATATCTTGAGGACAACAAATTACTCTCAGAATGTCAATTTGGTTTTAGACCAAAAAGATCAACCTGCCAAGCAGTACACAAATTGACAAATTATATTACTACAAACCTGGATAATGGCTTGCATTGCATGGGAATTTTTCTGGATCTTGCCAAGGCTTTCGACACTATTTCTTGGTCTAAACTATTGCACAAGCTTGAAACACTTGGGATAAGAGGAACGCAACTCCTACTTTTTTCTGATTACCTTAGAAATCGTCATCAGTGTGTAAAACTCGGTCAGTATAAAAGTTCAGAACTTAAAAACAGCTGCTACGGCATTCCCCAAGGAAGTATTTTGGGACCCACATTGTTTTTAATTTACATTAATGAACTGTGCAACCTGGAATTAACAGAAGGTATCATAATGTCATATGCAGATGACACAGCCCTATTGTTCTCGGCTAAATCACGAGAGGAGGTCTATAAATATGCTCAGAGGGGCTTTAACATTGTATCAAATTGGCTTCATATGAATCTACTAACATTAAATGCAGATAAAACCAAATATATCCTATTTAGAATGAGAAACACAAATATACAACTTACTAACCTTACCATTTATGCTCATAACTGTACGACAGACGCTGACGCTGCTTGTTCGTGTCCTACTCTAGCGAAAGCCGATCACATGAAATATTTAGGTGTCACAATTGACACAAATCTAAATTTCCGTAAACACATTGATTTGCAATGTACTAGAGTACGTAAACTCATATATATCTTTAAGAACTTACGCCACATTACTGACTTTAAATTAATTAAACAGGTATATTTAGCTTTGTGCCAATCTGTACTTACATACTGCATAACTTCATGGGGCGGTGCTGCAAAGTCTTTTTTACTCCCTCTAGAACGTGCTCAAAGAGCAATTCTAAAGGTTTAGGCAAACCTTTAGGCCTTTCAGATTTCCTACACACCAGCTTTACATTGCATGTGAGGTGCTAACAGTACGTCAATTATTTATACTGCACATCATATTACAGCAGCACGTTGAACTCGCTTACAAGCCAGTACCTTCTAACAAGCGAAGGAAGGATTTGGTCTGTATAAAGTCTCAAACTAGACATGCTTTTGTAAACCGATTTTATGCCTATTTAGGACCCTATTTATATAATAAGCTCAATAGAATACTTAATATTTACAGTGCAAGTAACAAACATTGTAGTCTGAAGACACGCGAATATTTGGGTAAACTTGATTACACAGACACAGAAAGACTTCTAGAAGTACTTCAATAATGTTGTAGTTATTAAAATGTTTTTATTTTTAGTATATTATAGTATTATTTTAAAAATAACTAACCATCGACAAATAATCAGCTGATCGCTTAGTATGGGGATGGCCTGAAACACAGGTTTTTATTAACCTAGCTCAGGCAGGTCGCCACAAGTTATAATGTCAGTACCAGCGCACCTTTCATAGGCAGTTTAAAACATGTAAATTAAACTAGCTTTTATATAAGTATTTAAGATAATCTGTTAAGAACTTGGTACTACTAAGTATTTATAAGTTTGTAAAAAATGTATTTCTTTGTAAAAGGACCTAAATAAAGTTTTATTATTATTATTATATTATTATAGTTGCTGCTTTTTATCAATAGACCACGCTGCAAGTAATTCTAAGCCTGCTCAAGAGAAACAACATTTTTACTAGTGGTAGGTATTTTTTGACAGACACCAATCATTTGAAATCATATTAGGAGCTACAAGGGATTTTATAATCAATCAATGAAACTTATTTATCTCGATGCCATGATGATTCATTGTTTGTATAAAACTATATTCAGCTAGCCCCCCCCCCCGTTCAAGTTTATAACTGTATGCGGCTACAGAGTGCACTGCGATGGACATGCAATTTGTCACATAATGATTTTTTTGATTGATGATTTAAAGATCGCCGCAAACGTGATGGCTCGTACGTCGCACACAAACAGCCAACCAACCCATTTCACAAGCTTTGATTTAACTCCAGTGCTAGTTAAAATCGTGCCGAAACTTAAATACCAAAAACATGCCACATTGTGATAACTAGAATATTATGTTCCGAAAACACTGACAGGGAGTAAATATGTAAATGTTATCAATTTATCATTGTTTTCACGCTTTTTGTTCTTACAAAGAATAGTGAATATTTTAGCAGCTTCTCAGCTTAACAGAATATCACTCAAAAAGACTTTTGAAAATAAACATTTGTGTGTCGAAAACCTTTCTTTTTTATTAATAAGTTTACTTTACGATAGATGTTTAGTTAAGTATTCTTAATTAAAAGAATATATTTATATCATATACATAATAATATATTATTTTCAATAAGTCAAGAAAATATTCCTCCCACTTAACTTGAAAGTAATTAAGCTATGAGGACATGGCAGCCCGGCGAGCCCGACGTGGTCCGCTCGGAGCCGCTCCGCTGCCGGCTGTTTGCGTATGATAAACTTGGACATAACGTTAATGCCGCGCGTGTGTACCAGCATAACATTATCACATAATTACAGGCACACGCTTGTGTATACAGCCTTGTTTTCTTTTAGGTCTTTGCGGGTAGGGGCTGGCTAATGGGGCAGTAATTTGTTAACCCAGTTGGAAGCCACGTTATAGGAACCGAAACACATTTTGGTGAAAGCAAATTCTTATAAATATATTTTATACACGAGGATTTTTGGTGTGATTTTGACCAGTACAATGAAACATGTTACACAATGTTGCTGAGTCCTCTTTTATGATTCGTTAAGAAAAGTACGGTTTGATGGACTAGCAACTTAGTACACGGGTGTTTTCATAGACGTAAGTTATATTTTCATTTTATTTTCTAATGTTGTTAGTAATTAACTTGGTCTGAAGGAAAAAGCAATAAAACGCAGTTACCTGCTCATGTTATTAAACTGCCATTTTACAAAGACGTAAAACGATTAATTGGACACGGCTCCCGGCTCTACGATATTAAAACGTATTTCAAATGAAAAGCCAGACCTATTCATTACGTTCCCGCTACGGCTCTCTACGGCTCTAGTCGGCTCCACTTGCCAGCTTTTGTCACAACGCTGACTCCATTCGCTTCTTTTTAATTCAATATACCTACAAGCAATAAACTTTTCATAAAAACGAATTAAAATATTCAATAATATTTTATTAGTTTGAATACGTTTTAGTTTTGGTACAAGTCATTCTGGACAATGTTTTCATATACCGATTAGAATTGGTAATCTGACGGGCTAACTAAAAATAATATAGGTATTATGTACAGGTATTTAAAACTAATAACTAACTAAAATACGGCGTCAAAAATTTCTCCGCATCGCTGTGGACTGGTAACGTACCCAAGAGACTGACGGCATTGCCACGTTGTATGGCAATGCTAAGCCTCTGGCCAAGGTAAAAGCCAGCCTTTGGATCAACTAACCGTTTAGAGATTAATAAAATTAATAAAAAAAATAAGTAGGTATTTCGAAACTTGACAATGTAATAGTATCGTAACTTTTGAAAGCAGACAGGTATGGTATTAATAATACATATTTACTTAGAATTTACATGAAAAGTAATTAAAATGTCAGCAAATAAAACACGATATGGGTTATGAAGGTTTGCTTGTAATGTGTAGGTTTCACTCTCTGTTCATCTATGATACTGGGGGCAATCCAGGACAGGACAATCCAGGACAAGCCCATTTTTGTGGTTTTCTATTTTGTTGGGGTAGTTGAGAATGGTTCACATAGCTATCAAGATAAAATATATCATACCTTGGCTGCAGATCCACAAACTCAATAACGTGACAAGGCAGCGCGGGCGAATTACGCACGATCTGCTACTACGACGAACAAACGCGCCGCGAGTGCGACTAGTGCGCGACCCGCGTGTGCGGGAACAAACGCGTCGTTTGCAGCATTCCTTATTCATCAAGCTGATTGATTCGCGCTGGCCTGCCATTCTGAAATATTTAGTATCATGCGCGCGTTTTGAAATCCGCATTAGTTCGTTTGCTGTGATTTTGAAACAGTACATAAATGTTGAAAAATGTAGCAGCATAGGGTTGGGTTGGAATTGTGTTCACATCAAAATGAATGCGTTCGTTTTACGGAAGTGCAATACACTGGGTAGGAACTAATCATCGAATTCGAAGTTTTATTTATATTTGCTCCTCTCCCAGTCAGGGATAGAACCGAACTAAACCGCGATGTGATAAAGATCAGGATGCCGAAGCGTCAAAAACTATACTCTAAAACCATATTTCAATACGAGTTATAAAATGTTCAAAAGTAAAATGAACGATTTGGAGATTCACGAGAGATTTTATGTGAAAACTTTGTATTACCCCTAGGACTAGTGGCCGTGAGGAAATTGCACTAAAGATTTATTTTACGCCAAGTGC
Organism: Hyppa rectilinea; assembly: GCA_951799385.1. Lineage (NCBI taxonomy): Eukaryota > Metazoa > Arthropoda > Insecta > Lepidoptera > Noctuidae > Hyppa > Hyppa rectilinea. The sequence continues at coordinate 426,226 of OX637306.1, forward strand.
TGAAATAAATAGCATCAGATAAAGGCTATCTGTGCAGATAAGTGCTCAATTAAGGGCGGAGACAAACGAAATGGATTAAGTATGAACGTAAAATATAATAGTGCGGTGGAGGCAATAAAAATGATTGTTCCTCATTAGTAGGTAAATAGGTAATGGTATTATTTGTTTTGCAATATTGACCGTCTGTTCCACTTATATAATATGTACATATATTGGCTCAATGACCCTCGTATCAATGATGGTATGGTTTCGCAAATGTGCGTGAAATTATTTTGGTACTAGTAATTACCGGTAAAATGTATGACCAAATGATCAAAATAGTGAAACATAACTTCATAATTACCGTAGTTGTACACTGTCTGACGCTACACGCAGGACTTGAAATGAAAAACGATAGAAAACAGCAATAGATGGCGTCGCAACAATTCACAGTAATAAAGTAACAAGACGAATGATCGAAATGAGAAATAGAAGAAAAACTAAAGTGAATGGACCGTTCCGCCGCTAACAATATTACTTAAGAGAAAAACTGGCATTTCATAGAACAGCGCACTTGGTGCAAAAGGTCGATTTAGAAAAGGTTGGAGGACTCGTCATAACAAAGCAAGCCGTAGTTAGGAGCGCAGGCTCATCAGAATCATGGAATATGATTTCTTTATTTATAAACGAAGAAGTTTATTTAGGGGAATTAATTATTGAACAGAAGATTGTTTTCTAACACTGAACATGAATAAATGTGCCACTGACTGACTGACAACACGCTGGCGAACCAGACTAACTATGAATATAGAATTGATTTACCTACTACTTTCTGTATCACAGGGCTTTTAAGTAATTATTGTAGCTCCTGGGTAGGTATAAAATAGCATGTCTTAGAAATGTGGTTAGTGTGATTGTTAAGATCAGGTAAAGTCGCGCGGCAGTAGCTAGTCTGTTATGAAACTCCTTCAATATATAATTTTGCGTTTCAAAATGGTTAAACGTAAAACGTAAACATTTACTTTGTAAGAAGTTTAAAGGAAATTCCAAGTAAAAGATAATAAGAACTCTTTATCTTAAGTTTAATGAAAACACCAGAAGTTGTAGTCCATGACGTTGTCGACAGATTAAATTAAAAACATGTCAGTCAGCCGAAGCGCTCTGCGACAAGTTAACTAGCTAACTTTGACGAGTTACTAGTTAAATTACCTCGCAGGTATTAATGTTTTAATGTACGAGTACGTGTCGTTGCGGTCGCTACTCATAATGTGAGTGGTACTAGTTCCGAATAAATGTTAGACACTTACACGGTGTTATTTCCCAAATATAAATAATAATAAACACGTCAAAACGCTCTATTGCTGGGTTCAACCGGAAGTGTGCAGTATTGAAGATACTGTAGCTATAGCAAAATATTATTTAAATACGATATGCCTAATAAGTTATACAACTCCGGAACGGTAATAAAACCAAAAAGACGATTAAATAAAGCGATAGGGGCCATGAATTTCTTAGATTATCTTTATCTAATAGCCCAATTAAATAACGTGAAATCGTTTCAAGGAAGATTATTCACTTTAAATGACCCGTTTAAATAATACTTATTACGTAGTGTTAGCCGATTGTCATTATACATAGCATTGCCACCCTTTTGAAAACCTTGCTCTCTGTGTCGAGATATCTCTACATTAAATATTACTCAGTAAAATTTTAACAATGTACCTTTGAAGGATCCATATTACGTTCAGCGCATACAATACAAAATACTTGCAAACGTATTGCTTCCTACTTCAATATCTTCCAATAGGAGGCACCTTGCAATATTGGCGACACATCAAACGGGTGGCAGGAACGAAATTCAAATCTTTCGAGTACGTTTCAGCGCGATAGTCTGTCGGTGCAGCGAAACGGCACCTTAAGCGGTAAATTATTCGCATCACGCGGCAAATATGACAGGCTCGTTCAGACGCACAGGCTTGAGGGAGTCTCCTTCCTGAGGAGAGGCTCGGGCGCGATCCGGGCCTGATAACGCCGCAATAAACTTGCTTTATGCGAACAATAAAAGGCGTGCGGCGCTCCGCGGGCGGGGGCGCCTCTTGTGTCGCGCAAATTGACGCGCCGCTAGGGCTGTGCAGACTGTACTCAATCCTGCGGAGACTTCAATACGTCATCCCACTTGTTTTATGGTTTATTTTAATATTCGTTTGTTGAGGCAAGTTTAGTATTCATGAGGGGATAGGTGCTTGAATTTCATATTGAAGTTTGGATATTAGCGGTACCTTGCGAGAATAATATTAAAGTTAGAGACTAAACAGCTTTATTGTGAAGTGACACGTTAAAGGCTTTATTATTTATTCACTAATATTGTAAATACGGTTTACGAGTTTATTTGTTTGAAACTGGCGAGGGGCTGTGTATTAGGCTGTTATTTTCTATCTGTATATGGATGTTGGTCTATCTATAATAAACCAAGCCGTCTGTCACGCGCGGTGTTTACCTCGCCCGACCCGTCAGGCCCGTGCTGGCCATTTGATCACCAGTAGAACTGATCGAGATACGTCACATTTATATAATTTGACTAAAAATAAGGGCCATTAAAGACAGCTTTCGTTTTAAAAATGTCTTAGAAAAAGGAAGGACAACCTATTGGTATCAAGATCAACAAAATCACTACATAGTATAAAACAAAGTCGCTATTTTTGTCTGTTTGTTTGTCTGTATGCTTAAATCTTTAAAATTACGCAACGGATTTTGATGCGGTTTTTTGTAATAGGTAGAGTGATTCAAGAGGAAGGTTTATGTGTATAATTTGTTGACATATTATGCGGGCGAAGCCGCGGGCGGAAGCTAGTACAATATAAAAGAAAGTTTTTTACACTATGTAAGACGTACTCAGTAAATGGTAGCTTTATAGTAGGTACATAGTACTCACAAACGTGCTATGCAATTATACAATGCTAAGAGATTGAAGTTATATAATGCAAAAAGTTTTTGTGAATCTTCAGCAGCTCCAGGAGTAATCTCAGATGCTAATCAATTAGTTTAATTCAATTTTCGGACTCTTACTGACTAAAACCCATCCATGTTCCTTCCTTAGCCCTTGATGTTCCGGTAACCCGCACCACCTTGAACGTCCAGACATTATCTTAAATCTATTCTCTACTCATCTCCTACCATAAAACCTCCTGCGTAACCTCTGTGTGTACCTGCTCGTTAATGTGAAAGTTTGTGAAGGTGTTTGAATGTGTGTCACTCAATTACGCCAGAACGGCCGAACGGATCTGGATGAAATTTGTCACACTTACTATTATAGCACCTGTATTAACAAAAAGGATAATTTTTACCTCGGTAGCGAGTAGGTTCCTGTGGGATAATTTCCGAAATCCACGCGGCGAAGCCACTGGCAGAGGCTAAAGAAGTAAATACATATGTACCTACTGAATATGTGAACAACGAAAAGAAATGAGGAATAAATAACCTTGACGAGTACAAGATTGCAACGACTTTAATAATGTTCTTTTACGAGTCTTTAAAACACAAGAGATGTTTGGAGGAAGTCATGCTGCGCGGGCTATAAACACATTGCCAGGTTTACTAAACCTAGGCAAGAAGATGATCTTGTTTATAATATAATCCGATTACATGTCTTGTACTTCTGAGTTGCACTATGACTGAGGTTATCCCTCAGATTTTTCTTGAAGATAGATTGGACGTTTCCCCCAAACTAAATTCAAATCTCCATTTCGTGGAGGCAAGCGTGTGAGTTGATGTGACACAGATGTCTTTGATGTTTCCATGGAAGCAATTTGAGGGAAGATAATACCGACCATACAGCGATGTTTCTGTTCAGTCTATAAGGTTTTCACATACAAAAAAGTTGAATACGCATGGATTGTATTTTACACAGAGTTGATGGAACTAAAGAAACGATGTTAATACGAGTCAACTAGCTAAAACCAAACGAGCCAAAAATACCGAATTTATAAATTGCCCCAGACCGCGAATGGCAAAAGATTTCGTATGGAAGGGAATCCTGTTTAAGTTACGAAATGATATCCTTTGTCATTCGTGACACTGCGGCACTACAAAGAGAAGGCCCAGCTAATGACCTTACTCACCCAAAAATAGAAATCCACCCTTAACGTTATTAGTTCGGTGCTTTTAAACACGTGTAACTCAATTGGTCCAGTGTTTGATCCCCCGCTAATAAGATGTAGTGTGGGATCAGTAATCACGTTTGGTGGATGTGGGTGGCGGCTTGTGGATGGAACACTTGGCTTGTCACCACCTTTGATGTGTGAGTCACTGACCTCGTGATTAGCTTCTGCTGGCAAATTGTGTGTAATGGATGCTTTGTATTCAATTACGCAAAGAGATTTCGTATAGTTGTGGTTGTCATGCAATAAATAGTAATCTTTAAAATAAAAATGAAATGCTGTTCGTTGGTAAGCATAACCTTAGGCCGGCTGGACCGTTTGGAAAATGTTCGCAATATCGGTAGGTATCAATTTCTTAGCAAAAACCTTAAGTACATTTTTTGAGGAATTTTGTATGAATGTCAGTTAGTTTAAAAATAAGAACATTGTTAGAATTACCATGCCTACCACATTCATCCACAATAATTGAGATCGACCGAAAATTCCCGACATTATGGGCTTAACCTGGAATCATAAAATATAGCGGTATCTATCGCGACAGTTTTTTAGTCGACGCACGGGACCGGGCCGTTTCGCCCGAGTTCACCCATAACTTAGACATAATGGCCGAGAAAATATACCTACGCAGGTACACGATATTCTTACATTTCCGGGTACACGTTGAAGTATACTTTTTTTTTTTTTTTTTTTAAGGCTGGGAAATCATCCAATGACTGCTCCCGCTCTGGGTGGAGCGGAAGGGAGTGTCAGACTCTTACTGACTAAAACCCATCCATGTTGCTTCCGTAGCCCTTTATGTTCCGGGGTAGCGGTAACCCTTTCGGACAATCCCGCTTACCCGGCAGGCTTAGCCCTGAGGGGCCCCTTCATATGCTGACATCTCTTTGAGGCGCGCGTGGAACATATACGCGCCGTACGGCACGGGTCTGGTGCTGATCGGACGGTGAGTCACCCATTACTCACCGTCCGCAGGCCCGCGCCTACGGTGGCCGGGAGTCGTCACGTGGCTCCCGACGCCCGGAGCGTCTCCCGCGGCGGCTGGGACGGGAGGACCTTTCTCTCTCCCATCCCGCCACCTCCTTCGCGAGCATAACTTTTTCGCAGAAGGAGGTGACTGCCTCCCACTCCCTCTCGCCCCGGACCATGGCTTGCACCAGGGCCGGGCGCGAGAGGTCGCCGCCGCCGATCGCCTCTACGAGGACACGGCGGTGCTCCGCCCAAGCGGGGCAGCTTTGCACCGTGACGTTGAAGTATACTTGACCTCGTATTTACCACTAAACTAGAACTTCCCTAAGGTTGCAACTATCTCTATCACATGAAAAGCAAACTTTGTTGATCAATTATGACATGCAAGTGACCCTGCATCTGAAGGCGGTAAAATAATACCGAGTTCAACTATACACAATCTACGGGCATTTCGTCTAAATCATCGCCGGAGAGCTGAAAACAAAAGTTAAAGTAGCGTCGTCACGGGTGGGGACGCGGGGCGCGGGGCGCGGGCGCGGGGCGGCGGCGAAACAATCGCAACTTACATTGAAAGCATTACTCTGTTCAATAAAACGATTATCGGTAAGCAAATTATGTTGTTTAGTTTATAATCTCTGGGCTCTGGTGAATAATCTTCTTAGAGGTTCCTGTTTATAAATACGTGTAACACGACGTGTCCCTTATGTAGCTAGTTTAGGTCTTTATACGACTTCAGACATGTGCTAGGCTCCTGAGTAGATTTAAGAACCTTTTAAAGATTTAGATATGACGTAAGCAATAAATTTTACGCCTAAACGTGACTGTAATATTCAATGACAAATTGACAACGCTCTCACTGGCACAAGTTGGTCTTTACATAGATCGGGGCACTCCGTTGTATTCTTTCATTTTCTTATTTATTTCCCATTTGTCACCAGCAACTGTCCGGCAAACAAAGTTGTTCGTTAAATATTCCAGCGTTGGGTTGAACAACTAAATCTAACTCGAACAACTGTTCAACAAAGTATAAACAAATACCAGAGCAGATTCAATCTGCAGCGTCCAGCCGGGCAGCCGCGTCTTCAGGCGATTTTTTCAATTTTAATTGAAAACACTTCAACTTTTAATGAAGGGAAATAAAGAAAAGTTGAAAGTAAATTAAGCCAAGCCCGGCAGAGGTGCTCTTGTCTTAATTAAACCTGAAAGACTGAACTATTTTCTTGTTCCATTGTTTGTTTAAGATTTTTTTCGCGAAGGTGGCGCCACTGAGGAGTGCAGATATCGGTCGCGATAACGTTGACATTGTTTACGCTCCGATAACTCCAACCGACAATAGGCGCCACCGGTTGGCGCTAATCCCGTCTTTTGTTAATCTCGGATCGTATCGTTGAGGCCTCCGTTTAGGTAGGGTTTACTTGTAATTGTGTTGAATATTTAATTGTAGTGAAAGTTCCCATACCACGTCTTAAAAAGGGATTGAATTCATAGAGTTAAAACAATGTTATTCGAATCAGATTGCGAGAATCACAATAATGTCCTATTTGCGCCTACCTAAATGAGTTAACATTGTCAAAAGTAAATAAGAATCCTCCCACAGGGAAACAGGAAAGGGCAGATAAAAGTCAAAAATATGACACAGAATTGAGAATGAAGATATTTTCATTGAAGCAACTTCCTTACCACCAACCACTCTTTTAAATTTTAACAAAAATCAAGGAAAAAATTTCTTCGTCTGAACACTTAGTTGACTCTATAATGTTCGCTATGTATGAATATATGTTTGTGGAAGCTCTGTCTCTCTGCGAACTGTGGACACACACTCAATGATCTGTTCCCACAGGCGAACTGTGGACACACACATTCAATGATCTGTCCCCACAGGCGAACTGTGGACACACACACTCAATGATCTGTCCCCACAGGCGAACTGTGGACACAGACACTCAATGATCTGTTCCCACAGGCGAACTGTGGAGACACACTCTCAATGATCTGTCCCCACAGGCGAACTGTCGACACACACACTCAATGATTTGTCCCCACAGGCGAACTGTGGACACACACTCAATGATATGTCCCCACAGGCGAACTGTGGACACAGACACTCAATGATCTGTTACATACCATACTATTTTTACATTTGGAATAACTTCTCACACATTGATTGATTTGTTATTACTAACTTTTAGAATGTTTGTAAATATGTGAGCACCATGTACTTATGACATAATTAAGTTTACCTGCCATTGCCATTAATGCTCACATGAGTATTGATACCTCGATTCGTGGGTCTGGCAGGGGGCGAGTAGATTAAGGTTCTTTACTAACACTAGGTATAAGTTTATGTATCTACTCCTAACACACTGGATCCATGTTATCTGAAATAAACGTTTTTATTTATTATTATTATTGCTATGTGTTTTTCTTTTCACCTTTATGGTGTAGTGTTTTTATTCTGAATCATCGTCTTCACATAATTATAATGTTATATTTCATGTACACAAAACATTGTAAAACATTGTAAAAGAGAAGAAAGAAGTGGTTAACGGTGGAGTTTCTTTGCCCATTCTTCTCCACATGAAACTACCTTTTGGAAGGTGCGACTAGACTCAATTTATTATATTTCTTGTTCATTTTGACGTTCAAAAGTATCTTTCTTGTGCCTATTTGAAAAAAAAGATTTGGTTTTGACTTTTTGAAGTAAGTCTGAGGAGCCAGACCAAGAGAGATACAAGAACCCGCAGGGTAGTATGTGGCGAGCTGTTGGGCAGTAGCGACCCCATGGACCCTAACTCCCGGGAGACGTCTTGTTCCTCACCTCTGGCTTGCCTTTATTGGCTGACTGGAGTGGAGATTCGCAAAAGCAAACGTGCTCGGAGGAGACCATCTTCCGGGCTCTAGGATTGTTCAGAAAGTCTTAGAATACCTCTCCACTCCTCATAAGCATCTTAAGACATGTCGCGTGCCCTGGCGCTACGACACTATGTGCTAGTGACCGTTTTCGGGGGCCCATAATTGAGTGAGCAAGTCACCCTCTGCCATTCTATCTATGTATTTTATAAAAAAAACATTGGTCAGACAGGGGCCATATAGTTCTTTCATAGTGTAACACCCACAGCCCAAAATGTTTTGTTTCTATTTTCTGCAATAGTCCTGCACCAACAAGGGTTGTCCTTGGGTGCACATGCATAGTGGGTACAGGGATAATCGTTAGTTGGTGCCTCCTCATCATTTATAATTGTCTAAGGGGCTCTGCGAGTTGGGTTCGGACCCTCGTACGCCTTTCAAAGAACCGGGACCAAAGGGTCCCGAGACCTGTCAAAATATACAAAGCCGTAAAACTTAAGAAAAAATATAAAAATAAAATATGGAATGCACGCATGTTCTTTCGGAATGCAATATGTTCGCCTGTGTTCATGTGTTTAGGTGTGTGTATGTGAGTATGGGCCCAGTATACGAAGCCAAGTGGAGATTTTCTATTTGGCTTCTTTAGTTGTGAACGGGTTTATGTTGAGGGTATTGTTTATGTATGTAGCCATGTTAAGATTTCAAGCGGAAGCGGTTTTACATCTTTCTGGTAGTCATACATTAGTGCAACTGTCGCAACCCAGCGCAGGGCCCGCAAAGATAGTGGCGATAAGGCCCCTTTTTGAGGAGTGGCTAGAGAGGCGTTACGGCGCCCTCACCTACCGCCTGACGCAGATCCTCACCGTACATGGATGTTTCGGGAGGTTCCTGCACATAATCAGGCGGGAGGAAACGCCCGGGTGTCACCACTGCGAGGATCGCCCAGAGGACACGTTAGAACACACGGTGCAAACCTGCCCCGCTTGGGCGGAGCACCGCCGTGTCCTCATAGAGGCGATCGGCAGCGGCGACCTCTCGCGCCCGGCCCTGGTGCGAGCCATGGTCCGAAGCGAGAGGGAGTGGGAGGCAGTCACCTCCTTCTGCGAAACAGTCATGCTCGCGAAGGAGGTGGCTTGATGGGAGAGAGAAAGTTCCTCCCGTCCCAGCCGCCGCGGGAGACGCCCCGGGCGTCGGGAGCCACGTGACGACTCCCGGCCACTGTAGGCGCGGGCTTGCGGACGGTGAGTAATGGGTGACTCACCGCCCGATCAGGACCAGGCCCGTGCCGGACGGCGCGTATATATTCCACGCGCGCCTCAAAGAGATGTCAGTATATGAAGGAGCCCCTTAGGGCCAAGCCTGCAGGGTAAGCGGGATTGTCCGAAAGGGTTACCGCTACCCCGGAACATAAAGGGCTAAGAAGGACCATGGATGGGCCTTAGTCAGCAAGAGTCTGACACTCCCTTCCACTCCACTCAGAGCGGGAGAAGTCAATGGATGATTTCCCAGCTTAAAAAAAAAAAGACATACTTTAATGTGGGTAATGAATTCATTTAATATATAGATGCTTCCGTACGGCCACCATCGCGAGTGCGCTTATACTCGATGTACAACTAGAGAAATTAATTGTAAAAATAATTGACACCGTACGTCAATTTACAGTGCCGCATACAAATGTAAAATAATGACAGCGTTGAGATTTGAACAAACGGACAATTTAAGTTGGTAATTAACGTAGGCAAGTGTGTGTGTGGTTTTGCACGTCATAAGCCAACCTTCTGAAGCTATCCGTGGCGTGCGTCCGGATCGACACGCGGTCGACGCGGATGGGTGTCTGATTATGTTTGCGCTCCTATTAGCGAGGTGTTTGCTCAGCGCGAATTAACGACGAACAGCCGGAGCTATTGTTACCTCTTGTATACAGAGATACGTGATCAACTCATTAGGGGATGCTGCGCGAGCCAATCCCACGGAATCGATACCTGTGTTTGTAAAATTAGGTGTAATCGAAAACTAAGTATTATTAGAATGCTAAACAATTGAATTTACAGTAATAAAGTGTGGCATAAGCAGCTCAGAATTGTAAACAAAAAAAAACACCTAGAAAACAATCTCTTTTCTCTATTGTTACGAAGTAATCATTATAATTAATCGTTCTGCTTATCTTAGTAATATAACTCCCTGGTCGGCGCTCGAGACGGCCGGGCAGCGCGGCCGGTAGGAACAACGGGGCCTTTTTCCTTAGGAAAATTAAATTAACAAATAATAATATTTTCTTCGTCCAATTGTGTAGGTACACTTCTCCATGACTGTCTACAACGAAATCTGTTCAGCAATGATATTTAGGGGTTTATTTAGATGACACGTTTGTCAATATTGCGTTTTTGTGGGAGTTTTATGTGTTTGCCTTTAATTTCCGGCCAGTCGGGAAGCATTCGATGTAGAAGAAATTCCTATTATTTTTCTTATTATTTTCCTTCATGTTGATTCTTTCTCATTGAGGTTTGAAGTGATATCAACAGAAGAAAATCTAATAATGTTTGAAAGCAATCAGCCACCAATTGATTACTCCCCGAGCAATTCCAATCTTTTAAACCAATACTCCAGTATCTACTTACAAACTGCTTCAAGCTACACAATAAAATTGCATCCTGACTCGTTGCTACTTGTGATGCTGCTCAGGAAAAAGAAAACGAATAGAACGTATTGTGTGTAGCTACAGAGTCACAGCCCCGTCCGTCTAAACATTTCTCTGGACTTGAGTCAGAGCCTACGCAGTCCACTTATAAGGAAACCCTCCAGGTTTTGAACTTTCAATAATATTAATACAAATTGGGAAGCTGCTGCTGTATTCCCACGACAATCGTGGGTGGCCACCAAGAATTGTAATCCCTTAAGACGAACAAACCAAATTGGTTGCTAATTGATCTGTCAACCAATTAGGACTTGTGAGCGCCTGCTCCGTGTTGTTCATTATTCAGCGGTCCATTATTCTTGGGTAGCTTTAGCCTTTATTGCTGGACCACGAATTAATTCCCGATAAGCTATGTAATGGGAACAGTTCATTTATTTAGTAGCGGTTTAGGAGAGCTCGCCAAGGATTAAACCGCGTGTTCCGCTCATATTTTCAATTCATTTTTGAATTTATTATTCTATTTATTTTCTTGGCTTGTTGAATAACGTTTTTAATAGGATTTATACTACTTATGATGAGCACCATACACAACAATATCCAGGAGATAAGTTACGAAACGGTTTTCTATGAAAACAGATACTGTACGTATTCAAACAGAATTTCATCACAGCAATTTATAGTCCATAAGCATTACAAACTTCCCAATGGAGGTATAAATTGAAAGTTACCTAACTAACCAACAAGGTGAAATTTATGGGCGGTATTCCAATAGCTTTATGGAATTTCCATTTCCACGCGATGTAGCTGAAACATCTCATGCTAACGTATAAAATTGCAGTTTTTATGTGGAGGAAACTAAAAGGCTACATTTAATTTTTCATGATACGATGTAAATTTTCATTTGCAGTAGTTGTAATTCACAACAAGAAGGCCGCTCGCGTCTGCAGACTCCGGCGGCGGCTCCCGTCTGAGAACTTTACTATTTACAGCTGGACTAGGTGGCCACGTGGCGCTGTCTGTAGCTAAGTGCGGTGAGTTCGGAATTATGGACATGTTTTTGCCAAAATCTGATGCTTTGCGTAATTGATAGTGAGCGGAAATGACATTGTTGTGTCTGCACGAAGTAATATTCCGTTTATCCGAATATTATTATCTTACTTCAGTCCACACCATCATAATACTGAACAAGTAAAGTTTCCGAAAAATCTTGAGTAAAAAGCATTAAAAAATTTGATCGTTCTTTTGGAAAGTTTTGCAAAATCTTAATAAAGTATTTACAGGGTGTAAATATTTTATCAAGATTTTGCCAAGTGATCATCAAAGCGGAGTTAATGTTCATAGAATTACTTTATATGGAGTTTGCTCTTCACTCTATGGAATTTTCATAATATTTATCCTTCAGCGGGGTGCCGGTATCTTTAGATGAATTTTAATAAAAATCATGACATGACTTGTTGATAGGGGTTTAGAGATTTTAATTTATCTGGAAATCGACTATAGACGAAGTTCTTATAAGTTTTAGTACTGACACCGTTAACTGTGCAATGGTCGCCGCCGTGACCGTAGTTGTGACAGCTTGGGTATACTTCTCTAGCGTCGCGCGTGTGCGTGGGCAGGCGTCCAAGTGCGAGACATGGAGGCCCGCTCTATATACAGTCGCATATAGTCGCATATACAACAGTCGCATATGTATCTCACCGAGTGCATCCATCGCCCATCCATTCGCAATAACTGTGTTATCCAGTCGCAAACAAACTGCAACTCCATTTGGGTAGTCGTCCGGAAATATTTTATTTTTAAAGCTGCTCTTTTTGAATACGTTCATCAAATATTTGTGAACATCGCGGTTCTATTGATCGACTACTACGAGTAGTGCCGTACCGTAGTATATGTTTGTTGGGCTTATTTTTAGGGTTCCGTAAAGCACAAGGAAAAAACTACTACTACGCTTTAGAATGGACGACTAGCTTCATATTTTATTGACCGACTTGATAATTCCTGTAAATGGTTTAATTGAAATAATTGCTTCGAACTTGAGTCGGGGAATCGATGTATGGGAGAATATTTTTTCAACTACAAAGTTAAATTTGTTCTTGCTTTAAATTAATCCCAACCACGGAACTCTTTACGAGCCTAATAGGTATTATCTGAGTGTAGATTGAAATAGCTTTGTAGCTAATAGAATCGGTCAAATTAATGACACAATTCTCTAATTAATACCATATTCTGATTCTACAAATAACTTACAAATAATAGGTTTAATAATACGGTGAAAGTGAAATTAGTTGGTAATATCAACATAGCGAACAAGGCAATTACCGTACGAACTATACTAAAGTATCAGTAAATATTTCCTCAGATTAATGCTCTTCAATAAACTAGGGATCGCTTTATTCTCAAACAATACGCTCGAATCGTTTCGTAATGAACTGTCTCATCTAGTTGGGAACATTAGTCTTTGAAGGGTTGTAATGGGGCGACACTATTTGCGACTGTTTTATTTACTTAGATTCATATTAAGCTTTCTGGTCATCGATCAAGGGCTTACCTGATCGAAATTTAATTATTTGCTAAAAGAGATGACTGGAAAACTCAATAAGAGTAGTAACGGTTATTGCATTTGGTTCCAAAATGTAAATGTAATTCCGTCACACGTCTATCCAACGGGTTGCGAAATTCAAAAGAATTGAACTGGAAGGTCAAGACACGCTTACATGTCAGTTTCATATTTCTTGAACAGAGCTTATCAAGGGTAAGTTACAGCTCATCGCGCGTAGATTAGTATTCTTACCTCGCGCGAAAGCTAATACATCAAGTATATGGCTTTGGGATGCTCTGCGTGGATATAATACCCCCAAGGGCCTGCACTCGGTCCAAAGAGTAATCGCCTTACTTTTAAATATACCTACATCATAGTGGAGGAATGGTCCTTTTATGAGATCCGAACATAATGACCATTTTAATATTAACTTTTGTTATGAAATAGCTCTTATGCACCTTGTGCTGGTACGTACGTTAAACGTTATTTGAGTTCAAAACATTTTGTGAAAGAGTCGTTATAATAATAATATTACACATAATATACAGGGTGAATTGTAATTGACGTATTCCTTCTAGGACGTGATAGTGTGATCCATTTGCAACAGTAAAGCACCCTGTACGGCCTAGGCAAAAAATCATGAAATTCGAGAAAACCCAATTGTATTATTGGACATTTTCCAGAATTCTTCACTAAATGTCACTTTTCTTTAAAATCTCAAATTGAATGGTCATTGTTGTTTATTCTATTGAGTACCTAATACCTACTTTAACAAACCTTTCGCCTGCCTGTTCCTAAAACTACAAACAGGCAGAACAATTAAAGAAAAATATTATTAACCATTTTTTTGTTTACTTGGAGCATCTTAACTTGACTGCATCACCAGTGCAGGTTTTAATAAAGAGTTATCCTCAAAATTTTAAGTTCATTAAAGAATTAAGAGTTTGTCCGTACACAGTATTATAAAGACACGCGAACTGAGCGACAAGTCATCAATGATTATCATGTACATCTGCGAACACAACATAATAACCGTATGAACATAAGCTCTAGTTGGATAGTCGATCGAGTAGCACAGAAATTGGTTATTTGCTACGGCTACGTAGCAACCATCGCTACGAACCGCTACGCCGTAGCAACCCGTAGTCCTATTTCAATAGTCCGTTCCGTTTCGTTTGAACTTTGAAACTGTAAATTAATATTCAATTTCAGTCCGATACCTTACAATGTAGGTAGAGAAAGACGATATTATTAGTTCAAGTCCCCTAACTCCTTAATAGGGTTAGCATCCTGTAAATAATATTGCTTCCTGTTAGGGTTCTTTGTATTGGGATCTTGGTATTAGTTTATAACAAAATACTGCTAATATAAAAACATTAATCTTACTATAAACAAGTACAAGTTACAGCCAACATTGGTACGTGCACATCTGCCGGCGTCATGCGTGGTGTGTAGTCTAGACACTATAAAGTATCGGATATCGAATGAAAGAATACAAATATTGCCTTCGGAAATTAAGACTAACTACTTCAACACAAACAACGAGCTCACGCTACAATGCGCGAAATGGTTAAGGATTTCATCACGAAGGATATCGTTACGCTAAAACTGGCAAATAAACATTACTACGTAGATGTAGTACGTGGTGGGTTCGAACCCAGCCAGGCGTTTACTTTATCTGTTGTGTATCTTTTTTCTCACCACTACTCAAAACGGCGCATAAAAACATCGTGAAGAAACGGGCATGGCTTCGAACCAAAATTGCAAAAACGTGATATCTACCGATTCGCACTGGGCCGGGCGGCGTGGCGGCGGATTACATAGTCGATTATGGTTCTGCTAAGACACAACATCAATAAACATAATCTTTAACATCACCACACCATCCACCACACCACCACCACCATCACCCACCACCATCTTTCACATTTCTTATAAATTGTAATAATTCAAATAATTGTAAATGTATTTCAAATAATTCTTGGAAATTAATTATAATTTTGCATGCCCGTAATGAGGCTGACATATGTCCTGCTCTATAATTCAATTTAACATCTTGTGTAACCATGTTTCAGGCAAATAAAATGATATGATTTGATTTTTTTTTATTTGATTTAAAAAAAAATGTATAAATAATATAGTAAATGATTTGACTTTGACTTTGCGAAAGGAATGAAGCAAACTAGATAGGTATTATTGTAGGCAGCAGGCACCGGGAAACTTGACAGACACCATTAATTATGTAAGTGAATCAATATTTTTATACTCATAAATAATAAATAAATCCGTATGCAAAACACGCGTATTCACGTGGAGTTGCGGACACCAGCCCGTATTACCTAATCTATATCTATACATATAATAAAATTGTAGACAATTGTAGTCGATTTAGATGCGGTTTTCACTAATATATTGTAGTAAGCTTCACTTAACATTTAGTGTTTATTTCATGTCAATCGGTTCATAAATAAAAAAGTTATGTCAATTTAAAGAATCACGGCGAACATTTGTTAAGGTATGCTGCCCGAAAAGTCACTATTCCGAGCGGACGAAGTCGCAGGCACAGCTAGTTAATGAATAAAATAATATATTCATAAATAAAGTAAAACTTCTGCTTTCCGTGAGCCGTACCATCTCACTTCAGTAGCGAAGTGGCAAGTGGTCGCTGCGCCTCTCAACTGTGCGCGTGTCGACAGAATTGATTCATTTGTGTCTCTTGTAATCATTCGCACCGCAGCGCCCTCTTCACTTGTTTGTTGACAGTTTCGTTGTAGTGGGTCACAGCGGGTTCAATTACATCCGTTTACTCTGTTGCGTTTATAGAAATTCCCAATTTGTTTTATTCACTTGGTTCTATTTCTTTCACGGACGGTTTTCAATACTGATGATATTTATTATTGTACTTATCTAATTCTGACAACAGAGGCAATGTACCATCGACGTGCCTAGTAAACTTAAAGTGTACAGAGCGGTAGATCTAAGGGCTCACACACTAAAATGCGGTGTGACATTGCATCGCTAAGAACCGCAAGTGTTGCGACTGATATGCGTAGTATTACTATTGGTTTCAAGGCGGTTTTTTTCAGGGAACAATTATATATGAGTGAATACCACTAAGGACTAATTTTCGTACAAGAAATGAAAACATAATTACACATAATGCCGGGAGTGAAGAGTCAAAACAAATGGTTACAATATTTTTATATATAACTTTTTATATATGGATTGGATTTTATATAACTTTTTTTCTTTTCTTATTCTAGAATGGATTGTAAAATATTCCACCACCAATGCAAAAATATGCATAAATACCTTTTCTGTATGCCGAAACAACTAAATCTGTTTTGGGGCTTTTGTTCGTAGTTGGATTATTCAATTTATAGGCTACTGAATATCAGTATCTAATAAATATTTAGATATACGATGTCAAAAGCCCGATTGTTGCTCAATAATGTGAGGTTTGATGAAACTATCACCCGTTATGATAAGTAACGAATAATCGTCTGCCACCATCCGAGATATTCCAGATCTTCTTATAGAATTATTGTCAAATGAATGAAGATTAAGTTGCCTTTCGAGGGAGGTATAGTTGTGGTCACCAACCAGTCCCTTTGCGGTCAGTAACGAGACCCATGACCTCGTTCATCGTACGGCGCATTGTGTTTCTGGATTAACTAGAATGATTACAATGGACAACTTTTTCACTAGTTTTAAAGCCTATTAAAATTTGCTACAAAGCACACTACACATACACTACTACTATAGTTCGAACTTTGAGAAATAATAAAATATGTGCCTTGTTTCAATTTGCAAAGAGACACATTCCTCATGTTTTAGTTTCCATCAATATATCACTTATTTCCCCATGTACTACAGCAAACATGTATATGTAATGTCGTCTCTAGGTCATGACCAAGACATAGACGAAGATAGGGGATCAAAGGAAAGCCATCTATAATTTCCTTTTATAATAAACTAAAAGTGGAGTGGAAGTCATGCCAGAACGTCCGTCTTACGTCTCGTAATGGTTAGCAATGATTCGCGGGAACCACGCAGGTATCAATGCCGTGACGTCTGTCCGACGTTCCGTCTGTAGTTGGTGTGTCTGTATAAAACAATAATAAAATAATAACTTTCTGCAGTGTGAAAAAGTCCTGTCTTTTTCAATCGTCAATTTCCGAACAACAGCCAGACACTTTATCACTTCCCTACAACGTTACCACTAAAACTTTTCCTACAACATTTCTATTCTGTCCCATTTGATCCATGCTGTGATTTCCCCCATGGGAGGCGGCCCAGGTTGCGATCAATCACGGGAATGGCCGCCACGGCCCGCCGCCGGGGGCTCGGGGCACGTGGCTGGATCGCCTGACCTCGCAACTTTACCAGACATTTCCATAACTACAGGTTGCCTGACCTCTTCATTTTATATTAATATGTAGGAAGCGGTTCCTGTTAGTAGTACGAGTATAGTAGATGGTTTTGTTCAACTACCTATCTATTGCATACGCAGTGGGGTTGAGTACATTTTGATTACTTATTCTACGTAAATGGTTCACGATCGTTATAATAAAATATGCCAACGCGTGCATATTTTATTATAACGTAACTTTACTGTGTTCACATTTTCTTAGTAAACGTAAATATCATTGATTTACGGTGATTAAAATATACTTAAAACCCGACCATTACAGTTTTGAAATTCATCAATAAAGCGAACCTAGTGTGGTCTCTTGTCGTTGCTCTTGTCTTGCTCAGAGGTTATTGTCCTGAAGGGGATTACAAAAACTTGTATTATAAAATCGTTTGCTAAGAGTTATAACTAAAACTAATTTTATGGGATGTAGATTAAGGATTTAGTATGTAAGGCCACGCTATCGCATTGGATCGCAGATCTGTAATGGTAGTTGTAGGTAAGATTTACGTAAATAAATTAAATCAATTATCTAAAATAAATTAAAATACTTTCTTAAAGAGCACAGACATATTTTACCCTATCCTAGTTTTTATAGCCTTTTTCGCAGACCTTTGAAAATACATTTACTAAAACCTTTGTATAAATCTTAGGCCTTTCAAGGGATTCTGTTACATAATGTAGCTTTACATTTTTATTCCGAATGAAATAGTGATCTCACAAGCGGCGCTCGACGATCAATTATTTCAATGACCGCTCCCGCGTGTGCCCGCGCCCTGCGGCTGAAAGTAGAATTTATGTGCGTATACGGTACAATGTACGTAATGTAGCTACATGTGTATCCTCCTCTTTTTCCTGTTGTGTTGGGCTTCCTTTGTGTTGAAATAGTGACAAGTGACGACCCTATTCAGGATTTTCATTCTTCCTCTTTTCTTCTACCGTTTTCTTGCCGTACCTACATACCGATTGCCGGATCAGCTTATAGTGCGTCAGGTGCTCACATTGCAGAGCATGCTCTTATTTCCAATGAACACTCTACATGATAATTATGTTTCCTCGTCACCTGTCAGAGTGACGACAATAAAGTCAATATGGTCTAATCAGTTCGGATGGCTACTGCATACATTATTTATTTTCCATGACTGAAACTATTATCTAGCTCGCTTATATGAACGAGATGAAACATTTCACATTTGCCGTATTACCGTAGAAATAAGCAGCCTGCGACGTTGAGCGATATGATCCCTCAACTAATACATAAAAATGGGAACAAATCATTTGGATTTTAAGGATTAGTCAGGACACAATAGCTCTAAATGGCAACTGGCCGTGGATCCGGCGAGAGACATGATTGTTTTATATAACTTGTTAAAACGACAAGTACGGAGGTGGGTAATAACAAATTCTAGTATTAGGGACGACTCTGTGTTGCCTAGTTATACTAACAACATAGGGATTCATTATTTTTCATCATGTTGTACGAAGGAGGATCTACCTATAGTACCAACAACCTTGGAGGCCATGAACACTCAGGTCGAGTATTCTCTTCCTGCTAGAACTCAAATGGACATTCTAGACTCTTCAGTTGTAGTTGTGGGGGATACTCTGGATAGTTCTTTAAACTAGTCAGTAGGACAACAGAAGTTACCACTTTTAATAACCAGTTATTATTACTACAAAATAATAAAAAGGTATCTTCTGGCAATATAACTCTCAAAAATAATAAACTGAATGGAGTGCAACATACATTAAAATTATTAAATCAAAATATTCAAGGTTGCTCTTCCAAGTTACTGGAAATAGAATTGTTTTTGGAAAATACCAAGTTTGATGTCATTTGTTTAACAGAACATTGGTTAAAAGATCATCAAGTAGTATCAATTAATTTTGAAAATTATTGCGTAGTTAGCTATTTCAGCCGAAAACAAATGATACATGGTGGGTCATTAATATTAGTTAAAAATTCAATAAAATCTAAAGAACGAAAAGACATCATCGGACTATCTGTTGAACACACCATTGAATTGTCCTGTGTTGAGCTAGATAAGCATGTTATAGTATGTGTGTACAGACCTCCAAATTACCAGAATCTATCTGTGTTTGATTCTGTAATGGAAGATGTGTTAAAGAAACTAAGTACTAGTAGCAAGTCAATAATCATATGTGGAGATTTTAATATTAATTTACTAGAAAATAACTCGAATACTGTCAGATTATTAAGTCTTTTTGGGTCATTTGATTTGTCCAACGTTTTTATGGAACCAACCCGAGTAACTGCTTCCTCTGCCACTTGTATAGATAATATTTTTTGTAATTGTGAATACTTACATAAAGATATTATCTTAAATAAGTTGCCATCTGACCACAGTGGACAAACTATAACATTTTGTTCCTATATGCCTCTACAAAAAATTCAAATAAGATTTAGGCCAATTACATGTACAAATTTAACCCGGCGAGGATGTGGTGAAAAAAGTAACGCGGAGGTTGTGGAGGGTCTTATTGACCCTGTATATAATTGGGTTTAAAATACCTAAATTTATATGAATGTACCAAATATTAATCAATATTATTTATATTACATGTTATTTTTACGGTTTTATCGCAATAAAACGCAGATAAGAGTACAAAATACTATTATTAAATCACTTTTAGAAAACTACTACAAAATAATCAACTTTTGCATAAACTTTCTAAACTTACACTAAAAACAACAAAAAATAACTAACTTAAAAGACGGTTAACTTTTAATTTGGTACATACGTAGAGGTCAATTAGTTGCACTTACAGTCTTAGCATCAATTATGAAATACAAATAATTATTGTCTGTGATTGAAGCACAATCCTGGCAGAATGGAATAGTGTGTTCTGGACAAATATACTTATGGCAATCTTCACAAACATTGGCTGTCTTGCGATGGCGGGCCTAGGGACATACTTGCAACCTTTTTCGTACACCTGGAACCCTAACAGGCTTCTTGTTCAGGTTCTACGATGAATTCTCTGATTCTCTTGCGTAGCTGTCTCGGCAATTGAGGTGTTTCTTTACGGCGTGTAATATGAATTCGTTATCTGGCCATCCAATTCCTGTCCTTCTGAAATATGTGGGTTCTGATGTTGCTATTCAGATAGTGGTACATTATCCTCGCCATAACTGCTTGCATTTTGCTGAGTATCACTATAGTGACAGTCAAGATATGCGTACTCAAATGAGCTTCCTTTTCGCTACCGTCGGATAACAAACAAGTCGTCTTCAATGTCAGACTGAAACAAGACGTATGCGCTCATCCTCAAAAGCTCCTGGCTATTCATTGTGTACGAAAAAACCTAAAATTATAATAATATTTAGTAAAATATATAATTGAAACCTTTCATAAAAATGTTACATCGCGGTTGTCGCGGGGTCATATTTACCCTTTCTGACTGCACGCAGCTGTAGTTCCCGTCGCAGGCGGCGGCAACCTGAACAGGGGCGAAGGACGCAGGCGCCGGTCCTTTAGCAACAGCTATTGTGACGTTCAAAACTCTTCGATCACAGAATAAAAAATTACTCACGGTTAAAAATGGACAGGGTCAGAATGACCCCTCCACATCCTCGAAGGGTTAAACAAATTCAATAAGTCTTTGGCCAGTAATTTATGTGTTCAGAATTTTAATAATATATCTGACCCAAGTGAGTTCTACGCCGAGTTCTTTTTACTATTGAATAAGCAATTTAATGACTCTTTTCCACTACAAACTAAAAGCATTTTCACAAAGTTTTTATTTAGCGATTGGGCGACTCCTGGTATTCGCAAAAGCAGGGCAAAACTTTTTGAACTTTATGGCCTCAAGCAACATACGAATAATACAAACTTTCATCAGTATGTTGCAAAATACTCTAAAACTTTTAAAAGTGTGTGCAAAATAGCTAAAGCTCTTTATATTAGCAATAAAATAAAATCAGCTGATGATAAAATAAAAACTACCTGGCAAATAATAAATAATGAAACAGGTAGGAAAAAGCAGCGTAATACTGAGTTTAATTTAGAGACTGCACATGGCCGGATCAACTCAGATATACACACATCAAAAGTGTCTAGGGATCAACATATATTTTTGCAATAACTTTTCTCTTGATTGATATTAATTTAAATTTTCTTTAAGGATTCATCAAATAAAGTGTTTTCGTTTGTCACAGTAACGATAAACCAAGTCACCTTTGCATTAATAAAGAAATTTGCCATTTTCCTAATAAAGGGATTTTTGACATTTGAACCACTAACATTAAAGTTCGAAAAAAAGACTGAAATAACAGTTTTCTTTAAAATTTTATTGGGTAACTTAAACAATTAATAATCCGTGTTTCTACCGCGAACACTAACAACACAAGAACATCGGTTTGGCATACTCAAAATGAGTTCATCCAAATCACGCTGTGGAATGGCCGCCCATGTTCGTTGCAACAACAAAAAAAGGTCTTCTTGCAACTGGATACCCTCCATATTCGGCAGAGCTCTTCTCTGTAGCATATCCCATGCATGCTCAATCGGGTTCAAGTCTGGCGACTGAGCAGGCCAGGGCAGGACATTGATGTTAGCTGCGGCGAGAGTCTGTCTTACAACTCTTGCGGTGTGCGGTCGTGCATTATCATGCATTAACTGAAATAAGGGACCGATTTGCACTTGTAGAGGAACGATGACGTCAGATACAATCGTCTCAGCATAAATTTGAGCGTTGAGGTTGCCTCTGATCCAAATCAACTCAGTTCTTCCGCCGATCCAAATACCCGCCCATACCATGATGGTTCCACCACTATAAGGATGGACTTCCTGGCAGGATTTTAATCGCTGTTGGCGTCCAGGGGTTCTCCAGTGTCGTATACGTCTTGTATCCGGTCTCATACCAAAACGAGACTCATCAGAAAAGCACACGAAACGCCATTGTTCTTCTGCCCAATTTCTGTGTTCAAGAGCCCATTGATATCGAATCCTACGATTGTGCATTGCTATAGGTGGTACCCGTAGCGGTCTTCGGGAATGAAGGTTCACTTCATTCGTTCCTCTACAAGTGCAAATCGGTCCCTTATTTCAGTTAATGCATGATAATGCACGACCGCACACCGCAAAAGTTTTAAGACAGACTCTCGCCGCAGCTAACATCAATGTCCTGCCCTGGCCTGCTCAGTCGCCAGACTTGAACCCGATTGAGCATGCATGGGATATGCTACAGAGAAGAGCTCTGCCGAATATGGAGGGTATCCAGTTGCAAGAAGACCTTTTTTTGTTGTTGCAACGAACATGGGCGGCCATTCCACAGCGTGATTTGGATGAACTCATTTTGAGTATGCCAAACCGATGTTCTTGTGTTGTTAGTGTTCGCGGTAGAAACACGGATTATTAATTGTTTAAGTTACCCAATAAAATTTTAAAGAAAACTGTTATTTCAGTCTTTTTTTCGAACTTTAATGTTAGTGGTTCAAATGTCAAAAATCCCTTTATTAGGAAAATGGCAAATTTCTTTATTAATGCAAAGGTGACTTGGTTTATCGTTACTGTGACAAACGAAAACACTTTATTTGATGAATCCTTAAAGAAAATTTAAATTAATATCAATCAAGAGAAAAGTTATTGCAAAAATATATGTTGATCCCTAGACACTTTTGATGTGTGTAGAAATAGCTCAGGAATTTGAAAACTTTTTTGCTAATATTCCTCTCAAAACTACTTCATCATTAAATTCCTCAGCCGCGCTTTCTGCTGCCTTACTTAGAAAAAATGTAAAGGCATGCCCTTTAGAATTTACATTTCAGCATACAAACCCCCAGGCTGTTATGAAAGCTTTTAAAGATCTTAAAATCAAATCAACAGAAGATCTCTGGGGAATGTCTGTAAAAGTCTGTAGTTCTATTATCGATACCATTGCGCCCTATTTAGCTTTCATATTTAATTCTAGTGTGGACCAAGGAGTCTTTCCGGATCTAATGAAACACAGTAAAGTAGTGCCATTGTTCAAATCCGGTGATAGTAAAGAACCCAACAATTATAGGCCCGTGTCAATTCTGCCAGTTCTCAGTAAAGTGTTTGAAAAGTTGATGCTCAATCAAATGTTACGTCACTTTAATAAAAATTCCATCTTGCATGACCAATAGTTCGGTTTCACTAAAGGGCGTTGTACTACTGACGCTGGTGTCACCCTAATAAAAAACATTTTTAGCGCCTGGGAAGAAGCACAAGATGCCATTGGAATCTTTTGCGATCTCTCTAAGGCGTTCGATTGCGTAGAACATGAGACGCTTCTGCTGAAACTAGAGCACTATGGAATTAGAAATACAGCCCTTGATTTACTTAGATCATACCTGAAAGATAGAAAGGTTAAAAATCAAGTAAATGGTGTGAACTCGCTGGGGTCGGAAATGACAATGGGCGTTCCTCAAGGTTCGATATTGGGTCCATTTCTCTTTTTAGTTTATATTAACGATTTACCCCAATTACTTCAAAATCAACCGAAGATGGTGTTATTTGCAGATGACACTTCATTAATCTTTAAAATTAATCGACGCTCACAAAATCTTGACGACGTGAATAACTCTATTCTTCAGGTCCAAGATTGGTTTACGGTAAATAATTTGGTACTAAATGAAAAAAAAACCAAATGCATTAGATTTACATTACCTAATGTTAAAAGTAGCGATTGTGACATCATATTGAACGGAGAAAAGCTGGAATTTATTAAGCAGACGGTTTTCCTGGGAATCACGCTAGACGACAAGTTGCAATAGGGTCCCCACATAACAACTCTTGCGGGACGGCTAAGCTCGGCCGCATATGCTGTTAGAAAGATAAGGCAGTTAACAGACGTAGAAACCGCGCGTTTGGTCTATTTTAGTTACTTCCACAGCATTATGTCGTATGGCATTTTACTGTGGGGTCGGGCTGCTGACATTGAATCCATATTTATTTTGCAAAAGCGAGCGATCAGGGCTATTTACAATCTTCGTCGTCGCGAATCGCTTAGGGAACTATTTAAAAGGATTAATATTATGACAGTACCTTGCCAATTTATTTATGAAAATATTATGTTTGTAAGAAAAAATAGACATCTTTTTAACAAAATAAGTGATAGGCATAATTTTAATACTAGAAATAAAGATAAAATAATTCAACCATTTTTTCGATTGTCAAAAGTACATATATCTTTTATGGGGTTCTGTGTTAAATGTTACAACAAAATACCTTGTGACATACTGCAATTAAATGAAAGAAAATTTAAAACTCATATTAAAAGTACACTTTGTAAACAAGCTTATTACAAATTAGAAGATTATATCAAAGATAAGGATGCTTGGAAACATGCTGGTCCTGCTCCACAGGACAATCTAGTGTCTAGACAAAATCAAACTGGTTGCTAAGTAAATTAGGTAATTTGTACCATATTATTTTATTATATTGGAATAACTTCTCACACATTGATTAATTAAGTATTATTAACTTTTAGAATGTTTGTAAATATGTGAGCACCATGCACTTATGACATAATTAAGTTTACTTGCCACTGCTACATGTGTTTTTCTTTTCACCTTTTGTGATGTATTGTTTTTATTCTATAATGTTATAATACATGTATACAAAACATTGTGAAACATTTTAAAAGAGTAACGGTGGAGTTTCTTGCCCATTCTTCTCCACACGAAACTACTTTTTGGAAGGGGCGACTAGAATCAGTTCTATTTCTTGTTCATTTTGACGTTCAAAAGTGCCATTCTTGTGCCTATTTGAAATAAATGTTTTGACTTTGACTTTGGGTCAATTTCATTTGCACTTTTCAATTTTTCTCTCAAGCTATTGTTTGCAATTGATTTCGAAGAGATTGAGTGAAATTTCATCTTTTGGAACATAAAGCACTATCATTGTAATTGAATAGCTTGTCGTCTCTATATCTATGTACATAAATTTTTAATTGATGTCGCTGTCTGGCTGTGTACGCTGTGTTCTTCAAACATTCGCAACGGACTTGATGCGGTTTCCACAGTCATTTAGCGAATTTATTCCGGAAAAAAATGGTCATCTATAATAGATAGATATTCAATAAATAAATCGCGATTTTTATCAAGTCGTACGAACTGTGCGCATCAGGAGCCACTCGTTATTTATAAATCATAATAAGCACTACCATAGAAGAATGTGGTGGGGAGGAAAAGGGAGGATCCTCCGACTAGACTGGTGTTGTGTCAGGGTGGTAAAATAAATCCTGCTCTACTAAACTACTAAAACAAATCTTACGGTCATTTTCTTGATAAATCTTTTCTACCAAAACAATGTTATTAGCCAGCAATATTCCAATCGCGAAGTTCCACCTTGCAGCGCGATATTTACCTCGAGTTAGCAACTGCCATCAGTTCCCCTCTCGCAAGTTATCGCCCGTCGAAGTGTTGCGAGCTTTGATTTATGACTTTTGACCGGTAAACAAAGCCTGCCCGGATTGTTCGCGACATCGCGATCTTTACGAGTGGACGGCGATACCACTCATACACTATTCTATTTTTTAGAACATTTCACTTCTTTTCTTTTAAGACTAATTTATTAAGATATATTTCTATTTGTTTTGAAATAAAACAATATCACAATTACGCACACCCGCAATAAAAAAAACAACATTAATTTAAAAATGGTTTCGATGAAATGTTTTTCTCTGTTGCTCGAAATATCGAGCAATAAAAAATAAAAAAATAACTTAGATAATAACTTAATAGTACTTAGAGTAAAATAACAATAGTTATTTTACTCTAAGTACCTTCCTATCAGCTCTTTGTTCTCGAGTGTATTATTACCAGAAACAATCCCGTATAATGAATTATATTCACAATTTAGAGCAACAAAGATATTAAAACTAGGTCGTAGGTTTAACATTTAACTGACAAAGGAATGGTCAAGTTAGGAAGTGGTCGTAAATTGTATTCTAGACCGACGTCAAAGCAACATTGTGAATGCAACTATAAGCGAACAATAACGACGCTTCTTTAATGTGTTATCTTGAGACTACAATACCTAGTTATTCAAGTTTGTAGTCCAGTGCATGAATCTCGAGTAGTGTTATCGTTGCAAGTATGGCCGGCGGGCGGTCTGTCTGTCCGGCGGCGGCGTGTTGTTGGAGCTGTCCGGGGCGTGTCGGTGTCAGCGGCCGCGTGCTGCGGTCAACAACTTCGGAACTTGACGGTGTCATGAACTACTTACTGTAATAAATAATGAGTGAGGTATTAGGTTAGCCGCTTTGTAAGAGATAAGAATGATTTAACTCTATTCTGAAAAT
The DNA here is from genome assembly GCA_951799385.1 of Hyppa rectilinea. NCBI lineage: Eukaryota > Metazoa > Arthropoda > Insecta > Lepidoptera > Noctuidae > Hyppa > Hyppa rectilinea. The sequence goes on from OX637306.1 coordinate 453,051, forward strand.
GCTATCTCCAAACATTACGTAACACCTACGTTTGATCACGAAACCTAACAACATAGGCCTCGGAATTACTAAAACTTATCACAAGTGACAGGATGGTCAGCAATATGTTCGACCTGCTTGCTTTGTGTCTGCGCCTCACTACACTCGGTCTGGAGTATGTCACGACATGATACTATTTGGGATCATGGTTATTGATCTTTGGAAGGCTCTCTGACATCTCTCTGCCTTGTGCTGACTTTAAATTAATGCATATAATATAGAGAGCAGGGCCACATCACATTAACGCTGTCTTCCAATGGAGCATAGACAAGTCACACTTATACATCGTTAAAATGAAGTGTTATATCTTAGTCGTACCTACTCATATGAATCCTAAGCAAATGGAATATATCCTAGGCAAGGAACTAATTGCCCTTGTTAATTCGGTATAAGATCTATGAGTATATCTCGGTGTACTATTTGTGTCTAGACTAACTTTTCATGATCACATGAGGTCGCTGGCTGCTGAAACATTCCGGAGCCTACTTAGGTTTGGTTATCCGAAATATGCTCGAGTTTAACAATCCAGTGGCCTTTAAACGAGTGTGATAAGGCTTTTAGTCAAAAGTAAGCTAGAATCAGGTGCAGTTGTTTAGAATCCTTATTAGCTTGCTTTCACTGTCCTTCTTGCAATAGTTCAAAAGGCCTTCCTTATATGTCTATATAAAAATCTTAGGATACTACCCCTTCCTTTAAATTACGAAATTTTTACTCGGAGTACTCGAGTAACTGTCTCGCCAGCAAACCGTGTTATTTTTCGTATTTTCCTTTATATATTTTATTGTATTTTATACTTAATGAATTAAAACAACCTACGAGGTTGTGTGCTGTTACCAACATTATAAGTATTATATTATAGTTACGAAAAGTACTTTCTAGTAAATTACATTGTACAACGCCTAAAATCTGTAATGTTGTGCTTGTAAAGTTTGAATTTATAAATAAAAACAAAGTTTCTAAATTTGTACTATCTCTCAGGAAAGACACCTAAAAAAAAAGCTAAAAATTGTGCCAAGCTAGCTAAAAATTGTGCGTTCTCCAATAACTCTTCGTTGTTAGAAGTGCTGTCCTCTGTTCTAGAGATATAGTGACAGTTCATCATCATCTTGTAAGGCTAGCAAGACGACGGAGACAAATCTGGCGAGTTATTCGAACCCCGCCATCCCGCCATTCCGCAGCTCGCGCCAAGGACGAATAGAAATTGCTTTCTCACTTGTCACCCACTGATCAAGGCCCCGGGGAATATATAAATCCGCCAAATAATATCGCGTTTCAATGTTGAGCGAATGGTACGTATTGCGTAGAAATGGAAGAATAACAGAATGTGTCAGCTACTTATCTTACGGCGCAAGAGTCGGGGATAGGAGGCGACGGCTTTGTCGGAGAGTACTTGATACCGATTACATGACGGTTTTGTTATTTCAGGGACATTCCCGGGATGTTTGTGTTGTGTCAGTTAGAACTCGGTATTGAACATAGAATCTACAACACTATTAGAACAGTCTATTAAAGAACCGTTCAGAACTATTTGTCAGTTAGTGTTGAGCAATCACGATAACGTTACTAAACTAATACCTACATTTAAATAACTGAAATCGATTAAATTCAATCGAAAATAAATATAGGGATTTAAAATTTTTAACTGAACATACATAATTTGCTGCATTCAAGTGTCATCGCGTCACTACGAGCGGTTCGCCGACTAAGAGAGTGTTACACACGTATGGCCGCACGCACACAGCTAGATGTCGTGCGCTACAAATACGAAAGATAAGTTATATCGTGCTCGCTTCCAGAGGTAACGTAGTAGTAGATTCTAGTATAACCAAGCAGTTTTTCTTTGTTCCGAGCAAATTTTCAGATCTTTGTAAAAATTAAATTTTTAACATAATTTCGGGTTTGAACCCTGTTTTTCTGACATTACTTTATTATTTACTTTCAATCGTTGGCTTGTTTGTGTTGTATGTATAAAAGGAATGGTTCGCATTTGTTGTTTGCATGTTCTTTCTTTTTGTTAGATGGAAAATTCGAAGCAGTATATGAATAAGTAATGCTAAATGCTCTTGACATTCTATCTAAAATCAGCTTAAACAATTTTTCTCGTTTTATTCTTTAGAGGCTTATATTTTCTTGAACACTCAATCGTATTATTATTAAATTGTATTATAAAAGGAGTTCCAGTACAATATCGTTGTATTATTCAGCAAGTTCATGCAATGTAATAACAGTAAGTGTAGGTACAACTTAAGTCGACTGGAACAAAACAAAACAAAATGAAGCAATTTAATAGAAGCTCGCGGAGTCAGCAGCGAGCGAAGTTCCCGGAGTTTAATGTGCGGCCATAAGGAGTGGCTCGTGGCTCGTGACTCGTGTGTGCACCGACAGCTAAGTGCGGGCTTCATGCACTTTTAGTTAACTCCTCAAGATTTGTAACTTTTGTGTGAGTTGGCAATACTCTAGGAGACTCTACAAGCGCTTCAGAAAACTATACGGTGAACATTACCTTTGTAGCTATATTATCAAAATAATCCCACTCGCTTTCATTACAACTTCTGTACCCAATTTATAAAACGTCTAAAATGTAACAAAGCGTTCTGACACATTTTATATCAATCATCACTCGAAAAGAGCCAATTCTTAATGATGAACTTCCGAATGAAAAGAGTTCAATAGAGATAAAAATTTATTGAGAAAGTTACTGAGAATGATTGATGACGGCGAGAGTGACACCCGACGAATCATATTAAAAGGAATTCTGTCAAGAGACGGTACGACGTAATGCGAATGAAATAAATTCACACAGCCATGAAATTGAATATAGATGCCTTGGAAACAAACGAGATGATTGAACATGAGTGACGGCAGGACGCCTTTGTACTGAACATATGTGATGTCGGGATTCGGCAAGAATTACCTGAACAACCGGGGCTGTACCCCGGCGCGGTGGTGTAAACGGAGCCTCAAATTACATATGCATGGATATTGCTTGATATACCGTAGAGCAGGCGTGACGTGTCAGATTGCAATAGACGAGGAATGAACCCATTGCCGTAAAGTCACAACGTATATTATCCCTACCTACTATTCTTAGAGTAAAGCTACATAGGTAGGTACTATAAACTCCAAAGGAGCTTATGGTACCGGAACTAACTTGGTTCATATTCATAGATGGACTTAACGTTTTTACATTTATTATATTTATCTTCTCGCTGTCTGTTGTCAGCTGTGCCTGTCCATTTGATTGTTATTTAACAATAAAATCAATGTTGTCTCCAATCTGCCACTTACTTATAATAAAGTTGTGGAGGTTTTATTCTAAGTCCATGTTAAGTTCAACTTGACCAACCGCATAATTTAGGTACATACATATCCATACCACTCTTTCATTTACGAGACAGTATGCAAATTAAGAAATTATACATCTTCAGTATCTTGATAAAATATTTGAAAAGCAAATTCTTTTGTTAGACCGTATTCGGTAGTATCGTTAAACCGATCAAGAAATGAATCGCTATCATCTCCATCTTCGATAGGGAAATTAACATTTTATTGATTTAGAGATCGTTACGTCAGGTGGTATTATTTCAAGACAGGACCACTTACCGTTCTGAACCTCTCAGTCATTGTTAGATTCGTTAGATCATTTTGGTGATTCTTCCAAAAATATTCCGTCCAAATACAATTCATGAGTACGTCAAACGCTAGGGAACGAAAAGAGCCAAAATAATAATTAATATGAAGTAGCATTCGCAACGGTTTGATCCTCTAAACGGAATTTTTTATCAGAATTCAGTGGAGCGGGCGATTGCGGGCGGGAAGCGGGGGGCGGGGCGGCTAGCGGGTGAATGGCGCTGTAGATTACGTTTGTTGCTTTGTATTAAAACTGATGGGAATTTATCTCAACATCCCGTTTTAAAGGAGCAAAGTGACGTTATCAAAAACCAATATCGTAGCGAGCGGCGGCGAACGGGAAAAATATTTTTCGTCATTATTTATCAAAAACACGGGTGTATTCGCAAGCGCCTTTGAGGCGACGTCTGTCGCTCCCTCACAAATACCATCCACAAAGAAAGGTAATTTCTGTAGAACTGTTTGGAGTCTATTAAAAATCCTTTATATAAATGAGCACTCAGTTTTTGTTTCGTCTTTGCTTCACCTTGCACAAACATAATACTTTATTTACTTAAATTTAATTTACTGATCTTCATAAAGTTCTAATTACTTATGGTTAATATTTAATATTTTTTACTTTTGGTTATTTGCAAATAATTAGTTAGGTACCTACTCGAACTTGCATAGTCCCTATAGATTGTCAGAACTTGTTTTTATGAATCCACTGTGAAATTTCCTTAACAAACAGAAGTTAAAATCAAAGTAAAATAAATGTAAAGCAATTCGTCAGTTCCCCTCCGCCGGTCAGCATACTCCTCGAGCTGGCTCATTAGACCGCCGCCGCGCGAACTCAAAGCGTATTTATGACAATACATAAAAAGGACGTAAGAAAGGAAAATGTGACGTCATCATTTTCCTAAATCATCATCAGTCCCTTCCGGTCCTTAATGTGGAAACGAAGAATTAAATTCGTTTTACGAGAGGGACTGTTTTACGGCCCGCCGATTCCGCTGACGCGTCTTCAATACTTCCATCGTGATAGGCTTTTATTTCGGCCTCCGCCTCGAGCTTATTATGAGAATCATCTTGTTTATAGACGTCCCGGTAAATACTTATATTTGCATTTTTCCTCTCTCAAAAACCCCGAAGTCGGACATAAACCCCTAAATTGAATATCTTATACTATTTATCTTCATGCTCTGAATAAATCTATTCAAACCCCAGTCGTGGTGTACAACGCGCAAATGATTACCACACAAAATAAATTAGCTTTGCCTTGTGGTGGTGTATTCGCAATGGCGGATAAAAATCCGCCGTCGTCCGCGGAAGATGGATGATGGGGGATCCCGCGGCGTGCGGACACATCTCGCCGACACTCGCTTATGGCGGAGGAATAACGTGAACCAGCACTAATGAACTGGAATTTCTTCAGTAGGAAGAACCCCAAATAAACCCTGATTGCTCTTTACACCGAATTACTTACGTTATTGTTCTCGGTGTGATCGTGTTATTGGATTTTATTACCAGAAAGTAGATTAGAAAAATTGCTTCCATCCAACGGAGGTCGAGGGGAGTGCGGTACGAAAATATCATAATAGCGAGCCTTATCATTAGACGACATTGTTTTTATGGAGAGGAAGTAACGTATGATATTGTTCGGAAGCGAGTAGACACAGTCGTAAAACTTGGCGAGATAGAACGATCCCGATATTGGTCAAAATCGGAGCCAAAATAAACAGACGAGACCATTGTGTGGAAACGAATGAGAAAACAGACGGCCTGGAGGATTTGGATTAACGTTTGTGATAATAAACGAAGAGCTCGGACGCAGAGGGTTTAGGAAAGCGGGTCTTATGTGTGTTTGCGAAGATTTTCTTTTTGATTGGGTTCAAAAAGAAAATCTTCTTGGTTCAACGAATTACATATAACTACGGACTTTCGTGTTTATTCGCGAAGATTCCGCACTCGCTTTGACCGTTACATTTTCCACGCAAATGCTGCGCAACCAGCTCTAATGGCCTCACTTCGATCTCTCGCAAAATTTTTATCGTTATTGCATTTTGCGTTTTTGCGTTAGATGCCGAGACAAGAGCGCGGGCCGCAGTAATGTCGACGTGAACATATTTCTTTCATTCTGTCACGACGAGAACTCGGAGAGTGTAGCGTCGGTAGACGGATACTTTGAATCATTTACAACATGCAGGGACTGGCTGTGCTGTGGAACTGCGTGCACGGCCACGAAGTCTGTGCCCGCAAGGGCATCCGCAAGATTAAGCGCGCTCGTAAATCTTGGTGCTGAAAGTTTTGCACCCTGCGCGGTATAACCATAGCCCCACCCCACCGGCTTATTTATACGACGCGCGAACTTTTTGCCTTTGTCTCTGAAGTTATCGGGAGCCTGAAAGAAGAGAAATTCATTACGGCCGCTAGTAACGGGCAAAATTAAACAAGGCACATTATGGGGTGGGACATCCTCAATAAGACTGGCTACGAAGCCGTACTCATTGAATTAAAGTTTAATAATATTAAACTTTGAAATCGAAGTTATTTTAGAGTTGCTAAACATTTGCACAGCCGGCAGCGCTGCAAACATCGCGCCCTCGCGACAGACTCGCGGCTCCAGCTCCGATATGTAATAAAACTGTCACACACAAGACGGAAGGTTCAAAGGCAGAGGAACCATTACGGTCAATAATAATTCGTGAGAGAAACGTTTCGTTTTTACATCAAAGGCTGATCGCTTGTCGCAAGACTCAACAGCTTATTCACGAGCCCTCGATGTGTATGTTAAATGATGCGTCCCGACGTCGTTCGCAACATTTCGCTGAATTGATTGCTGCAATCTTGTCTCTCCTTTACCTTTGGCCGTTTATATCATCCAACTCTTGGCCACCTCATGAAAATTAATATTTTTGGTGACACGTTGAATCTTTTGCTAATCTAACAACCTGTTTCCGCCAACAGGAACACTCGAGGATCCTCAAAGGAGTTTCCAATTATCTTCGAATCGGTCGCACTTCTCTTGTTAGCGCTGAAATTGGCTACAATGCCAAACGAGCTGTACAGCTTGGCTTTAATCCGGACGATCGTTAGGATATGCACTCAAGGGTGGAGTGGGGCCGGCCCGAGTGACCATCTATCAAAGTAAGCCTCGTTAACTAAGAGAGTGCTCAGTTTTAATCGTACTCACTTCTGTTTCTGAAAATCGGCAAATCGGGATGACAAATGTGCAGGGAGAGGCCGCGATGTTTATCCCGAGAGAAGGAGGCCGCGTGGGACGCTGTGATTTATATTCAATGCGATTTATATGATTATGTTGTGCCATGTTACGGCATCCGGATACACTGTGTCTACCTGCGTCTGCGACATACCACCTGAAATGTATCGCATACGTTTCGTCCGAAAAAATGGATTGATTTTTTTATTTCTCTTTTTTTTACAGCAAGTAAATCTTTCCGTAACAAATCAACCGCTGACTCCGAACTTCCCAAAAAAAAATTATTGCCTTAAACTGCCTTGTAGCTGTTACCTAGTAAGTACCTTAAAGTACGATTTTATTTAGTTATCTTAGATGTCGCGCACAGAGAGTCGCAGATCGTCTGACTGTGAGTGACTGAGCTCGTCCTGGTCGCGCAGGATGTGTCGATTTATTCCAATAAAGCGCAATGTTGCTACCACCGACAGAGCCCGAGACGGAATTTCTAATCCCGCATTCCCAGGGAACGGATGTGAGCCAGCAGCCACAAAGAGGAGCTCAGCAGACGTGTGTCCGGACATCGTCCGTCAAGTGTCCGGCCGGTTCGTGACTGCCGGACACATACATCATGCATGTCACGACGGCAATTTTACCGAATAATCGAAAAAGGAAATTAAGGTTACATAAACGCTCCCTGCTTTCCGTCAGCTGTTCATATTGGAATATGTCGACTCACGTTCGAGACTGGCATGCGCCTCAGCCAATCTCGAGCGAGGCTTCGAGAAATTTGGACGTAGTGTACACGTTTATCCTATCGCCATTTCTCTAATCCGTAATCAAAGCTAACAGCTTGTGACTGTTCCTAAATTACCCCAGGCTGATAAAATTTTGGTTTTTCCTAAATTCGTTAATATTAGTGTTTGGGTCGGTTCCCCCTAAGGGGGAAGAACCGCGCCCCGCGTTCCGCGCGACTCTGTAGGGCTCGTCCCGGACTGGTCACCCTCCCACCGACATAGATTAAATGAAATTGGAAGTGGTTTTAGAAGATGAACAAAATAATAGGGGAATGCAAAGTATATTATTACATAACTTAGTGAGTAACCCTTACACTAGTGTAACGGGTATTTTGACGGACATTACTCACACGATACCTCGCATCTGCAAGGCGCGTGTTCGTATATTTGACTCAATTATTGGCCTGGTATGAAAGATACACTATTCAAGAATTTCTAGATAAAAGAGTTGAGAATCTAGGCTCAGTAATTATTATAATTATAATAGAATTTTAGATAGACTCTTAAAAGATCTAATATTATTGGGCTGAGGTAAAGTATACAAATTCAGGAAAGTGATGTTAATAGAGTTGAGAATCGAAACTCAGGAATGATTGTCATAATAGAGTATTGGATAAAAGACCTAGTAATATTCAAGAATTACTAGTTACTAGAGTAGAGAATCAAGTTTCGAGAATAATCATTATTAATTAGATGAGGTGTGGATCAACACACGGTCTTGTCTGTGAGGAGGGTAAAGGAATCGTTGCGCTTGCACTTTAACTCATTATTTGTAACTACGTTAATTTATTTAATTACGACGTACCCACTTCAGTGAGATCGGGAACCGTTTTACAAAGTTTGTCTCATTCTACGTGTTCTGCTAGACCTGACGCATAGAGCCTCTAACGACCCTAATACGATTCTAAAAGAACACGTTCCCTAGGCATAAAGTAAATGTCTTACACAATCCTAAGGCAGAGTGCTGCGGAGCCCAACTGCAATTGAGGAAGACAAGTATTGAGTAGTTCTAAATGCAGACTACTGTGAATTTACCCTGTGAAATTAACCTTATGGCGGTCTAGCCACCTTCTTTACTATGATAACACAAATCTAGCACAAGCGCACCGTAGACTCAGTCTTTAGCAAAATGCATTACGATCGCACTTGGTGAACGCCGAAGTGGTACTTCGTCACTTCACATTTCCTTACTCTTCCCATTTAGAAGATGCGGTGCGGCTATTAGCGGCTTTGCATCAAAGTAACGTGTCTCGCTAAATAGTGACGATTTAGTAATAGTCCTACAGAACGGACGGGTTTGTTTTAACGAGACACGGTCCCTAGCGTCTTTACGACGTCTACCAATTCAGTTTGGGGTACTTGGTGAAGCCTACCCCCGCTCCCTGGAAATGTGCGTCAACAAGCCTCACGCAAAGCATTCTGTGGCAAGACCTTTTTGGAAGCAGACATCATCAGTAACGTTTGGTTGATTTATGTATCCACAGATTACCAGATGATAAACACGGTTCTGCCTTCCAGGTCTGGCGGGTTAGTTAAAGTCAATAGTCAGGAGCACTAGTGCTCAGTGTCAAGTATAGGGGAAGGCCTTCCCCGTTTCCCTATAACCAAACGCAACTGACAATTATCTGTCAAGGTACGGATTAGGAGATGGGCAGGTAATATAACCCTATCTTATCAGCCTAGGATAACTATTGTAGTAAAAGACTCACCCAGTCGCACCAACACACACACACACACGTATACTACGTTAAGTACTTGCTTGGTCTAATCTGGGGCTTTACTTGACTTAAACCTTAATACTCGCTGTCTTGCAACAGCCCACTCAGACATAACCTCATGGTATACACCAAACCGCCTATCCTAACTGCCCTGGACCAGGACGTCCGTATCCTATAGCGGTTCAAAACCGACTGCCTCGCCTGATTGCATCAGTCTCCTAAATTCCTCCAAAACACCACGCTTGTCGCATGTTCCCACACTTTCGCGAGGTACAATTTTTCTATTGTTCCAAGGGTGCGTTTGAGTATCGACTGGGCTCAAGTTATGGTAACCAGATGTGATACTAGTATTGTAAGTGGCGTTTAGAAATCAGATATTTCACTCGTTTCTTAAGAATTTGCTGAATTATTGCTTTCGACCAGTCGGCCGGCATTGTTCTAAGTTTGCCTGTCATTAAATAGAGAATTTATGCGCCTCATAGTGGCCCGAACCATGTGCTGATTTTAAAATAAATATAATATTTTGTTATTAAATAAGAGTACGTGACAGACAGTCACAAGCTGTATACCGTCACGATAGGGATCCGCTAGGGGTAAACAGAGATGTGCTCGACTACCCCCGCTCGCTAACAGCATTGCTGCCTAACCCGAAAGGGCGCGAAGCTATCGACATTTATCGGGCACGGTTCCAACTTCGGATTTTGCCTGAGATTTTCACACTGCGAAAAACACTGCGAGTGCACTTTGTTGATACGTAGTGTGAACCCGGGCACGGAGAGCTAAAGGTTTGATGCCGTGCTTATGAATACTGTACATATTGCTGTCAAAGATTTGAATTTATCATTTCATAATCGCAAACTATGTCGCATTTTAAAAGTAAAGATGCATCTAATTTCTTCAAGAACCAATTGGTGATGGCACGAGTAAAATGGATACTCAATAGATTAAATATTTACTTATTTACTCCACAACCAAAACCTATCAAAATAAAAGTAACAAAACATTTTTATAGAGGAGTTGAACATGTGAAAACGGTGGATCAGTTCTATTGCGAGGATCAGTAGATGAGAGGCAACTAGACGAGGGTGTGGAACGTTCATTCTAACGACTTTGTGCGATCGGCGGCCTCGTCGTGGGAGACCTCGGGACGCATGAACTTACCTTCTTCAGCAGACGTCATTATGTTGATCAGTTCTTGGGCACTTGTGACTATAAAAATTGATCAGTTCTTGGGCACTTGTGACTATAAAAATGGAACGAAACATTTTTCTGCTTCAAGAGACGGGTCAAAGACTCGGACAAATAATTGATGTTGTATTTCCATTAAACTCATTTATTAATTTTTACTCATTCGTATACATAGCAAAGTACTGTCAGCTAAGCTTTTGAGATTGTATTTTGGGTTAGATTTTTAGTTTAGGAAGGAATTGATTTTGTTTTTAGATGTAATTCTAAATCTGTTGCCACTTGACGAGGTTTTGGGATACTATAGTCATAATTGGTAATCTCATATTGATTAGTTTATTTAACAGAATATTAACTTAATTGTAAGTAATATCCCTGGAGGCAGTTTGTCTCTGTCGGGTGTCAGGGATGTTCCGACTGTCTGCAAATAGGTACATAGGTGCGTGTCATGTTTATACACATGTTTACACGAGCCCGTGCGCCCGTGGGCCGGGCTTATACATACAGTTTGGTTAGGTTTAATAAACTCGTTAAACTGTCCATTATATGCACATGCGTATAATTAAGAGCTCAGTATCCCAAATGTTGGCCCTTAGACAACCAAGAATTACGTTCCCATAGGTACATTATTTTAATCTAGATCATATCTAGTAACCGGAGAAACAAATGCGTTAGTGATGTCGTTATATTTCACACAAGTAGTAGGTAGATGACATAAAATCGGAGCCACAAAATGGAGATGCACGTAATTATTGGGAGCAAACAGTTCAGCCTCAGTATTTCGATCTAGTCTTCTGCCTCGATACACGAACAGATCGTTAGCAGCCGACACAACTAGCCAACGAGGCCTGAACCAATACCAATTATAGCAAGTGGGAACCGGTGCAATAGTACAGCAATGTAATGTTACGTGTGTTTAAATGGTTGGTAGCTGAAATACATGGATATATTGCTTTTTGAGCGTCCTCTAAGTGACTGTAGCCATTTGGATTGACGTCTAACGATTGATGGTGATTCTCTTGATTAATAGTGGAACACTGAACATGGGATAAATGTGCTAATATGGTACTGATTGTGAACAATGTAGTAAAATACAAAATGTTGAAGCAAAAGAATGTTTATTTATTTCTTGTTCAGGAAACTTAGCTTATTGTATAATATCTGTCAAGGTGAAAGTTATCACATTGATTAAAACATGTACACATAATACTTTAAGTAGCGGGTATCATGATGCCCTTTGGCAAGACTGGTTGTTAGACTTTTGGGGGTTGTTACCACTAGTAACGACTGTCCAAGATGTACGAATATATTATATATTTGTCCCTTATATATTTTAACTGTCGAGCTACTGTTATTTATTTTTCATGGCGTTATAAACTTATGACAGAACAATACTGTGCAAATAAAAAATAGTTTTAATTTAAACTGAATATAACAAATAGTAGCTGGTACTACGATATATGTCCACCAACCGCCACTAGGGTTAAGTACGTTTTTAGCGTTTTGTACAAAATGGCGGCCATTAACAAACAGTTCGGAGGCAAACCATAAATTCGTGAACACGCCAAAACAAAAAGCTCTCGAGCTAAAATTACAAGAACACTTATTCATTGCTCGGCTGAGTTTTAGCACGAAATGCCTGCCTAGACGGAGTTTAAGGAATTTAGCGTATAGCGGACTAACGAAATTATTTGAGTTAGCTCCACTGGAAAATGTACGGTACGGTAGCGATGTCAGTAAAGAGTACCTACGTATTCATTGTGTTTATCAAATATTTAAAAATAATGTAGGTACCTAAACCTGTGTCAAATTAGTATCCTTTTTTTTTGAGTTTGCGAAATCTTCCAATGACTGCTCCCGCTCTGGGTGGAGCGGAAGGGAGTGTCAGACTCTTACTGACTAATCCCCTCCAATCCATGTTCTTTCTTTAGCCTTTATGTTCCGGGGTAGCGGTAATCTTTTCGGACAATCCCGCTTATTCAAATTAGTAGCCTGACTGTCAGATTGCAATTGGTAGGGTTGTGATCGGTTACATAAAATAACAAAACTAATCATAAAGAATACGTCATGCGACTTGATCAGACATTCTTATTGAAGGTTTCCTGTAAATGAAGTTGGTTGTTCCAGTTGATCTACCTTTTGATATCAATATTGTTTCGTTAGGATTCCCGGCGCTCGTAATTCCTAGGTAATTCTATTTTTTAACCAACTTCAAAAAGGAGGAGGTTCTCAATTCGGATGTTTGTATTTTTTTTTTTTTATGTTTGTTCGCGCATAGCTCCGTTGCTTGCCAACCGATTTGAAAAATTATTTTTTTGTTGGAAAGGATATACTTCCCAAATGGTCCCATAAAATTTTTATCGAAAACGAATAAGCGGTTTTTGAAAAATCAACAAAAATCTAAAAAAAATCCTACTTAATATATGTGGATGATGTTCTAATAAGTTCCTGTCACTGTAATTTACATACCAGGTAGTGGTATTAAGATTTGGGGGGGGGGGGGGGTTGTGTAGGTAGGTACCACAACTAAAAAGTGAAAAATAAAAACTTTTTTACAAAAAATAAAACCGACTTCCAAAACAAACACTACAAAGTGACAAATAATTTTGATTTCGGAAGTCGGTGGCAAAAAATGAAAATACAAAACCGAAGACACCGACTTCCGAAATCAAAATTATTTGTCACTTTGTAGTGTTTGTTTTGGAAGTCGGTTTTATTTTTTGTAAAAAAGTTTTTATTTTTCACTTTTATAACAGGCGTATTGTCTAGAGAATTCTTTTTAGGTCGGTAAATTAAACTTAGCTACGTTATTTAGTTACAAACCTATTTACTCAACAATAACCAGTGCTTCGCTGGGTTCCGGAACTCCGGCGCGATAAGCAGCCGAGAGCCATTGTTGTTCTCTCAGTAAGATCATCGCTGAAGACGTTCCAATTAAACAAAATACTACAGTAGAAGTTGAGAAACGTTTCGCGATAAACACAAGTGAACTTTTGAATAACACTCCATTATTCATAACGTTCATGATTATGATGAAGTCGATCAACTTTGTGAAACTTCCTTTAGTTTACAAATCTATAGCTACGAACAAGTGCTGCGCTCATTAGCAGCTGTTTTAAATGTATATTTCGGGACAGTTTTCGTTTTCGTCAATGTGATATCCGTCCTTAATTGTATTAATAAGCGTGGGCTAATGGGCGCTGGTTGCCGGCGGCGGCCGCGGGGCGGCGCTGCGAGCGGGGCGGCCGCACTCGTACTCATTTGCATATTAATCTATTACTCGCTCAAAGTTTCACTCCCAAGGATTTGAAAGCGATCCGGCCTCGTTCAAGTTTTGTTCCTATTCATTGTGTTTCGGAACATTCTCTTTTTTTGCTGAAATTTACTTAATGGATTAACAAAGGAAACGTTTTTACGTTGCTTTTGTTTGCCGCTTGTGTGAGTTTAATTTAAATATCTGGACGTACACGGAGGAAGTTGCTGGGGTGGCTCAGTTACAATTACTGTGACAAAGTGCTAAAAAGGGATGCTAAAATAGGACTTATAAACGACCAAAGTTCGGTCAACTTTACATAATGACATACTTGACCGACATTACAAAATCTAAATGTAATTAATTAAAGAGTAGTGCACTAACCTTAGGATAGTTCTAATATAGTTAGATCCATTACCTATGTCATAACTTCAGCCTCACAGACGCCTAACGATTTAAGTTGAGTGTAAGCTTGATAAATGACGTCGCAGCGAGGAGAACACTGAAGCTATGCGTATATTCATAATACACTCAACGGCCTGAGATGTTAAATAATGTATATTTAGAGGAGGTTATTAGATTGAAGATGTCACGGGTGCTGCGAGGCAGAGGAGGGTTGCTTGAGAGGCTTAAGAGGCCACAGAGGTCCAATACAGACGCTGGCAGAAGGAAATCTAACATTAATTTGAATGATGTGTTTATACCGACGCACATTAAAGACCTACTACTGGACACAATAAACTGACCAGACGTGCTATCATTTGCGTAGCAAAAGACCACCGTATTTTCTTGTAGATGTCGTTCAGACGGTAAAGCGTCAAATACAGCTTGTATACAATTACCAATGACTGTATTCACTGACAACACAACACGTGCTGCAGGCGGGTACACGTGCCCGCGGGCATTATTAAATTCCCCACTCTGTTCTGCGGGTAATGTACAAAGAATTCGCGCGAGGAATGGCCGACGCTGCGCCGCAGAGTACGCCGCCGCGTGTACTCGCCTGCAGCTCTCCATTATTTATTTACACACACGCACTGTATTTACGTAACATTAAATGAAGGTGCCGACGATATTTTTAGTCCACCGACAGGGTTGTCAGAAATCGAGTTTGTTACACCCCGAATTTGGGGCACGCGTTGGGGTATTTTTTGCGCTCCACACATTTTGCGACGAAAGAATCTGATTTAGGAGGGTTGCCCTAAACATGATACGATTTTGAAAAAAAAAATGTATCTATAGCGTAGATGCTGTAAACGTTGTTATGACGTCGATTTTCACACTTATACCTATATCTACTAGTAAATTGCACTGGCAAAATGTCTGCTGATGAAACAAAACTAAAGATAAAATACTAAGTTCGTACAGAGGACAACCGTGGGTTACAAGAAATATCTACTATACACAACAAAAATTATTGGATGGAACGAAAAAATGTCGCTATATAAGTTGTGTCATGACAAGCGCCCTCTTGGTTCCCTCTACACGTATATTGTATCGCTCAAAACCCACTGAAGCTCCTGACCGACTCGGTTTCTCAATTTACTAGAAAGCTGTCTTGGAATATTTTATTTCGTTTCACTTTGGGGATGTTATCAACAGAGAGCGGCGGATAGTCGCAATTCCTTTGCGTTCAAATTTATCTTGTGTTTGAGCGGTGACAGCTTCGCTTTGCCTTGGAACACTATCGCCACTTCACCGATACTGTTTTGATGTAAATCAGATATGCTTAGAACGTATAGTATCTGGTGCAGACAGCTTTATACGACAGCGAATCAATGTCTAGAAACAAAGATAACACTTTCTTGAAAAGTCATGGACCTAGATGATGATGTGATGTATTGATTTAAAATCAATACTGTTTATTTATTTGCCAGAAACATGGTATGTTTATGAAGTGTTCATAATATTGCATAGTACTGCATAAACTTACTAAAATAGCTTGTTTTTCTTAATATACAAATTTATTTTTGCCACATTGCCTTACAATGCAGAAAGCGAAACCAGAAAAAGAATTAGCTACTTATGAGCCCACACAAATCGTAAAGCTGTAAAAGGTCCCCCGTGACTTCGCCCGCGAGAACATTACTCAAGGCTTTATATCAATCGGATAAGCACTTTTATCCGATAAAACTTTTCTTTGTAAAGATAACAATGTTATGAAGCGTTCTTGTAATTCTTAAGTCAAAGTTGTTGGGCCTTGAAGACAAAATAAGTGTTAGAGGCAAACGATTTCAACCTAGTAACAGGGCCTGTTATGACATAATTTTAAAATCAAATTATAAGGATAATGCAACGCTGAGTCAACCAGCCTCCTAATCATAACAATACGAGCTCTTATTCAATATGACTTGAAGGTGGCTCAAAATAGTGATAGCTATAATAAAATACTTCGTTATACCTACATAGACTTCTTTTTTTCTGGATAATAATTTATTTATTTATTTTGGAACTACTAACTAACCTAATCAAATAATGTTGGTACACAGAATTGAGTCGTTCACCACCGCCAGTGCAAGCCAACCCATACTCCGAAAGTATGCAGCGACGTGAATAATGAAGGCGCCTCGACAGAGCCTTGCGCTGGCTGTGGCTAGCCATGGCAGGGCAGGGTTGGGCAAGGCTCGTATCCCGTCTTGATGCCGCCATAAGAGGGGCCAGCGGACTGTAGATCGGGAGTATCGTCCTCGCTGTACGGTGCCTAGAGCTGTGATGTCCCAGTGCACCCGGACATTGCTGAAGGAGGAGGGAGCCCGGAGTCAAGAAAGAGAAGTCCGGGCAAAGAAGCAAGAGCCCAGACGTGGGACATGCTGGATGGGTCGCGAATGCCATGCGTAGCAATTCTCGCGGCTCACCCATCAAGGCGACAGTATGTGCACAGGCGGAGTTTTACTGGGTGCAATCCCAGCGTAACCACGTTGCTTCCCTGGCCAGCGTGATATGCTTTTTTTTTTTTTAAGGCTGGGAAATCATCCAATGCGACTGCTCCCGCTCTGGGTGGAGCAGAAGGGAGTGTCAGACTCTTACTGACTAAAACCCATCCATGTTCCTTCCGTAGCCCTTTAAGTTCCGGGGTAGCGGTAACCCTTTCGGACAATCCCGCTTACCCGGCAGGCTTGGCCCTGAGGGGCCCCTTCGTATGCTGACATCTCTTTGAGGCGCGCGTGGAACATTTACGCGCCGTACGACACGGGTCTGGTGCTGATCGGATGGTGAGTCACCCATTACTCACCGTCCGCAGGCCCGCGCCTATGGTGGCCGGGAGTCGTCACGAGGCATTTCATTCGTTTCATAAAAAAAATTAAAAAACAGGCTTGTATCCTGTGATTAGTGCCCACTAAACCAACCATTTTAAGCGTAAACGTCAATTTCTTCGGAAATCACCACTAAGCCACGTGCGCACGGACGTAAAAATAACGCGGCACGATTTATAATCGGTACACTGGGCTTTCAACACTCTGTGTTGATCCGAGTATTGGGCATCCCTGACTGCATCCCAACGACTCGAAAAAACATGCGTACGTGGGTTAAGTGGTTAACAATATCGCTCATGCGTACCTGGGTTACCTGGGTAAATGGTTAACTTTGTAACTCTGAGCTGTTATAACAACCAATATGGTAAAATCGCGTATTTCATGCAAGTTAATTAACCTACACCCTCGCAGCGTAATTTTCGTTCGTTTGAAAGTCTAAATTAATTAATTAATTAACCATCAGAGTAATTTTTATTATTAACGTCTGATGTGTACTGTTGCATCAATGGGTTTAAGGACCTGAAGGTTTCTAAAAGTTTAATAATTCTGCTGCCAATTGTCATGAGCCATGTCAAAAATGACATGTGACTGGTCACAAAACCATAAGATTTTGAGAACAACTAGATTTAGATACTGAATAAGCCGATATTTCTATCGAATTTATCAGCACCTATCTAATTCTGCTTTCAATATCTTATGGTTTTGTGACCAGTCACATATCATTCTCAGTCACTGAGCACATAAAAGCTGTAATTATTATTGTATAGTTATAATTTGAATGACATTCTTAATGTGTAAGAAAACTCCCCAGTAGTAACGCAGGTGCACCAACAACCTCACGTAACTTATTGTTGTTATTAACAATACGGACATTGTTTCTGTAACACGAACACTAAACTTTGGGAAAAACATTGATTTGAAAAAACATTGAATCAGTCTATCAATTAAAAAAAAACCGTTGTGTAGTTTTAAAGATCTAAGCATACCTACATACAGACATTAGGACAGACGCGGGAAGCGACTTTGCTTTATACTATGTAGTGATATGATTTTTAGTTAATGACGAAATTTATAACAAGTGATAAGACGTTGAACGGGAGTCGGTACTGTAGTCTGTGCAAGAAATGATAAGCTAGTTTACTCCTTAAATAATGTACCGGCAATATCTGCGCACTGCTGATACATAAACACATCACGGCATGTGTACTTGACATCGAGAACAGGAACCAATCAGGAATGAATGCATTCAATTAACCGATGACAATATGTCGCGAGCAAAGCCGCGAGATCACGCGAGTATTTCCTACTATTGTTTACGATGGGTTCGAGAGGGGTAGCGGACCAGCACATAGGTGAGGCCAGAAGGGTAGTCCCATGTTGGAATCATAATAAGCATTTGATGCTTGATGCAAAGGCTTCGTTTTCTTCTCGTGTTACCATGAGCTATGTGTAACGTGAAAATAGCTCAAGATGTGATGTAGAGTTTAAATCCAATTATGTATGGTATAAACATTGGGTTGTGGTCAGATAGGCAGTCACTGTTAATTCCGCTCCAACGTTTAGACTAGAAGCTGTCCCCAACCTCGTTGAGAAAAGCCAGGCAGATTAACCACGATGGTATCGGGGCTGACTGCCCAGCCTGCGCCAATATTATTGTAAGTATAGTCGTTAGTTCGGCTCTTGGCTTGTAAAGATTTGAAACACAGAATTGTTGCCAAGGCAACTTTTAGTATTTTCTCTAAGCTAGTGCTACACGTTGTACAGATCGCCCGTTACCAAATAATGGGCGAGGAAACATGCGGCTTCCTGTCACCATATCACCATCGTACTCAAAAAACCGGTCCGATACGGTATGTCATTTGAACTGAGCTAAGTACGATTGACTAGTTTCATCCGGCGCAGCTACTTTCATCGTGGAATCCCGAAAATGTTCAAACAATGTCACATTCTACGTACTTGCCAGAGGTTTATGCGCACTCGCATAGTTTAACTGAACTACACTAACCGGCACACAGGGAATTCAGTTCTGTATCGATCTACTATGTATGTACCTTGAAACTATTCCAGAAATACCGGCTCCGACTCCACTAAACTATTGACTGTGAATTGAAGTTCTGTCACTCTAGTTTTTGGTTGAAAGTCGGATTGTAAGCAGGGAGCGATTAATTGGTAGATATTAATAACGTATTGTTTTGTGCGCTCGTCGTCGTAAACAGAGCCGGTTTATGAGAGTCGTCAACTTTTATATAAATACGTTTTATTGGCCATCGCTAGCGAATGTAATGTTGACGCAGTTTATTATCTGAGTGTTTTTGGTGCGAACTTCGGCTGCACTGAGCTAATATATTGGACGTTGGCGTAACGTTATCGACACAGTCTTTAATGTAATAACTTGGAGGGGCCGCTCCTGACGTTCCTGTGGGTGATAAATTGAAACCGGACATGTTATGGGTATCCGGTAACTATACGATTATTTACGAGGTGCGCCTATTAGTGGGCAAAAGCTCCATAATAACTGCTCACACGTTATGAAGGAACTGATAACTTGCGACAAATAAAGAAAAAATATACTGATACAGGTAAATCCTACCTTCTTCTTGTACTCACAGGTGTTATTTAGGGGAATGCATATCTAATGCATTTATGCATTAATCACAATTAATGCATAAAGGTATACAATGTGGCCATAATATTATGTAGGTAAGCATGTATGTGGCTGTAATAATATAACGTGTATGCCGCACAAAATCATTATTGTTTCTGTATCTTTTACCACCAGATGCCGGTGGCATACATTAAATTTGAAGCAGCAAATGATGTGCATCGTCTAAACATACGGCGTAATTATCCGGCTTCTGCTGATATTTCGTCTGTTTGGTGGCTTCTTATGTATCTCATCACAATTTAAAATCCCAACAAGACACACTACAATCAGGTACGCAATGAATCGCGCATCCGTAACTCGAGCTCATGCTTGAACCTGCGCCACAATAATTTCTGATGCACATTATCGATATCGAGAGAGCAATCAGTGGGCATTGAACGCTGGCCTAGCCTGGCCGGAGAGGATTGGCTAGTGGCCTGAATCCCTAATAGCTGGGCTCGTTACGTGGCCGCGCCAAATTGGCCTTTTTGTCTGTTTGTCGCCATTTGACGACCACATGGCTTCTCATGGTTGCAACTACCTCGCATATCCGCGGCAGATACATTTGGATTATTTGTTACGATGGTCGCAGGACAGCCGCGCTAGTCGGTCTATACTGAACTGCCGATAAGATAAATGTTGGTACTTTACAGTTCGGTGTATTTAGGTTAAGATTTACTGAACTCTCACAACATTGTAAACGATTGGAAAAAACACGATTGCTCATAATATCACACAAATGGATTGACAGTAAAAAATAGTTTTCTCACAACCTTATATCTCCAAAAAAATAACGAAGAAAATACCAGAGCCACATTGAACCAACCCGAACTCCGCACAAACTGCCCAACATAATACAAGTTCCAAGAAGCTATGACTGAATAACGCAGTCCCGAATATTCCCAAATCTTAATCAAGCTCTAATCTCTTGGAAAAAGGTATCTGCCCATGGAGAAGAATCTCGGACCGATCTCATATCGAATAGAAAAGTATTGGAGGCGGGTAACAATTGAGGGTTACCTGCGACTCGGGATATATTTTTATACGAACTCAGACCCTTTACCTTTTCAATGATACGTCGGGGAATATTTTGACAAACTAATATTAGCGGGGATTACCTCGACGGATAGTTATGCAAACATCGGATGATGTGGGTGATGTGGGCCCGCAGCGGCCCACACGGCCCACGGCGGCCCGCCGGCCCCGGCCGGGGACGTATTAAGGATTGGTTTTACTTAAGTATGAAAAAGGTAAAGGAGGAAGGTATCTGTCTGCTATAGTATATCATTCTGTAGTTATTATTCTCATCTAACCCTGATTCCCATACCCCGCAACGGAGCATATCAAAAGAGTCGTAAGTCAATTTGGCTTGATGGCTCCATGGGAGTTTACGACTTAAACATTTCGGCAGCAGTGTTGCTATTAAAGTAGTCGTTTTATGTTTAATAGTAAAAAGTGCCGTCGCGACCGTCCTGACATGATTGTGTAGAATGTACAAACGGGTGCTTAACCTCATAAATCCTACTAGTACAACGATGAACTATCAGAAGAAATAATGATAGGAACGTGTCTAGACATGTTCGGATTAGTCTGCAGTGGTGAGAGCATAGCTCCGGCATATTGAGATGTTACGGGAGAACAAACAACGAGGGTGTCAGTGTGTACGATCATAGGCGATGAATAAGATTACGTAAGTAGAAGTGATTGATCTTACCTTTATTGTGAGTAAGTGGTCGCCGAACACGACATGGACAAGGTGACGAGTGTGGGATCCACATTATCACCGAGCAGGATTTGTTATTATTAGGTACTCTACTTTACTGTTCTTCTATTTTCAGTGTAGGATTTGCAATCGACAGCCTTTTTATACACTGAAATTATTTTATTTACATAACATGTTGTTTTTTTTATTTCTATATATTTTAGTTAGTTGGATCTTGCCAATGATTTTATGTTTTGTGTTCCTAACATAACTTATGAAGTTATGTTTTCTCTCTTCTCACGTTTTAGGAAATGTGACGCACGTAGGTCAACGAGCACACCATTACTCGTATCTAAACTGTTAGTTTATTAAAATGTTCCCCACAAAGGCTGCTCCTATAAACACCTCACAAGTTGGGTCCAATTAAAGTTAAACATGCCAGAACAGGTCGGGCGTTAGTCTGAGCTAGCAGGTAACTAGCCATCCTGTCCAAACAACGGACTGACCCAATTCCCGGCTGACTATTTATGAAGTGGACACTCGCGATCATTACTTTTGCTTTTTGTCAAACTAATATGTATTGAACTATTTAAGGATAAGCAGGGCTGTTAAGTAAATTAGTTACATGCAAACTGAATGACTTCCTCCCTACTGGCCTTTTTTCGAGGAAAATAAAACGCACCTGGAAATTGAACCCATAAGCTTACACTACAATGTCAATCTTCAATTATATTTCAGTAGCTAAAGGTTAAAGACTTCCTAAGTCTTATTAAAAACGTATGAATTAATAAATAATCTCTTCGAAAAGTAAGATGGATATCTAGCTATACCTATAGTATTACTAGCTTCCGCCCGCGAAAAATTATACACATAAACCTTCCTCTTGAATCACTCTATCTATTAAAAAAAACCGCATCAAAATCCGTTGCGTAGTTTTAAAGATTTAAGCATACATAGGGATATAGGGACAGAGAAACCGACTTTGTTTTATACTATGTAGTGATGTTTTATTTTATTTACTTCCGGTGTTGCAAAAATAGTTACATATATTATGATTGATTAAATTACTATTTTCGGAACACCAACTAAAAAACTAACGCAAAAATGACAACAATCGTGATACAGTACTATAATTCAAAAAGCGTTAAAAATATTGTGTTTTGGTGAGGTTCGATACACGCCGCGCGACCATTAATCGACGCTTGCTCCATCCATCACCTTTTTTTCGACGCACCGTGATCTGTCGCTGTGGCCACTCTCTGCTGTTTTATTGCAATAAAACGTATCTACACGGTAATATATCCCTAACAGGCGGACTAAATGTCCGGAAAAATATTGGACACGGATTAGAAACACGCTTTGGTATGTTTTAGTTTTGCATTTACATTTCGTTACATTATCCATATTTCGAGTATTTTTTTTTTAGCCTACCAAACGTAATGACTAATGATTATAGCTATATTGTTGATTATTCACCCAGGGGAGCTCTATATTCAGAGTTTGCACATAGCCCGATAATATTACAATAGAGCAATAAAAATACAACATATGCCATACATTTCCAGTATCAGATATTATTCCGGATAACATAAACTTGCTGATAAAAAGCATTGAAAGCCTCCGGCAGTAGATAACAAATAAATAATACTCGTATTTGTATTATCCGGTGCACAGAGCAACGATGCTATCAACTTGATCGTCCACTCTAATAGCTACAGCGACGATAAAAATCGTGTGCTTTCTGTCAGAGCAATAGTTTTCTACAAAGGTAAGTGCTTTGTCAATATTGAGACGAGATAATATTCGATAACGTGTTTTTAGTGGGATTTAATATTTTTAAAGGCCAGGGTTGGGTTAGTTTTGGTTTATTAATAAAAGTACGACATTTCGCATACTCTTCTAATAACTAAACATAAATCCCGCGGGCCTTGTTTTGGGAAATTCCTAATGGAAAAATCCAATAACCAAGCTTCTATCAATAAATTCGTGTTAATATCACGCATTTGTCTAGTAAATTTCCTCTAATATCTGAATATAGTACGAGATACTGTATGCCCGGTTTCTCTAAACCCGGCAATTCAAACGTCCTCGCCAGAAACCAATTCAGAATCTCCGCGGAACGTGTCCCGGCACTCCCGGCGTGTTTCCATTGCGGAGTGATTTAGTTTCTTCTTGAGAAGCAATTAGCGATCGTGTCGGCGGCGACAAGCGCGGACAACGCCGTATTTAATTATGGACTTGTAAATGTTGATTTATTTCTACAGCAGTAGTTTCACATTTAAGGTTGACGCCTCGGCGCGGCGGCGGCGGCGGTAGGTGCTGGTTCAAAGTTACAGGTGTGTTTTTGTGTCTTTTATAAAAGTTGTAATAGTTTTAAAGTAAATGCGTAGTTTATTCATTTGACTTTATCCTCACTATACATATAGCCAAGTTTTAGCAACATAATCAAGGGATTGCTTTTCGATAATGTTTAAAAAAAAATCAGCAAACTTAACAAAAATACAGAATAAAATGAGCTTTGATTGCTAGCATCGTCACCTCGTACCACAATATATGTTTGAATAATAATCTCCATTATGATGTTAAATGATAACATACATACCTTGAGAACATTTTTCTTTATGTAAGGTCGAAACTAAAATGGCGCTGATAACGCTAAGACGAAGACGAAATAAGCACTCCAGCAAGTTCTAATTATCATAATAACATTACACGAACTCACAGAAACGTGTACACATTATATTTGAATGTCAAAGGTATTTCTAATGGGTACTTACAGTAATTACTTCTGTTACTGAGAAGCGGACACATTAACGAATACGTATTTCTTTCCCAGTACCTAGTGGTTATTTATGTTTATTTGTATACGAATGAGAGAATCAGTCTTATTGTTTTTCTTCTCTTACAGATAAATGCAGACATGCACCGCATCACGCTTGTGCTCCCTGATGGGGTGAGTTGAATATTATGTTAACAGTTTTGGTCACTTGGTTTCGCTTATCTTCATCAGGTAGGTACTTCACCTTATCGTAGTCTTTTTTTAAGCCTGGGAAATCATCCAATGACTTCTCCCGCTCTGGGTGGAGCGGAGGGGAGTGTCAGACTCTTACAGATTAAAACCCATCCATGTTCCTTCCTTAGCCGCCCTTTATGTTCCGGAGTAGCGGTAACCCCTTCGGACAATCCGGCTTAATCGTAGAGTCTGGACCGATTATTTTTACAAAAATGAGTAGGCTAGATGACAGCACTCGCTGTTCATCAAAAGACCGCGCCAAATTTCCATCAGCTCATTTTGTATCGCAAAAAACATCCACATAGTGTAATATTGATTTCTTTTTCCTTAAAGCTATTAATTTGCCTAGACTAATTATCTACAGCAAAACCTTTAAGCATGGCCTATAAAACTTCCGATTTAATTCCATTAGTTCTCAAAGAACCGATCCTATGAATTTTCATTGGTTTTTTTTTTCCATGATTGCGTCTAGTAAAGCTTCCGTTGTATCCATTAACGTCTTTCAGTTAATTCCAGTCTTAATGCCCCTCCTTGGATATAATAACTGCTTCTTATGGACTTAATCCAGATCGTGACGACTAACGACAAACGTCTGCATCGTTTTCTTTTTACTATGCTGTTTCTTTCGACTGGATGTGTCAAGATCATATAAATCGTTGCATGGTTTTCATTCAAAGTCTTATGAAATGTTGAAAAAGAAGTTACTCGCAGTCAATTCTTCACTTCTTCTAGGCAAGTGAACACCTGTGGCGACTAGGTGTGGCAAAACTCAAACATGTTTTTTTTTCTATAAAACAAAAACCAAACCGCGTAAAGTTTCAACTGCACTATGTGTCCGACAGATCCTCACACCTTCCTACGTAACGACATTGGCGGTACAGCGAGCCGCCTTCTTCAATATTTTACTTTTCTTTTCAAACAATTGTGAAAGCTTTTAATCTATTAAGCGGCCATTTTGTTTCCTGATCCGTTCGGCGACGGAATTATATCGGAGTCGCGGCGGATAATAGGCGATTTGCTTATACCAACGGAATTAGCTCCTGATTGGTTTTCTCTGTTGAATCGAATGTTGATATTCCGGAATGTCTTTGTTATATTCCAATGAAGTGGTTACTGATTCCGTTATGGTATTACAATGGTTAACATTATCGAAGATTAGGAATAAATCAGATTTTAAATAGAAGACCGAATTTCCCTTTTTACCGTTCATACTTCATAGTAGGTTAATTAATTAATGTTACTGTTAATTTCTGGTTAAAATAAAGCAATCTTCAGGATTGATAGATACTTTCAATAAGTCACTGGCAGACCCTATCACGTATACCTTGTTCTTAGTTTGTTAATGTAGGCAATTATTTCACCTGAAACTACATTAATCTGAAAGCACTACCTAACTAACGTAGAATGCAAACACGTCGTCACCGGTCCAACCTAGATCTAGTGAGCACCGAAGGAGTTGGGCCCATCTGTCCGGTGCGAGCACGTGGCGTGTGATTGCGTAGCGTGCATTATTGAGCTGGAGGGCCCATCACGAGCAATGAATTATTCGCAGCTACCCTCTTATTTACTACCCGGGTGGCCCTCGCTCCGACGCAACGAACATGGACCAACCACGAGCCACGAGATAGATTCAGAAGCATCACGAAATTGCGGCGAAATTAAACATCACTTACCTACGTATGTTCAATCTGCGGTGGTTTCAAGAACATGCTACCCAAATTGTTTTACGCTAGCTTTATGTAGGATGTATATTGAAGTGGGTCTTCTATTTCATCTAGTTCCGTGCCAACACGCATTAACCTTTACTTCAACCATTTCGTATCCTTTGACCGAGCTCTCTTTGTTCCCAATGAAGTAATTATTTAAACCCGAGGCAAACCGAGTTGGCGAACACAATAAGTACATATAAGTACTACGTGCGTCAAGTTATATCGTGCCCGTATAATTTTACTCTTCAGACTCATGTCGGCACGTCTTCCACCTTCATTTCAGAGAATTCATTTTAATTAGCAGTTAGAGCCCCAAAAATAACTTGTAACGATCAATTTATTACTGAACGCATATTTCGCAATCACAGCACCGGATCTGTCATAAATCGTGTCATTAAAATGATTCCCTTCATTTTCATAATGGCCGCCACATTTCGGGGTTGTTGGCTAAATGTCGCCTTGTAGCAATTAAGAGAAGGCGCGCGTCCGCGGCCGGCTGCCAATTACCGACGGATGTAGCGATACAAGACATTGCTTGTGCGCCTGTCAGGATGAAGTCAAGCGCTCTTGATGTCCACAGGTACGCGGGCTCCAGGACCCAACAACACTGAAACTGAAGCGGAAAAATGACAAACTCAATAAAGAGTTACTCATTTACGGTTCTCGTTTCGCTTTTCACTGGGCTTCTATTTAGTTGTCAGCTGTCGATGGGCTAACAAAAACGACAAAAACAACACAAAATGTCGGGGAAAACAGTTCCTTTGTGTTGGACAATTAAAAATAAATAGAGTGTCAGCCGAGTGTGCGCATAATAACTATTTATAATAAATGTACAATATTAATCGCGCTGACGTTAATGGCGTTTCGACATCAATTACGTAAGGCGCTACTTGTCAACGTCACCGGCAGCCGTTTTGATGATGCGCCTCCACCTTATTTATGGACAACTAGTACTTTCTCGTTAGATTTTAATCCGACGAAGTTCGTTTTATAATTAATTGTGAAGCAGACTAAGCGAAACACGCCGTAAGGGGCTGTGTCACTTGCCGGGAAAGTTGCTTGCATTAGAACTACGAAGACGCCGCAGTTGAGTCTCTGGAGTGGAGTTTTATTCCTGTTCGTTTAAAGTGACACAACTTTATTGTTGTATTTAAGTATGGTGTATTTTTAGATAAACGTTTTAAGGAAAATGTTATACCTAAACTCCCTTAATAATTCAATTAAACTGATGAATTTTCAATTAGCTGAATGTAATCGATTTTAAAACCTTGAAATCTAACTTTGAACTTGCTATTGACCTATCTCAAAAGTCAAAATAATTTATTGTTTGTCACAGGTTTAAAGCAGTTCTTATCATTGTAATATGTAGATCGCTGTAACATACCCTTAGGGCGTACAATATGCATATTTATATGTTTTCATTAATTAATATCTAATCCAAACCAAATCTATTTTATCATGCAAAAGTACATTATAAATTAATGATCTCTCATGTCAAAATACATTAAAATTCGTCAATATGATACTCATGTCAAAATATTATTATTAAATAATTAATTTATACATAGTCAAAATTAATTCAAATATATAATAACAGTCAATCCAAAACTAATTAAAACAATAAAATGAATAAAACTATCACATATTAAATGATCAAAATTTGTCATTTAAAAACTCCGTAATATTATAGTACCCCTTACTAATTAGCAATTTTTTTAGTTCTCTCTTGAATGAATTAATGTTCATTACCTTTAGATAATTAGGTAGTTTGTTGTATATTAATGGGGCCATGCATATTACACTTTTTCTCAAAAATGCTGTTTTTGCAGAGAGAGATTGCACCCAAAGTCTGTACTTCTCACGTCTCATCTTCACTTGCCTAATTATAAGGCACAAAAGCGTCGAAATGAATCCCATGCGGCCCTGTGCAGTCCCGTGCGGTCCCGTGCGGCCCCGTGCAGTCTCGTGCTGTCTTGTTCGGCCTTGTGCAGCCCCGTGCGGTCCTGCGCGATTAACGGGACTTATGCACCCAAAATACGTCACTGCCGCATTTGAGCAGTTCTAACGTTGATTGTTTTTGAAGCTTGTATGTGTATTGTAGGTAGACTAGCTGAAAATCTTTTTAATTTTCGGTGAGATTAGCGACTTAACCTTGCTTGAATAAAATATAAAATGTTCATTTTATATTTTATCCATTAAAATATAAAATGATCATTATGTAATCATTATGTAAAAATTAAAATAACTTTACATCGCACGCAAGCCTGAACAAGCTCAGTCTGCAGCCGTCTTTAATACATTTTCTAAAATCTTTATACAAATGCATGGCTATTACTGTCATCCTAATAGCATTCGCTATTACCTGCGAGTAATATTTAATATTTAAATCAGTCAAAATTGCTGTTTGACATTACTATGAGCCTCTTGCAAGAGGCTGTTAAGGTAACATACACGCGGAGCGCCGCGCGGCCACTTGTCGTTCTAACGAGGCCACCTACACATCAAACGTACCCACTCAATTCCTTTAACAATTTCTGAGCTTGGCTGATCTGGCTGCAAAACGGTGGGTCTGAATTCGAGGGTGATATTGTTTTGTCTATTTCTGCGGTATCTTTCAACTGATTTCAAGTGATTTTTTTCTTGTTTCAGAATCGTCGTCTAGTTGGCTTCTTTATCGTTATTTTTTTGATTTGATAAAACGCTTCGTACCTATGGATCGCAATAAATCAGTTACGATTACTGTTATGCTGAATATACATTCATATTGATTGGCAAAATAAACAAACACAAAAAATCTGCTGTAATTTTGCAAATTTTCCGTAATTCCGATGACAATAATTTCTTACTATACAAGTCAGGTATTCACGTATCTCGTAGTGCTATTTATGTTTTCCGTTTCGGTAACAGCCGCCGTGCAGGTCACGTTACCAGGAGTTCGGGAATATTCAGGAAGCTTTGATAACCTGACGCGACGGTTGTGGCTTCCCGGTCTCCGAGCGACATCCCTTTATAAGCTAAAACATTTTCCTAATTAGCTCGATGAACCTACTGGCAGCGCTTTGATATGGTTTGGTTTTGAAGTTTAAATACAGTTTTAATTTGGGAATAGGTCAAAGTTTTGAGCCGTAAAATTGTTGTGGTCGTCAGGGTTTGACATCGGTAATTACTACGAACAAATTGCGTTACTAGCCTATGGCCTAGGCTCGGCTGTTCCTTCCTGGATTGATGAACACGAGGTTAAAATACATATGTAGGAATGTGTAATTTAAGATTTCTGTTTATTGAACCAAAAAATCCTAACCAAAAAATAATAAATAGTCAAATCATATCAACGTTTCATTCTACGATATAAAAGAGTACGGATATCATTTAAATAACATAATTACTGTACTTCCTAACTTTCTATGAATATCAGGATCAATTATCAAATAATATGATTTACTATATCGACTTTCCGGCTTGGCTCGCTACAGTACAATTTCAATCTATGTACAATATCAAAATTCTCAAGACTCCGGGGCTTTCTTCAAAGTGAAAATTTAATTTCTCAAAAATACCCCTAATACCCAGGCTCAAGGCGAAGCCTTTAAAATGTGCTATCGGTTGCTTTTCACATTATTCCCAACTCGTGACGCCTGTCAAACTTTGATAAAGGGTGTTCTATAAACGTGCTGGTTTTCCGCGGGCCCGCCGGGCGGGCCGGGCGGGCCGGACGAGCCGGCCGGCGGCGGGCGTGCCTGCCGCGCGCGACTCTGCGGCCAATTTGTGTCAAACTCGCGCCAAGTTCCGTTAATTTATTTCACGGCCGTGTTCACGTTTAACGAAAGATAGTTATTTAATTTTGAACACGTTAAAGTTTTGCTTTGAGTGTACCAACCTACCCGCTACCTGAATCGCTACTTCGTCATTTCGTTCACATACATATTTCCATAATGCTTGGGAAGTTATAGCGAACATCGCGGTGTATTGTCATAATATTAAATTATAACATTGTTGGAAGACTTCCCAAGTCACTTGAACTCCGACATGCGTGTAAATTGACACTTCCACCATATGTCCCCCTCCCCGCAGCCCCCAGCCCCCAGCCCCCAGCCCTGCGGGCGAGGGCGGGGTAACCCTCACGCGCCGCAGGTTGCCAAACGTTTGCCGATTCATAATGCACGAAGTGTTAAACTTTCGGCCGCTCAACTATTCACCCCATTCCCTTTGAGTTACAACTTTTGCGGCGTCAATATAATACATTCATATTATCTCGGGCGCGAGAAACCTACTCAAACAGACGAATCTTTTCCAGGAAAACAAAGTTTGGTATGCTCCTATTTAAACAATGCTATGCTTTATATACCTTGGAATGTGTTACTGAAAAAAATTTTTGTTATAGTAACTTCTTTAATATTAGTTTTATTATTTTAGTATTATTGATTTTAACAAGCTTCTAAATCCAGGTACCTACCCAATCTAGGTAGCTAATTAATTATGACTTGGACTTTTC
Organism: Hyppa rectilinea; assembly: GCA_951799385.1. Classification (NCBI taxonomy): domain Eukaryota; kingdom Metazoa; phylum Arthropoda; class Insecta; order Lepidoptera; family Noctuidae; genus Hyppa; species Hyppa rectilinea. The sequence continues at coordinate 483,662 of OX637306.1, forward strand.
AGCTGAAATGCTATCATTTAATGTTCCGGGTGCTAGGTATGTAGGTACATGTACACCTACAATCCACTTTGGAATAGCTGGAAATTAACTGATTTGCAACGTTCAGTTGCGGTTTGATCAGAAATGTTCAGATCCATACCTAAATCCGAATGTCTAAAAATATTGAAGAATTTTTGATAAATCACGAGAAAGTAGGTACATTTCCTTTACCTTTTCGTAATATGAGCCTTTAGACATTTGAGGAGACAAGACAAAGGCGTGAGGCATAAACCCTTCCTAGAGTTTACGACGGAGAGGGAATCAATCCTGCGCCTCAGAACAAGGACATTCCTTGTTACCAGCCCAAAGTAATTTACGAGGCATTTTAGTACCGTACAAAAACTGTAGTATGTACATAGGTATACATTACGCAGCGCCCGCGAACATCGATCACTTTTATGACACACAATTATATCTGCCATAACTCTTTTATGTACGAATATAAAATTACCTTTTAGCTTTTTGGGACTACACAGGTCTTTGTATTCGACTTTACCTGTTTACAAATTATTTTGTAACTTTTTATCGGTAAATGGCTTGCAATATTTGTTGCCGTGACTGGCCATTTCTACGACCACAGTGAAACTTTCAAGGTTGTCTAGGTATTGCGTGACGCACGAATAATTAGCATTCAATCACAGGCAAAAAATCTTTCAGAAAAATATTGGGTTCACAATCTCGAGCTAGACAATAATAGTCTTAGAATGTGGATCATTTACAAACAGCTTCGTAATAATAGTGATGAATACAATAACTTAAGCTATAGGCAATCAGAGATATTTTCAAGCTATGTGTGTATGCAGCATCCCTCTGCCTATCCATTCCAGAATGAGCAGTGAGGATGCAGTGTATGTAGGTCACATCGCTATGATTTAAGACAATTGGGTCGCAGAACTACTCCCCACAGAGCCGCGGTCACCGATCTACGTAATTGAATATGTATACGGATGGGTACCGGTCAGTCCCGACGACCACACATTTGTGGCAAGCCGTGGTTTAAAATGATATAAAGCACGATGATTAAAACATTATACATGAAGATTTATTAAATATTATTAAAAGGCACAATGAAAATGGAAAAGACTGATATTTACATAGAGGTATTGAAAGTTTTTTTTGCTATTTGCAGGTAAAATACCTGCTAATTGCAATTGGTTGTATGCAAAAACCGTAAGAAAATTTGAATTTCAAGGGCTACCTTGGCGCTTTCACCTGAAGGCAAGTGCTAACTGTATTTCCTGCCCCCGGCAGATGCATCACATGTTCCGCGCGCCAGGTCCGCGGCACGACCGCCCGCGCCAGACAGTCGCACATTCATCACGAATATTTCATGAAACGATCAAATTCGTATCACTTTCGGTGCGAGTGATAATTTCCCCAGAGACGTCACACAAGAAAACACGCCACAATTCGGTAAAAGGGTTCCGTACAAAAGTATTTCGTTTATCAAGATATTTGTTACAAAAGGGTCGCAGGACGACACGACTGTTCAATTAATTGACGGATGCTCGTTCAGAGTTCATATCGAGAAACAAAATATTTTTCAGATGCTAATTGGATGACAGTTCGTAATAAAGTAATTACGGGAAACAAGCAATTGAGAGAAACGGGACACTTCATTATCTGATGAGCAGCAGATCTTAATTACTTTTATTAGGAGCACGATTCCTAATTGATGGCACTTTGAATTACTTAGAAACACACGTTAAATAATGAAAAACACAAAATGGTGTCTTAGTAAGTACTTACTCAAATTGTTTCGTTCGATATAACAACAAAACTAAGGTGTTACTTATCAACAACATTAAAGGGGGGTCACCTTATCAAACGTGTGTATACCTTTTCTTTTCCAATTCATTCCCGATCCTCAGAAAGCACTTCTCATTTTTCTCCATAATATTTCCTATCCGCCCACATCTACCTTCATTTATTACATTCGTCCGTCAGACATAAATGGCTGACTGGTCCCCCCTCTTCCATTGTTCACAAACGCAATAAAAGCTGTTTAATGAGTGGTGTAACGACGCCTGTGTCATGCTCAAAAAAATATAACGCTTAGAATAATTAAGTATAATTCATTGGTACCTTGGTTGGTGAAGCATATTTGTGTTTAGACAATTTAGCCTGTTTTGTTTTTTTGGGTTATTATGTAAAAGGTGTAATGTGAGACACATTATGCTACCCTTTTTGCGAGTAAACCGTTTTTTTTTGAGGAAAGGGTACAAGCTGTATTTCGGGGTAAATGATTGACTCTATATGTTATAACAATGAGACCGGTATTATCTACGATTCATTAGGCGTGAACAGAGAGTACCATCAGGCGAGGCGTAATTTAATATGAATTCGAATAACAAAAGGTAATATTAATTAAAAGACATACCTATCTAGTACCTGTTTGTTTACTTTCGAGTGGAAGACGTTAGTATGGCAATAATGGAATGACCAGCAAGAAGCCCAGCTGTGAATCCAATACAGCACTTTGGAATGAGCTGAAGAGGCGTGTTCGAACTATTCAACTAGCTCCAGAAACTTAGTAGGAGCTGAAAACTGCCATCTTGGCATGGAAGAACACACGCACACGCCACATCACGTCATAGTGGCATTAAATAATTCCATGCGCATGAGGTAGTCAATAAATGCTATCGGAGGCAACAAAATTGAGTAAATAAACGTTATCTTTATTTAAATCATACGTTACTTCAAAAATTCCAAAATCGTAATCGCAAAAATGAATTGTACTCCCATACTGTCCCATACATCAATAGGTACCTACTGACCCAGACGTGTGGGATGGCTGATTATTTGTCGCGATTACGATGTTGGTTTGGAGTAAAATATTTAGTTTGATGGTCTGTACCACACCCTTGAATTGGAGTACTTAGTGATACACCTGTAAATTATCTGCGGCGTGTCCACGGAGCGCGCAGGGTGCGTGCGGCAACGCGCGGCATACCCTGAATACAATTTCGAAACGCGGCAGTGCTGTGCCGCAAAAATTATTATGTAATACATAGAATATTGCTGTTGTCATATTTTTAATTTTCGCTTGTTATCAATCATTTCACAGGCACAATATCTAACTTTTTTTTTATTATCTTTGTACATAATGGTGTGCCCCGCACATAACGAAAGTGTTTGGTTATGTCGTCCCAGGGATTTTCTCTTTTACTTTTGTTATGATTGACAAAATTCTCACATGCCTGTCCTATGATACCAGATGTAAGCTATCAAATGTGAACCTTTAAACAGGTGACCTGGTGACCTCTATCACAGGTGTTACTACCATCCACAACCAAAAATCGTTGGTTACTGCTTGTGCATGAATATTGTATGTATTTTTTGGCTTGTGGTGAGATATAAACACTTTCATTATTTGTTGTGATCTAGATTCCTATTAAGCAGAAGAATTGTTCATTACACATTTATAGATTATGTCCTTACATGAACTCTGACGATGCCGCGCGCGCAACCACGCCAGTCGCGACACACGTCCATTTAGATCGCGGAAAGCCACGAGCGGCAGCCGCGCTTTCGTTTGACTCGCCTATATACTATTTATAAAAATCGAACCCCCCTTCAAAATCATGCGTTTGCTGAGCAAAACAAAATTTTATACTAGAATTACTACTACATAACTTTGGTCAAAAGTACTCTGTAACAATTTAATTTAAAAAATCTTGTGTCGTGGTCTCGCTGACGATGACTGCTGCTTGGCTGGCAGTGTTGATTCAAGAGAAGTGAATACAGCAGCGCCTGAGTGGCGAGATGGCCACACGTCTCACCTGCCCCCGCCGGGATATTGTGCTGCGACACCGGACTACACACGCACATACACTACATAATACATTATACTGTTTAGTAGTTTAATAGCATTTCGCCAACGCGGACGTGTTTTAGTTTCAACTGGTTTCGTTGGTATGTGGTTGGCTCACAGGTACTTTTGAATTGTCAAAAGAGTCAGTCAGCAAGAAAGATAAAACAGTTGCTCATTGCAAAGTGTAGTTGATTACCATGGAGAAGAACGGGTAAGCAAGACCACGGGCTCTCTTAAAGTCGTGTCGTCATGTTTAGGTAGCAGTTACTGTACCTCTCTGCAGGCGAGGGTCTTCAGACGTGTGGCTGCATACCTGCGGGTACAAAATACCTTTGTTTGATCATGTTATTGATCAATCTTATGTTACGTTAGACTTATCTAAAGCCACACGTGATTGTTGTATACAAAACTGACCAGTTAGTAAATACTGAAAACCTCTGCCTACCCTGCGGGCGCAATGTTGTGTTATTTAAAAGGTGTTCGAAGGAGGAAGTTAGTCGGGAGAGAAAAAAGATAACCAAGTTCACACAAGAGTATTTACTTTACCAGCAATAACTTTCTAAATAATGCAAAAAAATAAAACATGAAAAGGATTTTCTCACGAACTTCCTTATAAAACTCATTATCATCGCCATTAACAAATTAAACACAAACAAACCATTAAAAACTTAGGAAACAACATAAAATGAATTAACTTCTTATCAAAAGAAACCTAATTTGCGCGTTGTCGTTAATCACGGGACAAAGCTTCGATAGGACAATGTTTTTAGAAATAAAAACGGAGATAAATCTTAAAAGAGACTGGCTTTGTTTCCAAAAATACTAATAAATAATTGTTAATAACTGATACTGGTACCGGGTTTGGTAGAACAAAGCTGGCTCCAGAACAGACAATTATTATAATCCTCGGTACAAAGGGAGGTAATGCTATTGAATTAATGACGGCCGAGAGAGCAGTTGGAGTGGCCTCTTGCGTCGCAGAGTATCGGCGGCTCCGCTATTGCCAAGACTTCGTTACGTGGACCCCGTCGGCACCCCGTGTTATCCAATCAAATATCCTCGCATTTTTCGGGACAGGATATTATTAAATAAATTGAGAAGCCCCTATTATTTCCATAATTTAAGTGTGCGCTGATTCGGCTATGAATATCAAGTTGACATCAAAAGCAAATCGTTAAAGTGATTTCTTTTTGAAAGTGAGTAAGCAATAAATAAATAAACGGCCTTTTAATTATGCATCGACACTCATCAAAATTCCAGGTAAAAGCAGGTAAGTATAACGAAAACATTACCAATATGATTTTCAAGACCTCATTTTGGTTTACATCAAAGAGGGATGAAGCCAAAAAAACAAAATCAATCAATCCAGCCGCTCTTCGACTTTGAAATAGATACACAAAATTACTGGAATCTGGAAGAGTTTATTTTTACACGACATCCCAAACAAATGTCAATAAGTTATGATGGAGAAAGTGAACGTCTGCTACTTACGTCTCAAAGCAATTTGTTTTACGTCAGCCGGTGAGGGATCCGCAGCCAGCGGCCCTTCCATCAACCAATATCTTATTGCTTTCCATCCAATTTCGCTACTAATGCCTTTCGGCTAGTTTTTGACCTAATTCAGTTTAAGGATTGTTGTCAGATATATTTCAATTTTTTTAGAAAATTTAACATCATTGAAATCAATCCAACACTTTTTGTTACGGTATTATTATTGCTATGCACCTATTTGGTAAAACTAAGTTTCTTGTTTTCTTGCCGGTCATATGCTAAAATATGAAGCAACAAAATGTCGTTATTTAACTTCGGTTAACCACAGGTAAACCGCATCGTATAAATCATGTTTTTACGACAATACTCATTCAAGATTTTCAATTGTTATCAAATGTAGCTTCCTCTCGTGCATTCCACATACTTCAGTAAACATTGTACCCTCGCAGGTCTAGTATAACTTGCACAATAACGTCGGCTAAGCGCACCCGTAGCACGCTAACAACGTTACGCCAGCATGTGTCGGCGCCTCAACTGCACTAACATCGCCTTAAGATAGTTTGCGCTAACTACTTAGTTACACAGTTACCACAGATTAAACTCCCAACAACGCAGGTGGAATCCAATTGTGTTAATAACACTATTTACGAGTAATCGAGTATTTGATAGCTCTTGCTGAATAGATATATCTTTTTTACATTATATTTTTCCAGACCGTCTGATAACTTTCTTGCGGCCGTATTTACGAGGGATTCACCAAGAATAATAAAAATAAGATTTACGACAAAATATAACTCGCTTTCATTTAACTTTGTGTCAAACTAAATGTCTAAAACATGCCCAAAGCCGAGCTTACTGTTGATTACTTAGTGATGAGAATATTTTGTGATTGATGATTGATTGTAAAGCCTTTTTTTTGAGAAATCGAAGAGCAATCTTCCAAACGCCTTGATAAATATTCACAAACTAAAACCAACAACGAATCCTTTAAAGTGAAACGACCTCTCACCTTTTCACGCAAAATTCTATCAAAGAAAAAACTGGAGGCCATTCGGTAACCGAGACTCTCGCAGTCTCGGAGTTGAAACATTCGTATGCAGATGTCGCCCGAACCCCGTCTTCGATGGCTGGGTCCCTGGGCCCCGTGTTCTCCTAACGATATGGCTCCTGAGGTACCTGGGGCCCGATACCAAGCCTATAAGTCCTCCGAGGGAATGCAAATGGCGCAGAATGTGGCGTATATTTTTTCGTGGATGTGAGCCGTCGAAAATAAATTTAAAAGGATAAAAGAAGTTTGCTAAACAGACTTTTCTTTTTAGATTTTGAGAACTTCTCTCTAGTACTCGATTATCCTACGTACCTAGGTACATACTTTGATTAAAGAAGCATAATTATGTCATTACAAAAACAGTTTTTGCTCCAGATAACCAAATTATTTCTTATTATCTCGATCAGTTTGGAGATGTAATCAGAGTGATTCATGAACACTAACACAATGTAGGTGATAATATCTCATCCGCGCAGATTTCAGATAAAATACATCTCTCATAGTCTCACGCGATGTCTCGCACAAACTAGTACACGGAATGAGAATAATAGGTTATTCGCAGACGTAAACTAGCTATTTGTATTCATTACTCAATTTCAATTCTAACATATCTCGTACAAAAGTCCAAGATATTCGCTAATATTGTCGTAAGGTTCACCCTCCGAAGAACAAAGCCTTACCTAATGACATATATACGAGTACCTGCTGACGTCTGAGGTAGATGTGGGACTCCGCCGGGCGCCACCGGGTGGAGCTTTTAAATAGTTCGATAGTGATACCTTCCATGAATTGAATGCCGACGTCGTTGATTAAAACGGTATGAAAGGAGATGCTCGCAATCGATACGTAAGATATACAGAATATCTGGGAGTAGTAGGTATGTTACCATGGCAGGTGTTGAATTAAAATTTTAGGATTCATTAATGTATCGATGAATGTTCTGCCATAAAGGGACGGTAGGCATATTAGAACAGACTGTGCAGCGCCATCAGGCGGGACATAATCGCGATACCTGTAGGTATCAGATATAATCCCCAAAAGGACTTTTCACTTTTCACGACGATTTTTGCTGAAACACTTGCCAACTTATTCTTATCTTAGGACCGCCTATCCAATATTTGTATTTATACTACAAAGGCTGAAATATTAGATATCCTAAAGTGTTCGGTGCCCCGCGGCAATATGTCCGCTACACGTGTCCCTTTGAGTTAGCCAAGTTTTAGTATGCGGGACTCGTCGGGACAGGTTCGTGTCGAACAGGTGGCCAGGTCAACACGCCTTTAATACCCTGCAGTGAGTACAGGGCACCTAGTTTTTGTTGAGCCGCTACCCTTTCACAGAACGACAAAAAAGAAACTTTAAGGATTCTGCGAACCGAAATCAAAGCACCGACATGAGTGAGACTTAAAGTTAAGGGTAACTACGCAATAATTTTTTTATTACAATCGTGTATTGATGTTCCTACATTTAAAATTTTACTTATAAGTAGGTAAGTACAGCACGACGGGTGCATGGCGACCGGCCTTGAGCCCCATTCAGCTCCGTCTGCGAGCGACGTAAGGAGACTATTTGTCTTCCGGCCGCCGGCGCCGGCGGCAAAAACGAAACCACTTTTTCCCCAAACTTAACTTTTGTGAAGAATAACCATTTGGAGGGAAACGTTTGTAAAGAGTTGACGAAATTCTGTTCCTTAAAGATACGGAACTAAATTAATTGGGAAACTTGGCGCGTGTGACGTCACTGCGTGCGTCGCGATATTGTTGTTTGTTGTAGATGATTGTTTCCTCACTTCCTTATTGTGTGATCGGCTTTTGATGTAAGCCCCTTTACAATTTCCATTCGTGTTGCTACAAAGCAAAGTTAATCAACGTGGGAGTGGATCGTGAGTTCTGATCATTTGCTACGTTTTCCTGTTTCCGAACGTTTCTTTTGTCTCATATTTATTTTTGAGATAAGTTTGCTGATATTTTTGTAAATGTTCATCATTTCCTGGTGCGGCAGATGTAACTGTATATTAGTATACATATCGGAACATTACGTCCAGTTTCCTGGAAGGGTTGGACAGAAGTGTATCTGTAGTACATCCACATTTCGTCAGTTATGTTTTAAGTCTCATGATCTGACTCCGTGAATTTTATATGTATAAGCTTGTTGTTCTCTTTGCCAGTTGGTTTTGGGGTATTGCCTGGCCTGTAATTTTTTTACGCTTGCAAAAATATTAAAGCAATTGTTACCCTCTTCGCTCGTCTGGTGGGTTGACACCAGGTGACACCAGGTGCAACAAAGCCGCCAGCAATTACATGCGTTAAGCCCTTTGCGCACGGAAGTGCCACTTTTTTGTCGAGGGCTGTCTGTTTGAAACAATTAACCTATTGCTGCGACATTTTTCCTTCATACAGGAAAACATAAAATTGGACTTGGTCATAAATGATAAACCTGTCTCCGATACAGAGTGCCGCTACCAGTGGCGTGCACACAGTTTTAAGACAGGGTAGGCAGAAAATTTTACTCACCAAAAAAAACTACACGTTGGTTTTGGTTCGTCGTCTTGTCGATTGATAATGTAGGTAATTGCCAAATGCCAACACAAATATCCATAGATTGACGGATTTTATAGACATATCAATTTACGGATATTCGAAGTGGCCTTTCGGCGCGTTTATTTGATGTTTTGTAATGTTTGTGTGAATTGCAAAATTTAAATAAAATCATTGAAAAGATGGTGGTGTGAGTATACTAAGTATAGGTATAGGATTGTTTTATTTGTATATTAAATCTACACGCCTTTCTTTCTGTAAGAATATCTGCAATATGGAATCGTAAAAGTTGGGAAGGCGTTTTATTTCCGTAAGAAGGTTTTTTTCTATTGAAATCGTAGAAAGATCTGAAGTCGTTGCTGGCCTTGTGTATTTCTTAAATAGGTGTGTATACGTTTTAGCGATGAGAATGACCTTTCGGTTGAAGCACTGCTCGCGGGAACTGTAGGTAACAATTAATTTTGCCAAACGCAGTACCTACTTCGGGAAAAACTGTAATTATGTTATTTTCGTAAAAATGTTCTATAATTTTGTAAATACTAAGGTTTTTGAATTCGGCAGATTTATAAACACATTTGAGCTCATTGATAAGGCGGTCTTAGTTAAAGTCGTATAATTAATAAACATTTACGAATTGCGATACTAATTCAACCGGAAAATTGTCATTATATTTATTGAAATTTTCGCATGAAAGTAGTCCAAAAAATTTTAACTCTTTCAGATTTTTATATCGGTCGCGACATTCGATGGATATATTGTCTATAATTTCAATAAAAATCCGCTTAAAATTGGTTTTCGCGTCCTCAACATTACGTTTTCGTTTTGGCGGCCCTGTGCTTATTTTTACGCCTTCAAAAATTAATTCAAACCTAGATCTGAATGATTCCAAAAACGATTCACAGTCCCTAATTTTTTTTATGCAATAAGTCACATCTCATGTCTTTTTTTGCATAATTTCGTAAAGCACATCAGTTTCTGCGAATATTAAATATTATCGAGATAGGTCGTCCAACACCGGATTTGCAATTAATACAAACTAAAGGTAAATTTAATACAAAACAATATGATTCGCGTTGCTTAACGAAACTTCATGTGTTTAACGAAATTTTCGTTAAACACATGAAGTAAAAACTGGATTAAAAGTCTTTTAAATTGTGTAACAAATACGAAACTTGACTTAATGTCTCGCCATCCCAAGAGTCTTCGTTTTCAGCCATATCCTCAAATAAATCAATTAAATGTAAAGAAGAATTGAAAATTACATTTACAGTACGCGAATTGTAAGTCCATCGAGTGTCAGCAACGCGAATCATATTGTTTTGTATTAAATTTACGATTAACTTTACCTTTAGTTTGTATTAATTGCAAATCCGGTGTTGGACGACCTATCTCGATAACTTGTTTTTTTTCACTGAAAGATAGTTTTGAAAACACATCATATTTTATTTTCTCAATACACACACCATCTGAACCACTTTCACAGACAATATTATCCATTTTTCACTCTAATAACAATGTTAAAATCCTAAATATCTGATAGCTCAAGTCACAAACACAGCACACATAAAACAATATGGCTGTTAATGACTATTAAAATTACGTAGTAAAAAGGAAAATTTAATACGACAAAAAAATGATGGCCATCAAAATATATAAAATTCAATGAAACAATGTTACTTCTTAAAATATTTGCACTGCATAGCAAACTTTCGTTCGTAAATGTTCGGAAGAGATCGTAATTTTTCGTGTTAGCTTTAAAGAATAACCAGTGAGACACTGGCTGTTCATGCAGTTGTGTGCGTGATTTTTGTCATTGTTTGTCAGCAAAGCCCACGTACCTATAGGAACGCACACACATAAAAATCCGTATCACCACGACATTCTACTGAGCACACATACAAAACATTCAGACACGAATAGTTTGTGTCTATGCCGTGGCGCTAGTGCAGCGCGAATCGATGATGTGAAATTACTTGAACGACCAACTGTATCGGATCATAATGATCCGGCCACTCGATAGGTGGAGCTGATTTATGTTTTAAGATTTTTATGTTGTTTTGTTTATTGATAAAATAATATTAGATCTATTATCAGAACTAGGGTAGGCAGTGTCTTTTTGTCTTTATGAAACGCACGCCACTGAGCTAGCGGATAGATGTCAGTCCACTTTGATCAGTTTAGAGGTTTGAGCGTGTATCGTCCGCATTAGGAATTTGTGTTAGAAGGCGTGGTACTTCTTAGCTCGTATTTCAGTTAGTGTCAGCGATCGTAGTGAGACTCCCCAGGTGGGTAAGGTGGACGATGGCTTGGTGACGATCTCATGATATTGGTCATGTTTAAACGCTGGATGTAAAAGGCGCTGAACTAGTCTTTGTAGTGATGCTCGAACAGCGCCTGTACCACGCAGTAGTATTTCTGTCGTATGATGGTAAAGCATTTGAAAACATCGTAAAAGTTAAATATTATATTTGTAAGAGTAATCACATATTAATTCCTTGCCGATTCTTCTCCATTGGAAATTGACATAGATATATGAATTTTCTATGGAAATTACCAATAGGTACCAATAGGTACATACCTGCGTGAGTACATAGGAAACATCAGAAACTTCCGAAATTCAATTATTCGGAATTCGGTGATGCTTTTTTCCAACCAGTTTTTCCAATGCATTGTTTGTTGCAGCCAATCGTCGCGTGATGGCGCATGGATTGCTTGCGGACGGCGTGGTGCTGGTGCGCGGCGCTGGTGCTCGCGTCGCTGGCCGCCGCCGGCCCGCGGTACAGCTCCCGCATCGTACACACGCACGCAGGTACGTACACACCGCGGCGCATGCTGGCCAGGTACGCCCACAGGTTGGGCCACGCTAATGCTCCCATCACTGTCCCGCGCCGGCTGCGGTTCAGCTCCCGTATCACACACACGCTACTACGTACACACGTACGTCTTGTCATCTAATGTTTATGGCGAGAATAAACATTAATAGTTATCGGATTTCCCAAGGCAGCCTCCACACTTTAGTAACAAAAGGAAACTTCCAATGAATCTCAAATTGGAATGTAGGTAACAGTAAGACGATGATTAAGATTTTAAGACAGTCGGCTAACTGAACTGACAGCCGAGATCGCGAGGAATTTCTGTGCCAAGTGGAAACAAACTTAGGCAAGGGTTTTATAGTGTAAACCTGTTACAACAATATCACACAACATAACACTAATATTATAAAGGCGAAAGTTTGTGAGTGAGTGTGTGTGTGAGTTTGTGTGTTTGTCCGTCCTTCACGCTCAAACGGGTGAAAGGGTCTGGATGAAACTTGGATTAACATATAGAACTTACTTTTTATCTCGGTAGTACGTTCTCTTAGGATAATTTCCGACATTCACGCGGGCGAAGCCGCTGGCAGCAGTTAGTAAGTTTAAATGTTAGCACGTTGCTGTACTAGCCCGTTACAAAATGAGCGTAGAACGAACAGGGTCACTAAGATACGCGTATCACGCAAATCATAATGCTGTGCGTAAACAGAACCACAGTGGATTACTCGTCCGCGACGTAATCCACGAGTTGTGTTGCGCACCGCTCGCACCCAGGGACCTACGTGAGCCCCCAGGGTGTCGGACTCGTGAGAGTTTAATTCCGCCAGATCCCGGGACAATCCAATCAGGCGGACCTCCGAGCTGGGTACATGGTGAGCAAATGGTGTTGCCCCATTTAGCAGACGCGACGCAAGAACGCGGGATCAAATTAATTATTGTTTGAAGCCGATTCTGGGAGTGCCGGCAAATAGGATAAATGGCGGCTTTTCCGACACGCAGCGCGGGTGATTCGGCCAATTTATTTATTCACTGCTGTCTCGACTCGGTGGCAGTAATGAAGGTCCATTTTTTGTTGGCTGTCGATGTTGTCGCCATGTCAAAGGGAAATACTGTCACCGATTTCACGAATTCGTGAGTATTTTTAGAGTTCCGTACCTCAAAAGGAAAAAACGGAACCCTTATAGGATCACTTTGTTGTCCGTCCGTCCGTCTGTCAAGACCGTTTTTCTCAGGCACGCGTGGAGGTATCTAACTGAAATTTATATCTAATACTCAGGTCTACTGTCCCTTGGAGCTGTGAAAAAATCAAACTTCTTAGCCAAAGCAATCAAAAGAAAGTTTATGCCGCAAATTTTCAAAACTCGCACGGGAATCAAAACCTACAGGGTACTTTCTGTGAACTTAGAATCTTGAAATTTGGTACAAAGTAACGTCTTACAGTGCAGATAAAGGAAACATTGCGAAAACCGTAAATTTTTAGTTACATCATATAATAAAAAAAAATGTTTTTTTTTTTCAAAACATAAAAATACCATAACTATGACTCGATTCTCGTGATGGGTGAACTTGTACTTATATACAGGTTTGTACGGAACCCTCGGTGTCCGACTCGCACTTGGCCGGTTTTTTTTTTGTTAATCTAATACAACATTTTAATTTTAAAGTAGGTACTTTACCGTTTTGTGCCGTTCGATGGAAAATGGTTGAATTTGGTGCAACTATTTTAACTAAGACTAGGCTTCGCTTTAATTAATTATTTGTGTATTAAAGCATAGTTCCTGGATGAACCGCAAAAGGAATTTCAAGGTAAACATTAGTTAAGGAACAAAAGATAAAAGTATGTTTAAGTGAATATTTTCTCAGTACCTGGTAAACTGGGAGCTGAAGGAATATTTGCGTATTTATTTTTTATATTTTCTTTGAAGAAAAAAAATAAGGAAAATCTAATAGCATTACGTATTACATCTTCGTTTGGCGGACATTTTCAATAAAAATATCCATCAAGACGGTATAACAATTAAACTCATTATATTATAGAGATAAATTTATACATTAAAGAGATAACTTAATAAAAGCTATGTAATTTGGCTGAACTATCAATTTATTATTCTTTATAGTGATAATATTGTAAATTCGTGTAAACTCGTCAAAATTTGATGATTGCCAATATAAGGCCTATGAATATTGAATGAGAATTATAATGAATGTGAACGGCACCGTACCCATGTGTTTATCATTTAACAACTAGGTATTCCTACGGCGAACTTAAAATTGAGTAGGTACCTAACTGTTTCGATAAAATGTTGAGCTTGTATTTTATTTAGTTATTAATTGGTATTGTATAGTAATTGATTATTAGATAAATTTCGGAGCTAGCGCGTTCCTCAGGGTGATATAATCAGTCACCAAATTGGTTACAACCCTTTTTTTCTTTTTTTGAGGGTGCGAAAGCCTCCTCTGACTTCTCCCGCTCTGAGTGGAGCGGAAGGGAGTGTCAGACTTGACTGAAACCCATCCATGTTCCTTCCTTAGCCCTTTATGTTCCGGGGTAGCGGTAACCCTTTCGGACAATCCCGCTTACCATTGGTAACTACCTGACAACACATTTTGAATAAATGAAAGCTTTTGATGGTGGCGATATTGCTTTTTTTTTAACTTTGGGTTTGGTAATGCAGGAGCCCGTGGCTAAGTAATAACCGCCGCACGGATCGTTCCATCAGGTTAAGCTACGCTTGCGAGTTTGGTCCGTGGATGGGTTACCATCTTTACATAGACTCCTCCGTGTTTCGGAAAGCTTGTCAAGCCGTTGGCCCCGGCTGTCATTCGTGTCAGTCGTTACTGACTGGGTTGTGGAGGTCAGAGAGGCAGTCGCTCCATGTAAAATACTGGTACTCAGTTGCATCCGGTTGGATTGGAAGCCGACCCCAATACAGTTAGGAAGAGGCTAGGCAGATTGTTTGGTTTGGTGATGAACAATCATACCTAATGCAAGGCGTAGTAGTGGTACCTGCAGGTGATTCTGTAATAAAGGCTTTTTTTGTTGTTCCGTTTCATCGTAGGTGCGATCCGCGGTATCATAGTAGAACCTGCATCCCGACGCCTGGAGCCGGTGGAGGTATTCCTAGGGGTGCCTTACGCGGGGGCCCCGGCTCGCCTAGCTCCGCCGCCGCCAGCCCCCAGCTGGCCGGGGACCCGCCTCGCCGACGCCTTCGCCCCCGTCTGTCCACAGCGCTACCCCGACATATCCAACAAGTAAGTCTATTTTCGAACACTTTAAGAATGACTGAGCACAATTTTTGTTTATTTTTTTGTCTTCGAATTTTAAGGTATAATCATTGGAGATGAGAACCCTTTTAGGTAAGTTCTTTGGCTGTCCTAAGTAAACATTTCATACTTAGGATTCAGATTCTGACAGTTCCCATCGGCGTCTTGATCTTAAAGTGATCAGTTGCAGTTTTTGTTGCAGCAGTTGCTTTGTATGGATAATGCTTAGTCCAAGCACATGCTAAGAAGGAAACTGGGCCTATGGTCTATAAAATTGTTAGTCGCTGTTTTTAATTCTATCAGCCATAGGTTGAAAATCAACCCAAAAATCAACTAACAAATTGTCATGCGCGTGTATGTAATCTGCTGTCATTGTACATTGGTAGCTTAGCGCAGTTCTTGGACTTACATTCAAAGTGCCTTTCGCGCGTTCTTGGACTTGCATTCAAAGTCAAACTGACTGACTTGACTTTGACATTCTTTAGTATTGACGCGTTGATTTAATATTTCTTCCAGCAACCGGGCGAGTTACTCTTTCTACTACTTACTCATTTTAGAATAAATAACAATCAGATTCAAATTACAGCCAGAAAGTTAATAAAGCATTTTGCACCAGGAGTGCAGCACTGACGAAGATGCCTCTCGGCATATACAACGAGCTGCGCGCGACGGTGCCGCTGCTCGCCAACCAGAGCGAAGACTGCCTCTACCTCAACATATACGTGCCCGGTAGCGGTGAGTCATTCCTTCTTTATTATGTCGACGGTGGAATGGGATTGGATAAAACTTTGTGGACTGTGTGGACATGAGTGAAGAACATGATATACCTTCATGCATTTCTTCACGTTCACTTTCCAGCATTCCCCCGTTGCGAAAACTCTACCGGCACAGACCTTAGAGTTCAGGAGTGCGCAAGCACCACCACGGCTTCAACGATAGACCGAAGAGATACGGCGATCGGGTTTTTATTATATCCGATGTGGGTCAACACTCTTGATGCTAATCTTGTGTATACCTTAGTTCAAATGTGTTAACATTATATGTTCGCCAGGCGCGCGCGGCGTGGAAGCGCCGTACGCGGTGGTGGTGTGGGCCGGCGGGCCGTCGCACGAGTGGGGCACCGCCAACGCGCTCGACGGCGCCGTGTTGGCGGCGCGCGCGCACCTGCTCGTCGTCACCATCAACTATAGGCTAGGTTTGTTAGGTAAGCAACGACACACGATTCGAAAACCCAACAACTTATATTACTAGGTTTGCCAGCTAACCATCATAACAAGGCGGTATTTAACTCGTGGTGTCTTCGTAGTCATATTGGTCGTAGCACTGTAGAGAGCGTATACGCACACGCTCAATAGTACATAAATTCATTCACCCATCCTATCTGGCGCCGGGTGCGCTTTTGCTTTCTCTTGCATGAACCTATCAATTGGTATTAGCATCTTCTGCTTCCGCTGCTGTCCATCATCTTGACGGAATCCAATATGACAAGGGGTGATTGTTTCTGTCCGCGAAAAGTGCAAATACTACCTCTCCTATCAATCTCCTAGGTTATTTAACTGCGGGAGTGAGGTCCACCCCGGTGCAAGCAGCAGGTGGCGCAGCGGTGCTGGACGCGGCCGCCGCGCTGGGCTGGGTGCGGCGCAACGTGGCCGCCTTCGGGGGCGACCCCCGGCGGGTCACGCTGGCGGGGCACGCGGCCGGGGCGGGGCTCGTCAACGCGCTGCTGATGCTGCCCGATAGTAAAGGTGAGGGAAGTCAGACAAGATAACCTGGATTTTGTACTAGTTTAAGCACCAAAATATTTATTTTTTAACTAAGTAGCCAATGATTGTACCTAGTGAGCCATCAAACCTCATGACCACCGCACAGATTGATTTCCTATTTCTTTACTATGATGCTAGATGGAAGACACATTCGACGGAAAGCTCACCTTCCACGACCATATCGCCACGGTAGCTAAAGAATCTTACCAGAGGTTTGGCTTTGTTCTACGTAACAGCCGCAATTTTTGCACCACACATGCCATCAAAATATTTTTTAGTGCCCTTATACGTAGAATCTAGCTCCTGTGTGTGGAATCCACACGAATGTGCCTACGCACTTTTTTTGGTTAAGGTGCAAAAAGCGTTCCTTAGGTTTTTATACAAGCATACATTTTTAATTAAAGTTAGATAAATAAAAAAATAAATACATTTAAATGAATTAGTTTCTGGTAAAGATTTCTCCAGTTGAATCACTAGGTTTCGTAAACACCTTCGTGCAAGTATTTTTTGACAATTAAAGAAAACCGATTTCTTCAAAATGTTATTCAACACAAAAGGGTATTCAATACAAATAAGCAATACAATCTCGTCTCTACAGTCTGACAGGCGTTTTTGACCTTATCTTTTTCAGCATTAAAAGCTAGAAAAAAAATCTTTTCAAAACCCTCAATATTGAATAAGCTTGGGTTTGAACTATGTATGAGTTAAGTTACTCACGGACATATTTTCTTAAATATTATGAAGTCTAGACTTCACCTGAGAAATCACTATCTATTTATAGTCGAGACAGATTGCGCCGCGCCACCCTGGAATATTCCCGAAGCGATCGCTTGACTATTTCATATTGCAGTATCACGTATTATAATAACAATATTAATATGAACTAAAAGAGAAAAATGTGCTAAAATATCAGAATTTTGACATTGTGATTCGGCAAAACAATGGGTGTCTATCTTAAGCTAGTAATATTGAGCTACTTATATCACATCCTGCTTACATATTGCTATCACGGACATATACCTACATTAAATCTGAAATGTTCCAAACGTTTGGTGGTTATGTTGAGTTCTAAAAGTTTTGAATAAACCCAAACACTATAATTTTTGCAAGCGTTAATGTCGTCAGTAATTATTGGGTAAAGTGGCTACTGCAGTTTTGTGTTACATTAAGTATTATACACACTATACTGTTCAGTAGGAACGCATTTTTTTTTTTAAGGCTGGGAAATCATCCAATGACTGCTCCCGCTCTGGGTGGAGCGGCAGGGAGTGTCAGACTGTTACTGACTAAAACCCACCCATGTTCCTTCCGTAGCCCTTTATGTTCCGGGGTAGCGGTAACCCTTTCGGACAATCCCGCTTAAGTAGGAACGCATATAATTACGTTTGATATCCCTTCGGTCATAACTACTTTTTCCATTCGTTTTCACTAACTGTCGTTTGCACCAGGTCTGGTATCTCGCGTCCTTTTATTAAGCGGGTCGGCACTTAGTCCCACGGCCCTCGCACCCGACGCGGCACTGTCCCGAGAACACACTGCGCAGGCGCTGCGCTGTACACCTGAGTCCACCAATGACGAGAACTGGTAAGAGTCTCTTTTGAAGTCGTTCTTTTTCACAAAGTAAGGATTTGTAGAGGACTAAATAAGTTCTTGTAATAAAATCGTAATTAAAAATATCTCAGTTTTGTTAAAAGATGCCACCGATGGGGTACCATATAACCCAAAGAAAATATTGTCGCAATCTATGAATTCTTGGAGCCGGGTAATTGCTGGTTATTAGCTTGAATTCTCCGTACATTCAAATCACGTGTCATTCTAATCAGTCTGTTGTGGCTACAATTAGTCGTGCCTCCAATCTGCTGAACATTTTTTCTTAGGTTCGTGGAATGCATCCGCGCCCGTCCTCTAGCGGCTCTGCTCGCAGTAGACGCCCCCAGAGCCCGCTTCTTAGCAGGCTGGGCCCCATCAGTGCCCATCTCCCGCGACACGCCCCCGCAGGGCCAGGCCCCCACCCGGGCGCTGCACGCCAGCGAGGCTTTTCTCGACTGCGCCCTCGCCGTCGTGGTGGCCACCACTGAAAGCTACCAGTTCTTCAGTGAAGAGGATATTAGGCACGGATTTGAAGAGGAGCATAGGTAATTTTTCGTTTTCTATGATACTTCGGGTATTTTCCTGATCTCTTGGTTTCTTTAGCTTTGATGACCTAATTTCGACTTCTTACACTGATGCATCGTCTCAGAAATCGTATCCTCCGCACGTACGTCCGCAACGTGTACCGCTTCCATCGCAACGAGATCTTCGCAGCCATCCGTAACGAGTACACGGATTGGGAGAAACCCATCCAGCATCCCATCAACATCCGCGACGCGACACTAGAGTCCCTTAGCGACGCTGCGGTCACGGCACCTGCTCTGAGAGTGGCACAGCTGCATGCGAGGCGAGGAGCCAGGACGTACTTCGCGCATTTCGCGCATCAGAGCAAGGATGCGGATTATCCTCAGGTTAGTTAATTATTTAATCAAAAGACGTCCACTCTGAATATAGACCTCAAGCATCACCACTTCGAGCGGCTCTGTGCTTCTCCAAGTTTCTGCCTTCATTAATGTAGAAGTTAAAGTATCGAATACTGTTTTTGATTAAGATTTGCAAAGTGACATAATTAGGTAATAATTTCATATCTTAACAAATTAATCGTAATTAATGAAGGTGGTTAAATTACCATAGTAGCGACAGGCACTTTATAATGTGTGAATGAATTAGGGAGGTCGAGATCATTAATTTAACGCAATCTACATGATCGCGGAATTTGTCAAAACTTCCTTTGATAAATATTAGCCCATTTAAATTCTCACTAACATCATAATACTAAAGTTAAATGAATAATTTAGCAGTAATTTATTGCTCCTCACGATCATTAATGCACACACTGTTCGTGTTATCGTGAAATACATACTGTGTGAAATCCACATTAGCAGGTCGACTTCTAATTAGGTCACTAGCATCATAATAATAATAATTTAAATTTAGCATCATTATATCAAATGCAATCAAATTGATGACCAAAAGCCGTTTCTCCCCCCACCAGCGTCTAGGCAGTGTGACAAGTGAGACCCTGCCGTACTTCCTGGGCCTCCCCCTAGTAGGGGGCATGCAGTATGCACCTCGGAACTACTCACGTGGTGACGTGGCCGTCGCGGAGATGACTGTGTCACTCTTGGCTGCGTTCGCGAAGACTGGGGACCCAACTCCTCGGGCCGATGAGAGGCATCATGAAGGAGTGACCAGCTGGCCCAGATATGAAATGAACACGCAGCAGTACTTAAGTATAGGTAGGTAGAAAATAATTTATCATTTAGTTAATTACTATACGAACGTAATACCTTCCAGACAACATGTTATCGACAGCAGACTGATAGTAGCAGATCATTCGCTTATTCAGAAATCACAAATACATTCAAAATTGTTCAAATGCCGAGAAAAGAAATTCGAACCACGCATTGAAACAAGAAAAATACTTCTCGGAAAATTCACCGTCATATGAGAACACGTTTCCATATTTTGGCGGCAACTTAACTCACTTTATGCCAAAAACAGCCCCATAAATAGGTTAATCAAATTCATCGTAATGAAAGTCACAAACTCGTGTGCGTACAAAACAAGCTCAAACAGAATAACAGAAGGATTTTTCATCTAAACTGATCTGAAAATAAAATCTCGCACGGCGCGGAGTTAATCAGATAAAGCCCCATTCAAAGTTTCGGCGGCCATATTGTGTCGAAACTCGTTATTTTTACGATCTGCTTCCCAGTGAATGTGCGTGTTTTCTTCCCTCTCGTTCTCTGGAAGGGTTTACAACTTTTTTAATCCTTTCGTTAAGGTGCTTGTTTGGTTTGAAGCGAGTTATTTCGGAGTTTATTTTCGTAAATTGAAAACGGTTTGCTACGACTGCGTTGCAAAGACGTCAAATGGTTAGCAAATATTATTATGATTGACAGTCAATTAATACGATCCACGTTCTAGCTCACTGTCAACTGATACCTTCTGCGATTGGTTGTTTCATAATCACTGGAGACCAATTTCCGCGGTCCTTCCGTGTCACACCTTTGTTTGAAGTTGAATTTAAATGGTAGAGACTCGGTTTTGTCAGTAATTTGATTTAGGGAAGGGCACTTTCTTGGCCTTATTCTCCTCCACCATTGTTCATTATTAAATAATTGTGTTTTGAAATCAGGTTTTCCTTCTACTGCATTTGAAAGATTACTTACATACTGCCACACATTTTTATATTTCTGGTGTAATCAGGTAGCAAGCTTCGCGTCAAGAGTCACTACCGCGGGCACAAGATGGCGCTGTGGCTGCACCTGATCCCGCAGCTGCACCGCCCGGGGGCCGCGCCACGCCACCACCAGTTTAGGTCCATCCACCCTGACATGTTCGCAGGTCAGTCGAAGTCCTAAATCTTTATCCCCACTAGATTCATTGTTTTTATTATTGTGAATTATCTGTGTGTCATTGTCATCACGAGTAGGTATCCGTTGCAGTTGTAATGTCACCAATTTCGTTATCAACACTTTCCGACTCTTATTTAAGTTTACGTAAGTAATTAATTCACCAGTTATGCATTAATTTTTTCCTTGAAAAATATAATTAAGTATGTAATCCATTATAAAAATAAATAAATTCGTAAAAGTATTGATTCTCATCGTTACGGGCAATAGAACGAATAATATTTTCATAATTGTATTTTGAAAAGCAATAGAGTTAACTATAAATTAATAAAGCGAGCTATTAATTTGAATTCATAAATAAAAACATTAGTCCGTTATAGAAAGCCCTCGCCTACTAAAATCTTACTTGGAATTCGCAGTGAATAGCCGCCGCAATTTGGCCAATCAAGGCGAAACGTAGGCGCAGCTTTAATGGAAAGCAAATTGGTAACGTCTACCGCTGCTTAAATTGAGCATGCCTTATTATCCAGAACCATTAGTGCCATTTCCTGGCGCGGCGCGTAAACAGAACGCCCTCATTAACCGCTTCCTCATCCAATGGGGAGACATTATAACTGTTCAGGAACACTATAGCTGGAGCGTGAGCGGAATCTGCACCACCAAGTTAATAACACGCGTGAGATTATATTAATTGCAAGATACGTCACCAAAAGGATTGAAGTTTGGAAGCTCGACACAGTTTGAATGCTAAATAACAGACACGAAGCCAATGAGAAGTTTTACTCAAAATCTCTTCAAGCGAGAGAACTTCTGTACGAAGACACACGTAACTATTTGCGAAGCGCTCCGCGTCCCTTTTGTATAAAATTTTTCAGACATTACTCAGTATAATCGGTACTTAGGCGGGCGAGCCATTAGGCGAATGAGGTCTCCCTAGAATTTATAAAAACAAAAATTGTCGCCAAAATATTTGGTGGCAAAGTGATTAATGGTGGAAGGTGTCATGAATGAAAATAAATCGATCAGGGAGTGTTTCGGGGTGGCTCGGCAACTCAGGATGTTATTAATTGTCCTGCGAATTACTGGAATTCCTCCATAATGAGTGGTATGGGAAGAATGGTGCGGTCTGCGGCGCACAATGCGGCCCTTTGTCACGGGTAAGTTCACTCGCTGCCGCCAGACACGCATACAATCTTCAAATTCGTATGTTGTTGCGTGTGAGATGGGCTCTTTATTGTTCGCGTGCCCGGAATTGTTTTCTGAAGGATATTTACGAGCACTTTGGTTTGCGACATTTTCATGAGCCGTCTTTACGTTGTAAGATATTTCAACCCACGTTTTACAAACATAACTAAGTCGGAAATGTTAACATGTATTTGGCTACTCTAACAACAAGAACAATTATTTATCGCCTCTATAAACCAAATTGACATGTGCACATAATATTTTGTTAAGTACAAAAGATGCATCAGTATTACATCACATGTAGATCCATGTTTACACTACTGAGTTACACTAGGTATTCGTTACTAGACCTGCACTGAACCTGCTTGGAAACGGTTACGTATTATAATATCTAAAGTTATTCTGTATAACTACGTTTGATTCACATGTGTTCATAACATAACACATATTAGTCGACTGAACTACTGTTTTACTTACTTAATTTTGATTGAACTAAAATCAATAATCCAAAGGTGAATTCTCCTTTGTGTATATTGTTAATTGGTTATATATTACAAAAATCTGTGACGATCTTTAGGTATTTTAAAGAGTAGTTAGGTCTTTTGACCGTAGTTATCTCGAGAATATTATAGAATAGGTTTAGATATTATAATACGTATTACGTAGCCTTGAATACTCATAAAAAGCTATCATTTAAAACAAAGCCCAATATTTTTCGATACACAGGTCAATTCCGTGTACGATCACTTGTCGCTGGCGGGTTCTGCTGAACTAATTTATCCGCCGTTGTGGCGAGCGCCGGTAATTGTGGCCGGTCGCCGACCGCCTTTTGTCTTTGAGCAATCGCGCGCGAATTAGCGGTGCGGCGGCGTGTCGACTGACATTGTCGAGTGTTGTGCAGAACAGGTGTCCAGACGTATTTGAAATTTCTGTCGCCTTTTGAAGTAATTTGTTTCAGTTTGGGAAGTGGTGATTAACATTCATGACTACTGAACGGTTTTATCATATGTCGGTGCGTATCTATAGAGTAGAGTGAAATGGTTAGGCAGTAATTTAATTTTAAAATACACTATTTAAGGTAGGTACTAAATTTTTAATTCTTAATGCTCAATCATTCTACAAAGTGATTTAGAGGGCTGGTCAATTTTTAGGTCAAAGAATCAGCATTGCCATTCAACGTGGCAATGCTGCCAGCCTTATGGGCACATCTCGCACTGGCAGCGATGAGGACTAATTTTTTGACTCGTAATGAGCTCTTTCCGTTTTTTTACTACTTTAATATAATTATATATTTATATGTTTTAGTTTTGAGTTGTATATTGTATTAAAGATTTGTGTTTAATTAGTAATTAACATAATCATTTGAATTTGGAAAGATAATTCTTCTTCTAAAAAACTTTCATTCCTTTTTACAAAGAAGCATTTTATACCGGAATATCAAAATTTGATTACAGGTAAATAATTATTGTTTGAACATGACATTAATTTCACGAGTTAACATAGTGGCTGCGAATAAACACTTAAAACTCAAACTGCCAGGCCTGTTACAGATAGTAACACCATTTTCTTACAAAAATCTAGCTCTAAATCTCTCTAAACCATTAGTTAGAAAGTGTTCGAATAAAAACACTATCTTGGCGAGAATAGAGTGGCAAACGAGCACGAGGTGCCGATACCTGAGCTCCAGCACGACCAGCACACTCCGCAGGTTTCCCGCGGGTTTCTTTGTTCAGTTTCCTGCCACTTCGCAGGGCTGCCAAACGTACGGAAACTCTTATATCTTTAAATATCAGAAGAAACGAAAAACTTTGATTGGATTTCATTTTTTATTATGATTCTGGATAACGTTACGGACTAGAAATTTTTAATTTTACACGGAACTTAGGTTGAGAAATTTAAGTTAAAACTTCATATTGCTTTTTCAACTCTGCTAAAACTGGCTTCGGATTTAGTAATTCTATCGTTAAATCAGTTAAAAAACTAAATTGTAATAAATGCTTAGGAGGTTTTTCCATACAAAAGATATATTCTCTTCGCGTGAGTTAGATTATCGATAATGTAACGTGTATTCCACACAGATCACAAGATATCCTAGGTAAGCAACCGTGAGTCTAAACACTAGGCTAGGCCCAGTTCACCCCTAGTTCAACAAAAGAGATCGCGCGGCGGCTCCAACAATCGCCCTTTGTGCGCGTGGGCACAACTTGGGACCGCATTGTGCGCGCGTGGACCATTCATTACCAGCCTTTGATAACTTCAGGGATCGCTTTCTTGTTCAGATATGTTCTATATTGGTGAGCTGTTTACTTCCCATTCAATTGGCAATGTATTGAATTTCATGCGGATATCATATTGTTGAGAAGGGTTGTAATCTATATCTAGTTATCATGCAACCACTTGGTTTTAATTTAAGTAATAATGTAGTTTTAAAATAAGTAAAAAAATATATAGGAGTACATTAAAGAGAATATATAACATATTTATTGTTGTATTTACACTAACATTTAGAATTTAAAGTACCTAACCATAAATGAGAAACATTCCTAAAATCAAAGCGGCTACAACTATATAGACGAGGTTTATTTTAAAGAATGTTTGCTTATTAAAATTCCATGCGAACTTCAGATACCTGCTGAGAGCACTTAATTTAATTAATACGTTAATTACCAAACCTAATATTTTGAGCCTAGACCTAAAACTGGCTTGATGTTTATTAAAATTCTTTAAGGTTTAATTAGGAGAGCCATTTCATGCTGTCAAGCCCTTGCCTAATTAGGACCTAGTAATTGGGTCCTTAAAAATAATGGCGCGCACGCATTGACTACTGCGGCGTCGATTACTGAAGTCGAGACAAACACTTCGAGCTAAAGTATGAACATAAGTAAAAGGTAAAGTATAACCAACGCAAGAAATACATTGAGGTAGTAAAATGGAGAGGTCAATTAAGCATGTCCCGGCAGATCAAAGGAGGCGAAGCAACCATTTACTGCATGATCAATATAATACTAATAACAGTAATTGATTTAATACTCGTAGGTGAGATATTTCCGGAACTGTACACGACAACATCCGCCCTGGATGATGAAGAGGACAGTACTGAGGCTGATGAGGACTCTTCTGAAGTTGAGGAGTGCGAGCCGTCGCCCTCCCCGCGCCCCGCACTCTCCGCGCTGCCGGCGCCGCACCCTTCGCCCAAAGAAGACTCATTGACCAACCTGGACTCCCAGTACTACAGGTACACAACTAACATAAACCTTCTAATCCAACTAAAATACGAATGCTTTTGATATGTAACAGAAACATTTATTGACGTTTATGTGCGATTACACTTTCATTGTTGCTAACTCAGATTTCAGACCTTTAAAAAATAATTATTTACTTAAAATATCATCAACTTTAAAAATAGACGAGTATTTTCGTGCCGCGGATCAACAGTATCGTATGCCGCGGGGTATACTGTTATCCATAGTGGCATATTGCCATATGACGAAAAAAACGCGTCCAATTAGGAGACAACATTCTGTATTCCTGTAAAGCTTATAATAGGGAAAAATGTTAGGAGCCACATTGAGGGAATTCTGAAAGCTGCACAAAAAAAGTACGTAACGACGTTTGCCGTAATAAGATAAACAAGTGACGAAAAAAGAATTTCTTGAAGGGACCGTTGATCTCTGGGGTGCAGAGACAAACAACACAGCGGTCCCCGACCACGTAACAGAGAGCCACACGCCGCCAATACATAATAGTACAGAACTGTTATGAAGTGTTCGCTGTCATTAAGATGTTGATCCATTTCTGAAGTCCCTCCGCTAGTTCTGATCTTAAGTTTTTCTTTAGGCTCGGAACTTGGAACAACACTCGAAGTTTCTGAAAACTTTCTCAGACACATTCTGCTTCTCGTATACATGTTTTTACCATCGCAAAGTTGGAAAACAGCAGCCATTTTCATCGGGTATTTTGAAAAGTTTGGTCTAGTGACCAGACGAATATTCGTCTCGTATTTCGAAACGACATAATGATGAGCATTCAGGCTGTAAATGCGGAGCCTAAGTTTAGTTAAGATTGGGTAATATTGAAGTTATTAATCATTTACATCATAAGAAAAACAATTAACTTCTCGGGTAGTTTCAATTGGACAAACAGAGCAACAATACGAAACAGTATAATAATCCGAGTAGACAAAGTGTTTCTCACGAATGTTGTTAAATTTTCATAACATGTAAATTCCGTGCGCGAGGGTCGCAGCGTCACCTGAACCTCCGGCAGGACTGACTCTAAACAAGATTGATCGGAGCATTTTGTAGCGAGCCTCGTAATCTCGCTAATGTGTTTACTTACCTGTTTACCTTCCTGAGTCTGTCCCTTTTGTCTCGCATATAATGTCTTGATGCCGACCCATTTCTCAAGGGGAGCGCTTTTTCCTCCAGACAACTGGATACTGCTGATAATGGTAATGGATGGCGCCGAATTTCGGACTGAATTAACTGGACTGCGCGTCACTCCGGAAATAATGATAGTAATATTTCAAACAGATGCGACGAGATATTCATATTTTTCTGGCACAGTTGTCATTTTGGGTTGATGTAACCAAATTTATGCATCGTCCTTGAGATACTTCAGGACAATTTGATATTCTGAAGCACCAATAATATTTCCTCATACTTTAAAAAAAAAGACTCAACAATACTAATGCTATTGAGTCTTTTGGCATAAGCTGTGACACGACCTTCATCTGGATTATTTCGAATTACTTCATACTTCTTAATGCACCATCGTGAGGAACCTTTCTGTTTGTCGTAGCTATACAGTGGCGCTGGGTGTGACGGTGGGGGCCGGCTGCTTCCTGCTGGCGCTGAACGTGCTGGTCTTCGCAGGAATCTACCTTCAGAGAGGTCGCCGTAGGACTGCTCACCGCCGTCCGAGGAGAGAAGGTCAGAATCATAAAAACCTTTCAAGATAATTGCTCCCCGAACCGAAATTACTTAGGGTTCCAGCTAAGTCATTACAAAAAGTAACCTTACGCAAGAAGGCCTGAAATTGTCTCGTCTCAAGGAATGAAAAAACTCCGAAGCAAAATGTCGAGCCAACCGCTTATCTTTCCAGCTCAATGAGACGTGTCAACTGCAGGACGCCGTTTCATTCTAAGATTATTGTAAACGATTTATCCCAACATAATAATATTTATATACCTCGGTAACTTTCATGTTGGCTCAAGGCTATGAAATACTATGAATATTCGAAAGGAGCAAAGCAAACATATTTTTTACATGGAGGCAAAAAAGACGTCATATCTAAAACCCATTTTTTATGAGCGTCCACTTGGGAGCAGACCGTACCATAAACTACGCACACGACTCTCAGTTAACCGCGGCTGGTCCACGCTACTACACGAGTCATGTAGAATCCAGCAGAGAGACTTTGTTATTCATAGTGGGGACTGGGGATAACTCACGAACTATTTGATCTGGTGACAGAATGATGGCGATAGGCATCGGGCTGTCAGTTTATATCATCAATAGTAGTGATCGTTATTGAGGTCACTAGTAAACAGTCTGGTTCGCCTGTTTGATATCTGTTTTGTATTATGTATAAGTTCGTTCGCTGCTCGGAGTTATCACTTACTAAAATCTTTGGATTTACGAATATTTATTGTAATGTCGATCACTCTGCTCATGTATGCTGTATTGCTTTCCATTATTTGATTCTATTCGCCAAGTATATTTTAAGAATGGGCTAATTTTCCGGCCTTATTTTTTGAAAAGCACTATTATTTATTTAGTTGCTGCCAGCATTTGTTATATTCCCCTAGTCTCCGCATGGCGGAGACAACTGTAACATTTGTTATAGACGTTCTGGCGATTTATTTGAGGCACACGATGTGGCTGCATTCGTGTGCCGTTTCAATGCACTTCCCGATTCAAAAGCTACTCGAAACCCGGACATTTTGTGCGGTTCAAATATTAAAATTCCGAATGATATTTCTTTTTCAAAAGAAAACGTATTTTCCGCCTGTCTTTTATAGTCTATTCTGGTTTTATGTTTCTTTGCTGTATATTTGTTGTAGTTTTATAGTTTACTAGCTTTTGCCAGCGGCTTCGCCCGCGTGTATGTAGGAAAATATCCCACGGGAACCGCACATTTTTCCGGGATAAAAAATATATAAGTATAATCTATGTGCCAAGTTTTATCCAGATCCGTTAAGTAGTTTTTGAGTTTATTCGTTACGAACATACATACAAATCTTTCCTCTTTATAAGTATAGATTTTATATTCTTAAAAATTATCGTGCACCGCTGAGTGGATATTAGTTGCCTGAGAAATGAACGCCATTCAATCCGCATTCAAATAGGGATTATTTTTTCAGTGAGAATTATTTTTAGTTCGTGGTTTTCAGCACAGTATTCTGTCCTGCATAAAAACATTTACAGTCAACGCTCAAAGTATTATATTTAAAGAAATAAAATTAAGTATTCCACACAGGGAGTTGCAGCAGCCGTAGCGGAGCCTCCATGAGCAACGAGCCGGCTTCCATAACCTCGCCCCGCAAAAGCACCCTTAAGGTAATCATATCGTTTTGTAAACGTGAAATATATCACCTTATTACTGTAACTATTCGACCTTTTAAAGAAACATATTAAATTAATAATAATATTTCGTCTAAACCTTGGTATGCTCCAACATACAGCTAGCAAGCTATACAGAATCGCCTAGCACTCGATGCCACTCCACTAAATGATGATGATGGATGATACTACCTCGTCATCAACTAACATACCTTTCGATTTCCACAGCGCAGCAGCGAGTCAGAACTCAAAGAGAGGCCGAGCAGCGCCGCCGCCGCGCCTCCAAAAAAACGCGTCCAGATCCAAGAGATATCTGTGTAGATAACTTCTAAACGAACACTGAAGATAACAAAGCTTCTTGTATCATTGAAACCGATAAACACAAATAATTAATTCTGATGAATAATTAAGATAAAAATTGTGATAACTAATTTAAATACTGATTTAACTAATGCCACAGCTGAAAGGCTTTTTCAGCTGTGGAGTTACTTAAATCAGTATTAGTTGAATCAGTATTTTGATTTCTGCTGAGAAATCAATATGATAATCGTGCAAACTAAAGATATTTGTGATGAGAAGTGTGAAACTCCAAACAGTGCGACGCCGATGAAACTTTACGTGTGTGAATAGTTGTGACAAGGAAACTTTTAATCGTGAGTGATCCGGGTTCTGATTTGAACTAAAGCAACGTGGAGTCCGCGTTGTTGAGACTAAGCCTATGTGTGGTAGATGTTCTCAATGGCCGTATGTCTATGATATCGAGTGATTATTGTGAACGTAACCGTAACATTCTTGTGACCTAACGTAGCGTGAGATCACTCACGGCTGAGCGCAGACTTGCGCTCCCCTAACCAGTTGCAGCGGTGGATGCCCGTACTATACACCTACTACGTAATATACATATATATCCGCGTGTACGCGACTCAAAGGGTTTTCTCTCACTTTGCTGGAATACACTACTGGCTTATAAATTCCCAATCCGCTCCGAACGCGAGGTCAGTGCGCAATCGATTCGTGATTTTGCAATCTGCACGTGTGTTGTCGGCCATTACGAAAAGGGCTGTGTTCCGGCATTCGTGTAGGTATCTACCTCCTGACCAATTGAATGGTTTAGTGCAATTAATATTTCAGTTATATTCTTGTTATTGTTCATCTTGAATTTATATAGTCTACTTCAGTGTCTACTACACCTCTGTTAACAAACTGTTTCTATATTATATGATAGTTGAATATGTAATGGAATCAATGTTTGAGTTGTGAACTCTGGTACGTTTAGATTTTTTTGTAAAGAATTGTTATACTTATCTGTACATAATAATAATATAGACCAATATAGATATCTTGAAATCAATTTGTGGAAATGATGCCGTATAATTAACTCTGTATATAACTACTATTAGTTTCTACTAAATAACGTTGTACATATTAGATCGTCGTGAATATCTGTGAACTCTGATGATTTTATCATCTATGAAAAGGGGGTTTTAATAAAGACCATTTTTCCTGAACTCTCGACATCTTATTTATCATTTTCATCTTTCCTACCCTTTGAAGCTGCCGACGTTAAGTCACTGACATGGAGAGAAACCAATTTTGAAAAAAAATAATAATAGACGAATGAAATAATTCACTAATCTGTTTAAATACGAGACGCCGAAAGTCAACATTTGGCATTAGTTTGTACTATTATAAATTAATGCCATTATGTTGACTTTCGGCATCATTACTAAAACCTATTTAACAGATTAGACGACAATAATCATTTATATAGAAATGATTTTAATGTAGATAACAAAACGCTTACCTAAAAATAATTAAAAGCAATTTAAAATAATGAATTCTTTTTACACGCGTAAGACGGTGGCGATAATTTAGAAGTTAATTAATTTCAAAGCGGGGGCATTATCGCGCGATCGCGGCTCAAAGGTGACTGCGCGAAAACCATAGACGTTTACCCCAAGCAAAAGTTTTAAAGTCGTGCTACTAGTTAAAAAATTAAGAACTCCTACCATCAACAAAATTATGTTGAACTATGTTGTACTGTATTTTCGGAACGAGCACCTTCTTAGAGGCCTTTTTATCAGGCCCCAAGTTTTGCGAGGATAAAAGATCCTTTAGATTTTGATAAATTGCCTGAAAGGTCGCGATAAAATTGGGTTAAAAATTACGGGCCATGTTACTAAACTTTGAATCTTGACATCAGATCTCAGGAAATTATCGGACAAAAAAACAAGGAAAATAATCTGAATAAAAGAGCCATGAACACTGCCAAATAAAAGATTTGATTCAGCATACAAGTGGCAAAATCTGTGTTTTAAATTTTGCCGAAAACTGTAAAGAAAATACTTAGAGAGCGACTTTTGAAGTTATGATTGTCGCGGACAGCGAAAAATGTGGAAGTTTCAAGGCGAAGTTAGTGACCTAAAACAGTTCGGAGCTCAGGATAAAAGTATGAATCTCTGCCAGAGATAAACTTTGTGAGCTTTTCTTTTTTAAAAGAGTACCTTAATCTATAGAGCCTCGAACCTTTTGAATAATTTTCCTCAACACGTTTTCGTTTAGGGTTTCATTTTGATCTTACATTATTTATTTTCTGCTTATGTTTTAAGGTAAATTATTTTTTAAAGATTTCCTGCAGCTTTGTTGTATTGATAAGGCTGATTAGAGTTCCCAAACATTGAACAAGCGAGCCGAGTTGATGGTCAAAAATGCTATTGAGACAAAAGGTGTCACACTCCTCAACTAGCTGATACCTTGGTAAGTACTGAAGTAAAACTGACTATTTTGGACAGAATTAACAGAATACAGAATAAACCATTTACATTTACCAATTTCTAAATCCAAACCTGAAACGGTACACACCTGAAACTCAACACAAAACACGAACAAAACAAACCGTTAAAACTTTGATTACTGGCGGCCATACAAGCCGAACAAATGGCCAGGTTTATTAAATTCGCACAAAAACGAGGGAGGCATCGCCGGCCTCCGTAGAACAATCGCTATTGAACTCCCACCGTTTATTGTACGCCAAATGAGAGTGCACTTAATTTATGATCCGGCTGTGAATGCGGGCATCCCGAGCGCGGAACCCGCGCGGAGCGCTCGGTCATCAATCAGCGGTGTCTTCCATGGAAATGAGATATCTTACAGTCATTTGAATCAAATGTGCGAAATGGAGATTTTGATGTGAATTTTTGAATTGTTGAGTTGAGCCTGTAACAATTTGCGTCAAGGAATTTATTGTAATGTTGCGGATGTTTTCAACGAAGGTCGGTATTAGTGTCGTGGAGGGAAATCACGTCTCTCGTGTAACTTTTTTATATATCTTAACAAACATGATGAGCCGCATACAACTTAGATTACAGATTTTGACTTTCTATTCTGTTGTTCCTAATTTATACAGAGTTGATCAGAGGGGCATTAAATTACACTACGTATATTACACGTGTTTTGTATTAACTCGGTACGGTATAAAAATAAAAAGGTTTTTATTTTTTCAAACAAACTAAATAGCTTACAAATCAGAGTAAAACGCAACCACCCTTTGTAAATAAAAACTGACCTTGTAACGCAGCGGCAGCGACCGACGCGCGCGCGCCGAAGCGCTGTTAGGAAAGATACATCGTGTTCAAACGGGGCAAATACTTAAAAAAAAAATTGGCGACTAAACTACTACTGCTCCTATTTAATTGATTTTTGGTACAGAGCTTGAAAATGGTCCCTAGTATAAGCTGTTTAAAGGAAAGCCCCTCTGTCGTATCAACTCTGTATACTATACCCATCAATTCACATCTAAGTAGCACAATAACTAACAATAGTTTTTAGACATCTTTGACGCGAGAACAACTCCAGAACAAAGCTTCGCTGAGGTTCTACAAGCAATAAGTATACTTACCTATAAGTATACTTACCTATAGTCAACAACGTTGGAGCCTGTTTACACTAACCACTTCCACACAACACTGTTCATCGCTGCACTAGTGCCATCATAACTTCATTCCGTCACGATACAAAGGTGTGGCGCTCCTGGTCCCAGCTCGTTCCGACACTCCCTGAGTGCTAGCCGGCCCTTTCTGTCCGGGACGGATAACACAACCCCTTTGTGTCGCACATTTGTAAGGCTAACCTTGTATTTGGCTCCACACGTTCCGTCTTGCCTTAACGTCAGTAAAGACGCTTCAGGTCTCAGTTGTAAATTAGACTGTGAGATTCAAGTCTTTCCTCTAAAGATGTTGAAATAAAAGTTTAAGGATTGTCGCTTTTTGTTCGTAGTTGTCGCGTATTCTACCTATAAATCGACCTTTATGTTTGGCGACTTTGGTTGATTTTGTTCGGGCAAATAAAGAATTCATAGCCATAGCCCCAATAAATACATTAATGATTTAAGCTTTTGATATATTGAAGCTAAATCTACGTAATATTTTATTAGGGTCTCTAATAGATTTTTAATGAGATCGAATAACTCATTATTAATAACACGTGAGGATAGGTAGTTTTACATGGTTTTTAGTCAGAAGGGCACCCAACAACTGGGAAATCATTATCTTATAGAACATTCAGCATAGACACAAGAAACCACATGCATCAAAGTTGTTAGACCATATCATAACCAGTACATAACCGAATCATAATACATATCTACAGTGAAATCAATAGCTAGCAGTAAGTGGCTATATGTTGAACGTTCTGTACATATTATGTAATGCATAATGCGTGTAATCCGATGTTCGAGAGGCGTTATGAAGGTATTAATGTAATTACTGGCGGTTCAGGTCATAGTCGGTTATACAACCACACACTTGGGACATGTTGGCAACGTATGTTGATATACTTACCATACGAGAGGCATATTCGGCTGGCCCATATAGTGCTTCAAACAAAAATTTCCAGGAGACCGCAAAAACATAAATTGAGGCAGGTTTTGGAAAGTTCTTCTGTTAACTTATGAAAATGATAACCTCATTAGAGAGTACTTAACAATGAATGTGTATTACCTTGCTAACTAGCGACAGACAGACAGACAAGCGACTAAAAATATGTTAATAATAGTCAAGCACTAAATGTTTAATGAACTTTAAAATATACTTTAAAAAAATTGGCCAAATAAAAAATAATAACATTACAAAGAACATGGTAAGCTTGCAGCGGCTACGGCCGCGTGGATGTCGGAACTTATCCCACAGGAACGTACTGCCGGGATACAAGTATCCTATGTGCTAATCCAAGTTATAAACTATAATATATGTGTGCCAAATTTCATCCAGATCCATTGACCCGTTCTGGAATGATTACGCAACAAACATATGTACATCCACACACACATCCATCCAAACTTTCAGATAATATTAGTAAAACTAAAATAAGATAAGAAGTGAAAGAATAAGATAAGAACAAGCAAGAACGTGATAAACGGTATTTTTTCAAATGATTTTTTACTAGGTTTTGAAATAGAGCGATCGTATTATTGGTACAATAGTTACCTACTTACGATCAGGCCGGTTGATCTAAGTTCGAGCTTGGATTAACAGCGGCTTACTAATCCCGTTCTAGGCCTAAAAGAACACGTTTTGGTAAAAACATTCTGCTTGAATGGTATGAAATGAGCGAGCTAGTTACAATGCTCGTTCATGCTCTGCATTGAACAGGTGTCAAGTCGTTACCTTTCAACCAGCGCATCACTGAATGGTAATAAATTAAAACGTGAGCTCATTCCTTCTCTGTCAAAATATATTATGTATGTTTCGTGGAGGTTGTGAGTACTGGGATCGTAACAGGTTCATATTAATTTGAAAATAACTCCACGGTGAGCGGGCAGATACTTCACTTAATAATCAAGCGAATAATTTTAATCTCCTCAATTTTCCCTCTTGGGCTTGCATCGACGTCGGATCACGATGGACCTACATTTTTAATTATACAATGTTGAAGTTTTAAGTGGGTGACCCTGGGGAGACGTGGGGGAGGGGGTCGAATCTGATTACTCGGTAATATCCACTTATTCGTTAATTGGAAATTCTTCATCCATAGCAATGTTTCACCTACTTACGTCCATCGTCTACTTCATTTTGGGGTAGGTACTTGATGAGTGAGGGTGTTTGTATAAACTTTATTCATTTCCTAGGGTTCATTTAATACCTACTTTTCACTTATATATGGTTGGAACAAGGTTGTTGGTGCGGAGATTTACAACGGCACTTTTATCGTACAGTAGTATAGTGCAATATCAAAACAATTTATGGAATGTATTATCGCATATATCGTGGAAAAAAGAAGCTTTTCTTTACTTTCACTGCTTCTTGTTTTGTCGGCAAAGTGTTGGTTTATTAGGCGCCAATTTATGATATTAATAATATCGTGTAGCCCATACAATGTTTCACACAAAGCTACTTAGTGTTAGTATGTCGCCGAGCAGACGTTATCGCGACATGCTCCCGAGCCACGAGCCACTCGCATTCATGGCTCGTACCACACAAATAATTGTGGCTAGAACATGTTGGCTTAGCCGATTTCAACTAATAAATATTCATACTTAGTTAGCGGCCTGTTTGTTCAGACTCTTTGAGGACTGACACTAACTTATGCATGAACTCTTACTTTACTTTGCTTTACTTGACAGGTTTAATGCGTCACAAATGATCAAAATTAAATATACCTGCGTAGAGTATTTTAGATGGAGGTTAAAAACCGTTACTGTTTTAAAAACGAAGTGATTATCTTACTGTGAATAATTAATACAGAGGTATATAGGTACGGTTTAGTGGATAAAAAAATTAAGTAAGTTAATAAAGATGGCTGATGAATTGTAATAATGATAATACTAAAATTTATTTTAAGGCCGAAAGCTAGATTATTGAAAAATATTGGACATGGACACGTATTTTTTCTTTTTATACGTAATCCAAAGATGACGTAGCACGCCCCCACTCCCCAAGTGGGGGCGCGGGTGCAGCAGGTGCTCTTTAATGCATTTTATATAAATGTCTAATATTTTTTTATTATCTCATTAACGGACTAAATATAATTTGTTTTTTTTACCCACATGGATCCCCTATTGTGGATTGAATAGGCTAGTTGAAAAAATTTCAATAATTGCTTAATATTTTAGCTTATTAGGCATTTTATCGAAAAAAAAAGGTTTATTTATTTTTAATCGAGCGTTTACATTATAAATTTCGCGTTTTAGAAAACGGGAAATTATATGTGCGGCACCAAAAGTTTTCTTTAGCACCTGCAACCTAGCGTCTTTTTTTATATGTGGGCGACGAGTTAATAGAACAGCTTCAATTATATTAATTCATCATCTTTACTATTCCAACAGAATATCAAAAAACCAGCGTCAATTTACGAGCGTATATAAATTAATATGACTCCGAGCTACCGATAAATATATTTACTTCTGATTTGATAACTCAGCGACTAATGTTGTAAGTGAGCTACTTTATATATTTTAGAGATTCAACATCTATCTGCTAATAAAATCAAATTCCAGCCTCAAAATTATCAATCAAAGTTTTTCATTCAACAACGAAATTAATAAATCATATTCTTTTTTCGTGAAAGTTTGCAACACAAGAAGTTAGGTTAGGTTAGAGTATGACAAACAACGCACGAGCCGAGCGAGCGAAGCGAGCGTGCCGCGGCAGCGGCCGGCGATGTGCCAGAAGCGAATCGCTTTTGTAAAAAGAAACAGTTAAGTTAGGTTAGAGTATGACAAACAACGCACGAGCCGAGCGAGCGAAGCGAGCGTGCCGCGGCAGCGGCCGGCGATGTGCCAGAAGCGAATCGCTTTTGTAAAAGGAAACAGTTAGGTTAGGCCATATTAAAGATAAAGTAAAAAAAATAATAATTACAATAACTAATTACAAAAAATTCTGCTAAATGAAAGTTGGCATTTTAAAAAGGGTGCTAATTAAGGCAGCTTCTTTAAAATGTCATTCTCGTCTGCAAATATAATAAATAGATAGGCGAATACATGAAATCATAGGCTTCATTGACCATTATTTGATGACAATAATAAGAAAATTTTATGTTCAAATATAGTAGATTCACTCATCAATTACTTATGCTAAAGTATAAAAATAAAGGTGACTCTATGGAATTAGAGTACGTTGATATTATTTTATAGATGAAGTTGATACACTTATTAGAAGCTGGCAATGAGTAGACATATCACAAATTTAGTTGCTTAAGAATTATCACGATGTTGCGTCATATTAACAGTAGCTTGTTTTACAATATATGGTCACTTATAAACCATTTATTAGACGCTAAAAGTTCGTCGCTGACCTATTAATTCATTAGACAACTAAATATATTTGCAGACGAGAATGACATTTTAAAGAAGCTGCCTTAATTAGCACCCTTAGAAAACCAATTTCAAGTTGGTTCCAAAACGCACAAGACTGTCATGGCGTCTTGAATGACGTCACGCCGTGCGAAACAAACCAAAGAGCGATCGTGACTTCGTACGTTATAGCTAGTTTTTATCGTTTAAAAATGAATTTCTCATATTATAAGTACTGAGTGCCCACGTGTGATAGCACGACTATGAAAACGCCAAACAAGTTATATAAATATGTTCCAAACAATGGAGAAATTCGGAAAAAGTGGCTAAAACTTGTAAGAAGAGATGATGCTCATACTTTATCAACAGGTTCAAGGATGAATTTTTGTGATGATCATTTTGATGTAAGTATTTCACACAATACAATCTATTACTTAATTCGAGCAAACTAGATGTGTTTTGTAGAATCCCTATTTTCTAAATAATAAATACATGAGTTCAGGTTAAGTTGTTTCACTTTTAGGAGTGAACGTTTCATTTTAGTTTTCTAATTAATGTTACAAACATACTCTTTTTATTATTCTGGTTGCCAAATGATATGACTAATTATGGAGTATCATATGAAGGGAACAGTATCACAAGGGCGCGTTCATTGCGGCGGCGAGCCGCCCACTATCTGAACGCGCCCCAAAAGGTGGTAGCCATTCGGCTTATCCGGGGGTACCGCTCGATCTCGGGCGAGGCGGCAAGCCTCCTTGCCGGACTGCCGCCGTGGGATCTGGAGGCGATAGTCCTCGCGCGCCTGTTCGAGTGGCGCGCGGAGGTACTAAGCCGGGGGGAAACTCCGTTTCCGCAGCAAATTGCGGCGGAGCGGACGGACCTCCGGCGCGA
This sequence comes from Hyppa rectilinea, assembly GCA_951799385.1. Taxonomy (NCBI): domain Eukaryota; kingdom Metazoa; phylum Arthropoda; class Insecta; order Lepidoptera; family Noctuidae; genus Hyppa; species Hyppa rectilinea. The sequence goes on from OX637306.1 coordinate 521,802, forward strand.
TCTCATGGCGGCCTGGAAGCAGCGACTGTCGCAACCCAGCGCAGGGCACGCCACGATAGTGGCGGTAAGGCCCCTCTTTGAGGAGTGGCTAGAGAGGCGTCACGGCGCCCTTACCTACCGCCTGACGCAGGTCCTCACCGGACATGGATGTTTCGGGAGGTTCCTGCACATCATCAGGCGGGAGGAAACGCCCGGGTGTCACCACTGCGAGGATCGCCCAGAGGACACGGTAGAGCACACGGTGCAAACCTGCCCCGCATGGGCGGAGCACCGCCGTGTCCTCGTAGAGGCGATCGGCGGCGGCGACCTCTCGCGCCCGGCCCTGGTGCAAGCCATGGTCCGGGGCGAGAGGGAGTGGGAGGCAGTCACCTCCTTCTGCGAAAAAGTTATGCTCGCGAAGGAGGTGGCGGGATGGGAGAGAGAAAGGTCCTCCCGTCCCAGCCGCCGCAGGAGACGCCCCGGGCGTCGGGAGCCACGTGACGACTCCCGGACACCGTAGGCGCGGGCCTGCGGACGGTGAGTAATGGGTGACGCACCGTCCGATCAGCACCAGACCCGTGCCGTACGGCGCGATGTTCCACGCGCGCCTCGTCCCGCGAAGAAAACGAACATGCAGCAGTGCAGAACGGCCATATATTCTAAAAAAACAAAGAAAGATGATAATAGAAGAGTGTCTGAATGAATCAAAAGAAAGTTCTACTCCAAGTTGTTCTCTTATAGATACTTCTGATACAAGTTTAAGTACGTATAATATCAAACAACATAACTACCTAAATGTTTTAAAGTTTGAAATGGCAAATACCTAGTTATTACCATTATAAAGCTGTTTTGTTGTATATTTTTTTCAGATATTGAAACAGTTGGAGGAAATGTGCCAGAAATGTTATGTCAACAGTCAACAGATAAATAAGTTAATTCTTTCAAATTATAATTAGAAAAAACTGTATCAACTTGATATTAGTTGTTAAAAACCAAAATTTTATCAAGAACCGGTAGTGATACTCAAAACGTCAAAGACAAGATTGGAGTTTCGCGCGGCGTGACGTAACGCTTTCTGATTGGTGTTCACTGTCACGTGACTAAAGGTTTCATTTTATGAAATTTATTTTTTTAAAATATTATTAATCTTTAACGCTTTTAATAATTTTTTTTTTGTTATTTTCTCCATAATATAATTAACCATTATAAACCCCTATCCATTATATTTATTCTTAATGGACACAAGCCTGCTAGATACTTATCAAACTTTATTTTAAAATCAATTCAAATTCATTTTCTGTGCGTTTCGCGAAGTGAATGTATGTGTGTAGTCAGACCATAAAATCCCTAACCACAATTCTATTCAACACAAAACATTAGGTAGGTAGGTCACAGACAGGGTTAAATTAAATTGAGTAGTAAAACTCTGCACGCGTGATGGGTATAGATTTACACACGATATAGGAAAAAATTAATCATATTGGTGATTTTTTTTGGTTTCTCAACATAGCTAAAAAAAGAATTTGTTTTTTTTAATGATACATGCATAACCATTACGTGTATCAGTTTCAGAAAACAGTTTGTTTTGTAAACTTCACAGGCGTGATAGGTATATGAGTTAATACGACAAAATTAAATAAAACAGAATTTTCAACTCATATTTCAATATTCTATACTAATCTATAAGTAGTCAAAACCACCAAACTGCTGGGTGAGCTTTCACAATTAGTACCTAAGTCACATAGAATTTCTGGTGTGACAAATAATTTTCTCTCAATTCTATTCCCGTAAATTTTAGTAAACGTAAACGTAAACTTTAAAATCTCAAGGGTAGACCCTTGAGATTTTAAAGTCATTGGTAAGCAGACTTCGAAGGGCTGTCTTGTTTGTGTATTTTTGCAAAAAAAAGATCATTCGGGACTAAGGAAATTCTTGGTACAAATACAGCTTCTCCTTGAGCACGATTTTAGACTTCTAGTCTGGTTCCGTTGCGCAGTTGAGGGGGTATTATACATTCAGTCAAAAAAGTATCGGGAATGGATGATTTGTTTATGGTTCCAAATTCAAAATTTTGTTTTTTTGTAGTTGTTAGATTGGCACAACTGTTTTCCATTTTGGCGCGGAGTTTGAGTTGCATCTGTTATTTATATTAAATACAGTGCAGGTTTTAGTAATATCATATATAGTGTGTATTGCGAATTTCATAATGGACAAAAATATCGAACAAAGAGTTTGTCTTAAATTTTGCATCGCCAATGGAATTTCGTGTTCGGAGTCACTGAAAATGTTACAGAAGGCTTACGGTGATCGACTTTATCAAAAACTCGTGCTTATGAGTGGTTAAAAGCGTTCAAAAGCGGCCGAGTTGTGATGGAAGATTTGCCTCGCTCTGGTAGGCCGTCAACGTCTGCAACTGAAGTTAACATCGCAAAAGTGAAGGAAATAGTGACTGAAAATCCCCATTCAACTCTGAGAGAGATAACCGCCGAACTTTCTGTATCTCACGAGTCGATCCGTACCATTTTAACTAATCATTTGGGTATGAAACATGTTGCTGCTCGGCTAGTCCCAAAAGATCTGAATTTTCTCCAAAAACTCAATCGCATGAAAGTCGCTGAGGACATGCTAGAACGAGTCAGTTCGGACCCAACATTCATGAAACGCATTGTTACTGGTGACGAGACGTGGGTTTACGAGTTTGACATGCAAACTAGTCAACAAGCTTCGGAGTGGCGCCTTCCAACTGAACCGAAACCGAAAAAACCACGCCAAAGTCGATCAAAAGTCAAATTCATGTTGACTGTTTTCTTTGACTATCGCGGTGTTGTGCACTCTGAATTGTTACCGGAAGGTCTAACGGTAAATAAAGAATATTATTTGAGCGTTATGCGGCGTTTAAGAGAGCAAATTCGACGACAAAGGCCAGATTTGTGGAAAGAAAATTCTTGGATTTTGCACCACGACAATGCGCCTTCGCACAAGGCTATCATTGTGAACGAATTTTTGACCAAACACTCAACAAATACCATCCAGCAACCACCATATTCACCAGATATGGCTCCTGCTGGATTTTTTCTTTTTCCTAAACTCAAATTACCACTTCGTGGCACCCGTTTCAATCGATAGAAGACATAAAGGAGAATTCGCGGCGAGAACTGAACTCAATTCCGGAAGCAGCGTTTAAAAAATGTTTTGATGAATGGATTATTCGTTGGCGCAAGTGTATCGTTTCTAAAGGAGCATACTTTGAAGGTGATAAAATAAATTTGGATGAATAACAGACATTTTGTGTATTATTGATATTTTCCCGGTACTTTCTTGACAGAGTAGTATTTTACAACAACATAACAGGAGTGCCCATGCGCAGATTAAGCTTAAGATATGAAAAAACCGCTGGTTTCGGTGATTGCACGTTTTCTAAAACAAATAATTACAATCTTTCATGCAAACTGTATACCTCTTTTTTGAGAGTGGGAAATCTTCAGTTGACCCCTCCCGCTTTGGGAAGAGCGGAAGGAGGGTCAGACTCTTACTGACTAAAACCCATAAATGTCCCTTCTTTAGCCCTTTGTGTTCTCATGGTGACATGGAAAGAACGACAGTCGCAACCCAGGGCACGCCGCGATAGGGGCGACAAAACCCCCTTTTGAGGAGTGGATTCCCGAAACGTCCGTGTCCGGTTAGGACACGGATGTTTCGGGAAAGTGGCGGTAAGATCCCTCTTTGAGGAGTGACTAGAGGCGGACCATCCTCCCTGGACACGGATGTTTCGGGGAGTTCCTGCATATTATCAGGCGGTAGGAAACGCCCGGGTGTCACCATTGCGAAGATCGTCCGGAGGACAAGGTGGAGGTCTGTTCCGCTTAGGCGACCTCTCACGTCCGGCCCTTGTTCAATCCATGATCCGGAGCGACAGGGAGTGGGAGGCAGCCACCTCCTTCTGCGGAGCAGTTATGCTAGCGAATGAGGTGGCGGGACGGTTGAGGGGCAGAGCCTCACGTCGCGGCCGCTGCGGAAGACGCTCCGGGCGTCGGCGATCAGGACCAGGCAGGGCCGGACGTGCGTTCATGTTCCACGCGCGCCTCAAAGACGGGTTTTAATCAGTAAGAGAAAAGAAAAAAAGGTAGATTTCTTTTAGTTTAAGTTTATCCCGCTCTGCGAGCCGCCGACTCATTAAGTAACTACTCTAAAATGCATTGTAAAAAAAGTATCAAATTTAAATGTATTTATGCCTCACTATTTTGAGTAATGGCTTCCACATAAACGGTAGACATATTATGCTGTCGCGGACTTTTCTAAAGAACTGTTTAAGATAAACAGTCCCACAATATATTATCTTCGTGTAACTCTAACGGTTTAGGCAGCGCACGCTAAAATAGCTTCCAGAAGGCAGGCATTTTTCCGACTTACTTGATACTTTTTGTTATATTATGGCCAAATCACACAAAATCTTTATAAATTGTAGCCTATGCGTTATACTATATTACTGGTAAGTTTCATCGAAATCCCTTCAGTAGTTTTTGCGCGAAAAAGGAACAAACATCCATTCATCCTCACAAACTTTCGCGGTTATCAATACTACTCAACAGAGAAAGATGGTTTAAAAAATGTTCGACGCGATTCTTTAAATTGGCATAACTTTTTTATTTATCAACCGATTGACATGAAAAAAATACTAAGTGTTAGGTGAAACTTTCCAGCGTGCACAAACGCACACAAACAGGCAAATAGAAAACAGAAAACAAACTAAAATTCTAACAATCATTGTTTTGAATGCTATTTGCATTGATAAAGGTCCTTAGAAGATTTTTTCTCATATAAGTTAGTGAAGCGTTATGTAGCACAGTTCTATATGGGCCCATCATTTTGAGGTCATCTGACCTGGAAGTGAATGAAGTTTTTGGGTGGATTTCAAAAATCCAAACCATATCTTCCATGTACAGACAGCGATCCGTTACATTTTTGTTATGTGTATAGAAAATAATATAGTAATGTTTAAAAGAAACTCAGAAAGGACATATTAATTGAAAAAGGCACATTGCTTCTTGCCCGGATTTATACCGTTAATCACAACCATCACGACAATATTTTTTGGCTATCAAAATGTCCATTTTAATAAGACGTGCCTAGTAATTTCATTATGCAATTTTGTTCACGAAAATATTTCTACATTTACCTACGTCAAAAATAAATTTCATGTTCTAAGAATAGCGGGGAGTTCGTGATATGGATTTTTTACCACAGCAAAAAAAATTTCACTCAATCTACCTATCACTACGCCAAACAGGTATGAAAACTGTATTTTACTGACATAGTACTATGAAACACATATATGTAATTCTCTTCAATTTTAATACCAAAAAGAGTTTCTTACTTCCTTCCATTTTTACAAGCGTTTATGTAACTTGCAATGTTTGTATGTAACGATGTTCGTTTGGGGGATTCTAGCAATGCAATCTTGAAGAAGATATCTTCAACCGATTGAGCTGCAATTTTGAATATGCACGTTTAGTTTGGCTGACAATGCATGGTTAGCTGTGTGACGTCATTGTACATCCAACATGGCGGAACACCCAAGATGGCGGACTAGTTATTATTAATGCACTCCTACAAAATGATGAGCCCTTTCATTTGACAATGAAAGGGCTCATCACCGGCTTTCTGGGAATAACTCGAAAAATAAAGTGTCGTCATTATAAATACAACATGGTGGAACACTGAAGATGGCGGTATAGTTACTTTTATGCACTCCTGCAATAATACGGGTGTCAAAATGAATGGACTTGCTGAGAATAACATTGCCAGTTAAATAAAATAAGATGGTGATCATAAACTCCGTTGCTGTAATTCGTCTGAGATTTTCGTGTACCTACAAAAAAATATTTGTATAACTTGAAAATTTTTGATACAATTCTTTTAATTTTCACATACCTATACATATATAAATGCTACGACATCATTCGTGAATTGATTAATATTATAGTTTTTGTCTTATATTGAATTTTGTGATTATAACATAAAAATGGTATTTCGTATTCGGTCAATTCGTTTAACGCCCAAAACGCTGCTCTCCATAGCTCTCCAAACCCTAAGGCGGAACTTTTGCGATTCGGTGAGCGACCAGGTCTGAGCACCGTAAGTTAGGCCGGGTAGGACACACATATCGATAAGTTTTCGCTTCAGGGAAATCGGTAGATCACTCTTTATTAGCGTCTTCATGGGCCAGTAACTTTTCCAGGCATTTTCGATGCAGTGCTCCAAAACTGAGCACAAGGCTGCCAAGCTAAAATGGGATTGGGCGGATCACGTTAGCCGCATGCATACTGACCACTGGGCAATGGTCGCAACAAGATGGGTGCTTGAGGATGGACGGCGCCGTCGAGGCTGGCCCAGGAAGAGGTGGCGAGACGACCTAGACGCATACCGCAAGGGATGGATCGAGGTGGCTCAAGAGAAAGATGTCTGGAAGGCTTCGGGGGAGGCCTTTGAAAATATTCATTGATGAAATACAAGGACTTAAATCTCGGGAAAATCTTTTTTAACATATACATTATTTAATGATGTTATAAGTTGCTAGGGAAAAGTTTTTTTTTTTTGCGCAATAAAACAAAACTTGTTTTTTAAAACGTGTATAATTATATAAAACTTTATTTATGAACTATCTCTTTTTAAACTCACCTTATCCTATTTGCATAAAAAATAAGGATACTTATTAACATTCTAATACCCAAGTAGAACATTAGTCGAGAAAGCGCGACCGCGTAGAGTAGGCCGGCTGCACACTCGTTCAGGGACTTGCGCCATGTTTCCAGGCCGACGGTCATCATCGTGAGCGAGTTTGTCGTCGGCTGAATAATGCAGGACTTGTGAACACGCTGACACGTCTACCTACTGCCGTCTGACGTCATACTTGCGAGTAGCTGGCCTTTGAGCATGTTTAAAAATGTCTTAGTAAGTATAAAAGTTTACTACTCCACTGCCGCATCTGATTTAGGTTGGGGAAGATAAGAATTAGTGGCGTTTGCGGTAAGTTTATTTTATTGAGAATGGCAACACTCCAATAGATCACAGTATTATAAAAATTTGGAAGCCATAGGCCGGATTTCATATCTACTGACACTAGTAAAATGTAGAATGTAATTTTTCGTCGGTATAGTCAACCTCGTAATTACTACCTTAAGGTTGAATGTCACTTGCACGTCATAATACGACGAGGTCTATTTGTCTACGTGACAGATAGTTTCCACCTTAAAAAAGTTTTAATCCACTGGGAATTTTGAATTGTTGTCAAAGAGAAAATAGGGAAAGCAGCTCGAACATACCTCATTTTTGCTATGAGGCACCAAAAACTATATTAGGTCTCTATGTACTCTCTAGCTAGCGATTAAATCCACCTTTCATACTCTAGATCTTATTCCTACTCTCAGCCAGCCTACTAAATAATGTGCTTTGTCTCGCGGAGGCGCGGAAAGTCTCGGAGTATGGAATTCATTCGGGAATGTCGCTCCGAGTCCTGTATGCGGTGTTATCATGCCCGGGACGTGGGTTCATTTGGCTAGATATCTCATGACTGGACTCCGCCCACTGCTGCCTCGTGTTTTGATTTCATAATAAGATTTTCGATTGGTTTTCAGGGATATTATAAATCATTTGTTATGATTTTCTTAGTTATTTTTGTAGTGTACAAATATACGTTATAAAACATTTTCTCTTTTTAATACTTATTAATTTTTTTTAAATGCTGCCACGTGTTACTCTAAATCACAATCTAGTGGTTTTTGCCAAACAACTTAGCTTATGTTTCCAAAACATCAATACCGTTTACCAAAAGTAACGACCCATTACTTCTAAACACCGAGTACTAACCGCTTTATTAAAACTGCGGCAATTCCATAAAATTTTACGGCATAGCAAACATAGGCCTTGGAACAGTCATGCATAGCTTAGTGCGGGCTCATTCCGATCAGAACCGGTTTAAAAACAAACGTCGTGGTATTTTTATTAGAACATAAATTAAAATGAGCTTTTAACAGAGAGATGTGGAAAGTGCTGCGATAGCGAGAACAAGGCAAAAAAAACAACTTGTTAAGGGCATAACAGCGAAGTTTTTCCTGCATTTAAATCAGAATGACAATGATAAAATGGTAAACAAATATTGAGCAAACTTTTTCTATTTGCAGTTACCATGACACGTATCAAAACACTTTATATACCTCAAACCCCGTCCCAACGACATAATATTTTCGATAGATATCCTACACAAGGGATCGTCAATAGTTTTCTCATTTTCGCGCGGCTTGAGAGGATTCCGAAGACGAACGACTCCGAGAAGAGTGAACCTGTTATGACATACTAACGACACTTCGTCCCGGTATCTCTCTTACTCGGTACTTGGAGGAAAACCAAGGCTTCCATGTCTTGCTACATCTGTGCGAAATGTAACCAAGTTGGTGTTATACTCGTCTGTTGTGGTTCATATATTTGCAGGCTTATTATCTAGACTGAAAAATGTTTCTGTGTTTTGTACCAGGAATCTTAACAAATGCAGTATTGTCTCTCTAATAATCAACTAGCCCGTCGCATGGATTTCATATTTTCTCTACAAGATTCAACCCCCCTTTACTCTTTTCAATGGTAGTTTAAAAAAAAACATAATACCTTTTTTTTTTTGGGAAATCATCAAATTATCCTCTGGCTCTGGGTGGAGCAGAAGGGAGTGACAGAAAGTGTGACTAAAACCCATCCATGTTCCTTCCTTAGCCCTTAATGTTCTGGGATAGCGGTAACCCTTTCGGACAATCCCGCTTACCCGGCAGGCTTGGCCTTAACGGGCTCCTTCATATGCTGACATATTTTTGAGCCATGCGTGAAACACGTACGCACCGTCCGGCACGGGCCTGGTCCTGATCGGACGGTGAGCTACCCATTACTTACCGTCCGCGTCCGCAGGCCCGAATTATTACAATCTATTTATTTTCTGGTGATTTTAAGTTTTTCAAAAATCCACCCGAATAAATGAATAAAACGATCGTTACTATTCATTTTATACATTGAAGCGGGTTGATTTACAAAAAGTTTTCAGTCATCTGTTTCGTAATTTAAAGTTTCGATTACCTTTGGATTACTCCAGACACGTAATAAAAACTGTCTAAAAACGTAATTACACCCTTTTACTCCGTCAGGGGTCAATTTTCGAAAATCCTGAAAACCTGAATGTTTGAATTTTACGAGTATGCCAAAAGTATTAATACTGTGCTTTTAGGTTATCCCTAAAATCCCTCTGGTGGGTAGTTTGGAAAAAACTGTTCGCTTATAATTATATCAGTCTCTCCTTTAATTGTTTATTTATAACTAATATAATTATAATGATATATAAGTACCGATAGACTAAATAATAAGGCTAAAGAGGACTGATTTGGCCCGTTAGTGCCGAAGCCTACCCGGTCAGCGGGATTGTCCGAAAGAGTTACCGATACAATGGAACATAAAGGGCTAAGGAAGGAACATGGATGGGTTTTAGTCAGTAAGAGTCTGACACTCTCTTCCACACCACACAAGTAATTTGATGATTTCCCACCATCAAAAAAAAGGAGAACTGGTTTATCACTAATAAGTTACTACACCAGCACTGAGAACTTAAAAGCGCGACTGCTGCTGCGATTGGTTTGGCCACCCACTGGGCGCAACTCATCAAACATAATACCCAGCAGTTGAGCCACTAGTCCATATTTCAAAACCAAATCCTACTATACAATAAATCCATCTTTAAAGATTCGTCAAACAAAACGGAGTCTTTAAGTTATGGAGAAACACAACAGTGTTCAGTTGTTCACATATTGATGGCAGCTCCTGTGAGGTCCGGGGCCTCGGGCCTTCGGGCCGGATGAGAAATGGCCCCACTTATACCGGCCTGTATCAATAATGTAAAGAGTTCGCTTTTGTCTAACAGCCTCCGATATTGCCTACACAATCCATTTATGTCTATCGCTGTTATTTGTCAGAAATAGAAACTAAATTGTGTTTGAGCTAGCGCTGGTAGCGAACTTTATAGTTCAGCTGAAAGAAATGAAGGTGAAATCTAGAGCAAAGATTAGACTGAACTGTTGTTAATGAACATGGTCTGTGCCTTTGCAGTTTTGATTTTGATTTTGCAGCTTGTAGCTTGTTAGAGTGTGAGAGTGCTATTTAATTGTATGAGATATTCTCAAATTACATTTCGAGTACACAGCTCATTTAGTTAATTCGAACGGAAAAAACAAAATCAAGGAAACCGTGAACCAAGCGACGTACTTTACGTAGTCAAATCGGTGTGAGATTTAGTATCCAAAATGTAGTTTCAAGATCTAATGTTTAAGCTCCCCTTAAGTCCCCAAAGAAATGTACACGCTTCAAAAGTTTTCACAAAGCTCCGGTGGTAGCTTTCCACTTTATGCACCTTACCCGAAAGTTACTAAACAATGCTACAGGAACTGCTCAAGACCCACTAAGGCCCAAACGTTCTGGAGTTTTAGGTATTCGCTCACAGCGTAAAAGCGCTTTAATCCAGATTTCAATTTGGGAGCAATACTTTTCCATATACATTCCATTCGACCATCGATTTTTGCTGCTTGGTACGTGTTCAGTTAATAAGTTTAGACGCCTTGGGCTTGTACGCGGGTTGAATCCAACTATTTACAAACTTAGAACCAGTCCAACTCGTTCAAAACCACCCCTTAATGCTTGGAATATAAGGTTGGTAAAATTGAAGAGTTATCGTGGTACAGGAGTTGCACATCGTGGGTAGACGTGCGGGGTCGCGCGACGAGTGCCGATATATTAGCGTGTCAGGTCGAGGAGGTCGTGATGTGTTATAAACTAACAGATGGATGGGGAGTCGACGAATCACGACCTGTCAGGATCGTGAGCCGAGTATTTAACTACTAAAACACTTTTGAGAGCTTACATTGCTTAAGACGGGTGATTTCTTGCGAAAATCGGGACGAACCCGAACCCTTTGAACCGGCTTATAATTATTATATATTTGTTCATGTATTCAGATACGTACTTCTCTTTGTAATAACGAAGAATTACATGTTTTGTTTAACATGACAGTGTGTTAGATACTACTCTTTAGGTACAGCTTTTTGTTAAGAGAAACATTGTAAACGGATACACGTATTCAAACCTCAATAGTATCGTTCGATACAATGCTCTCTCCACTCTGACAAAATAAAAATAAAGTGCAATGATAATAAACCTGGCATTACAATCGCTGGCAGCTAATCGGGGAGTTTTCGAACACCGCAAATTTCCACCAGCTATATCACATCCTGCCGCAGGATTTGCAGCCTTATTGAAGAGGTGCGACGAGTGATAGTGGGGAGCAGGATGACTGGCTTGCTGCCAAATTTTGTCGATTGATGGCAGTGAGTTACTCGCGTGGTACCGACAGGACTGAACTCTGCTTGGAGGATTAAAACAGTTTTAACCTAAATATGAAACTGACATTCGGAATGTTTCCAAACAGTTAAAAGTAATGATCCAAATAAAATAATTGGGTTAGGATGCAGGGCCGCTGAAGAATAAACTGTGATTTTTAAATTTTTAGAAAGTCTTTCTAAATAAAAGGAATAAAAAGATTGAAACGAAATAAAATGAAATGTTAATTTTTATAAGAAGGTATTTTAAGACAGTTTTTCTTTTTTTACACGCTTTATATTAGCTTCACCTGTATGTTTGTTTGTAACAGACTCCTTTGTTCGCGATTTTTACCCGTTTTAACCGAAAAAATGTATTCACACTTTGTAGATTGATCCATTTTTGAATTTGCAAAATTTTCATCTATAATCGATAAGGCAGGAAATGATTTTAATTTTAAATTCCAACCATTATCTTTAACCGATTTATCTATTATTAGGAAATTTTCGATTACCAAAGAGAATTTTTAATTCAAAAAAGCAGATAATAGTTTAAATAAAACTAAAAGAACACGCTTTTATAAATAAACCAAACTAAAAAGTAGGAAATAAATAATAGTTTAAGAAAACTAAAAAACACGCTTTTTATAGAAAACCGAACTAAAAAAAGAAAACAAAGGAGATTGTTCTACGCCCATACATTGTTCGCCCTGGAGCCAACAGCATAGAAAAAATCATTTTCTATTTGTAAACTGCCCTTAGTAGCCCATAAGAACAAAGTTTCTTGACGGACACTTTAGAGAAAAGATTTATTTAAAGAAAAGGAACAGATTTTGAGGTTATTTTTAATAAAAGAAAACTTAAGTAATTTCTTCTAAAATCGCTATTTCTGTTTTCTACAAAGCATTAAACTTCAAATACAGTAAAATATTACCGTAAATACAGTTGTATTATGCCTTTTAGGTACAGTTATTATTTATTGGGGGAAGTTTACTTTCAGCGAAGTCCGTTATCCGTTGTCAAAATGCGAAGGTGTCGTTTAAGCAGATCACAGAATCAGTTATTCGAAGCCAGGTCACGTTGAAAGCAATCCAAATTGTAGTCCGTTAAACAGAAACAAAATCAAAAACGCCAAAAGAAATCGCCAAATAGGTAGGTATTCACAACAAGACAACACAGCCACAGGCACCGACTGACGTAGTGACGTAGAGATGCTGTCTTGAAGATCAATCATTGTATATCGATTATCAATGACCACCTATTTAATCTGTGGTTTTAATTTAGTAGGTAGACCAAAATGAAAGATCAATATGTCAAATGTAAATTAATTTGTTCCGTTTCAAACATAAACACGTTGTTGCTATGATTCTACTCCAATTAAATAAATGCTAAAATAAAATATTTTGTTCCCAACGAACAATGTGTAACGTTTTAGTTTGCGACATTTAAAAATAGAGTTTAAGTACTTAAAAAGTAAAAATATGGCTATTGAAGTCGTGAGATGGTTATGAGAACAATTTACTAGAGCTGCGTCGTAAATGACATTTCAATCGTTAAATGAGAGATTTTCTGACAAGTTAAAAAACATAGTTCAATAGATGGCGTGGGTAAAAATTACTGGCTTACTGGCTACTGATAACAAAAATAAGATCCGTAAATAAGAAAGCTTATTTGATGTCAAAAACCTGAGAGTGTGACGTATTTTTTACCAACGCCTCTTTTGAACTAATATTTTCTCACTTGTGAGAAAATCCCTCATTCGACTAGTAAGTACAACTTTGTGAGTTTGTTTTGTTCATTATATTTTCATCATAATCGTGCTAGGCCATATTCATCATAAGTTCCAATAAAATGTTCACGGAACTAATTCCATGAAAAAAATATGCATGAAAAACTTCTATGTTGCACATTTTCAATGTTTTGGAAGTGATAAATATCGAACATCCATTATTTATCACTAGATATTATGGACATCGTCGTCGATATCGATATTTATGTAATATGAGCGAGAGCGACACTATCAAATCTTTTGTGACATTCACATTGACAATTCCTTGAAAGATGGCGAGTTCAGTTGGTAATAAAATCAATGAGGTCACTTTTAAAAACTTATTAAGAATTAAACAGTGTCCGCTTGAATTTATTATTTTTAAAAAGCATATTAAAATATAATTAAAATTAGCGTACACGTCAAATGTTTGTTGGTTATAGGGCGGTCTAGAACAATCTCCTTTGTAAACAAGAAAATAAAAAAAATTATTTGTTAAAAAGCGTGGGGTGCATGATGGTGGTGAATATTATCCGAAAAGCACCCCACGCTTAAAAAAAATCTTTTTTTCCTTATCTACTTACAAAATTAATTTTCTATTTTTTGTTTCGGTTTTATATAAAAAGCGTGTTTTTAAGTTTATTTAAACTATTATTGTAACCTACACTGTCCCACTGCTGAGCAAAAGCCTCCCCCAAAGCCTTCCAGACATCTTTATCTTGAGCCACCTCGATCCACCCTTTGCGGTATGCGTCCAGGTCGTCTCGCCACCTCTTCCTGGGCCGGCCTCGACAGCACCGTCCATCCTCAGGCACCCATCTTGTTGCGACTATTGCCCAGCGGTCAGTATGCATGCGGCCAACGTGACCCGCCCAATTCCATTTTAGCCTGGCATCCTTATACCCAACGTCAAAGATCCCAGTTTTGGAGCGCAGCATGGTATTTCGTATTCGGTCAGTTCGTTTAACGCCCAAAACGCTGAGCTTCAAAGCTCATTTTTAAACCTGAACTGGCTGAACTTTTGCGGTTCGGTGAGCGACCAGGTGGGAGCACCATAAGTTAGGGTGGGGCACATTTACACGTCAATATTTTAAAGCTAACGACGTTTACGACGACGACGTTGACGTTTTTCCTACCTGGCTTTTCCTTGAGAAGAAATGCTGAAACAAACTCGTGGTCAAAGAGGTCGTGGTCTCTTTTAAAGTCTAACCATTATACTATAAAGATTTTATGTAAGTAACAATGCCGGGCCATATATGAAAGGGCCTTTTGAATATTACAGTTTCGAGTAGACCTGTCCTAACAGAGAGCATACATGCGTCAGCCATCGTGTAGCTCAAACCTATTTTAGGGAGCTCAAGAACACGTCACACGACGCTACCAGATCTGCAGGACATTTGCGCACTATTAACACTTCCGTGGAAATAGCCCACTCCCTCTCACAGATAGGAGACCTGTCTCCCAGCAGTGGGCACGTCATAACTTGATTATATTCTAACTTAGAGAGTGATGTTTCGATCAAAACATAACCTGCACTGGTCTGCAAATAGAAAAACACGTAAGAACAGTTTAATTTCACGCGCTACATCAGCGCATCAAGTAGCGCCTTCTATATTGAGTAAATCCCAGCGACATGTTCGGAACGTCTCTGGTTACTTAGGTATACCTTTACCGACATGTACGGGCTGGTGCTAGGCACCTTGAGAGGCGTGGGATGGTCGGACGGCTGACAGCAAAACAGTGGGGACTGCTACAATGTGATTATTGTTCTATTTGGTGAGACGTGGGGGAGAACAGTGGAGCGAGAGTGTTATGACTACAAAGGATACGATTAGATTCAATATAGTACGCCATTTGTTTTACTGGTTGAACCTCTTAAACTCGACTTTAGGAAAAGGAGGAGATCTGAGAAATGGGCCTTCAATTAATGTCTCAGCGTTGTGTATGACCCGGCGCCGGCTCGGAGAGCCACAAAGGGCAAGAAGTCCCCACCGGCGCAGGAGGAGAGGGTCCCAGAGCCCTCTACCGGGCGCCCGGGGCCTCCCGCGACCGACGCCGAGTGGCAGGTGGTCGGAGAGAAGAGAAAGGCGGCCAAGGCAGCGAGGCGGAAAGAGAAGAAGCGGCGCCGCAAAGAGAGAGCCGTCGCGGCGAGACTCCGCGCCCCAAAGACCGCGGCTGTAGTCATCACTCTGCAGCCGGACGCGGTCAAGAGGGGCGTCACGTATCGCGACGTGCTGACAAAAGCAAGGAAGACGGTGGACCTCCAGGAGCTCGGGATCACCGGGGGCCTCCGTCATAGGGTGACTGCGACCGGCGCCCGCATGCTGGAGATCCCCGGTGCGTCGAGTGGCCCCACCGCTGATGCCCTAGCTGAGAAGCTAAGGGCGTCCCTTAACGCGGAGGAGGCTCGGGTCTCCAGGCCCGTGAAATGCGCAGATATGCGCATCATGGGCCTGGATGACTCCGTCACGGAGGAAGAGGTGGTGGCCGCCGTCGTCAGGACGGGCGGGTGTCTCGCCGACCAAATTAAGGCAGGCACCATACGCCCTGACTTCACGGGCATGCGAACCGTAACGGTAAGCTGCCCCGTGACGGCGGCCAGCAAAATTGTGGAGGGCCGAAGACTCCTGGTGGGCTGGGTGAGCGCGCAGGTCAAACTGCTGGAGCCCAGACCTCTGAGGTGCTACCGTTGCCTCGTCGGGCACCACGTCGGTGTCCAATGCACCTCGGAGGTGGACCGCAGCACTCTGTGCTTCCGCTGCGGTCAGCCCGGTCACACGGCCGGCTCCTGCAACGCCGCGCCGCACTGCGTCGCATGTGCGGCTGCTGGCAAGCCGGCCGATCACCGGGCGGGGAGCAAGTCCTGCGCCCCGCCTGCCGGGACCAGGAGGAGAGGTAGGCCCTTCGCCACCACCCCCACCGTCGCCGCCGCCGCTGCCGCCACTGTCGCCGCCGCCGCCGCCGCCGATGCCACTGCCGAGGGACCCTCGCAGGGGACCCAGGGGGGAGTCAACATGGAGGAGTGATGGCCCCACTCCGCTTCCTCCAGGCGAACATCAACCACTGCGCCTGTGCACAGGACCTCTTGCTCCAGAGCATGGCGCAGTGGTCGATTAATATCGCCGTGGTCGCTGAGCCGTACTTTGTCCCGCCCAGGGATAACTGGGTGGAGGACCTGAGCGGCTCAGTGGCCATAACTTCGTCGGCCGCCGCCGGCACCCCGTCCCTCGAGGGCGTCTCGAAGGGACAGGGGTGCGTCGCAGCACGGTTCGGAGAGATTGTGGTAGTGGGAGTGTACTACTCTCCGAACCGAACTCTCGCCGAGTTCCACAACTCTCTCACAGAGTTGAGTGTCGTCGTCTCCAGAAGCCATCCCTTCCCCGTGCTAGTGCTCGGGGACTTCAACGCCAAAAGCCTGGCCTGGGGTTCCCGCTACACGGATGTGCGGGGTAGGATGGTGGAGGACTGGGCTCTGGAAGCAGGCCTAGCCGTCCTCAATCGGGGTTCTGTTCCCACGTGCGTGCGGATGCGGGGTGAGTCCGTTGTGGACATCTCGTTCGCGAGCCCCGCTCTGTCACAGTGCGTCCTTGACTGGCGCGTAGTAGAGGAGGTGGAGACCTACTCCGATCACCGGTATATCCGGTTTGACGTCTCCACCCAGACCTCAAGCGCGCCGGTCCGACAGGCCCCGAGTGGTCCGCGGTGGGCGCTGAAGCAGCTGGACCGGGAGCTCCTCCTGGAAGCCTCGATCGTGCAGGCCTGGGTGTCATCACCGGTCAGGCCTGCCGACATCAACGACGAGGCAGAGTGGTTCCGGGAGGCCATGTCCGAGATTTGCGACGTGGCAATGCCCCGAGTCCGGCCAGGATGCGCCCGACGTCAGGTGTACTGGTGGTCACAAGAGGTGGAAGAACTTCGCAAGGAGTGCGTCGAGGTGTGCCACCTGTACACCAGGCTGGCTGACGTGGCTGCCGCATCCGCCCTCCGGATGCGGCAGCCACGGAGGCGGAGCTTTACGAGGGGTACAGAGCGGCGAAGAC
Source organism: Hyppa rectilinea (assembly GCA_951799385.1). Classification (NCBI taxonomy): domain Eukaryota; kingdom Metazoa; phylum Arthropoda; class Insecta; order Lepidoptera; family Noctuidae; genus Hyppa; species Hyppa rectilinea. Next base: position 538,985 of record OX637306.1, read on the forward strand.
CGCCCTCCAAGAAGCTGTCCAGCGGGCCAAGGACTCGGCCCGCGAGGAGATGGTGGGGACTCTGGATAGAGATCCATGGGGGCGCCCATATAAAATGGTGCGGAACAAGCTCCGCACCTGGGCCCCCCCTCTGACGCAGAGTCTCCGCCCCCAGCTGGTGGAGGAGGTGGTGAGCGCTCTGTTCCCCTCACGGGGGGAGCATACTCCCCCGCCTATGGCGCCGCCCGAAGCGGACCACGAGGACGACGACGACATCCCCGAAGTGACCGAGGTAGATCTGAGAGCGGCGGTTGGAAGGCTCAAGGCCAAGAATACCGCCCCAGGACCCGACGGCTTGCCTGGTAAAGCCTGGGTCCTGGCCTCAGGGGCTCTCGGGCCCCGACTGGAGGCGCTCTTTAGCGCATGCATGGAAAGAGGCCAGTTTCCGCTCCGTTGGAAGACGGGGAAGCTGGTCCTTATACAGAAGCCAGGGCGCCCTGCGGACTCTCCGTCCGCATTCCGGCCCATAGTGCTGCTCGACGAGGTCGGCAAACTCTTCGAGAGAATTATTGCGGGCCGCCTCGTCGGGCACCTTGGAAGGACGGGGCCGGACCTTGCGGACTGCCAGTTTGGCTTCCGCAAGGGGCGCGCGACGGTGGACGCCATCATGCGCGTTAGAGCCCTCACGACGGGGGACGCGGTGTCCCAGGGTAGGGTCGTCGTGGCGGTGTCACTCGACATCGCCAACGCTTTCAACACCCTGCCCTGGAGTTGCATTGGGGAAGCACTCCGGTATCACCGGGTGCCGACCTACCTCCGTCGAATAGTCGGGGCGTACCTGACGGACAGAGCCGTCATCTACCCCGGTCGCGATGGGGAATGGAACCGGCGAGAGATGTCGTGCGGTGTCCCACAGGGATCGGTTCTGGGGCCGCACCTGTGGGACATTGGCTACGACTGCGGGCGACTGCGGGCCGACCTCCCTGACGGCGTCAGCGTAATTTGTTACGCTGACGACACGCTGGTCTTGGCGCAGGGAAGGTCGCATCAGGCGGCGGCCGACGCGATGACACGCGGGGTTGCGATAGTCGTTGAGAGGATCTCGAGTTGGGTCTCGAGGTGGCATTGCACAAATCCGAGGCCATGTCCTTTCATGGGCCTCGGAATAGGCCACCATCGGGATCCAAACTTACGGTAGGAGGGGTTCACATCGGCGTCGAGACCACGATGAAATACCTGGGTGTGGTCCTCGACAGCCGATGGAATTTCGTGGAGCATTTCCGACGTTTGGCCCCCAAGCTGGAACGGACTGGGGCCGCCTTAAAGCGGCTCTTGCCCAATTTGAGGGGGCCAAACGCCTCCTGCCGGAGGCTTTACGCGGGAGTCGTGCGGTCCATGGCCCTTTACGGGGCCCCGGTGTGGGCGCGTTCATTGCGGCGGCGAGCCGCCCACTACCTGAACGCGCCCCAAAAGGTGGTAGCCATTCGGCTAATCCGGGGGTACCGCACGATCTCGGGCGAGGCGGCGAGCCTCCTTGCCGTACTGCCGCCGTGGGATCTGGAGGCGATAGTCCTCGTGCGCCTGTACGAGTGGCGCGCGGAGGTACTAAGCCGGGGGGAAACTCCGTTTCCGCAGCAAATTGCGGCGGAGCGGACGGACCTCCGGCGCGATCTCATGGCGGCCTGGAATCAGCGACTGTCGCAACCTAGCGCAGGGCACGCCACGATAGTGGCGGTAAGGCCCCTCTTTGAGGAGTGGCTAGAGAGGCGTCACGGCGCCCTCACCTTCCGCCTGACGCAGGTCCTCACCGGACATGGATGTTTCGGGAGGTTCCTGCACATCATCAGGCGGGAGGAAACGCCCGGGTGTCACCACTGCGAGGATCGCCCAGAGGACACGGTAGAGCACACGGTGCAAACCTGCCCCGCTTGGGCGGAGCATCGCCGTGTCCTCGTAGAGGCGATCGGCGGCGGCGACCTCTCGCGCCCGGCCCTGGTGCAAGCCATGGTCCGGGGCGAGAGGGAGTGGGAGGCAGTCACCTCCTTCTGCGAAAAAGTTATGCTCGCGAAGGAGGTGGCGGGATAGGAGAGAGAAAGGTCCTCCCGTCCCAGCCGCCGCGGGAGACGCTCCGGGCGTCGGGAGCCACGTGACGACTCCCGGCCGCCGTAGGCGCGGGCCTGCGGACGGTGAGTAATGGGTGACTCACCGTCCGATCAGCACCAGACCCGTGCCGTACGGCGCGTATATGTTCCACGCGCGCCTCAAAGAGATGTCAGCATATGAAGGGGCCCCTCAGGGCCAAGCCTGCCGGTTAAGCGGGATTGTCCGAAAGGGTTACCGCTACCCCGGAACATAAAGGGCTACGGAAGGAACATGGATGGGTTTTGGTCAGTAAGAGTCTGACACTCCCTTCCGCTCCACCCAGAGCGGGAGCAGTCATTGGATGGTTTCCCAGCCTTAAAAAAAAAAAAAAAAAAACGTTGTGTATGAGTCAGTCAAAGATGAGGCTCCGGAGCCTACCTACAACCAGGTCAAACTTGCTAATTTTGTCTTCAGGAACAGCAAACTGGCAACAACACGTAAATAGCGCCTCGTGAGCCAAGAAAAAATCTGTGTGATAAAAGTCTAAAATTGTAAAACGCGGATTAATCCCGCTCTATTCTACAACTTAACCCCCAAAAAGGACTCGCGACAAAACACGTAAAATGTCGAGCACCAGGTGTCGCCACCGTTGCCGACTTTAATGTGCGAATGTAACGCCCTGCTGTCCTCAGCGCCTTCTAATGATAGGATATCTTGAGCGGATAACCTATTTCACAAAGAAATAGACCGAACTGTTTCAGTCCGTATGGATTTGAATGTAATACAATGACCTATATAATATCGTTTATTTAGAGAAGATGAGAAGTTCTTATCAGGGAATCGAGTTCAATCAAATAATAAGAAATCACGGAAATGAATCCTCAAATTTGTAAGTAATCTTTGAGCTGTATCCTCTCTCAAGTCTAGTACAAAGGTGCGAAGTATTAGTAGATAATATCGTATTCATAACACACTGCATGCAAAAAGGTCCGCGCCATGGGTTCGAACAAAAGGCGCCCCGTCCCTCCCCTTCTCCCGCAGATGTCGCCTCTAAGCGAGCGTGCCATTTCCTCTTCGTCATTACACTCCAAAACTGATAATACGATATCATAAATATCGAAAACGGAGCAATCACACACAAATGAAATCCTGAAAACTCAGTCTATTGTAAAAAGTTCGCTTACATCCTCATATTTTTCTATGCGAGGGTAGACGAAGCTATTGTGTCCACATCCCCAATATGAACTTCCAACATTACAAAAGTCTTTTTTTGACATTAACCATATACGTGGAAGAAATAGGCGGAAGTTGAGCGTCGCGGAGGTAAACAGAAAATATTTTATCTGCAGGAGGCGCGGGCGCGGCCGGCGGGTCGCGCCGCGCGCTCTCCGCCTCGTTAAATACGCCTCCGTGACCCACAAGCGACGTGAGGAACGTGTCACTTCAGCCGAGGCGCCGTCCATCGCTTTACGTCTATGCCAATGGCACACGCTGCGCCCAAAAAGCTTGCAATGGTGCGTGAAGTAAACTTAGAAACGAGTGTCAATCACGATGTTGCAGAGCCACTGCAAGCGACATGACGCCGAACAGACGCGTCCCGGCCGCCAGCCATGTGGAAAACTGAACACAGTTATTTCCTGGGACTCGAACTATCGCGGTAAATAAAAACTCTCTGCTATTATCGCAAGAATTTAACCCCGATACTCTCTAGGGTTCACATCGATTGAGATAAGGATTATTTCGGCTGAGTGTAGCTGCGAGTAACTTATTTCCTAGTTTTCATAATAATATTTACTAAGTCTGTGATATAGCAAGAAAATATGGATTTAGGCCAAGAAAAAAACGGAGATTGTGTAATGATATATGAAATCAGTCATGATAAACCATGTTACGGCCGAGATACATCGTGATACGGTACTTATCTAATAAACTAGGGGTTGAGTGTTGTGTAGGCTAACAGAAACGTTGCCTGTGGCTGGTGTGGGCTGAATTCATTCATCGAGGTTACTCTTCTTGGGAGAGATATCTTACAAATATATTTTGTTATTTCTTCAATTACAAGCTTTGTTAAGAGTAGGTACAATGAAATGATTATTTCACATAAACGGCTGTCTTGTACCTACTCTGGGTAAACAACTCTAGTAATTATAGTTGAATGAAATATTAAATTGTTTCGACCCAAAATCTCGTAAGCGAACAATAAAAAGGAATGGCGCGGGCGGCGGAGGGGACGGAGCTCCCGCAGGATCTCATAGTGGCATGGAAAGAGTGACTGTCACAACCCAGCACAGGCCACGCCACGATAGTGGCGGTAAGATCCCTATTTGAGGACGTCACGGCGGCCTCACCTACCGCCTGACGCAGATCCTCCCCGGGCACGGATGTTTCGGGAGGTTCCTGCACATTATCAAGCAGGAGGAAACGCCCGGGTATCACCATTCCGAGGATCACCCAGAGGACACGGTAGAGCATACGGTGTTGGTCTGCCCCACTTGGGCGGAGCACCACCGTGTCTCCGTAGCGACGATCGGCAGCGGCGGCGACTTCTCGCACGCGGCCCTTGTTTAAGCCATAGTCCGGAGCGAGAGGGAGTCGGAGGCAGTCACCTCCTTCTGCGAAGCAGTCATGCTAGCAAAGGAGTTGGCGGGATGGTTGACGGACAGAGCCTCACGTCCCAACCGACGCGGGAGACGCTCCGGGCGTTGGGACCCGCGTGACGACTCCCAGCCACCGTAGGTGCGGGCCAGCGGATAGTGAGTAGTTAAGTTTTCTAGCAATTAAGTAGGCATTCCATAGGTTAATATGAACTTTTGTACTAATAGAGAGTTGTATCGGTTAGTTTAATGGTGATAATGCTGATGATCAACCTGAGACTCGCCTGCAAATTGCAAGAAACGTAAGAAAAATTTAATTTCGCTTTCGTTACTTCATCGTCGCATATCCCTTCAACAGATCCATTATACGGGACCCTGAAAATATTGAAATAGTTTCAATGAAAACGGCTGGACACACAAGAATTACTGCTACATTCCATTTAAAATAATAAGGAGGCGTAATCACATGTCGGGGTTGTGAATGCCAGGAGCCTACTGCGTGTCTGGTTCATGCCATCCTCTCATCTGTGTGTCATGTCATATTCTTATCCGTATAATAACATTGTCTTATGTTTATCGTGGAGGAAAAGTCTTTTGAATTTGTTAATTTCTACGAAATCCGCTTATTAATTAACATACAAAAATATAAGGAGCCATCTCAGTTCATAAAATGTTAATTACTGACAAAGCCATATAATAATTCATCTCTCGTGTAGAGGCTGTTAAAAAACTAAGGAGCTCGTGTAATTTCGGCGGATCCCGTAATTAAGTGGAATCCCGCATAATCCCGGGTAATTCTAATATAACACCGGGAATTCCCGCCACTCGGTGTATAATGCGCGTGGAACTTTTTTATTAATGAATTCTATTTTTTGACGGGGAATTTAATTAATTAGAGGATGGCGGGGAGAAGTGAATGGCTCCCGGGAAAAAAGTGTGAGGATTTTTTTATATGATTGAAAAAGCAATTCGTGTGGACGCCATGAGAATATACAGGTGTGGTTTGGCCCCATTTCTAGCTTGTGTCCAACGCGGAATAAAATTTCTGTTGGAAAAGTTACCCAAAAGTAGTTTCAAAACGAGATAGTAACGCTTTAAATGTAAATACATGGATCACGATGTCACACCATGACAAAGTGTGCAAACTGTTTTAAAATGAAAACTAGAAAATGTGCGCATAAAAAATAATGTCAATATTAGCTGCGGTGGCTTTGAAAGTATTTTATAATATTATGCAGCCGCCAGCTTGCTACAGTATTAACAAATCCTTGCTCTTATTATTTCGTCGCTAGCTGAGCTGGAATTCTTACACCGTCTAACTCTTATGTCTCGAAAGTTTACATACGTAACCGATCAATGCCATATTCCCCCAGCTTCCTCTAATTTTTAAAGATTAGACTTCATTAAAACGTGTCTCGCGTTACTCTCCATTCGTGAATTTCGATGGTTATACATTTTGGATTATATTTTTTTAAGAATTTGCCTCATTCATTACTTGTTTTGGAATTGTAACAGAGGGTTTAATAAACAGTATACCCGCTGAGCGCGGTCTGCTGAGTACAAAAGATATTTTTTAATATTGTGATTAACTTGTTACCTACTCTTACTCGCAACGGATTCAGTTACGAAGTCATCGACACGCTCTACATCTTCATGCAGGTAAATATTATTCATACTTCCACCATTTTATTCGAGCGACATTTCGGCGTATCGCGTGAGAAACAATGTTTGTCGCTGGCGTGCACAAAGTGTTGTCACGCCGAGCCGAACATCGTTTGCGGCCGGTTTTATTAAAATGTTAGTAAAAGCTAACGTAACGCCACCATGGCGGAGCTGGACGGTGAAATTGACACACTTTCCGAAATTTTACGTGAAAATTGGTTGAGCTGCGGTCTTTTACATCTTTTGCCAAAGTGCACCTTCTGGCATGTTTAGGTATTAAAAGATTATCCTTTGTGCAAATAATTTGCTTGTTAACTTGTTAAACGCAACGTTTTAGTAATTTACATGCTACCATCCCGCTTAACAAGATAAATTTTCGTCAAAAATTACTTATCATTTTAGTTAATGGACTCAACAGACAATTAAATACTTTTATTAGAGCATCACACATCACTTCACATTTAAAATTTTACTACGGACTCTGTGTTAAAGAATTTTACAAAAGTCGCGTTACAATTCACTTCGAATAATTCACTTTCCATTTATTCGAAGTGGTTCGGAGTGATATTGTAGACGTCACTTATCCGAGTCCGGCGCGCGCCGATCTAATGTAGACATCTAATAATTGTGACAGCTGTAGAACTCAGTCATGAACGACATTTCAATATTGAACTTAGGACCAAAGAGTCCAATGTAAAATGATGGATTTCTAGCAAAATGTGACAAAGAAAACTTGAGGAGGGAGTTGCTGCTTATAAGTAATAAATGATCACAGTTTATCAGAACTTTCAAATGAACTTAGTCGTAGGTCAACTCACGCTCGACACGCTTGCTCAGCGTTACCATCGCATGCTTAGCTGTTTGGTTATTAACTGTAGTTTGGAGTTGGAAGCAGACAAGAGGACTATAGGACACATAGTCATTCTTTTGACTTAAAAATTAGGGTTAATGGCACCTATAGTACAAGGAAACAATTAATAAACAACATTCTGACAAATACCGCCAAAACTGGAAAGCGGGCGCGTGGGATCGCGAACGGTGGCAGGAGCGGAGGGACGCCTTTGCTCGAGATTTAGAGAGCACAGGCAAAAACAATCTGCCATATTACACTCAGCATTATACGCTGAGTATTATCTTTCTATATTTGTTTATTTCTCATTCATAGTAAACAGCCCTACCGAACTTCATACGTGTAGGGCTGAAAATAAACGGCGTCAGTTTTTCTCGTGTTTTTGATGTTTGTAACATTAAATCAACTCTTCCTTATTTCATATTATTTGTGTTATGTAAAGGAAAGTAATTAGAATAGAATAAACGCCCTTTTACTATGTACATACCTTGGAGACTCCCTATTTGATCGAATTAGAAATGAAGAAAGCCCCAGAAGAGAACCAAGGAACGTAGAATTGCTAAACTTAAGTGGCAGTCGGCAGAGAACACTGCTCACAAAAAACATGGCCGATGGAACTGAAAGGTTCTGGAGTGGCGACCGGAAGGCGTAGTGTTGGAGGGCCTCCCACTAGTTAGAGCCGATGACTTGACTTCGGGAAGGCCGCAGGAATCCACAGAACCGGTCGAAATGGCTGTGCTTGGAGGAAGCCTATGTCCATCAATGGATGTCTTTTGGCTGAAATTATGATGATGGTGATGCACATAAATGCTAATTTTAGTTGTTGTTTTATTTGTTTTTGTGTGACAGTGCTGTTGGTGTGCTTATTGTAAATAAATACGCACCTGCTTTTATCACACTAATATTAAAAAGGCAAAAGTTTGTGAGTGTGAGTTTGTATGTTAGTTACTTCTTCAAACAAAAATGTCCTACGTTCGTACGTTCCCGTGAGCTTCTGGCTTCTGCACGTGGCTTCTTATCAATTAAACACTTATTTCCAAAAAGAAAGCAGACAATTTTTATATTCTTCTTTAATACTGATACCGAAACCACTAAAAATAAACAAAATCATTGCCAGACTTTAAAATGCAAATATAATTATATATTTAAAACAAAATTCTCATTGTGATCTGAGCAAAAACTTGTCCATTTCGCACTAACACTGAATAACTGAATAACAGTTATAACCGCTGGAAAAAAACCGCAAACGGCTTCAATTAAACGTAACGCCGGCGAAAACTTGCAAAGGCGAGTATTAAAACAATCGACGCGGTATGAATTCAGTGGAATTAATTAGACGGTGGCCACAGAGCAGGTGAGCGCAGTAGGGACACTTCTAACATCGCTCAGTTAAGAACTTACAGAATATCAACTATGGCTTTGTTTTTGTTTCATCCAAATGTCGCCGTGAATTGATCCTTAATTCTTCCTTTCTTCTAGCGCGATAAAAAGTGGCGCTGCTCCCTGCGAATGTTTTGACGAGCATTATTTTGTCATGATGATCATACCATACCCTTAACCCAAATTATTCTAGGTGGGCGGCACAACTTCTCTCATACGTATCTCTATTAATTCTGTCAATTCTATTCTGTCATTTGTCACCCCGCTTCAAGCCGTATCATCTTTGTTAGCCCACCTTTTGTTTATTTCATCACCATCTACAATTTCAGATTCATACTCAAAACTTTCCTCACAACGATGTTCTTCATTCATCTGAATAACTCGCCGTTATCATGACAACAGATTAATTTCACAATTTTGGCAAGCATGACGCGTGAGCTTGAAAATATTTATTCCAAAGTAAACCTTTTGCCTTCCGTGGTATGTAGCAGGATCAGGACAGGGCGCGGTAGGGCTGGGGTGTCGGTTGGCCTCGGGCCAGATTGTCACTGTGGGAGTGTGGGTTTGGCACCAAATGGACCTTTGTTTTTTTTTTTAATTTATTGGTGTTTAAAAAAGAAACGATTTTTTCTTCTCAGAAACAACTATCTTAATGGTCAAAAAATGTCGTCGGTGTCGTGGAACTACCGATTGGAACAAAGTTCCTTTCACAGTATTTTATTGCATGAATACAGTCATCTAGTTTGGTCTCACGTATCATAGTTTTTAGGGTTCCGTACCCAAAGGGTAAAAAACTTTTTTACAAAAAATAAAACCGACTTCCAAAAAAAACACTACAAATTGAAAAATAATTTTGATTTCGGAAGTCGGTGTCTTCGGTTTTGTATTTTCATTTTTTGCCACCGACTTCCGAAATCAAAATTATTTTTCACTTTGTAGTGTTTTTTTTGGAAGTCGGTTTTATTTTTTGTAAAAAAGTTTTTATTTTTCACTTTTTAGTTGTGGTACCTATGCAACAGGTAGTGGTATTAAAATCCCCCCCCCCCAATTTTAATACCACTACCTGGTATGTAAAAATGCCTTTAATATTTCAGAAGTTGTTTTGTGGACACATTGATGATAACATCAGAACTAAATTTTCAATGGCACCTTTTATTCAGAATGTATCTTATGACAGTTCTAATAAACCCAAATACTGCTAGGATACATTGTTTTATTTTGAAGTTCTCATGCCAACCTTGCACCTTCCGGCTCCATCATCAGATCAGTTCGATAGTACCTTATAGCCAAAGTGCATTTCATGACAATTCTAATAAGCCCAAACACGGCTAGAATACATTGATTAATTACGGAGTTCCGGTGCCTGTCTTCCGGCTCCATCATCATCACCAGATAAGTTCAATGATAAAATTTTCAACAAAACTATTCAGGATTGTATGTTTATTTGTATTGTCATAGTTGCTTAACTATCTTGATTGTGATATCTATGCGAGTGTCAAGTTCCGTTAGCCATATCTGATCTTCTTCACCAGTTCTACTTCATCAAATGTTACTTTTTGACTGTAAACGCTTGATTTCTCGGTGAAAATATTAAAATTACTATAAAGTTGCCTATAATATTTGAGGAGTTTCCTCGATTCCTCATGGATCCCATCATCAGAACTGGATTTTGAAAAAAATGGGACCAATCTGGAAGCATATCCTTTAAAGTTTAAAAAAAAACTTGCAAATCCATCCATAAACAACGGAGTTCTGACGTAACAAACATAAAAAAAAAAAAAAAAAAAGAATACAACCGAATTGAGAACCTCCTCCTTTTTTTGAAGTCGGTTAAAAATGGGACCCTATTACTAAGACTCCGCCGCCCGTCCAGTTCTATTACAGTAAAGTAACAAAACTATCGAATGTTACAGCAATTGTGAACTAAAAAGACTCTAAGCCTTTTATGACACAGCTTGGTGATGACATTGTCAGTCGTTGACAGTTTACAAATGTTGACCAGTACAGCTTGACAAAATAGTGTACTAACCTAGTCTTGATACTTAGCTGTATGCTGTATTGGCCATTTCAGACACCAACCTTCATGGTCTTTGCATGATTTATTAGGTACCTATGTCTGGACATAAAAAGAGACTGTAACCTCCGTTAGTCAGTTAGGAAACGCCGACCTCATCTAGTTTTAAAAATAATTAATGACGTGTAAAAGTATTTGTGAAAGCCCATTTACAAAAATAAGATTTTGAATCATATTTTTTTTTTACACAAAATTATTCACTTTATATAATACCTTCTACCAGCGACTTCGTTCGCATGGAAGTCGATAAAATACAGCCTCTGTAACACTTTTCTAAGTAAGTACTCCTGTATTTTCATTCATTTTCTAGGAATTGTTAACAAGACATTACATATTTAAAAATATTTGATTTGATTGCAATAAATGTTCCTCAAAATATTCTACCGCTCCACATCCGCGTCTTGGGTAGAGCTGCGTAGATTACGTGCTGGCATGAATTCTTTCAATCCTCCTTGGTGTTAGGTTGGAATGCATGCTCAGCTGCTTCCTATGACGATGACACATTTCATTATACCTCTATCAATTTACGACTCTTTTTAAAGAGCTGACTGATTTTCCTTAATGCAAATGCTATAACAAATACCTTGCCATCACGCTCTACGTTAAAGTTTCCATATTGAACAGTATGGCTCAAGTCACTAGAGAATCAATTAATCTAGGCACGCTATACCGGAGTAATGCAGACAGAATGAAAACATAACCTATATTCACGAAGTTTATTGTAAAAATTCCACTTATTGCGTATGCAAGCAATCCGAAGCAGCTCTGGATTCATCAATTAACACTTGATTCAACTAAAAACAACCTAATAAACTCCTACATGTCTGTCATATCAGCGGTTCTTGTTAAGAAAGCATTGTTGAGACCGGATAGAATAGTTTGGGCCTCAAGATCAGCCAGGCATCGCCTGTATACATTATAAATAAACTCCCTATCAGAAATTCGAATGGTTTTGTTAATTATTTTTCACTTTCGTTTATAATTCAGCAGCATGTCTGAGAGATATTTCTCAGCAGCATGTGAAGCTAAGTCAGAGGCCCATGGGCAGCATAAAACTCTGACACCAGGTTAGCCACTAACCACACGAAAAGAAAGAGAAAAGAGAGATCACCGTTTTATGGTCGATATAAAAATTCATGAAACATTTGTAGTTTAGAGATTATTGCTAGCATACAAAAAAATTTGTCCCGTTTCGGGCATAACGCATTTTTGTTGCGTGATGATTCATTCTGCTAGTTCTTTCTCCTACCGCAAGATTTATAGAACCTCGTTCCAAAAAAACTTTAATTGATAAGTATGACTATGTTATTTTAGAGTTTGCCCAACACATTCTCTACCGAAATCAGGTCGCATGTATAATTTAAGGGTAGTTATTCATTGGAAAGTTTAATTAAGAGCCACGTGTAAGTAATACCTACGTAAGCTAATGTGTGTATCTACATATTGTTTTTTTTTGTGGAGTTGTTTGGTTTATTGTAAATTAATAGCATCCGAATGTACGTTTCATAACTGAAACTTTTTCTGACTTGTCAAATTTCTTATCTATTATTGCTTATAAATAAACCTAGGTTTCGTTGCCTTACTAAAAAAAATAGCCCTAGATATCATAAAACAAAAAATCTCACCATATCTAATAAGCACATGAGTCCATTTTTAAGCTCCCTGTCATTTTCCCAAATTGTTAAGACGAAAATCTCCAGCGTCAATTGCCAGGAGCCAAGGGTTGTTGCAGCCTCGCGATGCAATATCGGTTGCAGCAACAAACGCAGCGCTGATGTTATATTCATGTTGCGATCTGTTTGGACACGTGCACTTCGCTGCAGAGAAAAATGAAAGCGCGACCATTGTGGCCGACAGCGTACAGTTATAGATACTAAATATAGCGTAATATATGTTGTCTTTAGGTACAGCCAGGCACACTTCTGACACTTAGGTCGCAATATTCAAACAAGTTTTGTCGGTGAAATAACTATTGTAATTTTAATAATTAAATGACTCAGTGTCTTATTTGCTACACGTGTCTTGTTATTGATTTTTTTTACTTTGGCTCATAGAAGAACATTCCTATGACTCCGTCAATGCTATTTGTCTTTCAGATTTACCTCAATCATTCTGCCAAGCCTTTTCCGAACTATGTTGGGGTCGGCTTCCAGATTTAGGTTTACCTATGTATAATAATTATACAGACCGTTAATAGTTTTGAAATTAACAAATTTAATTAACATTTAACGTTAAGAAATCTTTTGGTCTCCGCGACAAATAAATTCACACATTAAAGACCTTCATCACAAGGACGTCGGTGATGTTTAATTGTTTATCTTCTAAGACTTGAAATTAAGCAGATCGTTAATTAAGTAAAATCGAAATTAATTAACTTTTATTCATAGAAACTAAACATAGGACGCCCTAGAAGTACGTAACATATAATGAGGTCACTTTAATTGGTGAGGTTCTTCAGAATGATCAGGTGCGTAGTACTCGCTACCGGGGTGCATGTATTGCCAGATGTAAACGAAGAAAAAGGAGTATGTAAAGAGCGTGGGCGGCGCTCTACCGTCATGACAAGAAAGCGTAGAATATGTATGTATGTATAGAGACAAACGTAATTTACGCTTTCAAGTTTCTGGAACCTCCAGTACGAACATGGCAAATCTAGGTTTAGAAAAAAATCGGCTTTGTAGAGCGCGTCTCTCCCACATGCGTACCTATATTCGGGAAGTGGGTCAACCACGACACACGTAGTTCGTCACCTCGGAGACCACGAGATTGTGCGGCTCTCAAGTTGCTGATAGATAATCCTGGTTGCCTGGTCCAATCTACAACCGGAAATAATATGCTCGAGACGGGCGGTGGGACGCCTGACATCTGTCACCGTGTCGACGCACGACTTATTATATTATTATCTCTGTTGGTATTCTTCTATGTTGATAGAACATTATAAATAAGTAGTATCCAATGTGATGTTTATGTTGCTAATCTTAGATATGTTGACGTAAGATGTTTGAAATAGTTCGCTGTGATATATTATTACAACCGTTAGTTTTAATTTGTGTTTAGTAGTATTACTAATGACATCCTTTCATATATTTTTTTTTAATGCTACTTAAAAATTAAGTTCAAGACTATCCTGCTATACGGTATGAAGGTAAGTGAAGACAAAATTTGCTTACTTTAAAATCTGAATTGAAGAAAATATCAACATCAATACTCTAAATTATTCCAAGTTTGGAAAAGCTGGAGTTATAGGGTCGATGCAAATACCATGGAATTTTAAATGTGAGCTATTTTCATAAGTACTAATTACATATTTAATGGCCAACAGAAACAAAAACTTAGATGTTGGAGTTAAGCCCCTGCAGAAATCTGTTCTAAATTACTCTAGACTGAGTATTTAATAAAACAAAGTTGTTTAACTCTGCTTTTCTACGTCAAAATATATTATAAGGGCAGACAAAGAGGCGCGACGGGCGCGGCGCGTCTCTAGTAGAACAATTTATATAGAAACTTCATGGAAATTGTTCTACCAGAATCGCGGCGCCCCTGCCTGAGGGGGGGCGTTTAAAATGCGGTTTAAAGGCAGAAGAAAGACTTTATTAAACACAAACTGCAAAGAATTTTACATTATCAAAATTCAAAACATGCTATTATTTTTAGAATGCCTGATGTATTTTTGTTATTATATTAATTTTGCTGTTCTAATTGCACAACGTAAACATTGCGGCTTTAACAGCATCTCCTTGACATCTCTGTTCTTTTCAAGACAAAGGCTGGTTTGGCTACTTCCTGCGACAACGTAGAAATATTAATAATTATGTCATATGACCGTTACGTGGTTATCAGTAATCTGTAACTAGAGGGACTTGTGGCTAAGTAGTTACTGCCACACGGATCGATCGATCAGGTTAAGCTACGCTTGCCGCGGTTAGTCCGTGGATGGGTGACCATCTTTACATACCTACCTAGATCCCTCCGTGTGTCCGGCTGTCATCTGTAGATGTGACAGTTATAACGGGTTGTCAGAAACCAGAAAATTTGACAACCAGTCTTACCAAGGGGTATCGTTACCCAGTAACTGGGTTATGGAGGTCAGATAGGCAGTCGCTTAAAGTAAAATACTGGTATGCAGCTGCACCCGTTGTGACAAGGCACAACCCAAAGTTGTGAAAAGGCTAGGTAGTGATCAGTAATCTGCTACTATAGCACAGTTTAGATAAAATTGCACATGATTTGTAGTTACAGTATCTAAACATATAAGCTAGTAGACAATAGTTCGCAAGATGAGACGGCAGCAGTGGTGTTGTTTGTTCTTCTTACAGTTGTGAAGATGTACTAACATTATGTTTGTGTGTTTTAAACCATAATAATATATTGAACTTCTTATCAAAATTATAACGAAGCGACCATTTCAGTGTGAGTAATAAACCAGGCGTGCAGCGTGCAGGATGCAGCTGAACTCGAAGCAACACAAAGCGTCAGAGATGCTATTGTTAACATATTGTTGAGACAGACTAGACCGCGTGTGTTGATACTAAGCAACGGACGGTGTCTCGCTGGGCCGGTCGAGTGATACTAAAGGTGGAATAATACTGGTTTCCACATTAACTAAGTGAAATTAGGCAATCTTGTGACAGTTCCAAATAAACTTTGGTTTTTTACATTTTAATTATTACAAAGTGTGAAAAGTAAAAATCGTGAGTGTATCACACTTTTTCACACGGGGTATGCGGAACCTACAGAACACTCACTCCTACGATCCTTACATGCTCCTTTTGCTTTGGTCCCGGACATCCATCTTGTCGTACAGCACCCCGGTTGCAAGTACAATACGCCTGAACTTTCTGAATATCACCAATAAGGTCACTATTATGTCCTTCTAGGGCATCCCTCGCCGGCAGAGTACCCACTCAATTTTTCGTTGTGGATACCTTTTTGTTAGTTGCCTTCCATTCATGCTCTCAACATGACCACGCCATCTCTTGTCAATTTTTACTTTCCAAGCTGATGCATGCGCAGGCACCAGCACACTACTGTGAGCGGACAGTCGAACCATTGTGGACATCGACTGGTTGATCACGGTCGCATATATAGCACCATTCAATGTATATCCCGCATTCACTATCCTGTCCACCTCATTCTTTTCGTCATAGTTAGTTAGTTTTTACAATATTATGTTTAACTAGCTGTGCCTGCGACTTTGTCCGTATGGAATAGTGACTTTTCGGGCAGAATAATTTGAATAACAAATACCGTCGTTTGATAGAATACCTTAACAAATGTTCGCCGTGATTCTTTAAATTGACATAACTTTTTTATTTATGAACCGATTGACTTGAAATAAACACTATTAAAGCAAATAAAAAGCAAAACCGCATTTAAATCGAATAAGCCGTTTCTGATATTAGCGTGCACAAACACACAGACAAACAGACAAAAATAAAATTACATTTTCGGGTTCGGCATCGATATGATAACAACCCCATGCTCCATTTTTTTATATATTTCCATTGTACAGACAGCACTTTTCTACAATTTTATTATGTATGTATAGACTAGCTGTCCCTGCGAACTTCGTTCCGCCTTGTATTTTTTTTTTTTTTAATCTAAACCATCCTCAAAGCCCCTGTAACACACACAACAAATTTCATTAAAATCGGTCCAGCCGTTTAGGAGGAGTTCAGTGACATACACACGCACAGAAGAGTTATATATATAAGATTATACTTAGTTAAAAATTGAAACAGTACATTTCAAACCCATAGAGGAGCACGTGGCTAAGTAATAACAGCCGCACAGGTCGATCTATCAGGTTAAGCTACGTTTGCCGGGGTGGGGCGTGGATGGGTAACCATCTTTACATACCGAGACACCTCCGTCCCTCGGAAAGCACTTTAAACCGATTGTCCCAGCTGTCATTTGTGCATCTTTGACAGTCGTTACGGGTCGTCAGAAGCCCGGAAACCTGACAGCCAGTCTTACAAAGGGTAATCGTATTACCCAGTTACTGAGTTGTGGAGGTCATATAGGCAGTCGCACCATATATAATACTGGTATTCAGCTGCATCCGGTTAGACTGGAAGCCGACCCCAACATAGTTGGAAAACGCTACGCAGATTGATTTAGTAATAACATAAATTAATTCATGATGTCTAAAAACAAGGTTTATATAAGAAACTTTTCATGAGTATTTTAGCCTAAATAAACCTCAACTTTAATCGGATTATCAGTTTTGTGAGAATCCCTAACAATACTATCCTTTGAATAATTTAATGTTAAGCGACTAATAGCAGATATAATAACATGTAGTAGGCGACCTATTTCATTATGATGAAATGGTTAAATAACAGGACACGAACGTGTACCAACAGGCTTGTTAATACTGGCAACATTCATCTGTAATCAACGATTTATCCACATTTAATTATGAACTTGTGTTTATTACAACACTAATTTCGTCGTCAGCCATTTGTGATTACGCTGAGAGCAGTCAATTTATGTGAAATACTGTGATAATGCAGAACAGATAAACGCTATCCGTGTGCACCGAATATGATAACGACAATAATTTTGAAATTATTGGCGTCACACGAAATTATCACGTATTAAGAGCAAACATGGTGAAAGTTGCTGTTCTCAACCTGAAGGTGTTGTCTACCTAACCCCAAGAGACGACAGCAAAGGGAAAGCGGCTGTCGGTAAGAGTTACTAAAGATACCTACAACTTAGTTTAGTAGACAAGTAGGTCATTGTTAATTTAACCGGACGAAATGGGGAATCTACAACTCGAACCAAAACCGTTGTGGTGAGTGTGGGTATTCCGACTCAGACAATAACACGTCTTCTCTAGTATTCCATAATAATATACTCCTACCTCTGGGATAAAAATCAACCCAATAATAAAGCAGTATAGGTGTCGCTTCTGAACTAAAATTATTTATAAATAGATATTTTTTCCTTGAGACAAATAAAGATTAACGTATAATAGTGGCATACAAAAATAATGTCGCAATCTAGCTTGTACTCATCTGAGAGTTTGCCTGCATCTTACCTACATGAATTGTTGCTATGCGGAGATGTATTGTATTAATATTTTCAACCGCATCTTATGGCAAATGAGTCTACTATAGCCAGCTTGAACTCTGATTGAATTAATGGGTTCTTATATTATATATATGTGACCTCCTTAATTAAAAAGATAAAGATTATTCTTACGTCACTGTTATTTTTCTGTTTTTATTATTATACAATATGGAGACACAGGCTGAATGACAACGCTCAATGTGGGTTTTCGGAAATTTGACATTTAGAGGGGTCAAAAACGGGGCACGCCACGATAGTGGCGGTATGACCCCTCCTTGAGGAGTGGCTAGAGATCTAGATCCTGCACATCACCAGGCGGGCGGAAATGCCCGGGTGTCACCATTCTAACGATCGCCCAGAGGACACGGCGGAGCATTCGGTGGAATTCTGCCCTGCTTGGGCGGAGCACCGTGGCGACCTCTCGCTTCCGGCCCTGGTGCAAGTCGTGGTCTGGAGCGAGAGGGAGTGGGAGGCAGCCACCTCCTTCTCCGAAGCAGTTATGCTCGCAAAGGAGGTGGCGGGATGGATGAGAGATGGTACCTCACTTCTCAGCCGCCATGGGAGAAGCTCTGAACGTCAAGATCGCGTGACGACTCCCGGCCAACGTAGGCGCAAGCCTGAGGACGGTGAGTAATGGGTAGCTCACCTTCCGATCAGGATCAGGCCCGTGCTAGACGGCACGTACGGGTTTCACGCGCGCCTCAAAGAGTTGTGTTTGTTTTGATATTACTTATCGGCTATCTCTGATCAGGGGACCTAGACAAGTGTCAATCGAAAAAATCGATTCGATTTCGAAAATTGTTGATCGAACAAATCGGTATCTCAGGGATTCGGATTGTCAAGAACGGCATTTTCCAACGCATTTGTATGGGAATATCGATCGAGTTTCGTTTCACAATTTACACTGTCCAGCACTTAGTGATCGAAAACGATTAATCCCGTGAAATTTCAAAATCTTAAGCCAATTTTATACATTTCGGATTTATCTAATTTCGTTATCTATACTAATATTATAAAGAGGTAAAATTTGTAAGTTTGTATGTAGGGGGTAATCTCCGGAACTAATGATCCAATTTAAAAAAAAAATTCACTGATAGAAAGCTACATTATTCCTGAGTGCTATAATTTATATCATACATATTAGCCGAGCTATCGCAATTTTCGTCTAGCAAGTCGGAAAGAAATACCTCCGAAAACAGAATTATTTGCATGCGCTGCCATAACAGTTACAGTATTATCGCAATTTTCCGCGGACGAAGTCGCGGGCAGAAGCTAGTCGTTAATGAAAATGTGACTTTTTCTAGACCCTTTGATCAGCATATTTTATTCAGCAACAATATTGTGGGCGTTTATCAAATATCAATATCAAGACGATAAATCCAAATCAGGGCAAGATCAGATAAGTAACCTATTATCACCTTTTTAAGGTCAATCGATTTCAGTATTATTTGCTATAATCATTTTAAAATTCACAGGCTCATGCTATAATTTCATTAAATCAGTGAAATTATATTATCTACCTACAATATACACATCAGTTTACTAAGTAAAATATTATAACATAATATTACGCCTGTATTCTATGAAGGTTTAGGCTGAGATTGGACCTTGGTATACTCAGACAGTACAATAAAACGAGACTATAGTGTAATAAGTAAGTTCAGACAAACAAAAAGGGAGGACCACCTGAACCCGGTCGGTGTTTAGATCAGATAATGTTTCATCTCTTCCGGGATACCTTGCGCTCGTACGTACACCTGCACCACAGAGAACATAAATTAAGCCAATAGAAATGCAATATATGTAGGTGTGGCTACTAGACTGAAATATTTTAACAACATACTGTACAGTGTACAATCCTCACATGTTTGATAAGGATTTTGATATGAACAAGTCAGATAAGAGGTATTATTTAATGGTGTTATACTTTTGTATATCACCATTAACGTCACATGTCATGACTACTGATATCACTGTCCCGCATGACGATAAAACCGTGAAGGCGAAAAAGAAAACGATGGTCATCATAATTTAGCTAACGAGGTGGTAGATATGTGGGATATGACAAGCAGATATGAAACGCAAGTAATTGTGTTGTAAAAATCAATATTGTAGTAGCCAAAAGATCCGAATATATTGATCTTTCTAAAGCTTTTGAACTAATTTTGTTTTCCACGCCACCTGCTCGATAATGTCAAATTATGTCATGCAAACGTAACCTCTAAAAGTCTTATAGCCCTGAAGTATAGCCAGACAATATTGTAGCAACGAATTTCAATAAAATCCGCTGGTCCATTGAATTGGATTTAAATTTGAAGTGGCAACTATAAAATTCGTATGAATTTTTACGAAAAAAAGAGATTGCTTTTTACCATCTCCCATAAGGTGTGAGAAGTAGAATATTTCCCTCAGGAATGAAAATGTCATCGTCTTGGGTGAGCTTGGATCCGTCGCTGCTCACAGGATTCAAGTTTAAACTCCTTCGCTTCACTTAGAAATTATCTCTAAACTCAAACACTGCTCGCTCGGGAGCCGCCATACAAGCTTTATTCCCTGAGACAAGAATTGCCTATTGTAAAGGAAAAACACTGACAAAAAAAAAACCCATCCGAGCGATGCCAGAGAGGGTTACTAGTTCTATAATATTTAGAGATAGCATGATAATGCGCTACGGATAAATGCTATCTTGATAAGCAGGACATAATGGGTAAGGATGATTATGACATATTTTATTATTATCTCTTTGATATATAAATACGACATTTAACGTAATGCACCATATCATTCTAATTCCTGCCATTCTACATAGCGTCTCGACACAGAGCAGACATGGTGAAAGTTGCTGTAGTTACCGGTTCCAATAAGGGGATTGGTTTTGCGATAGTTAAAGGACTGTTGAAGAGATTCGATGGAGTAGTCTACCTAACCTCAAGAGACGATGGCAGAGGTAAAGCTGCCGTCACTAAACTGAACGAGCTCGGCCTGCACCCAGAGTACCACCAGCTGGACGTGTCCGACAGAGACAGCGTGGCCCGGTTCAGAGACCACATCAAGCAGAAGCATGGAGGTATCGACATTCTTGTTAACAACGCGGCGGTCGCAAACACTGAAGAGTTTTACAACTCCTATGAAGAGTGCAAAACTGTTGTGGAAATCAACTATTTCAGCATATTGACAATCCAAGAGCTGTTGTTCCCATTGGTGAGAGACAATGGACGCATTCTCAATATATCCAGCGACTGTGGGCATTTGTCTAACGTACGGAATGCATACTGGATAAAGAGGCTATCAAATAAGGATTTAAAGTTGGAAGACATAAACGATTTTGTGAACTGGTTTTTGGAAGGCGTGAAGAATGGAACCTTCAACTACGATCACATAGCAGATGATGGAACCATAGCCTCGTACAGAGTTGCGAAGGTAGCTCTCAGTGCTAACACAATACTGCAGCAAAAGCAACTCGAGTCAAAGAACATCTCGGTGAATTCCATGCATCCAGGACTAGTTCAGACTGACATGACTCTTGGTATTGGCTTCTATGACATAGACCAGGCAGCTGAAACTCCTTTATATCTGGTGTTGGATGCTCCTGACAGCCTCAAGGGAGCTTACGTGTGGTACGATAGAAAAGTCTTGGACTGGTATGACTACAAGGCTGATTATTACTTCAAGACCAAAAATTTAAAGTAGTAGACGTTATATGTTATTGTGTAATGTGACCGGAATAATAGCTAGAATTTTTAATTGGGCTTTGATGTAAGTTCGTTAAAATTTATTATAAAGCGATTTTAAGTGTTAAGTAATATAATGAGTGTGTGATGGACGATGGTGCTAATTACATTGATAATCAGATTTCTATCTTTTCTCATATAATGCAGAGTTGTTTTTGGACAGTTAAGTTTTCTGTTTAGCCATATTGGAATATTTCTTTTCTTTTCATTGTACACTTCAACCGGTTCTATGCTTCCTATCCTGCGGCCCTAACTAGGTCATCGGTCTTCTTTGTGGGAGGTCTTCCAACGCAACGTCTTTGGGTACGCGGTCACTTCTCACCGAGGTCCCAAGGGCCATCTGTTCTGCGATCAATGTGCCCTGCCCACTGTCACTTAAGTCTAGCAATTCTTCGGTCTATATCAGTGGTGGTAGGGGGAGGCCTATGTCGAGCAGTGTAGGTTTTTGTCTTAAATGATGATGATAATAAATTGTACTAGCTTCTGTCCGCGACTTCATACGCTTGGAAGCAATTAGATGATTCCTCCATAGACAGACATAAACATATTTAATAATTTAACGGTAGCCATCCGTTATGACTGTATTTTTCATCGTCATAACAATTATCTGTGTGCCAAATTCCAGCTTAATCCGTTCAGTGGTTGGAGTCATGTGTTGATAGCTCAGTAGTAAGTCAGGTTTCCTTTCATTTTAACAAAATTCAGTAGATGTACACCCTACTAGTATGTTTTAGAGATAGAGAGATATATTTTTTTAAAACAAACCAACTGTATTTTTTAAACACCGACAGCACCAATAAACAAAATTGTGTTCTATTCTAGATTTATATCATGGTCAATGTTCTAATAGAAAAGTTTTACATATAATAAAAAATACTAATATCGAATTGCTTTTTATTATTTGTAAAAGGATGTGAAAAACAGAGTATTTATGTCGGATGAAAGGTATCACCGTCTTGGATAAGCTTGTATCCCTCGCTGCATTCAGAGGACTCTAGTCTTAATTCCCTCAGGAGTTAACTCTGAACTTCAGAAGCAATAGAATATTTCATTCTTGAATATGTCGGATTTGACATTCATTAAAATACCCTAAACATAAGACGCTGCTTAATTCCTTAGTGACTTTTTAAAAGAATAAATACCGTTGACAAAGAAAATCGAAGAAAAAGAACTCCCATCCGAGCGATGCCGGAGACGGTTGCTAGTTTTATAATATTAAGAGATACCATGATAATTCGTCGTCGATAACCGCTATCTAGGTTCACTGCAAACATATAATGTTTATTTTTATATTATCTCTTTGTTAATAAATACGACATTTAACGTAATGCACCATATAATTCTCGTTCCTGTCATTCCACATAACGTGTCAACACTGAGCAGACATGGTAAAAGTTGCTATAGTTACCGGTTCCAATAAGGGTATTGGTTTTGCGACGGTTAAAGGACTGTTGAAGAGATTCGATGGAGTAGTCTACCTTACCTCAAGAGACGATGGCAGAGGGAAAGCTGCCGTCACTAAACTAAACGAGCTCGGCCTGCACCCCGAGTACCACCAGCTGGACGTATCGGACAGAGACAGCGTGGCCCGGTTCAGAGACCACATCAAGGAGAAGCATGGAGGTATCGATATTCTTATTAACAACGCGGCGGTCGCAAATAGTGAAAGCTTTTACAACTCCTATGAAGAGTGCAAAACTATTGTGGAGATAAACTATTTCAGCATATTGATAATCCAAGAGCTGCTATTCCCATTGGTGAGAGACAATGGACGCATTCTTAATATATCCAGCGACTGTGGACATTTGTCCAACGTACGGAATGTATATTGGATAAAGAGGCTATCAAAGAAAGATTTAAAGTTAACAGACATAAATGATTTCGTGAACTGGTTTTTGGAAGGCGTGAAGAATGGAACCTTCAACTACGATGACATAGCAGATGACGGAACCGTAGCCTCGTACAGAGTTGCGAAAGTAGCTCTCAGTGCTAACACAATACTGCAGCAAAAGGAACTCGAGTCAAAGAACATCTCGGTGAATTCCATGCATCCAGGACTAGTTCAGTCTGACATGACTCATGGTATTGGCTTCTTTGACATAGACCAGGCAGCCGAAACTCCCATATATCTGGTGTTGGATGCTCCTGACAGCCTCAAGGGAGCTTACGTTTGGTACGATAGAAAAGTCTTGGACTGGTACGACTACAAAGCTGATTATTACTTCAAGACCAAAAACTTAAAGAAGTAGACGTTATAAATATGACCAGTATAATGACAAACATTGTAAACTCTTGATACAGATTCAATTGATGATGATGTATTGGTTGAAATTTGTTTATAACAATTAATTTTGATAGCCTGTCCGTGTTAAATGGTATAATTATCTTGGTTATCAGATTTATCTGTTTGTTTATGAAATTAACTACTGCTCGTTGCTGGACAGGCTAGAGACGCCCGAATCATTATGTAAATAAATAGAAAGATAAAACCTTGAGTGTCGATGAAATGTGCAAATGTATCTTTATGTAGATAATAAACTTTGAACTTTGACTTGACATCTTTGAACTTGTTTGCCAATGGTGGTTATAATAGTTGTGTTCGATACCTGTTAGTTGTACCAAGCGATAGGGTAGTCTATTATCATGGTTGGCTAGTTAACAGTTAACGAAAATACTCACTTAGCTTCTACAATGTTGAATCTCATTTAGAATTTTTATAAATGTATCGTTTTCTCAAAAACCACATTTCACCCCAGATTGTTGAAACATATATTCAAACATGCTTCGTACCAATGTGTAGATGTTCGTCTCGCAAAGTTTTGATTAAATCTAAACGAAATATAAGTTTCCGTGAAAAGTGAACTCAAATAAAATGTTTTATTGTATTTGTCTTTAAACTTTGACGTAAGTTACCTGCTGTAAATTTGCGATATATTGCCTGTATCTAGACTTGAATAGGTACACATTTATTAAGTTTAGTTCCTCTGGGTATCATTATAACTTGGGAGTTTAGACTCGGAAAAACTTATGTGTATTTACATGAGTGAAAGACAATTTTAACATAAACATAACATCAGGCTTGTAATTATTCTTCGGAAGGGTTTGGTAGTGGCGTTCTATAAGTACCTTTTTTTTTTTTGAGGGTGGGAAATCATCATATTACTCCTCCCGCTCTGGGTGGAGCGGAAAGTAGTGTCAGACTCTTACTGACTAAAACCCATCCATGTTCCTTCCTTAGCCCTTTATGTTCCGGGGTAGTGGTAAATCGGATAAATACCTATTAGGAATCTCACATGACAATATTTATCTATACTTATATTATAAAGAGTAAAGATTTGTATGTAAGTATGTTTGTAACGAATAAACACAAAAACTATGTACTAAACGAATCTGGGTGAAACTTGGTACAAAGATAGATTATAGTCTGGAATAGCATAATTATAAGCGTTTTATCCCGGAAAAATGTACGGTTCCCGTGGGAAAATTTCCTACATACACGCGGGCGAAGCCGCTAGCAAATGCTAGTTTAGTATATTTTTGAAAAACTACAAGAAATGTTTTTTAATCAATTTTGCAGATCAGATGGTATTTTGGATTAGGCATAAACTCTCAAACGAAAACATGTTATTGAACAAATATGACGCAGGTCAGGCTGATTACTAATATTACACAATAATTAGGTCAAACAATTAATAAAACATTTGATAACGACTGCCAAATAACATTATTACCTATATGATCTGTTTCTTTAAACGAAAATCAGCTTTATTATTACATACCAGACCTAAGTGCGGTGTAGTAACAATGTACTCATTGACGAGCCCAATAATAAATAAATAAATAAATAGTATTACATGCTTTCTTTTATTTCTATCTTCGATCTGTCTACATCACATCGACATTTAATAGCTTGCTTGTATATAAACAATCTGTTACTCCCTATAGAAGCGCCTTGCGGTCACCGATACAAAATTGCAGAAAGGCAGTGTCTCGATTGGGAATTGATGCCCCGAACAGACACGTTTACGAATGCCGTCACACACATTCAGGCTTAAATGTATCTCCTACAAATATACATCCTAAACACGTAAGTTTACATACACAAGCTAGATCATACAAACAAATTACATAATTTACGTTTATAATACCCACTTGTCTGGGTCTATTCAAAATATAAGCGTGTTCGCGGCGGAGCCGGCGCTCGCTGTTTATCTGGCAAAGTTTTGATTAAATCCTACCAAAACAATAGTGATGTACTTCAATAACATAAACTGGAGCTTGTTAGTTTGTTTTTTGACTTTCTGAATACAATGTGAGGACTATCATTAGACACGGGTACTGATGTTGCTGTTTTAGCAGGCACAGTTGGATTCAGAACTAACTATCGTGTTCACTGTTCTACAAACTGGCTAGAACCAGACAAACTATCAACTCTAATTACCATAAACTACGATACAGTAGAATTCTCCAAAAAGGTTAAGCTTTGCTGGTAACGTCCAGCTACAGTCGGTAGAAATTGTTTCATCTGAAAGCGATTATGACAATATCCCAGTAACACAGGCTATTTCCCAGTAGCATAGCGCTCGTGACGTAACGGACACGAGATGATGTTGTTAACGAGAAAAAACTTTTCAAGTGCAATTATTGCAAATGTAAGTACGTACAATATTGTTAGATTTACCATGCTATGCATTTCTTATAGATTTCCTGTAATCTGAAAGTATAGACACAACTATTTTCGGTATGTATTCAATTTTGGGCGCATTAGTGTATAAGGGGGTATGGTAATTTTTTTGTGGCAGACGGTCAGACAGACATAAATGATGCTTTTTGGGTTCTGTTTTTTCATTCAGACGTACGGAACCCTATAAATATAATGAGAAGAATTTGACGGAGAGAATTTAACACTGATGGACTGAAGGAGTGGCCCCGTGATTGTGGGTTCCAACCCTTACTTTGTGTAATAGTTCTATCACCACTGCTGTCATAACGGTGAAGGATAAAAGATCCAAGATGCAAAATTTTAAGACTTATTATACATACATCTAACAACCTGCACAGGAACCGCGTGGTAGATTACAGCCCTCCCCCTCTCATGAGAAGACACCTGTGTGTCCCAGCAGTGGGAAAATATAGGCTGATTATGATTATACTTTGCAATGATTTTACAATCACTGCAAAGTATAGCTTAACAGTTTTCGCAAATTACTTCAGTTATATACTACGTTTATTGTACAGTACACAATATAAAATCACTCACTTATCAGCAACATTTCGATTGTCTACCTCAGATAATCAATTAATTACGATCATAATGCATTTTATCACAATCAATATTCGAGTGCAGCCATTATGAGGTACTCACGTAAAATACCGCTCTTAGATAACGCACGAAACGATCAAATTCATCGCATAACGATCCATTGCTGGCTCACAATGAATAATTCATGACACGCCGCACAGCATCCCATTAACGCATCCCCATGTAAGTGCTGTATGTTTTGTGTGTCGTTTTTAGGAAGATTGTTTCTGTTAGGATATGTAAACATTGAATATCAAGGAGCTTGTGTTCACTGCATTATTTATCTATTTAGGTTTACGTTGTCGCTTTGAATTGTATTTCTTAGGTAGAAAATGAAAGAGCATTTGAATTTCGGTCATTTTGTAAAAAGAATGGATCGCACGGGGTCTGTACAAGGTCGAAAAGGTTAATATAATTTGGGACTACGGAGAGCCAATTTGTGTCAAGCATTACGGGTTTTAAAACGATCTTCTTCTCCGTGTGGTTAGTGACTAATCTGGTGTCAGAGTTTTAATGCTGCCCATAGGCCTCTGACGCACATGAATCCGAAAAATCAGAGGTGCGAAAACAAAAACGAAACGGTGGTGAAAACGATGTAAAATATCAATATAAATATTCTTAACTAACTTAACAAATCAACTTAACACCACAGTATTCTATAACTGACATTAATACCAAACCACAAAAAAGGATATGCGTCGTTGGTCCAGAGCGGTCGAAAGCGCTATTGCGGAGCATGAGTTCCTGAGAAGTGTTATTGGGTTTTCCATTAGAAATTTCTCAGTAATTAGCAGGCCGGAGTCTCGATGTGTGCCCGGCGGATGGCAACAGGCTCACCCCCTATTATATGTACGAATACATAACCGACGAAATGTGGGTGCAGGTACTAAATTAGGGTAGTAGGGAAAGGTATTTTTAGCTAATTGTTTGTTTGTGGCAATCAACTTACATTAAACAACTTACAGGTGGGTAACTATGACGTGTCAATATCGTTATAATGCTGGTGTGAGAGAGAGATAGTGCTATATGCTCTGTATAGCTTTGTCTCTCTTTTACATCGTAAAAGTGATGGCTTTGGAACCTCATGGTTGCCCATCAGGGAACAATACTCAATGTTTAATTACTTAGATATCATATCACTTATTTTGTAAAATATATGATATATCTTTGCGTGTATTTTATTTGTGAAGGCTTGTAATTAGCAACTTAGTTATACATAATTGTGATTGGCTTGTTATTAGTCTGTAAGCCTTCCGAAAATAAATATAAAGGCACACATCTGCCTAAGCCTTCGTGGATTATAGGCCTGATGTTATGTTATGTTATGTTATGGTACTTACTTGAAACACAATTGAAATACATTCACATTTAAAACGTACAGAACCGTATCTAGCCAGCCCGACGGTGTACAGCGATAAATCGAATCTCTGCGGGCAATTTGGCGCCAAGCCTATTTTCTACGGTTTATTAGATTTTAGAAATAACTGCACGAGTATTGCAATGAAGATATTTCAGATTTGTTGAATAAAACAACATAATGTCAGGTTGTTTGTTCAGTAGAATTATATAGGAA
Source organism: Hyppa rectilinea (assembly GCA_951799385.1). Classification (NCBI taxonomy): domain Eukaryota; kingdom Metazoa; phylum Arthropoda; class Insecta; order Lepidoptera; family Noctuidae; genus Hyppa; species Hyppa rectilinea. The sequence goes on from OX637306.1 coordinate 567,289, forward strand.
ACACGCAGCGGAATATTTCATCAGAACATTTAGTTTAGCATACCTCCGATAACAAATCTGCATAGATATGTTTACGCAAATCTATACATCTATACATATAAATAAAATTGGAGTGTCTGTTTGTAATATTAAAAAAAAACGTTTTTACTACATGTACCTATAATTAAAATTATGAATATAATACGGTACATACACCAAAATATGTTTTTTTACAATGTTTGTCTGTCTGTCTGTTTGTTCCTGCTAATCTCTGAAATGGCAGGACTGATTTTGACGGGATGTAATAAGGAGTAACTTAGGCTACGTTTATTTTCTAAAAGAAAAAATCTTTTACTTTAGAAAAATAACCCTTAGGCGGAACGAAGTTCGCCGGGTCAGCTAGTAATTAAATACAACTCTTGTTTACAATGACCAATGCAACCAGTAGTTTATCTTATCGCGAACTAACTCTAGCTTATCACAGAGAAAACAAATACGAAGTTCTCATTATCTTACTTCAACAGACCGAGTCAAGTCATTTAGTTATCGCATTCCAGTTAACGTTTCTTCTCCATAATCATGGTGAAAGTAGCTGTGGTCACTGGCTCTAACAAGGGTATCGGCTTTTCGACCGCCAAAGGACTTCTGAAGAGATTCGATGGAGTAGTCTTCCTCACCTCTCGAGACGATGGCAGAGGGAAGGCTGCTGTCGCGAAACTGAACGCGCTCGGTCTGCAACCGGAATATCACCAGCTGGATGTCACTGACAAAACCAGCGTTGCAAAGTTCAGGGATCACGTTAAACAGAAGTATGGCGGCATCGATATCTTGATCAACAACGCTGCAGTCTGCAACTGCTCCGAGCTGTACCTGGGCTATCAAGAAAGTAAAGACATTATCGATGTAAACTACTTCAGTTTCTTCATCATCCAGGAGTATTTATATCCTTTAGTCAGAAACAATGGGCGCGTTCTCAACATTTCCAGTGACTGCGGACATTTATCTAATGTGAGGAACGAGTACTGGATCAAGAAGCTCTCCAATAAAGATCTGACAGTGGAGGACATTAATGAATTCGTGAACTGGCACTTGGAAGCAGTGAAGAACGGAACCTTCAACAGATCCGATATTGCTGATGATGGGACAATTGCTGCTTATAGAGTAGCGAAGGTAGCTGTCAGTGCATTAACTATTATTCAGCAAAGAGAACTGAAAGCAAGGAATATTTCTGTGAACTCCATGCATCCTGGTTTAGTTCGTACAGATATGACGAAAGGTGTTGGTTTCTACGACGCAGACCAAGCTGCAGAAACTCCACTATATGTAGTGCTGGAGGCCCCAGCGAGCATCAAAGGCGCGTACATTTGGTACGATAAGAAAGTCTTGGACTGGTATGATCCAAAAGCTGATTGGTATTTCAAATCCGTAAATTTTTCACAATAGATTGTTCGTACGTCATTATTTCAACTTCTATAAATCCCTATGTAACTTGCACATTGCATATCGATTATTTTCATAAAAGTATACCAATTTCTACGCTATATTATTACTGTTTTTACTATATTATTTTTCTTGTAATTTTTGTTGTTGAAAATGTCGTGAAAATAAAATGATAATCAAAGTTATAATCTTACGAAAAATATTAATTACTTCAAGCAATTATCTCTCTGCAAGAAACGTATTCTTCCAACCAATAAAAAGAAATAGGTTTCCAAATAAACGTCGTTGACCTAAACGGGTTCATTTAGTGAACCAATCAGCATTAGGCTGCGAGAAGTGACGTCACGAACATGGCCACCGGTCAATTACGCGACGTCAAGTTCACGTCCGATATCTCCCGAGATAATAACAGACGCTACATTATGTGCTACTATATTTATGTGCATGGTTATGAGGGGTAGAATAAGGTCTGTATTACCAAGTTTATCCAGAGCTTTTTCGTTCGGCGTGATTTTTTTGTTCTCATTATTTTAGTACAACATTTCCTTGAAGTTAACAGTTCTTCTAAAATATATCTGCCTCTAGAAGTAACGCTATATTTTTAGTACTTAAACCTTCCCCATATCGATTCAAGAACTGTTTGCCACAACCAAAAGTTCCCACATCAGATTACCATACACCTGCGTTCCCAACTTAATAACTAATATTGATATGCTCGCAGACCTCTTCAATCTCACCGGTACACCGCAGATAAGTAATACTTACAACGATTAAACTAACATTACAACACAAAACTTGTACAATAACAATAATTCAAACTTTTCCTTCTTCATAAGCAATTTCCCGAATTCACGTGTCTTGAAAACATTTATTGCAAGCAAAAACCAACCTTAAACTAAACGGAGAAGGAGTAAAGTTGTGTACATGTGTGATGTGAAATGATAATACCCAAGTGAATATTAACGCGACTGCTAATGGAGTAATGGCACTCGTACATATGAATAATTCACGTATCGAATTAAAGCGAGCCAACTTTTGTTCTGTTTACACTGGAATTAAAAAGTTTCCCAACGCGGGTGACGGAGGGGGCACAGCGCGGCGGGGAGGCGGGGGGTTCAGGCTAGCATTTAATTCGCAAAAGCGGCAATTTCCGTAGAAAGGTTGGTGATATACGGGAAGTGTGCGGAGGACGAGCCAGCTGCTTCCCAGCGCACTGGGAGAACGATACAAAAATACTCCGGCTAATGTCACTCGTATTTCTAGCGAAATTTTAATATCTGGTTGAAAAAGAAGCAATTTCATTCGACCATTATCATGATCTTCTATGTAATTGTAATTTTATACTTATTTGTGGTGCCATGGTTTAGTAACCTATATACATCTATAAATATGTATTGTTAAATCACGTGAACAGCTAGCTTTGTTTATTTTCCGAGATTATAATGTATTATCTTCATAGTGTTAACACACATGGAATTAAATTAGATTAACGGTAATTTATGCATTAGCTTATCATTTTCAGCTACAGGCAACGCTATTAATCAGCCTTACTGTAATAGAAATTAATGGCTCATGTATAACCAAATTATAATTGTAATATTTATTAGGATCATTATTATTAATTAATAGTTTTTTAGTGAAAAGTAAAAATAACGTAAAATTTTCTCTCTTACTGGGTGTACCTACGCAACACTATTCATGCGACGGGAGAAGAATCGTGATTGCAGATTGATGCTGATTTGACACAAAACACATTCATAGAGCGTCCTTTACCAGAATTATCATAATTATTATTGCTAGAAGGTCAGGTCCTTGCCTATTGGCAGCAGTCCCGTTCAAACTATTGTCCCGTATGTTCCGCACGCGTACGAACGTAATGTGATGTGGTTATGTCAGAGAGTTCGCGACGAAATTAGATGTGAGTCGAGAGGTCTGGCATGTTTTGTGACAGTGCGGGCGCCTCGGGCCCCGGGCCCCGGGTGCATTGTGTGAACCCTGCTTAACCTTGCTCCGGATATATCGACGGGGGATGAATCCTGCCTCACGGGGAGTCATGAATACCGACTCAGAAACTACTGGGAGGGGCGGAAATCGTCGAGAAAAATACCGCATGACAGGTAAGTAATATGAAATTGGGTATAGTAGGTATGCTGTTATCATTCTATTTTGGTTATAAAGCGTTACAGGGCTGTTTAGATTAAAATCCAACCTCTACTCTAGATATTATCTGCTTTTATCACAAATAATTCGTTTCTATTTATTCAACTTGTCTCTGGTTCTTATTTCTCACAACTTGGACACAAGACAAATTTTTTTTTGAGGGTGAGAAATCATTAAATGACCTCTCCCGGTCTGGGTGGAGCGCAAAGGAGTGTCAGAATCTTATTGGCTAAAACATGATCCTTCCTTAGCCCTTTTTGTTCCGGGGTAGCGGTAACCCTTTCGGACCATCCCGCTGATAGACACATGCAGTGAAGGGAGTGCAGTTTTAAGCACTGTCTTCAGTCACCGTTGAGTTAAAAATGAAGGAATTATATAAAATAGCTTCTGCCCGCGGCTTCGCTCGCGTGGAGGTCGGAAATTATCCCACAGGAATGTTCTACCGGGATAAAAAATATCCTATGTGTTAATCCAGGATATAAACCATCTCTGTGTCAAATTTCATCCAAATCTATACAGTAGTTTTTACGTGAAAGAGTAACAAACATCCATACATCCATACTTACAAACTTTCGCCTTTATAATAGTAGTAGGATTTTCTCAATTTCTATAAGGAAAGCCGTATACAATGAATGAGAAGATGGCGTCGCTGCGTTTGTGGAAGCCATTTGATTGATCACCGAGAAGGTACCAACGCCGGCGAACACTGGCAGCCATCGACAAACTGCCAAGTTTGTTGTTGTTCTACTTTATCACTTACTGCTTCCGCTGATAGGAACGGTAAGATATTGAGGGAAAATTTCTGATAGTCATTAGAACGAATTATTATAGTTATGGTGTGAAATTAAAAAAAGGGAGGTGAATATCGCCACGATATATAAATAAGTTTGCGTTTTATTACTGATTTGCGTATTAAGTAAAAAAACTGTACCTTATTTAGATCTCTCAGCTAGTGCGTATTTCGGTAGGAAACTGTGAAACCTTTCCGATATTCCTATAATGGAAAGGTCTACCTTTCCATTATAGGAATATCGGAAAGGTCTATTTCACAGTTTCCTCAATTTCCACTTGTCTTTAATTGACTGTAGTGCAACTCTAGCGTACCTACTTTGTTAACCATTTCAGATCAGTAAGGCCTCAGTGTGATGTTTTCCTTCATACATACATAAGACATACTTAGATGTATTCGCATTTTGCTCCTAAACCTGAAGATTGTTCGTAAACCTCCGGCGTCAGACGAATATGTTTCCTCGCCCGTTTCCTCAAACGTTCTTGCTTAAAAGAGATCTTTCGAATGAAAAAGTACGAGCAATTCTACGACCTAGTAACAGATCCAAGTATACGGGAAAAATAAGTTAATTAACTCATTAGTATATTTCTTTAACAGAACATAAGTCCTAATTAGTCATAGCTTCATAATAAAGCAAAACAGAACTTTGTATGTTTTACGTTTCAAAACAAAAATGGTCCACACCACAAATGTCTATATTTTTAGAAACTTAAACAAACGACTCAGGATTCTTAGAATCCAATATTTAACTTAATTCTTTCTAATAACTGATTTAAAAACTAATACAAGACTTATTCTGCTCGTTATTTCAACTCAACAGTTTAACATCCTAAACATACAACTTTATATTTACAACTATTCAATTGTCACAAATAAAACTTAATTAATTTAATTTAGTTTATAAAGAAACCTTATCGGGGACATGCAAACCCGATGCACAGGTTATGTGCTCGTAAATTAAGTAAAACAACCGAGTTGCGGTCGCCACTGCACTTTACTCACGCTAGTATAAAAATGTAGATTTTAACACAAAAATGTGCATAATTATGCTGATATTTGCATAAGCAGCCGACGCTTTTTACGCGAGTCGTGAATATACTGACCAGATTTAATGTTGCAAGGTGTAAGAGGGCGCGGGGAGGAACAAAGCAAATACAAAAGTAACCATAAGAAAGATAAAGAGAAATAATTCTGGCTAAGAAACCAAGGTAAGCTAAATGTGCTTGATTTTAGTTACAAGTCTTGCCAATCAACCGCTCGAGAAAAAAAAATCCATCAGTTATTTGACTTGAATAGTGTAGTTCGTGTGACGTACTACCTGTAAATCTCAATAGCTTAACAAAAATCCAGGTCAATGTACAGTTCGAGACGTTGGAGTGGTTTCTAGATTATCCTTCACAATGATAGTCTTTAAAGAACTGAAACACAGCTGTAGACTCGCAGCGGGACTGAAATGTAAACAACCTTCTCACCGCTTGTACTTCAGCACCTATTCCGCCAGCAAATGTACCACTGACGGGTTTATGCACGCGTGACGACCGATCAGCGGTAGGGGGAAAGGGGAGTTTTGTAGATAATCTTGTAATACGAAATATGGCCTTTATGTGGAGCTTTTACGACTGATTCGGTAGCAGTAGTAGATATTTCGTTCCTGCGACTGCAGAAAAAGCAAAAACAATACATTTTGCTTTCGAAAAAAGCTGGACAAAAATTTTTAAGGCTGGATTTGCGTGTCACGCTACTGAATTATGTTTTTATAATGATGGCTTCTGTCTAGCAAATACACACAACACACACACAATGTAGAATACAAAAAAAAACTTAATTCATCATTCGTAGTAATGTAGTAGTAGCTAAAATCTAATAAAACCATGTTTTAATCTAGTAAAATCCACGAGATTAATTATTCTATATCCTATTTTCTTTGGCCCGGGAGCGACTCGTTCAGTACATTTAAAAGTATTTGCAAGACTAACAGCCGCAATGTTAATGATGTTGTGCCATCCCTCTGCTCTCACTCCTGCACTATACAGGCTTTATGTAGGATAGTTGCAGTGTGGCTGTGTTTTTAGTTTTAATGTATTTCGAAATTCCAGGTGTTTTAACACTATTTAAAAGCTTTTAATTGTTCCGAAATTACATTCAGTGTACCGCCTGATGATGCGTCGGAACACTTAATGTTATTTCAGAACTTTGTTTCACTCTTATATAAATCCCTACCACAGTTAGTAGACAGCTGGATTGAAATGCAATTCTGCGAGTTAAAGTTCAGTAATTATGGAAAATCGCTAAACTTCTTTTAGCAGTTTTGCATAACAGACCTGTTTTGCAAAACCGCTGGCGGCCATTATCTTAAGATTTTGGGTTCACACCCAGATCGAAAATGAATTCCGTGTCAATGGATCGTCCCCAGATTACACCCCCTTTGTGAAATATCTTCTCAAATTATTGTGGGCTTAAATACACCATTTTGGAACATTACTAGATATGTCGCGACTGCCTGAAGACCCTTGGAATAGATAAGGGTTGTCGTGGATACTATTACTATGGTAAGTCTTACTAGAAACGAAATAAAACATAACCTACTATTAATCCCCCATCCCTCCGACATGACGTGCCCGCTGTCCCATCTGTCTTACAGACGGGGAGGAGAGGGTGGAGAAATATCGCGATATCGGAGCAAAAGTCAGTTCCCAGTAATAATAACTATGTATGGTCGGATGTCGGCTATTCCGTGTGATTGACATTCGATTAACAATCACATACTTCACTAGAAATAGTTTATTTCTTTCCTTAAACTATTTGTGGTGCGGTTTATATCAGTATCAATGGTTTCCAACTCCACCATATTATTTGAACTAATCCATTGCATCAGAAAAACTTCGTTTAACAGTTTTTAACTGTTTAAAAACCATGAATGTAGACTTTTCCAAACTCCTGAAAAAGTCACAACAGTATAGAACCTCTACAAAACTCTTTGGCAACCTACATTGCCATTACGTTTGGCTTTTTCCCTCTATAATGGAAACGGGCGGGAATTGTGACGCGGCAACGATTTTGCATAATTTGCAATCCCGCGCCGGTATTGATGGCAATCTAATCGCCGAATTATTAGCAAGTCCAGGAATGGAGTTACAAAAGTTAATATTAGAATTAACTGTTCTTTCTTTTGGTCTTTATTTTGATCAAATATTTATATGAATATAAATCATAAACATAGGGGTAAGGAATAATAATTATTATTACTGACACATGTGAGTCATGTTACTTTTATAAGATCAAAGTTAAACCTTTTACCTTTAAGAATTTGAAATGACAATCACAACTTGATATTTTTTCATAAAAAATTGAAGTGTCAACATAAACATTAAGATTTTATTTTTTATACGTTTGCTACTCTGAGCCTTCCTACTTGTCAAGAGACTTTTCTTTCTACAGTAACCGAATCGTTGTCAAATTGTACAAATCAATAGAAAGCTACAGATTTATTAATTGTGGAAGATGCCTTGAAGACTTAAAGCCTCTCATAATCAGCTACAAAACCGAAAAAGAATAAAAGTTCAATTTTTAAGCGCACGCGGCGTCCTATTGGCCCGTGCGTCTGCGCCTGTGCGCCGCAGCCGTCACCTAGGAACATCATAACAAAATGGTAAACTGACTGACTGACTGATTGACTGACTGACTGGGTGATAATAATATATCAACGCACAGCTCAAACCGTTGGACCTAAATTTTGCACATAAATACTTTATATAATCTAGGCACCCACTAAGGAAGAATTTTTGGAAATTCCACATCTACGGGTTGTATGAAAAATCTTATTCCTTGAGTTAATAAACTTGAAACTTAGCATGAATATTTACGTAAGAAAATGATAAGTTTGCCGTTTTTTGTTTATTTAAACAATCCCCAAAGGAGGATAGCGGGTGTCGAAACTTGTATGGAACAATTATAACGCGCACGCGGTTCGATTAACTCGAAACTCATTTATACGGAAACGCATTTATATCTAAAATTAAAAATAAAGAATAACGTGTATCAAACGGTTTATTGAAAATGTACTCCTAAGGAGGTGAAAATGGGTAGTCAATTTTAAAGCGGACAAAAGCTAGTTGATTATAAGTACCTATATATATATTTTTAATAGTATTGTTTATCGTTGTAAGTGATCATTAAAGTGCAGTGCGTGTGTATAATTATTTAGAGTGAGTCTTTTCAAAACTATGTAACATGCGGCCTGCGGCAACGCCGGCAAAAGCGCCAGTCATCCTGCCATATCACTCGATCACGAGCCACGCGTCTTTAGACGCAAACGGGGGTCACAAACCATACATATACTGTACCTTTGTGCCCCCTAACAACATCCCCAACATCAACAACTTCGGATCAAAGTTTGTGGAAACCGATGGCCAACTTCAAAAATTCTTACTCAGTATTAAAGACAGTTTCGATGGTGCGAGACGCCACGAGAACCAGAAGAGCTCACTATGAGTCTCTCGTCATTGATCTGCACGTTCCAAAAATTTGGCAACTAAAAAAACATTGCCATACCAAAGATAACTATTGTAACAATTTGACTCTTAATACGGAAAGGCCTATGTTCCCATAGTAGAACCAAACTAAGTGAAAGTGACATCAGGCGAGCGGCCAGTCTACTGTTCAGCAGTTTTATGGTGGCGAACTCATTTAGCCCTGGAGAGTAAACATCTAGCGCCTGCGGATGGTCTCACTTTCCCGACTGCCTGACTCCTCAGCATTTAAAAGACTTGTTGACAATAACCTCTTTTCTATTTTGTTTTCAGTTCTACGTTGGATTTAAGATTTGTTATTATATGAGGTAGTACAGTTATGCTAAGGTAATCCATACTTCATATTATACATTCATAAGTAACTGTGTCTGTTTGTCTGTATGTTATTTTTTCACGCCTAAACCACTGAACGGATTTCGATCAAATTTGGCAGAGGGATTGATTCCATCCCGGGGAAGGACATAGGCTAATTGGCATATACCCCCATAAGTGCGGGGGGGATACAGGGGATGAAAGTTTGTGTGGGAAATTTGTTATTTCTTTTTTTTTCTGTTATTGTAATATAACCGAACTTCACACGGACGAAGCCGCGGGCAAAAACTAGTAACTTATAAATTGTTTAAAAGAAAGAAAGTTAATGTTGTCGATATAAAAAATCTGGGATGTTTTGCTAACATGATAGCAGATGCCAACTCCCAAAAAATAAATTATTTTCTTACCATACGCGAATTCGGCTCCCAAACTGCTGACATACAACAAAGGTATATCGACGAGATTCCGTGAGTAAATTCCGGTTCCCGAATCGACACCTCCCAAGTGTTATTACCCCAATCGCGCAACTATCACGTTATACAACCACATATTATTATACCATGGGAACGCTATTTCGTGGTGCCCGATACTAATACCTGCGTTTGATGGAGAGGCAGAACGGTGACAGTTTCGGTAATAAACTAGATAACGGGTTTGATACTGCTGTCATGTTATGTCTCAACGAGCAATTACTTGCTACTAACTATTTGATTTCAAAAGGATTTTAACTCATGTACGATAAGCGGAGTTAGACGGACTATAAATAAAATGCTTACCTACTTTATCTCTGAATTTAGCAGTCTTGAAGGTCATTGGGTATCCATCCCCATTCACACTTTGGTAACAGGTTTTTTGTCACATGCTCGTCATTCGTCCGCATCAAAATATGTCCATACAATGTCAATCTGTGTTTACTCAGCCTTACTTTCAAACTTATTTCTTCTTTACGCTTCATATTTGCTTCGCTTTATAATTTATCTTCTTGCTGCTGCCAGCGGCTTCACTCGCGTGGATGTCGGAAATGATCCCAAGGGAACGTACTGCCGGGATAAAAAGTATCCTGTGTAATAATTCAGGTCATAAATTAATTCTGTGCCAAGTTTCCAGATCCAGATCCGTTCAGCCGTTTGCACATGAAGGACGGACAAACATACAAACTCGCACACACACTCACAAACTTTCGCCTGTATAGTAGTATTAGTGTGATGATAAAATGAATTATCAGACCACAATGACTTCATACTGTAGCTGTATGGTAAGTCCAGTGTACATACAATAATATTCAGTCGTTCCGGCTTCTGTCAATGCCTCACATAATATCTACATAAGATATAATCGGTATTGAACCACCTTTGTAAACTATACCTCAATAAGAAGCCTGTACCTACATTGAACAAGTTTATCAAAGAAGGTGATAGGACTACAGACGCGACACCTCCGTAATTACTTCCGGGCACTACCGCTACGCTACAAGTACCCCGATGGCTTCACTAATTACTAGCGGCTACCCCTTTGTCTCAACTTTGTTGTCCGTAATAAACTACATTATAGCTTGTTGCAAGTGCTGGACAAAAAGAATATTTTAAGGGACAGATTACATTTTGTTCCTAAGTATGATGAAAACGCTCGATCAAATTCAGATTTTTATGGTGCGTTGTTAACATCAGGAGACAAAAATTGTATATCACAAACTAGTGAGCGGTTTTTACTACTTGTCAAAACATCGAGATTTCTTTGTGTAGATTTAAAAATATGTTTTTATACATAATCCTTCCGGCAAAAAATCTCGAAATCATGGTAAGCGGCATCCAAATCTGTTGCAGACGACTTTTATTTAAATTATGTACAGATACAGATCCAGATTCACAAAACAAAAAACTGAAACGTTCGGAACCACAGACACACGAGACTTTTCAACACGAAACTAGGTTTGGTAACGTGTGGTGTCCCCTGGGTGATGCCGATGTCCATAGCTAGCGGGAACCACTTTATGGGTATGGGGTCCGTCGCGGAGTCGAACTCTTTCTGCTTATAATATAAATAAATCAGCTTTCTCAATTTGCAAGGCTAAAATATTTCTTATTTTTTTTTCGTAAAACAAACATGATTACTGCGACGAGAACTTCCCCAAAAAGTTATTTAGATGACAAAAAAACACACGCTTCTCGTATATTGAGGTCAGTCCAACGACGGCGCAGCTGAACAAATAAATACATTTAATTTAAAATATTCCCTTTGAACCTCTAAATTAATGATTAACAAACCTCTAATTAGAGCAACGAGTGGGCAACAAAATGGCCTCTTGGTTATTTGTTGTTATTCCGCGGTTACTGGAGCAGGCCCCTTTTAATTGGGCCCGCCGGACTGGCCTACTGATAGGCAAGTACGCTTAATTAATAACGAGCATTAAAGGCCCTTTTAAAAATTCGCTGACGGGTAATGCTCTTTAATGCTCTTTTAAAGCTTGCGTTGAGCACAATTATTTTAAGGTTCAAAAGTAAGCTGAAGAAGTCATTTCTAAGCTACGCTGTAGGAAGGGAGAGACTTTAGTTGATGTCATTTTGAATTATAGTTCTCAAAGAAGGCCCCGACTTAAGAGATTGCACTAGGTACCTACTACCTACATCCAATTTTTTCCCAGTTAACGGTTTGATCATTCGTAGAACAGACTTGACGAGTACGACGTAGAAATATAATTTCATTTTGTGTTGATCCTATGTGTGCGTGTGTCTCATCTGCTGCAGGTAAACCTCAGGATAAATCCCAATGTCACACAACAATATTTTTATTTAAAGAAATTGTGGTAATGTTTTCAAAAAAGGTAATTAATATGTCACTCATTCGTTTCTTTTATATTTGTAAAGCCAAGTTTTCCTTCGGATGTATAAAAGTTTAGACGTTTGCATTCTAAATGGACATTAACAAATTCCAGAAAGTAATTAGGATTCAGAAGTTTTCTTTTTCTTCGTATTTAATGGCGGTTTTTGATTAAAATATTGTAATTTGTGTTACAAATCTTTGTTGTTTAGAAACAAGACATGTTATTTAGATGTTCATACAATGAGCAGACTTCTTGAGGGTGAATTGCCTAACTTGTGTCTTCATGTTATGCTCCTAAGTTGTCTATAATACCTTCGAACATTGTTTTATTGGTTGTTTGTTGTTAACAGTGTCTGTAAAGATACTCGCTGAATCAAGTAATCAATAAAAGTTTATTTCTAACTGGTTATTAGTTTCGACAATTTAATTGAGTGATTACAGATTACGCGTTGATTAAAATACGGCGATTAATAAGTAGCTACGTGCTATGTGGGAGCTTTTCCCAAAGTTTCACAATACAGTATTGGCAAAGGCGTTTTGCAGGGTAGCTGGCCGATTCTGTAAAAATCTCTTTTGACACAATTTTTAACCCACTTCATCTAAATAAACACGGTGAGATTATTACAGAACAGCACCTCTGAATTCACCAATAAACTGAACGCGATCAACACTTCTTCATGTCTCACTGTCATAATTCATAGGACATATTGACACTGACAGTTATTGAACGCGGTTTAGATTTGCTGATCACGTTCCCTTTCATTGGTGAAATTAACCCTTATACATCTTAAACCGCTCCATTATCGATTCAGTAACCAACACCGGCCACAGACATATGAAAGCGCATATAGTTCAACAAATCAATCACTGGCAAGCGGATATTACGGCAGTCGGCATCAATCTCGCGTGGTCGTCAACAGCACGTGTCGGTCGCACTGGTCGCATGAGTCGCACGCGTCGCTCCCACTGGTCAATGTAATCAAGACCGCAGAATGCTTGAGACATGCTAATTCCTACGCATTGCCGGGAATACACACGAACATACACACGCTCTGGCATTTGTGTAACTAAGTTAAGAGACGCTTGGGATTGTCGAATGAGATGTAACGTGAATTGTACGGCTAATGTAATTCTTATGAGAATAAATGATCTCAAACCTGAATACGACATAAATATTTTATGATTTACTGACACTTCCTCTACGTTTATGTACCCTGTTCTATATGTCTGAACCTGCCAATCGACCTTTTTGAAGGATTTCATATCCAACGGGTGAAAATAGGTCACTGCCTACCCACGTAGGTATAGCCCGGCAGTCTGTCTGTCGCTGGGAGTGGGGTCCGTCAGCATCCGCCAATACTGTTCAGCATTTTGATCTTGAACTTGCTAAGGCTGACCCCTTAGCTCGACAGAAGGTTGATATGTCGCCATGAAAAGGAGACACTAGGATCAACTAAAACGATAACGTGTTTGATATGAAGCTAATATCAAACACGTTATCGTTTCTCGTAAGTAAGTACATAGATTTCAGGCGCAGATTACCGAGTGCACTCTTTACTGCGCTAATACAGCAGTAGCGCCGGGGCTCCGAGCTAGCGCGCTTATTAAATTAATAGTAGCGAGATATTAAGCACAGAGAGCTTCCCTCGGGCTGGTTACACTGTACAGGTAGAATAGTAGGTTCATATAAGAAGCAGTAGTGTTATGAATAGGAATGCCACGGGATAGAGCTCAGTGGGTGCAAATGGATAGGTTTGTAATGAGCCGTGGACTGTTAAGCTAATGCTGATGAAGGATAGAAGGTATCTGGTGTAAGGAAGGGAAGTAGTAAATATCCAGCGAGAATTATCCACTTAAGCCCTTGTCACTTCATTTTGCCTGTAGTCGTTTTCTGTAATGTTTATTTCGAAATGAATATTTTTCTTTATGTCTCAAACATCCACACACAGTATGCTCTCAATGGTGGAGGGTCTTGCAGTTTTTGAATTAGCTCTAATAATACGTACTTTTCTACCACTTCATGTTTATTGGTATGTTTTAATAACTTCCTGTCACTGATATTTACATAGCAAATTGAGGTATATGTGAATTTGTGTGGAGTACCACAACTTACTAGTAAAATTTTTTCGGCTAAAAATCGGCTTCTAAAAAAATCCTCGTTGACTCGATTTCTTGACCATTTTCTATTCGTATTCTGCTAATTGTTGGTATGTTTTAATAACTTCCTGTCACTGATATTTACATAGCAAATTGAGGTACATGTGAATTTGTGTGGAGTACCACAACTTACTAGTAAAAACTTTTTCGGCTAAAAATCGGCTTCTAAAAAAATCCTCGTGGACTCGATTTCTTGACCATTTTCTATTCATATTCTGCTAATTGTTGACAGGCTAGTACTGTCCTCCAATACCTTAATAGAGCAACCGTGGAGTTTCTAGCCGGATCATCTGCATGGGATCGATTGGAATCTAGCTCCGTGCACCAACTTCTAACGTTTCGTCAGTATAGGTTTACCAAAATTTTTTTTTTTTTACAATCAAAAATATATGAGGCGCCCATTTTTAACGGAAAAAGAAATATGTGTGAATTGCTTTATCTCCCAAAATCTACACAATGTCGAAATAGAAGAATGCTGTTCCGTATCCTTCTAACATAAACTCTTATTTATAATGAAACGGCGAATTGTATACCTAATCTTATAATAATATAAACAGTACCTACTTACGAAACATTACGTGTCACCGCATTATTTGACCAGTTACGCACGTATTTCGCGGACGGTTGATATCTTTCAGGGAATACAAGCATGATGATGATTTATTTCATAGATTGTGCGCAGTAATTCTTCTGAGTTTTCATGAATCTCCTTTAAATCGTAGAGGATCGGGTAAGGTTGTGCTAACCAAATGTTCAGTAATGAGGAAGTTGCGAGCCGTGTAGTTTGCTCGGCGAGCTTCGGATATCTTCGAGTAAGTTCGGGATTATTACAAGCTAACAAGACGTTCAAATTGCTTCGAGTTCTTAGTTCGAAGATTTGTTTAGTCTGTGTGACTTTTGAATAACATTTGTGTTTACAAAGTTTAGTTTCAAAGCGTTTAATAAACAAATGTTTGGGGTAGGTTTCGATGACCGATAGCCGAAACTGTTTACACAAACAGATCACCAACTTAACAGGAGAAACCGGTGAGGGATGGATTTGATTTTGGAGCCATCGATTGTAATTCTTTTGATGAATAAATTTCAATAGATAGGGAGAAGTACACTAATAACGAAAGTGTAAATGTATTCAGTTTCACAAATTATCGATCCTCGTTATCACAAAGAAACAAAGCGCCGTGTAAAATATACAACGCAAGTACATCCCTTTAAGACAAGTTCCCAAATCGGGTGTGAGTCGCGATTCTTGTGAATAATGTACGGAGGCGTTACGACGCGTCACGCCGCGGTGACACGCGGCAGCGGGACGGGATGAGATATATTATTCACCTAAGGCTCTACATTACATTAAATACTGATACTTTACTTGCTGCATACATTCTTGATGCACGCACACTAATAAACGCGCAGAGCGTGTGTTTATAGCTGAGGTTTCTTATCAAACGCGGACGGTGACAGCTGAGCGAAATCTTCACAGAGTACCTTATATTAATCTGCAGTGAGCGTATCAAAGAGACCGCAGCAGAACCGTCGGGGAAATTAATTGTTGAGCCAATGGACTGCCAAGTTAAGTAAGTGTATACTTACTTGCCATTTATTGTGATTTGAGTATTCAAATCACAATTGTCATTATTTGATAGTAGTTTTAAATGGCTATAACTCGGCAAAGTGAGGTTGCGTAACGTGTCACTTTGCTTAACGAGACTGTAAATTTCCATAGCACCCATCTTCATGTGGGATTCGGCAAGTCCCTGTGTGCGGCCGAAAACGTTTATAGGAGACTTCAGCTCCGTTAAGCTGTTTCCTTGGATCGCACTATATGGCGGTGTAAACGAGTCATTTGTATGTGTGCGTGCGTCTGAGGTCAAGAAAGGGTTTTCATGTATTATTTATATAACGGGTAGTGGGGTGCTGCCATTGTGTCTGCGTTGCTTAGAAAATGGAAGGTGATCTCTGCTAGACATTCAAAGTTTTCCCTGCTTTTATTAAATTCATGTACCACATACACTATAATTGATGACACGAATAATTTAAGGTAGACCGTACAAGTATCGTCTGTTGCGTTATAAAAACTTATTTCAAGTACCTTCAGTAGCAAATAAGTTATTTTTTTGTAGGCTGGGAAATCATCCAATGACTTCTCCCGCTCTGGGTGGAGCGTAAGGGTGTGTCAGACTCTTACTGACTAAAACCCATCCATAAAAGAAAAAAAAAAAAGAAAAAAAAATTTAAGACAAATCTAAAAAAATACCTACTTGGTACGCTGCCTTGACTTTATCAATATAAGGTTAAGGCAGTGTACTAAGTAGGTGTTACATATCCTAAACTACAATCATACTTACGTACTTAATATAACTAGCCACTACAATATTATATACTTAATTGTACAGTCAACAGCAAAAGTAGATGATCAAAAACAGAAACTCAATACTAGTGAACGGAGTTCGCGTCAGAACTGTGTGGCGTCGGAGTGATTCAAAAGTATATGATTGTAAATTATACCAAACATTTAGTACTAGTACAGCTGTCATATATTCGTGATCAGGTATAACTCCAAAAGTTATATAAACACAATTCGCATCAGAACTAAGAAGTAAAAAAATTTTTCAAAACTAGTGAACAGTCCACTATTGTTACTTGGAAAGCAATAAAGATATTATTGAGTATTGAGTACAGTTGAAATCAAAAATTAAATGATGAAACTGAGGCCACGTAATCATGAAGCAAATAACTCTTATTTTTAATTATCCCAGTAATTTTGTTTGTTATGTTTTACGGAAAAGCTGAATTTGATAAAGATTTGCATATTTAATAATATATGCCAAATTTCATCCAATTGAACCCCGAAAAAAGCATATGTTCATTAAAAATCATATAATTTAAAAACTTTACTATATTAATTGTTTTTTTTTTGTAACTTCTGTCAAATGTTCAAAAGTAGCTGATGTGATACAAAACGATAATTCAATAAATATTAACCTTTGTATGTTCGCGAATTTATGTCAATGTTCAAAAGTAGCTATACAGTAGCGGCTACAGTTATGATTTTGTATCGCATCAGCTACTTTAGAACATTGCAAGCAGTGTCAATAGACTAGACTAGAGATAAAAATATCAATCTACCTTCCGTTTTTAATATACTGTAGCCGCTACTGTGTAGCTACTTTTGAACATTGACATAAATTCGCGAACATACAAAGATAATAATATTTATTGAATTATCGTTTTGTATCACATCAGCTACTTTTGAACATTTGACAGAAGTTACAAAAAAAAACAATTAATATAGTAAAGTTTTTAAATTATATGATTTTTAATAAACATATGCTTTTTTCGGGGTTCAATTGGATGAAATTTGGCATATATTATTAAATATGCAAATCTTTATCAAATTCAGCTTTTCCGTAAAACATAACAAACAAAATTACTGGGATAATTAAAAATAAGAATTATTTGCTTCATGATTACGTGGCCTCAGTTTTATCATTTAATTTTTGATTTCAACTGTACTCAATACTCAATATCTTTATTGCTTTCCAAGTAACAATCGTGGACTGTTCACTAGTTTTGAATTTTTTTTTACTTCTTAGTTCTGATGCGAATTGTGTTTATAACTTTTGGAGTTATAACTGATCACGAATATATGACAGCTGTACTAGTACTAAATGTTTGGTATAATTTACAATCATATACTTTTGAATCACTCCGACGCCACACAGTTCTGACGCGAACTCCGTTCACTAGTATTGAGTTTCTGATTTTGATCATCTACTTTTGCTGTTGACTGTACTTAGTTCATGATAATACCTAAGCAAAAATAATAACCTTGATCCAACAGACAAACTATGTGTATAGTTTTGTTGGACATAATTTATGTTACAAAGCCTAAAATGTACCTTTTTTAGATAAAATAAATAAATAAATAATAATAATAAATGTTCCTTCCGTAGCCCTTTATGTTCCGGGGTAGCGGTAACCCTTTCAGACAATCCCGGCAGGCTTGGGCCTATAGGGCCCCTTCATAAATAAGTTACATTTAACATTACTTTTAATTTTACCCTAGAATCCTTAGAAACCGCAGTGATAAATGGAGATGAACAATAATATCGACACTTTCTTTATGAGAGGGGGGACGTGAGAGCAATTTAATTATAAAATTTGCAATAACATATACACATAACATCACGCCTATTTTTCCCGAATCCTGACTCTGCTACTACTGAGAAATTCCTACCGGTAAAGCCCATTATTAACACTTTACCCACCCCGTGAATCGATCCCAGAACCCAACAATAAGCGGTCGTGCTTATGTTCACAAGACCAACGAGAGAACGAGTTCAACACACACAGACAAACGTAATAATAGGTGCCCATACTCACTAAAACTTACATAATGTTCAACAAGTAATATCAATACGGCGGGCAACGCCGCGCGCCGCGCCGCTCGCAGCCAGTTAGCTGTTAACATTCACTTGAATATTGTTAAAGTAAACATTATCCGTTTTGCAAGTTGCCGTGTGTTTAGTGATCGTTGGTTCGAGATTATTCCGTTTTCGTACATACGGAAATGGGAATTTAGAGTATTACTGATGGGTATTGTTACTAAAATCGTATCTACATGAACATGGTAAAATATAGTGTGAAAGTCAGCCGATTAGTAAATAATATGAAGTTAATTTTCTACCAGTAATTAAATATAGTCAAGGCCCAAATTAATAAAAAAAACTATTATTATCAAACTGGAGAAAATTTCACAATGTGAAATTGTTGTCATTTTAAATCAGCGAAATAAACAGACTTAAACTAACAGCAATAGTACGATACTCAAACACCTAAACAATGTAAATTCATCTTGTAATTACCTACTACGTTAATTTAGCTCTTCGCAGAAGCCTTTCATAACAAGTCAGTATTTCACTTGTGGCGTATTATTCGTAGCCCGTAGCTCTTAGCAGCGTAGCGGCGTAGACGGGTCGTAGACGCTCACATGACACACAAATCAGGCCAACACAACTGTTTAGAATACACTGGCTTTATGGTTTAGCATCCACGGAGATGTAAAATAAACCGTATTTGGTTAAAACAATAACATTGATACAACTGTGATTTAAAAAGTCTGACAAGGATTTATGGAATCGATTTTTTTAAACAAATAACTTGATATTTAATGTGGCAACATGAACGGAAGGGCTGTGGAATATTTCCAGCTTTTCAATAAAAAATGTGCCACTGATATCATTGACGTGAACATCCGAGTCAGTAACGCGTAATCAAAGATCCCTTTTCACCTGTAGGCTGTGTGCCGCCCTTAACCCGTCACGTGCCTGCGAGTCGAGGTTTATTTGATATGTAATTTATTTTTGAAATATTTGAAAAGATTATTACTTTTTTGTTGTTGAACGTTGGTACTGTTTCAATATTTACTGCGGAACCCTCGGGACTCTTGTTACAGGGAATTATGCTAGCGTAGATTTGTGGAGGGCTTGATTTATGGATTTAATATTGTATTTTTTATGTGTGAGTAGCTGAAATATTGGCGGAAGGGCTTGGGGAAAGGATGCTCTTCATCATACCGGCTGCTTGAGCCAACCAAATGAAATGGTTTATATTGTATGTTTTTGACTCCGCGATTACGTGCAGATTTCCTAACAAATATATTTTTAGAATTTTGAAATCGCAGTGGTATGTTTAAAAGTAAGTGATCCAGCACGCATTTTACTTTAAGACAAAAATATAATTCTCGTAGGTTATGGGTAAACAAAATGGTAAAATCAACAAATGCGTTGTCAGACAAACAAGAAAACCGGTACTGTAAAAAGTTGAGAAAAGAGGATCGAATAATTGCTATTACCAAGAACACCACTGTTTACATTCGTGCGCAGCGTGGCCGCGGGTTGCAGACGACTATCTCGCCAACTTTTGCATTCAAAGCGAAACTCAGTCGTGGGATCCTAGGGTACGCCACGATAGTGACCGTAAGACTCCTCTTTGAGGAGTGGCTAGAGAGTCGTCACGGCGCCCTCACCTACCGCATGACGCAGGTCCTCACCGGACATGGATGTTTCGGGAAGTCCCTGCACATCATTAGGTGGGAGGAAACGCCCGGGTGCCACCACCCCGGAACATACAGGGCTAAGGAAGGAACATAGATGGGTTTTAGCCAGTTAGAGTCTTACACTCCCTTCAGTTCCACCCAGAGCGGGAGGAGTGATTTTTTTTTCCGTGGGCTGCTGTGGAGTGGCGCCTTTTCTCTTGCGAAAATAATCCCAGACAGTCGAGTATAATATAAAAACAGAGGCTATAAAACGATCGCTACACCCACCTACCCGACTACCGTCTATTTAGCTAAACGTCCACAATTCCGCAGTAATGCACCAACACGCTTCGCTGTTTACGACTACCCTCTCGGAAACGCTAAAACTCCCCTCTTTTATATCCACTAACATCTTCACAGTTCTAAATCGGATCACTAAAACTAAATCCGACTTGGATTTTGAAGATTATTCGGAAACAATTGGAGATGGCGTATCGGCTTCCTATTGGGACAGGAACTTGGTGGTAGCGCGAAACGAACGTGTTTTCGTTACTAATTTAAAAAACGTATTTAGTATCAAAATTCAAGTCACCGATCCAAATATTCAAAAGCTAGCTGCAGATATTTTCCAGTTAAAAAGATCATAAATTACAATGCAATATCACATTCAGCCGGTGACGGCAGGGCAGTCCATTAAAGAATTCACAAATTTATCATTAAACGTTGTACACGCGGACCATTAGATATAAAGCTTTAGGTTGTGACAGCAATCTCATTAAAGTCCTTTCAAAAAAAATTGACCTAAAAAGATTCACGCGAATCCGTAATAAAAGTGTACCAGAACCAAATAAAACCTGTGTAGGAAAAGTATTCAACATCATAATTTAAACGTAATGAAAACACGGCTTAGAAATATTTATTTTTTAATAAACCAATTTTTCTTTTCGCTGTGCTCGTGCTCGTAGATCTTTGTACTCACACTCAGCCAATAACCGCGCATTACTCTTTACATAATTGGAGACCAGGGTTTTTGGTCTCTAAACCTATTTATGGCAGTAAACTTCCGACAGACGAAATAGTGCCGTAATTAGCAAGGCAAACTCATAAATCGGACGGACGTAATTACTAGTCGGATACTCGGTGTTTGTTGAATATCCACCTATCAAATATTCAGCTATTCACAAACGGTAAACACTTACTGCTTCCTTATTGTTGACGCCGACGCCACATGAATTATTCATCAATATCACTCGCGGAGGTTTTTCTACTCAAACAGATACCTACTGGCTGTTATAATGCGTGTTTAGTAGTGACGTTCTTCGCTCGTGAGTAATGACTATCCGGCTCCCAAGGCGAGGAATCTGTCGGCGCTTGTTATGAATATAATAACTGAACGTGTGTAGACGTGCGAGAAAGATTATGTGCGAGTATTAAAGAGTTGTGGCATGGAGCTGCAAACTGCATTTAAGTTTGGCTCACGCTTTTATTCTGAGTAAGTGGAGTTCTGAGCGGCATTTGTTGTTTATTATTTTTAATTTCCATTGTTTGCCAAGATTTCTGTGATATCTCTTAACATACTGAAAACAATCCAGTTGTAAACCCTATTAGTCCACAAGTACGAAGTTACTTTAAGAACGGTTAACGGTGGTAAATAAACACATTTTATAATATTTTTGCATGCATTTATCACATAATATGTGAATTAAAAATTGATAAGTTATGTAGACAAATCACTTTTCTTAGCAGTGCGTGGAACGGAACAAAGCTACCAATAAGGATCATTATCAACAAATCATATCAGCCAAAATGTACTGAACCTACTTTCAATGTTCATCTCAAACTATCAGATTTAGCTTCACATTGGTATATTAGATTCCTATCCATTCAATTTCGAGTAAACGAAACACAGTAATCCACCCTCTAATACGATCACAGCGAGTCGTTCGCGCTTTTTTATCAAATAAACCAGATTACCGAACAACACATAGTACGAATATCCGATTAATTTAAGCCGGATAGTTTTCGGCGTATATTCGGTGGTTGCGCATCACTACACGACTACGCGTACATATTTAAAATGACGTGAAACTGGCGTGATGTTTTGTTGGACAAATCCAGACGTATCGGGGATGGCACTCTGTTCCGAGTATTCATGAGCAGAGGCTGGGTAAACACGATTGTTTCTTATGTTATGTATGGTACTGAGCGATGTGTGGATGTGGATGCTGGCAATCAATCACTCGTCGCGCCGGTGTAATTCAATGTAATTCAATATACTATAAATAAGCAATGGTTGTGGTACTGGGTAAGGAAAATAAGAGCGGATATTGCGTATGTTTACATATTCGTACAGATCACGATCTTTTATTAAGACTGGCAAGTGTCAACAACATTAGTGTACGCTACGTTAAAAAGTGGTATCTAGTTAAGTACCAATATTTTAAAAGCTTCGGAGACTCAAGTTGACTTTTAGTATGATATCTCCAGAGACTAAAAAAAGAATATTGAAGTTTGAATTTCTTCTCACATTTATGTATTTTGTTGTTCTCTTATCTCTTGTGGTTTTGCCCTCAGGTGTATATTATTAAAACTGGTCATAAATGATGTTACCTAACTATGTCTGCTCGACATAACTCGCATAGCCAAAGGCTCACTACTCTCATATTACACAGATAGTAGACAAACCGCTGCAATTACTAGCTAGGGTATCCATAACAAACGATTTCTGCGCTTCTGACTAAACTTAACAAATAACATTGATAATCCCATGAAGGACGGAGTGCCATCAGCGTCCAGTTACAGGCATATAGTGTCTCGTTACATGCATCTGGACGATGCAAGGTACGTGACTCAAGTACAGTTCCAAGCATAAATATCAGATTTTTACGTAAGATTCAAAAGCGATTTTCTCTTAAAGTTTTAGGAGAAATGTTTTAGTGTTTCGAGCATACGATTAAGAAATAGGTATTTTCCCAAAGTTTTAATCGTTATACAACGAGATCGTTTTAAATGTTTGTGAAAGGCTACGTCCTAACCAACGCAATCGTCGCGCAAGTATACGATCTTCGCGTTCGCGCAGGAGCGCGTGGCGGCTTTGACAGAGGACGCCTTTCATTGACATATGGTGACATGAACACGACCATCGCGTAGTAGCGCGAACGATCCGTTTCGTTAAGCGTGGTGAGAGGATGGTGTTTATTCTCGTGACTGTATAACACCTTCAATATGGGTAACTGGCAGGTTCCTATGCGAGGCTTATGTTTGCCAAGTCATCAACCAATGTCCAAATAACGAGCCCATATCGATATTTAAAACAAACGAACATAAACATAATAAAAACTTGCATAACAGAGAAAAAAACTAAAAACACAATCTATCTATCATTTCGCGTTCACATGCAGAATGATAAAACATTAATTAAATAACACATTACATACAAAAACAAGGCATATAAATATAAAAACGCGTTAAAGCGAATGATTTTCGATAACAGCTAAAGTACCTTTTAAATTAGGGCTGGTGGGATGCTATAAGTGGTACGTGGGTTTGCCCCACCAGTGTTCGGCCTTATTATCTGGTGCTTGAAGATGTATATATTGTTAAGTTAGTTTGCAGAATGGGTGTCATTGTAAACTAACTTTCACCCGCGGCTATGCTCGCATGGAGGAGATGTTACCAATTCAGGAACCTTTGCGAGCGTGCCCTCAACAACGTGCAATTGCAATCAACAGATAAGGGACAAACGTAGAAACATTAATTTTGTTTGTATAAATATACAAAGATAATTATGATTGACGACTCGACTGTTGTGTTAAATGAATGCAGTAGGATTCCAGCTCAGTATGGAGTCGAATGTTAATTAGAATTTGAATCACGTCAGTAATGATAACTACTGGACTAAATCTGATGACGCACTGATCGATGGTCCGTGAAACCATCAGCATACTCTCTCTAAGCTATATTTGATCGGAGAAACGTCACGTTTTCTTAAAGTACTAGTATTTGGCAGGCCACCGTAATAACAGTGTTCAGTTTAAGATTATCAGCATCAAACAGCTAGTCAGATTTTAATATGTACAGATGCCAGCACATCAAGTTACCACAATCTGTCAAATTTCTTTGATAGTATTTCAACTTTATTGCAAAGACATAAGGTTCATTTTTCATTGAGAAAATTTGACAGTTAGGGATAGCGTGATGTGCTGGCGTCTGTACATGATATGTATGTATATGTTTACGAAGCTTTAAAAATATCAGGGCTTTACGAATATATTTTATTCAATACTAATCTCGTTTTTTCATATAATCCCTCTGATATTATTACGGTGTACACGAGGTTGATGTTTTTTATTCGATTACGTATTTAATTGAATGTTATATAAACCTGTCCAAAGCGGATTACCCGGGCATAATCAAACTAAGGCAAAATATATTAAATTTTCAAATCCTGGTTCCTATTACGTAATACATTCAGGTTTTTAGGGTTTCGTATGTAAATTGTAAATGAGATATTTGTAGTTATAGCCGACTGCATTTGTTAAAGGAAAGTTTTGAATATCTGACCCGTTCACGTAGATGGGCGAATGAATAACGACGACGACACGGCGCGGCGGCGCAGTGCTTGAGCGATTGACTGCTGCGTAGCATGTCGCGGGTTCGATTCCCGCACGGAACAAATATTTGTACGACCTCCAAGTATTTATTCCGGGTCTGGATGTTTGTCTATCTATAATATGTATGTGTTTACAAAAAAAATGTATGTAAGTAGTTTGTTTACCAGCCATCTCGTTACCATAACACAAGCATTAGGTTCCTTAGCTTGGGACTACATATATGGCGTTATGTGAAATGTCCAAGGATAATATTAATAAGAATTATGTAAGATCAAAGGAACGGAAACATGGATAGGATGGGATGACTAATTAAATGAATGGAACAAAAAGAAATGCTGCCCCGAGCCTAAATGAATTGGGAGAAAGGCAGGAGGGTTCTGACGAAAGTTGGTAGAAGACAAGATGGTCACTGTAGTATGGTGTTGTTAGATATGAGACACGAGAACAAATCTGCTTATCCTTCTGACTTATTGTCTACTTTAGTTGCCTGTACAACATCCGCAGTTGTTTAGGAAGGCAGGCCTATTCTATGCCAGTAATTCCCATGTAAACTATCTCACTCACTACAAACACAAGGGTTCGGGTAATATCTAAAAGGAAAATAATTAACCGAACTAAAGTTCACTGTTACTTAGTTGAAAATTATGGGAAAATAAGACTGCGAGGTAACTTAGACGTCGAATAAGTTTCGCAGTTGACGTCTTGTGACCTTGGAGACTCACTTAAGTGGAACTAATTACCATACACGCGAACTGTAATGAATTTTATATTTATACTTAAATGTATTTAATTGAACCTCAAATCATTCTCATTTCGCTTTCAACCGCATACAATTCCTATTTTGGGGTTTTCAATTCGTCCCTTTAAATAACGCACTTTTACTGTATGTAGCTAGTTAGATTGAGCAGGGTCCGAAATAGTAGCACTTACCTAGTTGTAGTTACAAAATTAGAACTGAAAATTATCTGACCGATCTCCGTCTGATTGTATACCTACACACCATGAGCGATGCTTCATTTTGAATCTCGATTGTAAACTGGCAGATCACATGCTGATCTCAATTCAAGTCTAAAGCCTCGGCTCTAGACTTGATGCTTTGATTGCCGTCATAGTTCTCGAACACTTTTCATTCTAGAATATGTTTGGACAGTACAATAACGTTATTTATGCTAGACATAAACTACGATAACGTTATATATAACGTATACGTTTGAAAGTATTTACAAAGCGCCACCACGACTCACAGCGCATGCTGCTGCCTGCTACTGAAGACGAATACTTACCTACAACTACATACAAACTCTTTCGTAAGGATGTGACTAAAAACATTGAAACAGTAATTTGGAGGAACGTGCCATTTAATCGTAGTTTATGTCTACAAGAAGATTAGTTAACCGATCACTCAATAATTGAAACTCTCATACAGACTAGCAAACATCTATGATATTAACATGCTCTCTCATTCCATCAGTATTTCATAAACAGTCCTCCTACCAACGAGAATCCCTTTCAACGTTCCGCCACAGTTCGCTATATCTCCCACAATGGGCGATTGTCTCCCGAACTCGAACCCGTAATGACGACGCTTTAAATGCAAACAGAGCTTCCCGCTAATGAGCGTAGAGGACTATAAATACTTAATTCTGAACCAGAATGTGTCAATTTGTTGTCATAATGGTCATTAGATGGGGTCAGAGGTTTCATGGCTGTATTTGAGGTGAGAGAGGTGACTCTGATTTCGTAACGTTAAACGTATTTTACACAAAATACGTTTAACGTTATTGAAAAAATTTAAATTATGTTGGTAAAATGAACAGGTATTGGTAAACCGAAAGTTTTACGTCTCACGGAAACGTACCTATTAAAAAACTGGTACGGTTAATACACGGTTAATATATGTTGCCTGAAAGTTGAAGAATTTTACCCGCAAGGTCTACTCCACAAAAAAAAACCTTGCGGGTAACATTCTTCTGCTTTTATTATTGCTCTGTGGACTCGGGTAATTTTAACCCTAATCTTTTTTAATCATGGCATACCAAATACAGTACTTTATTTACAACCAGACAGCAGGAAGGATGTGTACTCCACCCATGGGGAAACCAGAGGAAGAAATATATTCAAAGCGGTCTGGCGACCGTATACAGGACAATAGTTTCACTAGCCATAAAATGCAAACACTATTTCAACCCTACTTCTATAAATAATATTGTGCACTTGCCACACGGGCGCGCCGTGCGATTTATACTCGTGACTAAATAAACGCAGCGCCCGTCTGTCGCAAATTTTAGCAGATTTTTATCGCTTGTTTATTCAATGGAACGATGAACTTGCGCCAGTTTTATCGATGAAATTATATTTTAGTATCTGTAGTGCTATTATTTTAGTTTTGGTATATTAAGCAACCGAACTTAAATACCTAGTCAAACTGCGCTATGTTTATATTGCGTAATAATATTGTAAGTTCCCGCCTTAGGCAAGTACGGGCCCGCCTGAAGGTAAGTTGACACCGTCGCCTATGGATATTACTTAAGCAATAATGTTGATTATATGATTTAAGCAATAATCTACCACCATGTATGACATAAAATAACCTCTACGATGCTACATCAATAATACGGCGCAATCGATTAAGTCTCGCGATCGACAAAGTGCCAAGTAAGTTGCAGTCGCGAATCGAACGCTCGTAATCTCGTATGCAAACTTGTGCCGGATTACGACGACTTGAGACCTTGTTCGACAACTTTAATGTATGTACTTTAGTTTAACGCTTAAATATTCTGAATATTGTACTAGTTGGTAAAGTTGTCGGATTGGAGGCTAGTAGTGGGTTCTTAGGTGACAACGTATTGTGATGTGTTTGGAACAAGCCCTGCTAACTTTAACTTAGTTGTTTGGCTCGGATTTAGAGTATTTTAGAAGTACCTACAAGGTACAAGGTCACAACTCTTTGACGTGCGACCAACCCATGACTCTGTCATTTGAAAGTAGTCGGCCAACACAGATGATCTTTAGGTAGGTTCAAATCAGTAACGTTGTTATGTCCCACCAATACTAAACATTTAACTAACTATTTTACCCGCCTTTTTATTAGCATGATAATTAAGTTCTTTAAAAGTATGCAGTGACAATTTCCACTCCCAATTATATTTAAAAAACAAAATCAAAATCGGTTCATCCGTTCGGGAGTTTGATGCCAGAGACAGACATACACGTCAAACTTATAACAGCCAGTCGTTTTTGCGTCGGCGGTTAAAAAGATACAGCCCTGTGAAAAATAGACGGCGTAGATTTAATAATAGCATCCTTTGGATACGGAACCCTGAAAAAGTGGGTAAAACTCTTTAAATAAAACAGCCAACACGAATAACAACATAACAATCAAAAGCAACTCAAAGAAGTTAAATCAGCAAACTTCGCGATACAAAGGTCTGTAACAAGTAACAAACAGGCGACTTTTATCGGCGAATAGCAATTGTTCAAAACTAAAGGATCAGACGCTATCAATCCTTTGATCCCTTTCAACGCAGCGCAGGATTCCGCGGATATCTCCACCTGGAAATGCTACAACTGTATCTATCTCTGTATCGGACCGAGGAGAGTGGACATGTCTGGACTGTTTTGTACAATTTGTCAGTTTCGTACGTTTAACTTTTTAACTAATCGTTCTTCGGAAAACTTGACTTTTGGCTTTAGAGTTCTTTTGTAATTTGCGTCCTTTTATTATTTGTCCTGGAAAATTTAACCATTTATTATTATTTTTTTTCTGTTTCTTATGCGGATTTAAATAATGTATTTTGAAGTAAACACATTTTATGTTGTTTGAAACGGCAAGCTTTTGAAACGCAGAAGGAGGTGAATGCCTCCAACTCCCTCTCGTTCCGGACCAAAGATTGAACCGGGACCGTACGCGTGAGGTCACCGCCGCTGCCGATCGCCGCTGATGAGGACACGGCGGCGGTGCTCCGCCCAAGCGCGGCAGACCTCCATCGCGTCTTCTGGACGATCATCGCAATGATGGTACCTGGGCGTTTCCTCCCGCCTGATAATGTGCAGGAACCTCAAGAAACATCCGTGCCCGATGAGGACCTGCGTCAGCCGGTAGGTGAGAACGCCGTGGCACCTCTCTAGCCACTCCTTAAAGAGGGATGTTGTACTTTTGAACAATATGTACGTACAATATAAGAATATAATTGTTCAATTTTGTTGTAGGTTTTTATTTTCCAAATTAGGTACAGTGGACCGCACGTCGATGGTAATACTTTGACCTTAAGCTGGCCTTAGCGAAGAATTCAAATGTCAGTAGATTAAAAGGGCCAGCTTATATTAGTATTACTTTTGTTAACACTAACATAGGTTGTAGTTACCTACTCCTTCCGCAATTAATTTCAATTCAAAACCAAAGTTCAGTTAAAACTTGTACTTTACGTTACTGGCTTCTGAAAAACTAACTACCTCCCCTATTTTAACCAGCCATTTTTCCTCCACATAAATAAATACAAATAAACATTTCAGTTAAGACCTTTTCATACCATGAAAAGCTGAAACCGATGAATGGTGTAGCTTGGGGAGTTGTGTGGCCTTGAGGCAGGTTTAAATGGGCCGCCGTAATTAAGAACGGCCTGGCGCAGATCAAATTACGACAGCACAGTATTTAACGAGCTTTTAAAATACAACCCTGAGGACTGCTGGGCGGTTTGCAAATGATGGCGGCTTGTGGTGGAGTTTAGTGCGATGATGATTTTGAAGAAGAGGATTTAAGAGTTTTTTTAATAATACATCAAAATGACAGGTAGTATGAATAAGCAATAGGAAAAATATAGGTAGTCTGTTCCCAAACTATGTGATGAAAGTGTAACTAAACCTTTTTCAGAGCAAATTATTACGCAATCACTTTATATCTCACCTATTTTTCCATCAATTATTGTTTCATCATCATCTACCTAGCCCTTTCCCAACCGCGTCGGGGTCGGGCTCCAGTGACCGGAAGCAGCTTAATATCAGTATTTTACATGGAGCGACTGCCTATCTGTGCAATTTTTGTTTCAATAACATTATTAAAATGACTGTGATCGAAAAATAATCGTCGAAAATTGAGGTTGTAAAGTTAAGCTCAATTTGTAAAATAAAAAACATCTTTAAGATAATTTAAAATCTGAATTTCGGATTATGTATTCATATAATTAAATCAAAGCACTCAATTTGTAAACAACAATGCTACAAATTGGCATCTCAAGTGATCTTTTGAGCTGACCCATTTGTTTCTTTTAATCAGATATGTTTGGAACCGACCACTGACACTGAGTAATCTCGAAGCGAAAAAAAGTAACGCTATTTATTTATTACGTTTCGAGATTAATCAGCTAAATCCAGTACGTCAGTTTGTAAAAGAAAGAAATAGGTAAATTACGTTTATACGCACAACAATCTAAATGCTGTTTCAGAGAGTCGATTGTATTTTTATTATAACAAAAGAATATTAGCCCTCAATTAACTAGGTGAAACATACTTACGTAAATACCTTCTATGAGTCCCAGGGACTAACCTTTATTTTTAATTTTTTTATGGAATAAAATAAATATTATTAGAATATCTTTTGTTATTATTTTCTTTATTACTTTACTAACGATATGAAAAAAAATACAAAACGGAATAACAATTGAGATCCTCTTACAAATTAAGAAAATTATACTCATCAGTCTTAAAAAGCATTTGTTTAAACTCTTCAAAAATTAAACAAATATTCTAGAAATAAAAAAAAACATACGTTTTTAAACTTTTATAGATATTAAAAATAAAATAAAAACAACTAAATGGTACGCTTCTATATAAAAATAAAAAACCTGCAAGTAGTTTCAATCACTCTCTATACGCAGCGTCGGTGTATCTTCTTTGAGCAAGCCAAGCATATCGGCTTCAAACATTTCATAATGAAAAATAAAATTCATGGGCATTAGTGCCTGCCACACCAATTGGGAGTTACAGTCCCCAACCTATATGTGACTGTAACTCCCAATTTCATCGTCAAGTTCTTGCTGGTGCTGGGAACTCAATACTGAGTCTGCATCATCATCGTTAACGTTTATTGACCTTGATTCGGGTTAATATGCGCCATTTTTAAATTCTGCAATAAAAAATATAACATACTTAATTTAAAGTAGTTATAACAATAAAAGTTATATAAGTAACAATCCAAATGAATTACAAAAATCATAACACAAATAACTAGTATGAGTCCGCGGGACTCACTAGGCTTAATTACTTACCAATTACGAGTCGCTCACGCTCGTCCGACCGTCTCCGCATCGGCTGCACACCTTTAGGAAGGTACTGAGAAGGGGAGGTAACAAACCGCTAAATCGTATGAAATATGTAGGTTCAAAGTTTAGATGTGAGTCCCTGGGACTCAGGTAGTGAATTAAGGGTTAGTATAGCTGCATCCTGCGGCCTAAAAGTTGGTTATGAAGCGAGTTTGTTATATAACTAAATAAAGAATAATTCAAGTGAATGCAAACATGATACATTAATTTTAAAGTACCGTTTTCGAATTGTATCCATTTCGCAACGTTCACGCCGTTTCACCGTCGATATAACCTGAACTATTTTTGGAGGTTAAACAGTTGCACCTAGTGATGTTTGTAGTACTATAAGTAGGTAGACTCTATGTAGGTGTGATACCATAGTATATATAAGTCTGAAATACTTAAAAAAGAAAATATAAAAAAAAGTGGTAATTAATGCTCGTGCCTTCTTTGTATGACAAGAGGCCATTGCCCTTCATTGGGAACGTAACTGGTATTACAAGCAGCCATATTGTTTGTCAACGACTGTATGTACTTACTGTCGTTAACAATGCCAGCTTATTGAATCACGCATATGCACCGAATTGCAGACAACATAATCACATAAACTCATCCATTTTGCGCTCCGCACTCATGTTATTCATCATTTAACGCAAACCACTTTATCAACAGTCAGTTTAAAATATAATAACAGTAGCGACGTGCGACAGTTAAATTAAAAAAAATCCCAACTTTGTCCTTTCGCTTACACGACGCGCCGCGATTAAGCTGCCAGCCGCACTATGCAAATTATGTATTCCAACGCGCTACGTACTGTTTATTTATTAAAAATTGCTTGCGTTTATTTGCATAAAGAATTTGGTTTGCGTTTGTACTCAGAAATATGTGGTTTTGAAAACAATGTTTTGGGGATTTATTTTACTTTCACATAGCGCTTGTAGTAGGTACACACGTAAAAGAACAATGGTGCCATGCGGCTTTTGTCGTTGGCTTGCATTATTAAAGAGCCCAATGAATTGTATTTGTTCACAAATAGTAATTAAACTAACCTTGAGTAACAATATTTACGAAACGATCAATTTAATTTGTTTTCTTGCAGTAAACTCTATCCTAAAGTAATGTAGCACCCGGTTTCTTAATTGATCATTTTATGTTCAAACCTCATCGGTGATTCCTTCAATGTAGCCCGCGAAATGCAAAATCTCTTGCCTATATTTATTGAAGGAATCCTAATATAATGCTACATTAGAGAAAGACCAGTTTTAACTTCAAGTTCTCAATTCAAAAACCGGATATAGGGTCTTAATAGGTGCCGAGGTTCACTGACCACCGATTTATTTAAACATAACATAATCAGGCTAAGGAAGCATGAGTCCCAGCAGTGGGAACGTTAATCATCCCGACCACTGTGACGCAGGCTACTTGTCTGTGAGAGGGAGTGGCCCAGTGTGGATACGCCGATGCCACGTCTTCGAATTTTTGGTTCTAAGACCCTACTAAGATCTCCGTCACCGTTTTTAAGAGCAGTGGTGATTCAAATAAATTACACGATGTAAAGTGGTTGCCGGGTTGGACCTCACCACTGGGCCGTATTGGGCACTCTATAAATGCAGGGGGCTCAAAGCTCAGTAACGAACAAGTACCTATTTCACAACAGTTACCATGGTACTGTAGAGCCTTAGAGTAAAACCTTATGTTGTACATGGCTGGTATTTATCTGACGGCATTCGAACCTTTCAAATAATTATAAGATAGTTAGGTTTTTACATATTCTAGACTTGTCGTCCGGCGCCGAAGCGAAACTGATGTATTCGTTATAACCAAGTGAAAATATAAGTTCATACGTTTAAACTGCTAACGGGTTTCACTTCATAGAATAGAAGCCCTATACACACATTACACGCTCTACCACTGAGCCCCCTTAGTAGAGGATCTTCCATCCTCTACAGTACCTATGTAGGTACCTACACACATAGTTTTCACATAAAACTAGCGAAGAGCACGTTGCACATTGTTATTGTAGCTGTTCCATATTTTTCTTTCATTTGAAATTCAATTTGCAGGAACTTTTCTATTCTACGTTTTAGGAATAATTTCACTTTGTCTCTACATCAACTACTGGTGTCAGAACCATTTAGCACAGTAAGGAACAATAGTGTTGACTGTCAAACTATAATTTTATATACATAATTACAATATAACTAACTATATACACTGGTGTAATAAAGTTGTCTTTCCTCTACAACAACGAATTCAATTCCGAATATACCTACATAACTTAAAAATAGATAGGTAAATACTAATCCCCAAATTAATATTAAAGTCGTTACCCCAATAATTCAAACTATAAACTGTCTCTAATGCCTATTTACGACAATTCAGAAATAAGAAAATTAATAAGAAACACCAAGATAATATTTTAACATTCGTTTAAACTTCTTTGTCAACATCAAATTCATTCATTACTCTACACTTTACTTTACCAACTTCTATTTTGCACATAATATCACTTTTTATTTCGTATTCCAATATTTACCACTTTTTTATTTTCAACCACCTGTTTCGCAGATGATTTTTTTCTATCAAATATAATGTCTGCAAAGATATCGCAAATCTGTTGCCTAATTATAGGCTATAATGAATTTAGAATACTGTAAATATTTATTATATTTCGCTGACTTAATTTACCAAACAAACTAGATCCCCGTTGAAAGTATAAAGCATCCAGAAGATGACATGTAACTGTTGGGCAGCCTACCCTTTTTCTGGTCCTAAGCTTACTCTCCAGTTTGTACCTAACAACCCAGTAATAGACACCAGAAAAAGGTAGGCAACCCCCCAAATTTATTTGACTGTATGTACAGGGTCAGCCACTAATGTCAAGCAAA
Organism: Hyppa rectilinea; assembly: GCA_951799385.1. Taxonomy (NCBI): domain Eukaryota; kingdom Metazoa; phylum Arthropoda; class Insecta; order Lepidoptera; family Noctuidae; genus Hyppa; species Hyppa rectilinea. Next base: position 601,310 of record OX637306.1, read on the forward strand.
TATGTATTATGTATTTTGTTTGGCCGACTGTTAAGCATTCTGTAAAATACTATCAAAAATATATCTTTCGTTCTCAGTGCACCGCTGCGCTGGTTATTATAACGCAATATTTTAACAAAACATTAAGCGCGTGCGCTCGATCCCAGCAATAAATCAATCATGGCGGCGATAAGCGAGCGTTGCAACGACTGCCATATTATTCCTCTGCTATTTATTATTTCGGTAATGCGACCTCATTGTGCGGACACTTCGTTTGCCTTCCATTCCCAACTGATTATTTTATGTGGGGCTTGTTTTTTTGGCTTCCGTCGAAGTTTAAATGAGTTCGTGCGGGTGCGAAATGAATGAATTCTCTTTTTGGTTATTTGGGATAGATTTGTTTCTACTTTGGTTGGTATTGTTATTTTAATATAAAATATTATGTATTATTGTTGACTTTAGTACCGGATTATCCCGGTTTCTGAATTGAAAATTTGAAGTTGAGAACCAGTCAAAGTCGACTTAAGCATTTTTTAAGATCTTTCAATGTAGCTCGCGAAATTTAAAATTTCTTGGGTTTCTTTCAAAGACTTTATTTTTCAACTTCAAATTCTGAATCTAGAATTCGGGCATACCTAAAGTTATGAGAAACCTAAATTATTATTTTATTGAGTTTAATTACTATAGCTTTCTGAAATGTCTTGCAACATTTTCAATTTACTTATTCAATGACCTGGAAATTACATCATATAAAAAGCCTCCTGATGAAGTCCACCAAAAACACCACAGACATGAGCGTATGCAGCCTATAAATAGTATGATAATTTTAATTAAGCTGCCTACTTTATTTCATGCTTAAATATTTATACTCAAAACTACACAGGCAAAAAAAGCAGCTTAAATTTATATCCTTATTAAAATAACATGCAACGATGGCAACACGCAATATCCACTGTTCAAATAGCAACTGGAAAATGTACTAAACAAAAGTTGGGGCTGTTACAACGGAGCAAATATTAGGAGCACAGAGAACGCGCAGAGTACACGTGAAAAGCCAAGCATGGCATGCAAACACGTCTGTTTAGACTAGCAAATTATATCCGACTAGTTTTGGTCTAACATTTACTAAATAAAATGAACGTTTGGGGGCTGTGGTCTAATTGGACAATCTAAGAGATTAGCCATTTGTTTAGCTTCTCAAATTATGTTCGCTGTTCACAGAAAGCCAAAAGAGTAATGTCGAGTAAAGCTAAACATGTTAGTTTGGTTATTACCTGCCAAGTGATAATCTGGCGCTGTGCCAGCCTCGAGTGAGCCTCGCACCGCAGCGCAGCGCAAACAGGGCTCAGATTAGATATATCGAAGTCGGAATATTTTGGGTAAAGGTGGTGGAAACATTCATACTAAAAATGAATGAGAGAAAAGAAGAATGAAGATTTGGCTGATCGACCCATTTAGAATATATGTATAGTCTGCAGTTGGCCAATACATTTGGTCACCATGCACCATGCCATACATGAGCTCAGCCAGCCAATTTAAATTAATCATTAACAGCACTAACAATCCAACATTTCACCAAAACAGTAAATCTGTAAGCCACTCACTACTAAACACGTATTATCCGATGGCCGCTAATTCCCATTTATCTCTAACTTGCCAGACGGGCCAAGCCATTAAGCGATGTGAAAATTTCCCAGTACAAGGCAGCGCTTAGCCGGTCCTAACCAATCAGTGCACCGAATCGTTCAGCATATGAAGACTGCGGTATGTAGGTCAGGGCAGCGGGTTCGAGGCCGGCTAATGCAACGCGATCCCCCAGGCTTTGCACTGCGCCACAAATGTGTGGGACGGGGCTATGAGAGAGGAAGACGCGAATTTAAATTGCTGAAAAAAAACAAATAGGTAATTGCCGAGATATGCTGAGCGGTTATGATTTTTTTTGCGATATGAGTAATGATCAATTTTATTCTCGAGCTGTGAACACATCTCTATACTTTTATTTCATAAAGAGGACAAATACTCGTAAAAGACAGTGAAAGGCAGCTAGACTAGTTGTGTTGGTCGTTGGAATTATAATGTCATTTGTCATTATTTTAAGGCATAATGTATCTCAGATTAATGTGCCTACTAAATAATTCAGTTTATAAGCTTTATACGTAAACTGCAAGCTAACAATAAGCCAAATAAAACAGCGCAGTTCTAAGAGCGGAATTAACTGATTGTTTCCTGCGAGTTGAATAAATATTTTCCGGTAACACCACCGAATTCCAGTAACCTGCTCGTTACAATATTATAACAACAAACAAGTCTAGATCTCGAAATTGAAACAAACCTAAAGGTCGATTCCACTGGCTTCGGGATGAAGTCAAATGCGAGAGAGGATTTAATTAGGGCTTAAAACTACGGCCAACTCATAACAGCGGGATTCTCCCGGACCGAAGTATTTAACTTCGCCATTAATTCTGTTGGTAATCCCTTATGATATTAGATATTAGTGGCATAGTGGCGGCAGGCTACGTTAGCGGAAAATCTTTCGTGCTTATTTAATGTGGTGCGATTAGTGTGGGGTGCTTGGACGAGGTACAGAGGCCAGCACATCAAGTTACCACAATCTGTCAAATTTGTTTGATAGTATTTCAACTTTAATGCAAAGACATAAGGTTCATTTTTGATTGAGAAAATTTGACAGTTAGGGATAGCTTGATGTGCTGGCGTCTGTACATACGTCGAGTTCTTGGTGGTGAAGTAAGTGTGTGTAACACGAGAGTTAGATAACTGTTAAAACTTCACTGCTTTTTGTGGAAATAGGAATTGTTTGAAAAGTTGGCTATATGTAACAGTCAAGATTTTCACCACCGGACTGTTCTCTTGCCAGTTCAAATTGATTCAAATTGATCTGGCACGTTAACGTGGCATTTTTGGTGTTATTTTCAATTTCCATTTCCCCACAATTTGAGTAAAAAACAAGTAGGTACTGTGATACTTATTTTTGTTGCTTATAATCATGCAATTACATAAAATAGCAATTTACCAAAATCCGCATAATATCTACTCAAAAATGCAAAAAGCACATTCATTTGATGAACGCACAACATGAATAATAAATAGCGTTCCACAGCATAACTCCGTCCAATCTAATGCGTTATGATCCGTGGCATATGGCGCGATGTGTACGTTTAGTGCAACGCGCAACGTTGTTAACTCTAAGATAAGCCGCCTTGTATGCTCGACATGGAGATACACGCCACACTAACTATACATGTACAGTCCCACGAGCTATTTTGGTATAGATGCAGGCAAACGGGATCTGATCATATCTGATACACAAGACCTTTCCAGTAAAGACAATTGCGCGAACCCATTTGCGCGAAAGGACAGTTGCGCGAAAAAGATACGGAAATGCGACTTTTACACCTTGGAGGGTTTGGCAGGGCGGCACATACTGATAATAGTACATCCACGGTTCGCCAGTTATATTCAAATTATTGACGAACTGGAAGTACTTACACAAGTTATCTAATTAGGCGACAATAGTTATTTTCATAGTGGTTTTGTAGTTCCTTTTTCAGTCTTTTTTTCTCATTTACACAACATTCACAAGCGTGTCATTTGCAAACTCTTCGAGGGCGCTGACAGCGACAATGAGATCAAAATGTTGACCCTACCTTTTTAATGAGCACTTTCAAAACGATAAGGTTTATGTTCAATTGGGAATATTTGACAATTTGGGATAGCTGGATATGCTGGCGTCTGTACATGGAAAAATTGTTGGACGCAAGTCAGCGCCCTGTACACCAAGTAGCTTGTTCGACTGTACAAACTAGTAAGGGTGATGTTTTCGTGGAACTTGTTCACGCAACAAGCTTGAGCTTCAGCCGGACATAGCTGTTCATTTGTGTGGAGAGTCACAGGAAAAGTCGGGCGGTGACTCTTAGTGCATTTAGTCTAATTGAATTAAACTTTAGTTAGCCTTTTAACGACATGGCTTGATTTCGGATTTCTGTTGTGCTAGATTATTTACCTAGTATTACCTATTGCCACATTATATGTATAAGGTGTTAAAAAAATTACTCTAAGAATTTCGTGGGAGCATTGTATTGCTGTTCCATACATTTTATTGTGTTACGTGTGCATAAATGTATTGAATAGCTCATATTTTTTTTCGCGATATTAGGGTTCATCGCACTGTGAAAGTTGTTCGTAACAATGAGTACAATGCTCCCACGGAATAAGTTAATTTTTTAACACCTTATACATAATATACACTTGAATGAATAGCTTTACCTATTCATCAGAGCTGCCATTCATTGTTTAGTTTCAATTGGTTTAAAATCTCAGCAAACCTCCCAAAATAATGTTTCTGTCTAAAACACATAAAATACTAGAAAACATGTACAGGTATAAACAGCAGTTCTATTCGCAATTCACTTGTAAGATTCCCGGTATCAGAGCGACTACATAACATGCAAGATGAAATGAAAACCAATAAATACTAAGCAAATTGCAGACACAAACAAACCACTCCCCAGGCCAGTATATTGTGCTAGTAGCTGCACTAGCCCGTGTCCGATGCCCTAAGGCAGTAACCGCGCTAGTCAAGTGCACTGAACCGGCTACCCGACTACTAGCTGATAGTTGCACAGTGTCGTTGTAATTTACATCTTGAGAGCTCCCTGCACGACTCGCCAACTATTTGTTATGTTAGACAAGTTGCTAGATATTGTACCATGATATTATTATTATTCTCTGACATGAGAAATACATCTATCTCCAGGCCGATAGTGTATGCCTGTGAAACCGTGAAGTTCTTTTAAGCACAGTAAAGGATTTTGAAGCGGAGTATGCATCACCATCATGAAAAGAATTGATTCCGGAAGGTTTTTGTATTATATTAATATTAATAGAGGAACATCATAATATGATGGTAAAGAAAACTAGAGGTTTGGTCAAGTTATGAAAACCGTACGAAGAGGGTCGTTTGTGTTTTGGTAAATAGCCACTGCGATAATATTATTAGTTTCAAGTTATCTTGCTGCGCTTTAGCAGGGCTCACTAGTTTTAACCCTAGCGTGTAACTATGGTTGTATACATTGTGCAATAAACAAAATATAAAAAATCAAATACTCATTTTCAACCTAACTTTATAGTCGAACCGAAAAAAATAAGTTTCCATCCATTCCATTTTCAAACTCAAACTCAAACTCAAAACTCAAACTCAAAGTATTTATTTCAAATAAACCAATTACAGGCACTTTTGAATTGTCAAGCGTTTTTATCAGCGATGTAATCTCCCAATGTATAATATGCTTGGCTGCATAGTGTGCGTTTTATACAACATGGGGAGGTATTTTATTGTAACATTTTAAACAGTACCCCATGAAAGATGAATCTACTTTAGCCAGCCTGAAACCTGGTTGAACTAATTGGTCCCTATTTCTAGTGAAATAATTGTGTCTTTCACCTCTTTTACTAAAAAGATGTAGATTTTTCCTTGCATACATGATGTTTTCATAGATATATTGACAAGGTACAGTCATGATGTTAATAAGCTTAAACCGTTCCCTTAGAGAATCGCGCCTACGTAGATTATAAATGGCTCTGATAGCTCTTTTTTGCAGAATAAAAATAGACTCGATGTCTGCAGCACGTCCCCAAAGTAAAATACCGTAAGACATAATACTATGAAAATAGCTAAAATAGACCAGTCTCGCGGTATCTACATCAGTATATTGACGGATCTTTCTGACAGCATATGCTGCAGAGCTTAGCCGTCCTGCAAGAGATGTTAAATGAGGACCCCATTGTAGCCTTGAGTCGAGCGTGATCCCTAGGAAAACAGTTTTATCGACAAATTCTAGTTTCTCTTGATTCAATACTATCTCACAATCACTACTTTTTACATTCGGTAAAGAAAATCTAATGCACTTAGTTTTTTTTCCATTTAATACTAAATTATTTACAGTGAACCAATTCTGGACCTGCAGTAGGGCGTTATTTACGTCGTCAAAATTTTTAGCACGTCTATCTATCTTAAAAATTATCGAAGTGTCGTCATTTCAGTCAGTTGTTTTGTACATTCAAGAGAGGTATTTTTACCTCAAAATGGCATTAGTTGTTATACAGCAAGTACCTAGAATAAAAATAACAAAAACAAATAAAATTACCTAACTCGAATCATTTCATCAATCTATCTCACAGTACCTATTGGCAATAAAAGTCTCCCGACTCCCTAATAATGTTCTGTACAGCACTTCTCGCAACAGCTTCCGAACAACTTGTAAAGTCAATCGAAGAGATGGCCTGTTTTATTGGTAATAGGATCGCCTAGAAACCTGTAAATATCTCGACTGCTGGTGAATTTTTTAAACTCGATAGGTACGATATTGCCTTCCAGGGCTTTACGTCTTGCCTCGCGGGAGATATTACCGACTGCAGTATTGAACGATGTTACTGCACTAATAGTTTATCTAACTTTTACTTTATTGTTAGTGTATGTTGTATTGAGCATTGGTGACGAGCGTCATAAAACATAAGGCAGACTTATATTTTTGAAAATGCTTATAGTTTTTGAAGAATACGCACAAAATTGAAAATAATACCTATGTATCTTCCTGAAATGTGCAGGTGGTAAATGAGAGTTTATTATTGGGTTGTAAACCCATTACATGAAATTAACGATACACCAACAAATAAAAGCTCAACAAGTCAAACAAAACAGTACCGAAAAACTACAAAAATAACTAGTGATCGATTCGTATAATTACTCATACTTCATGAAGCAATCAATCAAGTATTCTAATTACAAGCAGTAGACGTTTTGATAAATAAAAATCTGTAACCTGAGAAACAGCTTTTGGTTAAACATTCAACATGTTCCTAGGCCCAGGACTATTCTACATTGCAAACAAACAGTTAACCTACAAACAGAATAATTATGATCACTTGGCTTCTACCACTAACCTATGGAGAAACTGAAAAGCTGTTTTGCGTACTTGCATTATCAGAATCGTTTATTTCATTTTGTTTAAAATGTTAAGAAAATAAACGACATCATTAAAAATGTATGTCATGTACTATTCAGTTAATTTTTGTTTATTGGATAGGGTACAGTCACGAGCAATAATATGTATATAGTTAGTTAATTTCAAAAGCGGTTTTCTCCTCAATTATTGAATGAAATTGTATGTTCATGGCCACATTGCATTTTCTAATCCATACGTTTACCGAACCTGTCGTATCTCAAAAGTTGAAATAGTTATTTTACGAGAAAAGCGCTTGTGAATATTGCTAGGTGTATACCATATTGGTGCTCGTGACTGTACTAGCTTTTGCCCGCGACTTTGTCCGCGTGGAGTTCGGTTATATCGCAATATCGGAATAAAAAGAAGTGTTTTAGGTATCAATTCGAGTTAACCAAAACACACAGTAAAATCCTCATTTAAAACTGACTACCCCTTTGCCAAGGGGGTAACCCCTTAGGTGTATAGTTTCAATAAACCTTGATACACGTTGTTTTTTATTTTTGAATTAGGTATAAATACTGAGTTTCGAGTTAATCGGACCGCGCTTTAAAGTTCTTCCATACAAACTTTGACACCCCCAACACCCGTTTAGGGGTTGCTTAATAAACAAAAAATTACAGACTTTATAATTTACTAAGATAAATATTTTATGCTGTTTCAAGTTTATTAGCTCAAGGAATAAGGATTTTTCATACAAACTTTCAGCCGATATTTTGCCGCCTTAGGGATGGAATTTCCAAAAATTCAACCTTAGTAGGTATATACCTACATATGTGCAAAATTTCAAGTCTCAAAAGGTCTCGCAAAGGTTCAGCGGTTTGGGCTGTGCGTTGATATATCACTCAGTCAGTCGGTCAGTCAGTTTACTATTTTATATACATATAGATTACATAGATAATATTGAATTTAATAAATCAGGATCACATGTCATTCAAATTACAAAGGAGATTGTTCTAGACCGCCCTATAACCAACAAACATTTGACGTGTACGTTAATTTTAATTATATTTTAATATGCTTTTTAAAAATAATAAATTCAAGCGGACACTGTTTAATTCTTAATAGGTTTTTAAAATTGACCTCATTGATTTTATTACCAACTGAACTCGCCATCTTTCAAGGAATTGTCAATGTGAATGTCACAGAAGATTTGACAGTGTCGCTCTCGCTCATCTTACATAAATATCGATATCGACGACGATGTCCATAATATCTAGTGATAAATAATGGATGTTCGATATTTATCACTTCCAAAACATTGAAAATGTGCAACATAAAAGTTTTTCATGCATATTTTTTTCATGGAATTATTTCCGTGAACATTTTAATGGAACTTATGATGAATATGGCCTAGCACGATTATGATGAAAATATAATGAACAAAACAAACTCACAAAAGTACTTACTAGTCGAATGAGGGATTTTCTCACAAGTGAGATAATATTAGTTCAAAAGAGGCGTTGGTAAAAAATACGTCACTGTCTCAGGTTTTTGACATCAAATAAGCTTTCTTATTTACGGATCTTATTTTTGTTATCAGTAGCCAGTAAAACAAAGACGTTTTTTTTACCCACGCCATCTATTGAACTATGTTTTTTCACTTGTCAGAAAATCTCTCATTTAACGATTGAAATGTCATTTACGACGCAACTCTAGTGAATTGTTCTCATAACCATTTCACGACTTCAATAGCCATATTTTTACTTTTTAAGTACTTAAACTCTATTTTTAAATGTCGCAAACTAAAACGTTACACATTGTTCGTTGGGAAGAAAATATCTTATTTTAGCAATAATTTAATTGAAGTAGAATCATAGCAACAACGTGTTTATGTTTGAAACGGAACAAATTAATTGACATTTGACATATTGATCCGTCATTTTGGCCTACTAAATTAAAACCTCAGATTATATAGGTGGTCATTGATAATCGATATAGAATGATTGATCTTCGAGAGAGCATCTCTATTCTCTACGTCACTACGTCAGTCGGTTCGTCTCACCGAGTCTTGTGTTGCATTGTATTTGGTGATTTCTTTTGGCGTTTTTGATAAGGTTTCTGTTTGTAATACAACTGTATTTACAGTAATATTTTACTGTATTTGAAGTTTAATGCTTTGTAGAAACCTGAAATAGCGATTTTAGAAGGAATTACTTAAGTTTTCTTTTATTAAAAATAACCTCAAAATCGGTTCCTTTTCTTTAAATAAATCTGTTCTCTAAAGTGTCCGTCAAGAAACTTTGTTCTTATGGGCTACTAAGGGCAGTTTACTAATAGAAAATGATTTTTTCTATGCTGTTGGCTCCAGGGCGAACAATGTATGGGCGTAGAACAATCTCCTTAGTCTATTAAATATGGAAATGTCAAAAATATTAAATTTAGTCAAAGAGATAGAAGATTAAGTCAACTTTCATTCAGATAGTCATTAGTCGGGATTGAATAACTTACATTTAAATGTCTTAAATTTGGTGTTTTAAAACAGTTTGGTAGTTTATTAGAAACTTTGGTCGCCGTACAAAGTACATTATTAGAAAACAGTTCATTATTTAGTCTAAGTACACGAAGCATGTGAATTTTGACTTTGAACTTTGACTGTGAACTTGAATCCAGACCCTGGCGGTATGGATATCTACTTCTTACGTTTCCCGTAGCATGTACGCTGAGACATACACGCACACGCACCTAAGAATGCGCACACTCACACGCAGCCCTACACTCACCAGCACACACGGTTTATCTGCTTTTATTATGGTTCTCATTGTTAATTTTAAATCAAATTTTTCACCTAAACGGTCCCTAAGTATTGTGTTTAGTACAAAACAATTTGAAATTCAACAACAACTTAAGCTCATTTAGATATTTCAAAATTATTCCAGTAATTAAAATACGTATTGTATACCTCCCTGATCAGATCACATAATTATATTGTTGCTGCAAAATGTTATTCTCATTGGTTTACAAATTATCCTACAACCTGAGCAGAATAACATCGGCCAAGAGGGGACGTTCATACTTATTATTACAAGATATTAAGTTATCTTAGCTTATGTATTGGCTGCACGTCACTTTATTACGTCCATCGCCCCCCACACATCAGGAGCCGAGATGGTGACGCGTAGTGTTCCACGCGGACCTCTCTTAGAAGTCGCCGGAGGAGTCTAGTACCTCATTCCTAGACCTGAGACGAGGCCGTGGCGGGCCGGCACCAGCCAGGGGTTGCTCAAGTATCGTATGTTCCCGCGACCCCCGGCGCAAGTTTGAGACACAACACTGGGGTGGTTTTTAGTCAGTAAAAGTCTGACATATCCCTTAGCCCCCTACTGGCGGATTTTCCAACTTGGATAATAAAAAAATTGGCTGCAACTCACACCGAAACTTTATTTACATCAAGGCCCAATTTTAGTGTTAACCATATTTTTACTTAAAGGTGCCTTCTTTAGAATTAATTGATTCCTCGGCGATTTCGCGTAACCAAAAACAAGACTACCTTAGCTATGAGTGAATGAAGTGATCGTATTGGTGTTTTCTTCCTCGCACACCCTCTAGATACCTCGTACATCTCTGGCGAATACGCAGCCTAATCCTTGATTGCGTCACTAAATCTCCGTAGCGTACGCCACGCCAAACCGTTGGCGACCCACGTCGCCACTCCGACGTCACTATAATGGCAGCGCACATGCCGATATAAACCGGTGGCTCAAGACATTTCATTGCGGTGCTCTATTGAATGTTGGCATGGAGTAGGGACCACATGAAGAGCTCATGTGACTATTGTAGCAGCAGCGCACAGCGCACATGCCGATATAAACCGGCGGGTCAAGAAGTGACATAGAGGGGTTATATTATTTGAAACCGCTAGCTATTGACCTATTAATCAAGAGCAAGCATATTTGTAATGCTATGAGCCAAATTTTTAAGCAATTTAATTTTGTCAAGTATTTAACGTCCTTATCAAAATCGTTGCCTGATTTTTTCCGTCAACACTTCGCGTCATGGAAACTATTGGAATTATTGGCAAAGTGCTTTTAACGTAAAACACGACAAGATAAATGACCAAGTAAGTAATTATCAGCCATATGACGCCCACTATCACCACATAGTTTTAGCAGGAGGTAGTGAATAAATCGTGTAGTGTTTTGTTATTAAATTCAGACTCACCGAATTAGTCACGTCTGCACTCCATTTACTATATTCTCTCTATTCGCTATGTTATTGTTGACCGGTCTTGGGAGACACAGGCTTAATCAACACGTTTGGCAGGGCTTGGCATGTCACTGTAGCGTACACGATATTGTTAATCAGTTACTTTCTGTTGCCAAAACAAAGAAAGGTCAGTTCAGTCAGTTTCTTTTGTTTCTGCAAAAAATGACCATCACCATTCGCGTATAATTGTCACAGAAACTTGTTCAGCATTGAAATACAATATCGCAGGAGAAAAAAACTGCCTGAAGCGTAGATTTTAATTTATTCTTTTGAGTTCCTCGTCCCATATTAAACTCGCTATAATAACGTGCAGTTAGCCGCCTTCCATCCCGAGCATCCAACAAAAAATACAATATTAGCAAAACTAAAAACATTCACATTTCGCTACAAAGCGCGCGCAGTATTCGTTTTAAACCTGCTTGCACAAAGCATTCATATTTCCTAACTATTTACATTTATTCGCTTGTTTTCGAGCATTTTGCCTTATTTTTAAATGTCCATTTGTTATTAAACAGGCTGGCGTTTCAGTGTTTCAGGCACGATATATTCGCCATTGCACGCACCCGGCGTTCAGCGCGTAAAAATCTGTATATATCCCACGTTCTAGTTAAAGTTTTATGCGGCTGAATAAACTCAGGTTGTCGGAAGCACTCGGCAGTATTCGGTTACGTTCGGGATGAGTCGCTTTTATGCCGATCGCTGCGACAATAGCCGTTTTGTTCGGGAGTTGTTTTTGATTAATAGAGGCAGCCTGAAAAGGATTGTTTGGCCAAACAAAATATTTTGTTGTTATTTTATTGTTGTGGTGTTCGTTTACAAAGGCTTGTGTTGCTATACAATATTTCAATCCAGTTCAATTTATTTTGATGTCAAAATGTGTGAACCGCTTCGACGTGACGATAGAAATCTATGACACTCTCCCGGCACTCACTCACTTCTCATTATAAGTTATTTAATCTAAGTAAACAGACCTCATAGAAATTCTAATTAGTACAGAACGTGCGCTACCTTAATCCTTTCTAAACTAAATCAGTAGGTACCTATCATCGCAGTTTCTCCGTGATTAAGCTAATCCTGAGTTTCTTCTTATCTTTCATTCTTATAAAGAAGTTCACAAGGCGGATAATTCCAAACACATCTTTAATAGAGCTATGTGAAGTAATGGCTCATTAGCTTGCCTATAAAGACTGTTTAAACGTTTTTCGAATCGGTTACCTTCTTATACTTTTAATATCAGCAAGCAATAATTAAAGTTTAATGAGGTTTATATTCATCTACACCAGTTAAATTTCTAGGCGACCATAACAGATGCGGTTAAATGAAATAAAACAGTTCTAAACTCCTAAAGCACAGATTACCAACTTCCCTAAAGACTTAGACGCGACCCACTTTAACCAATAGGAATGCAATTAACACCGTCGCCTAAACATTAAGTTAAGAAACAAACACATCAGTAGCAAACTGCTCCAAACTTAATTGTATCGCGATGTTGACGCCCTCACTGAAGTGACACCTTTTGCAGCGCTAACGCCGGCCACAGACGGGTAGCATTAGGCGACAGATTGGACGACTAAAGTTGTTCGGGATACGTGAAGCAGACCGTAGGACTTCAGGTAAGATAATTGAATAATGTCTTTACCTTCATGTAACATACACAATGTATATTGTGGAACTGTGTATCGTGAATGAACCTAGTGGTACCGTATCTACATACCCGTTAACGAAATATCTCGTTTCCAAAGTGAGCATTAACAAAGAGCATTGGGGCTGCAATATTGGATAAATGTTTAAGCCACATTCTGGATGAACTTTTCCGGAAACAAAGGAATATAGTGCGTTGTCCCATCGACATAATCGCCAAATTATTTGACTGTGACCTAGGTACCCTAAAATGCGTCATAACATAATTTTGACTAATGTGTGAGTGCTGAGTGCCACCAAAACTTGACACAGCTTTCACTAAAAGTGTAGCATCTGCGCCAAGCATTAAGTGCACCTATAGCGTCGGCTGCTGGAGTACTGTTTGCTCCACAAATATTGCCGGCGTGAACGTTGAATGGCGCACGCCGCTTCGCATGTATTTTAGTGGGTATATCTGTTCTGGGGCAAACCGTACGGGGTAGGAAAAGCGCGACTGCTCAACACGTGGTTCAGTAGAAGTTTTGATGACCGTGTAACCAATTACAGCTATAATAATGAGCATTGTATCTTCTTTCTTTTTTTCTTCTGAAGTGAATTATTTTCTACAATCTTATATACTAAAATCTATCTAACGGTAAATGGAGCCATAAAATAACTAGAAAAATATTCCTAGGAGCCAAGCAACTTGCTTGTACAGCCGTAGAAGAACTCGTACCTCATACCTAAAGTTACACAGATTAGTCAAACACTTTCTAAGTTTTGCAGCATAGATCATACAGTTATATACATCTCTTGTAAGCAAACAATTTGAGAAACAATTATTAGCCAGGCTTTACGTGTGACGTCACTATGTATCATAAATTAATAAATTGTTGCGCCGGAGCCTCTCTTTAGGAAACATTCAATTGGAACAGTACACGCTAGCGTCTGACATAACATAAGTGCCCATGTAGGTTAATATCCTACTAATATATTTTGAATGTGATGAAACAATGGGTTCTTCTACGTCCTCGCTGTTCTGATGGCCCGTCTAAACGCAGCGTCTGTATGCAAATGCTCCGCGCGGCGCTATCTCCCGCCGCGCGCCGCCGCAGCTCAACGCTCCCAAGTCTTGATTTCACGCGCGCCCACGATAACACTATCGTTTTGTTCTCGCTTACATTACCAGCAGTACAGGCTTTGTTTCCTAGGGTTTGGTATTTAATTTACTGTTCGGCAAGAGTGTTTACCACGCTCAGCTTTATTTACACAAAAGGTACCCCATGGAGTACAAAACTACATATAATGCGGTTAATTTGAATAAAACAATTTTGAATAACTATTTATACTTTAAAGCAGCAGAGGACAAATAATCATAATTAAAAGTTTTACTGTTTGATATTACTCTTAGCTTTTAATGTTGCCATTTTGACAAATATCAGAACAGGGAAAAATAATACCTACATGAACGCATAGCGGACCTAAAATACACTCTTAAATTATTCGTAACATTTAGGTTAGGTTAGGCAATAAAACATCATTTTTAATGTTATCATATTTATAAATAGATATTAGTGGAGTTATCACGATCCCCGATGTGACTGTTCTTTTTTCGGAGTGGTTAACTTTTGAGGTCAGTTTTAGTTTCAATAAGTACCTCGTACTAAAATATTTACGAGAGATAGTATTTAATCCATATTCTCAAGTGTAGTCAAGTCTTAAACTAATAAGTTATTATGTTACCTTCACAGTTATCAAAATAGTTACCTGAAAAATACAGATTTTCTCCGATTATAATAAAAACGGCTCTTTTAGTTTTATTTAACTAAAATGCTATTTTTATAATTCGCTTGGTATAAATATTATGTTATACACATTAATCAAATTAAATTAACTAACCCGTAGTGAAAAAATCAACTCATGTAAACCTTCATAACTTTTGACACTACTGCTGAGCGCGTTGAAGATCTATCAGTGTCAATATTCCATAGAATATAATGGCACTGACAAATTGGCTATTTGACTCGGTCAAAACTAAACCATGAAATCACATAGAAAAAAGACTGCTCGCCTTAAAAACTTCTATTACCGTGCTGAAATTAAACATTATGCGGGGATATAATTATAAAATTGAATTTAATATTAATAAGTATTCCATTTGATCCCAAAAATCTGTGACGTCACTCTTTCATACAAATCACGTACAAATTCTGCGTTTTGACAGTTAATAAAAAGTAACGCTATTGACTACTCTGTCAAATACCCTATTCGCCTTAGGCCATAGCACAGCGTGAGATACGCCATAACACAGTTGCTACTACGCCGTAGCACAATTTGTCCTACGCTACGCCGTAGCATAATAAGTTATATACCGTAGCACAGATTGAATGCCGTAGTACTCTTCAGCTACGCCGTAGCAATTAATATAAAATTATTTTAAAAAACTTGTAGAATACCCTATTCAAAACCCATTTATCTTTTCTTTTCCATAGATCCGTAAATGTAATCTGTTTAGGTTTCCAGTCTAATCAAACCAACAAGTGAATTCCGAACTGAACCGCTCCAATCCACTAGCCATAAATATGTCCAATCAATTCCATTCAATCATGGGGTGCATCCGGGGTGTTTTACGACTCCCCCCCCCTCGGCTTTAACCCATCGGCTTCGGTTCCAATGGCCCGCATTTTATGAGCTCTTTACCTAATTATAACACTGTACAGTCGTTATGGTGCAGCGGATAGAAGGAAACGTTGTGGGTATTACTTTTAAGGCCTTTTGGCTATAACAGTGAAGGTTTCGGTCGTATAAAAGGGAGTAAAAAATAAACTCGAGGTATGAGCGCAACGTTTTTGATGTTGAAGTATCGACTGCACTCACATACTTATTTTTCAATATTGGTTGGTTTAAATAATTAACGCCTTTTGCTACGAGCCGATGAGAAAGTAACACAAAGAAAACCATTGCAACAAATATGCATGACGTTACAACTCGAATCATCTTTACGAACGTCTCAGCAGTTAATTGCGTGATTGTTATTCGCGATACGTTCACCGCGACGCGGCGGTGGCGCGTTCGTCGCGACGATAGCCACCGCTCGTCAAAGTGGTTTACGAGTGACGCCTGGCAACTGAGCAGTGACTACTAGCAGTGAGTCAAGTTCGACTGGACTGTAAATGGATTCGTTTAAAGTTTATTTACTTCACGTTTGCATAACGATCACCCACAATTTCTAATTCTCTAAACGACAAAATATTCATAATTTTGTCTTTCAACGATATGACTCTCTTTTATAGGGATTATGATTAATTTCATAATGGTAGTAAGCATACAGTTACAAAATATGATTCTTCAGACTTATAAGTTAGTGCAGTTAGTAAGACGTGCTTTTGGTACAAGCTCACACCTCGTATCCCAATGTAAGGTTTCATTCATTTCCCTTCAACATTTACCATTATGCAAAAAAATCAACATCAGGCAGTTGACTTTTCCATTCACACTGTGCCCATTACAAATGACGCCAATCTCTTTATACAACCTGCACTTAAGATAATATCAAAAGATTCAATCTTTTGTCTCATAAACGTCCATTCATAAGAACTTATCGCTGCGATCTCTTCCATGAGCCGAGCAAAGCGAGTACAGTTAAGAGAAAACAAATGACCTCCAGTGTGCGTCGTACTGCTAAGCATTTTATTCTCAAGCTTGTTTAGATGGAAATGGTCGCTGATTTTGTCACTTTCAGGTTTTTTAGTAGTTTATTTATTATACGTTTTTGCAATGACTGAGTACTCTGAATTACAACCTAATCTTGAGTTAGTTCTCTATTGCCCATTTGGTGATAGAGACGAAAGATGAGAGGAAAATCATTATTATTTATCAGTGTTTTTTTTCCGTTTGTGAGTTTGTTAAGTTACATTTTAGCCGCTTACTGACTGACCACGAAAGAAGTATAACTCGTATGTAAAGGCAAGTCCTATATTTGTCGTTCATGACATTAAACAGTTATGAAACGCAATACGCAATCGAGTTATGAAGTAGCGGGTTGTTCTACTGTCTCGTATTTACTCTCATGGTTCCCTTCTGCGAAGCTTCAGTTAACGACCGTTGAATTAACGAGCGAGATAATACCGCCATTAATCGTACACCTCACTGTTATGACGTCATCACGGTGTATGCGAACACCTTCCAGGGTATTTGACACCCCACGCTATTGCTGTTTAGTTAGAGTTTAAGTGAGGAATAGACATCGGTTGAAGAGGCGACGAGACAAGTTTACTCAAGATCTGGATTTAATGATCACATAGGTGTTCTCTCATATCGGAAGGTGGGTACTAGTTTGCAACTGTACACTTTGTTAAATAAAGAAAAATAGGAAAGGCTTCGTCCATTGAACTGACAGTAAGCACCCGTAGGACTTGAAATTGCAAAAACGTTTGATACTATTTGTTATATGAATATGTCAAATCAAGTATTTATTCAAATATTGAGATTTGATTAATTAGGTAAAAAGGCTATTTTTAACCTTATCAATAAGAAACTCCAATCAAGCAAGTTAACTTCGTCCTATAACGTGCAAGTTAACATTTAACTTGTCATAACTTGATCAAGTTTCATTCAGAACACAAACACTACAATTTAATTCTTTATTCACCCATAAACATATTTTTAACACTGTGAAAACATAGATAAGAGTAGTTTTTCACGCAGTTATCAGTGCACATTAAACTGGCGAGCTATTTTATCTGGCTACACACATATACTTGGTTATGGTACACATCTTGCATCCTGGGAGGCTGGCGAACGGCCAGAGAGATATTAAACAGGGGCTAACGACTTGAAAGGGTTACATACGGTTTGACTATGTATCTTATTGTACGGAGGCTGAGTTCGGCTTGTTGTTCTCTGCAAAGCATAAGCCTGAACCTCTCTTACCTCGAGTATGATCGGCCGTAACCATTGTACGTCGATAATTTATTTATCATGTTTTGAACAGAGTCTAAATGCTGTATTCGAACATTTTTAATGAATCTTTTCTCAACACATTTAAGATATTATATCTATCAACTATATTTATAAATTATATATCAATAGAAACTCAAGCGCTTTCTTTACTTTTTTGGAAATCATGATTTCCAAAAAAAATTGGAAACCTTATATTTGCTGAAGATTTTTGGGCTATCCTTTTTAAACCTAAAGATTTTCATGGGAGAAGTTCGTATACAGGTGATACTTCCAAGAGAACTTGTTTTCATTACCTACAGGCACTTGAGGTGTGATATTTTGTAAAAGTGTGTGTGTTTATATTATCTTATCAGATCAACGCTTTATTTTACATCTCTGACGTTTTTCAGTCAGGGAAATCATCCTCGAGTTGTTTTTCAACTCCAATCAGGTTATTTCTATCGTACAACTCGTCTTTAACAAAGAGAACTTAAAGGCAACAAACATAAAATAACCTTTACAATATTAAGTGTTCATAATTTATTCAGTTTTCCTCTACAGTTGCTTTGTTACCAGCGGTAGACGCGTCCCTTTTCCTCGGCGTTTTTGTTTAATTTGTGATCGACAGAAAAGTAAACATAAACAAAACAATGGCTGCTTGTAGGCGGTGATCAGTGCTGGCTACGACGAGCCAGTTTTTAACCCCTATAAACAACAGCCTACAAACAGTTTTGAATAGTCAATGGAGTTGATCATTCTGAAAAATCAAGCAAGTGGCCCATTGCCACTAAAGCGAAGTATCATTTCATATGGAGAAGATCGAACACGAATCTCTATGCACACTCTTTTACTATATAGAAATACCAAAAAACAAGATAAAGAAGCCTAGGAAAAATGTGGATCCACCTACCTTTCTGTCATATTGCATTGAATATTTTCATGATTAACTTGATTCGAATGAGTATTTTAATTAGAACGATAATATACTGAATTTAGCAGACGTGCAGAGAGCCGCCTAAGAACAGCTACACTCAGTGGACTATCATAGTCAAGCTATTTCTCAACCTTCAATTCAAAACTTTAATCGTTACATATTAAAATGGGTCCATCCCCCATAACGTTGACAAAATGGCAGCACATCACTGAGAGTACTTAACACATAGTAAACTAACAAAGAAGTAATACTGCGATAAAATTTGTGGCTCGTTTGCTTAAGGGTGGCTCATAAAGTTTTTGTCCGAGGGGCTGCTCGTAAATCCTACCCGACCATTAGCAGTACTAGGCGGTCATAAACAGTGTGGACATGCCTTTATAAATTGATTCCATAAGTTTTATGGGGTGTGATATGGTTATTCGAAGTGGACAAAGTGGGTGTTGCTGCACTTTGTTTATATTTATAAGGACAAAATTGTTTCAGGAAAAATATTGCTTAGATTGAGTTAATACAGAAGCGGATCCTATTATTGTAGTCTGTTTAGTCTGTTTTGTTATCTGTTTTGTATGTTAATTATTCAGGTAGTTTGATTTTGATTATTATTTTTAGACAAATGGTGACGCTGTAGTCAAGACATGCAATTTTTTTTTTGTGATTGTGGGTTCTTAAAATAGTACGATAAACCTGAAAGAATCTCAGCCATACATGGTTATAGATCACATTTCTCGCAAGGCGAGCAATTCATAGTTTAGTCCTCTCAAAGAAGTCCCGATTTCCCACGAGTGTCGTGAAGGCAGCTAAATGTTTATATAAACTAAATATATGAAAAGAATATGTAATAAATCTCTTTTATTCAGATTTATGTATCCTTCGTGGCTGAATTTTTAGCAGTTCATGGTTTTTTAAACTTATGCGCCCAACATTGTTGGAGACGTTGGAATAAAGTTTATTTAATTTTAACCTGTTTTAAAAGAGAACTTAACCTACCAGAATGAACTGTATCTAACAGTTAAGTCAACTATTCATAATTTTTCTAATGCTCACTTTAAAATAATTTTACATACTAACAATCATGATAAATGCTTTACACGAGTAGTTATTAAACATAAACTAGATAAATATTTATAAGCTCAGTAGACTAGATGAGCTATTGCAACGTCATAGATCTGCTGTTACTAAACAGTGAATATCTCTTCATGGCGCGCTACTAAATGCGAAATTATGCGGTGATATTATGATAATAAAACGTGCCTCGCAAGTTCCCACATCTTTTTGTTTGATAGCATCAAATGCACTGCAGCTTATTCTTTAGCTCCTATTTCCTGATGTTAAAGATGCCTCCTACTGCAACGCAACAACTTATGTTCAAGCTATGTATCCATGTATTGGTTTGAATCAAGTTGTGTATTCATAGTTAATGTATAAGGCAATATAGTGCTTATAATTCACACAATATCCGTTAAATTGCCACCAATAAAGAAAAATATACAATTTCACAGCACGAAAACTGTCATAGTCAAACTAGCCGTTAATTTCAAGAGGGCCAAATAGAAACAGTTAAAATTGCGCCAAAACATGTGACAACTTGTGAAGCACCCTCTCTGTCACAAACTCAGCTCAACACGACCTGCAGACTGGCGCTAAAAGCCTAAAGGGGCAAACCTGTGATATGAAAACCGGTCAAGTGCATTTATAACTACGCACAATGAAAGGTTCCGTAGTTGAAATCGGGCCTTATACGGCGCGGTACTGCCAAGCGCCGCGCGCCGCTCACTCCAATGCGTTACTCGAGCGTAAACATTATTACAACTTGTAAAGCCTTCTTAGCTTAGCTTCTTCCTTATAACTTTGTTATTATATGCTACTACCGTGATTTTTTTCACATATTCAAAAACAACCATTTAGCTGGTAGGGACTCTTTACAATAATGAGCATTTTAATATTTCACAAACGGACCCGGAGCTTTAAAAAACCTATCCATCGACACCCCACACCATAGGGAGACGAGAAAACAAACCTACACCTAGAGGAGGTATCCTAAAAAAATATTTTATTTTACGTACCACAAATACAGCTTTCTACTACTCTGTCTTTGAGGTAAGCTGGATATACAGACGGACGGACCGACGGACATGGCAAAACTATAGAGGTTCTTCGTTGCCCACGGAACCCTAAAAACCTCCGGAATGTTTGCTATAGTACGATACTGTTGGGGTCTAAATTGGAACTATAAATCTGAGCTACGTTTTTGTGGATCGTGTTGCAATTTTAATGACAGTAACAAAACTAGAAGCACAACTAGAGGACAAAGGTCTGTTGTTACTGGACTGAATTGTAATTTGACATTTTACGTGATGAATGGCAAGTGATATAGCGGATCAAAATTCCTACATTTCGTTGCGACCTACGACCGATTTCAATACCTGTGTTCAAATTTTGTAGTCTACACTTTCTGAAAATTTTGTGTGCCATAAAAGCTACTCCAACTTTTAATGTGTACGTAACTAAAATGACGTTCTTTTTTTGTTTTGGGGTCGGCCGGCGCGACATTTAGGTATTTCCATAATTCTCAAGTATAAGTTAATTAAATGTCTGACGAGCATAGTATCAGTAACATAGATTTATACAAGCTTAGACTTCACAAATAAGAATAATTTATGTGTTCAAAAATATACAAACATTTAAACAATAATTATGATGATACGCTATAATACATTTAATAATCAGAGGTTTGACATATGGGTCTAGAATGGATGATAAAAATACGACAGGGGAAGAGTGGTGATGTCTGTAATATAGATTACAACGTAGGCAACACTCACGAATTAATTTTGATTGTCCGCCCCATCGATTAAAGCGCTATAATAATATAATATTAGGAAGTGAAAAATGTAGGAATAGTGATGGAAATGTCTTGGTATTGTTCATTAACTTTGTCATGAGCGCGCGATGTGCACAATTCTTCGAACTTTGTTATGGCGCGGGTTCACGCCTTCGAACTCGGGAATGTTTATAGTTCAGTCGGCTTCCGTCAGACGGTGCGCTGGTAACGCATTGGTGTGTAGGTAATTACTAGGGTATAATTACGTATATAATATGGTAGTAGATATAAAGCACAAAAAATATGGCATACATAAAAGGCCTCACCGAATTTTCGTGGGTATATAATTGCTAATTATTTTCGGGATGGATAGATAGGAGTGTTCACGTTCCTCCGTGTCAAAAAATTTACCGACATAGTGGACAAAGCAGCTGCTTTCCTATTAGAGTCTTTTTTTATTTTAAAACAGTTAGTCGAAAGTTGAATTTCAAGATTTTACTTTAAGCCCAATAAAAATATTAAGAGCATGTATAAAAGCTAGGTTCGATGTTTAATAATACGAAAATTCAAAGTGCTCAATTAAAGAAATCAAAGATCTGCCCGCAAGATCGGTAAAAGATTTAAATCAAATCATTCACGGTTTTCAAAAACTATCAAGCCATTATTAAACCACTATAAAGTAAAAAATTCAAGATGAAACCATCCATAACTCAAGCCGTCACGTTAACCAGGACAGTGAGGAGCGCGTTTTTCCGAAAGCGTTCACTTAGCGCTGCACGTTGGTAAGAATCAAGTAATTTTACTTAAAACTGTTGGCGCACTGCCCGCGCACTGAGATATCATGGCACACAGCTGGACGCGTAATGGAGGAATTTTTGATAGGGGAAGAGTGTTATTTCATTCTAATAAACTATACACGTAAAAAAAAAATGTATTCATCCTTTCACTATCAGACAACGCACAGCCTAGGCCGCTGGGTCTTGGAGCATGAAGTTGACATTAAAGTTCTTCCCTTAGAACACTAAGGAAAGATTTTGAATGTAACTTCCCAAAGAGCTTAAGAAGGGATGAAAGTTTGTCGAAGTTCAACATTTTTACAGATGGGAAATGCCATCAGGCGCATGGCTTGAATGACCATAAAATGTTCATGGAAAGAGCTGACTTATACTTTTTGACTTGGTATAAATTCGCCTGCTAACTTAAGTAAACGTACCAATAATATAAAATGAATTAATTTCAAAAAACCCCGACATCTTTCCTTGTGCCTTGATGTGACGTGGTTATAACGTAGATCATTCTAATCGAATCTCCAATTCGCGCTAAAAACAAGAATATTTATAAAGGAAGCACTATTTTTAGCGGCGTTCATACCCACTATCTCGACACTACAATATACAAAGTATGTATCTGCCTATCTGCCTTCACAAACGATTCCTAGTGACGCACAAATTAATTCCGCATAATTAAACCCAAAGCGAAGTTGAAATACGGCGCCATTCTTCAAGCCAACCATAACCTGTCGTAAGCAGGGCTCTAACAATGGACTAAAACGGATCGGATCCGATTCTATTGCAAAAACCTATCGAATGTCCTAGAACCTTTGTTGGACATAATGGCGGGTCCTTTGCTGAGAATCCTTGGATTAGCATAGATTTTAATGACAAAGATATTAATATTTGAAACTGTCAGAACATTATCTACTCTTGTTTCTGTGAATTAAATCTCCGATGATTTTGAAAGTGATTATTTTTTGAGTAGAATTTTAACTGCAATGTATGTTGGTTGTGGAAATAACTGTTTTTGATTGATAATAGATATTTATCTGTCTTTTAGACCACAGCTAATACATACATAGTTCAAAATCCTGTCTGAACAGCCAAGCGTCCTTTGTGTAACTATCAATACCAAACCGTTAATACCTCATCCATGTCTCACCACCTACCTCTTAATCCACCATAATCCCTTCGTTCCAAAGAAACCACTTTCTCCATTGGATCCTAACTCACTCGTATGATAGCTTTATTAAATCTGAACACCGCGGTAACATCAGTGTTGCCCGCAGTAAATTCACACACAGTGGTAATATCAGTGTTGCCAGCGGTGAATTTATCCCACCTCGAGCGGATAAATCCAAGTTATTCTACGGTGCAAAGGAATGAGGTGTGATTACAAAGATATTTAGATGCAGAAGCACCACTCCAGACAACTGGCACGGAATGTGTGAAATCTTAAACTAAGAAATCACAATGAAATGACGTGGCCATTATTTCCATGCTTTCTGGTTACCAAAGTATTGTGTGAGATCACAGAAAATAAATAAATATCAACTACACTAGTAATCAGGTCAAACTTTCGATAAACATACATAAATAGACTGCTGCTGTAGGCCACATACAGAATCTAAGTTATCGAGCACAACGGCCGTGTCACACACACGTGGTTTAGAAAACGCTTCTCCAATCTCGGGGATTTTATAATTGAGAATGAACTGAGTGTAGCTTCTGTCTCCTGCTGCGACGTGTCATCAGCCGGCAAAGCTCTGTTATAGAGTGTAATGCAGGTGTAATTATTGTAGGAGACGCTGCATTCTTTGTCGCTTCTGGATATAATTATTGAGAAGAAGTTCCGCATTCTCCCGTCTTGCTTGAAGGTGTTTTATGAGGAAACGAGTTGTTTTTTTAAGTGAAATAGCTGTTTGCAACTAAATTCAAGTAGCAATCGCTGACTTATCTCGCAGGTTATGTTACGCTGTGTATCTATTACATCCACGAGTCATTTCTAGACATTTACGTCTAATTTAAATCCTAATAACGTAGCCTAACTTTACAAGAATTGTAGGTTATTGAAAAAATATCGATATCCTTCAAAAATATGT
The DNA here is from genome assembly GCA_951799385.1 of Hyppa rectilinea. Classification (NCBI taxonomy): domain Eukaryota; kingdom Metazoa; phylum Arthropoda; class Insecta; order Lepidoptera; family Noctuidae; genus Hyppa; species Hyppa rectilinea. The sequence continues at coordinate 625,705 of OX637306.1, forward strand.
TATTAAATTGTAAATATGGTATTTGATCCGTCTAGCAAGTTCACATTAGTCTGAGGTTTCTCGGGTAGTAATCATTCCATTCTGAGGAGATGTGGGAAGTTGTATAAAGTACAAATGTTAGTACCTACAAGGTACCTATACGAAGTTTATAGGAAAATGTATTTACATAACATTATTTGCCGTCTATGTAATGTAGGAACCAGTGACTTTGGGTAACAATTTAGATAATTAACATTGTTCAGTTGCGATTGTGGCCTCAGAATGAGCAGCAGTTCTACCAAACAATATTCAAACGTATTATAATATAGACTCTATCAACCTACACGAAAATGTTTTTATGCTATGCTTAGCAGTAATCCAAAGAAACCAATTTTATCTAAATTATTACATAAATGTCCCCATGTTGACTAAGAAACGAAACCATGAAGACCACGTTGGCAAGACTTCTACAAAACACTTAACAGAAATCAAATTACCCCAAACACCAATTAACTAATTACAAAATGCTTCAACACTAAGCAAATTAATTATTCTCTTAACTAAATAACTAACAAAAAATATCTCCGCAATATTTGACGCAATTTAATCGGGGTTGGTTCAGAAACCTTTGAAATCCGCCCCTGAAAGGGTTGTAAGCAGTTGTTTCATCTATAGGGGTGAGTTCGAGTACAATTACGGAGTGAAACTCATTACGTCGCCCCGGAGAGGTGGTCGACGACAAATCCTTTACCATTAAGCGACATGAAAAGTGATTTAATAAGTTTTGGGAATATTTTAAGTACCTATGGGCTGTTGTGTCATTGTTTGCGCTTTACTTGGTAATGTTTGAAATCGCATATGAAATCGTATCAAAGTCAACTGTATTTAAAATATGTTTGCAAAAAGAGTAGGAATGACGAAAACGTAGTATGTATACTACTCGTACTATCGCATAGATTTCGTTCAAATATCGAAATATTTGTGTGTAAATAATGTCATGCTATTTATTATGAGAGATGAGCAATGTTGTTGTTGATTAATGTCTGTATTCTTCCACGGTTTACAGATGTTACAGTATTATACTGCAGTTAGTTATGGATTTATCCTTTAAGAAGCTAAACGATAAATCATGATTTAAAGGATTGGCTATTTTAGGTAACTGTCAACAAAGCGATTAGCTTTGGAAGACTCGAGGTTGGTCCGCAAGGTCTCGTTGTGAGTTCGATCACTAACTACAGTTACTTTTTGTGATTTATGTTTTGTACTTTTCTGAAACAGTGAGATTTGTAGATAATAATAAAATAGATTTTTGAATAATTTTAACATAACGTCACTTCCACACATTGTAATTTTGCTAGGAGCATTTCTCGCGGATAAAGAAATCAGAATGACAGTTTAGGGATCGGCGAAGAAGGTGTAAACGTGCAAAGTGAGGCAAAAAAATTCGCTAGACGAACTCCAGCCGAATATACCGGCCGGAGTTCGTCTAGCTGCGTAAACTAAATGCCCTCTAAACGATATGATGTGGTGCAACTTAACAGAGAATTAGATCCTGCATTGGACTGCAGCACGATATCTTTGTTCGTATCATGTTTAATTCACTTTATAGGTGATTGACGGCCTTACGCCAAAAATCAAGAATTTATCCGCTAACTTACTAACCAACACCATGATGATCAGAAAGGCTTAATAATTGCAGCCAATTGAGTACAAACAACAGCTTTCAGCTAATATGAATAATATAATATAACTTTATTAAAAAAAATTGGCGTCTAACTTTCACATTCAGGTCATTTGTTTTTTTTTTAGTGTGGGAAATCATCAAATTACCACTCAGAGCGGAAGGGAGTCTGAAACTTGCTTCCGCTCCGTACTGATTAAAACCCATCTATGTTCCTTCCTTAGCCCTTTATGTTCCGGGCTAGCGGTAACCCTTTCAGACAATCCCGCTTACCCGGCAGGCTTCGGCCCGAACGGCCCCTTCCTTATTGTTGACATTTCTTTGAGGCACGAACGCGTCGTCCGGCACGGGCCTGGTCCTGATCAGACGGTGAGCTACAATTATTGTTAGAAATAATTTGTGTCAAAACTACGCGGCAATTGGCGACCAAGATTAATAATAATAATAATAATATCCTTGGACATTTTACACAACACCGTATCGTCCCAAGCTAAGCAACCTAATGCTTGTGTTATGGTAACGAGATGGCTGATAAACTACTTATATACATTTTGATTATGTATGGATATTATTAAAAGAGACCTCTGAGTTAGTGTCGGCCTCTCTCCCCAGGGTAGCCAGTTCGGAAATGAAGACCTCATCTAGTTTTGTAAATACTATGGACGTGTAAAAGTGTTTTTGAAAACCTATTTACAAAAAAAATATATTCCTTCGTTCATTAGTACTATACTCAAGGATGTCTCTGTATCTTACACACCGGCCACGTGTGACCCTAATAAGCACAAGTACATCATTATTAAGTATGGCCAATATTGATTTCAACGGCAGCAAAAATAAATTTATACCTATCTCATAGTATTTCTCAAGTAAAATGCGAAAATCAAAGATATTTCTAACTGAAAAGAGCTGCAACATATTTGATTAAACATCACAAAACAGTATCATTGTCAAACTAATTTTCACCGATTACCTAGTACCAAAGTTAGTTAACAACTTACACGATTATGTGCGGATGAATCATCCGCATGAATCAATGCATCCGGATGAATTGTAAGTAAACGTAGGTATATATTCGAAAGAAATTGATCCACTCCTTCACTTGACGATAGAGTCACGTACCCAGTTGAGAGACGTCACGTTTCCCTTTCCATTAATGCCAAAATAATACTCAGTGTGCTAATTTTGGGGAAAAAACTTGATTACGACGTTGGTCCCATTGTTAAACAACTCAACTTTGAATTTTTTTTTTATGTAAACCCGTCCGGTTTCCGTTAGGTCGTTGACTGCTTCCAGACAAAACCCATATCTATTACGCATTCTAATCCGAATGAATAAAAATGTTTTTAAAAGGGTCAAAAAACCAAAAGCCTACTAAATGGTTTCTAGTAATTGTTGTTGCTATGAAATCTTGCCTGTAACAGTTATGATATGAATATAAATGAAAAATTAAAATTAATTATAATAGTCCGAGGTAATAATAAAGGACTCACGTTTTTAGAAAATAACGGAAATAAATATATACACATTTTTAATAATACTTTTCATTTCTTTTTTTTTGGGAATGGACAGTTTAACCTACGAGATGGTCGCCTGCTTAATCAGACTTTCTTGTGGGTGCTTCAATAAATAAAGGCCGCCAGCCAGGGCATAAAATAAGGTCCTGGGTTCACTTTCCAAGTCGGGCTAAGTGTTAATAGGTTCTTTCGTCAGGAATTTCTCAATAACAGCCCGAGGTTGATTTGTGCCCGTTTGATGGCATTAGGCTCGCCCCTAATATATATTGTAAAGGACTTAAACATACCTGGCGTGGGTATAACACTTCTGCCATACTCTTGTACACAAGCGTGATGTTGTGGTTTGTTATAGATGATCGACAACTGAATAAGTGCAGGGCTGTAGTATCCGCAGGAAACGACTTCAGTCTTTTATACACGATGACTAGATAATTAAATTAAGCTCAAAGCAAAACAAAGCTCTCGAAGTAAAACATTGCAGCCAAAATAACCGTTCCCTCTTTAAACGCCTAACAAGACCCTCTCTCTAGCACTCTGTAAGTTTGGATTATAGAGGATAGAGAGTAGTCACTGAGTTGGATATTACACCTATCAAGTTTTTATTGGACTGCGCCAGAGCCCGGCTTAAAAGCTCCGAACCAATAATAATTTTCTCGTGACGCTCTGGTCACAAAAAATGTTCTAAGGATGCTTGCATATTAGTGTGTAACGAACGATTGTTTATGGCAGTTACTTAATTAAAGAAACAATCAGTTAAAGAAAGAGAGTAAGTTTCCAAACAGTCTATTTGAGACAAAACTTTGATAAACTTTTAAAGACATAGGTACTGACAATCAATTTTTTTCGTAATAGGCATAGGCATATTTATAACTATTAAAATAAGCAACAAAAATAACTGCTAAAGCCAATTAAAGATATTGCACGATGGGATTGACATCGTCATTTAACATATGTATTGCTGTCCCCAGCCTGCATACGAAAATTCAATCAAATATATCCAATAGTTTAGTCAGAATAGCTAGTCAAAGATTGGCAAAACCCATAGTCGATCTACCATTATTATTTAGTTTGTTTGAAAAATCACTTTTTAAATTTCGGAGTTTGAGATTTATTTGATATTTCCAAAATAGTCCTATTCATTAGTATTGTCCACTGACAATACTAATTGTAATTTATGGTCGTAATCTTTTCTCCATATTCTTAGAGCATTTAACCTACTCTAAGTCCATATTGTATATAATATACCAAAGATAAGCTAGACCATCGCCCTTATTATAATGTTGAATAAAAACAATGTCAACTGAAGCTGCCACCTTTTATCTTAGCTATATAAACATTAAGATTTTTAAATTACTTACATTATTGAATAAAAATCTGAACAATTTAAAACAAAAGGATCTTACACAAAATCCGACCCATCTCGAAAATGTTCTCCAAAATTCTTGACAAACATGAATATTCACACACACTGTCATAATAGCGCAACCGCCGCAGTGCGCGTGGGGCTTAATCTCGCCGAAATTAAAATGGAAATGCCTTAAACGAGCGCCGGCATATTAAAGAGATACGGGAAAAAACCATTTAGCAGCTATTTGCATACTATTAGTGGCGACTAGATGCGGCTTTGAGGCTGCAACGCAGTCCCACTTGTGTTTCATTAGACCTGTGTCCGTATGTCGCAGACGGAAAGTTCAACATACGTTTTAATGTCGATGATGTTAGGTTAGGGTGAAGTCTAGATTATGGGTCCAGGGGCGACGGACGCGGGGCTAGTCCGTCGCCCCCCACAACAACATCTGGACCCGAGGCGGCGGCGCGTAGTGTTCCACGCGCGCCCCTCCAAGACGGTACGAGGGGAGTGTCGTACACCTCACTACCGCTCGACCGAGACGAGGCCCGCAGTGGCGGGCCGGCACCACGGGGGTTGCGGAAGTATTTTCAGTTCCCGCGACCCCCGGCGCAGGTGTGAGAGGGAACACCCGGGGTGGTTTTTAGTCAGTAAGAGTCTGACAGACCCCTCCGCCCTCCCCGGGGCGGGGGACATCCAAGAGGATTTTCCGCCCGGATCAAAAAAAAAAGGGTGAAGTCTAGGTTAGAATAAGGTAGCTTTGTGGTCACCTAAGTTCTCAGTGAAACGATTTTTTTCGTACAAAATAAGTTTAGTTAATAACGTGTTTGTCATTTTTTTACCCCTAATCTTAATTGAGTGCATTCTCTGAATGTCAACAACCCGAACGTTGATAAGATTAACCAAAATTGTAGGACTTATTTTAATGAAATTAAAATAAAGTTAACGTCTTGAATTATACTCTGACAATTTGACATTTAAATGTCAGTTTGACAGCAGGCAGCTGTCCTCTAGCTTATCTGTCTACTGCCTAACAAAGTTAAACACTCCTTGCTTTATATCTGCGTTTGTTTTGTATCGAGGTTAAATTAATATAATTATAGCTGTTTGTGCTTCTTTTTGCAATCTCTTTGTAGACTGTACAGTATGCAGTATGTGAGTAGTATTATGAGGGATTTCTGATTGGTTAGAAAGCTTATTATTATATATCTTTCGAGACTGTTATTTTCTGTGTGCTAGTTTTTTGCTCGTCTAGAGTGCTTGCTTGTGCAGTTGATCCAAACTCTTTAAGTCACAGTTTTATAAAGTGAAAGACAGACAGAAATACGGCCGGTATTTCTGTAATTTTTTGGTAAGCAAACTGGTGGCAGACAGAACAGACAAAAATAGTATGACATAATCAGAACGTCATAGCGTAATCAGCCTGTAAAGTTCAAACTGCTGGGAAACAGGCCTCCCCTCTGTGAAAAGGAATGGGCCGTAATTCACCATGCCGGCCCAGTAGTGACAAACAACTTATGCCGTATATCTCCGAAGTACAGGTTCATTTAAAACACGACCCCGTTTTACCTCACAACACACCTTTAACCCTTCTCTTACCTAACAATCAGACGACTCCACCATTAGGTACGTACTACTTTAACTGGCAGTTGTTTAGCCAGCGCCATCTTTAATTAGGGCGCGACGTGAGTGGCGTGCCAACCGCCAGGGGGCGCCTCTAAATCTGGCGTGATTGCGCGATAGTGTGCAGACAGCTTTATGTGGCTATTGCTGGTGATGTATTTTATAGTGATTGGAAGAGGAACAGATTTTCCTGTTTAGGTTTTGTTGGAATCGGAAACCGGAAGGAACCAGTTAGGCTATTGAGCTAAAGATCATCAAAGACTTAGTAACTTAACACGTGTTTTCTTGTAATAAACGGATGAAATCCTAAAATATTGGAATTCAGCTGCTTCCTACTGGAAGCCGATGCCAACATAGTTGGGAGAAGGCGGCGTAAAGTTTGAGTACGAGATAATATCGAACCATTTTAGAAGGTAGTTTCGTAAAGATCACCACAATCCCCACTCTCACTGCTAGCCGCCGTATGTGGGCGTACAGTGTGGGTGTGTATTATCAGACAGCATTATCAGTTGTTCCTTCAGTTTTATCTTTTAGTCGGCTTTCACGAATTCCACGCTAGAAAATTAATCAGAAACGCTAATACCTGCTGCAGTAAGATACATAAGATCAGCTTTGTTCGTGGACTGCTCACAAATCACAATATACATCACGTATCATAATCACGTAAGTCATGTATTAAGTTCCGTGCAGCGTGCGATTGGCAGCGCTCGAGATAGGATTATGAACGATATCGTGCGATAGTGGACGGTATTGAGCGCTATTGGAGGATTTCCAAGTGCCTGATGATGGAGATAGTGTTGTAGTTTGGTGCTTTAGGGCGTTTAATTAGTAGGTAATTACTTGTAGGCAAACATAATGAGGTGGCGGAAATTACTCAGATAACTGTCACAGTAATGCTACTATAACACTGTGAGCTAAACAATCACTTGATTGTTGGAACGAACTTCCTTATTTTTTGTAATTTTGTAGTACACTAGGTACTTCCCTAGGTAAGTACTAAAAAATTACAAAAAAAAATGGTGATCCAAATAAAGAGATACCGTTTTGACCACTATTTTGGTTTGTTTGCTTGCAATATTCTTCACTTTTCTCCGTTAAATATTTAGTAACTATTCAGACTGATATATTTTGACGAAGATCGTAATATTCCACAATTTACATTAAAACCAAACAAACAGGAATAGTTTTGAGACAGATTGGAAGCTAAAGACAGTGTAAACAAACATTGTGGAACAACATAAACGATGTATGGTCAGCAGCAAATACATATAGAAGTACTAGCAGCACCGTGCGGTTTCACCCGCATACGCCATCCCTTGGGAATATAAAAAGTAACTTAGGTCAATCCAGGTTATAAAATATTAATAATTACATCCAAATCTCTTCAGCCGTTTTTACGTGATTGAGTAATAAATAAACAAACGTAATAATAGTAGTATTCCAGGAAATAGGATATAGCCAGACACGGTTGATATCACGCCTGTATTCAGCCTGTAGTATTTGTGATTGGGTAAAGATGTGTATGTACCTACTAACTCACCTACTTTTCACAATATAGCAAGGGGCTTCAATTCGTTATGTATTACTAAGTACTATCTACTTACACCTTCGATTAACCCAAGCTTAAAAACATAGTCCTGTCCCACCCCTACCCCCCGCAGCAGCATCAAGCCCCACTATCTGTGGTTACTTACAGCGCCTGTTTATACAGAAGTCATAGCATTTGCTTCCTAATTAGATCACGTACCACTAGATTGGACGCCGCCATTCTACTCAATGTCATGACAGGAGTTATATAAGTATTATTTGCGCTTCTAGTTTTTAGGGTGAATAGAAGGAATGTTTGTTTTGTTTGATTTGTGGTGGATAGTGCGAATACATACGTAGCGTCAAGAGCCAAGGAGCCCAAAGTATGGATTCACACCCAGTTGGCATTAAGCTGAGTTCCAAATGATGTGTCACTACTCACTTCCTTATTCAATATCAGGATTTTTAGGAAGATTACAAATGAGTTATTTTACTAAAACTGTGTTACCAAGTAATTTAGGTAGCTAACGTTATCAAGCCATCGGAAATTCTTAAAAGCTTTCAATTCATCCCGACATTACGTGCGCCTTCTTATTTAATTTTTCCGCGTTTACAGCCTCATGTAGCTACTCAAAATTCAATAGGGAATCCATCAAAATAACTTCCTAAAGCCTCCCTGTATAGGAAATTACAAACGACGGAACATTACCAGCGTAAATAAAGCACACATGCGTTTTACGGACGCGGAAATTTTAATTTGATCTTATTACTACACCCTTGCCCATCTCATTTGCAAACCTACCATGCAACCTAACCAAACACCTCACACGATTTTAAACCTTATCAACTGATAAATAAAACTTGTACATCCCGAACTGTTAACATTGTGAACCCAGCAAGATGATTGTGCTTTTAAATGAAAACCATCCAGATTATTGTAAAAACGGTGTTCTTAATTTGGAGTTGCCGCTCGGCAAGCGGTTGTCATCCTAAAGAGGGTCTATTTGCTTATTATGAAGGACATTTGCATCAAACAGATTATCAGAATTGTCCTTGATTTTAGGATCATGAACTTTAATCGTTATCATAGTTAACGACTATGAGATCTAATTACTACTATCTGTACAATAATATACATATTTATGGATAACTTACTCACAGCAAATTCAAACCCGCTCTCCAAGCATACCTTCTGAATAAAACCTACAACGAAACTGAAAAGAAAGTACTTATTGTGACTTTTATGAAAGTAGCCCAATTTCCTATTATTCAAATGCACACACACCTTTATTCCGATACACACTCTTATACCACACCAACAATCCTCATTCTAATTACTTTATTTAATTTTAAGATTTTAATTGTGTTTTGTTTTATAGGGTATTTATAGTACCTATGTACAATACATATGTGTCAAAGTATTAAAACATGATTATTGTGATACTCCAATTAGAAGTCAAAACTGTCTCTCCTCAATATAATGTACTCAGTGATCTAGCTAGGAGAGCAGCGATTCATCCAAGATTCATCTAACAATCCTTTGTTGTATACAGCATGATTAAAAAAAAAAAAAAAAAATGTGTTTAGAATGTTAATGTTGTCAGTAAAGCAAGCGGCGCACGTAGATAAAGTTAGCTCATTAAAATCTGCACATTGAGTCGTGATAATTAAAGAGGGATATACAATTATCGTGTCAAACGAGAAATAGACAGGGAGTGTGGTTCTCAGGCACTGGACAAGGTTCTGAAGTCTTGTTTGCACATGGTAAGGTGATCGGAACGCAACATGGACATAAAGAAATTAGGCAAGCCAATACCGTAATACGATAATTGGTTGGCCACTTATAACAACCATAAACATCGGAAAAAAACAGGAGACAAGATGAATGAGCACAAATTACATCTTAAATTTACAAATCTAATTTGTTCACCACTGTTAGCATAGTCCCTGTTGTCCTTCCCTACCATAGTAACTACACAATCTTTAAATATTCCATCGACGATCTGAGTGGCTTCATTAAAATCCCCCAGTCCGTCCAGTTAAAGTTGCCTCATTACGGAAAATAACCAATCTATCAAGTATTACATAATTTCCTTTTCACTTCCCGAGTTTACTTTATAAAAAAGCATCGTTAAAAGTTTAACAATCCTTCTTTCGTTTAAAATGGCGAAGTCTTATTCTGATTAACGATGTCTCGAATGGCGGACTACGAGCTACTCGCGTTACGCGGCGTCAACCTGGGTAGGGTGGCCAGGGAATCGGCAGATGTCGGGATTCAGCAAACTCATTCATTATTTTTTACTGTAGTTTTTTCAGAAACGGTAGTTTCGCAGTAAATAAAAAACAAGCAACAAAAAGCATTGTCTATGTTATTGTATCTTTAAATTTCATAATAATGATGAATGTTACAATGATATTTATTTCTGTAAATTAGTTTTCACAATTTATTTTTTACCTGATAAGATCGGTGTTTCCTATCTGATTACTCTGAAAAGAATCATCGCGTTTAAAGTCCAAAGAATATCTTGGTTAGATCGTATTATGATGACAATCCATTCAAAGCATTATTAAACTAATAGCAGGCTCTTTTGCCGTCAAGGAGTCGGTCAGTTAGTTAGAAAGTTGACGTCAGTTGCCCATTCCAAAACATAGATCTGTAGAGAAGAAATTACAATTAAATCAATATATTACATTGTTGCTTCTATAAGTGAGATAAATCAAAAAATACATAAAAGCTCCGTCAAATATGAGATTATGTCTCATATTTGTAGGAGCAGTCATCTCTTAACTGCCAGAGATCCACAGATCTCTGGCAGTTAAGAGATGACCAGACTTTACTGATGGGGCCTGCTGGCGAGCATGACGCGTGTATCGCCACCATCCAGCTCAACCATTTTGTAGGAACCTGAATGATCCAAAATACACTTCACCATCAGCAAGACATTTCGGTGAGCATGACGTACTCTCACTGCCATGATCTTTTCATAGTAAACGGCCTCTAGATAGTCGCATTTGCAAATAGAAATGCTTCTAAATTAAACAAAAATATAGTGAGATGATTTTTAGAGAAAAGAATCACAAAACTTTGCAAATTGAAAATTAATTCGCTCCCTAAAATCCCGCACCTTCAACCGTCAAAGTGTTTACATACATTGCGTTAATCACAGCGCTGAGTTGACTGGGGCACTTCTGATATCATCAGACAGAATCAGAAGGGCTTGAGAAGCTTAATCTCCATCACGAACACCGAATTCCTTCAGCCAGTCGTAACTTTAAACTCAGAACCGATGGCGACCCTACTTAAATATGAAACTGGACTTACAAGAAACCAATTTGGTTGCGCGTAAATAACTGTAAGTCGTTGTGGAGTGAAATGAAAGCTTTTTGTGCCTACCTGAGCACTTCCTCGGATTTGTGTAGCCACTGTAAAAAACGACGGTGAAGTTTTCGAGGCGGTGCAGCTAGTTTAGTTGGTAAGAAATGTTTGAAAGAGCTACTTTTGAGTTTGTCGAGACGAACAAATGGTTTTCTACAAGAAAAAGCAATTTTCTCAAAATAGATGGATTTTCAAAAAAAATGCATAGTGCAAAAACTAAAAAAGTCGGTAAAACTTTTCCGTATGTGGAAAACGCAATAGCTACGTGAAAACTATGTGAAAAAATTCAACCAGTTAACTTCCAACAATCGAACTTTTTGGGAATTTTCGCCTACACTACACTACAGAGGTGCAATTCGCTTGAAATAGCGTTTAAAGCCTTATGTTACGGTACTAAGACAAAGAGAATGTGAATCACTGAGCGCTTATAACTAAAACTAAACGTGTGAAGCTAAAACACGTGATGTCGGCACGTATAAGGTGCAACTTTAACTTGCAGACGCGTTAAAATGAGTTAAATCCTAAATATCCAGAGCACACCTATAAGGACATAATGTAATCGATGTTTCTGTATAGGTACCTGTTACCTAATACACAAAGACTTTTAAATATCTACCTACTTCAAATAAAATCGTAGCGAAATCAAAACTTAACTATGATTTTTTTTTTGAGTAGTTGCACTAGGTGAGGGGCTTGTGGCTAAGTAATAAAAGCCGCACGGATCGATACATCAGGTTAAGCTACGCTAACCGAGGTTGGTCCGTCGATGGGTGACCATCTTAATATATCGAAACTCCTCTGTGCCTAGGAAAGCACGTGAAGCCGTTGGTCCCGGCTGTCATTCGTGGATCTTTGCCAGTCGTTATGGGTAGTCAAAAGCCCGAAAGTCTGACGGCCAGTCTTATTAAAGGGTATCGTATTAATCGTGTAAGGGTATCGCAATATCGTATTATCCAGTTACTGACCGGGTTGTGGAGGTCAGATAGGCACTCGCTTCATGTAAAATACTGGTTTTATCTGCATCCAGTTAGACTGGAAGCTGACCCTAACATACTTGAGAAAAGGCCAGGCAGATAGATAGTAGTTGCACGAGGTCTGGGACCGATTCTAATGTCGATGTCGATAGAATAGTATACTGTGATATCTTTCGATATCCACGCGCTCGAAATCGCAGCCAGAAACTTATCTCCAGCTACTAGGTTCTTACTAAGTCTCTTTAGTATTATTACAGCTTGCTATTGCATGGTTATAACGGCTGTCCACTGTTTATTGACGTTAATGAAAAGTACTATAACCACCATCTTCTGACCATGGCTTCGTCCGCGTGAAATGTCCTGTTCCCCGACCCACACCGTCGCACCGCATTGCTTGCCCGCGCTATAACTTCGTTTTCACTTAGCGTTCTTTCTGTTTTTGTGTCTTTTTGTTCGGCTGCAAAGGGACCTTAGACGATTTTAGCGTTCCTCAAGAATTAGACTATCAAATTCAAATAGATTGTTTTCAAATCCAACTGGTAGTTCTAGAGATTAAGGCGTTCAAACAACCAAACACTTAGTTTTATTATTAGTATAGTTTAGTTTATTTATTACTAGCTGACCCGACAGACGTTGTCCTGTCTTAACTGTGATACCTACCCTACCTACCTACCTACCTGCCCACCTACCCTACCTACCTAGCTACCTACCCTACCCTACCTACCCTACCTACCCTACCCACCCTACCTACCCTACCTACCTACCCTACCTACCTACCCTACCTACCTACCCTACCTACCTACCCTACCTACCCTACCTACCCTACCTACCCTACCTACCTACCCTACCTACCTACCCTACCTACCTACCCTACCTACCTACCCTACCTACCCACCCTACCTACCCTACCTACCTACCTACCTACCTACCCTACCTACCTACCTACCCTACCTACCTACCTACCCTACCTACCTACCCTACCTACCTACTCTACCTACCTACCTAACCTACCTAAAAAAAAAAAAAAAAAAAAAATTATAAATGTATTCTGCTATTCAGGGCGGAGACAAATCCAACGAAACAAAAACCATGAAAATTGGTCCAGCAGATCTCGAGTTATAACGAAGGGAACAAACCCGTCTTTCTTTTATATATATACACACATCAAAAGTGTCTAGGGATCAACATATATTTTTGCAATAACTTTTCTCTTGATTGATATTAATTTAAATTTTCTTTAAGGATTCATCAAATAAAGTGTTTTCGTTTGTCACAGTAACGATAAACCAAGTCACCTTTGCATTAATAAAGAAATTTGCCATTTTCCTAATAAAGGGATTTTTGACATTTGAACCACTAACATTAAAGTTCGAAAAAAAGACTGAAATAACAGTTTTCTTTAAAATTTTATTGGGTAACTTAAACAATTAATAATCCGTGTTTCTACCGCGAACACTAACAACACAAGAACATCGGTTTGGCATACTCAAAATGAGTTCATCCAAATCACGCTGTGGAATGGCCGCCCATGTTCGTTGCAACAACAAAAAAAGGTCTTCTTGCAACTGGATACCCTCCATATTCGGCAGAGCTCTTCTCTGTAGCATATCCCATGCATGCTCAATCGGGTTCAAGTCTGGCGACTGAGCAGGCCAGGGCAGGACATTGATGTTAGCTGCGGCGAGAGTCTGTCTTACAACTCTTGCGGTGTGCGGTCGTGCATTATCATGCATTAACTGAAATAAGGGACCGATTTGCACTTGTAGAGGAACGATGACGTCAGATACAATCGTCTCAGCATAAATTTGAGCGTTGAGGTTGCCTCTGATCCAAATCAACTCAGTTCTTCCGCCGATCCAAATACCCGCCCATACCATGATGGTTCCACCACTATAAGGATGGACTTCCTGGCAGGATTTTAATCGCTGTTGGCGTCCAGGGGTTCTCCAGTGTCGTATACGTCTTGTATCCGGTCTCATACCAAAACGAGACTCATCAGAAAAGCACACGAAACGCCATTGTTCTTCTGCCCAATTTCTGTGTTCAAGAGCCCATTGATATCGAATCCTACGATTGTGCATTGCTATAGGTGGTACCCGTAGCGGTCTTCGGGAATGAAGGTTCACTTCATGCAAGCGGTTTCTGACTGTTTGGTCGCTAATTAAGTTCCCTGAAGAGTGATGAAGCCTCACGGCTAACATCATGGCGGTTATTGTTGGAGCTCTTCGAGTTAAGATTTGTCCTGCCCTGGCCTGCTCAGTCGCCAGACTTGAACCCGATTGAGCATGCATGGGATATGCTACAGAGAAGAGCTCTGCCGAATATGGAGGGTATCCAGTTGCAAGAAGACCTTTTTTTGTTGTTGCAACGAACATGGGCGGCCATTCCACAGCGTGATTTGGATGAACTCATTTTGAGTATGCCAAACCGATGTTCTTGTGTTGTTAGTGTTCGCGGTAGAAACACGGATTATTAATTGTTTAAGTTACCCAATAAAATTTTAAAGAAAACTGTTATTTCAGTCTTTTTTTCGAACTTCAATGTTAGTGGTTCAAATGTCAAAAATCCCTTTATTAGGAAAATGGCAAATTTCTTTATTAATGCAAAGGTGACTTGGTTTATCGTTACTGTGACAAACGAAAACACTTTATTTGATGAATCCTTAAAGAAAATTTAAATTAATATCAATCAAGAGAAAAGTTATTGCAAAAATATATGTTGATCCCTAGACACTTTTGATGTGTGTAGATATAGATGTTCAGATTACTCGACCAAATGTAGGGAACAATTGATTTCTCTTCACAATTTCATGTATGATTGCATAAAGAAAAAGTTTTGTGTAATTATGAATTCAATTACCCTTTTCCAGATTCTGCATATATTTCTATTACAGCTTGTACCTATAGCTTTTACCTATGTTCATACATGAATAAGCCGTGCATACACCGGCGCAGAGGTGCAAAGCCAATCGTTGCCTGGAGCCGACGGGCCGACTAATTCAACGCCTTTACTATTCATTGGCTTTTCTTTTGCGTCCGTCTGATGCTGCCTTTGCTTAGTCAGCTATTTGACTGGGCTACACGGCTTTATTGCAACGTTCAACTGAGGGTTAGTGAATACAAGGTTGTTAATGTCGACAATGAAGTTGAAAGCTTATGCTCATATTAATGAAGAGAAAACAATATAATATCTTAAATAAGAGTGTTTATTAAAGTTAATAGTCAGTAGTGGAAGGCTTCAAAAGTGATCAATGAAATGAAAGTCTGGTGATGTATTATGTCCATAATGTTGTTTCATGCTATCAAGGAAAACACGTCCAGAGAAAGCCCTTAATTTGTAATAACCATAGCGTATTATCAGACATAAAAGCGAAAGATTCTAAGGGTTCAATTACCCAATTTAAGTTCAAAGCTGGCGACAAGGTCTTAGGACCTAAGACTTAGCCGTATGGTATATTTATGTTAAACCACAATATGAGCCGACTATGAAACTTTATCTCCATATTATGCCGAAGCATTTTAGCATTGTGAAGAAAAAGAAAAAACTTCAACATTCATCTAGATTTAGGACGAAAATACTTTAGCCTTAAAAGCTTATCTTAGTATTGTGCTTAAGCCTTATTAAAAAACGTTGGAGACGTTCTAGAGTCATCAGTGAGTAGGTAACAAAAGATTGATCGATTCAAAAGTGTTGACTAAGTGACTTTGAGAACGTTATTGACGAGTTTATTTATCTTTCTTAGTAAAATTATAATACTTATCCCCCTAGGGTACTCCGTCCTCTGATATAGAGAATTGTACTCTATTTCGCGTAGGAGTACTTTATAAATTTAAAAAAGCAATATGGTTTTTTTGTATTAATTTGAATTGAAAAATGCCTGGATCTTCAAAATTCTAACCTGTCACAGGCGAGGTGTTAAATTTTTGGAGCTCACTTCGCTCACGTTTGCATCCAACATTTTATTTATTCCCTAACTTTTTTATTTCTGTATGAGCGGACTAGTTAACTTATTCGAAGTAAGTTCCAAAAAATTCCGAACTCGGTTCGCTTCACAGCGGCCCCATTATCCTCACGTCCCTGTTCGTGGTCATGATTGCATAGTAGGACGGAGGAACAGAGTTTTGTTAAAATTGATAATAGTTAATTGATTAATAACTAATCCAACTAAAAGGATAGGGAAATTATTAAAATTAAATATATCCTTGTTCTGCAAAATGACGAAAATGATTTTTTTTTTAATCTGCAACCTTTATTTACTCTATCCTCGTGTCATTGACTTCCCAATTCTATGAAGAGAGCGTAAATTCTGAATATAATAAATGTTAACGATCTAAAGAGAACTTCTTCAGATAATTTTTCAGCTGGAGCCAAAGTAACTTGCCTTGTTTGACTTGGCTCGAGTTTCGTTTACGCGACCGTCGAGTCGGCAACTGTACAGATACCGGTGCGATATTTCAACGGATACTCTATGAAATGATTGATACTCTGACTATTGCAGACTACCCTGCCTTTTGCTTTTAGTTTTTAAAATATGTAAAACTACGGTATTGTTGAGAAGAATAGAATTGGTGATGCACGCATATAACATTTGCTTTAACTTCGAGTGAGATATCATTTATTAATAGGACCTTATTCCACCAACCCAACCAACCAGTTAAACCAATTATTTCTCAACAAAGGAGTTGGTCCGCCAAAAAAATGTTTAAATGCGTTGTAGGTTAGGCTCTAAGGGTAAGAACGGGCATACTATTTTAAATCAAAATATGGATAGTAAACCAAAGAAGATATTCTCCGTCTAAGACACCTAAAAAAAAAGTCATGCCCTGTAATTAACGAGCGAATTATTCCACCGGAGATTTAATGAGAACGAGTGCACACGAGCGGTCTCCGGGCTCCGAGGTCCGTCTAGCGCCTGAATAAAACATGCCTAGATAACTGCTGACCCTGACTGTGCAGACCTACTTAGTGGTAATGTGTGCGTGATTGTACAAAACAGAAGTTGTTGTCACATGGTCGATTTCAAAACCCATTTCTTTTTAGTCATTTGTTTTATTCAATTCAGAAAATAACTAAAACAGTGACAAAAAGAATAATTTCAGAAAATAAAAAGCTCATGTCTCTATTATTCTAGAGGTCCCAAGCTCTAATACTGCCGGATTAGTGGGACTGTCCAAAGGGGTAACCACTGTGCCGGAACACATAGGGCTAAGGAAGAAACATGGATGGGTTTTAGTCAAAAAGTCTCTAACACTCCCTTCCGCTGCAACCACAGCGTTAGTCATCTGAGAATTTCCCATCCTTCAAAAACAAATCTAGACATGTCAAGCCAAGCATAACAACGGTCCTACTCTGCCCACCCCCATCACCGTGACCTGTACTATGACATGTACTGACAATGCAACGCACGCTTCACTGAAAAACTTTTTAAATCCTATCACTATTCACTAACCTTTGAAGCCATCCGTTCTGAGCGCAAATTGATATATTGCTATACTTATTAATTTTTATGTTTATTTATCCATTGAGCACACGCTATCAGAGGCGCACTCAATGCCAGGTATTTCATCGCAGTTGGCTTTTGGGCGAAGCCACAAACAATGGTCGGTGCGATTACGAGTGTTGTGGAATAAATACCTATAATAATATATAAGTAGATTTATTGCATGCCTATTCATCATCACATAATCAAATGAGCCTCTCCAGGGAAGCCTGTCGCCGATGTAACGCGGCGGCGACCGCAGCCAAGTGCTGATTAATAATACATTTGTTTGTAAATTAATCATTGCCACCTCACACGTTGAACCCACGGTGCGGCTAATGATAGCTGGGCTTATACTGCTTAGGAAGGGTGAAGACGTTTTTAATTTAGGGTTTAATTTGGTTTCTGTTGGATGAAATAAGGTTCGTCTTATATATCCAAATCGCTTTTCGAGTCTGTCTGTTTGACCACGTTGTTGTTCTAAACTGTGCAACGAATTTTGATCTGGTTTTCAACATCATTTCGAGACTTCATTCCAGAAGGTGTGTACCTACACATTAATAAAGAAAAACTAAAAGAAAACTGAAAACGGGGGCCGGTCGCTAGTGTTATTATAATTTCCTCTAATATTACTAATAGTTAGCTACCGCGAAGTGAATAGCAGGTATACGATTAAGCCGTTTAATTATACCTACATACTTTAATAGTAATAGAATGCTTTGTAATTAGCAATGCGCTGCCAAGCGTGGAGAATTGATTAGTGCAAATCGACCCAAATGGCCTGCAAAGTGGTTCAGTCTTAATTTACCTAATTTGTTATCTAGATAAGATCACAGATAGTCCAGTAGCCAGAAGAATATGCCCTTCGATAATTCTAAAGTTTTTTTATTTTCGCTGAGTGGATAACTTTAGTGAACAGTTTAAAGTTGTGCAATACATATAAAGTAGGTATTTCTCATTATTTCGTGATATAACAATATTAGAAAATTTATATTAGGTAGTACCATCTAATATAATAGTCAAAATGCTAACAGATAGGTGGAACAATGGAAATCTGAAAACGTCCCGTAACTCATTCAATAAAAAAAAATAGTTTTTCAAATTATTTCTTAAATACTTAAAGGACTAGTTATACCTTACAACAAAAGTTCTAACAACTAAGTAATATGGCAACACAAATAATTGTATTTTTACTTTGCGACTAGCGAAATATTGAATTTAATTTTATAATTTTGCGCCTACATATTCGTAATAATAAACTCTGCTACCATACAAAAGTTTTAACAAATGAATATTATGGCTTTTGTTTAAATGTATATACGGCGTTTGCGATGGCTATACTGAGTAGCAACACTGAGCACGAAACGCCACACCGCTCTGACCGCTCTTATTTCATTTCTAACAGACTTCAAAAAACGGACGAGGTTCTCAATACGATTGTTTTTTTTTTTAAGAACAGTTTTGAAAAACACACAAACAAAGCAATCGCGAATTAAATGTGCATTATTTAATAATTATAAAGTACTCTTACTAATTAATGTGCTATCATTATCACATTGGCTGTTATTATTTAATTAAAATACAACAATGTAGACAATGAGTGCATGTCGGTTAGTTCCGATGTTATTTAAATTCAAATGAGGCGTGTTGAGGCGATCATGCGGATCACATGAAATAGTCTTTTATATAGCGTTCACGCAAAGCCGCGGGTTTTACTAGCTTATTAAAACAAATAAATATTTTACTGATCCAAACAATCGAAAATAAACGTTACAAAGTTCAGGTTAAGGCTCAATTACAAGTGCAGGTAGCGCCTTTGCTGAATAAAAAACACAGTTGAATGCAAATAGTTGGTAATTAAAATGGTAAGTTTTATAGTGGCTACGTCACGCTAACCCCTCAGTCAGTTTCAGGTACTTCATTTACACCGTACAGTTTTAATGGTAAATAATCCTGAAAAACTGTTTAACTGTGCGGTACTTCCTGCAGTTAAACTTCATTTGTTGGATTAAACTCGCTGTAGTTATTAAAGCTGGTAATAGGACTACAATAATAAGCGAACGCGATTCTGATTTATACTTTTCTTGTAGCACTATACTAAACGAGTTAAAGTAAAGTTCCTGGTGAATGGGTTCAGCCAGGTCAATCTTATGATTATATAGCCTTGACTATTGACACACAATTTATTATTATTACATTTCGTGTGGCCCGGGAGCCAACGCCCATCTAGCTAAACCGAAAAAGCATAATGGTTAGTTCTGGGTATTCAGTTTAAGGTAGGTGCATGAGACTATAAAACGTGGTGTCGTGGACACGGTGCCAATGGAATGACACACACGACCTCAGAGTGGACGAGATCAAAAAAGTACCAACTGTCGTAAATAACTTAAGAATCCCGTAAAACACCTATGTGCTTGTCTATTCAGCCACATAAACATAACAGGTGAAATGTGGGTGTAGCTACACCTATTGAAATCTATCCCTAACCAAATGAAACTGATTTGTCATATGCAACTGGTAGTTCCAAAGATTAATGCAATCAAACTCTACAGCTCTATTATATTAGTAAGTAATAAACTAAACGCCAATATGATGTAGTGCACTGTGACCGGCAACTACATAATTCTGTGGTTATTCTACAGAAAGACGCTTGGTCAATAACCATTTCATGGCAAATATTCCGTGAAGTGCAATACAGTGTGCATTGACTAGCAGAATAAGTTATACGCTGTTGCGGTTTAGAAATATAATTACAGAATAGAAAAATCGGCAACCTGGTGGCGAAATAAAAACCATTTTATCGATCCATGTAGAGTCATGGACTTTAATTGCTGAGCCACTTACAAACTTTTAAAATTGCAGTTTTATAGATTCACGAGATTACACGAATTTAGACGATACAGCACGAACTGAAACCGCATACCCGTTAACAAGATGATAAACTACTAATAATCCGAAATGGTCTTATCCACAGAGGTTTATAGTTGTAAAGATAAGTATACGATTATTTATAAGGAGGTCACTAGCAAAATCAATCTATTTTACTCGTGACCTCTTTTGCATTAGAACTCATTAGATAATCGTAATTTCTGAAAACCTATCCGAAGACCGTGACAGTTTAAGTATCGATGTCTAGGAACAATCATAATATTCCACACACACACAAAAACAACAATATCAATATTTTTTTTTTTTTTTTCATATTATTTTATATTTTTTTATTATACGGTGAAATAATATTACGATTGTAACAATTACAAATTCAATGATGTAATTCGAAATTTAAAACATTATGAATAAAATATGGCATAAAACTTTATACTAGGGGAGTTGCTTTGCATGTTTCTATAAAGAAATACATATTAATAATAATAGATTCAAAGAGTTTTTCTTTACATGACTACGTCTCCATAATAGTCATTTAGCGAGCACTCCCGCAGTGCTCGCAGGCAAGGTCTTTCTACACCACACAGTACCTAGAACATTGATATTCTTCTTGATGTCGAGAGGGAGCCGTTACCAGCATTATTGGAAAAGACTAGTCTAGTGGAACATATTACGTGTCGTACCTACTCTCCCCGAGCGTCATACTACAAATATGTTTAAAATAGCTAGTAGACATGCGAGCCATGCTAGTAGGCGTGTAGCCTGCTGACTTCGCTAGAACTTCTCCTAAAAACTTTCGACCTTTTAAAACTAGTGTAATGTAGAGCCCTGGAGTAAAACCTTATGTTGAACTTGTCGGGAGTAAAACCTTATGTTGAACATGGCTGGTAATAATCGGACGGCATTCGAACCTTTAAAATAATTTAAATTAGTTAAGCCTTTTTGTACATTTTGGAGTTGGCCACAAGCGGCGGGGCTAGACAGATGTATTCGTTATAATCAAGTGAAAATATATTAGGTGTTAGTCTCCCGAGAATTTCCATTTAGACTTTTAGAGCATAGAAGACCCAGTTTACACATTACACGCTCTACCACTGAGCCCCCTCAGTAGAAGGTCTTCAACCTTCTACAGTAACGTTATCTGCATCAGGACATCAATGTCACAGCGGAAATCTATTAGTCAAGCACGCTACATTTTATCGCTCACACCACGCCACATTGTCAGCAAACACATCGATCTTGGCAGCATGGCGACTGTCGCAGAGCTCGGCATCGCACCCATTACCCGCGCCGGACGCGACAGATAAATTGTAATAGATAAGCTATTCATATCACTGTCACACGGACATACGTATCCATCAACATACCCCGTCCTACCATTTCGTTTTTCATAAGCCATATTTTAGATAAAAGGTTTGGATGCTCCATAAATATGGATGGATGTGATCTAAAATCAACGGTTTCAAACGTGGAATTTGAATATGAAGTGGTCATTTATTACAAATTCCTCGTTTTCATTTCGTTTTGAATGCTGCACTTTATCATGCATGGGAAATTTTGTTAGTCAAATGTTGATGTTCAATTCAAAATTGTTCGTGATTATTGTTGAAAATACAAGACTGCGCCACGCCAAAAACTCAATAATGAAAAAATCTGCCAATTGCATGTCTGGCAACGCACAAGGTTCCGTAGTTAAAATGAATTAATCCACAGAACAAACTTAATATTGTAGTTTTGTGTTTATTGTGACATCCACAGGCAACCATGGTTAAGCAGTAGACAACCTCCTAAAAAAAAATCACTAGTGTCACGAGTTTATGAGATTACAGATAGAGTTACTAAAGTAATTAAACATCGCGCTATCACCAAAATTATAAAAAACGGGGTGAGTGTAATATTTTAATCTGACACTCCCTTCCGCTCCACCCAGAGCGGGAGCAGTCATTGGATGATTTCCCAGCCTTAAAAAAAAAGGGTTACCGCTACCCCGGAACATAAAGGGCTACGGAAGGAACATGGATGGGTTTTAGTCAGTAAGAGTCTGACACTCCCTTCCGCTCCACCCAGAGCGGGCGCAGTCATTGGATGATTTCCCAGCCTTAAAAAGAAAAAAAAAGGGGGCAAGACCCAAGGAGCGAGTGGAGCCTACACCACTTAATACCTGTATTTTTTTTTCCAAAATTTAAGGCTCAGTAGTTTCGGAGACAAGGGGGGGAGTGATGGAAGGACGGGGCCGGACCTTGCGGACTGCCAGTTTGGCTTCCGCAAGGGGCGCTCGACGGTGGACGCCATCATGCGCGTTAGAGCCCTCACGACGGGGGACGCGGTGTCCCAGGGTAGGGTCGTCGTGGCGGTGTCACTCGACATCGCCAACGCTTTCAACACCCTGCCCTGGAGTTGCATTGGGGAAGCACTCCGGTATCACCGGGTGCCGACCTACCTCCGTCGAATAGTCGGGGCGTACCTGACGGACAGAGCCGTCATCTACCCCGGTCGCGATGGGGAATGGAACCGGCGAGAGATGTCGTGCGGTGTCCCACAGGGATCGGTTCTGGGGCCGCACCTGTGGGACATCGGCTACGACTGGGTGCTGCGGGCCGACCTCCCTGACGGCGTCAGCGTAATTTGTTACGCTGACGACACGCTGGTCTTGGCGCAGGGAAGGTCGCATCAGGCGGCGGCCGACGCGATGACACGCGGTGTTGCGATAGTCGTTGAGAGGATCCGGCAGTTGGGTCTCGAGGTGGCATTGCACAAATCCGAGGCCATGTCCTTTCATGGGCCTCGGAATAGGCCACCATCGGGATCCCAACTTACGGTAGGAGGGGTTCACATCGGCGTCGAGACCACGATGAAATACCTGGGTCTGGTCCTCGACAGCCGATGGAATTTCGTGGAGCATTTCCGACGTTTGGCCCACAAGCTGGAACGGACTGGGGCCGCCTTAAAGCGGCTCTTGCCCAATTTGAGGGGGCCAAACGCCTCCTGCCGGAGGCTTTACGCGGGAGTCGTGCGGTCCATGGCCCTTTACGGGGCCCCGGTGTGGGCGCGTTCATTGCGGCGGCGAGCCGCCCACTACCTGAACGCGCCCCAAAAGGTGGTAGCCATTCGGCTAATCCGGGGGTACCGCACGATCTCGGGCGAGGCGGCGAGCCTCCTTGCCGGACTGCCGCCGTGGGATCTGGAGGCGATAGTCCTCGCGCGCCTGTACGAGTGGCGCGCGGAGGTACTAAGCCGGGGGGAAACTCCGTTTCCGCAGCAAATTGCGGCGGAGCGGACGGACCTCCGGCGCGATCTCATGGCGGCCTGGAATCAGCGACTGTCGCAACCCAGCGCAGGGCACGCCACGATAGTGGCGGTAAGGCCCCTCTTTGAGGAGTGGCTAGAGAGGCGTCACGGCGCCCTCACCTTCCGCCTGACGCAGGTCCTCACCGGACATGGATGTTTCGGGAGGTTCCTGCACATCATCAGGCGGGAGGAAACGCCCGGGTGTCACCACTGCGAGGATCGCCCAGAGGACACGGTAGAGCACACGGTGCAAACCTGCCCCGCTTGGGCGGAGCACCGCCGTGTCCTCGTAGAGGCGATCGGCGGCGGCGACCTCTCGCGCCCGGCCCTGGTGCAAGCCATGGTCCGGGGCGAGAGGGAGTGGGAGGCAGTCACCTCCTTCTGCGAAAAAGTTATGCTCGCGAAGGAGGTGGCGGGATGGGAGAGAGAAAGGTCCTCCCGTCCCAGCCGCCGCGGGAGACGCTCCGGGCGTCGGGAGCCACGTGACGACTCCCGGCCACCGTAGGCGCGGGCCTGCGGACGGTGAGTAATGGGTGACTCACCGTCCGATCAGCACCAGACCCGTGCCGGACGGCGCGTATATGTTCCACGCGCGCCTCAAAGAGATGTCAGCATATGAAGGGGCCCCTCAGGGCCAAGCCTGCCGGGTAAGCGGGATTGTCCGAAAGGGTTACCGCTACCCCGGAACATAAAGGGCTACGGAAGGAACATGGATGGGTTTTAGTCAGTAAGAGTCTGACACTCCCTTCCGCTCCACCCAGAGCGGGAGCAGTCATTGGATGATTTCCCAGCCTTAAAAAAAAAAAAAAAAAAAAAGGGGGCAGTGATCAATTTTCAAATCAAATCAAATCATAATTTATTTGTTAACATAGGAAAAAAAAAATACAGGTCTTATGTTTAGTCAAACAGAGCGCTATGCTATGCCATGAGGCGTACAAATATGTGGATGTGCAACGAAGATTACAAATTATTTAAAATTTCTAAAATCATGCAAAGTAATTGTATAGTGTGAAAATAGGGAATATAGTGAACATTTACATGATACTTAATGTCAAACCTAAATGAGGAATTATTAAAAGTCTAAAAATCTATATCATAATAATTAAAATGTCAAAGTTATTTAAAGTCAATATTAATATTTGTCTCAATTTATCTCAAAGCCCTCCTTACATAATAAGGTGTGCAAATATTTATATTATTATTTTAAAATTTAAAACAAATAATTATTTTTGCTTTACTCACAAGCCCTTTCATTAGATATATATCACACGGTACGCATTGCAAAAGTTTTATTTCATCTTCTTATTTCCCCGCCCAAAAGTAATCCCCTATATTTAGGTCTTTACCTATGAAATTGCCGTTCTGCAGTACTGGCCATTTCAAATCAAAATAATTTTTGCTTGGCTAAGAATTCTAATTTCAAATTAATTTTATTTTAAAAACATGGTTTTTTTTCCAAAAGTAGTCATCTGTCAATTGACTAGTGTTACATTTTCATCGCATTTCAATCTTTTTCGTCATCATGGATACGTTAAAAATTCGAGTAATTATGGAATATGAGTACCGTCGTGGCAGCAACGCGGCACAAGCGGCACGCAACATCAACGACGTTTACGGAGCTAACACTACAAACCAACGCACCACCTGTTATTGGTTTGCTCGCTTTCGTTCTGGAAATATCGACCTGAAAAATGAACCTCGCGGTCGTCCGAAGACTTTGGTCGACAATGACGAATTAAAGGCGATTGTGGAAGCTGATGATACACAATCTACGGCTGAATTAGCAGCAGCTTTCGACGTTAGCGTCAAAACAATATTGGTCCATTTGCGTCAAATTGGCAAGGTAAAAAAGCTTGACAAATGGGTGCCCCACGAACTCAATGATCGCCAGCGCGAAGTACGCGTCGAGACGTGCCTTGCACTGCTCAACCAACAGACACACAAATGAAGGAATTTTGAACCGCATTGTTACCTGCGATGAAAAATGGATTCTGTTTGATAACCGCAAGCGCCTAGCAAGTTGGTTGGATCCTGGTTCGGCACCTAAACAATGCCCTAAACGAAAAATTACCCCTAGAAAAGTGATGGTCACTGTTTGGTGGTCTAGCGCTGGTGTGATTCATCACAGCTTCTTACCAAACAGGGTGAGCATTACTGCAGATGTGTACTGTGAAGAACTGAACACAATGATGGAGAAGCTGGCACATCTCCAACCAGCATTGGTCAATCGCTCGTCTCCGCTGCTCCTGCACGACCACGCGCGACCTCATACTGCACAGCAGACGGTCTCCAAGTTGCAAGAACTGGGGTTGGAAGCTCTCCGTCATCCGCCCTACTCACCAGACCTTACGCCTACAGACTACTACTTTTTCCAGAATTTGGATAACTTCTTGGCGGGAAAAAAATTCAATACAGAACCCTAAAAATATCACAAAATCACCATAATCTACTTATTTTTATTTACTGCTTATTTTCAGTTATCTCAAATTCGGTCACTAGCCGACGTCACTAAGGGCTTGGGCTGAAAGGGCAAATCTTGCAAATTTATTGCGAACTGAAGCCTGTGGCTTAAGTGCGTGACCAAAGTGGGGTCGTCTTGGGTCCGGGGCCAAATTTCCGAGCCACTTCTGTGTCATATGCACAGCTTTCAAGTTTTCTATGCAACTAGAAAACGGTTCAATAACAGCTTATGTAGGTACGTGTCTTTCCGTTAGATTTTTAGCGTTGCTGTTTGTGTTTAGTATGTTTCGTTGTATCTCGTTCCTATTCTAATAAGGCGGTGAACATAATCATGGACTTTTTCGATTACAATAAAATGTTAATTTCATTAGTCAGTTTTCATGGAATTGTTTTTTTTTTCTAACTCACTTTCTTTTGGATATGCAACATTATTTTTAGTATATGCCAAACCTGAATAAAGTTTGTGCAGAATAAGGACTAAATCGATTCCAAAATTTTCCCAGAAATATCTAAAAGTGGTTACAAGTTCGACACCGAACATTATCAATTGAAAACGATGGTGAAGGCGCGGGCGGCGCAAACGCCGCTCCACGTAGAGGCCATGTTCTTGTACGGACAACCAGGTAACATAACAAGCTTATATCTTTGTTGTTATTCATAGTAGTTTTGAAATTTTATCCATAGATTCTTTACATACAAATACTAAACACGTGTTTCGGGCTTCGCATATACTAAAAGTAATGTTGTAGAAAGTATAATGATTTATTTAGACCTAAAATACATTCAACACAAAATATATAAAAAAGATGTGAAGAGTAAAAATAGATCATCGAATTTGCCTCATACCGAAATATTAGTATAATAATGTGTAATTTCACTCCAAAGTCTAATTATGTATTTAAAAAAAAAATATATTATAGACATTTAAAAATAATAAATTAGAATAACATAAGCAAATCTCTCATCTAAAAACTCAGTCAATTTAAACTATGATAAGCTTTACTACCAGATAGGTAAAGTTTTAGAAAATGAATAACTTTCTTTCTAACGCGATTACTAGCAACAGATCGAAGAATGAGATTCACATTCTTAAAAAGGGGGACGCACTAAGTTTGCGGAAAACGTTAGAGAATTTGAATTATGCGGGCTACCCTGGCACTTGGCCTTAACGAAAATATGACTTATTGTCCCCAACCTTCACTAAGATGAAAGTCTACACAGAGGTACCTAGCTGGAAGCTTCTCGCAGTCGGTCGCATCACGCCAAGCTATCAATATTCATGAGCGGCTCTGCTATCCATTAGGGGCTCCTTCGCGATTGACGAACATGCCATTATTAATATCATTCCAAAAGTCCACGTTTTTATTTGTGTACGATTTCGGAATTACAATGTGGCTGTATACAAATATTTGTTTATTAATCTTATTTCAAATCTTTCTACATATAAGACTGATGTTTCAATAAGTAACACTTAACTGTCAAAACTTATAGGTAATACCAAAAACCATTAGGTGCTGCATTTTGAGCAACTCAATGAACATATTAATATACTGTGTATTAACACAGCGGCGCCACCGTGCGCAACTATGTGGCAACTCTCGCTGTCAGACTCAATAAACAACTAATAACAAATTAATATGCAAAGTTGCAGCGCTCTTCAGCAAGCCGCGGCTTCTCAAACTTTATGCTACGGCCTCCGAAAGAGACCACTTAACATGCCTCGAAATCGAGGATTAAATTAATACAGCAGTGCTAGTGCATCACTCTACCACTCGGCACAGTTATAGTATGAAACGACTAAACACGCGCGATTATTAGATTAGGCGACAATCTTCTTAGCAGACTTCATCAAGACCACAGATCTTGCGCAGGTGAAATTTTTTTTCATAAGTTATTACAATTATAATAAAATTACCATAAAGTTCAGCTTTTATCTGACCTGTGGTTCAGTCCACACACATTTATTCCTGAACATTAAAGTCAGTTGACCATCCACGGGTAAACAATTCAAACTTTCCGAA
This sequence comes from Hyppa rectilinea, assembly GCA_951799385.1. Lineage (NCBI taxonomy): Eukaryota > Metazoa > Arthropoda > Insecta > Lepidoptera > Noctuidae > Hyppa > Hyppa rectilinea. The sequence goes on from OX637306.1 coordinate 653,861, forward strand.
CCCGTGGCACGTGCTTCAGCCAGGAGTCGAACCCGGCAAGTTGTGTAGAAATTAATTGAGAATGGCCGTCGTGCGGTGTCCTGGCCAACAGCCCAGCTTAGTTCGCACGACACACGCCACCCCTCTCACAACCCCCAATTCCCCCCCCTCCTCCGCGTGTCGCCAATTAAATCTATAGACACTAATTTACAGACATAGTTGGATAGTTGAAAACCGCTGTTTATTCAATAGATACGCTTTGAACTAGACAAGTTCTAACGCCTGGTGTTACCGACTTTCGACAGTTGCTGAAAGCAGTTTTCGAATTTAATTTCGAGGGTATTTTGTTCTACTTACCTAATTACGGCTGGAGCCCAGTGAAGCATAAAGCCGAAATTTCGTGAAAAGGTCATGCAGTCAATAGCCAAAGTTAGTTAATGTCGACCGAAAGGTCAGATATTATACTTTATGTGGAACTAGGTATTTGGTATTATTTATTGATACGCTTCATTTTCAATTTTTTTGGTTTTTGTTTTAGGAACAACAAAAATGTGAATACCTACTCGTTTCCAAAAACTCATAAACAGTATTTCGATACAAACGTGTTGTCAGAAAAATCTATCTCAAGAGGGAATTCCAGTAGAATAGTTCGACATAAAAATATTCAATATTTAAACTGCCAACACGATAGAGAACACGTCAGCATAACTGCAGGCTCAAGTATTTCCGCAAAATATTTCGTCGACCGCCCCAATTTACAATGGCAGAGCTGTCCCGAAGCAAAACATCAAATCAGTTCCCGGAAAATGTCCCTAAACGCTTACAGATGAATACGATTAACGAGACACTGTCTGTAAGACGTCTTGACCCAATTGAGACCCCGGGATCCCGGCGAAGTCCCGAGGCAGTCCCGGGGGAGTGCGGGACTGGGAAGTTGCTCAGCCGGCGATTACATTGTCAGTATCGTGGATACATATCGGCAAATTGGTGATGTGCATAGAGTATTCGGTTCTGTGTTTGTCTTTTTCTCTTCTTTATTAAGTATCTACATAGATATAAGGACAATTTGTCAGTTTAAAAGATAACGCAAACTGCATTTTCACTTGTTAGAAAATTGATACGGCTTATTGGTTTTACCAGAAAAATGAAAAGTCACAAAAAAGTTTTATTATAAAACGAAATTTTCGTCGGAATCCATTTGAAACCATCCACGTACAGTGTTATTAATCTCCTATAAAAACGAAAACCCATAAAAAGTCCAAAAATTATTTAGGAAACTTCATACCTCGGCTCTAGTTACCATTAGGCCAAAGTTTAGGAGTCGCGCAGTTCAAGAGGCCATATAATTTAGGAAAAAGTAAATTAATATAATTTTATGAAAACGAGATATTGGTTTGGAAAGCGATCGCTTCATTTTGAGGGTACTTGTTATAACGCACGAGTAGCCACGAAGATATTACACATCTCTGAACGTACCAAATATGATTAAATGTTTTTCCAATTTGGTTTTGTGGAAGAAAAATAATAATTTTTATTTGATTTGTCCTCGTTTTATTGATATTTTGTTTTTTGTTTGTGACCCAATTTGAGGATCGAATTGACAAATAATTTTTAGAAATCAATAAGGTGGTTGGTCTGACGCGAATCGATTGCTATTGTCGTAATTATTGCTATTGTCGTAATTATTATTAGCTCTGGAAATGGTAGTTATACGATAAACCAAGAAACGAAACAGGTCATCCAAATGGACGATGAGCAATTTTTCGTCGAGGAAATAATACAACTTTTTACGGCGTTGTTTACTTATCTACACCTTCCCTTGCCCAATATTCTAAACACACAAATATACGTTTAAAACGAGGGTCAACACGCCTAACAATTCTATCTCTAGTCAATATAAATCCCAGAGACTACAAACTTTCCGGTTCATCGGAGTGCGCAACAAACAGTCGCTCGTCTGCACAGCCGGCGATTGTTTGCTCAAGAATACGTCGCGGGAAATTGTCGCACGACTGTTTGGAAGGAAAATTATGCAGGATATAACTGACTGGGTTGTCGACACGTGGTAATTGGATGTTGTGTCCGAGATTCAATTGCATATTATTTTAGGTAAATAAAATTGTCAGGGATGTTAAGTAAATAATTGTTTGTATAATTATGTAGAATGTATTTTTTTCATTTTGCAAGTTGCGTGTACAAGTCTCATGTAATAGGGGCCGATCGTATGACTATCAGCCTAGCACAAATCCAGACTCCAGGTTCCTACACCATGCACAAAACTTTACAAGACTACAATTCTAAAAAATTGTTAAATTGTAGAAAAAAATGCGTAACATAGAAATAACAAATATGTATATCTTTTTTTTTTTTTTTTAAGGCTGGGAAATCATCCAATGACTGCTCCCGCTCTGGGTGGAGCGGAAGGGAGTGTCAGACTCTTACTGACTAAAACCCATCCATGTTCCTTCCGTAGTCCTTTATGTTCCGGGGTAGCGGTAACCCTTTCGGACAATCCCGCTTACCCGGCAGGCTTGGCCCTGAGGGGCCCCTTCATATGCTGACATCTCTTTGAGGCGCGCGTGGAACATATACGCGCCGTACGGCACGGGTCTGGTGCTGATCGGACGGTGAGTCACCCATTACTCACCGTCCGCAGGCCCGCGCCTACGGTGGCCGGGAGTCGTCACGTGGCTCCCGACGCCCGGGGCGTCTCCTGCGGCGGCTGGGACGGGAGGACCTTCCTCTCTCCCATCCCGCCACCTCCTTCGCGAGCATAACTTTTTCGCAGAAGGAGGTGACTGCCTCCCACTCCCTCTCGCCCCGGACCATGGCTTGCACCAGGGCCGGGCGCGAGAGGTCGCCGCCGCCGATCGCCTCTACGAGGACACGGCGGTGCTCCGCCCATGCGGGGCAGGTTTGCACCGTGTGCTCTACCGTGTCCTCTGGGCGATCCTCGCAGTGGTGACACCCGGGCGTTTCCTCCCGCCTGATGATGTGCAGGAACCTCCCGAAACATCCATGTCCAGTGAGGACCTGCGTCAGGCGGTAGGTGAGGGCGCCGTGATGCCTCTCTAGCCACTCCTCAAAGAGGGGCCTTACCGCCACTATCGCGACGTGCCCTAAATATGTATATCTTACAATTACAATTCTTTCGCATTTTTAAAAGCGTTACACGAAGCTTGAGCTACATAATTGTACAATTTGTAGCAATAAAAGGTTGCTATTCGAACAATTTGTGTAATTTACAAGTTTTCGGTTGTAATTTCACAACAATCACAATTCTGTGGCTTAGAGTTTGGTGTTGCAGACCCTTGTAAGATCTACAAATTTGTACATTGTAGCTGTGAAGTTTTTTGATATAGGACCCAGACTGCTATTGAAGAAGTACTAATGGAAAACTAAATAACAAGTAGCACAAATTCTTACAGCTCTATTAGGCATTTTATGGCAGATTACTCTAGCAGTAAACCGACCGCCATACAGATCAGTTAGCTGCAGTCTAATTTGGTCTCCATGTGGAACATCCAACTTAAAAAAAATTAAGCATTAAGTACTGTGTTGCTGACAGCTCTAGTTTCTACTCTGGACGCCACTTTAAACTTGGTTTAACAGAGGCCTAAGATTAACATTGAACAATCTGTCTTACTGACCTTCCACGCGTAAGTATTTCCTCTAAGCATCAGTTTAGGCGAGTTCTTAGGATGTAAGGCTAAAAGCTTTGGTCGTTTATAATGTAGGTTTACCTGTTAACTTCGTGAGGTGGTGAGATCCGTACATCAAAAGACGTAACCGTAATTAGTACGTAGGATAAGAACCAGTGGCTTTTGTTATTTGAGACGAAATAATGTAATAATGGGTTTTGTAAATACAAAAAGTCGATTGTGTATTCTAGTAAATTTTTAAGCCATAAATATTGAATTACTTGATAGGAACAACAGAAATAATAATTGAAATATTTTTGTAAGACATGATTAGGTTTCTGCAAAGTACGCATCTTCACTGGGTGATGGTGGACGGTGACAATATGCAAACTTATCTGTCATTACAAAAGTTTTCCAAAATCGCACATTTAAATGTTTATTTTATTAAAACAAGCAAATAATTTTTGTTCTTGGTGTTTTATCTTACTTCAATTTAATTAAAAAATATAAGGCCGAGTTGCTCAGGTTTGTGTGCTAATATGATAAACCAATCAATCAATAGAAATAAGGCAGAGTGTGTCCATTCTGTAACACATCGACATCAAACGCCTGATCCGTCACCACCGAACATAACATATTCGTTACAAAGAAAATACAACAACAGTCATAAAAACAAGATGTATCAAACGCCGAACGTCGTCCAATTTATCGGAAATTCGGAAGCCAAACAAAAAGCGCGGTTCACTAGCCGCCACCGTTCCACCAAACACGACAACAAAACATCGCCCCTACGAAAAACTAATTTCCTAACAAAACATAGGATTGAATTAAAATACAACGACGGAATATATATTGTCTTTTTGCTACAGCAATAGATACGGCGACTGTTTTTGTTCGTTTGCCCCGGAACAAATAATGTCCAGGGTTGTCCGGGGCGATATTGTTTAACGGTCGGTGCAGACGGGCCTATTCAGGCTATAATATTAAAACCATTAAAAACTCTCTCCTCGTACTTAAGGCTCCTACTACAACTTTCCTGAAATTCTGGAATACTGGAATATTTACCTACAGTTATGTTATCGTTATCCCTTCTAAAGATGCACAGCCCACAAAAGGAACAGTCTAGTACATTTTATAGCGAGATGTAAAATGTCAATATCACTTTGCTGAATGTACAGACGCCAGCACATCAAGCTATCCCTAACTGTCTCAATTAAAAATGAACCTTATGTCTTTGCAATAAAGTTGAAATACTATCAAAGAAATTTGACAGATTGTGGTAACTTGATGTGCTGGCCTCTGTACATTTTTAATCCTCGGTTTAATCTAATACGAACTCGCTCAGATTCCGTCGTGAAATCCCCCTCCAATACAGTACCGGATGAGAGAAGTATTAGATTATTTATAATTGAATTGTCGGCAAGTTGTTTTACGTTGGTTTGTCAGACGTCGCACTTATTGAGTTACCTTCCGTGAGGAATTTGTTTTTTTTACAGTTGCTTTGTTGTTGCCCCGGTAGAACACGTCGTTGTTTATAAAGATGTAACGCTGTTGGAATTCAATTTGAACGAGTTTTTGTTATTAATTTTGTTGTTTCAAGCATGTAGTTAACTTCTTTGGACAACCGGTAGTTCCACGCCTTAATAAATTTTACTAGTCCACCTGCCACCAGTATGAACTTAGGATCCCAATAAGGATGGCTTTTCTTACACACCGTGTCTTCCTAAAGACTTGCCTATAAGCCACGTGATAATTACACGATTTAATAATTCAAGCATATTCATATTCTGTAGAAAAACTATGTCCCTCTTAAACTGCGCAACAGCAATTTAATCCTTCGCCAATCTCTACGGAACACCTGACTGACGTCTGTCGGAGACAAAAGCGATTGATAGGTTGATGGTTGAGTGACGACTAACCATAGTCGTCACTTTCGACACAATATCAAAGGTCAAGACTACACGATGCCAATCAAGATTCACTATATTTTTCATAAAAACACAGCTTTTTTTTTCCATTCATCCAATTACGTCCCTTTCGCTTATGGTAAAACTTCAATAATTGAATTATTTTGTAAGGCGTCAGGTTATTAAGTTATGAAAAGAGTATTTAGTAAAGTTTTAAATAACAGGCTGGCATAAACATATCACGAAATGCCATTGTTCTCACAATGATGTAGGAAAACGCCTTGTGGATGTCTTAGAACCAAAAATTTTAAGACATGTGACATCGACTGACCCGCACTCGGCCCGCGATGTGGATTACTGCCCACTCCCCCTCGAGAAGGCTTGTATTCTTGTATGTAGTGCTGACCTTTACCCTCGGCCTTCGACGTTATTAATTTATTTCCTGCCACCTTTCGGTGAAATATCGACATCTCTGACATCATACATCGTTAGGAGAAATTGAGTGATAACCTTTAGTTCGAAGTGGAACTATAATCAGTTCCAGAAATATCTGATGAAAGTACCTATTCAGGTTACATTTTTACACAATTCAAAATTCCTTTAGTGAGTCTAAGGGAGTTTGTTAAACATTTATCTGTATTTAGAAGGTCTTAACTTTAAACCTCACTACTTTTCCATCATTTACCTATTGTTTGAATAACATTATAAAAAGGAATTTAAAAATCATCAACGAAAATTGTGGTTGTAAAGTTAACCTCATTTAATAAAAAAAATGGCCAAGTATTTGACGAATCACGCACAATGAAGGGATCCATAGTTGAGATGAATTTATCCCAAGAAGACACTTAACTTGTAGTTCAAAACAAGTTCTTCCAAACATCGATTTACGTCGCGGTCAATTATCTAACTGTAAGTTTATAATCACAAAAAAAAATGAATACAGAGCTGCAAGGCACTGTAGACCAGCTTATTCAACTTGATACCTCCTCGCTTTCCTGTCAAAAAAAGGCCTTGACAGAGTGACGGACGGGAAACGAAGTGATTCTCTAAGGGTTCCGTTTTATGAAGTACCGAACCCTAAAAATAAAGAAGAAGGTGATCTAATTAAAATTATGTAATTCATTATTCAAACAACCATATACAATTATTGCATTTATACAGAACATAAATAACGACGATTACGTCCAGAGAACTTATATTTTATTACTAGGTACTAAGATGCGTAGACGTCTTTCGTAGCGAATTATCGACTACGCCGTAGTTTCGTAGCAATGCTTCACTTCGCTAAGCCTTTTGTTTATTTCATCACATTTCGCCAGTTATGTTTGTCCCATGTTATAGGGGGCGAGCCTATTGCCATCAACCGTGAACAAATCTAGTCACCGGGCTGCTACAGAGAAATACCAGATAGAAAAACTCAATTACACTTTGGCCGACCTGGAAACCGAACCCAAAAACTCATTGTCAGTAGTAGCGCTTGCGACCACTAGACCGACGAGGCAGTTTTATGTGAATTCAAATCATAATGTTGTAAAGGACTGCTTTATTTTACCTCTGAACTGAATATAAAATCAAAGAACAACAAAGTCCCACAAAATAAACGGATAATTTTTATTTCCTTTGAATGTACAACATCACCTCTCTTTTATATCCAATCTATATGCTATCATACAAAGAATTTTGATACGCAACGGCGCGGCGGCGGTCCTTAGAAAAGTGGGCATTCTACTTAAGCTTTATTCTATCCAAATAAGACGACGACGACGCCTAAGTGTCCTTTTTGTTTTCGTATTTATAGATAGTCATTTAATTTTTGGTATAAGTTGCTGCTTCTTGTTTATAATGGAATATTTCAATCCAAATAATAATACTTGGGCTTTTAAACTATGTTATCTGCTCGTCTTGTCAATAGATCTAAATTCAGTGTGTTTGCCTTGATGTTGGATTGGCTTGATCACTTGGTAGTGTTGTCTGTTTGTCCATGTCAAGTTACATGGTATGCACGTATCTGTCCGGCGGCACTATCGGTTAGTAATGTTAGTATAGTGTTTACACTAAACTAAAACAGCTACCTAGTATCGTCTGTTAATTGCATTTCCCGTAGTACACAGGACTACTTTTTGACGCCATTTTTGATTATTTTGTAAAGGCTCTTATTGTTGCAGAATCTAGCCTATTACTGATTATTGAGGTCCATTATTGTCGCGTATACTAACGTTTACGAGACAATAATGGACCTCAATAATAAGTAAGAGATAATTAAAGTAATTAAATGTAATTATTCTCAAATCCGAAGTAATCTGATCCAAGACAAACAGGTACGTTAGGTACTCAAACAAAACCCCCTCTCGTTAGACTCCAAATCAGTAATTTAAAACCACACAAACACGTAACACGTAATATATACGCCAAAGGTACGCGGCTTCGCGGCCTACCGACCATTTGCAGAAACTACTGAAGCATTTCATTTTCGTATCGACAAATATAATATACCAACGGTAATTTATATGAACCGGGGGTAGGCAGGGGGAGGGCTATCTGATCGGATAACCGCACCGAGAGGCTTTCCCGGAAATATCATGTGTTTTTCCTGAACCGTCAAATTTCACTCCTCGTTTTGATGTAATATTCATTTTCAACGATAACTGGGGTTCGTATTACTTTCCGTGGCAAATTGAAATAAAATATAAGTATAAAATAAATGGTTTATGTGCTGGAATTACCTAGAACTGACACAGAAATATCAAACATGTAATAGATGTTTCCACACAATCCTGGTTTCCAAACTTCATTTGATTTCTGTTTCGTATCGTAATGATAAGATAAAGGTTTTAAAGAGTCTGTCTACTTCTAAACTTCTTTGTATTTTATTTCAAGTCCCTACTTTTGTAATACAAATCTCACGTAGGTAAGCACAAATGAAATTCCCGTGATTTCACAGTTTTACGTTGTAGTGAAAAGAGTGTGAAAATAACAAAGGTATTCAGCGCGGCGACAGATATGTAAATGTGGGTAGAAAAGAATTCGTTTTAAAAGAATCGAGGGTAGAGGCATGTTGGTGAGCTCGTGGTACTTGACCCAAATTAAGTAAATATCCTCAAGTACCGGGACTTGAAAAACAGCGCAACACTAATATTTTAGAGGATACTATCCAGTGGAGAATAGATTTCCGATATTTAATAATAAATGGTGGAAGCTGGCGATGGGCTTGCCATAAACAGAAACATTTTAGGTAAACCTATACTCCGTTTATTATAACATTAAAAAATAACGGCTAAATAACGACAGTTATTATGTAATATTGTTGGCATAACTGCACTGTACAGTTGTTTTTTTTTATGTAGGTAAATGGTTAATAGATAACATTGCGTATGTAACGTGAAAGAACGGAGTTTAATATACGTCTATATAGAAATAACGAAAGGGTGATAACCGTTATTTGTCTAATGTTATAACGAACAGAGATTTGAGAATTAAATATGAATTTTATTTGATCTCCTGTAGGAAAAATACGTATGTAGTACATACTGTAGAGCCTAGATGCAACCTTATGTTGTGTCTCGTTGGTTAGTTAGAAAATAAATGGATGCATTCGAGCTTTCAAAACTATTAGAATAGTTTGAAAGACAAAGAAAAGACAAGTGCTTAGGTTGGGAGGCCCGCGACTTAATATTGTATCTTTGTAGAAATATGTGTCAGGTACAAAAAAAAGAAAAGTAAGTGTTTTTTTTTATATAAGTCAAAAGCGAGCACTCCTCTGTTTGTTCAAGAGCGAGGATCCTCTGGGGTTCTTACAGTTCCTTCTTACTTTTCCTTACATAACTCCACGGAAAACCTAAATAATAATACCTAGTACAACCGAATTACATCTTCAACAACCAAATACAAGCTACAGCCTACATCTGAGCTAACACAGAAACGTGCTTAAATTTTTCATTCCATCAATCACGGGACACTGCCCTATCCCTAGTTGTAGTAGTGCGGGTCGTAGGACCGCGGGACAGGTAATCCCGCGGCCGGGTCATTCCGGACAGGATATAAAGCGGTCGTCTATCCACTGTACTGGTCACTGGTCATGTGAGTATAAAATAGCATTTAAAATTACGGGGGTGAATTCGGTTTCCATTTGTCATTCTAAATTGGGATCAGTATTCAAAAACTTGTTCTCAAATAAGTAAAATGCTTGTGATTTCCCATTGAGAAATATATTTATTTAACCACAAGTGCCTAAGCAAAACAAAGATAGAACTTAAACAGATAGTAACAAAGTTAAGTACTCCTTACTTGTCATTAATTCTACCTACAGCCCCAGCTACAAAACGCGAACACCCAACAAAAACAATGTACCTACACTTAATGAACCTACCCTCAATTCAGCAAAACAATAATACAAGCTCGAAATGAAATTAAAAAGGTTAAAACTTGGTCAGTTCCGTTCAATTCCACCGAGATTAAACGAGAGCTTATGATACAATAACCGCCGACAATAAGAATCGGTTAACTGCGAACTGTAACTAGGAACTTTCATGTTGGAAACAAGAAAAGAAAAATAGTGCTGGAGACTGAACTTGATATGAACAAATCTGGCATATCAATCTAATATAATAATATTGCTTATCATCGTCATCATTTTAACCAAAAGACAACCACTGCTGAACTTCGGTCATTCTGCATCAAGCATTCTCAAACATAATCGATAACCTTGTGAAGGCCGCAATTTGCCTTCACAAGGTTATCGATTATGTTTGACAATTCTTCGGACTATATCGGTTAACTTGGTTCTCTTGGGTGTCTCTTCATTTCTGATTCAAACACGTAGGGAAACTCCAAGCACAGTCATTGACCTTTTGAAGGCTTCCAAAGGCATATTAGTTTACTAGCTTCTGCCCGCGACTTCGTACGCGGACCCTGTTGCTTATGGCAGCGACAACGGGGTCGCCATTTATGTTATTTTTTATCATTTTTCACATTTAAATCTTTTATCACACTGAGCTTTAGTTTTATATCATTCCAACAACCACCAAAACATACAGTCCATTTGTCATCGTTTTCATTTTGGTAACCGCATTATTAGGTATATTCCCCACTTGTCTCTAGAGACCTAGAAGTCAATGCGTAGATACGGTTGGAATTCAAGCACAATTCTCTATCCGTGAACGTCTCCGACTCGCGAGACAATACATGACGTTCACGATCAGCAGTCAGTCGCACATCACGTGCCCCACTTGTCTCTAGAGACCTAGAAGTCGATGCGTAGATACGCTTGGAACTCAAGCGTAATTCTCTTTCCGTGAACATCTCTGACACGCGAGACAATTCATGACATTCACGATCAGTCAGTCGCGCATCATATTCTTCACTGGTCTCTTGAGACCTAATGAATACGCTGAGAACGCAGGCGTGCTTCGCGACCCGAAGAGGTTTCCACGGAGCGAGTTGCATCCTAATGTTCTCAAACAGCATCAAGTCTCTCCTGACGCTCTTTGGTAATTCTTGGGATCTTATGATCCTCAATCTTTTAGCTCTTTTGGAACATTGAGAAAGATTTGACCTCTTTTTAGGCATGGTCATAGTTTTATTGTGAAGATACCTGATCAATAAAAATCTAAATTAAAATGACTGCTCCCCTGCGTTACCGAGTCTTCGTGACACGGTGGCTACCGTGTCACGAAGACCCGTTAGAAGATAAATGGAAAAGGAAATTAAACACTCAAACAACAAAAGCCCGAAGGCATATTCATACGATAAAATAAAAAAATAAATAGGACTTTTGGCCAGTAGAGTCAAATTTTCAATGATATACCATCGTCATCGAAAATCGGTCCTAAACTGTACCGCCTTCACCGCGTGCAGGTACTCCCAATTTATGTTATTTTTTAATTACACAGTAAAATTATTGATAGCTTTGATTTCCACAACAGGTGTTCCAGATCTTCGATTTTTATAAGTCAACAGGAAATGCCCATCAGACCGAACAACTTTTGCAAAGACGTCATTCCTATATGTGTTATGGTGTAGCTAGGCTCTTGGAGTTCCACAACAGGTGTTCCAGATCTTCGATTTTTATAAGTCAACAGAAAATGCCCATCAGACCGAACAACTTTTGCAAAGACGTCATTCCTATGTGTTATGGTGTAGCTAGGCTCTTGGAGTTCCACAACAGGTGTTCCAGATCTTCGATTATTATAAGTCAACAGGAAAAGCCCATCAGACCGAACAACTTTTGCTAAGACGTCATTCCTATATGTGTTATGGTGTAGCTAGGCTCTTGGAGTTCCACAACAGGTGTTCCAGATCTTCGATTTTTATAAGTCAACAGGAAATGCCCATCAGACCGAGCAACTTTTGCTAAGACGTCATTCCTATATGTGTTATGGTGTAGCTAGGCTCTTGGAGTTCCACAACAGTTGTTCCAGATCTTCGATTTTTATAAGTCAACAGGAAATGCCCATCAGACCGAACAACTTTTGCAAAGACGTCATTCCTATATGTGTTATGGTGTAGCTAGGCTCTTGGAGTTCCACAACAGGTGTTCCAGATCTTCGATTTTTATAAGTCAACAGAAAATGTCCATCAGACCGAACAACTTTTGCAAAGACGTCATTCCTATGTGTTATGGTGTAGCTAGGCTCTTGGAGTTCCACAACAGGTGTTCCAGATCTTCGATTATTATAAGTCAACAGGAAAAGCCCATCAGACCGAACAACTTTTGCTAAGACGTCATTCGTATTTGTGTTATGGTGTAGCTAGGCTCTTGGAGTTCCACAACAGGTGTCCCAGATCTTCGATTTTTATAAGTCAACAGGAAATACCCATCAGACCGCACAACTTTCTCTAAGACGTCATTCCTATATATGTTATAGTGTAGCCGGGCTCTTGGAGTTCCACATGAGGTGTTCCAGATCTTCAAATTTATTCTCTCAGCAAAAAATGCTCATCACGTGGAACAATTTTTGCTATTGTATCATTTTTGTATCTCTTATAGTTTAGCTGCTCTGTTGCTGTTCTGCATCAGGTGTTCAAGTTTCCAAGATAAATTATAGCCTATATGTTGCCCAGACTTAATACCTATACAACAAAAAAAAAATCATTCCAATCCGTCCAGTAGTTCCGAAGATTAGCGTGTACAAACAAACAGACAAACAGACAAACAGACATACAGACAAACAGACAATTTTTTTTTTTTGGATTCGTGCTCTATTACTGTCTCTAAACCCCCCTCAATTATTTTTTTTTTAATAAATTCAATGTACAGACACAGTTTTTTTACTGTTTTATTATATGTGTCGTAGATTGATGGCGCCACGGTACAACAGACAGCGCCATCTATCAATTAAATTTGTTACTACATAAATAATCACGGGAACGGAAACGCAAGCGCGCCCTACCGCTTGGACACGATCGTCGGTAGAGGGGATGTAGCGGGGACTGGCGGAGAGACCGAGGGTTGCGGCAGTCGAGTTCCGACAGTCTTGGCAATCGCTCAGTACCAACGCACGTGTTTGTTTCCATTGTAAACACCGTTACTGGAATAAAGTTATTTTAATTTAAATTATCTTTCGCTCGAATACCCACGACAGTGCCCACATTATTCTGAAGCTATGTCTGATCACGAAGAGGGACCGATGTTTCCCATTTCGGCCACCCATGATGCGACATCAGAACTGGGATTCATTCGAGTTGAAGAAAATACAGTGAATGGAGCGATGACGTCACGGTGCGACGAGAATTTGCTTCGTACTTTGCTGGCTGCTCAAAATCAGAACATGATGTCCCTGATAGAAGCCATCAAGGGTCCAGCAGGTACCAAGCATATTTCGTTACCTGAATTTGACCCGGATAAGCCGGATGTAGACGCACGTGCCTGGTGTACAGCTTTAAGCTACAAAATGTCCACGAAGCAATGGTGGAGGCGCCGTCGCGGTAAGCGGCTCTAGCAGCTCAGGGGCCTCGCCTGCAGCAGCGGCGAGTAGCGAGCGACGCGTTGAAGTTTGCTATGTCGGCAATCCCAGCGGTGTACTGATGAACACCGGTGAGTCATATCCATTTTATTACGATTCTGGTGCCGAGTGCTCTCTAATCAAAGACTGTGTTGCGTCAAAGTTTAGTGGCAAGCGTGTAAATAACATTGTAAATTTAACAGGCATTGGTCATGGTAGTGTGCTAAGTACCTTACAAATTTTATCTGAGGTTATGATTAACCATATGAGATTAGAGATCTTATTTCATGTTGTACCGGATGGTTGTCTTAAAAATGATATTTTAATTGGCCGTGAGATTTTAGATCAGGGATTTAACGTTTGTATGACGTCTGATAGTGTTGTCTTGTGTCGTGATAAGGTTGTGAGGTTATGTGATATTGCAAATAAACTCAAGAACGATTCTAATTGTAAAATTGATTTCGACAAAGTTGATACAGATGTTCCGCCAGAATTTCGTTCCCAATTAGTTGGTCTATTGTCAGAATATTCTCTTCGTTTTCTACAGGTGTTTCCAGATCCCGGGTTACAACAGGACAGTTGCAAATTAGGCTTGTAGATCCTACTCGTACGGTTAATCGTCGCCCTTACAGACTTAGTGCTAGTGAACGCGAAGTAGTTACTGCTAAAGTTCGTGAATTAGAGGAAGCAGGTATTATTAGGCCTAGTTGTTCATCTTTCTCTAGTCCAGTGCTGCTGGTTAAAAAGAAGGATGGTTCAGATCGCATGTGTGTTGACTACAGGGAACTGAACGAAAACACTGTGTCAGATGGGTTTCCATTGCCGTTGATAGAGGATCTTATATCTAGGTTGGGTGGTGCTAAATGGTTCACCTGTCTTGATATGTTATCAGGCTACTACCGAATTCCAGTACATCTTGAGTCAATAGAGCGCACTGCATTCGTCACACCTGATGTTCAGTGGGAATATTTGACCATGCCGTTCGGTTTGAAGAATGCAAGCTCTGTATATCAGCGTGCAGTGATGAAAGCATTAGGTGACCTTGCTTATAGCTATGCTGTCACATACGTGGATGATATTTTATTGATAGGGTCTTCTGTGGAGGAGAGTTTAGTTCGTCTTCGCACCGTACTCGATAAATTGACAAAAGCTGGTTTCTCACTGAATTTTGCTAAGTGTTCGTTTCTTAAGCAACGGGTTGAATATTTAGGCTTTGTTGTTGAGAATGGACAAATGAGACCGAATCCAAATAAAATTGTAGCTCTTTCCAAACTTCCCCCACCTAAGACCATCACTCAGCTGAGACAGTTCATAGGGCTGGCCACTTATTTCCGACAATTTGTGCCACAGTTCTCAAAAACGATGGCTCCTTTGTTCCGTTTAACGAGTGGCAAAAACAGGTCCATTGGTTGGGAACCTAGTCATGAGGCCATTCGTCAAAAAATAATTTCATACTTGACCAGTGAGCCAGTTCTAACAATATTTGACCCCACGCATGCAATCGAGTTGCATACTGATGCCAGTGCTGAAGGATATGGTGCAATTTTCATTCAAAAAATTGATGGGAAACAACATGTGGTCGCTTACTATAGTCGTCGTACGACCCCAGCCGAATCGAAGTTTCATTCTTTTGAATTGAAAACGTTAGCCGTCTTTACCGCCATAAAGCATTTTCGACACTATTTGCTAGGTCGTAAGTTTACCGTTGTGACAGACTGCAGCTCTGTTAAAGCCTCTAAAAACAAAACTGACTTGTCTCCACGAGTTCATCGTTGGTGGGCCTACATGCAGTCATTCGAGTTTGACATTGTTTATCGTGAAGGCAGTAGGATGAGTCACGTAGATTTTCTTTCTAGAAATCCGCTCCCTACATCTAAAGGAGCTTTTACTCGTGTAGAACAGAAGCGTGTCGATTTAGCTGAGCTTTCTAGTAACTGGTTGCAAGCTGAGCAGGAAAAGGACGAAGGGATCAGTAAGATCGTGTCTGATCTTCGTAATGAAGTTTTTCCTGAGGAAACTCGCAAAACTTATGAAATTCGTAAGAATGTTCTGTACCGGAAAATTCAGCGTAACGGTCGCACTCGATGTCTGCCTATTGTACCAAGATCGCTCAGGTGGTCAGTAATTAACAACGTCCATGAGTCCGTCATGCATTTGGGATGGAAAAAAACACTCGAAAAGATTTACGAGTACTATTGGTTCGAAGGAATGTCAAAATATGTGAGAAAATTCGTGGCCAATTGTATCACTTGTAAAGTAGCGAAGCCCCATTCGGGTAAAGTTCAAGCAGAACTTCACCCAATTCCCAAGTTCAATATCCCATGGCACACAATTCACATTGACGCCTCTGGTAAACTGTCTGGTAAGAACGACATCAAGGAGTACGTGTTTGTCATCATAGATGCTTTCACCAAATTTGTACTACTCCGTCATTCCCTTAACATAGACACTAACAGTAGTATTTGTGCTATTAAGTTCTGTATAGCTTTGTTTGGTACACCGAAACGCATAATAGCAGATCAAGGTCGTTGTTTCGCTAGCAAAGACTTTTCTAGTTTCTGTACTTCCAACAACATAGAGTTACACTTGATAGCTACTGGGGGCAGCCGCGCAAACGGTCAGGTCGAAAGGGTAATGAGTACCCTCAAGAGTATGCTGACAGCCGTAGAGACTAGTCGTGACCGCTCTTGGCAGGACGCATTAGGAGAGGTTCAGTTGGCTATGAACTCTACTATTAATAGGGTGACTAAATCTAGTCCTCTCGAGTTAATGATAGGAAGGGTAGCACGACCGCTTACTTTAGTAACCGCTGATGATGATGAGACTGACGTCAATTTGAATGAGATTAGAGAGTACGCGACGCAGAATATTGTGAAGAGTGCCAATTATGATAAAAATCGATTTGATCTAAATAAGGCTCAGGTCTCTAAGTTAGCTATTAAGGATTATGTGTTAATTGAAAATGAGGAAAGAAATCAAACAAAATTAGATGCTAAATTTAAAGGCCCATTTAAGATTATCGATGTGTTAGACGGTGATAGGTACCTACTAAAGGCGCTTGACTCGAAGCGAACTTACAAATACCCTCATGATCGTGTGAGGAAGATCCCCGATCTCCAAGTTCCACGAGAATTAGATGTCATAGTACATGACAGCGGTAGTGAAACCAAATCAGACTAAGAATTGTTTGTCTACTCATACTCAAAGCTCTGGACCGCACCTCATGAGTAGCATGTGGCGATGGGTCTTAAGGAATCGTTGGTGCGATTTCAGTCTGTGTTGGTGCACAGAGCGCTTCATGTGTTGTAGCACATATTGCGCTAGATTTTTTTCTTAAGGATCGTTGGTGCGATTCTTGTCTGTGTTGGTGCACAGACTAGCCCCTCATGTGTTGTAGCATATGTGGTGGCAGATATGTAAGGAATCGTTGGTGCGATTTAGCCCTGTGTTGGTGCACAGATTAAAATGAGAGTATCATGAGTTGAGTATGCAATATGAATTATGGTAAACTGATAGAATTACTTTGTTTAGCTGTTTTAACTTGTTGATCGGACCTTCTCCACTAAATGATGTTGTGCAGGAAGCACTGTGAACGAAGCTTTAATAGCAGGGCATTGTAAATCATTACAGTTGATTATTGTACTTAGATTTAGAAGAAATAAAGTACCATTGAGAATCGCCTTTGGTTCTATTGGCAGGATAGCCGAGCTAGTTTACTCTGCGAATATATTTTGTCCACAGGTACTACACCCGAGGACGGGTGCTAGTCAGGGATGGCCGTGTCGTAGATTGATGGCGCCACGGTACAACAGACAGCGCCATCTATCAATTAAATTTGTTACTACATAAATAATCACGCGAACGGAAACGCAAGCGCGCCCTACCGCTTGGACACGATCGTCGGTAGAGGGGATGTAGCGGGGACTGGCGGAGAGACCGAGGGTTGCGGCAGTCGAGTTCCGACAGTCTTGGCAATCGCTCAGTACCAACGCACGTGTTTGTTTCCATTGTAAACACCGTTACTGGAATAAAGTTATTTTAATTTAAATTATCTTTCGCTCGAATACCCACGACAGTGCCCACATTATTCTGAAGCTATGTCTGATCACGAAGAGGGACCGATGTTTCCCATTTCGGCCACCCATGATGCGACATTATGTATAGATAATAATTTATTTTGACAGGTCACATTTCACGCGGACAAATTCCCAGGCTGAAACTAGCTAGTATTATATGAAAGTGTTAAGAGGAAGCGAGCGTGCATTCTGCAAGTTGCCAACATCGCAAATAGCTGTCAAATATTTTGCTGTTTTCATAAATCAGCTTTACTAATGAAATATATCGCTTCTGCTGTTCAAAAATATTGATTACTAGAACTTAACCCGCGACTTCGTCGGCGTGGATTTTTTTTTCAATATATCATAAGACACTCCCAAATAACGTGGCTTTCTATTGGTAAAGGAATTGAAAATCGGTTCAGTAGATCTAGATATAACCCGCTACAACCACACAAGCTCACAAACTTTACCTCTATATAAGATTAAGTCTCGCGTCTGTGAACCTTGTCACGTACGGAATTTCCGTTTTACATAGAAAAAATCAATCAATTATTTTTTTATAAACATATGTTTGTATATTTAATTAATCGAAGTATTGGCCATTATTGTCGATGCACCTTTGTAATTTTAATGGAAGTTAGTTGATGCCTTTCCTATAGAAATCCTAGGGATGGGAGTCGATAAACTCTTTAAAGGCGTCTTTCACCGCCTTGTTGGATTTGACATTTCTTCTGTAAAAAGTGACCAAACCAGTGCGACCGAGATGTTTTATTTTGTCAGTACAGGATTCACTTTTCATCACAAGTGACAATCCGATACAAAATCCCCTCATTTCTGTGCTTATTCAACAAGTAGAGACAATCTTCGACACGATTTTGTTGTTTTTGTTCAGTGAGCTCATGTGGGTACTATATTAATTAAATTAAATTAAAATAGTTTATTTTCTATAACTTTATTATATGAGCTTTACCTTTCCAATTTGACGTACCTAAAAGTATCAGTATCAATTTATCATTTACGTAAAAAGCTGCTGCAAGTTCCGATCTAGTTACTACGTGCTGCTTGAACTGCGTTGCTACTACGTACGATCGAACTCGTATGCGCAAATAGCACGCAATTTCGATTTTGCCATGGTTACAGAAACAGCGATTTTGAAAAAAAAATTCATGCTTTATTATTTATTTATTAAATGAAAGATATCGATCTACGTACTAGTTAATATCAAAACTTGGCAATTCCATAGACCTATTATTAATATAGATAATGAATGAATGAAATGAAAATGAATGAATAAAAAGCCTTAAACCACAATATACTTAAAGTTAGCTGAAAACTACAACCGATGAGTTATTTTGTAGCTCTTTCCCATCCTTAGGAATTTTTAGATATGGCAGCAGGTTATGTAGTAGCTAGGAGGTCACTGGGGTAGAAACGTATGCGTAACGTAGGCGTCGTCACTTACGTACCACAAAGTCAAGCTTTCGCAAATCTAAGGACTGTGGAGCGCGCCATGTTGAACGTACGATCATTGAGGTCAAGATTCACATATCGCAATATGACATTACTTCGCTAAGTAGTATAGTAATCATCTCATACGAATATGATTTTAATAACATAGGAATAAATTTCGCATCTGAGGTGGGCAAGATACTCGGGTAGACGTGATGATTACACAAGAAGCAGAGCCCTGGCTGTTGAGAGGCGGTAGGTGCGTTAGCATAGCCACAAACAGGTGAATGGCCCACATACAAAGATCTGTAGACGAGGCATGCACAGACAAAGGCAAAGCCTTTCACTGTAACAGTTCAACAACATTCATTGTGTTATTTGGGCGTTTTTGTAAAAAAATGTCCTGGTTACAAAATGGAATATAATAAATAAAGATACTTAAATTTATATTGTAAACCATCGATATGTTTATCTATTCTTTATATTACTCAGTTATAACAATAAAATACTGAAAAACATGCGGAATTCTCAGAAAATGATATTTTTTTGGGGAAGGGAGTAAAAAAATTTTCCATTTTGTAACTATTTGTGAGTTAAATTAAAAAATAACTTCGTTACTTTTCATGAATCAAGTTTTATTTATCTTATTAAAGAAACTAATTTCTTTAAAAAAATATAATTGATGTGTCTGAAAAATTTACAATAAGTTGTAATTTAATGAAAATTATATCCACTTTGTAACCTTTAGGTCTCAGTTCCTTGTCGTTTTTTGTTGTTACATTGTTTTATAAACAATTTTAATGTTCCTAGGCATATAATAATATAATAGCTTTTATTAATTTAACGATACAATAAAATGTAATGCTAATATTTAAAGATATTTCAAAATACATCTTTTTTCCGAAATTTAGAATATGAGACAGTTACAAAATGGAAAGGTACAGTAACGTAAGAGAAACATAAGGCTTAGTTCAAACTATCCAAAAAAAATAACTACCTATAACTTCCAAATCACACACACACCCAAACAAGCAAACGCACATCTATAAATTAAAAAAAAATACCGCAATGAAAGTCACAGGAACAGTAGGTAAATTAATATCAATTTAGTAGGTAGGTATGTGATGTTTTAATATTCCAAACCAAGCAAAAAAATATATTTTTTATGCATTCATGCTTATGTACTCGCCTTTACACTTCCATTTTGTAACTTTGAAGTTCCACATATACGTAACCAAACAAAATGGAAGTAACGCTTCTTTCATCACCGACATAAATCTGTTTGTAAATCAAGTTTATTATGAGTTATTATAAAAATAAAGTAATGAATCGTTTTGACTTCGATTTAAGTTATAATGTGGCGCAATAATAATTAAGAAAAACACAAATTTACCGGCAAAAATCACAATAACAAAACGGATGAAAAATTTGCGAGGTAACGCCGATACAGGTTCCGACACGAATGCTGTGAAGTGACAGCTAATGTCACCCTTTACAAAATGGCGGAAACGACGAGTAATGTTGCCAGGAAAGAAAATTGCAGTATTATTGGTAGTTTCTTATGCTATTTTAATTAATATCACGGTTACAAAATGGAATTTCCGCATAGTTACGAAATCGTAGGACATATTTCAAATGGAAAAACTATAAATAATTAATAGGAATAGAACACTTTTTATGTTTGTTTATTACAGAACTCACCCATTTAAATATATTTAAACCTTCTTTGATTTTGCAATGAATTGAATTGATTGATAAAAACGAATTCAAAATTAGGTTGGTCACTGTAGGACAAGGAAAAAAATGAGGAAGTTCTCACTAAAAATTCATCTTTTTTATTAAATGTGTATAAAACTTACTGTATATTAACTGTTCTTTATCAAAAATATATATTAAATATATTAAAAAATCAGGAAACTTTATGGTAGTTCTTTCTGTTTTAAAATAAATTATGTGAAAAGTGATAGGACACGATAAAACTTGCATGGACATATTAAAAAAAAAACGCCCATTTACGTTGTTGAGCAGAAGACGCTTTGAAACATGATTTGTGGCAATGGATTAGCAATTTCCTTCAAAATCCGTCGGTTTTGTGATTGAAAATATTTTACTCAATTGGGGCAAAACGCAGGTAGGTCTAAGCGACGTAACACTCAAGGAAGGAGGCCTTTCTATAGGTACCCAGCACTGAATAGAACAAGGCTGCCAATGAGTTTTTTATTTAGAATAGGTTCACCAACTGCATATAAATATAGTACAACGATGAATGATGATCATGATAAATAAAGGAACACATGATGATAGGTCACATGCGTTAAAAATCATTCACTTAAAGTCAGCCATTAGAACTATGCTTCGGTATTCTATGGTTTCAAACTTGCAACCTTTCTAAATGCAACTTCGCAAGTAATTAGTTGAAGTAAAAACTGCATTACGTGTAGCAGGAACTATTCCAATCAAGGGATATTAGTGAACTAATACCAATCGGTAGAACGTAGTTCAGCATTTAACCAGGATAAGTTTTAAGAGTTTGTTCGTGTGGTGAGACCTAGGAAGGTAAACCTTTGTGGACTTAGTAGGTATAGTTAAAGTGCGAATACATACCTACCTAGGTAGGTACTGTAGAGACTAAGTGAAACCTGATGTTGAACATGGCTGGTAATAATCTGACAGCATTCGAACCTTTAAATTATGTTTAGAATAGTTAATAGGTTTTTGTACAAGTGACAGTATGTCTTTGGCCGCGGGGCTTGGCAGATGTATTCGTTATAATATAATTGGTGTTTCACGGTCTGTGTGTTTGCTTTCATAGCGTAGCAAATCCCAATAGACACAGATACACGCTCTACCTCTGAGCCCACTCAGCGAAGGTCCCTCAACCTTCTACAGTACTTATTTCACTTTATGGGATTGTGATTTGATAACTAAAATGTATGTTAAATGTTAGGTTAAATAAGGAAGTTCATGCTGATGTAACTTCTTCTTAGCGTGTCGATGGCAATCTAAGTAGCATCGAAATTTAGCTTCGAGTTTGTTTCCAAAGTAATACAGGTAACCAATGGGGCCGGTAGGGAAGCACAATCTCGCCACAGCTTCAGGCCCGGTTTCCACCAAAACGGAGAGATACGTAGCGGAGATGTGAGCTGTCAGAGCTCGAAATCAGTCAAGTACTGTCTATGAAAGGAAAAGGTCATGTCTTCACAAAAGTTATATATCCTAATTTGCTAGAGGAAGAGGAATTAGAGGTTGAAGAAACACATTTGATTCTTTAATATTTAGCGAGCGGGTACCGCCGCCGCCGCCCGGCCGCCCGACTACACACATCCTCACTCTTCCGAACCGCTTGCCAGCTCAGGGCACAAGATCCTATTAAAAATGTGTCATCTCTTCTCTCCGCTTAATCTATTTCCACCGAAGCTTAGGGGAGAGATGTGAAAATAACTAAATCTGATTGGTTATTCAAAACACATCTCCTCTCGTCTCCGCTCCTCTCCGCTATGTTGTAAACCGGGCCTTAGTCTTTCCTTAGCCCGTTCGCCAGTGAGTCTACACTTTAAACAGGACACACCCGGCTTGCAGCTTTTAAGCCTTTGTGACACGAGGATGTTAACGTGCAAAGGGTGTCGTGTGGCGGAAATTATCTCAGCACTTTCATTTGAGCTTGAGGATACAGCATTTGTACCGGGGTCTGTGTAAAGCAACCAATGATAATCCACCACGTTTCATTTAGAGCTGTATCCACTATCTTTGCATGGGCTGAACGACTCTTCTGCAGTATATCTGTATATCACAAACCAAAAAAAAAGGTAAGAAACACAGGCCGTAACTAAAAAGACTCGCAACGCACCCTAGGTCCCATAAGTAGGTTATTACAATGGATTCGTCAAATAATCTTAAATTATCAGTGAAGTTTGGATGTCCGAAATGCTCCATTTTTATGTCTTTCGACTGCCATTGCCACCAAGCTGGCGAATAATACATCTACAATCTTGGATTTTATAAACGGACCTACCTACCTAAAAAAATAAACGTTGACATATTATATTATCCAACTGTTTTTTTTCTTACTCTCGTTTCTAGGGTTCCGTACCCAAAGGAAACCCGGAAAAACGGGACCCTATTACCACAGTCTATAAATCATGCAGTTGTCCAACGAAGACGTCTAGACAGGGCAATGGTACGGGGTGTGTGGGGCGAGACGGCGGAAGGGCGCTCCCGAACTGCGTGTACTACCGTGTTACTAGTTCGGGAGACAACTTTCAGGGCTATCGTATCTATCTATCTTGAGGTTTTGGTTTCCGCACTCAGTCCTTAGGCGGACCATTGTGTATTGTTTTAATTTATGTATAATACTTAATTAAAACAGTGCATACGACGTGTTGATTTCAATTCGTCATCTTACATTAATAAATAACTGCGATTTCATCAATTTCTGGTAATGGATTTAAGGTAAATAAATAAATATTGTTTATTTGTTAGAAAGAAAATACTTGATAGTATCTCGAACCTGGAAAAGTTACTGGTTCATGAAGACGCTAATGAAGGGTGATCTACCGATTTTCCTGAAGCGAAAACTTATCGATATGCGCAGCGTTTTGGGCATAAAACGAACTGACCGAATACGAAATGCCACGCTACGCTCCAAAACTGGGATCGATGACGTTAGCAAAAAGGCTGCCAAGCTAAAATGGGATTGGGCGGGTTACGTTAGCCGCATCCAGAGGGACCGCTGGGCAATAGTCGCTACAAGGTATTGGCCGGCCCAGGAAGAGGTGGCGAGACGACCTAGACGCATACCGCGGATGGATCGAGGTGGCTCAAGAGAAAGATGTCTGGAAGGATTTGGGGGAGACCTTTGCTCAGCAGTGGGACAGTGTAGGCTAAATAAAAAAAATTTAAATAATCTCGAGCCCAGAGGCCCTAGCATGAGTTTTTACGTTTTTGTTTTGCAAGTACCTATAACCCACCGTTATTAATATTATGTCTAAATATTTTCCATTTTGTCATTAATAAATAAATGTTGTTTTCTTGGGACAACCCTAGCTGTTGCGACAAGGCCTACACTGCTATTACTACGACTCCGCTGTCCATCGGTCTGTCCGTCTTTCAACAGGCTGTATCTCATGAACCGTGATAGTAAGGAAGTTGAAATTTTCAAAGATGATATATTCCTGTTGCCGCTTTAACAAGAAATACTAAGCTCAGAATAAAAAAATTCTGCCGTTTTAATAGATAATGGTCCGGAACCCTTCGTGCGGGAGTCCAACTCGAACTTGGCCGGTTTTTTTTAACGTTTTCAATGATTTGGTCACTTATAATTAGCCGCCAGCCGTCATGTTTGGTTACCGACACCAAGCCAAGTGCGTGGAGTGGTTTTTCCGACATGCGGTCAGTGCGGGGTGCGCGGGGTTTCGAAAATTTCAAGACTATACACTTATGTCTTCAAATAGCATATTGATAGCTATTGCAAAATGCCACATCCAGAAAAAAGATACCTAGATTTAAAGAAAAATGTAAGTAATGTATTTTACCACAGATAATGTACGAATTCCACTTCTAGGTACCTACCTAGTTCCGTTCTACGTACAAACAAAGTCACATAGCCTATTGTTGGATTTTAATTATTCTTAATAGGTACTTACCTTTACCTTAATACTGTAGCTGCTGCCGCAATTAACTCAATTAGAATCGCATAAAAAACCAAATAAATCATTGATTTTCAATAGAAATGCTATTATGGCCTAAAAACTCATAAAAATAACTTGTCCGTAGGTTGTATTATTTTATCACAGCCTAAAATAACTTCTACCCACTCACAGTGATAAAGGTTCGTATTAACTAGAAAAGGCCCTCCCTCCAGTTACAACCTACCGCCTACTTAGTTCACAAATTAAATCCGAAGTGAGTCGCTACACTCGCCCCATGTACCGCCTGGGTGGGTAAGTAGGTATTCTGCTACGGTTTGTTACTCCTAACTTTACCACTCGTAAGAAAACCAAGGACTTTGGCAACAACAATGTTGTACCAATAATTACTCAAAAAACTTTACCTTCAGTTGTACCGCAAGGTACCTACAGGAGGTACCCACCCAACCGAGTATTTTTCTTCAAAATAGGTACCAAGTTGAAAGTTTTTGTAATTGAAATTGTAAGTTAATTTTATTCAAGTTGGCGATAAACAAATGGCAAGGGCAACGCATTTAGGTTACCTAATATTTCAGCTTATTTTAAACACTCGTGTTTTTATACTCCTCAAAAAGTTTTTATATCTAAAACAAACAATAGGTATTTATGTGAAGAAATAATCTATTTCAGGTTAAGTACTTATTATGGGTACATCATCAACATTATCATGGTTTCATCAAATTATATATTTCTCACTTCATATTAACCTTAATTTGCGTACTTATTCAAAACATTATTTTGCCTTTACTTACGCTCACACATCGCTCTAGCGCGGCGCGCGGGAAAACAATATCAGCGCGCTATTTTCTTCCACCCTGCGCGTGTCGCTGTCGCGCGCAGTACTAATAATCGCAAAACTAATTGCATTGAAACCCCAATTTCTAGCTATTTTCACCCATTTGTTTCATTCAAGACCTTAAAGAATTCTGCTTATTTAGTATAAAATATGTACCTATCTAAAAAGTTGAACGACTTACCAATGAGATAGTACAGGAATCACTTGACACCAGTGACTTCCACATATCGAACAGCAATTACAGGATCCCGCACAACACAACGACACTGAACACTTTCTAATTACCTACTGTAAGCATGTCAATTAAGTTTTTAGTATCTACAGTAGCTTAGATAACTAAGTAAACACACTTAAAAATGTTCAACAAGATAACAACAATACCACTTCACATTCACATCACAAACGCAAACATTCGACCACGGAAGTCGTGACTGACTGAGTCTTTTTTTTTTAAATTTCCATTTGTGTCACGGCACGGTAATATTATCTATACAGTATTGTAACTCAGCCGCATCTTTGAAATAACTGCCTACAGCCGCGCGGTACGTAAACATGCGCTAGGGCTGCCCGCCTCAAGCATTTGAATAACATTTGCCTACTTTGTGATTCCATTTAGTTTTGTGATAGTAAATACACTTTTTTTTAAATAAACAAATAAAATACTTTGTGTTCAATAAAAATGTGTGTTGTTTTTTGATTGGTAGATTTAATTAAAAAACCATGTTTATGTTTGAATAACAAATCGGTCTCATAAATTTGCGACCTAAAAATATTTGCGCCTCGACTGAGACGTACGAAATGCTTTGTTATTAAATTTTAAAGTATAAAAAAGCCGCATTCTAATATAGGTTATTTAAATTTTTTTTTAGAAAACATTTACCAAAAACAGCATAATGTATCCTACTCGGCATATTAAATATGTACAGACGCCAGCACATCAAGCTATCCCTAACTGTCCAATTTTCTCAATTAAAAATGAACCTTATGTCTTTGCAATAAAGTTGAAATACTATCAAAGCAATTTGACAGATTGTGGTAACTTGATGTGCTGGGCTCTGTACTTGAACTTTATTTTAGTGAAAAAATCACGCGGTTATTGTTAAAAAAACAACACACCGTCTGTTCGTCACTGCGGCACAGTCGCGACTGCCTGCATGCCGAGCGCTTGCCGAGTGTCCGTTTGTATGAAGTTTGAATACTGTATAGATAATATTACCGTGGTCACGGTTAGTTAGAAAAATGAAATAAAATCCATAAAACATCACTCAGTTAACTGTCAAGCGCCGTAGTACAACGGATGGCAGTTGGCGGCGATTATCTGTGAAACTACGCGTGCAATCTCTTTCATTCATTTATGCCAAAATGTTCGAGATTGAATAACAGAGACACTTTACTATTTTAACGGGAGGAGGTAGTAGTATCTGTAGGGACCTACCCGGTTTCAACTTTATAATGGTGGGTCAGTGGGTAGCCTTAGGGGGTGAGTAGGTAGGTACCTAGGTACCACAAATTCGCAACCACAAGTACCTGTTTTCTGATCCATTTGTTGACATGCATGCCAAAATGTAAAAATACAAAGATGCATTTTTGAACTTAATCTAGTATCTTTTTTATACAAAGTCCGTCTGTAGGTGAATTTCCAAGTTAAATTAATCCACTATGAGCATAAACCCAGCTACAAAACTAATTTCGTTTTAGCTACAAACCTACGGGTCGCCAGAAATTTGACAGTTTGGTATAACTTGATATGACAAGTTATAGGTACCAAACTGTGAAATTTCTCGAAATGATTTTAAACCATAAAACGTTGTGTGAATTCAGGTGAATTCAGACCTGAGTGTGTGAAGTTCAAAATTGATTGAGAAAGTATGACAGTTTGTTCTAAATTGATTTTATTTATTTATTGGCGTCTGATTGGCTGGTTGTTTTACGATATTAGTTACCTATGTGTGTGGAAAGGTAACTTACTTTTAAGGTAATGATAGTTTGCTTTAAAGATGCATCAGAAAGGTAAGAACAAAGTACCTACTTCCTAAGCGAACAAAGTTCCATATCGCAGCTTGCGGTAGGTACCTACTACTGGTTACTGGTAGAAATCGTCACGTACGGATAAAGCGTTATGCCCCCTCCATGTAATTATTTTTATTTATTTATTATTAGGTTTTTCAATAATGCATGTTGGTGCACTGCTTCTTGTAATAACTTTTTTATCGTTCTTTGTTATAACGAATTAGTGTGTAGGTACTGCGAAAGGTACCTACAGACGCCAGCTATCCCAATTAAAAATGAACCTTACATTTTAGTGATAAAGTTGAAATACTATCAAATAAGTTTGACAGTTTGGTGTAACGATGTGCTGGCCTAATGCGCTAAGGCTGGCCTCTGTACCTGGCTGGGGTGTCAGACCACAGTAGTATATTATTGGGCATTCTGAGCCACTTTTACCAGTAGCGAAGGCTAGGTCGCCTTCGCTACCGGACAGTGCCTCAGAATGCCCAATAATACACAATCAACTTGACTGACACAGTGATTCAGGACGCTTAATAATGAAGAATCGACTCACCTGTTCAGTTTTGCGAACTGTTCGTCGTTGTGACTAACATCATTCAAGATATTTGAAATGCAAAACGACTGCAGCCAGCTTCATGCGAACTGTTCGTCGTTGTGACTAACATCATTCAAGGTATTTGAAATGCAAAACGACTGCAGCCAGCTTCATGCGAACTGTTTGTCGTTGTGACTAACATCATTCAAGGTATTTGAAATGCAAAACGACTGCAGCCAGCTTCATGCGAACTGTTTGTCGTTGTGACTAACATCATTCAAGGTATTTGAAATGCAAAACGACTGCAGCCAGCTTCATGCGAACTGTTCGTCGTTGTGACTAACATTTGAAATGCAAAACGACTGCAGTTAGCTTCATGCGAACTGTTCGTCGTTGTGACTAACATTTGAAATGCAAAACGACTGCAGCTAGCTTCATGCGAACTGTTCGTCGTTGTGACTAACATTTGAAATGCAAAACGACTGCAGCTAGCTTCATGCGAACTGTTCGTCGTTGTGACTAACATTTGAAATGCAAAACGACTGCAGCTAGCTTCATGCGAACTGTTCGTCGTTGTGACTAACATTTGAAATGCAAAACGACTGCAGCTAGCTTCATGCGAACTGTTCGTCGTTGTGACTAACATTTGAAATGCAAAACGACTGCAGCTAGCTTCATGCGAACTGTTCGTCGTTGTGACTAACACAGAAAGGAAACATCATATATTATAAAAAATAGATTTATTGCTAGTTATATAGTTAACTACAGTTTTGATTTGAAATAAATGTAGGGTGGTCCTCACACAGTGCATCTATGGAGTGAACCAGAGATTGAAGCTTGCGCCATTGAGGTGTATCGTCTTCCGTTTGGAATTTTATCCGAACCAGCGCTTTCTTCCAAAGTTCTTGAGAATCCGTATTGCGTGCATCGTTGGTTTGATATACTTTCAAATCGATAAGGTAGTCTCCCACCGTGTTGATCACTCGACGTTCGTTGCCGTTCGCAACTTTATTAACGAAGAACGAGGACAGTACGGACGAAGAAGTATTTTTGGGTTCGCCATCGCCACGACATAGATTAAACACGTCCGCAGACTTCGCTTTTTTTCTGAAACAAACATAAATAACCCGTATAAGAATGTTTCAAAATCATTTCAAAAATAACACAATTAATACAGCCTTAGTAGGTACCGTAGTAGTCAGTAGGCTAATAAGTATAAAAACTGTAAAGTGATTGTCATGTTAATAAATTGTTTTTACTCGTAAGTGACAGTATCGATTCAAAAATATTATTTAGTACAAAAACAACTTATTATTTACTAAGTTAAAAAATATAGTGTTACTGTGATTTACATATCCGAACAGTGATACGAAAATGATATGGAATAAATTAACCAACTACTAACCGACGCTGTATAAATATATCAGACATAAGTACAAAAGTTGATAAAAATATAATATAATTGATTGATATAAATTAAGTATGATTACCTTATACTAGCAGGCGATTTCTTAACGGAAGTAGATTTACGCTTGCTTGCAGGCGTAGAACGCTTTCCCAGGAACTCGGCACTTCGTTCAACATCTGTAGAGTTGCTGCGTTGATCACACTCTGAGTCCGACCTGTAAAATATTAAAAAATAATCAGATTAATTTAAATGAATATCACTTGAAATAATTATGCTGAAAGAAAACAAAATATTTACGATAATTATTGGTAATTAACTAATACCTAATATGTGTACTTGAACTCGTACTTATTTAATCGATTCTAATTATCAGTAAGTTAATAAATATTACAAGTAGATATTTGGCTACATATGATCTGTATAATATTTGTTAAATTAAAATAAACAAAGGAAATAATAAAAAATATAAAGACTTACATTTTAAATGGTGGCGGCCTGAAGTATAATTAAAACAATATGATAATTGTTTTAAACACTGAACTGCGACTGCTTGCACTGTAGTATCGAGGGATCAGGCTCGAATTCGATTAATTGAACTCCAAAAACGCAAGCTTTTAAGGCAGATTAGTCATGTAAAAATGATAAATTGAATGTTAGTGTATATTTAATAAAAACAACAAAAAATGAGACCTTTCTTATTTGTACGGATTATAAGTACATGTAAAAATGAAAACTAACAATTATATTAATCGCTATTTGCTAACGCTGCGAAAGCACTCAGGGTTGTCAATATCAGTGTCATACATCTTTTCCTTCCTACTTAAAATATTACAAATGCGAAAGTTTGTGAGAATGCATGCTATTATGCATGTATATTTGTTACTCTTTCACGCAAAAACAACTGAACGGATTTGGATGAAACTTTGCAGTAATATAACTTACCTATACATTAGAATAACACATAGGCTATAAATTGTGCGGGTACGCAAAGTAGTTCCCTTAGGACGCGGGTGAAAACGGGTGGGGAAAGCTAGTACTACATAATATGTAAGAATTGAATCCATTTTTGCAGTAAATGTGTGGAAGTGTCATCCCTAACCTAATTCGCTGCGTTAAAATAAAGATGACTATTGCTAAATAGCAGTTTTAAATACGTAGTGTAGTAATCAGAAATATTTTTTTGTAAATATGATACTTTTATTATCATATACCAAGCAACTATTAAAATTATTCTAATTAACGTTTTTTATTAGGGTTGACCGACAGGATATATTTAAAACGATACAACTTAAAACTGTGTAATTAAAAATACGAAGATAAAAATATTTGTGATCTATGATTAAAAGGGTCTTTTATATAGTGTAATTGTTTATCGAAAAAAATATTAAGAATGATACCTACTTAAACAATTTAGTAAATAAATTTATAGACCACTGGCACATATAAGTAAATAAATCAAGAACAAACTATAATTATTTTTAAGGTAAGTAAACCTTGGAATTATTTATTTCGTATTTTATGCTTCTTATTAATTAGCTATATCAATTTACCCTTTACAAAATTTCTATGTAGCGTTTAAAAATAATATCTACATGATTTTTTACATTTAGATCACAACCCTGTACGAAATTGCATTCTTGCAAAATACATTTAGGTAAACTGCGACCGGATGCAACGAATATTAACATGTTACTTTTGTTTTTGACAATGCACACATTAGGTATTGCATTACTTGCACGTAAAATGTGTCTTCAATTTGTTAAAACTATGTTTTAACTATTCTATTTCATTTTGAATAAAACTTGTCCGCTAACTGAATAACTATTATAT
This sequence comes from Hyppa rectilinea, assembly GCA_951799385.1. NCBI lineage: Eukaryota > Metazoa > Arthropoda > Insecta > Lepidoptera > Noctuidae > Hyppa > Hyppa rectilinea. Next base: position 685,098 of record OX637306.1, read on the forward strand.
TTATAGTAGTTGCAAAATTGCTATCAGAATTATTGTAAGGTAATAGTAATTATGTTAAAATATTATTTTATTTAGAAATAATGCACTTTATTTTGAATGTTTTATAATTGATGTCATTACCAGAATAATAATAAGTGTGATTTTTAATTTCAGGCGATTACTTATTACGAACTGAGGGTCAGCAGAGGTGCCTGTTCATGAAAAATATATTATATACTACTATATTGGAAATGTATAATAATAATTAATATTATTATTTGTATCGATTAGATACTTTGCAGGTAATTTTTAAATCTAATATTAATTTTGTTGTTTTGTCACCGATAATCTTTTTACTTATTTATTTTATTTTATTTTTTCAGAAATATTTGGTATATTCAGTCCTGTGAAAAATAATTGTATTTGAACAACTCGATAATTCTACAATCTTCTTATTGAAGTTACTCCAATGACTTATTGAAGCGGATATTATCTATGTATTAATAAGATCAAGAATATTAGTTGTAAGTATTTAATGTAATCTTTTTCCTACACTACGATTTCTATAATATCGTGATATATCATAATCTTACCTACACATTACAACTCAATGTAAATCATAAAAAATATTTGTGCTGTGAGAAAATCGAACCTGCAACACTTAGCACAGAAGCCGATCGCTCATTCATTGCGCCCACCGCACTGCTAACTTTTAATTCAGTCTATTTTCTGATAAAGTCCATTAATAATGCCTCACTGTTCGGCTTGCAAAGTATTTGTAGATAATCGTCGATGGTCTGGTCATTTACGTAGTAATGTTCATAAAAACAATAGCGCCATTCCTTTTTGTGATAATATTGCTATTATTAATTCTTCGTTTAAACATCGCATTGCAAGTTACAAGATCATTGCAACTAATGATCAAAAAAATTACTTCCCTGAAATGTTTCTCAATGATAATCGTAAACAAATTAAAAATCTAATAGATCGAACATTACAGAAACATACATCTGTGAAAATTAATTTTGAACTTTTTTCCTTTTTTCTTTTGTTTAAAAATGATCAACAAGAACTGAAATCATTTAGTACAAAAAATTATATTGTTCACTTTAATTACGATTTTGATTCAATATATAAATCATCAGTTGTGTCACTGTTAAAGAAAATCGAGGAATTTCAAGAGAGAGATAGTGGTTGGACGTATCTGTGCAATTCACATTTAGAAATAAACATAAGTAAATATCAACCTCTCGGCGGATCTAAACATATAATATTGCCTGAATTTATCAGAAATAAAAAAGCTTGTTTGAATATTCAAAACAATGATGAGTATTGTTTCTTATGGGCTGTTGTAGCTGCCTTGTACCCCGCAACCCACCATCCTAATAGGATTTCATCTTATCCTCACTTCAAGGATGTTTTAAATGTCGATAATTTAACATTCCCAATCACATTTTCAGACATAGCTGTTTTTGAGAAAAATAATCCGTCTCTAAATATATTTGTGTATGGATTGAAAGATGATAGGACAATCATAGGACCTTTGTATACTTCAAACAATAATAAATCTAAGAGCATACATTTACTGTTTTTACAAAATAATACTAATTCTCACTATTGTCTTATCAAAGATTTACCTCGTCTAGTTAGAAATCAGATGACTAAGCATCACGGTAAACTACATTTTTGCGAAACATGCTTATTGTTTTTTCCAACGTCCAGTGAATGTGAAACACATGCGTGCGGAGGAGTTGTCACGGTATTACCAGAAAAAGGATCATTTTTAAAATTTACAAATTATAATCGGAAACAAAACATTCCATTTGTCATATATGCCGATTTCGAAACATTACTCGAACCAATATCCAACGATGAATTTGATACCGCTAACACGACATACTTACAACGGCACGTGCCGGCTGCGTTCGGGTATAATGTTGTGTCATCATTAAACGCTACTGTCGATAGGTATAGAAATTATCGCGGTGTAGATTGTGTTTCAAAATTTGTAAATTTTTTAATTGAAGATGCTAGAGACATTTATAAAATTATATCCAAAAACGAACCCATGAAATTCACCGACAAAGATGCTCTTGATTTTAGTCAAACCGTTAAGTGTCACATATGTGATCATTTACTGTGGAATGATAAGGTTAGGGACCACTGTCATATAACAGGTCGATACCGAGGTGCAGCACATCGGTATTGTAATCTACAATATAGAATACCAAAATTTGTTCCCGTATTTTTTCATAATTTATCGGGATACGATTGTCACTTATTTATAAAAAAATTAGGTGAAATTCCGGGGCAAATTAAAATAATACCTAAGACCAAGGAAAAATATATCGCATTCACAAAGTTTATACATATTGGTGACGATTATATACAATTAAGGTTTTTAGATTCCTTCAACTTTTTAGGTACTAGTTTAGATAAACTTGCTAAAACACTACAAGTAGAAGATTATGTTAATCTTCGAACTCATTTTCCTGACAAAAAACAGTTTAATTTGTTGACACGAAAAGGGATATACCCTTATGATTATATGACAGATTGGAAATGTTATGAACAGAAATCGTTACCGTCAAAGTATCATTTTCATAATTCCTTAACCAACGAAGACATTAGTGAACAAGATTATAATCACGCTCAGACAGTTTGGAGCGAATTCAATATAAATGATTTAGGGGAATATACAGACCTATACTTAAAAACGGACGTGCTCTTGTTGTCAGATATATTCCAAAATTTTCGAAAAACATGTAAAAAATACTACAAACTGGATCCAGCATTTTACATAACTGCCCCTAGTTTATCATTTGATGCAATGTTGCTAAAAACTGGGATCACGTTAGAACTCGTGTCAGACTTGGCTATTGTCAGAATGATTCAAAGTGGTATACGTGGGGGATTGTGTATGTGTTCCCGACGGTACGCAAAAGCTAATCATAAGTATATGCAAGAATATAATTCATCAGAGCCTAACTGTTTCATAGTATATTTGGATTGTAATAATCTTTATGGCTTTAGCATGTGTCAGTATTTACCTTATTCTAGTTTCAGATTTCTTACTGAAAATGAAATAGCTAATTTACATATCGAAAATGTTGAGGATGATGCCGACTGGGGATACATATTAGAAGTTGATCTTCTGTATCCCGAGCATTTACATGACCATCATAATGATTTACCATTTTGTCCCGAAAAATGTATTCCCCCAGGAGGTAAAGCAAAAAAATTAATTGCAAATTTGTATAATAAGTATAAATATGTAATACATTATGTTCATTTAAAAAAGTGTTTAGAGCAAGGGTTGAAACTACGTAAAATTCACAGAGTTATTACTTTTAGACAGAGTTCGTATTTAAAACAGTATATAGAATTAAACACTCAATTAAGACAACAGGCAAAAAGTTCTTTCGAACAAGACTTTTTCAAGTTGTTGAACAACAGTGTTTTCGGTAAAACATTAGAAAACACTGAAACTAGAGTAACTGTTCATTTAGTTAATCAATGGTCAGATACGTTTAATCGAACCAAGAAATCAATATCCGCCGAGAGACTTGTAGCTAGCCCTTATTTCCATAGTGCAACTATTTTATCTGAAAATTTAGTTGCTATCCAAATGAAACCAGACGAAATAATTTTAGATAAACCTATTTATATTGGCTTTAGCGTTTTAGAACTTTCTAAGTCACACATGTATGACTTTCATTATAATATTATCAAGCCTTTTTATGAAAATCGAGTGCAGCTATGTTATACAGATACCGATTCTTTTGTATATAAAATATATACTGATGATTTTTATTATGATTTAAAATTTCATTTTTTGCAATACTTTGACACCAGTAACTATGACAACCAAAATGATTTTAGAATACCAATAATTAACAAAAAAGTACCCGGTTTGTTTAAAGATGAATTAGGAGGGAGATATATCTCCGACTTTGTGGGCTTGAGATCGAAATTATATTCTATAAAAACTCCTGATAATATAATTAAAAAAGCGAAAGGTGTAAAATCATGTGTAGTGAAGGAGTTAAACATCACAGATTATAAAAACATATTATTCAATGGTGGAGTTATTCGTAGAAAGAATATAATGTTTAAATCAATAAAGCACGAAGTATTTACACGGAGTGTCAACAAAATTGTCTTATCTAATAATGACGATAAACGATCGATATCATCAGATAAAATATCAACGCGAGCCTGGGGTCACTCATTTATTTTAAAGAATAATAATGAACTTTGATAAATAAGTTTAATATAATGTAATCAGAACACAGTACAGTTGAGCGCAATAACTGAGCGATCGGCTTCTGTGCTAAGTGTTGCAGGTTCGATTTTTTCACAGCACAAATATTTCTATGATGTAAGTGCAAATAGTTGTTTAATTTGTTTAAATTTAAGATAATAATATTAATATACAAAGTAAAATATGTAATGTATTTTAATGATCATTGTGAAAGCAATTTTGCAATTACTATAAATATAATTTTTGTATTCAGTTAGTGATTAAGTTTTATATAAAAATAAAATGAATGCGAATTAGATTGTAAGTAAATAGTATGTTCAATGTTTATGCATAAGTATAATAAACTGTTTTTTTTAAGTATCAACTTTGTTTTATTGAACTTAACAAATATAGTCTTACCGTTGTTCGGTTAGCATTTTATTCATAATACTTAAAAATAGTCTTTACAACACATAACAATGGCTGAAAACATAATCCTTACTAGTATTAATATTGTAAATATGAAGGTAACTCTGTTTGTTTGTCTATCGATATGTGGGTGAAACCGCAGGGAACAGCAAGTCATATTATAATACTCCGATATGGTAGATATTGTTTATACAGATATGTACACGTTTTGCGTACAAGGTCACAGTTCATTGCACTATATGAAGTGTATGAAATATTATGCAAGCTAGCAGTTTACAATTCATACTAAAGCCTTTTATTATATTGATCTATAAGACTATTGCCTAAAGAGTGATTTTCAAACAACTACCTAATGTAAGCTTGACTTAATGCTAAGTTAACAATTTTAACATAATATATACAGTTAATCGTCAGTTTATTTTTTATTATTTACAAAATATTACTAAAATTGACTAGTCGTTTTTGGAATATTACAGGATATTATCATAATCATGTCAACGGTGAGTACAGTACCTGTTTTAATCTAATCTACTAGTGATTTTATGTATGTGTACATCAATTTTTAAAATGCATTATGTATATCTTGTTCCAGGTATCTGATTCTGAGATTGTGTTTAGCCAGTATGCTCAGGATCCTTACGAAGGATTCTCTGAGATGTATCCCTGTGAACCTGAGCAATGCAAACAGACGAAAAAGACACAGACGAAGAAGCAACGTCGCAGAGAACCTTTGAAAAAACATAAACCCACGAAATCTTTTGTTATGAGCCGACTACAACGACGAGGCACTAAGTTAATTAAAATTACTGTAATTGATCTCTGCAACAATTCTCAAACAAGTGACAGTGATAGTGAAAGTGAGAACGTTGTGATAAGTGCGCAGTACATTGTTAAGGACGCTATAGACAGTGTTATGGACGAAACGGAATCGTTAGTTAAGAAAATATCGAAATCTTTAATAGACAATGATTTTTAGTTAGCTTTTTAAAGATACTCCTGTTATTATATTGTTATTTAAAGTTATTATTTTATGCTAAGTTTAGTTTTTGTTCAATATTATGTTATATTAATTCATTTACTTTCTATTACGTATTTACGATGTGTAACAAATAAAAATGCATTTTATTAAAGAAACTTGTTTTTATTTTCAAAATCAAAAACAATACACTTTACACTTCATATCCCAAGTGCTTTTTTACACATAAAACATTTTTTAGAGCGCAATGATTTAAATGTACATTACAATTAAAATTAGTTTTTTTGTCACAGTATTTCTTATGCAATTCAAACATGCTGGGACACTGGTCTTCACCAAGATCGGACACTTTACAATTTTCACAAATGTTTTTTATCCACTTCACCTTCTCCAAACCTTTGACTAATATATTTTTGTTCTCTAAATAGGGTACGATTATACGGTGAAATTCTCTATAGTCAATATATCCTTCGTTCCAACGAATGCCTCTGTTCTTTTCCAACCACTTTACCTGCCTTTTTTCATCAGTTGTTAAATATTTGAATAAATAAGGTGGTTTTATTAAGAACAGTTGTGTATAATCACGTGTAGCGAACGCTAGTTCTTTTACTATAAAATTGTTGTACAGATCTTTAAATCCTTGAATATCTAATATTATAGTATTCGAATTCATGATATTTTTCTCACAATATTACTTAACGGCTTATACTCTATTATACAATCATTCAATATAAGACAGTATGCAGAAGTTTGGTCAGGTATGTCGGATTCACTCTCAATTTCTACTCTTACATCCACAACAGGACCTGACTTAATATTATCCACTTGTCTAGAACAATCGATAACAAATAGAGGCGCCAAGTCTTTAAATTGTTTCTCGTTTAATAAGGGTTCAGGACGACGTCCGTAATATGACTGTTGAAATCGTACATATTGCTCGTATAATAAAGCAATTCTGTTATTTGTGAAACTAACATTTAGGTTTTCATATGGAAAGTAATTTGAATTGAGGTACACTTTTACATTACGAATATAGCAATGATCAAACTGAGACATGTCAGAACTTGCACTGTTTTTTCTATTTGTCTGTAGACCAACAATGATGTATCTAGGTTTCTCTATTTGCGATGAAGTTTTGATTGACCAAGTATGCTTTGTAGTTTTAGGTAAAGCTGGATATTCGTAAAGATCCCAATTTCTGTATATCATTTGAAGTGGACGGTCTTTTTCTAGCACTTTTAACAAACTTATTTTCTCTTTATCTGATACTTTTACATGCGGTACGCGCCATATGATTTTATTAATTTGAACATCGTCTATAATCTCACCGGTGTTAAGTTTTACAGCATTCAGGTTAGTGTTACTTCTTAGTAATATCAGTTCGTGTCTACTATTTATCACAACTTTTTTAAAATCTTCTGCGAATCCAAGAATGTTACAGAGTGGTATAGAAGCTGAAAAACTACCTCCATTAATATTTTTTACACCATCAATATTCCAGCCCCAGGCATTGGAAGCCTTTGATTCACTTTCATTCATTGATATTAAAGATTTTATGGTGGTCGTTATGCCCGCATTTTTTATTTTGTCAATCTCTACACCATTTAGTTCGTATCTTATATCTTGGAATAAATAGAGGAGAGCATTATTTGTAAAATGCACACTAGTAACTTTATCCTTAGAATCCCTTTTGCTAATTATAAAAGTTCCTTCTAAATACAGGGTACTGGCTGACGGTAGTATATACAGGTCCTGTTGATTGATAGGTATTCGGATTTCATCGTTTCTATTGAAACTTGTTACATAGGGCTTGTATGAATGAAATTCAATTCCTTCCACAGTGTTGTCGTAAGTTGGAGCGGCCAAAACATCTAAGATATTCATTTTAACAATCCAATCGCTTTAAGAAATGCCTTATTGTCTTTAGTTAATTTTATTTTCTTTTTTGTGCGAGCTCTTATTTGTTTGGATGCTTGAGCAGAACTAATGCGTTTGATTTGATGTACATATTTATTATAGTCAATCATTTTTTCTTCTAAGATGTAGATATAGCTGCACTTCCTCCCCACGTAAATTGATTAAGCGATTGTTTATATCTAAAAGTCTTATATGTATACAGCTTATGTTGTTTTGGTTAATTGGAAAGTATATAGCGTTTTTCGGGATTTCTATAATCCTGTACCCTGGTGGCACGTTGAGTGCAAATTCATGGATAATGTGACTGGGTTCTCCGTTTATATATGAACCGCTTACAATATCACATTCTATCCTGATCACTGTCGTAGGTAAAATGTTGACTGGAAACTGTGACACATGCCATATATTTGCTTTTAAGTTCTGCTCACTAAACCCTAACAAACTTCTAAAGGTGCCTTCTTTACTAAAATTAATGCTTTTTGTGCAGTTAATAGCAGTTTTTAATGTATTATTATTGCACTGTAGTTTAATTGATGCATCCTTAATTTCAGATTTTAAATAATCACTTATATCTTGCAATTCATATGTACCTTCCGGTATTTCAATAACTTCGTTGGAACCGTAGTAGAACTTGTTATTCGTTTTGTCAATGTTGGGAATAGAATTAAATGTTGAGAAATGTAATAAGGCACACTCATACTTTCCATATAACTGCAATGTGGTAGGATAGTACGTAGATAAAGTGGATGAGTTTCCAGTAATCGACAAAGTGAGGGACATCTTGCAAATGATTAAAATGAAACAAATGCATAAAATTTATACAATTTATTCCAAAAAGTCCATAGATATTCTAAACATAAGTGACCACAAATTACAGTGTTGAACATCTGATATCTTGTATAGTTATAATTAATGTTACAATTCTTAAAATATTTAATCAGTTCCATTGGAGGTTTCAAATCCCCGAAGCTATCAAAATATTCACAGTAGTTGTATATTTTAACGTAAGCTACCCAATGTGTTCCTTCATTCTTAGAATCATCTAAATTAATGATACCACATTCAATCCGTTTCGGTGTCTTGGGCAACCTATCTCTCATGTAAACTCCTCGAAAGTATGGGATTTGGTGTGCATACTTTTGGATGTCTATATTTGTTAGAGCACGATTAGGTAGCTTAAAATTCAGTTTTTTGGAGATTTTATATACAATCCTTTACCATTTTTATGTGCTTTAATATATAAACCCTTGCCTAAATTCAGTGACTCTATAGCACGATTATGTCGTTCTGTTTCTCGCAAATTTTGTTGACCAGCTTTGTAATCATTAACTGTTTTCGCAATACCAGCCGCACCACCTGCTAATGTTCCTAAAGCCGATAAACCAGCAAAAATCGGAATCAAAGGTAGTACACCTCCTGTTTTTGGTAATGGTATCACTCGCGGTACTCGAATCTTCTGCATGCAAGGAATTATTTTCCTTGCCGCTGAATAAGCAGCTTTAATTAATGTTTTACTGTCCTTGGGATTCAGTTTCTTTATTTTTGATTTTATTTTTGATACAAAACTTTTAAATGTTTTAGCACCAGATCCAGACTTCATTTTGGCTTTCATTACTTTACTTACTATCCATGAGCTAAGTTTTTCACCTTTACCAGCATCTTTCGATTTAAGCCTTTCTTTCGCCATGTTTAGTAATTCCAAATCAGCCTTGTGACGATTGTCTAAGTCTTTATGATTTGCATATGCTATATCGTGTTGCTTGCAAGCTTCGTCTAGCTTATTTATACCTATATCACCTCGTGCTAACCGTTTGCTTAGTTTAGTTCCTGGTCCACAATAATTGTATCCTGGTAAATGAACTTCGAATGGCAGATTATCAATTATAGTGTTAACTAGTTCACCACCTTGCATTGTCCAAAGCTTAATGAAGCAAAGATTACAATAATTAATGTTTATATAGGTAATATAAAAATTATTTAACCCATTATAGCAGATTTATCAATCCAACTGTTTTCTTCTTTGTTTAAACCAAGCCATTTTACAAATAGTTTTGATCCTTTTCTTTTTAAAACCTTTTCAATCAAATAAACACCGGGACAGTGAGATTTTTGTAGTTCTTGCTCATAAAAGGTTCCTATTATGGGTTGATTTCGCTGGTCTTCTATGTAATACGTTAATGGGTAGGTATCATTAATTTTTTTTATGGTAAATAACTCGGTTGACCAATTAGGTGTATAACCTTTCTCAAAATTGTGTTTATATTTACTGATGCGTACATAATCGCCTACTTTAAACTTAGGTTTCTTTGTATGGAGAGAGGATATTTTCTTAAATGTTCTGTTAATATTTTCTTTTATAACGTGTTCATTATATTTATTTACTTCAATCGGTTTATATTTAATAGTCTGATGCTTTGTATTGTTATATGTCTTCAATATTACTTCTAACGGTTGTCCTAACCACTTGTAGTTTCCATTGTAGCTAAAAGATTTATATAACTTATTTTTAATAGTTCTTATTAGTCTTTCAACAATCGAAGCTTTTTTGGTTGAAAACGTTGAGTAATGGTTAATATTGCTCGTCTTCATAAGATTCTGAAACGTGTTGTTATAAAACTCGGTCCCCATATCCGTTTGTAAATTAACAGGTCTGCGATTACTATCAATCAATATCCTTTCAAATGCATGAGTAACATCTTCTTTATTTTTTGATTTCAATGGTTCTGCCCAAGCATACTTTGAGAAGCAATCAATAACCACTAGCACATAATTGTAACTTTTATTATACTTTTTTAAGTTTTGCATGTCCATCAGATCGGCTTGCCACAAGTCATCGATCCCTTTTAAAATAACTGAACGCCTCAGGAAACTTCTTCGCGCGGCTTTATGTATTTCATTGACTATTTGCTGTTTTGCCATTAGGAAGATTTTTAATTAACTTGTCTACCTCTGCTTTGGTATAAAACTTGTCTTCGAAATGAATCAAAACGTCCGATGACTTTGTTTTTAAATAAGACTTAACGGCATTTTGCCCATCCAATATAATTTGAGAACGCAATGAAGAAATCAATCTATTAAATTCTTGTACCGTGTGAGCATTCATTTGATCTACATAATCCTTGTTCACAACTTCGTCTCCTTCTACGGGAGATCTGATTCCTTTCAGTCTAGTTGATTTTAAATCGTAGTCTCCCGTTTCTGACTTGCACAGAGCGTTCTCATTAAAGTCTAGTAACTCTGTTAATCGTAATCTTTTATGAACGTGATGTCCAAATTTGTCTACGTTCATATTTAGATGTATATTAATGGAAGGTTAACAATAAAATGAATACATTTTTTAAAATCATTTATTTATTTATAATTTTATTTTCACGCAATTCTTCAATGATAGATATAATTTCATTGTTTACTCCAGTGTTACCAGCATCTCGAGAAGCTATCAGTAATTTTAACCTATTCACTAGTTCATTTGGATCATTCCAATATACAAAATCTGTATTCTTTTTCCACGTTTTTGTCAATAACATTCCTTTTCCCTTCGGCAGAGGGTCTTGAATGGTACTTTGTAGTTTAAAAAGTGGCTTAATAACTTGTAAATATTTCTGTCCCTTATTACTTTTTATTGGTTTACTGGAATCATAGTCTCGTCGATGAGCATTTGTATCGAGTAGCATCGACTTATAGTGTTGCATATCACTGTCGGTTACCAAACTTAAATCTACATCTTTCTTTAGCAACAACTGTTTCAAACCAGGTGTATTTTGATATTTGTGTCCAGACACGATAATATATTCATCGCTGATTGTTATGTGAGCTGAACCTAGCATCAAGTTCCCGTCCTTCACTCTAACACCATATGGGACCCCGGCGAGTGCTTCCGGTGATATTGACCAAGAGGATGTATCACCCTGTTTATTTTCAACTAATGATTGAAACGAACAATCACTTTCCTTGTCAGATTCATAGTCGTTGTCGACGTTACTCAGGTTTCCTTTCTGAGAAGCCGAATCAATAAATGAAATATCTGCTTCTTCATTTCCCGTAGTATGTAAACGAGGCGGTTGCTGGCTTGCATTTACAATTAGGTTGAGAGGTTCTGTTACAGGCTTGAACACTGACTCCAGTGTCTGTTTATTATCAATCTCAATGTCTTTCATCTTTCGTATTTTTTTCTTTACAGCTTCTGCAGCATCAACAATTTGTCTTTTTAATGATTTTTCCATTTTTAGATCTTGATAGATTAAGCGTTGTTTAATGAATAATAATATTGCAAAGGTAAGATACTTAAATATTAATTATCTTAATCAAAGACTACAAATGTGTCAAATTTATTTCTGTAACATCCATTATTTTTGGAACAATCCTTATTAATGACTACATAATTGTAAGGTTCATTCCATATTTTTGAACACATTTCACGAAATTCGAGCCATGTCATATCAGTGTTGACATGTTCTTCATAAATATGTTTCAAATTAATTTCATCTTGTTTAAAAAGTATGATTAAGTTAGCATTGTCCCTAACTAACTGTTTAGGAATTTTACTATACGTTTGGTTAAGGTAAAAACAATCAATACATTTGTGTCTTCCCATCGCAAAGTAATCACGCATATTGTTTTGGTTTTCGCAAGCAACATCATCAAATATGATCACAGAATTAGGTTTTGCCTCCTGGATACTCAGTACTTCCTCATTACCATGATATTTCTGGAATGAGACACCAGAAACTCGTTGTAAAACTTGTTCTAAGAAAATGTATTTAGGTTGATGTAGAGTTTTCGAATAAACATAAACATTTTGAAATCTTAATCCATTCTCATGTATGAGAAGACCTATTAACAAATTAGTTTTTCCACAATTGGAAGGCCCGCAAATAATGCAACGTACAGAGTTAGGTAGTAGCTCTCCATGACGAGAACCAGTATTTTGAGGCTCAACGCAAACTGTATTCACATGTAATGATTGTGGTTGTTTCACAAACTTCATAGTTACACATGAAACAAATAGACTAATAATGACTCAATTAATTTGTTACATTCACATTTATAAATAATATTACGTCAGCAAACACTAAATAGTCTGTTCTCGTGCTTGTTTGAGTTTTAAACTATTAACAATGCTCAGTGGTAGAATACCATGGTAAACTGAACAGGTTAGTCGATTCTTCATTATTAAGCGTCCTGAATCACTGTGTCAGTCAAGTTGATTGTGTATTATTGGGCATTCTGAGGCACTGTCCGGTAGCGAAGGCGACCTAGCCTTCGCTACTGGTAAAAGTGGCTCAGAATGCCCAATAATATACTACTGACCACAGTCTTTTTATTCTTTATGTTTTGACTCAATGTTCTCCCTCGACTTTAACTAAAGCCATGGATTAAACAATATACCTTGTGCATTTTTGGAAAAATGCGTCGCAGTAATACGACTAGGTACGAGGTTCGCTTATCAGTACCTACCTATGCAGTTTTCGAAAACAAACTTGAAAATCATCACACATAAACCAGCAAATACACTTACCATTACAAAAATAGCGACAAAAAACCCACAACTCCAGTGTTGGAGCAGGACATTAGAGCGCTAACCCGCGTCCATTATGCTGCGAAACGGTGGCGTGTTGCCGCTGCGGCTTTGCTTCACTTATTGCGGGATAATCTGGATAAATCTGGCTCAGGACGGACTGTTGACTTACCGGACACTGCCCTCTGTTTGTTGAAAGGACCACTTCTTTACGTCACTTAGGGAAGAGCTTTTTTATTCAAGGCTACTAACTAGTTACTTGAGGATTCTATCGTCAGTCTGACAGTCTTAAACCCAGGATTTTCTTTTTCTTGTAAGTAGTATTCTTTGTTTGAATTCTCTACCTTACCTAGGAATACAACATCACGCCTGTACCTATTCATAGAAATGATAGGCGTGCCTACAAAACCAAACTACGGGCTGCTATTGAGAAATTCCTAATTTGGGAACCAACAGCAGTCGCATCGCGCTCTTACGACTTAGCGAACCTAATCTTCAAAACCCTTTCCATTGAGACTTACTGTTATAGTCTCAATGGAAAGGGTTTGAGGGGAAGAGATGTCATAGTATGACATCTCTTTAAAATAAACAACAAACGTGAATTATATGTTTTTTTATTATAAACATAATGTTATACATTTCACTTACAACTATAAACTTGTATAGTTTTGCAAATCACGAACGCGCCTCAGGAATTTTAAGTCATACACATATTATGGTTTGAATTGCATGCTTGATGCAATTTAAACCATAAGTTACTTTGAACGTTCGCAAAATGCACAGCGACTAGGCCGAACCACAGGCTAGATAGCAATTCTAGCGAAGAGTTTCATAATAAAAAATGTACTGCAAAGTACCCGAATGTATTGTCACTGTAAGTGGTGTGCGTGTTGTTCTATTATGTTCAGACCGCCGTGTGTGTGAAAATGAAAGACGTGTATTTACCCAGCAACAATATTGTTGTAACAAACAACACGCACTAATACGATCAAATATTGTTTCTAAAAAACTCCCGAAATGCTGTGCCTCATCTAACAAGGTCGCGCTCTTTTGCAACATTGTCAAACATCCGATCTTCTTTATTGCAAATCATTGTTACCTAGTGAGTACACAGCCTTACTTAAGAGAATGCTGATCTTTCACAGATTTACTATTTATGCTGGAGGTAAATAATCTATTCTTCTTCGACCTGCGACTGCCGTTTCTTTTTCTTCTTCTTCTCACTCTTAGGCTCCTCTACAGTCTCTTCTGCTTCCTCTGCGGGTTGGACATCCGACTTCTTTTTCTTCTTCTTCTTCTTCTCAGAAACTGGCTCGGCGGCCTCTTGACCGTCGGGCTCTCCTGTCACTTCTGTCTTTGATTTCTTATCTTTTTTCGGCGTGACCTGAGGGAGGAGGCTGGGTTTAAGTTTGATGTAAGCAACAACGACATCACATGACGCTTGTATTCCCGGCAGAAGGAGAAGGCAGGCTTCTTAACTCATACTTCGTTAGTTATATTTAACATACCGATATTTATAAATTTCGGTGTACAGACGTTAAGCAGCAACATCAAAATCAAAAAAGTTATTTATTCACACTAGGCTGAAATTCAAATTCAAATTGAAGGTCAACGTTACATAAGACAGTCCCCCAAAAAAGTCCCCCACCCTTCAACACTTCCTAGTGCTTTAGCTGGGAAGAAGTGGTGCAACAAACTCCCCAGTAGCACAGCTGTCTGTTCAGTTGGAAGAACTTGATTCTACAAATTTATCGTATCAGAAGTAATTAACATTACGAAACACATCACATTAAAATCAATCATTTGCCACATGTCAGCAGTGAATAGGTATATGTGTTTATATTTAGACAGTGAATTCCTTATTCCTTCTATTATTTTCTGTTTGTTTTTGTCAGAGAAACTTTCTATCTCTTTGATTGATTCCGGCATTTTGCAGTTTTATTTTACAGAGAGTACCTTTTACATATATTGTTATTGACTAAATAAAACTTTGAAAAAACCTATTAAGCGCAGGCAATAAGTAAATTACTACAACATTTTCAACATCTATCGGGTCAAACTGATTTAAGTGATTTGCCAAATGAATGGTAATTTGTTGAGTTCCAACCTTTTTTTAGCACAGACGTAATATTCAGATTAGTTGGAAGAAACAAGAGGGACAATGTTGTGTAATGCAACCCAAATAGATAGAACTTTATTAAAAAAAATGTTTTTAGCACACATAATTAACACACAGCAACAGCCAGCTGTTTGCCAACTAATAACGGTTCTTAGTTGGGATATTTCTAGCGTGCACAGTTGTGAATTTATCGACGGCAAAATTATTTTCACAAGAATCCATGTTCTTGTGTCCCATGAAAAAACAAAGTTAATACTGCGGTTGTAACCGAAAATATCCCATATCTCAAAACCTTACTTAAGTAAAGTCACTTATAAACATCAATCTTTTTAATTTTTATTATGGGATCGAACAATAAAGCATAACAAAAAATAGCACTTACATTTTCAGCACCATCTTCTAGTTTGATCTTCTTGGCGGAGGTCTGCCCTCCATCTTCATCCGGCGAGTGCTCGCGTTTGATTGGTTTCTGCCCCAGGGTGCTGTCACCAGCTGTCTGGTAGTGGAACACCTCGCTGCCAGAAATAAGACAAGTTATAGTATTGGACATGGACACAAGATAGTTTACATGGGATGATATTGTAGCGTTTATGGCGAGCTAACGACAACGCTACCACATGGATATTTTTTAGTCACCATAACACAACTGCAAGTGGCAGCGACACTTTCACATAGCAAGCACTGCTTACCCACGTTTTGTGGCTGAAATGTGACTGAAAAAATTTACAAAAACGAGAGCTCACCTCTTGCTCTGGTACTTTTCAAACTTCGCCTTAGCCTTGCCTGTCCCACTGATTCTCCTCAGATTGCCTTCCTCTAGCAGCTTCAATCTGTTCTCCAGCTTGACTTTGTGTTCAGCTCCCAGCTCGAAAGTCACGTCTTCTCCAAAAGCATCCACCCTAGTCGCCAGCGCAGCTTTTGCAGCCAGCATACGCGACATTTTACCTTTATTCTTTGTACTACACTGACCTACCAACTGTGCATGGTAGATCAGACCATATTTTGGGGTATCTTTTTTTGTCTTTAAGGCTCTAAATAAAGCTTTTTCTGCTCCAAAGATCTGCACTGTTGAAGCGGGGTGCTTCGCCAAGTTCATCAAGGAACCAGCGTGAGCAATCAACCTAGCTCCTATGTGCTCGCCAATTAACACAGTGAGATTTGGAGCCATAGCCATCATTCTAGCTTTCAAGTAATCTGTCAGATGTGTCCTGTAGTCTGTTATTGAGATGATTTCATCACACAAATTCTGTATGTTCAAGATGTCATCGTCAGAAATCTCTGTGCCCATGGAGATCTCAGCTGCCTCCTTCACTTTTTCTTCTAAGTCTTCTGGTAGGATGTCAGACAGATCTGTCTTTGAAGCATTGTCTCGGGTGCCAACCAGTTTGACAATTTTGACAAACAGTGTGTTGTCTGTGATAATTTTTCCAAGTTCAGGGAAGTGCCAACCATACCACTCCCGGCATCTCATGACGTAATTGTTCAATTCTTTGTCTAGATCATCGAGCAGACATTGAGCTTGAACAATCATAGTGTCGATCTTGTCTGGAGAGAACTTCAATTTGTATCTGGAAAGTGAGTGAGCAAGACCAAGAGCCATGGCTGTCATTTCTTTCTTCGGTAGGCCAGCAAGGAGGCTGTCCATCTGTGAGCGGATACATCTGAGCAGTTCTTGAACATTGTTGTTTGACACACATTGTAAGTCAAACTTTTCTCTGATGGCACTACCGAGCTTGGCATCTCCTACAAGGAGTTGGTCTTGCACTTCCTTGCTGATGTACTTCTTAAGGGCTTTCTTTAGTGGCTTGGACACTTTTCCCTCAATAGCTGCTGTGGTAGCTGCGAGGGCTTCAGCTGTGTCCTCAAACTTTATGAAGTTCTTGAGTTTTACACTGTGAAAATGGTGTTATATAATAAATAAAGAGAAAACCAAAAATAAAATTGTTGCTACTCTTGAGGAAAAACACATGAATCAGTACAAAAAAAAAACCACACAAAAATACTGATTCAATTGGATATCACATTTTAGAAAACAATAAAACACAGGCTTTCAAACATGTTAGAAAAACTACATTACAATTTGTAAAAGACATGAAAATATTACAGACAATTAATTACCTACTTAGTATTAAAAAATCAATAGTAAATAAACTCACACAGCAGACGCCCCTTCGGGAGTGTTGAACTCCTGGTACAAGTCATCAATCTGTGATAACTTGGACTCGTCCAATAGCTGGAACAAAACACAACAAATCAGCCAAACACAACACCGTAACCCTTCATTAGGGTATTGTTATGTTATACTACAGATATCTGAAAAACAATATTAAAGTTAGGTAGCTAAAAAAAGTAGGTCAGTGATAATTATTGTCGAATAACATTCAGTAACTGATATTAATAACATACCTAAATTTATTTCCCATGATTTGATAGCTTATAGGTTTTGTCACTATTATCAAATTGTTCATAGTATTTATTAACAACAATAGCAAGCATATAAACAGGGTCAATTATAAAGGTTTGATAATACAAAACACAATTATTTTAACCTAACGTGTTTACACTCCAACTCAAAACCAATTTTAAAATTGTTTGCTAAAGTTTGCTTCATTCATGTTTGCTTAAACTTTAATCAAACATGAATGAAGTCCTATACTTTGATTCAGCATGAACATGTTCCTCACTATCTTATGTAACAGGAAGCCGTAAATACAGAATTTATATCTGAAACAAAATCGCGTTCAGACTTAGAGGTTAGAATACACACGTGTTGAATTTACCTTGAATATGGCGTATCCGGCCGATGTTTCGAACAGCACCAACATGTTGAAAATTTATAACAACACTGTCGGTTGTTTTTCTCACTTATTCAATGAACTTATTGACCCAAACAATGATTTATTATTCTTAAAATAAACAGGGACGCTACACCACCATCGCGGGAGTTTCACATTGACAATTTATTAATGACAATGTCAGCGATGACAGCAAAAAGGGCTGCCCTTGCCACTTAATTATACGTTTTATAATTTAGTGGCAACACAAATATTAACATTTACTGAAACCTTTTGAAGAATAGTTTATTACAATACTTTTGTTAAAATACCTATTTGAGTGCAATACGCTAAAAAAAATTAACCAAGCTCTTAGTCTTTCTTAGTGATGGATTAATTGTTGAGATCGTGAACGTGAAAAAAGGTATACTTTTTATCTTTATCTTTCACCTTCGAGTTTTTTTTTTGTGTAAATAATTAGTTTGTTTTTAACTAATTTGCACTTGACTAATTCGGTAGATTTTTTAGTTGTAGGATAAGCTAAGCCACTGGCAGAGGGGTATCCCTACCTTGTACTTATTTTTCTATTGATTGGTAAGATTTCTTAACAAGTTAAGAACAGAATCATGTATCACGTAAACAGCCTCGGCTGTTGACGTGATACATGATGGTGCTGAAATGAATCATAATTGTGACAATCTGGCTAGTGAGTTAAACTGAAGTTAAATTAAGTTGGTAAGATCAGCGAAAAATGTTGATTACCACTACCGTTAAACATCATCCAAATGCGATATTCGATTACTATTATAATATTTCAGCATTTCTATGATTTCCGGTTTTATGAGGCTTATGTTTCTAAATAAAAATAAAATAAAACTATACACTTATCACCCTCGACATTTGGTGATCATCAATTTACTTTAGCACAATTTAAAGTGCAGTCATGACTAAAATAGATTGTTTAATTACCATTGTAATTTTAGGTTGAATTTTTTGGTTAAGGTTATTTTTTTTGTGATGATTGGTTTTTGAAATTATTATTGGTGGTCCTATATTTATTACATTTTGTTGAGATAGATAAACTGGATTGTTAATCGACTTGATCACTCACTCTACCTACTTTGACACTTAGCACATGGCTGTCCTGTGTGGTTTGGGTTGTGTTTTCCGTGACAGCGGCTACAGGCAGGCAGAGGTGCATTTAGCTTACAATATATTAGTTTGAGTCGATTTCGATCCAAGCCAAGTAGCAAGTCTCCCTGTAGTTAATAAGTACCTAAAGTTTTTAGCTGCGGTAAGCACACTCAGAACCTATTCCCAAACAGGTGTTTCTAATAACATTTCGGTAGGTAATTAGGTACCTACATACGTTTTGGAAATGCTAGCTTGTACCTAATGTTAGATAAAGCAATAATCGAAAGGGTCTTGCGATAAATAAGGTATTAGAGTTCATTATCGTCTAGGTAGGTACGTAATACTATCAGTATACCTACGGTGAGGGGCCTGAGATGAAATAACAATTACTTACTTACCCTTACTAATAATTTTCACCTTACCAGGCTGGCTGCCGTTATGAAATCAGAATGTAGAGCACGCTCCAAAATATATTATGAACATGAAGTGCCTTCCCCATCGTTACGCGTATAAATATTTACCAAATGGATTTTTGTCTGCGCGCCTCGATTCGAATCAGGCGCTATGCGAATTCGGAAATTCAATAATTCTGCATAAAGGCATGCATCCAGTCGCAAGTGGAGTGAATGATTGAGCGAATGAACGAGTGAATGGATTCCATCGAGCGGAGCGGTGAGTGAACGAGCGTCTGCGTCAATCCGAGTAAGGAACGTGATTATTTTGTCTAGTGGATGTTCCGATTGAAACGTAGGTATTCCGTTTATTTTCAAAACATTTTAGGCTTATACAAGAAATTGGATTGCGCTGAACGCTTTTAGATTTTTCTGTACAATATTGCCTTAGCGTTTGCTGAGAAATGAGCGGAAATATAAAGTAGATCGATTCAATAAAGCTGTAAATTGGATTGTATGTTTACGATAAGTGTAAATGTGGTCTCGGTTCCGATTCAAAACACTCAACGACTCCCGCGGGAGACTTTACTATCAGCTTGGAAGCGACATTAGCAATGCCTCTTGTTGTGTCGTAGAACCTTCAATTAAATAATGTTGGGTATTTTCAGATACCTACTCGTTTTCAGGTACCGTAACACGGTAATGCATATTTCAATAACTACACATCTATGATTCGGGCAACTGCATTTATTAACATTAGATTATACTCTAACGTCGTAGACACCAAAACAATCAGAGGCTAACCGACGACGCTAGCTCACATTATAGCGCACTACGTCAGGAGCCGATGCTTTTGAGCGGAAACTGGGTCAATTATGTTTAGAGCCTTTTCACATCCTCCGCAAGCAAAGTGCATATAAAAATGAAAATACTTCAAAGAAACTTATAGCGAGGGATTTCGGGTATAAAATCTTAACGATTTTATGTTTACAGCGCGTCGTTAAAGCGAGCCGGGCTAATGTGCGCCGACTAGGGTCGCCCGGGGGAGCGATTAGCCAGCAGTATCGACAAGCGATCCGGCCGAGGGTTCGGCTGTTTGATGGCTCACCGCAACACACCTGACGACTGCCAGACCCGCGTTTATAAGCCCCCGTGTTGAGTGGTGAGCGGTGACAGGCGGCCCAGAGATAAATGTGGCCCATCGTTACCGCTCCACACGTTACCTGCCTTTAGATTTGTAGACGACTATTTTCTCTTGATCTTTATAAATAGCTGCTTTCGCATATAAAATCTTTGTAGAAAACAGGGTCGGGGTAACTTATCGAAAGATTTTGGGACCGAAAAAAGGGTGGTAAAAAGTTTAACGTTGAAATGTAAAAGAGAACTGATAAAGTAGAGTATGGTTGTGAGCGCTTTTCTTTTGTGGGTTTGTGAATTTGACTCTTGGGTACTTTTGCAGTTGGTGCCTAAGGAAGGCAGATAATTATTTACATAGGATTACTGCATTCAAGACCAAAACCTGTGAATATTTAAATTCACATCCAAAATAGCAGCCAAAACCACCTTCAAGGTACTTAACCCCGTTTATTATGCTTGCGATCCATCTACAAGGCATCGAACTTACTCCTGAACATAATTTTCTCGCTCCCGAGTCTATCTCAGCGATATTGAAGGGAATTGCCGCCATTATCAAGCATACGCCAAGCCGGCCGACCTAACGGCGTGTCTATAAAGTCGCCTCGTCCGGAACAGAGGCTGCCGTAAGCCCGGGCTTGTAAATAACTTACGATATCCATAGCTTATGTCACCTACCACGTCTTCACTCTACTATTATTACTCTTCAAATGTGATGGAAAACAAGGTTTTCCGGTTTAATGTAAAGAACTAGGTTTCTTCGAATTAAAGAAGAGAACTTGCAATGGTGCTCATTAGCAATATAATCATTAGTAATATTGATTGATTGATTTGCCTGAGTTTTTTAATTACCCTATCAAGGATGAGACAAAATCTACAAACAAGGTATAGTTTTTTGCGCGACCGCTGGTGGTAGGTACAGAGGCCAGCACATCAAGTTATCACAATATGTCAAATTTCTTTGATAGTATTTCAACTTTATTGCTAAGACATAAGGTTCATTTTTAATTGAGAAAATTTGACAGTTAGGGATAGCTTGATGTGCTGGCGTCTGTACAACGCGCACCAATGATGTATGTACATATGTAGCAAACTTTATTAATATTCGAAATCCAAAAATGTTTTAATTAAATGTGAATATTATTTACCTACTTTTCTATTAAATGGCTATCGTAAGTCTGTCTCTCACTCAGTAAGTTCTATCATCTCAAACCTTTGCTGATTATAGGCGAAGAGTTTAGTAGTAGTCTATTTAATTCCAATTAATCATCCAGTATGCACAACACACAAGAGCTGTTCGAAGCAGCTTTTATTAATTTATTAGGTACCTACTAGCTTCTGCCCGCGACTTCGTACGCGGACCCTGTTGCTTATGCCAGCGACAACGGGGTCGCCATTTATGTTATTTTTTATCATTTTTCCCATTTAAATCTTTTATCACACTGAGCTTTAGTTTTATTTCATTCCAACAACCACCAAAACATACAGTCCATTTGTCATCGTTTTCATTTTGGTAACCGCATTATTATATCCCTCCTCTAGAGACCTAGAAGTCGATGCGTAGATACGCTTGGAACTCAAGCGTAATTCTCTTTCCGTGAACGTCTCTGACTCGCGAGACAATACATGACGTTCACGATCAGCGGTCAGTCGCGCATCATATTCTTCAATGGTCTCTAGAGACCTAATGAATACGCTGAGAACGCAGGCGTGCTTCGCGACCCGAAGAGGTTTCCACGGAGCGAGTTGCAGCCTAATGTTCTCGAACAACATCAAGTCTCTCCTGACGCTCTTCGGTAGATTCTTGGGATTTTATGATCCTCAATCTTTTAGCTCTCTTGGAACATTGGGAAAGATTTGACCTCTTTCTAGGCATGGTCATAGTTTTATTGTGAAGATACCTGATCAATAAAAATCTAAATTAAAATGACTGCTCCCCTGCGTTACCGGGTAGGCTACAGTGTCACGAAGATAAATGGAAAAGGAAATTAAACACTCAAACAACATAAGCCCGAAGGCATATTCATACGATAAAATAAAAAAATAAATAGGAGTTTTGGCCAGTAGAGTCAAATTTTCAATGATATACCTACCATCGTCATCGAAAATCAGTCCTAAACTGTGACCGCCTTCACCGCGTGCAGGTACTCCCAGTTTATGTTATTTTATAATTACACAGTAAAATTAGTGATAGCTTTGATTTCCACATCAGATGTTTCTGATCTTCGATTTTTATAAGTCAACAGGAAATGCCCATCATATTGAACAACAAAGACGTCAAAGACGTCATTCCTATATGTGTTATGTTGTAGCTAGGCTCTTGGAGTTCCACAACAGGTGTTCCAGATCTTCGATTTTTATAAGTCAACAGGAAATGCCCATCAGACCGAGCAACTTTTGCTAAGACGTCATTCCTATATAATATTATAGTGTAGCTAGGCTCTTGGAGTTCCACAACAGGTGTTCCAGATCTTCGATTTTTATAAGTCAACAGGAAATGCCCATCAGACCGAACAACTTTTGCTAAGACGTCATTCCTATATATGTTACAGTGTAGCTGGGCTCTTGGAGTTCCACATCAGGTGTTCCAGATCTTCAAATTTATTCTCTCAGCAGAAAATGCTAATCACGTGGAACAATTTTTGCTAAGGTATCATTTTTGTACCTCTTATAGTTTAGCTGGTCTGTTGCGGTTCTGCATCAGGTGTTCAAGTTTCCAAGATAAATTATAGCCTATATGTTGCCCAGACTTAATACCTATACAACAAAAAAAAAAAACATTCCAATCCGTCCAGTAGTTCCGAAGATTAGCGTGTACAAACAAACAGACAAACAGACATACAGACAAACAGACAATTTTTTTTTTGGATTCATGCTCTATTAAACTCAAACTCAAACTCAAACTCAAAGTATTTATTTCAAATAAACCAATTACAGGCACTTTTGAATTGTCAAGGTGTCGGTCAGTCCGAGAAATGAAGCTAGTTGCCCATTCCAAAGGAGTAGGTACCTATGGAGAAGAACGGGCAAGAAACTCCATGGACACTCTTTTGAACAAAATATGGTTACAAAATATTGGTTACATAGTTCATATTAATATTATACATGTGAGAACGATGCAGAACGTTAAAAGCATCAGATATAAAATATGTAAAAACTATTCAATAATTAAATTAAAACAAGCCTTAGCCGCTAAGAAATGACCAGTCTCTACTGACAGCGCCCGTTCACGAACATGACGCATATATTAGCACCATTCAGCTCAACCATTTTGAAGGGAGCTAAATGATCCAACACACACGCCACCATCAGCGAGACATTAAAGTGAGCATGGCATACTCTCAGCCGCCAGGGCATATTCAAGTCAATGAAAGACGCACCCAGAGACTGGTCGCTTTATAGTAGGTACATAGTACTCACATATGTGCCAAGCAGTTATACAATATTAAGAGATTGAATTTATACAATGCAAAGATGTTTTTTTGTTGTTGTTGATCTTCCGCAGCTCCAACAGTTTTCAGTAGTCTAATAAATTAGTTGATGCGCCCTTGTGGAGCTGGACTAGCATTGACCCAAGCATTTTTATCAGCAATGTAATCTCCCAATTTATAATACGCTTGGCTGCATAGTGTGCGTTTTATACAAGTTTTAAATTTTGTTTCATTAAGTTCAAGAATGTGGGGAGGTATTTTATTGTAACATTTTAAACAGTACCCCATGAAAGATGAATCTACTTTAGCCAGCCTGAAACCTGGTTGAACTAATTGGTCCCTATTTCTCGTGAAATAGTTGTGTCTTTCACCTCTTTTACTAAAAAGATGCAGATTTTTCCGTGCGTACATGATGTTTTCATAGATATATTGACAAGGTACAGTCATGATGTTAATAACCTTAAACCGTTCCCTTAGAGAATCGCGCCTACGAAGATTATAAATGGCTCTGATAGCTCTTTTCTGCAGAATAAAAATAGACTCGATGTCTGCAGCTCGTCCCCAAAGTAAAATACCGTAAGACATAATACTATGAAAATAACTAAAATAGACTAGCCTCGCGGTATCTACATCAGTATACTGACGGATCTTTCTGACAGCATATGCTGCAGAACTTAGCCGTCCTGCAAGAGATGTTAAATGAGGACCCCATTGTAGCCTTGAGTCGAGCGTGATCCCCAGGAAAACAGTTTTATCGACAAATTCTAGTTTCTCTTGATTCAATACTATCTCACAATCACTACTTTTTACATTTGGTAAAGAAAATCTAATGCACTTCGTTTTTTTTCCATTTAATACTAAATTATTTGCAGTGAACCAATTTTGGACCTGCAGTAGGGCGTTATTTACGTCGTCAAAATTTTTTGCACGTCTATCTATCTTAAAAATTAAAGAAGTGTCATCAGCAAATAACACCATTTGTGGTTGATTTTTTAGTAAATGGAGAAGATCATTTATGTATACTAAAAAGAGGAAAGGACCCAATATAGAACCTTGTGGCACACCCATTTTTACTTTTAAACCGAGTGAATTGACACCTTTTATTTGAACTTGCTGTTGTCTATCGTTTAAATAAGATTTTACCAAACTAAGCGCAAGTTTTCCAAGTCCGTAATGCTCTAGCTTCAACAGCAAGGTTTCGTGATCAACGCAATCAAATGCCTTGGAGAGGTCACAAAAAATTCCGATGGCGTCTTGAGCCTCTTCCCACGCATTGAAAATGTGTTTTAATAAGGTCACACCAGCGTCAGTTGTACAACGTCCTTTGGTGAAACCATACTGTTGATCGTTAAGTATTTTATTCGTGTTAAAATGATTAAGCATTTGATTAAGCATTATCTTTTCAAAGATCTTGCTGAAAACCGGCAACACGGATACGGGTCTATAATTATTGGTGTCTTTACTGTCCCCGGATTTGAAAAGTGGTATTACCTTGCTGTATTTCATTAAATCCGGGAAGATGCCTTGATCCACACATAAATTAAATATGAAGGCTAAATAAGGTGCTATCGTCTCAATGATCGAGGTACAGACTTTACTGGACATTCCCCAAAGATCTTCGGTCAATTTGATTTTAATTTGTTTAAAAGTTTTAAGTACTATTATGGGGTTAACATGCTTAAAGTTGAATTCAATTAGGCAGGCTGAAACGTTTGCCTTTAATAAATCAAAAGAGAGGGAAGGCGAGGAATTTAGAGTTTCAGTAGTTTTTAGGGGAATACTGGTAAAGAAATTTACAAATTCTTGAGCTACTTGTTTGCTATCACAAATGGAACCACATGACGTCTCCAGTACGTAATCAGAACTATGTCTTTTGCTCCTGTTCGTTTCGTTATTGATAATTTTCCAAACCGTCTTTATTTTATTTTCAGCTGATTTCACCTTGTTACTAATGTATTTGGCTTTAGCTGCTTTACAAGTGTTTTTAAAAATTCTTGAGTATGTAGAAACATACTTATTAAAAGATTCTGTGTTAATAAAAGGCTTAAGGCCATAAAGCTCGAAAAGTCTTTCCCTACTTTTCCTGAGTCCTTTAGTGGCCCAGTCACTAAATATAAATTTAGGGTTGATACTTTTAGTGGTCTTCTTGAAACAATTATTAAATTCGGTTTGCACTACCGTAAAGAATTCTTTATATAAAATATTAATATTTTTCAAAGAAAGTTCCTGATCGCTTAACTTACAATTTAATGTGATATTAAATTTATTTAAATTAACAGATGTTATTGGTCTGGATTGTATTTCTATTTTTTGTATAGGTGTGTTGGACTGAAAAGTTACAGTTTGACCACTGTGATCAGAAGGGAGATAATTAATGATGGATTTATTTAAATAGTCGCAACAACAAAAAACATTATCAATGCATGTAGCAGTAGACATAGTTACTCGGGTTGGTTCTACAAACACATTTGACAAATTAAATGATTTAAACAAATTTAATAATCTACTCGTATTTGCATTATTTTCTAAAATATTAATGTTAAAGTCCCCACAGATAACTACTGATTTATTACCAATAGCAAGTTTTGCCAAAACATCTTCCATTACTGCCTCAAATATCGGATAGTTTTGATAATTAGGGGGTCTGTAAACACACACTATTACATGCTTATCGAGCTCAACACAAGACAGTTCAATGCTATGCTCAACCGATAGTTCAACTATGTCCTCACGGGTTTTTGATTTAATACAACTTTTAATTAGGATTAGTGAACCACCACGCAGCATTGATTTACGGTTAAAGCAACTGGCCAAACTATAATTCTCGTAGTTAATTAACATTTCATAATCTTTTAACCAGTGCTCAGTAAAACAAATAATGTCATACATTGTTTTTTCCAAAAACAATTCAATCTCCAATTGTTTGGAAGAAAAACCTTGAATATTTTGATGAAATAATGTCAAGGATTTCTGTTTTTGCTTAGCCCCTTTCTTACAGTTAGTTTTGGTGCTAGAAAATACCTTTTTATTATTAAGTGAAATTATATTGTTAGTGGTATCTTCTGTTGTCTTACAAACTAGTTTAAATTATTTGAGCTAACCACACTAACATTAGTACATTTACTAAATGTGGTGCTAATTGAAAAAGACTTCGACATACTAATTATGTCTGGGTTAATATTAAAAGCTAATAGCCTAGCTATTTGACGTCTAAAACTAATGGGCAGATACACAGTATCCCTAGTCGACCTTAGTTTCTCAACAAAAATGTTGGTGTCAAAAAATATAAACTTGTCACTATGGTGACTCACTAAGAAGTGCATGTAATTATTTAACATGTGAATCTTATTGTTTTGCCTGTTTGACAAGTGCTGAAAGTAGGGAAAAGCACACAGAATAATTTTCTTACAATTTAACTTCAATAGTTCAGTGACACTATCAGCAATATCATATGTTTTAATATTAAAACTGTTACCTACAAGAATTGTTAAAATGGCATTAGGATCATATTTATTCCTAGTTAGTGAAGAAATTATTTTTTTGTATGAAGACTGAGGCATACAAAAGTTTTGAGAAGAAATACTCAGGTTGTTGCTAAGTAATTTACCTAACCCTTTTCCAAAACTATCAGAAAACATAATAGAGCAACTACACTCTCT
Organism: Hyppa rectilinea; assembly: GCA_951799385.1. NCBI lineage: Eukaryota > Metazoa > Arthropoda > Insecta > Lepidoptera > Noctuidae > Hyppa > Hyppa rectilinea. The sequence continues at coordinate 712,803 of OX637306.1, forward strand.
ACTACTACAAGGGGGAGAGTTAGCTTCTGTCTGAACTACTTGTAATGAATTTTGTTCACTAACTGGTGAATCCAGATTGATAACAGAGGTCCGGGATGGATCCTCCGTTGCCTCAGGCTGGAAAGCCACAAGGTTGGATTCCCTTTGACAGATACATTGAGTGGTGCTGAGAGTTAGCGGGTCCACTCTGTCTGCCTCATTATTACACATTTCCACTAACTCATTTGCAGCAAGGATGTGTTCCTTTATTTGGTTTTGTGAGCTCACATACTTAATATAGAGTGAATGTAGTGACTCTTCAAGTACATCAATTTCAGATTGTAATCGATGTGTGTCAATTTGGTAAATATTTTTACAATCTTCTAATTTAATTTGATAATTTTGTAATTTATTTGTTAGAAAAACACGCTCTTTCCTTAGTTTAATATTAATGGAACTGTTTTTTTGATGTTTCTTATATTTATTGCATCTATTAATGATTCTATTTAGTTTTGCATACTTTTTCATTTTATTTTGACTTACTTTATAACTACTATTGTTCTGTTTCAAAATAGAGTCTTCTGTTAGGTCTATTGTTATCATGGAATGAGGGTGGCAGTTACTTTGGAATAGTTCATTGTATAAGTTATTAGTTTCCTTAGCTTGAGTACTTTCTTTATGTTTCCTTAACTTAGTAATTTGTATATTGGCATGAATTAATTCTTCTTCTAGGTCCCTAACCCTACACAAAGCCTCCTCATAAAGGTTACTGCAGTTGTTAAAACCATCCGTGACCACCCGCAGTTTGTCCCGTTCATCAACAACATCCAGGTATTGTTGATGTAGGCCCACTAGCTCCTGCTTCAAGCTTGTGTTCTTGTGAACGACCTTCTCGACCTCCTTCTCACTTTCGTCTATTTCCTGCAGCAGCTGTTGGCATTTGCTGTCTGAGGCCTGAAGTTTTTGAAGGGCCGTTTTCAATTTAAGCTCCAACTCCTGAGCAGCAGCCTTACGGGTTGTCACAGGCATAGTTTCAGGACTTAGTGCTGGAAGTAGAATTAAAGAAACGGTGAGAACTAAGTAGATAGACAAGCAAAAAGGAACGCTAAAATGAAAGGAAAATGGGAGAAATAGGTTTGACTTTATAGAGAAATGAGGCAGATTATTAAAACTTTCTGATTGTAATGCACCTAATATAATTTAATTAAGTACTGTGTTGCATTAATTATATTGTTTTATATTTATGAGTTAACATTTGCATATGAGGGTAGATTACTGTTTCTAAACCCCCCTCAATTATTATTTTTTTAATATATTCAATGTACAGACACAGTTTTTTTACTGTTTTATTATATGTATAGATATAGATAACAAGTTGATTAATACAAGCACATCGCATACTATCACTAATTCGATGGCTCATGCCTCACGACTTAAATATAGATGATAGAATGTGACATAAGTTAGACAATAATTATGAACCCGATTAGACTTTGTTAAGCAGTTCAGGGTATTCTGAAGCGTTAGATATTTGGTTTTTCGACTGGGAATTTTAGTAGCAGCCTTTTTTTTTTAAGGTTTGGAAATCATCCAGTAACTGCTCCCGCTCTGGGTGGAGCGGAAGGGAGTGTCAGACTCTTACTGACTAAAACCCATCCATGTTCCTTCCGTAGCCCTTTATGTTCCGGGGTAGCGGTAACCCTTTCGGACAATCCCGCTTACCCGGCAGGCTTGGCCCCTTCATATGCTGACATCTCTATGAGGCGCGCGTGGAACATATACGCGCCGTCCGGCACGGGCCTGGTGCTGATCGGACGGTGAGTCACCCATTACTCACCGCTGCGTCAGGCGGTAGGTGAGAGGGGCCTTACCGCCACTATCGTGGCGTGCCCTTTCAGTAGCAGCCTGGAGTCCGGACTTGTGCCAGGATGGTTGATGGCGATAGGCTCGCCTCGTATTATATGGTCATGCTTTTCTTTTAGCTTCTGTCTGAAAACAAAATGAACGACAATCAAAACACACAACATTTCCTGAAACTACTGAAAACGCAATAATTGTTACATTTGTTACATACATTGAGAAATATACAGTATTGTACAGTATTACATAGTTGTATAACATTTAATAATTACAATAATTTATGTTGTTTGTAGAATAACAAGCTGGCTAATTACCAGTCGATTTGGATCGCGTGTCGGCAGTCTGCGATTGATTTATTTGCTAATGCTATAACGATTGGCACCCATCGATCACTAATAAAGAACTAGATACACAATCTCATACAAAAGTTCTCTTAAAAATGTCGCCAATTGTGTTTAGGTAAAATAAATCTATATTAATGTAATTTCAACCTTACCTGCAAGGTTTAAAGCCGTATTCACAAAGCTATTGCAAAAAGCAATAAAATTTTACGACCGGTACTCGCTGCTCAACATACATCAAAACAATTTCAACCTTATACGCATGCTTTAAAGTAACAATTACTAAGTGTCAAAAAAAAGTAATAAAATTTTACAACCGAGGCTCGCCACTAGCACAAGGAACGAGTGGAGACGAACCAGAACAATATTTTTTGTTTGTACTGTAAATTATTATGTATGGTATTTTAACATACTTCAAAAAAAGGAGGAGGTTACTCAATGCGTCGCGTATTTATATATTATTATTTTTTTATGTTTGCACACCACCGATAAGTCGAAGACGAATCGACCGATTGAGATGATTCATTACATTAGGTTTGTTCCCAAGTTGGTCCTGTTTACATCTAATCCTTGTTCTGATGATGGAATCTATTAGGAATTTAGGCAACGCCTTAAATATTAAAGGCATACAATTAGCGATTTTGGTATTTTTTTAAATAAATCAGAACTTTACATTCAGTAAATATAAATTAGTGAGGAAGAATATACAAAAATCAAAGAATATTATTGTCCCAATTTTTTGACATATTGTTCATAATAAATTACAAATGTCAATAAAAAGAAATACTTCGGATCGAAGAATTCTTCGGATCTTTGACGTGCTGTAACTGATATCGATTCTCCACACCTCACTGGATCACGAGGAAAGCAAAAAATAATTGAATATTTTCAAAAGTCCCGACTAAACAACCACAAAAAAATATTGGGAATATCAAAAAACCCGACTGATAAAAAACAACTAACAAGTTCCAAACAAGTCACTTTTCAAGTAGTCTTATGCAGTTAGTAGCAGTTATTTTAGGTCAATTATTCATACATAGGCTAATAAACACATAACCCTCCCTTGCATCGCGCAGTCAGGTAAATGAAAACAAAAATCAAATCTCGCATTAAAAAAAATAAGAACTATAATAGCGTCTCCAACAAATGGAACAGAGTCAACGCGGATAACCCAAACAATTTAAGTGGACATGCGTAAGTATGATTAATACGTTTAGTAAGAGTCTTTACAATTGAGCTGCATTATATCGCCTGCTATTTGTTACGACTTAATTTAAAATAAAGTTTTTACGATGATTTCTTGAAAAATATTAGTATTTACAATACAGTGTTAACAATTATATAATGATAATATTAATACTTAGCAAAAATAAGAAACTCCATCCTTTTTTAGCGTCCTAGACGTGTGATTTTTGCAGTTTTTAAACGAGCACTGAGGCATGTTTACCGTCGGAGCGTTCGAATGCTACTAGATGAAAAGACCACCCAAATGTTCAATTGGGTGGTCATTCGGTGAGGACATTTTTTGACGCTGATTGTGTATCTAGTTCTTTATTAGTGATCGATGTTGGCACCTCATTAAAATGATGATCCGACATAAATGAGCTTGCCTTTCGTTATTAAAATAAACGTTGATTGCTTTATTTAATGGGTGTTTGCCATTTTGAGAAAATTATTAGAAGGTAGAGTTGCCAATAAAATGATTAAAGATTCTGAAGTATCATTGCAGTAACCAGCGAGTGTTTCAGGGCATGAGGAAAACATTGGGTGCGCATACGCCTGCTATAGGTATGGTTTCTAAGAATAGTGTTAAAAAGTGGGAATTTATTTAAATCTTTTACGAATAAATACGTAGTAGTTACAGTACGCTACCTACCTACATGTGATCTTAAAAAATCTCCGATACCCTTTAATAAAAAAAGTAAACTCTTGGTAATAATACAATTCTATCGACATAATTGGAATTTATTAGTTGTTGATGAATGTAGAATATTAGAAGGGCGTCAAAATTAAATACATAATTTTGTACAATATTAACAAGATAAGAACACGTGTAGGCGTGGGCTTTACACACTACGTCTCTCGGTACATTCTTAAACACAAAAGGTTCTTTGAATCCCTACAATACTCATTAGATACGGAAGTAAACAGAAGGCTCGAACAATTGAGCATTGAATTAGTGAAGTAAAAGCTGATACCAGTCGGCAGAAGAATCGTATGCGCTTTGGCTACGTACCTACATACTAACTATCACTGTCATATTATACTAAATGTGATCGCGATAAAAGCGAATGGATTTTCATACGGTTTTCACGAATGGATGGAGTGATCATAAGGAAGGTTTAGGTTAATAATTCATAAAGGTTTTGTGTAAATTGGCTGAAATATGACGTTATATATAAGTAGGTAATATTTATTCTATACTGTGTGTTTAGATGTTGGTGTTTTTCTATTTATAATATGAATGTATTTACAAAAAAAAAATAAGTAGTTTATCAGCCATCTCGTTACCATAACACAAGCAATAGGTTGCTTAACTTGGGATTATACACGGTAAAATTTTAGTCGTTTTAATCGCCTTAAGAGGTCATTGTACTCATTATAACGAACAACTTTTTTCAACCTGAAATCGCGATCTGAATCAGCTGTTCAGTACATTTTGACGAGTTAGGCGAACATAAATGTACTGAACAGCTGATTTTTTTTCGCGATTTCAGGTTCGGTCCCATAGTAAAAGTAATAATGAGTATAATGACCCCTTAAGGGGATTAAAACGACTAAAATTTACCCGTGTATGGCGTTGTGTGAAATGTCCAAGGATATTATTATTTCAAATATTTACCAATAGGATTGGATATAAATTCATTAAAAACACTCCAAGTATAGGATTAGGATAAACACAATCACAGTCCAAGTCACATGTTCGACGCAACAAGCTGATGGGACACTACGACAGAAAATAAAATTATAATTAGGCATTTAATGCTGTGCTACCCATGCGAAACCAGGGCGGGTTGATAGTGAAAGATTATTATACATTCCACTCTATGTGTGTAGAGAGTGGTCTGAAAATCTTTCCATGCACCTGACTGATCTTCCAAGAGCCTGGGCAGTTTGTACAAAATTAACCTTTTGGTCCTGTCTGTGCTGTACCCGAGCTTACACCTGCGAAATGTCAATGAATTATGATTGTATATAGATATTATTGCTATCCATTTAACTAACGTTAGTTACCTTTCTAAGGAATAAGGCATTTTTTTCCCTGAAAAGGTATTCCCAAGAGTAATCAATACAAACCATTCATGGTTTAATGGTGAAAAAACATTCAATGTATTAAGACTGTATGTATAAATCAATTAAAAACAAAATCACAACACTTAAGCTCTAAATTTACTTAAAACCATACATCGATTGATCGCACCTGTAATGCGAGGCTGGCATGTGGTATGTTTTACGTTCAATTTATGAGCGCCTAAGCGATCCGCGGGGACGCAGACTTAACTGAACCGAACTTATGCCTCGACGAACGTTCCTATGTAATTTGGATACGAATTTATACGTTGTTTTCTGGTGTTTGTGGTTTATTACGGCAGGTGATATATTACGGTTGATTGGCTTTCGAATAAAAAGTTATCTACCATGAAAGGTATGTGTTGATACAATCATGTGTTTACTATTTTTATTCAAGAGTGAATAAAACGATACAAGTTACAGCGCGCGAACATCGGGTAAAAAAATGGTATGACACCAAAAAACTAATAAAATACAAACGTCGTTTATTGTTTAGCAAAGTTTTCACTCCATAAAATAAGTAATAGTTGGCCAAATAAAAACATCAAAGGCGCTCGCCTGAACGTTGACGCGGGAAACAATAAAAGTCGTCGTTAATCTCATTCTCACTCCACAAACACTATTTTTACGAAAAGATTTATTTACAAGAATTTTGTGTGAAGGGTACAATTTTCTTTAAGTTTTATGGCTTTCCATCTTTAACTCAATATTCTTTGACTGGGATAACCCGTCGCTGTCAAAATAAAGTTTTCTTTGATTTCGAAGCATCATAAAAATATAACGTAACATAACGCTGGAATTTGATTTCCCGCAGGGGTAGACAGAGGGGTAGCACAAACAACCAGTAGGCAGTCCTGGCCACAAAACTCAATAACACTTGTCCACCTGGACATCACACTAAAAAGCCAAGCTTGCGAAGAGACAGGATCTTCTTACACGTGTCAAAATGGGTATTTGAGTTTATTTGATCCAATTAGCATCACTGGAGTTTTCACAAGTTTGCTCGAGTTTAATCTTCACATGAGAACGGGTTATTGAATTGTCTGTACCTACTTCTGTAGGGCGCCATTATCTGCGAACACAAGACTTGGTAAGAGTTAGCTCACTGTTGGAGTACGTATGAAGTAACTGAAGGAAGCGAAGTGTGCACAGGTAGTTCTAAAGGGGTGTGTAACGTTTGATATAATAACAAAAGTTCTAATGATCATAAGACCTAATTTCCTTTAATTTTTTTTTTAATATAACGATCAAATGATATAATGAATTATTGATATAATTTCATTTTACCTAAATTCATATGGTATAATAAACAGTATACACAGGGTGGAATTTTGTAATGGAATGAAGGGAAAGTACTCTTAAAACTGTAGATAGAAAATTTTACTCAAAGAAAACATTCCTTTATTTTTGAATAGAAAGAGAACTGCATTCAAAGATTTCCAAAAATTCCCTTGCTACACCTGGGAATCGAACCGACTAAAATCTGCAAAAAGGACACCCTGTACTTTTATTGCGTTGATTGTTAGGATCACTTATAAGGATGAAATCTTTCTAAGGAACTTGATAAATTAAATGAGCGGAAATCTTTGAATGCAGTTCTCTTTCTATTCAAATATAAAGGAATGTTTTCTTTGAGTAAAATTTTCTATCTACAGTATTAAGAGTACTTTCCCTCCAGGTGGCATTACAAAATTCCACCCTGTATAATGCACATTTGAAATAATATTCAATTAATATTATATTCAGTTAATATTCAAAATCCGTAACTTTTAATATAATTTAGAGAATCTACTAAATATCCTTCCACCTGCCACCCTCAACTAATGTTACCGGGAGAAACTAGATACAATCTGGAATTTAGGGCACACCGACTCGGACAGGTTAGGTTGGAACCCCTTCGTGGTTATTTTTTTATAAACAACCCAGAAGTAGGAGCCCCGCGAAGCGGGGCTCCGTCGACCAAGCCCACCCTCAACGTTGCATAAAATATTTTAAGGTTTGTTTAGGTGCCATTTCAGTTAGGTTAGAACTGTGACCATTAAACATGAAAATTAGGTCAAAAGAACATTAGATCAAATGAACGTTTTAAAAAATGAATATTATACATAATGAAAATTATTTAAAATGAACGTTATACTAAATGAAATTAGAGTAAATGAAAATTATATCAAATATAACATTAGATCATATGAAATTAGGTTAAATGTTTTTATAGCATATGAAAATGATATCATATGTAAGTTATGTCATATGAAATTAGACTATCTGTTATCATAGCAAACATTACACACCCTTTGAGTTAGGTTAGAACTGTGACCATTAAACATGAAAATTAGGTCAAAAGAACATTAGGTCAAATGAACGCTATATATAATGAATATTATACATATTGAAAATTATATAAAATGAACGTTATACTAAATTAGAGTAAATGAAAATTATATCAAATATAACATCAGATCATATGAAATTAGGTTAATTGTTTTTTATAGCATATGAAAATTATATCATATGTAAGTTATGTCAAATGAAATTAGACTATCTGTTATTATAGCAAACATTACACACCCGTTCTAAAGCAAGTTCTGTTCTGAAGGTTACATAATGGTTTTGCAAATTAAATACGTAGTCAATTAGTTAATTTAAATTCTTTGTTTAGGTATGAGATTTTTTCTCTTAGGTATGGTTGAATTCTTATTATTGCTTTACCTTTTAAAATCCAATCGAAGAAAAATATGAGCCGAACGATTGGTTTTTATTTCACCATTGATTGAATGTTGGCGAGAAACCGATGCCCACCCATCTACTTTCATACAATCTCTGCGTCGCAGTTTACAAACTTGATGTCGTGTTTTATTTACAAAGTGACCATTGCAAACCACGAGCGTGAATGTAGTGATTATGTACCTAATATGAAATCCTCCAATTTATGATAGCCAAAAGTACAAAAGGTAAAAAAGCCATAACTACCAGTCCCATCCACGCACACAGTACCTACACACACACGCTCTCATTACCTGCACAAGTTAATTCGGAAATTCCACAAGTTTCGCGCGAGGGGCTTGTGATTAAACTTCTCCTTAATAAAACATCTGACAGCAGGTCCGAGGGGGCCGTGAACGGGGGGGGGGGGCGAAGTGAGGAGCAGGTTAGAATATGAATGAGACAAGCATCCAAATCTGTATTTAGGAGCATATCTTAGGTGATCTAACAAACTTCAACTGCCCTGTGGGCCTAGCACACCACCTCTTATAGCAGAATTAAATTAATCTTACCTAAGAGTGGGCAGAGATGCAGTCCCCTAGCGTGGGCAACAACATTGTTAGGGTAATCATGTCACGTGCTGGGATGCAAAGACTGCTTGATTGTTTGTGGATTTAACTGTCTCCATGACTTGGGACGTTTTAATGTGAAATGTCTACAGTGCAATCATGATGCCTCAGCCATCATCCATACACCATGAGCCACCATCGGCATCACTTAAACGTAATCTATATCCGACGATGACATTAGCGCTCCATAGCTATATTCATACTCTCGCGGGGTAGCATTCTTCTCTAAGGTATGGAAGTACGTGACAACTTTGCCGTTGCTAACTAAATTATGGTCTGCGTCCTTTCAGTTACTTTGCAAAGTCTTAAAAGCGGAAGGGAGGTAAAAATATAGCCTGTATAGAACATGGTAAGGAGCAGCAAATAAAAAATATCGCTATACATATAGAGCAGTGTTCTAGGAAGAGTTTATAACACAGAAAGCACTCGGAAGACATTTAGAGCTCAAGCTCCTACCGATCTATTTACTATTTATTTTATGAAAATCTTTCTGATTGACTCCTTGATAATTCAAATATTATAACACACATTTGGCCCGTCCTAGATGGACAACAAAGCGCGAATAATGAACGAGCGCCATGTCTGCTAAGCTGTAAGTAAAAAACACACTACTCCCCTAGAACAAGGGGTCGTAAAATAATAAACGCATGAAGGACCCGGGTTGGATAAAAAGACTGAACTACGACGAAAGACAATTGACCATTGTTGAAGCGAGCCCGCTATTGAAAATGTTTGTACAAAGCTACACAGACATTTGAGAACATTCGCATTCACGTCTGCTCACAAAGTAGGCAGGTACAGAAGGCCGGTTCCAGACAACCAGACGTGTAAGTGCCGCGTTCCAGACATACATACATTTGAAAAGATTGCCAGTTCGGAACTCGTGACTAAGTAGCAAACGCTAAAAAACAACTACAACAGGCGAGGCGCGTCCACACCGAGTGAACGTGAGGGTGCCCGCGAGGTGGCTACTTCGCTTATACCCGTATGTAGACGCGTTGCCCACATATTTGTGAGTTTTCGCTCGTTGCATGAGCCGACCTTCTGTGCTTATCAATTCTGTGTCGTAAGGTCGCAAACAGCGCGTGCATCTAACCTCCTTTGTTCCCGAAACTTGAAGCAATTCTCTGTGAGGCAATATTGACTGCGTTCGATAGATGCTACCTTGTACTCTTGTAAAACTAATTCTATCCAACTTCAGTACAGCCAAGTTTTTGATGGGATGAGTTGAGATTGTGTGAGTGACTGCTTTTAAGTTTGCCTGCACAAATCAAAATAATCATAGAATTTCCATCCTGCTTGCAGTTTTCTTTTGTTATCACGGGTCACAGTTTGCGTTTTGTTTAAACGGAAACGAACAGTGGAATTTATGAAAATACCACTGCGTTTCTGATTTCAGAATGACGGCGACTCTCGCCACATTTGTGTACTGCATTACTGCACTGCTTAGATCAGAGGTAACTGCTCAACTTCAAGTTGACCAGTAAGTCAGTTCAATCAAACAAACACAATACATTAAGAAAGTCGCGGCTACCACTCTCGTATTAGCCTACCTATTGTCGGTTCGAGTGTTCCATAATTGTAAATAAAACATTGCCAGATCCTTACTGCCGTAATTAGAACAGGCATGGTTACTTAAACAACAGCAATGCATAAACACATCAAACAACAATTAATATATTTCGACACCGTCTCGCTAGCGACGCGACAGCCGCGCGTCTAGGCCCCATACTCGCGCGTCTACGCGACATGTTGACGCGCCCCTAATATCGAGGAGTGCCTCTACACGAATTGGATGCTAAACTTGTCTGTCGAGACTCTTGAACGCGAAGTGCGAGACTGTTAAGACTAGATAGACCTTAAATTTAGTTATTTCGTTAGATTTAATTAAGATTCACTTCTGTCGTGAATTAATTTCCTTTGGAAGATTTCAAAATAATACCACTAAATTACCTGCCCTAATAACTGAACTTCTTCAAAAAACCGTTCCGTTTGTAACAAATTTCACAAACCGCAATTGATGAGGGAGGCAGAAAAGTTGGATTTTTAGATAATATAAAGAGGGGAAGATCGATGTGAAACACATTCTCCAAACCGATTGATATATACGATGAGGACGCTCAATTTCCTATTAAATGTTAAAAAAATATTTTTTATAAGCGTAACATTTGTTTATTACAAACAGACAAACAAACTCACTGTCGCATTTAGTATAAGTAATAGTTAGGATGCCAAAAATGCACATTACGACTGAACAAAAAGGCGCTCATAGCAACGAAACAAAATTAATTTGAAAACATTAAAGTAATATAGAAAAGCACAAAGTTTTTTAATAATGCGGTCCGCAAACTGGCGAGATAAGGCGGGCGACACTCAATTACAGCGCAAGTAATTGGTCCTCGGAGACGTGGCTGTGATGGATGGCTACACACGAGGACCGTGAAGACCGAGGACCGCCAGCCGCGAGCTCATACGAGCTATTGATCTTTAAGATTGTGCTCCATCCAAGCGTTGTGTTGTGCGTCTTATCGTACACGTCGTGAATGAGATTGGTAATTCGTTTAGCAAGGATACGAAACATACCGTTACACTGTTCTATGAGTGACAAAGTAGCCCCATGAATGATTTAATGACACATGGTTCACGCCGAATGTGTAATTGTGTCTGCCTCGCAGGCAAGAAAGTATTAGACTGACTGTTATCTCGGTTACGAACCTAGTTTTGAAAATATCTTTCAGAGACAAACATCAAAATGTCTTTAAAAATATCTTCTTTTTCACTTTAGAAATGTTTTCTTCTTCACCTTAAAAATTTCACCAAAGAAATGATTAATTTATCTGAAATGACTGCCGGGCGAAAATAATCAGCCTAATTCCTACCGCACAATCGTTTCCCTAACTGCCCTACTTATCAAAAACAACCCGCTCTTTACCCATTTAACCACAAAATAGACCCCTCATCCCTAATAGAACAAGACACTCAGTAACAAAGTACACAACAAGTCTGTTCGCGCGATATCTCTTAGTTATGCGAAACGGTTCGAATAATGGAGTTTATTTCAATTTATTCGAACGAATTATTCCCTTACTGGATGTAATTGGCCGGATGTGGAGTTGCAAAGCAGATCGGTTCTAATAAAGAGCTGCTAATGCTTGCTCGCGCGCTGTAAATAATTTTAATTGAAATCAATGTTATCGATAATGGTATTGTTTGTTTGAAAGTTCCACAACAGCTTGCATGTGAGGGTTAGGTAGAGAAAGTTACTATAACGTGTATAAATGATACAGATCTTAATGTTCTCCTAGCCTTTGAAAGGCACGATGCATCAGCATTTTATGTGTCAAGCTGTTTGAGAGCTGTAGGTGTCAGTCAAAGTTCCTCCGTGATATCAGGGCTTCTTCTTCAATAATACCCTTTTTTGTATCAGCGCAGTCGCAGGATGAAATTTTACCGAATGTAAACAATACGCAGGTGATATCGTGCGTTCTTAATGTGACTGATAATTAATTTTTCTTGTCTGTTTACTAAATAAAAGATAATTATGAATGCACAAATCTGTTCATTCAGTAATGAATAAATTAATCAGTAACTCGCTGAATAGACCTGATCAGTAATCAGTTTCATTGAGTAACGCAGGCCGCGTTGAGTTTCATATAAGTTTATATTCTAGATTATTTATTATTTCGTTAAATTTGCTTTTACTGAAAAGGCTGTAATTAACTGCTGCATTTGAAACTTTAAAAACAGATATTTTTAAATATTGCTCACGGTTTTCTGTGTATTTTTAATTAGTCACAGTAAAAAAGTAGAACTAGAAAAAGTTTAAGCTCTTATTAAGCTGGTAGTCGGGCTGTTATGAAGGTATGAGTATCAACACGACAAAAAAGTGATTAATTTTCATCATGAGAAGTTTCCATTCCTCTTTGAAACCAATACAATAATAAGAAAAATCGAAAACATAAATATCTCTTACTCAAATTGCATAATCAAATTCTCAGCACGAATGAAAGCAACACAACGCTACGCCTCGTAGCGCGTAGCTGCTCGTAGCGGCTCGTAGCGGCTGCGTAGCTAACAAGCACCATTTGTAGCACGTATTTGCAATATCCGTAGCAGTTGGTGCTATGATGCAACTTTAATATTTGCTTCAATTGTGTTTCAATTTCACAATTTGCATCGTATTTTATATTACTTTCTGTACTAGTGTGTGGCTACTCGGGTGTGGTTTTAAGTGAAAATATTTTGATCATATTATTAAACAGTATTGTGTATGTGATGTAGTTAAAAATATTTAAATGAACATGAAAACATTTTCCCGAATATCTGTACAATAAATATATTATATTTCGAGGAAGGGAAATTTCGAGAATTTCTCAGAAAGTGAAAATTAATACAGTTTAATTAAAGGAAATGAATTCGTTCTGCAATTTAAGTAACTCGACGAAGTCAACGTGAATGAATAAGACATTAATTTATATTTTACGAGTAAACATACCATACGTATTCTAACCTTTTACATTATTATTATTGGACCTCCGTGATGGTTCCTCCTTCAGTTGAACGCCTCCTCGTTAGTATTCCCCTCTGTTCTCGGGAAAGGACAGAAAAGATCACATTGAATCAATTACGATGATCTAATCAACTGGCTTCCGCAGAACTAGCATCAACGTGGAATGCCTACTGGTGATAGGATAGACGGCAGAACACCAAATATCTGAGCAACTCGAGGTTAATAGACGAGACGAGAGATTGTAATAGGCTGGAAGACCGTTGGCAATTTGAAATGGACACACACGACTCTCAGCAGTGAGAGAGCGATTGAGAAGAGAAAAGAGAATGATCTGGCTCCAATAGAACCCTATTACGCAACCCTTATTTAGGATGTCATAAGGATGAATAAGGCATTTTGTAGACTTGAGTGTCATGTTCAAAATAATATGTTGATCTTCACTCGTATAATTTTTATGAGTCATTATCGGCAAACGCCGTTTGTGTTTTTTCGTGAAATATTATTACTGGCTTCAAATTTTTTATCTTAAGTACTTTTTATTATTAACTGCATCAAGTCAGCGCCCGCTGAGTTGGTCAGTCATAGCATAGATTGCCTATACCTAGTGTTTTAACGGAATACATGAACTAAAATCCATTAATATTAATATTTTATTTATTCGTACAATTCTATTACAGTCAATTTCCTGAACGAATCGAGATAAGTGCAAAGTTCCTTGTTCTACACCAAACACCTTCAATAAAATAAACTTCCATGAAACTTTTACCGCGGCATCCGGCGTCGCACAAAACAACGCCTTTCCGAATTCCGAGTCAATTGCCAGTCAGTACATAGACAGGCAATAAATTCATAATATTACAACTTGTTTTATAACCCCCGTCAACCCGCTTACCGAAGTTAAAGGGAAAATTACCTGTTAAGAAACAAAAAGTAGAATTGTTTCATGTTACGAGTAACAATTTGAGAAATTTGCACTTCCCAACGTATCGGCTCTTTGAGACCTGACACAATGTTACGTTCTGTGTGCGTATTATGTTTCTTTCTAACATAAGGCGGGCTACATATGAGCGAACTTGCTTGAAGTTGGATTATACTGTGGACCTGAAGCACCAAGTGTGAGAATGAAACGGAACTATATATCACTATATATCTCCATCCCTTTCCCACTGGAAGTAATATAATATTAATGATACTGCTATAGGAGGTGGTAGTCGGTCCCCAATTCTTTTGTTCTGTCAGCAGAGCTGTACTAAGATTTAAGCATCTCTAGTCTCTTTGACAACTTTCTAACAATCGTTCTGAGGTAGAATATCAAACAGCGTCCCTGTTACTACTACGTACTAAATAAAAAATTCTTCAGCTTAATGTCATGCTTAGCATGTATTTTGTCGAGTCCATTCAGGATTGTAAAGCAATTTGATCCTACATAGCTTCAAAAAGCCATGCCGCACCGCCATACACGAAGTAATAGTCTTTACCACTAGCAGCCTGCCTTAATCCCGTCAGTCGCCGCCCTCGCGAGGGGCACATAAAGGAAATTTACATGTTATGCGTAAATTTCTCGTGAAAAACTCGTCAACACTTGACGTACACCGCGGGGCCACATGTAAATAAACCCGAGTGTATACGCGACAGATTCTTTATATAATCTGCACGCATTGACGACGTGGCTTTATCCCAAAAAGTATAATAAAGTGAATTTATTATCTTGTTTTGTACACAGAGATAAATATGCTCAGTTTCTAAAGAAACACGGGTCATGGCGCTAAGTCACAATGTATCACCATCAGTCAACTAATGCAGCAACTAACCCTATACTACCTATCTAATGTATTATAGTTGTCCTTATGGTCCAATATTTGGCAGCCACTAGTACTCTGTCTACCTTAGGGAAAACACGCGTGATGATGTCATTTTATAACGTTACCGTTCTCAAAAACCCTCAGTTATAAAAGCTGGCAACACTAAACAAGGTACAACCCCATGTCTGGCCGGGTGTCACAACTAGTTGGTGATAAAACTTGTAGGTACAGTGAGATGAGTCCCGGGGGAGGGGCGCTAGCTGCCTGCAGAGGCACCAACTCTTGTCACTGATATTGGTTGTAGAGAATTAAACATTATAATAAAATCGAACACTCTTTATTATGTACGCCATATTAGTTGGAGATATAAAATATGTAGAAAATAGCAATCTGTATGTTACAGAATCTTTTATACAATAGATATTTATAGTGAAAAACACCAGTAATCACCTATGTTCACAAAATAAATAAATTGAAATTGTATAAAAGCACAACGATTTGTGTACATAACCTATAAATCGTATGCCAGTAATTTATGTCCTTATAACTTTAGACGAGATTTACTTATCAAAAAATTGTTGAAGGTTTTATTTAAACATTTTACGCTAAAAGATTACTTGTGCTACATTACTTAATAATATTGCCCCATTTGTGGGCTCTATACACCAACTTACCCACCACAGGGATCCTGTATGAAGATACATCACAATCAACAAAACAGCTAAACTTCGTTAACACCACAACTCTTTTGTTTCCTCAACATTTTTACATAAAAAGTACATTTGGAGTATAAAAAGGCACATACACACTAAAACACAATTCTGGTTTAACTTCCAGGCAAAAAAGAAAACCGCGCAGAAGTATAACTCCATCGGTCACATGATGGACACGGACATCAACTACTACGAGAGTGGGTAATATGTCAATTACATCAAAAATAGAAAAGTAACCTAAAGTGACTACCAACACATTTCCACGACAATGAAGGTTTCCCTAACAGACAAAGGATGGGTAGTGTAAGGCTCCCTTTGTCAAGTACCTATGATCACCAATTCAGGCTTTAAGTTACTATAGCAATTATTTCCCGTTTGACCGCGTTAGATAAGCAGTGAGTATTACCTGACAGATATTGTTCAGTGGTCTTTCTGCCTATATTCCTTAACCAGGTCTCAGGAACTTGCAAATGCGCACTTTTAAAGGCTGGCACACGTTAGAGAGACTCATTACAATTTTATTAGTCGACTAACACCAGTACAGTGTGTCACGGTCATAAAACTCGGCGTAATGTAGTCGTTCCTCGGAATTACTTATTATGAGAATTACTGCGACGTGACGAGTGCGTTTTCTGTAATTTGATCTGAAATTACAGAGATATGAGACATTTGTACTTTGTAAAAGCAAGGGATCGACTTACTTGGATGTTGCTGGCGTCTACAGGTAGCAGTAACCACTACCCACTATGTGAAGGGACTTATGGTTAGCAAATTGTTACTACGTGTAACGAAAATACTTTTGCCCTTATATGGTAAGAATAGTTTAAAACCGATACATATCGAAATATCGGTTTCGTTTTAAGCATTTAGTATCGATATTTAGCACCGAGATTTCGCTAGTGAATATCAACACACACACAATCTGTGGGCCATAAAAATTGAATTTGCGTATTTTGAATCAAACCGTAGCAAGCACTAGTCTCTCAATAGTCCTGCAATAGACAACCCCTAATCGGTTACTATTCTCCCGCCGACCCTTGTAGGAATACAGCCATAACTTATTCAAGCCATTGTCTAAACAGTACACAAACTAATAATCAATTACGCATGGTCTACAACACATGGCTACAGTTAACTGTACCCCAATTCCGGTGCACAACAGCGAGAATTCATTTATCAATACCCCGCCGATAACTAAGTACCTCAATATCAGAAGTAAATAACAGAAAGACTACTTCGCACAAAAATGAAAACACCAGCAAGAAGATAGGACCCATATCTGATAACTTTGACTATTTAATGTACGGTCGCCAGCACATTAAGTTATACCAGACTCAAATTTCTCCAAATGATTCTAAACTTTACAACTTTGAGACGTAAGTTCAAAATCGATTGAGAAAATTTGACAGTTGCGGTACTATATACATATATGCTGTTGGCGTACATATTTTGAATAAATATGACCTTCCTTCTTCAAAACTCTCAAACCTTTAACAAAAGTTCAGATCATGAACTCCTAATAATTACCATATTTAATTTATTTCTTTGTCTGTATGCAAACATTCAGAACCCAAAACAAAACATAATATAAGGTAACCTAACTGAAACTATTAGCAAACTAAAATATGGCGTCGAAAAATTCCTCCGCATCGCTGTTCACTGGACATGAGTCCAGCGAAACGGAGGAATTTTATGACGCCATAATACTTTAGTTTGTTAATTGTTTTAGTTCGGCTAGTTTATTATAATGACTAAAAACAACGGACTTCCGAAAAAACACTGCAAAGTGAAAAATTATTTCATAGAAAGTAAATTACAGTCGAATTGAGAACCGCCTCCTTTTTTGAAGTCAGTTAATAATACAAAATGTTTCGTCGCATAACAGATGTATTTTGGGCCTTGTGGGTTTGTCAGCTATGGACGAAATAATACATAATAATAAACCTAGTGACTTGCTTGGGGTAATAGTGATTGCTATCTAAATATTGATAACAACTAATTATGGCTACTGTCGCAGTCAGTGTCAGACTACTTATTCTTGTCAAGGCAAGTATCTTTTAACAATTTATATTTCTGCCCAAAAATATCAAATAAACAGTGGTCCTTTTTTAGCTTGATCGTGGCCCACCGATAGGGTGGCTCCCGTATAAATCACAACAATTCTTGCGATAACTTTTAATTGATTCCCGAACTCGGCTTTCGGCTTTCGGCCGTCGGGCCGCTGTTTGTTTATAATCAGCAGGATTTGTAACAATTCGTACTGTGAAGCTTTAATAAGATTTGGTTTTGTGATCGGGGTGAAGGAAAAACTGATTGGAGCAGGGGCGAAACAACAAATTGTGGGCTTGAGTTCACAGGAAAGGTAACAACAATATTGCTGTTCAGATTGCTTTATAACAATATTGTGAAAAGTGTTTTTATTTGTATAACGAAAAATATAACAGAGCGACGTGAAGCCATACAGACTATAAACCTGGCACGTGGTAGAAAAGTGTACCTGTGGATGTGAGTATATTACACCGCACACTATGATATAGCTATGTGAATACGATATGTAGCGTTAGCTTGATTACAATTTTGAAAAGTTTTACATTTACCGGCCCGTACTGGTGTTGACCGGAGACATAGGAACAGCACCCGCAAGAACTATTTCGTTACGATCCTCCACTACTAAACTCCTAGCAACAGTAAACATAAAATAATATAAAAATAAAAATCTCGGACAGCAAACCTAACCCTTTCAACACTACGCACGAATTTCAGGCACATTTCAATGTCACATGGGCACAAAGCAATACATTCTGCAGATTGATTTCTGAGACAACCCTCAAACGCGAGCGTCGCACGTCGCATCACGCACGACCGCCGGCCCTGATAGCCACCCTCGGCTTTGATATCAGTCTGTAATCATCACGCTTAGCTCCACAAAGGCTGGCAGAGGGTTTGGCAAGTATTTGTGTGATGTGGGTACAGGATGTATGCAAGGGGACGGGTATAAAAGGGGTGTAGACACGGTATACCTGACACGAGCGTCTGTTTTGAAAATATACAGATCTGATTACGGTGCGAGGACTCATTTACATTTGGTCGTCAAATTATGAAAGAGTAATCTTTTTATTATTGTTTGCTTTGTGTCCTCCCCTTCCAGGTACAGAGAATCATTACTCTTTTATTTATTTAAATCCAGGTGACACGACTAAATGACATACAAACAAGTTTATTTTTCCATTCTGAAATAAACCTTCAAAACATGAAGTAAATTAGTTATTAAACAGCTTATTGTTTCTAGAGGCTGGAACGTAGCAAAAACACACGCTATAAAGACTTAGTGAACATCTGGCAAGATTTATTTCGGCCTACCAGATGATACATAATTATGATAGACAGCCGAGCCGGCCGAGCTAGGGTCGACGCCCGAAAAGTAACATTTTATGAAAAATGTATAAGATATTGTTCGCGACATATTTTGTTTTAGTTGTTGTTTGTGAAACCAGGTACTATATGCTATTATACTAACTAGGTTACTGCAGGTGATTCTCGGTTTACATTCGTTGTCATATGATCTTACGTTGTCCCTCGTAGAGTTTAGGTTGTGGACTCTACGAGAAACGACGGCATGGAAATCGATCTGTTCTGGTTTGATGTAGTTATATTAAAAAATCACTCGAAAAGCCGCTCAGCTATTGTGATTTTTACTATCTATATTCCTAGGCATTTCCTGACAGCCCTGCTCCTAAGCGGTGGGCGGACACTCTTATGAATGGTTTCCATTAGAAGTACATTATCTACTCGCTGATATCTTATTATTACGTCTAATTTATAAGCCTCCTTCAGCCTTTATTATAGGTATTAATATATCTGATTTCGGTTCAAAAGAAAACATGCTTCACGTAATTTCCACTAAATGATGGGAAGCGAATTACCATGATAATATATACCTACTCGAGCAAAAACTTATTGCCTACATACCTATAATTAGTCTCGAAGTACCTACAGATACATCCGGCGAACGACCGAACGTTTGATGCAAAATGCAGCTTTTACCCACATTTTGCACCGAATTGCGCAGAATTGAGGCTACTAAAACATTCAGATTCTCAGCATTCAAAGAACGACTCGCGATAAAACACGAAGTACCGCAATATACCTATACATCATGGCAAACTTCAGGCTTGCGATTTTGGTAGTTTTCTATATCAAATTCTACTTACATGTTTTCCTCTAAATAGATGCAACCAAAACCAGATATAGTAATGGCATTTAAGTCAAGGTGTAAACCTAGTTTAACGAACAGTTGCTGTTACTGTCAGCCTGTGTCATCCCAATGCTGGACAAAGGTATGCGAAACAGAGCTGTTCGTTTTGTCCAACTCGTCCCGACATTTTCTACGGGATCTACCGTGACGCCTTCTAGGCATTTTAAGGTTTCACATAGTGACTGTTTTGGCTGCCAGCTTAATCCCAGTTTAAAATTACGGCTTTTTGAGCAACGCCAGTAATGTGTGTTCCGGCGTGCGGCGCTTTGCGGCGTGGTGTTACGAATATTATATGGTTAGTTAATGTGACGCCTACAATAATACACTCTATCACAAGTTGGCAAATCTTGAGTTTCGACTCTTGAATGTTTGTCAGCTCTCATGGACCAGTACATCCTCCAGGCAATTTTCGGTTCGTCTTAAAATTTCCTTGTACGCACTGAATTAAATAATTATTTACTTCCCTTTAATTACACATATTATGAACCACAACTAGACGAAATGTCTTATCAATCCCAAAGGTAATAAAATTTTACAACACATTTGACCCCCATCACCTCATGTACGAACAACAATGAACAAAGAATCAAAACAGAGTGTCACCTTACCTTAACTTGTCTCCAATAAGTTCGGTAACTTAAACTTGTAAGAAGATTAGCGAGATTCTGAACTGTCAGAAGTTCGATGTCTGTCCTCTGAATTATTTATCGCATTGCTCCGACCCGTCTGCCACACGTAGGTCGACGGCGGGGGCTCTGAAGAAATAATTTCCAATTTTGGTGGCGCGTATTGTAAAATGGAGCGATCAAAAACTAAATACAAATTGTTGCTACAGGCCTAAATATTTCGCTTGCGAGAATTGGATCACGAAACTGTAACTATTGTAGTTCGCCGGTGGGATTATATTTGAAAAGGTACACTTTTTGTTTTTGTTTTACATTTGTTTTGGTTTCGAACAAATACCTCTCTCTCAAATTACTTTAAATGTAATATTGCCATCACCTGGATACTATAGTTTGTAGGTCAGGTAATGAGCTGCTGCTTACATCTTCCCTTCGTCATTTCGTGACGTCATCAATTTCATGACGAACTTAAACTCTCTTCCTCTCTATCGCCAGGCGCCAAGACATCTCATTACACCGACCACCATTATACGTTTTAATTACTCAAAAGGATCGTTTTAGTAATAAATGAGGGTAGTGCTCATAGTCATTACCTAACGCTCGGCGAATAATTGGGAAGAAATTAGGCTCTTGCCACTTTCATTATGAATGGTGGCGTGTACTACATTTTTAGACTCCCATCAGTATCGAGGCTGCCATCAAAGACTATAAAATTGATGATAGTCGTTGAATAAAAACATTGTTGCTGTAGGTATTCTTGTTGTTGGCGTAATATTTACACGCTTTATATTTAGCTTCACCTGTATGTTTGTAACAGACCCCGTTGGGCGCGATTTTGACCCACTTTAAACGGCCCGTTTTCGTTCAAACTTTGTAGATTTATCGAGAACTGATGACAATACATTAATTTGATAAGATGATTCCATTTTTCAATTTGCAAAATAAGTTTTTGTGTCAATTTATATAACTCCCTTTTATATATAATCGATACGGCAGGAATTGATGTTAATTTTAAATTCCTACCATTATCTTTAACTGATTTATCTAATATTAGGAAATTTTCGAATACCAAAAGGATTTTTAATTCAACAAAGCAAATAGTAGTTAAAAAAAACTAAAAAAACACGCTTGTGTTCATCTGGCCAAATCTGTAAACATTCTTCTAAACTTAAAAGCTGCAATATCCATATGAAAATATGTAGTTTCTGAAACCATTTTGTTAGAGGTATCAAGTAAGATGTCGGTTTATTGCCTGTTGAATTTTATTTAATTATAAAGTAGCAAAAAGTTTTTCTAACCTAATAATTTTAATTAAATGGGCTATGTATGTACTTAAATGTTACTTACATCACCTTAGTTATAATGCCTGCTTCACGCAGCCACCACGCAACATAATTATATCTCAGTGAACACAGCCGGAATCTTATCCGAACTTGTCACAAACTCGCTCGGAAGTTATCCGTCAGATTTGTCACAACTTTCCCTTTTATATAAGTTCTGTTAATTATTATAACAAGTAACTGTTACGAGTTCATTCCTTGGAGGTCATTTTATTTATTAGTTTCTTGCCTTTTGGAACATGTTTACGTTCTATTTCCATGAAGTTAGCCATTATAAACAGTTAAAACTAAGTTAATTCTTCGTAATTCAATCAAGAGCTGCCAAGATATCACTCTTTATTTAGGGAGCCTTATAATAAAAGCCTCCTCGACTGTCGGTATTTTACGGCACACCCTGAGACAAAGTCAAAGTCAAAAGTCAAATCATTTCGTCAGTCAATCAATCTTAATTAAGTGCTCACGTTAATGACAACACTGCTACCAATCGCGGAACTGTTTTTCGAAACATTCGGCCTACTTACCCCTGTGTAATGCTTTTAACTAATACATAATATAAGTCTATCGCCAACCCGTCTTGAGCAAGCGTGGTGATCAATGCATGTGCCGAGCATTTGCCCTGCAGTCTGATTATTATTTTATTATTACTAAGTAATAACGCCGTATAAACAAAAGGACTCACCTACATGTTGACACACAGTCATGTACAACATAAGCGTTTTTCTGATGTGTCGCTGTAGCTCCAATTATTGATTGTCGACAAAACGGTCAATATACCTACCGATCGCTTTCTTAATAACCCTACCACAAACAATGTAATCCATTACACCACACACACACACAGACACAAGCCGTGTTGCTCTCAATCGTCCGACATATAACCGAGTTACTGTTAACCCAGTTACAGATTGGCTGATTGCTTATTACGAGCTCACGGTAAACAAGACTGTCTTGCTAATGTATCGTTCAATATTAAGGTCTAGATTTGTATGGCAAGCTTGTTGTGAGTGCTCTTTTTCAGATCTAGACCCTCACCACTTTGTAATTTGTTTTGCAATATTTTTTTACTCGGCACAGATAATTAGCGTGTTCGTAAACCAAATCCAGAGAGTTTAAGTACTGTTCGCCCAACCAATTGTAAGCTCTGGGTTTTGGATGTTTCCTACCTACCATATGTATATTTGTGGAATGTTATCCCGATAATTAACGATTTATAGGTACAGAAGGATTATTCCGCTCGTATAAAGGCTGGTATTTGAAATATCACGCGTTAATTACATATGTCATCACTTGAGATCGTTGAGTTTATTCTGCGCAAGTAAGACGCACATTATAAAATGAAAATAAAATATTACAAAGTAGACAAAAGCAACGAGAAAAGGAAACTCAAAATAGTCATTCACATACAATAGTTACAGCTTTATAATTCACATCTGACCACAAGCCTTTATGCCTCTCCTACTTGTACCTTTAAACGAACCTTATCGAGATTCCTCTAACAGCAGCTGAACTTCAACTTGACCGATCAAAAATGACAACCTGTGCCAACATTCACTCCCTCAACATCTGTTACTCCATAACCACACTGTTACAGCTGGTAAAGAAAACTTCATTAAAACATGAGCAATGTTTGGCCGCCACTATCCGTCATAATTAGCGTCAGTAATCAGTTCGGAGTGGCTACCGGCGACACTGGCTACAGTGGCTAGTGGCTACAGCGGTGGCGGCGGCGACAGATCGATCACTGCGCGGCACTAATCGCCGGGCGACTTGTGGGTACACTTAAATAGTTTATTGTATCTCACTTTGTGTTGTAGATAGCGCTGGGTTTTTCTATGATTAATTTTCGTTTTATCATAATTATTGGCTATGGTTGGAGTACAGCCAAGAAAAGTAGCAGCCAACAATTGAACAGAACAAGTCCTATTATTTGTACATTTATAACTTAAGTTTTGCCCCAAATTGGATTTGGCACGCACTACTTACTCCTGGTGCCTATTCTAATTCTTCTAATTAGCTACATACATTTTGGCACAATTATCGGGAATCAGATTGAAACAATTCACGATTATTTAGTGCAGTGAAGGTACTTTCTAAAAAAAATAGAATACGTACGTTTCGTTGCTTTATTATTCAAACACAGTAACAGCTATTAGTTATACTCCTGTGCGCCTCGTAAATCTCTTTATTTTCTTCTAACAAAGCATGCAGGAAGTTACCCACAAAAACCCTTTTATCAATTTCAAATCTATTGAGATCCTTATCCTAATGCTGTATGAAGAATAAGGGTCTAAATATAATATTATCTTTATTTACATATGTCTTGTACGCTCCAAGATATATTACCACAGGATGGAAACCTTAATAATATTATGTAAGTTAAACAGGCGTTACTACATTGTTTTGCGTTATTATTTTTCACACTGGCAATTCCATGTGGCTTGATAAGCGTATATTGCGTAAGCTCGCCCAGTAGTTGGGTAATTTTGACACGCACTAATATATATAGCTTAACAGATATAGAACTGTATAGAACTATAAAGTAGTTTTGTTGAAATTTATACAGATTTTTAGATACTATACGTATATATTTGAAACACTTCTTTTTATCCTAATATTGCGATATAACGGAACTCCACGCTGACGAAGTCCGGGCAAGGCTAGTTCTGTATAATTGTGAACTTTACCGAGCCTACCCATTAAAAATAGGAAAAAGCATATCCTGTTAAAATATTGATTACCTCCGAACCACACGTGCAAACGACACGTGCAAACCATCAATCTAACAAGCAATTCACCGCCAAAAAATCACCGAAGAGATGTAATTACCTCCTACTTAACGCCTATTATCATACGGGGTACAGCAGGGAGAGTTACGACGCCATTCCTCCTACTGACACTTTAATTAAAAGCTCTAGCGATCAATCCATACTGTCAGGTTCTACTGAGATAACACGCGGCTCTGATTGAGGAAAAACGAGCATGTCTTTGGTAGTTTTATTTGAGGGAAGATTTTGTCATTTTCAAGTTATTAGGCTTGGTTGAGTCGTAATGTCTAGATATGACGTCTGTATCGTATTTTGCGTATAATTGTGTCAACCACTTTACGGTTACTTCCTTTTGTTGTAAATATTCATAATTCTAACAATGATCCAATCCCCTTACATCCCGTTATTAGCAGACTGGGCCAGGCGGAGTGTGTAGATATTGTTTGCGGCAATTACCCTATGGTTTTGGTAATGTTATCTGAAGTGTTATAATAATTATAACGTTATCTATTCTACCAATATAAACGGGTAATACGACGCTCCAAACAATGCTTAAGATCGAGTCAGAACTTTTTAATTAGTAGGTAACGGGATTCAATGTTATGGGGTACTTATCCCAACTACTTACACTCAAACTTGTATGTGTGAATTTTATCGAAAGCACAACTTGGTCTTAACAATTAACCCAATAAAACCGTCGTAAACGATACGAATGAATCTGCGTGAATCTCGCCGAAGCCCTCGCTTCCAGGCTATTACTAACTTGCAGTGACCGGAGGGTTATAGCCAAACTTCGAGTCCACATAGCCCATCGACTTGTCCGACAAACTGATAAGATTTTCTGTTAAAAGTTTTGTAAGTATTGCTAGTTCCGGCCGGATTAGCTAGGAAGAATATTGCAGATGATAGTTATTTTCATAGACTTTCCACATATTAAGCCCAATTATACGGCTCGATTTAATTGCCTGTGGCCTATCATAGAAGACATTTCTTGTTTCAAATACATATAAAGAGCAGACAGCAGACTTGTAAGCTTGGAAACATGCTGGTCCTGCTCCACAGGGCAATCTAGTGTCTAGACAAAATCAAACTGGTTGCTAAGTAAATTAGGTAATAATTTATTATTTATAAAATACTATTTTAACATGTTGAAATAACTTCTCACACATTGATTGATTTATTATATATTAACTTTTAGAATGTTTGTAAATATGTGAGCACCATGTACTTTTGACATACTTAAGTTACCTACCATTACTATATGTGTTTTTCTTCTCACCTTTTGTGGTGTAGTGTTTTTATTCTGGGTGCATTGTCTTCACATATAATGTTATAATTCATGTATACAAAACATTGTAAAACATTTTAAAAGAGTAACGGTGGAGTTTCTTGCCCATTCTTCTCCACACGAAACTACCTTTTGGAAGGGGCGACTAGAATCAATTCTATTTCTTGTTCATTTTGACGTTCAAAAGTGCCTTACTTGTGCCTATTTGAAATAAATGATTTGACTTTGACTTTGACTTTGACTTTGTAAACTCATTATAGCTATTTGGGTTGCCCATCCATCGGGGCTTCCCGGTTTTAGGTACAGGTTTACTAACATTAGGTAAAAGTAACTAGGTCGATTCGCTACAAAACTTTTTGATCATTAGATCTAGAACACACGTGCCCTCGTGCAATTTTGTTTTCACCGCGTATTCTTAGAAGAAACGTTCCCAGCCCGTATTTCAACTTGAGCTTCCTAAGAAAGTAGTTGGAACAAGGTTCAAAAAGTTGTCCACTGCAATCCCGAGGTTATTACGCGACAGAAATATTATACCTTGGGAGAACCATGATATCCGTATAACAATAGAGCCAGGATTGTGCGGGATTCAGCTAGATAGCGTTCGATCATTTTATTTTACAGTTTTTATTTCAAATTTTCGTTGCCGTCAGCAGTTTCACCGTTTGTACAGAATTGACAATTACGCTGTTCCAGAACGAAAAGGCAAATGTAAAATACAGATTTTTCTGGAGTTCTTTTTATATTTTGCAGTCCTTATATCCGCCTTATATATAATCCATGATTACTGGCTCTTTAGGACTTGTACACTACACAGACCTGCTCTCTGTAGAGGGGATGGGCTGTTATCCACTAAGCAACGCTAGTCAAATATCACGATGTTTTCTTTCATTGTTTCGAGAAATTAATCTGATTTTGTTTTGCAATGCGCAGTTTGAAACTTACAATCCTGTTCCGACTTCTGTACAACATGTTAGGACCGATGCTAATGTGTCATCACTGCTCCATATTTTACTTAAGTTTCAACCAAAATCAGGGAACAAAAAAATAAAACCATCAACTGTAAACTATTTGACAAAACACAGTATGCTTCACAACATAAAGACTAAACTAAGCCCCGTAGATCATTTTTACGTGCACTCCTATTTATTCCGGGGTCGTTGTCCGTTACTAGTGGTACACGATTGAATATTCAAGAGCTATCTAATCCTGAGGGCTGGGACATAAATCCTATCAAAGTAAATTTGTATCGTGGTAATACATATGTATTTATGATAAATAGGAAAGGCGACGGGATTGCCTCTTAATGGGTGTCGGATAATATCCTTTACCGCAATAAACTGGGGTTATTGAATAACTGTGATATGTCGTAGCTGTGGGTTATTTGAAGCATCACTTCTGAATGTTTATATCCAGTCCACAGTTCGATTATCACTAGAATAAATCGAGAAAGAAAAATAAAGGGTGTGTATTTCTTACCTTGCTGGTCTGAATAGGGAACGAATATAGGTAGCGGACAGCTACAGATATAACCTTCTAAATAATTAGCATACCTTTTTAGCTAAGCAGTCAATCATGAAATAAAAGAACCGTTGTTTTAGTCTTCTTTCCACAAAGACGAATGCTTTGCAAATATAAGTTCGTATGTTTATGCTTGTTTATTATAATACTAACTGGTGCCAGCGGCTTCGCCCGCGTGGGTGTCGGAAATTATCCCAAGGGAACGTAGTACCGGAATAAAAATGTATCGTTTGTGTTAATCCAGGTCATAAACTACCTCTGTGCCAGTGTTGCCCAAAATCGGTCTTGGTCTTGCAGTCTTGGTCTTGTTCTTGCATTTTCGCAAGACCAAGACCAAGACCAAGACCGCCTTATTGTAGCAAGACCAAGACCAAGACTGAACCCTGCAAGACTTGAGCAAGACAAGACTTAAGCCTGCAAGACTCTTGCGTCTTGCAGTTAAGACAAACTGAGATTTGGGCGTTATTAAGTAGGTATTTGGTTTAAATCCCGATTTTGATAGACGTTCTATTATCTCTATAGAAGACTATTGTCTTCAGCGATGATTTACTAAATAAATAAAAATAATCGTCGTGAGGTATGAACGATGATTATTTTTCTAAGGAATACAATTTTGTTGTAGTAGGTACCTACATCGTTTCTTACTTACACATACTTACGACAGTACCTACGTAGCAAAGCGCGCCAGTCACGAGTACGACAAATTGCCTAAAAAATGTACCTACGCACACTGTAATGAAATTTGCTAATCTCAACACACACGCACTTCCTTATTTTGGCCGCATAGGTAGGCTTTGCCTGTAGTCTTCTATTATTGGTTGATTAACATTGTACATTGTTGAATGCTCCAGGATAGCCCGCGAAATTCAAATTTTCTTATTTTGTTTGTTGATTAAAATATCTTTCCAAGTTCATAAAGGTCGAGGAATTATTTTAAAAAAAATGACTTTTTCACCTCACAGGCTCGGAAAGAGTCTGTTTGTCATTCGAAATCTGAGCCGAAAATCGCTGTTTGCTCTCTAGCGTGGAAAGAGTTTTTAAAATTCGAACCTTTCTATTTAATAATTTTCTATACTGCCAGTCCACCGAAAATGCATGACACGGTCTAAAATAAAATATTAAATAATACCGCTCACCTTAAAAACTTCCATCACAGTACAGAAATTAAATATTTTGTGAGGATATAATTGTAAAATTGGAATTAATGTTAATAAGTATTCCATTTGATTAAAAAATCTGTGACGTCACATTTGAATATGCCAAATACTTCCCTGTCAAATACCCAATTGTGTAGTAATTTAAGTTTAATTTTTTAAATAAAATAAATACTAATATAATATGTTATTTAATCCTTTGCTTGGCAAAAATAAATATGTATTAAATTAAATTAGTTAGTTATTTGTATTAAATAATTTTTTTTCTTTCATTCTCCTTAGAGGACAAGTAGGATATAGAACAAAATACAGGGTATTTAATTTTAGAGATATTCTATGTAACTCATAAGATACATTGCCAAGTATCTGTTATTTTCTTCACATGAGTCAATGTATCTGAGACGCTCGAACAAAATAAAACTCAACATTTAACACCTGTTTTCTTGCACCTAGCAGTTTCCTCGCTGTAGTGAGGTGAAAAATTGTGTGTTGCGCTCGGCAGCAAAGCTTTTCTGCGTCTCGTACCTTTGAAACCTTCGTTACGCTCAGGATTCTATATTTGAACCACTCGCTTCGCTCATGGTTCAACCCTAGAATCCTTCGCTTACTCAGGTTTCAATAGAAGTACTCGCGCCAAAAATCTACTTTCCAGCCTTGCATAACAAATAACTATTTCAAAGTCAAACTCATTCCTCGACCTTTGATCTTGGAGGGTTGTATTGATGATTTTGATGATTATAATTCTGTAACTACATACGTCTTATAGCGTGCATCTTATTCTAAAATCTAAACTAACGTGTTCAATAAATAGTCAATAGGCTAATAGCTATTTGCAAGACTTGCAAGACTTGCGAGACTCTTGCTGCAAGACCAAGACCAAGACCAAGACTGAGAGCGCAATACCAAGACCAAGACCAAGACCAGGTGTATTGACGCAAGACCAAGACCAAGACTGGCCTAAGTCTCGTCTTGGTCTTGCATTTGGGCAACACTACTCTGTGCAAAGTTTCATCAAGATCCGTTCAGCCGTTTTAGCGTGAAAGAGGGAGAAGCATACAAACTCACACACAGACTCACTCACAAATGTTTGCCTATATAATATTAGTTTGACTAGTGACAGCCCGTAGATCGTACACAGAAAAATATTAAGTTTAACTTTTTTTTTTGTGTGAGAAATCATCAATGACCCCCTCCCACTCTGGGTGGAGCGGAAGGGAGTGTCAGACTCGTACTGACTAAAACCCATTATGTTCCTTCCTTAGCCCTTTATGTTCCTGAGTAGCGCTAACCTTTTTGGACAATTCCGCTTTTACTATTCATGTGAAATACCGTGTATTTACAATCTACCTACTGTTATACTATTTTAATGAATAGCTTAGAAGAATGCAGCAGTAGGTGATCAGGTTGTGCCATCAGGAAATTGCTACTGAAGCTGCGGATGTCACACGGACAACTGCTTGCTCCCGAAGTCACGGGCAGAAGCTACTAGGTAATAATCACCAAAATCAGAAGAGAAGTGTGATCTCAAGTGGCCCTCCCACTTCTCTTTTTTTTATAAAATCGAAAGACTAACTGGCCGTCTTTTTTCAATCTTTTTTTCGTCACGGGAAACAACAATAAAAAGGCAATCAAATTGAGAGAAAGAAGCCGCTTGCCCTATTGATCGTTATCATAAAACCCAACTGTATTGTAAGTTGCATATTGTTATAATAATCTCATCAGCTGACGTTCCATCCCTGGCGACTTGCCAATTAACTTAATGGCGCGGCTTCCGCCTAATAATGGCCCTGTCGTCTCCCGCAGTAAACAAACCTCTAAATATCCCCGTGCTGATTGGAACGAATACAATTTATAAGCTTTTCCATTTTATAGCTTAGTGCGCAGCTTGCTACAGCGTGGCTGTTGGCTGCGAACAATTTAAGAGATTTCTGTTAAATGGCTGAGTAAGCAGGGTTGTGCTCACCTCCGTTGGTCAATATGGGTATTAACTGAGAGTTAAGTATTAACTTAAGTAATAGGTATCTGGAAAAAAATCTCAAAATACACTTCCAAATGTCGGTTTGCTCGAAAACTATTGCGTTGATTTAAAATTAAGCGAAAACATAACATTGTTGCGAATACTATCCGCGCTCTGAATACAAAATGGATTTAAAACACGGCATTATAGCTAAATATTATATAGTATCCGTAATATTTGGCCGAGACAGCAACTCAATCGTTGAATAAGCGCTGGAATTAATAATAATTTATTCCGAAACGAAGGCATTTAAAGAGCCTTCCGCCCCCATTATTATCGGGGCATTTAGCGTAATTTATACGGTCATAAAAATTTTAATGCACGTCGCGCCGCGGCCTAGTCACGGACGGGACACTCTGAACAGAAATTATTCACACAATTGCACTGAACGGTACGGGACGGTCCACAGGCCGGTACGGGACAGTTCACAGAGCACAAAAGCTAATAAATACCAACTATCATTCATGTCCGCTATCACACCCAGACTGTGTGATGTTTTGTAAACAAATTAAATTTGCAGATTGAATGACCTAAACCGTCATTTATTACAGTTTAACCACTACAAATTACAATGAACCGCTAAAAATATAAAACATACAAGTTCTTCGGCTTAGACAAACGTCAAAACGAACAAAAGTAAAGGAGA
Source organism: Hyppa rectilinea (assembly GCA_951799385.1). NCBI lineage: Eukaryota > Metazoa > Arthropoda > Insecta > Lepidoptera > Noctuidae > Hyppa > Hyppa rectilinea. The sequence goes on from OX637306.1 coordinate 744,237, forward strand.
AACCCATTTCTGGGCCTAGCCGTTACACGAATCAAATATGTGCCAAAAAAATCTACTATTCTGCCTAATTAACCCATTTAAATCTTAGCCTCAATTACAATGGCCAAGTGTAAAAAAAAAGTACATTTCTATTTTTTTGTTTTACACAACCTTTGTAAACCGTTACAGCACTTCTTTCATTATAGGTCACTTACTTTGCAAACACTGGCATTAAACAATAGAGCGTACCCTAAGAATGTAATCGATTTAGCGGATATCGATAATTACAATTGAATAATACTCCATTATTTTAGTACAATTGCTTTTTAGATATTGAAATCAATGTAAAATAAAAAATTCAGGAATAAAATTATTTTTAACGTAAGCACGATTAAAAAATCAATGAAGGAAATAAATAATCGAAAAAATTGATTGCAACGCGGATTGCGCATGGATTGCACTAGTAAACGGCAAATGTCAATATCAACGTCTGTCAATAATAATAATAATACTTTATTTGCTAAATGTAGGTTTACAAAAGTAGTATGATGTTATTATCAATATTATGGCCCATTTACATTCTACCATTTATGTGGTGTGCAAATATTAAATTCAGAATACCTACGTTACAAAAATTGACTGATTATATAAATTAATTGCAAATATTACATTTCACAATACATTAGGAACATAATTAAAAAATGTCATATCATGATTGTTATAGAATGTCAGAATGTAAATATTAATTGAAATGTGTAGAGGGATGTGGTCACCGTTTCCGGCACAGAGAAGTCCAGTTGTGAAGACAGGGATTTATTTACACAACGTACAGATTATGTATAGGACGAATCCACACAACTTTTCCCAGAAGGGACGAAGAAGGGGATGAGGGGTCCTCTAAACCAAAAAAGATGACAGTATTTTGTCTAAGGGTAGGCTAACTTAGTAGCGGAGTCTCATGTAACTATTCCAAGTAGGACGTAGTTCACGAATGCACCACTAGTTCAGTCTTCAAAAAGATTAAATAGACTAGCGGAGGTCATTAACCCTCGGAGACTCTTAACACCGCGATTCAGAAACGTGACGTAATGCGACAGCGCCATCTAGCGTCGAGAAGCGGCATGTTGTAGTGTCTCTCTTTTATGATAGGTGGCGTTAGTGGGTTGAAATAAGGTTTGTTACAATCTCCCCCTCAGTTCTCAAAGACGTCTCGGCGAGAAGAACTGGAGAGTTATTGTTTTCTAGGACGTCCACGGCCTCTTTTATTAGCGGGACGTGTGGGCTGCGTTACCAACTTCTTCCTTCTCCCCCTGTACTGGAACTGCTCCGAGTGCAAAAGCACTGGCATCTGTCTTCAAGATGTATGGTTTGGTTCCATCTGAGCTAGAGAAGAGATCTATTTCGCGCGCTGTTAGGGTGTCTTCGGCTTCTCGAATGTTGCGCTCTGCGCCCATCATCATGTAATCAGCAAAGCGGGGTGAGTAACCATCGAAGATGGTTCTGGGTCTTTTTATCGTCGATTCGTCTAGCGGGATCAGTTTATAGGTATCTGTCCGCTGCGGCAAAACAGCCGTTTGCTTAGACGTCGAGTGTGCTGAAGAATGATCTTGTGGAGGAGTCATGTCTACACAGCTGCTTGCGGTATCAATGAAAGCTACAAAGTCCTCTTCGTATAAATCGTAGGTTATAGAGCTGCCAAGGAATTCCCAGGTGAACTGTGCTAAGTTCAGCACCATCTTTGCATCCTGAAGGAAACCAATCCCTAGCAGGGTGCGGTTATCTTTAGACTCAGGCAAGACTATGAACGATGTGGGAATTATCCTATTTTCTAGTTTAACTGGTACAACCGTTTTCAGAACCCTTTGATACTTAGGTATCCCATCTGCTAGCGTGACCCGAGCGTGTTCACTAACGAACTGCTGTTCCTTTGCTTTCAGTTGGTTATATAATTGATATGAGGCAATGCTTGTTTTTGCGCAGGTATCAATGTACGCGACTCCTTTGATGCCGTCAATATCCAGATATATCACTGGTCGTGCTCTGACGTCTGGGCGGAAGTTAAGGGAAGAGAATTTTAGGTCCGCTGGTGGCTCCCGTTCCTTTTTAACAGCACACGTAGTACAACTGCTGCGAACTACGCTTGGTGCGCCGCATCCGTAGCATCGTATTGCAAGTGTTGAGGGCGACGGAGCTTGTGTCGACCTGGTTTGTTCAGTTTTGGGGCGTAAAACTTCTGGAGGTTGAACTGGGACTCCAAGTTCCTCCTGCTTTTTCTTCAGCTTTCTGCAATCTTCGGTACGGTGTCCAATGAAGTGACAGAAACTACACTTTTTCTTAGGCTGCATACCGCTTGTTGGTTGCGTTTTGCCTTGTGTGTTCACGGATCTTGATTCTTTCGCTTGTTCATTCCACAGCTGTTCAATGACTCGTGAAATATTCAATAGTTCGTCAAACGTCTTGAATGCGTTTCGAGGAATTTTATCTTGGATCTTACTCCTCAGTGACCCGCATATCATATCCAGCTGATGAGACTCGGGCGGATCAGGAGCCGGAAGCTGAGATAATAGCATCCGCTTGTAGGCTACAAAGTTTTCTGTAGGGGTATTCGCGTCCTGTTTCACGCCAACTATCTCCTGATATAGGACATACCCTGGTTTCTTAGGAGCAAAGCTGTAGCGCAGGCGTTCCTTAAATTCCTCCCATGTAGTAACATATTTCTTCACGCCTTGCCACCATATTGCTGCTTCTCCTTTCATCAGTAGCGGAATACTGGTAAGGGCATCAGCATCCGTAATATTTTCAATTTGTTTGAAAATTGTAACCGCTGCCAGGAACGCTTCTAGAACTTCAGAGTTCTTGGTCCCGTCATATTGGGCGGTGCACGTCGTGAAGGATCCTTGCTTAGACGGTGAGATCTTCTCCAGTAAGGTTTGGAACTGGGTGTCGGACAGGTTGACTGACATCGCTTTAGGTGAGTTCTTCACGGTTGACGTCGTTATTCTGCCTGAGCGAGTGACGTACTTCTGTTGATCCTTGTCGGGCCCCACGTTGGGCGCCAGTTTGTAGAGGGATGTGGTCACCGTTTCCGGCACAGAGAAGTCCAGTTGTGAAGACAGGGATTTATTTACACAACGTACAGATTATGTATAGGACGAATCCACACAACTTTTCCCAGAAGGGACGAAGAAGGGGATGAGGGGTCCTCTAAACCAAAAAAGATGACAGTATTTTGTCTAAGGGTAGGCTAACTTAGTAGCGGAGTCTCATGTAACTATTCCAAGTAGGACGTAGTTCACGAATGCACCACTAGTTCAGTCTTCAAAAAGATTAAATAGACTAGCGGAGGTCATTAACCCTCGGAGACTCTTAACACCGCGATTCAGAAACGTGACGTAATGCGACAGCGCCATCTAGCGTCGAGAAGCGGCATGTTGTAGTGTCTCTCTTTTATGATAGGTGGCGTTAGTGGGTTGAAATAAGGTTTGTTACAATGTTAATATAATATCCATGCATATTGTTATAATGTCAAATAAAAATAATAATAGTAGTAAATGTCAAATTAAAAAAAAAAAAAATGAAATAAAATCAAATTGATTGACATTATTTTTTTTTTCGACATGTGACATAAATTCATTAACTGTGTAAAAACATTTTTCTTTAAGCCACTGAATTATCTTTTTTTTAAACATAAGGAAAGGTAGTTCTTTAAAATCGTTTGGTAATTTATTGTATACCTTAATAGCCATTATAAACGAATTTCTTTTATATAAATCAAGCTTGCATTGTGGCAAGCAGAGCCTATGTTTATCTCTAGAGGCAACATTCCTTTTGGTTACATCTCTATGCTTAATAAAATTTTCAGGATGTTGTCGTACTAATAGGCACAATTCTTTGATATACATGCATGCCAACGGTAAAATGTTGTATTTTTTAAACAGTGGCTTACAGCTATCCATGTCCAATTGTCATCGTTATAATTAGTGTCATTCACTTTTCGTATCTTTGCGCAAGTGAATGTGTTTTTCGAATTCTCGAGATTCATTACAATATTAAACCTCTGCTGACTGCTCGAATACTAGACTCCGAAATTGATTGCCTTCTGACTGACCCTCGCTTGAATATTGGACACCGTAGCCTGCCATTCCTGCTGACCTTTGCTGGAAAACCGGATCTGGATATTGCTCTTCTGACGACTGGTTAATACGGTATCATGAGCTTATGCATTAATTGTGGAATAGCAACGGACCGCTGCAACACAATAGGAAGGCGAAGATTGGAAGATGAAGCGATTCTTTCAATTGTACAGGAATCGGTCAGTATGTGATAATTATATAACGTAACATTTTACATTACCAATATGCACAGAACCTGCACAGTTAATTACAGCCAATTCCTTCTCTCAGAGAAGAGTCCTGTGTCCATGCAGTGGGAATGTAATAAAGCCGCTTTTGTGTACCTAAATGTGCCACTCAGATGCTTAATGCTAAATGCTAGTGCTAGAACTAATAGTCAAATGATAAATGTTTGCTTCAGGTAAATGAAAATGACTTTATCGTCAAGTTTGCTGGAATCATGCCAATGCTGTATCTCTTGATAGAAATAAACCAGCAGAGAGTGAACAGACACCTATAGGACACCAGCGGGTGTGTATTCACTGTGGACGTTCTCTTCGTTCATTCGGCACCAGGGTAATCAGTTACCTCCTGCACAATTCCTAGATACTGTATTATTATATTATGATAATCCTAACGAAGAAGGTGATTAATAAAACCCTATCTCAATAATACGTTTTTTATTTAAATAAACCTATTGTTGTAATCTCAGTTTACTGTAATTTGAGATAGCATCAAATCCCCTGGTAGTAAATACAATGTTTAAAAATGCAACCCATTAGTGATGTAAGTGGGCCTTATGTAGCAAACATAATTTTTTGCTGAGGTTTTTAGTAATTTTAATCTGAATTCACCGCTTTTTATGTAAGTAGGTACCTAAACCTCACCATGATAGGTTGCAAACGCTACAGCTCGGCGCATGTGCGTTCCATATTTACGTAGAAAACAGCCTCAAAAAGATTTTTTTAATTTAAATATCGCGGTGGCTGAGCAATTGCTGTGCAGCATGCAACGGGTTCGATTCCCGCACGGAACAAATATTTGTATTGACTACATGTAGTTGTTGCGGGTCTGGGTGTTTGCGTATGTGAGTTTAAATGTTTGTAAACACACCCACGACAAAGGAGAAATTCCTCGCGTAGGGTAGTTAAAAAATAAAAAAAATAACCTAACATGTAAACATTGTCTGATTTTACCAATTTGACCATTGCTGAGAGACGTGAAAATTGGGCTCGTGAAATCTTCCTAGGTGCTCTAATTTATGGCAAAATTCCAGCTCTGTAACGCCAGGCCCAAGTTTCTATGGAGTTTGGGTTTCTCCTTTGTATGAAGTTAGTTTTGATATATTGCACCGTTAATGAGTTTTATGCGCTTCATTACATTCGTGTGTAAGTTGTATACATAGGCCCTTTTTAAACAATAAAAAAAGTGGTTGTGGTTTAAATTCTTGGTAGGTAAGGAGGTAATACTGAGAATACATTCCAATATTGCTTTTAACTTTGAAAGCATTGCCAGTTTTGCATTGCCTGATAAAACTAAAATTGAGCACTCACTATCACATTTTACGAGCCGTCTATAAAGTCCATGAGTACCCTTTGAAAGTGTTGAATTGCCCTTAGCTACATCACGGGCGGCCGCTCCCGGACACGAGGACTGCTAGGAGGAAGCTCAACGTATTGAAGCTTATATTTTAAAGAAATCCGCAGCTTCCTAAATTTATGAGAACGTGTTAAAAGGATAGGTACATGTACGTGCGAGTTTCAAATAATGATGACATTAAAAATATGTTAGAACTCGAATGGGTGCGTTTGAATTATTAGTTTGGCAGGTCGACCCTAAATCTTTATCCGTGCTATCTATACTTTTGATTTTATTTCGGTACCTAAAATTGTATCCTATCGCCAACCAACAAATAAAAGGTTATTGTCACGCACATACACAAAGCCCGCACCTAATGAAGTACTAAACGCCAACTATTAAACTAAATGAGATTTTCACTCAAAGGTACAGACAATCATTACAATAGTCTATGTTAAATCAAGCATAGAATAGCACGCGTGTAATTGCGTGTTTTGCACGCGATTAGCGAGCAAAGCCACGCAGCCAATGAAGCGTGCAGCCTATTACGGCCGGCTCTGTCTGACCAATGAGCGTGCGCCTTTAGGGTCGGCGTGAACACGGGCTTGAGAGCCCAGACAAGTCACTGAGCGGGTCCTTAGTCATGATTGAATCACTTTGAGTAACAATAGAGAGATGTTGATGTGAAAGTATGATAATTAAATGGATACCAGTGTATAATTACGTAGTGCGTTCGTCAAAGTTATATTAAGGTTAACAGGGTAGCCCGCGAAATTAATATTTTCTTATGTTCTTAAGGCCAATATCAGGATGTAGGTTGATCGATCAAAATACGGTTCAACAACTCTCTAAGTAAGAATGGACCTAAAATGCCACGCCTTTATGAAATAATCTATGAGTAAAATAATCTGTACTTAGAGATGGATCGGTAGCGATGCTCGGGGAAGTATAAAACGATTTAACTACGATTTCACTTTGTTCCAAAAATACGCTGGTGATTCCCGCTGAAAGACGTCCACTGCTGGAATGATGTGATGATGTGTGTAGTGTGATCGTTTTATTTGGCCAACATCATTAAATCCTCATGTTATATGAGCAGCTCATCTCTAAAATTATTTCACCAGCATATATTTGAAACAAAATGAAATCGTAGTTCGTGTTTTCTCCTCCATAAAAACACGAATGTGATATTTCATTGTACTTAGATCAAAGAAACAACTACAGTTAAAGTGTTTGGAACAAAGGTAAGCTCGCTGGCACGATACGTTTTTCTAGGAAATGTACCGAGAAGTAACAAAGAGCGTTTTTCTTTGTTAGATACCTTTTATTTATTACTTTAGTAGAATCTGCCACAAAAAAACAGTCAAACTGTACACGTAAACAAGCTGTAGTAATAGACCGTGGTATAACATCATAATAAAGGAGAAAGAGATAATTCTCTAACAAGAATAAGGAGATTAGAGGACGGCTTTGCCTAACCTAGAAATGATATACAAAGCTGTAAATCTTACTATAGCGCTGTGAATATGTTCGTGAACACGAGTAGTGTCATCACACAATACATACGCACCCACACCTCTGACTGCGCTATTGTCTGGCACGGTACCGGGAGCTCCTGCGCTCACACAGTTTTTTTTTTCGTTAATGGCATCTCGCGGTTCAACCATAGGGTTGTCTACTGCTTAACCGGACTTGCCTGTGGATGCCACAAAAGAATTGTAGCCTCCAGCCAGGGCTCAAAACAAACTTACGAACTAAGCGACTACACGCTAAGGGCCTCGGCTTAGGGCGTCGCTGGGGGAGGACAGCAAGGGGCAAGCTGGATCGGGGTATTTAAAGCTACTGGCTCAGCGGTAACGCGGGCTAGCTCGAGCAAGGGTCCGGGGGACCTGCACTCACACACGCATTCGCAGCGTGTTTATACACTTGGTAACCATAAGTAAAGCACGCGTCATTTTATTTATTTATTTATTTAAACTTTTCGCACACAATAAAGGTACAAAGGCGGACTTAATGCCTTAGGCATTCTCTACCAGTCAACCAAGGGTGGTGAAGAGATTAGATGGCAGGTGCTTTAAATAGTAGGAACATACAAAACATTGAGACTTGAATAAAATGGGTACATAAATAGGTCATTGGTCATTTTCGTGAGATATAAACTCTGTACAAATAAAGTATACGTATATCTATGTATACTACTACCATAAATAACAAAACTGAGCTATCTTTTCGCTCAGTACAAGGCCTAAAGAATTCGCAGCAGTTCACAAATTATATGATATTTCAGGCGAGCCGAGAATTTATGTTATTCGCCATTTGAGAGATGAACAGGAAAAATTGTATTCTACGCGCACACACGTTTAGGATTCTAGTATAATATAGTGACGCACGAAATAAAGTTTTGATATCTTACTGGCCTCCTTAATGTCTCGTAAATAAAGGTATGGTATGAACCTGCTTTATTCAGCTTTCAAGACCTTGTTCCTCATACATTCTGACCATAGTTTACTCATGTCATAGCCGTCAGTAAACCATAATAATATTGTACGACCCTCAAACTTCTGCGATAGATAAATTACACGATGTTAAATATTAAAATGAACCTGTAAAAGTAGAATCTGTCATACTGCTACGAAAGTATTTTTTACTTTCTACAACTAGAAAACCAACCAGTACACAAACACTTATTTTGTTAGTAAACATGAAAATCACTACCGAAGCGAGCTGTCCGTCTAAACACATATTATACCTAAATAGTCTTGTCACCAGACACCGCCGTTTAGCGCGCCGGCAAATACGACCGTTTGCACAGTTTGCACAGTCCGTACGCTCTGCTGTGCAAATGTTTGCACACTTTTGTGCGGCTCCACTAACGCGTAGTCCCGACCTATGTTTTGAATGTTGTACACAAACGTGTATTCCGTTGAGAAATGTTCTTTTATATAGATAATATGTAAATATTACAAATTATCTACATAAAAGAACATCTCTCTCTGTTTATATCGGTATTCGTCAGTTCAATCTGACAGTTTATATTAGTTCACCAATATCGACAAACGATTTCAATTAATTTGATAATAGACTAAACAATAATCATGTAGGTTTCCAGAACAGCCGATGTCAATAAGTAAGTGTTATTTGTACCTATGTTCCTCATCTGCACACATGCTGAGGACTGCAACCAGTAAAGTCAATCAACACACTCAGAAACAGGGATCGGATTTTGGACTTTGGCAGACTTTGTTAGCCATAAATAAATATGAATAAGAAATATTATGGTTACCACTATGTATTCAATACAACCAGTAATAGGCTATTTTCCTTTGACATACACGAAAGGAAATAGCGTAATATTTCCTTGACCTGACAACGAATACTTCACTTCATCGCATTGGAATTCAGCGAGGTAAACAAAAACGCATCAGTTAGCTGAAATGAAGCACTTCACCGGAGCAGTCTTGCTGCGTTCAGTGCATTTCAAGTAGTTAGGTAGGTAATGTACCGTCCGCGTGTCCGGACCATAAGTATTCCGTTTTCTCATATCCTGAAGCAACACTAAAACCGGCAGAAAAATAACAAGTACTCCTTTTTGAATGAGGATCGTTGAGAACATTCGTTTAGTAAAGCCTGTGTCCTACTGAAGATACCTAAGCTTTAAAATGTGGCAGTGTGTGTGTGTGTGCACATCTAAATCACAAGTTCGGTAATGATGTTGGTCTATTAGGTAAACTCGTTTCAACTTATTTCAACTTATTTGTCTGGCACGCTCTGTATTTGAGCAGTTCCACCTATATATTCTATTCCATTGTAATTCCAACTCCGGTTATCATTGATCTAAATATCTATTGAATCTGTGCATATTCGGTATTTAGGTAATCGATGATAGTTAATGTATGGATTAAATGTGATGCTTTGTCCAGGTAGCACACAACGTTCGAATTAAATTAACTGGCACACATTAAACTATTAATTTCGGCTTCGTTTAGCACAAAATGTATGATGAATGATGACTGTGGAAAAGCAATACCATCGCAGAAAACTGTATCCATTAGTTAGCAGAGATCTATAATAAAACCACTTCAGTAGCAGTATAGGTTAGGTGCTGGCAGTGTTAATTACTAATCGATTCTCATTTTAAACCCCGTCCTTGTCCACTTTTTATTTCGTGCTGCTACTGGATCCTGTCAGCAACATCGTGGCATCGCTTCGCTTAGCTCACTTTACTATGCAGTCAACAGTGTCATTATGCAGGGCGTGTTAAAGTTTGTAACAAACGAGCGCCTCGACGACACCTCCCTCTCCCCCGAGCCGGCTGCACTGCCCCCCCCCCCAACCCCACGCAATAGTTCACCGCAAGAAAAACTGAAGGCGACGTAATGAAGACGTGGACTTATGGGACTGCTAATGAGAAAAAAGAATTGCAGTTCCGGGGCGTTAATTTTGTACATCGAGTTTTAATCAGAGTATGTCACACGGATATAACAGGTACTAATGAAAAACATTATAATCCCAGAATTTATGAGGCGCATCTGAATAACCTTAACAAATGATTTCCGACTTCTGACAAATAGCCGCGTAACGTATGGTATGAGAAACTAAAGCAATAGAAGAAGATAGATATCGAAAAGTAAGCCAAACATGCTTGAGTAGGAAGCAGGTTCACGACCACGGTGTGATGACAGGTCCAAGTGTGAGACTATTTGTGCTCACTAGCTACTGTTGTTGGTAGCACGAAAATAAAACTTTCCCCATCCCCTCTCCACAAAATTTTCGCCTTTTAATATAGCAAACCAAACCTCATTTTAAATAATAAAGGCAAGTATGATTTAATCCCAACTATCAAGGTTATAGCAATTAAAATAATGGGCGCGACGGAAATATTAATTTCAGCTTAATTGTTTTAATTAGTTAAATTATTATTGTTGTAGTGGCGTCGGATATTTTATAAGGTAGTTATTTCGATTTTAGAGGAAGCAATTAATATTCTATTATAATCTGGGCAATCACTCGCTACTTTACTATTATTGCGATGAGATACTGTATAAAGTTTGATATTGTTTTTTTTGTATTGAATAGTATCAAATGCTGAAGTTATTAAACCATCGAACCATAGTTTTCAGTTCCAGCATTTGCTTAATACTTTTAGTGTGATTTTGAAATACGCAGATCACTATGTATTTCAACAGGTTCCTAGGTTACCTCTCTAGATATGCAACTTTGAACCTTCCAATAATCCGAAGAGATTACAGCAATAATATACGTAGGCATCGTTATACTATCACCAATGGTGATTACAGCAGTAACTTACTGCTTTGTGCAGTAAATATTTCCGAAAAAATACTAGTGAACATAAAACACAGCATAGCACTGTTTACAATGGCTATAATCTCCAGTTTCAACACTGAACTGTTCCACAAGAAACTGGAGGTGGCTTTTTAGCCAGGATTAGATGTCGACTCGCAGCTGAGACTATACCATAACGCAGGACACAGTAGGCGAACTACACATAATTTGACAAAATAGTTCACTCATACACTGACCAAAACACCAAACGTTAATGTAGAACCGTTGACTTTCATTTTGTTAATGATAACAGGAAGCTGCCACAGCTTTAGTAAATTGTGGATAGTGCAATTACTTTTCGTAGTAAAAGTGTGTCTGTTATTTCGATCACATTATTATTTTGTTCGGCGGCAGCATTTAAATAAATATGGTGCCAGGCAAATAGACATAACGGACAGTCCTCTGTGCAGGGCCTGCAAAGAGGCTGAGGAAACCGTCGCGCTCGTACTCTTTAAGTGCACAGGCGTCACACTGATCATGACACAGACCCTCGGAACACACAGATCTTTCACAGATATAGTTCACAGGCCAGGAGACGTGATCAACTTCTGGAGGGAGGTGGACTGGCTGGAATAACCACCAAAGGCCGCCATGACCCACGCACAATGGTCCGCCTAAGGACTGAGTGCGGAAACCAAAACCTCAAGATGACGATGGTGCCAGGAATCAGCTGGATGTGAGAAGCACAGAACCGGTCGAAGTAGCGGGGGGTGGGGGGAGGCCTATGTCCAGCATTGGACGTCTTTCGGCTGAAATGATGATGGTGACGATGATCATGGTGCCACAATGGTGTGAGGGTGAAAGTTTGACGTTTTCTATAGCGGTACCATGCTGATAGGCAATCGCAACCTGATGATAATCTTTACAAAGTAAAAATAAGCCAAGCCATACAAAGCCTACACTTACAATACTGCGACTGCCGTAAATTCAGTAGTCCCGATCATTCATGAGCTAATCTTTAATCTAATATATGAGGAGTACTTCTGTATTTCTGTTTCTGTTTTACGGTCAAAAGAACAAACAAACACACGGTCACCATGTTTGTTCTGTATTGCTACTGCTGTTACCCTCAGCTTGTTGTTTGGTCAATACTAAGTGTTAACAGTAAAATACCAAATAGATAGTAGGTCTGCACAAAGAATATTGAAGGTGATGTATATTTGTGATTAATATGTGGGTGGTTGCATCCACTCCTATATAAGTTGTGTCGCTTGACAAATAAACTCAGTGTGCTACCAGCTATCCGTCGTTTCACTTGTTCCCCTTCGCATACATATCAGTGGCGACGAGTACTTACCCGCGATTACGGAAAAAAAAGGACGTTATAAAATGTCACATTTTGGAATATTATCGAGTTTTGACCACAATATTCATACATGGCAAAACTATAAACAACGCATTTCGCAATGGTTCATTGCAAACGATGTTGACAACGTACAGGATCCTAAAGGAGTGAAAAGACGGGCAATATTGCTGAGTGCACTCACTGACAGCACTTACAAACTGGCGGCCGATCTGGCTTTACCGAAGGAGCTAACGCAGACGCCATACGAAGACATTCTCACACTTCTCGACAGTCACTTCACACCGAAGAAATGCGGATTTGGTGAGCGGTATAATTTCTATGCTGCTATTCAAGGTCAAGAAGAAACATTCCCACAGTGGGCTGCGAGGCTTCGTGGCCTCACTACACATTGCGGATTTCTGAATGTAGAAGAGGCGCTGCGTGATCGGTTTGTTATGGGTATGCTGCCGGGACCGGAGAAGGACAAGCTTTTCGCGCGTGACCTTCAGGAGTTGACATTGGCAAAAGCGGTGGATTTGGCGGAGAGCGTGCGCAGTGCACGGAAGGGAGCTGCAGCATCATCATCGGCGTCGGCGCAGGCGCCATCGTCGAGCGAAGCGCTATTCAAGATCGTCACCACAAACGAACCCAGTGCTAATAAAGAAAAGTGTTCCGTGTGCGGCTACAAAAATCATAAAACATCTCAGTGTCGGTTTGCTAACTATACATGCAAAAAGTGCAACGTAAAAGGCCATCTACGTAGAATGTGCAAAAAAATTAATTTCGTAGGAACTGGCGGGTCAGGTGAGAGTGACGATGACGGTAAGACGAAAAAAATTTGTTCACGTAGCGGCGAACCTATGACGGTAATCGTTTCGATACAAAGTAGGAAGCTAAAGTTTGAAGTTGATACCGGGTCGGCAGTCACAGCGATTTCTGAGAAAATGTATAAAAGATATTTCGAATTGTTTCCGTTATTATCGACGTCGGATAGATTATTTACGTATACAGGTCATATTATCAATTGTCTAGGAATAGTGCAATTACCTATTACATATATAGATAAAACACACGTAGTTAATGTGCGAGTGATACGTGATGGTGGACCCCCAATTTTAGGCAGAGATTTTATTTGTTTGTTTAAATTACAAATGTTACAAATAAATTATTGTCAGTCAAATAATATCGCCGAACAGTTAAAACTACAATATCCAGCTGTTTTCTCAGACGACTTAGGTGAATTTACAAAGTATCGGGTAAAACTACAATTAAAAGATAACGCGAAACCGGTTTATTTCAAAGCTCGCCCTATAGCATTTGCACTTAAAGATAAAGTAAACGACGAGCTCGATCGTTTGGTACGTATAGGTGTACTAAAACCGGTTCAGCACTCTGATTACGCATCACCTATTGTTCCCATATTAAAGCGAGATGGGTCAATTAGGCTGTGCGTAGATTATTCGGTAAGCGTAAACAAGCAGTTAGTTGTAGAACAGTATCCTTTACCAACGGCACAAGAACTTTTTACAAAATTACACGGTGGACAGCAGTTTAGCAAATTAGATTTGACGCAAGCTTATTCACAATTTGTCTTAGACGAGGCATCTCAGAAGCTAACTTGTATTAATACTCACCGTGGGTTGTTTGTCTATACGCGTTTAGTGTTTGGTCTCGCTAGTGCCCCAGCAATTTTTCAACGGGCAATGGAGTGTTTATTATCAGGGTTGGACGGAGTAATGTGTATGCTTGACGACATTTGTGTAACGGGACATACTAACGAACAACATTTAGAGAGATTAAGCGCGGTGTTGCAAAGACTGCAGGACGCAGGACTTACACTACGTAAGGATAAGTGTGTGTTTTTTGAGGATCAAATAGAATATTTAGGCTATACCATAGATAAGAATGGCTTAAGTAAATCAAAACAAAAGGTCCAAGCAATCGTTGAGGCGCCCACTCCAACAGACGTGAATAAACTGCAGTCATTTCTAGGGTTAGTCAATTATTATAGGAACTTTGTCCCTAATGCGTCATCAATATTGACCCCGCTTTATTCATTGTTACAAAAAAACAATACATGGAAATGGGAGGACATACATGATCAAGCATTCAAGGCAATTAAGCAATGTTTAGCATCAAATCAGGTTCTAGCACATTTCGATCAGAATGCCAAAATTATTTTAACGGTAGACGCATCGCCCAGTGGGTTAGGTGCTATTTTATCGCAGATAGGGAGTGACGGAGTGGAACGTCCGGTTTCGTTTGCCTCTCGAACACTGAATTCTGCAGAGAAGCGATATTCACAACTACAAAAAGAGGCAACGGCAATTATATTCGGGGTGCGACGCTTCCACCAATATTTATATAGGAGGGCAGTTCCGTTTGTACTACGCACCGACCACAAGCCTCTTTTATCTATTTTTGGGCCATATCGTGGAATTCCAGAAGTATCTGCAAATAGGCTGCAACGTTACGCGATGTTTCTTAGTGGTTATAATTACTCAATTGAGTACATACGCAGCGCTGATAACAGCGCCGATTATCTATCGCGCGCCAGTCTACCAGATTATGAGTCAACGCCGCTAAGAGGGGGGTGCGGCTACGAAGCCGACGGTAGTTTAGTGCAGGTAGAAGATCGCGCATCGTATGTTAATTTCGTTATCGATGACAGTTTACCAGTTACGCGTAGTGAAATTCACAGTGAAACTATTAAGGATGCAATATTGAAGAAAGTCTTATCATATATTGTTAATGGGTGGCCTGAGCGGTTATCAGATATATCAATCAAACCATATTTTTTATGTAAAACCCAGCTGTCCTATGAAGGCGGTTGCATTATGCGAGGACACAAAGTAGTAATACCCGAAACACTCAGAACTAAATTACTATCGGAACTACATAAATCACATTTAGGAATCGTTAAAACGAAAGCTGAAGCGCGCAGTAGACGCGGTAGAAAAAATGATTGCGGATTGTGAGGTTTGTTTACAGTTGAGACAGTTACCAGCGCGTGCGCCGCCAGCGCTATGGCCACACTCACCGCAGGCGTTCTATCGTATTCATATTGACTTTCTCGGCCCCATACACAATCGTTCGTACTTAGTAATTGTAGATGCATACACAAAGTGGGTAGAAGCGTATGATATGGGGACAAGTACAACATCATGTTCGCTGATTAATAAACTATATGAATATATGGCAAGATTTGGCTTACCGCATACCATCGTCAGTGATAATGGCACGCAGTTCACTTCTGCCGAATTCAAAATGTTTTGTACATCAAACGGTATCTCGCATGTGACGTCACCGACTTATCATCCAGCCAGTAACGGGCAGGCAGAAAGCTACGTGAAGGTAGTGAAGAAGGGAATTAAATCCAGTTTGTTAAGTAATAGCAATACTAAAGGATTGAACAACAAGTTACTTAAATATCTATTTGACTATCGCAATTCTGTTCATTCGGCAACGGGCTGTTCACCTGCCCAGTTAGTGTTCGGACACAAGCTGCGATCGCGATTAGATTTAATCAAACCGAACCAACTTCCACCGGCGTCTGTCACTCTCACTCGAAACGTCGAAAACAAACAGTGTTTGCAGTCTAAAAATGGCAACAAAGCTTGCAAATCGTTTAAAGCTGGTGACTATGTTCTCTATAAAACAAATAGCATAAATAAGCAAGGGTCATGGAATAAAGGTGTAGTAATTAAAAAAAAGGGGAAAGTTATATATATTGTAAAGGACTGTATAACTTCTGGTAATGTGAAAAAAACATAAAAATCATTTAATAGCTTATAAAGGTACAGCAACAGTTTCCCACCAGTCAGAGGATTGCCCTATTGAAGTCGAAGACATCACTTCACAAGGAACTTCACCACCAACCCCATTTCCCCCAGTGAACGACACGAAGTCAGACTCGGGAGGGGAGGGAAATAGTGAGAGAAAAGGAATCATGGAAACAGAAACACCGACTGGCACATCCAACGAGGAAGGTGAAGAATTCTATGAGGCAACAGAAGGGACTTACGAGGAACCCCTAGTGGAGGCAGGCTCGGGTCAGACCCTACAGCCAGAAAGGCAGAGGAGTGATGGGAAAAAACTGCGATCTGTACCTAGGGTCGATTATAAACAATTTTACTAAGTAAATTATATTATCATGTTTATGTTGTCAAGCTATAAGGGAGGAATGATGTATATTTGTGATTAATATGTGGGTGGTTGCATCCACTCCTATATAAATTGTGTCGCTTGACAAATAAACTCAGTGTGCTACCAGCTATCCGTCGTTTCACTTGTTCCCCTTCGCATACATATCAGAAGGGAATCTAATTAATGATTCTAGAAACCAAAACTAGCTGCATGTATTGTAACTAGCCACTGCCCGCGTAGAACAGCAGGTGCTACGTCATTATTACTATCTGTTTGGAAATTTTCCGCCCAAACCGTTGTTTGATTTGAGCTATGTGTTAATAGATCAATCAGTTAGTCCCGGTTTCCTTTTATATTTACCGACTAGTAGTTTAAATAAAAGTAGTTTATATTGTATTTCTATTGCACTGATGCAACATTGATTTAAATCAAATTAAATTTAAAAAAATCTAGCAATCTTTCATTTGAAAATGATACTATAAAATTAATAAATCGCATAGTTATAGCATTTTTCGGTGCAGTTTATTATTTTCATTTGAGTCATAAATACGATTGAGCATAAATATCTATCATCACACAAAACATTAATTCTGTAAATAATTGCATCCTCACTCATAGCGTAAAGAGTCTACGAGAGTCTACGAAAAGTCTACACTTCTACAGCGTCTACGAGGCGTAGCACGTCGTAGACCCCATCGTAGCACAATGATATAATATAAGTTATCTTTTGGAGAAATGGAGCATGTTTTTATTTTTGTCGTTATTTAAATTATTATTTACGGAGTTCCGAGTTTTAGTACGATTCGCATCATCCATAAACAGCTGGACCGAAGGGTTCTTGTGTATTAAAGACTTCGCCAGACTACGAAAACATCAAAATATCTTGGCGTTAAAATTTTACAACTAAACTTTTTACAACCCTCGCCACATAAAGTTCTATCTGCGAGCATTTAAGACAGCACCTCGTATATTGGCGATGATAAAACAATAAAAATATGTTGGTTGTGCGGCTGAGGGAGTAAATAACCGACTGGGAGCGAAGGAACACAATGGCAACCAACAAATGTATCGGCGAGATAGCGAGACAATACTGAGGAGCGTTTGAACTGTACGTCTACGTAGGGTGCAGAGTTAGGTGAGTGGTAGAGTAAATTGACTGCCTGAAATTAATTTTGTGCTCGAAACAAGAAACAATAGCATCAGTCATTATTACTGGAAGAAAAAAAAAATATTCTGGACAAATAAAACCCACATCATAAAATAAACAGATGTAGATTACACTCACCTTTCTCAAAAAATAAAAGTATATTTTGAATTCCCACGTATACTATAAATTCACCCGCATCCACGTAATCCACGTTTACAGGAACAAGTGTGACTACTATAAATTGTTCCATAACGTTACTTGTTCATTATGCAAACGAAACTGTTATTGATTATAAAAACGATCGCTTCCATAGTAAATTAAAAATGATATAATTTTTGTATATACGTTCACAAACACATTTACTCTTCAATAATATTTTAAAACAAAATGATGTCGGCGTTTCCTATCTGACTACTCTGAGAAGAAAGACCAAGTCAAACTCAGGAGTCACAGTCTCATTTAAAGTCCAGAACTCCAGACATAATCTGGGTCAGATCAGATCATGTGAATATCATGCAGGTCTTCATCTTCATTTCATCTGAAATACTGTCTTGAGGAAAAAATGGTACAGATTAAGTGCAATCGTTGCAAGTCGATCATTAATCGTGCAGCTCAATTCAGAATTTAAGGAACTCAACGATTCGACGAAAAATACTAAAGAAAGGACATTTGCGTGGGCCGAATAACTGTACTCAAACAGCCGGATTATCATGAAAACTTACTGAGAAAAAAAGTAGAAAGAGTAGAACTGGAAAGTATATCACTAGATATAATGAGTGAATGCTGAGCAAGTAACTAGCCACATACAAACGCGTCATAGAGAACAATGTTATATTATCAGTGGTCCAGCGGGCAGCGAACTATGTGACGTCATACATTGATGTTTAGTTTTATTGCCACAAACCGTATGTTGTGGCGTTTTGTTCACAACTTTGGTTGTCCAGAACACGATGTAACAATACGAAATCCTACAATGCATACTAAATAAATATAAAAATTACAAAAGTAAGTTTATCAGATAAACTTACTTTTGTAAATTTCACCAGTCAAACAAATTCTGTTTGACTGGTGAAATTTGGAACACATTACCACCACTACCTTGGTGAGAATACGTTTTTTCCGATAGGTAAGCTCCCGTGGACCAATTTCCCGAAGACCAGGTAAGGCAGGTGATGCCGGGGGCAAAAGCTAGTTTAAATATATTTCTTAAGCTTATATATGCATCTGCTAAACTTAGTCGGTACCTATTGTAACTACATTCTATCCGTCGGTATGGAGAAAGCATTTAGGGCCAATTAATAATTAATAATCGTTTGTCTGCAAACTAGACGGGAGTTGAAAACCAACAGCTAACAGGAGACGCCCTCGTTCAAAGTTACAAGTGTACTTTGTTGTAGAATTTCAATAACTTTGATATCTCATACATGCGTCTAGAATTATTATGACAAACGATTTGTTATGTTATTTGGGGTTGAAACCCTCGGGCCGTGGGGTCCGAGTGCTCATAGTTTGTTTAACGAAATCTGTAAACGGCTAGTTGACACTTCCCGTGACCCAAGAGCTGGCCTTTACCTTTTTTGCAACCAGAAGCTTTTTTTTTTGAGGGTGAGAAATCATCAAATAACCCCTCCCGCTCTAGGTGGAGCGGAAGGGAGTGTCAGACTCTTACTGACTAAACCCCATCTATGTTCCTTCAGATGCAATGCAAAAATCAAAATGCAGCGTTGCCGTTTGCTGTGAGAAATGGATAGTTACTACTTTAGGTGCAAGTCGTTCTTCCAATAAAACTATTTGTCAAAAACGTTTACTAACAATTTGTACAAACTCGCAGGTGCACGATGGTGCACCTGCGAGTTTCCTATGAAAAGGGAGGTTGGCCGATGGGCCAACCTCCCTTTTCATAGGAAAACACTGAGAATGTATTCCCATATCACTGGATGTCATGTTGTGCACTATCACCAAATATTTCAATACAAGAGTCACCCAACTGTTATCGGAACTAAGTCCGGTGGCTCCGGAGGCTTGGGGTCGATGTCTAAAACATACGATGTAACCAAAGAGTTATGGCTAAAAAGATAACAAAAGAGCGTGTCCTTTTGTATTTGGTTACTACTATGTTGAACGAGCGAAGGAATTAAATAATTCATATGAATTTATTATACGTAATATTAAGATGGGTCATTCATGTGGCAGTAAGATTACGCACTTACTTACACTAATACAGTCAACAGCAAAAGTAGATGATCAAAATCAGAAATTCAATGCTAATAAACGGAGTTCACGAATATATGGCAGCTGTACTAGTAATAAATGTTTGGTATAATTTACAATCACAAACTTTTGAATCACTCCGACGCCACACAGTTGTGACGCGAACTCCGCTCATTAGTATTGAATTTCTGATTTTGATCATCTACTTTTGCTGTTGACTGTACATACAATCTTTAACATTGTCCGTTAATACGATCATCATCTGCCTAGCCTTTTCCCAACTATGTTGGGGTCGAATTCCAGTCTAACCGGATGCAAACTGCTAAACTAAACATAGTTGACCTAAATAAATATGAATTAAAATCAAAATTAACAGAATGGCTACTGAAGCAGGACTACCTGAAAACAGAGTCTCTACTCAAATAATGTCGTCTAACTACTTATGTACTTACATATTTCTAATTACATACACACACACACACACACACACACACACATAGATACACGCTCACACACAAATACACATAACAAGTGAATGTAAATATATTTTCTTTACATAATATTCCCTTAACGCTCGGGTAGATCGACACAGTCTACTATAACATTATGGCATCAATGTTTTAATAAATCACTGTCTCTCAAGATACAGGTTACCTAGTTTGAGAAGCAGGGTTTTCCTTATTGTGCACAGATTTAAGTTCCTAGATTGTACTGTATCGTGTTACTACCAAAGCTCTTTTAAATTGTCTTTATTTTACACTGTCAAATCTGTATTTTTTGTGAAATAAAGTTATTATTATTATTAACTGAATACCAGTATTTTACATGGAGCGTCTGCCTATCTGACCTCCACAACCCAGTAACTGGGCAATACGATACCCCTTGCTGTCAGATTTTCGGGCTTCTGACGACCCGTAACGACTGGTCAAAGATGCACAAATGACAAATGTCCGTTAATACGATATCTGATAAAAAAAATAAAAACTACATTTATGCACGCTAATAGCCAGTGCGTATTAGATAAACTGTGAAGTGCACAACAATGTTAACACTTAACTTTTTCCACAGTGCAAAATCACGTTCCACAGAATTCTTCCAATAGTTCTCGCCGCAGCCGTAGATCTGCTGGCAGCCATCTTGGCAAGCAGCGCATTAGCTCGGCAGTACATCAAGTTAATTTATCGCGAAGCCTTCACTTACTGCAGCTTCCTGCCTCACTTAAGTGCAGACAAGCTTTAACGGCGCGTCCGGAAAAATACTCTCCGGCAATTACGACTCGAATGTAAATATGCAATTTGTTTGGTATTTACAGATGTTAAAAGTGCCACAATAGTCCATCTCCTGCAGGTGACATAACAATAGTACATGGATCTTTTGACACTCTTTCAGAGCGACAGGCTGTTGTGGGTAAATATTTGTGTCTTATTATTATTCATGTTTCGTATTCCGCGTGTGTGTTGTTATATTTGCCCGCATGTTTAGTCCGGTTTTGCGCACGCGCCGAAGTATCTCATTACATGTATAAAGGCACAGAAGAATTCAACTGTCACTCAAGATCCAAGGCTTAATTGTAAGGGCATGGTTGTACCTAAAGGTCAAACTTCTGTGACTGGGTGAGTCACGTGCCACGAGCCACATTCTCAGTAAACGTACTGTTTTTACTCAAAGAAGCCTTACAATCCAATGAAAACTCATATGCATCTACTTAATAAAAAAAAACACACACACACTGGGTTTACACCCAGCACACCCACCCAGCATATGAGTTGCATAAGAGTTCCTTATACAACGAACATGAGTACTGGGGAAGGATTTTGAAAATGCTGCCCCTAGGGGATAAAGTTTTTATGGGAGTTTATCATTTTAGCAAATAGGAAACCCCATCGGGCGTAAACCACGTCCTATATACAAAAGAGCGATGGGCGAGTGACCACCGTAGTCTCCATCTTAGTACACAAGTAACTTGCCCGCGTACAAACGCCATTAGTCTGAGCAGAAAATCTCGGAGGCAGAGCTTTGTTCGCACTAAGCGATAGATATCCCAGCACAACTACACACAGTCATGTAAACATTAAATCAGCTGAGAGGCGAGACCCGCCATTACCGGGCCTCGTTAATCTTACCCCCGGCTAGGGTGACCGTGGTCACTGTAACAGTCGGACAAAAATCATAATTTTGCCGGATAGGTATACGAGTAATTATCACTCATGGTAACTCGGTGATACGCATATAACTTTAATTTTTCGTTAACCTTGAAAAAGTATTAAACTAATTTAATTATTAATTACTAGAAAAAAAATATATATTGTTCTGAAACACAGGTTCAACCTAGTAGAGTATTTTTAGTTTTTTTAGTAATTAAAGTAGAGCACACTTGCTTATTTGCAGGCAAATAAGCAAGTGTGCTCTACTTTAATTGTTAAGATATTATTATTGTAAATTTTATATGTCACTTTTTATAAAATAAACGATTATTATTATTATATTATTAATTTATTCAAGTTTCTCTCACAGCATTAGCAGAAAGCAAAGTACAATCACTAGAATAAACCTATAAAAATCCAAATGGCAGACGAAAGTTTGAACAAGCCAGATAGGTGAAAGGATAATGGCATACCATAATTATATTTAATATGTAATTATATACAATTATACATAATATAATCTATATAATTATATATAATATAATCAGACATTATGGAATACAGCCTTTCTCTCATTGTGGGAGAAAGATCGCTGTTATAAACCACGTTGTCCCAATCCTGCTTGTCGAATGTCACATGTCACATGTCATATGACATTAACATTCCCACATTCCCCTGTTTCGGACATCGTCCAACAAAAGCTAGACTCGTGGTGCTCCTACCACCGCTCTTTCTTTCCCCACCGCTGAATATATGCCCTTCACTCAACTCGTATTTTACCCTTAATATGCTCAGACGTCGTTGTATGAAAGAACGCGTGTAAGGATTACCTTGTGCTTACAACTGATTTGGAAGTGGGACTCTGAGCCTTAGTAAAGGCTTCAAAGAAATAATAATATAATTGGATTTGTAAGCATTTATATATTGAGTAAAAATTTTACTCTCGCGCATGCATCTATGACAGGTCCCCGAAGTAGGCTCTACCAACCTCGATAATTTAGATTCCGTAAAAGTTTTATGCCGAAGGTAATTGTTTACTTTGAGCACAAAATTAATCAGTTTTCTTCGATTGACAGTTATAACGAGCTTAAGATAAGACCAGGCAAGAAAAACAGTCTGTCTCACAATCTGTTTGTTTTTAATTCCCAATCAGTGCGGAAACGTAAAACTTCGTCGATCCACGATGAAGTTTAACGAAACAATTTTGCAGTAGTTATAAACTTCGATTTGTAAGGAAACTCGCATAACTTAGCTCCAATTTATATTGGAAAACATTATAAATGTATGCTCAGAATTGTATGTAATTTTAGGGTAATCATTAAACTCATTTGATGAAATATTTTTAGTTTACGTCGTTTATTTTGAATATAAATTATATATAATACTTATTCTATTACATAAAGAACACAGAACAAAGGCAGATAGTTAAAATACATCTCTCCGTACCATTAAACTAAATACAAATAAAACAGTCAAAACATAATTCGCCCAATCCATTCTTTTAAGCAAATTGAACGTTTCGAAAACGCCAGAAACGCGAAGAAGAAGAAATATTAGCATTAGATATTATAAGGGTGCATTAGCGGCAGGGGCCCGAAATTACGACATTTATTCGGGAGCAAATTGCGGCGCGGCGCCATTACCGTAATAGCACATAACTCCGGCATGTACGGGCGCCGCTTGTTCCAACATAATGCCGATCGAACGTCATTTGATTCAAGGCGTAATTTCAATGTACTTATGCATTCTTCCGACAGCCGCACCACCATGTTGCTAACTGGCCAATGTTTTTACCGCGGCGTAAGCAATTTCCAATCTCATTCAGTTCATGTTCGTTACGTCCTTAGCACTACTACAGGACAAAGTCCCCCCTGATGACATCGAATCAATTTAAAGTCCGTTACGATGTCAGTGAAAAAAGTTGTATTAAATCATTGTTCGAATCAAGTTATTTTGCTAACGTACTGTAAATCCACTCGTGAACTCACTATAAATGAAACTTTTAAAAAAGTTTAGTCATTCAAAGTTCGCATCGTGAGTACATTGGCACATAACTTATTTCCCCACACACCTAATAACATCTGCTAGAACTGCAACCAACCCGCAGAAGTCAGCCACTCCAAAAGATATCAGACAAGTCTGAACTCCGAGCTCTGACAATGCGAACTTCCCCGTGGCCCACACAACCACGAACTTATGCATATCGCACGTGACCCGGTGTCCTAACTGCAGGGTAAAGCGATGCGATGCGACTATCAGCCAGGTTCTTCCGTAAACGCATGAAGCACCGAACATAACAAGGGGATTGTTATGTGCAGACCTTGTGTTAAAAAACGAATAAAGGGCTACTAAAGGCTGTAAAATCACTTATGTACCAACCAACCAATAAACATATAAACTTACGTAATTACCGTTAGTTTCAAAGTATAATTTTCATCGCGGATTAATCATTTGGTAACACTAAAGTCAAATCTACTAAATTCATTTCTGAAAAACACTTTCATCGAGGTAGTACACAGTACAGTTCTTGGTTTAATCTATAGCATCGCATCGCACAGCATCGCTCCTGCTGCACAGCTAGTACGACACGTTATGCATCTGATGCTTGCAGCTAATTAATTTTGCTGGTTAAAGTTGATGAAGTATGACCACTTAAGTTGAATGGCACCTCAGCAGTCACTGGACCTTTGTGCGTGAAGCCCAGACCCCGAAGGTAAGAGGAACTTTGTTATTGAAGTTTTCGTTGAAAGATTTCATTCTAAGAGGAAAAATCTTCAAGTTTCAGTCGGCAGGCTGGAGTTAAAGTATTTATCTGAATTAGAAGTGGTTGTTTTTTCCGTAAAGTAATTCGTTTTCCGGTATTATAAATGAAAGTTGTATGAAGATGGACTTATGTTCTCATGAGGGCTGAGGAAACAAACAAATTACTCTTCGGCATTGTTCAAAAGAATCTAAGCTAGACATGCTAGTGTTAGTCGATTAGAACGGTGTGCGCTTTTCCTTTCTCTCAGCAGTTCACAAAACGCAAGGTCCAAAATTGCATTTGGTTATTATAAACAGCTTCAAAGGTTAAAAATAACATCTGCAAACAAAACCACTCAACCAAATACTACAAACCAGACTAACAAACCGTAATACATTCAGCAGACATAAACTGCAAACAGTACTCAAAGTTAATTAATCACGCAGCTACTGGGGGTGACCATAAACATATAACACAAGTTGGAACACCCTGTAACCGCCGCCATCGTTACAGCATTATTTACAGTGTCGCAAATTTCACTCCGCCGTGCCCTCTGAGAGAGCGACACGAGATCAAAGCTACATTATAAAATAAAACAATTGAATTAAACATCTGCATATAGAAATTATAAAATAATTGTATTCAACTTCAACCTTGTAAGCTCGGATTTAGGTAAAAAACATTTTGTTAATAACTTTCATATAATTATTCATATCTGACAATGATGATTAACAGAGCAAGAAAACAACGTCTGCCAGCACTGACATAAGGTTTTTTTTTTGAACGTCTTATATTTATGTACACACATAAAAGAAGAAAGGAACAGAAAGTACCTACAAAGATGATGCTTATTTCTAAAGAAATTTCTTCCAGCATACCTGCGATAGAAAAGTTGATAAAATAAATCTAGACGTCGTGTCTAAGATTAAAAGAGAAAAACATAATACATTTATATAAATATAAAGAATCAATTCACAAATTCTCTTAATCTTCTGACTATCCTGTTGATGGTCGTTGTAGAAATACAAAACGCTTTAAAAGAGATTGTCCCTTGTCTACGCCTGCCCGGCCCCCTAAGAATGGATTTGTTGTAGTCCGAAATCATTGTTTACCAAGCGCTCGAGCGTGGTGGTCAATGTGCCTATATTTGGATGAGACAGAGGCCCTTGACTTAAATAATAGAAGCCAAACCTATGTAAGATGACTCCCTCTTTCCAATTAAGCCTTTACTCACTACCGATTCTCGTTAAGAATCGTCGAAGTAACTTCTAAACGCGTCTTCTTCCTGTAACACTAACAATAACTATTAGGAATATTGTTAGTGCACATCCGTAAATATGTCCGGATGCGGCCCGCTCCGCCGCTCCACCGCTCCGGCGCTCAGCCGCTCAGATAATGCGATAGCCGGGTGATACGGCTAAACTTTGACACTTTTAGTTGGCAGTTCGGCGGAATGTGGTCGTATTCCGTTTTTATGGACGATTTGACGGTACGTGCGGAGAAACCGAATGCCACGGTTCGGATCTTCAGTTTGGTGCGAATCGACGTGATTGTGAGCCTTGGCTGTAAAAGGTCGAAGGGTTTTCGCGATTTTACCATAATATGAGAAAAGGAATATTTTACCATCATCTGCAACAGCCTATATCATAACTACACCAAGATTGTTTTTTACACACCGTTTTACTTGCCAATCAGTCGCTTATCTGCATTACATCAACTAGATACAAGTTCTGCAAAGTAAATAATTTAGTTTCATAATATAGTTACTTTGCTCCTCTAATAACTTCCACAGAATCCTATCTCTCGCAACTCTTCTCCCGCTGTGAGCTTTAATTCGTCGTCCCATTTTTTTTCCTCATTTCCTTTTGCCATCTCTTGGCTACTATTCTGTCAGAACTTCAAACTCATAACATTTAAAAAACATCAAAATATAATCTATTTTATTTTGTGTCTTATTTTTTTATCTTTTAGCTACAGAGACAGTAGAAAATACATCCTCCGTTTTATCTCGTCGACTAAACGGCTAACAACATTAATATTCACGTGCGAAAAACAGTATGTCAATAAAGTTAACACATAAACAAGTTTTTATCGTCGACATGATCAACAACAAGCTGCTATCGGCTGTAGCTGAATGTTGAGGTTATTGAAAACAACGTGCCTACATAATTATGTTCAACCTGCCAGAACAAACTGAAGGGAAAAGTTTATTATTATGTTTGTTTCGAGTAATTTTGGAGTTAATACTCTCTAATGAGTGAATTTCACCAATGAAACTGAAGTCGTGTTCAAGAGTAGTCGCCTGTCAGTGACATCGTTGTTGTGGAATAAATATGCAGTATACAGGACATACTAATGTCCATGTGGAATAATACAAGCAGCCCTGGCACCTCCTGAAGTTAGTTTAGATGAGCTGACCGCGTTTAGTTTCATCGGTCCCTTAGAGACTCCCGTCGTCTGTAGTAAAGCTCAATGTATTGTACATTGAGCTTTAGTTCCATAATATAGAATAATAGTCCTTAAAGCTCAATGTATTGTACATTGAGCTTTAAGGACTAGTTTTGATACTTTTTCATACAAAGCAGTGTATAAGCAAGCTTTTGCACTGAAGTCACGATCTAAGGTTCGATTCACATAATTCTGAGACAATTATTTTAGTGAACTACAATATCCAGATACTCGTATGACCACAAAACAGCACCTGAAGAGTGTAGACCATCTTGACGCTACAAATTGAAAAAAAGACCTATTGGTAAAAACTAATGACTGACTTTAATATTCTTCTTCTTCGTGTCGCTGGCTCGACTGTATATCAGACCTTGTTGTCCCAAAACTCCGCCACTTCTACGGCGTCGTCAGTGGCAGCGTTGTGTCAGCATGTTTTCCGACACAGAGGGCAGGATAGCAGGTTCGGTATTAACTTTTACAATCCAATACTTATCTTACAATGAGGTAATTAAATGTAGGCCATTTTTCCCAATCCATACTAAAAGTTATATCAGCCTTACAACAGAAACTCCATTTACAACACCTTCAAAAAGTGCAAAATCACCAAAAACATTCATCACTGTAGCCGGTCATCAATATCCTGACACCGGCTGATCATGACACGCCAATTTGTGTCCTACGTAGTGTGAATACAGTGGCCAGAGTTGCAATCACCGGTGAATCATAAACATGAGCTCCCATTTCGTAGGTGACATGGTTTCTAAAATATATCGAAACTTACACAAATGCAAATATGTTTATGGACACCTTAGAATAACAAGGGTTGATAGAAACATTACGTATACATCTTTAGTCACAAAAGCTGATTTAATTTTAGCGTAAAATACTTTTGTTCTTAATAATCTTTGTATTACGTACAAAATACTTAAATATGTCTACTGGCAACAATTGAGACTGTGCCCTTTTGACATTAACTTAAAATAAATTTAATTATGTGGGGAAACAAGATGATCAACAATTTAACAGAGTCGAATTGTACACCTGTGTAGTGTGGCCATAGTTTATCGTTTTAAATCCACAGTTAAATACCTATTACTGGCAGAGCCTACTCTATGAAAGTCTTTCTAAATTCCTAAAAGTATTGCAAAATGCATTACAGTAGACGAGTTACCGTTGAACTGACTCAATGTAATAGTTTCAAAGATATCAATTCACTACTTATATTTTGAAAGTCTATCAAATTGGTTACTTCTTTACCAATTTAAGTTCTAAGAAAAAATAACAATATTCGCGTGAAATAGAAAATCAAAATATCCTCGAACAAGCTACTACATCATGGAGGCAGTGTCATGTCGTTAGTATACACGACACTCCTGACACCGCGTCATGCTCGTGATATATTGACACTGACACCCGACACCGCTCTAGCGACACTGCCGTACATCGCTACTTGTCGCCATCAACTTGATGGAACACCTTTTATTTTTCGCGTTTGTATAATGTTTGAAGCTTTCTGCTTGGGCTGACTATATTTCTTAAGGGAGTTACGTTTCGTATGCTGAGCTCTGAAGCATTATCATCATTTTCCTGATGGGATTAGTAAATAACTTTAGAAAATTGGTCTACATGCTCTGAATCCCCCAAAGATCTACATATGAATAGATGAGTAAAATGGGCTCGATTCTTAAATACTGCTCGGTTCGGCTGGTCTCAAAATTTGCGTTTTGAAACAAGCAGTTTAATGTTCGTTAGCTGCTACCAGGATTATTGCAGTAGTGCCTCGTAAAGCACCTGTTACTACCATATAGGCTGAGGGTTCTGTAGAATCTGCTTGAGCGTATTAGGTGAGCATATATGATGAAAGTGACAGGTGTGCGCGGGCGTCAATTAGTGACATAAAAGCTCAGTCGCTTTAATAGAAACCCTGCGTTAGGTTGTAATTACTGTGTACTAAACGTTACGTTAGACATTTATGATTATTTTGAGTTGTTGCCTTGGTAATTATATGGTAATTAAAGCAGGTGTGTTTGATTACAAATTATATTGTCAAGTGGCAATAGGTACACATGTAACTAAACAATAATTGTATCGTTGTTTCCAAAAGTTCATAAAAGCAACATGGCGTAAGAACGGAAAGCAACATGTGAGGGCACAACTAGTTTATTTTCTGATTCTTCTAGAAACGCAGGAAGCTCGTCTGAAAAATCGGGGACGAAACGGAATATAAAACCTGATCCTATCAATTTGACAACAATTCCCATTAAACTGGAACTTCACCAAAGTTGATATACAACGTGGCGCTACAATGGTGACATTAATTTAACATACGGGTAGGGCTAGTGCCCATTAATCATATAAATGTTGATAGGTTAAAACAAAACGCAAATAGAAAAAAAAAATTAGGCAAACTAAGTAATAAAATCAATTCGCCTACTTTTTTGTGTGTTTCATCAGAATATTATACGCTGAATGAATGATGAATGATGCGAATGTTATGATCCGTGACCCCGGCAAATGACCGCAGCGCGACAGTTCTTTAAGGACAGGTTGCTCTAAGATGCGATTATTTTAATATATAACATTTTAAATAAGTCCGTAAATAATATCTAACATTTGATTTTAATATCTAACATTTTAAATAAATCCGTAAATAATAACGTCTTCCTGAAACGAAAATGTGAAAATGTATATGTGTGTTATATTTATGTCACCATTGTAGCGCCACGTTGTATTAGCCAACTGCCATATAGACCAAAAGACCTTTTTGTTATACGACATACAAGTGACATTCTACCATAGAGTAGTATAGCAATAATGCCGGCGACTATTCGTATACATAACGTACAATATACCTACAGATTTTAATGACTGAATCGGAATTCAACAACAATTCACGCACATACAAAACGTTGAATAAAATAGTTAAAGTCAATAAAAGCCAATAGTGAGTCGTTTAGTAAATCATATCAGAGCTACCAACAACAGTTTCCATAAAAAAGGCCGATATTTTACAACAGGTTTATGACACCATAAACTAGCCGTCATCGGTATTTCGGTGGCATTTGGACGCCACGTTGCTTGTATAGGGTTTAACCATGGGGTTTTAAATAAAAGCAACTATTTGATTTCATTTTATGATTCAATTTTTGTGAAGGGTTTTGGGCTGATGTATGACCAGATGTGTGAGCGTAAACAAAGTAAAAGGAAGAAAGGATCGTAGCCGGTGCCGTCTGTAGGTATGTCAACCCCCATAGGAAGAAGGCGTGTATTTATATAATATTATGTTTTGGGCTGAAAATGTCACAAAGGAATGACATTTATGACTTTATCAGAATGCAGACTTCAATTAAAAGCCCTCCCAGTACCATTTCCACAGTAGGTATGGATGCCGTCAGAATTATGTTTATAATAATAAGGCATTATTAACAGAAACCACGAACTCGAAATTTGATGCTGCGTACAATACGCTACGTTAGCTACTTACTATTCCAAAGGTACAACCAGTCCACACTCACTTCCTATTGATTGCTACCTGTATTTAATATTTCTGTGATTACTACCATAGATATAATAATAATATTTCTGTGATTGCTACTTAGGTACTGTCAACTGCACTTCAATAACTAGACTTGAAATACGAAAACTTACGAAAGGCGCTGTCGATTCTGAATGTGTAGCATGAAGGTGCAGTTGACTGTAGTAAGGTATCCCTCGCACTAAACGCTTACAATATGTTTAGTCAAAAGTTAGAGCCATAATTGGCACTGAAGCCGGCACGCCGGTGGCGCCACCTGCACCAGGGCGCACGTACTGCCGTAGAATAGAAATATCATTGAAATGCGAATAGTAGAATGCAAATTTACTTGTAATGGCCGAGGGCGTGGCGGGGGTTCTATTACTTATTTCCTTGTCTGTGGGTTATAATTATGCAAATCTTTGTATTTGTTATTAAAATTGGATAACATTTAAATTAGTATCTGTAGGGCTATTCTGTATAATCTCACCGTGAATACTTAGGTGATGTGAGCATGAAGTTAGTTGCCCCTAGTGTCTAGTATCAGGTGGAATGATTTAATGGGAGCATACTCGTACGTAGGGATGCAGATGTAAACACAACACTGTTTGTTTCTGATTGTTTTAGGAGCACATCATATTATTTACCCATCGATATGAGCCACAGGCTCTATTAGGTACTCGCTGCACATGATTCGCTGCACGCAATAACCCGGCGCCGGCGCGTCCACTCCTCCCAGCAGGCAACGGGTGCGCTTTACGCTCCTTTAAATTGGAAAATTGAACGAACCCATTGCCACCGAGCGGCTGCCTGCATACGGAACCCTTTATTTTTCATCTGCGATATCTGCGTCCCACGGACCCCAAACTGATAGACTAGTAACTTCATTTGGATTTGTCCGATAGAGTTGTTCGACCAAACTCGCTGTTTTAGACTTTCGAGCTGTGAAAAGGCTTTTTTTAGATATAAAGTCTAAGCCGGATAGGCTTTGTGAATGTTTGGAAGGTTTTGTGTAAGTTTGAGTGTAGGCAGAATCGATTGGGTTTCATTTCGTTTCGTGTGCGGATTTAAGCTGCTGATTTGCCCAGTCATTGAGCACTCCATGTTTTGATAATGATGTTGCAGGTTTTTAACAATACATACAAATGGTCTGTGAAAACTTAGAAGGAATTAAGAGGCAGAATCACACTATCAGCATTAATAAAAGGTCAAGTAAACATTAGTTCTTCCACTAAATATTCCCTAACGCCATAAAGTGCCTGTTTCTTCGTAAGATTAATGGGCAGATCATACACTTACTTACTATCCGTAGTGCTTGTTTGGAAACTGGGATCAAATTACTTCGAACTTAATTACTGATAAGTAATTCTATCATACAAACAAAAGTTTGTCGTTGAGTTAATTGTAATGAATGTTTGAGCAGTCTCTGTCCCAGGACTCAACGTAAGACGAGACTATTGACCTTGTTGATGGGACCACTCCCAACATCTGTATGTTTTGAAGAAGCAGGTACCTAGTCATATCCCTAAATTACTGTTCTTTATTCAGTCCAGAAAAATTCCTAACATAAAAACCCTGCTCAACACGGGCATCGAGCTCATGACCTCACGCATCTCATTACCATACATCAATCCACAAGCGAAAGTGGATCCTTTGCAAATCACTCAGCCTGTACATCCATCGTGCCTACGTCCTTATCGTTTCGACCTCAACTTGCAAAAAAAAAGCTGAATTTAAAATATAACAAACAAACTGTTTTAAGCTTTTATTACCTAGTGAGCATCTCATCACGCCTGTAATCCCGAAAGGTTCGGCAGAGGTGTACCTATAGTACCACAGAAATATATGAATATCTATCTATAGTAGGTACTGTAGAGGATGGAAGATCCTCTACTAAGGGGGCTCAGTGGTAGAGCGTGTAATGTGGGTATAGGGCTTCTATACTATGAAGATAAACACTTTTCCAGTTGAAACGTATGTTAATATATTTTCACTTTGTTATAACGAATACATCTGTTTAGCTTCGGCGCCGGACGACAAGTCTAGAATCTACGTAAAAACCTATCTAGCTTTTTATTCATTTGAAAGGTTCGAATGCCGTCAGATATTTACCAGCCATGTATAACATAAGGTTTTACTCTAAGGCTCTACATCAGCTACGCCCCCCTTGAGTAAAAGGGAACACTTAGTTTTAAAATAACTAAGCCCTTTTACTCTTGGCATTCGAATCTATCTATTCCTATCCCTACCTAGCCTAATAAGAAGTTTCAGGGCTGGACATAAAGGGTACACGATAATTTCGATTAGAAACGTAAGGGTACCTCGGCCGAAGGTTATACCTCGGTGTATGGTAAGCTTCCGCATCACCATGTTCCTGCGAATGAGGCGGCGTCCGCGAGGAAGGTGATGGCATGGGACTAGACGGCCTCACCGAAACCGGAGTGCTCTGTCCCCTGACGGATGTTGGGAGCTCGAATGCTACTCTCGCTTGGATACCTTTTGGGGGTTGAATTGGCAAATTCAAAGGTACAAGACGAGCGTCCCCGAATAATTCCTTTATCTGCTCCACCGTGGAACGCAGTTCTTCCTTGGAATTGTATACTTTAGTGCCCAACTTCAGTTTGTACTCTGTGGTAATAGCTTTTAAAAATATTTTAATGAAAATTTTATCATCAGTTATCTTCGCTTTATTGCTTATATCAGCGAGCGTATAGAAAAATCCCAAAATATCTTCATTCGCTTCTTGGCGAGTGTTATAAAATTTTTCCACAAAATCTGTCTTTGCGGGGAATTCTGATTTCAATTTTTCGCAAATGGTTTTATAGTCTAAACTTTCATTATAAATATATTTAAAATATGCTAGAGCAGGCCCTTGTAAATAAGCTCCCAAAATGAGCCCCAAATTTGACTCTGGCCAATTATTAATAGCCGCAACTTGACGAAATTGCATAATGAACTCGTCGAACGAATTTGCACCAGTTCCCGTGTAATACACAATATTCGACATGGTGGAAATTTTTTCGTAGCACCACTTAGCTCTAAATCCGGCGACGACTCAGCACGCAGTCTTCTTAGTTGTTTTATTTCCACATCCACCTGCGGATGCGTAGAATGCCCGTTATACGGTTTACCCGAAAATTTGGTTGTTTAATTATTCTTTTACTTGTGCAGATATTCTTTGGTTCTGCACACACCAATATAAGAAAAACAAACGAGCGGGACCGTACCGCGTCTTCTGTGGAGACTCTGGCGTCCTCCACCAAAATGTAGAGGATGGAAGATCCTCTACTAAGGGGGCTCAGTGGTAGAGCGTGTAATGTGGGTATAGGGCTTCTATACTATGAAGATAAACACTTTTGCAGTTGAAACGTATGTTAATATATTTTCACTTTGTTATAACGAATACATCTGTTTAGCTTCGGCGCCGGACGACAAGTCTAGAATCTACGTAAAAACCTATCTAGCTTTTTATTCATTTGAAAGGTTCGAATGCCGTCAGATATTTACCAGCCATGTATAACATAAGGTTTTACTCTAAGGCTCTACAGTACCTACACCAACATTTCACCGGCTATGTTAGCAAATGAACTGTAGATAAAACCGCAGTTCTCCGAGGTTGCTAACGTGAAGTATTCTCACAAAGAGAATGCTATTCTTCTGAAGAAAAATAACTCAAGTTTGAGGAGCGTCGATAAGCTCTCGCCGCCCGAAGGTGTCATTTAGACGAGGATTGCACTGTAACTTAAACTTAGTTTAGGAATAGTGTTCAGTTTTCAAGAAGAAAGAATACAATAGTCTTACAAGTTACACTGATTTAAGATATACTTGGTTGGAAGGCATCATTATTCATTACCAACAAGACCATGTAGACATACAGTGAAACTACTTTGCTTTGAAACTTTTGGGACAATTTTATTGTAACAACTTACGTAGGTACCTACTATAAAACCTTGAAGTAAGACACGTCCAGTTTCATCCTCCAAGAGAGTAACCCGGCCACCAGCACTGTTAGGAAACCCTACCAGCACCGATTCCCGTCGTTCCGTCCTCGCCGTCGAGCCCCGTCGCGACGACCCAGTCCATCCCCGTCCCCCTGACCCTTGCTCGAGCCAGCCCACGTTGCCGCAGTAGTTTTAGATACCCCAATCCAGCTTGCTGCTTGCTGTCTTCCCCCATCGACGCCCTAAGCCGAGGTCCGTACCCCACAGGGGGTACCCTTAGAGTGTAGCCGCTTAGTTTGTAAGGTTTATTAAGCCCTGGCTGGAGGCTACAATTCTTTTGTTGCGTCCACAGGCAAGACTGGTTAAGCAGTAGTCAACCCTATGGTTGAACTGCGATATGCCATTTTCAAAACTTCCACCTTCAGAAAGAAACTCACTCTGGAATGGTATGCGTGACAAAGATCGCTCTGCAAAACCGAACTTTTACGACAAAACTCGATGTGCAGTGGTCGAATGATCACAATAAATCAAGCGTCGCGCCGCGCCGCACGTGTTTAGGTGCTTGCATTTTTTTATTAAGTAACGTGTTTCTATTCAAAATCACAAAATAAAATAATCTTTACTATATATAAAATTCAAAGTCCTGATTGACTGATTGATATATCAACGCATAGCCTAAACCGCTGGCCCTAGAGACGCACATAGATACGTTATACGTTGTAGGCATCCTCTAAGGCATTATTTCTGGAAATTCTACCCCTTTTTTTAAGGCTGGGAAATCATCCAATGACTTCTCCCTTTCTGGGTGGAGCGGAAGAAAGTGTCAGACTCTTACTGACTAGAACCCATCCATCTTTATTTCTTAGCCCTTTATGTTCCGGGGTAGCGGTAACCCTTTCGGACAATCCCGCTTACCCGGATGTAGGCATCCACTAAGGAAGAAATTTTAGAAATTCAACGCTGATGAAGTCGCGGGCAAAAGCTAGTAACGCTATAAAATGATGGTTTTTTTTAGGAGAGCAAGATAAAAAAAAATCTTCAGTTAATTTTGTTATGCAGAGTATGCTGCGTGGCGTGTTTGTTGTGGTATCTATTGACTACTATAGAAGAAATACCATATAAATAGAAGTGCTTCTGAAAGTGATAAACAAGCCGTTAGCATTGTGCAGTCTGCCGGTGTCAGCTGACACTTTTTAGCTCTATGCTCAATCGAAGTCACTCACCGACTGACTATAGACACCCCCCCCCCCCCCTCCTCCCGCCCCTGCGTTCCTACTCTACACTACTTATCGTACTATTGTTTCTTGTCTGAGATAGATAAAAGGAGGTGTGTTATGTTCATTACGTACTCAATGCTCTACGTGAGTGCACCACATGAGAATTGAATCCAGAAAGTTTATTATACGTGCACTAAGCATGTTGTATCGTTAACCTTCGCTGATAGAAGTCAGCCGCAGTCCTAAATATTATAAAGAAATTTCTTACAAAATCAAGTTGCATAAAACTGCGCTGCCAGTTTAATTTTGACCTAAAAGTCTTTAATTAGTTAGTCAAACTATCCCCAAGTGGCGTGAACTAAAAATGTCAATAGCTACTCTTAAACTTAAAGCAAAATAAAAACCAAACGGAAAGTTTCCCAGCTCTTGAGAAGTTGCGAGCCATCGCCTTAAGGAGACTTTACTGGTCCCCCCTCCCCCTGTGCCCCGCCGCACCCCATCCTCTCAAGACGTTCAAGTATCAGAGATGACATGAAAAGACACAATACTCCTGCGCTATAATGAGTTTAGCGCGAGGGACAGATTATAATCCGTTGTATGAAATGTAGAACACAGCACTGTGGTCTGTGGATAACAATAGATG
Source organism: Hyppa rectilinea (assembly GCA_951799385.1). Classification (NCBI taxonomy): domain Eukaryota; kingdom Metazoa; phylum Arthropoda; class Insecta; order Lepidoptera; family Noctuidae; genus Hyppa; species Hyppa rectilinea. The sequence goes on from OX637306.1 coordinate 780,688, forward strand.
TTCTGTAGCGTGGCGATAAAGATTATGTACTAGTCATAGACTAATATAGAATAGTAATAAAACCAATCTTATGACATTTAATGCAAAAAATAAAAATGTTCTAAATTTTCAACAATCCCTTGGCCTAACCTTGGATAGACACTTGATCTGGAAGCCACACTTGGACAAAATGCATTCAAAAGTATTACAAAGAATTTAACTCCCTCGACAAATCTTACGGGGAAGCTTTTTGATACCTTCTAGTTAAATGGTAAAACTATAAATAAAAATACCGATATATCTTGTGTGATTTGAGTTAAGTAAAAGTCTGATTATTTTCTAGTCACAGTGAAATAAACTATGTAATAACTATCCGTAATACGTGGACTTATTTTGCCCAGTGGTATAAACTATCTGCAGCTAAACCCAACATACAAAAGTTACTTAACGCCAACTGAAACTGGCGATTTTTTCACAAAACCAAATGACACTTGCCCTATTATATATAAGGTCCACACACCTACATCCTTAGAAGATATTGACAAAAGACACTGATTCCCAACTTATTTTTTTCAATAAAGCCCACTTTCAGACGAGGTTCTAACGAATAGACCGCGCACCAACCACGGTACTGGCGATATTAAGTATGAGGGTGGCAAAATGTATACGAACTGCCGAAAGATATTGAGAAAATACAATCGGAATATACTAAATTCTTTAAAAAGAAATTAAAATTCTACATAGTGAAAAGTTTTCAATTATCTTAATCGAAGAATTATATATTGGTAATGCCACCCACATCTTCAATCCCTGGAGTCTGAGCTCTGCTTATTGCTACTACTTTCATTAAATGCAATGTTGTGTACATAATTAGTCAGAATTCACTCTGCTGTTTATGCGACAGCTTCAGTTTCAGCGGTTCTTTTCATAAAACATTGCTTTTACCTTTTTTTTTTTTTTTAAGGCTGGGAAATCATCCAATGACTGCTCCCGCTCTGGGTGGAGCGGAAGGGAGTGTCAGACTCTTACTGACTAAAACCCATCCATGTTCCTTCCGTAGCCCTTTATGTTCCGGGGTAGCGGTAACCCTTTCGGACAATCCCGCTTACCCGGCAGGCTTGGCCCTGAGGGGCCCCTTCATATGCTGACATCTCTTTGAGGCGCGCGTGGAACATATACGCGCCGTACGGCACGGGTCTGGTGCTGATCGGACAGTGAGTCACCCATTACTCACCGTCCGCAGGCCCGCGCCTACGGTGGCCGGGAGTCGTCACGTGGCTCCCGACGCCCGGGGCGTCTCCTGCGGCGGCTGGGACGGGAGGACCTTTCTCTCTCCCATCCCGCCACCTCCTTCGCGAGCATAACTTTTTCGCAGAAGGAGGTGACTGCCTCCCACTCCCTCTCGCCCCGGACCATGGCTTGCACCAGGGCCGGGCGCGAGAGGTCGCCGCCGCCGATCGCCTCTACGAGGACACGGCGGTGCTCCGCCCATGCGGGGCAGGTTTGCACCGTGTGCTCTACCGTGTCCTCTGGGCGATCCTCGCAGTGGTGACACCCGGGCGTTTCCTCCCGCCTGATGATGTGCAGGAACCTCCCGAAACATCCATGTCCGGTGAGGACCTGCGTCAGGCGGTAGGTGAGGGCGCCGTGACGCCTCTCTAGCCACTCCTCAAAGAGGGGCCTTACCGCCACTATCGTGGCGTGCCCATTGCTTTTACCTGACTTATGTTTAACTAAAGTTAAATAGTAATCAGTAGCTGCGAAGAGGTGTATAGCTGCCTCTGTTGAACAAAAACAATAGAATGACAGACACGGGTGACCCGCATGACTATCATTAAGTATTAAACCAAACCATTTGCAATAAAACCTTTTATTATAACAATTTACTATCATAACAGAGCAAACGATGCAGTAAATGGGCGAAGCAAATGAACTGCGAACCATAACGGAGCGGCGCGTCGGCACCGCAACCGCACTATTACGGCTCGTCGATACACCTGCCCAGGTGCAGCACCACAAAATACACAGGTACACAGTGCTGACTCTATGTAATGAACGAAAATAGGCCCAGGGTGCCGATCACGGCTTCGAGTGATCAGACTTAGGCCCCTCGCCCACGGCGACTTTTTGTAGCAATGCTGTCGCGCGTTTAGTAAACGGGTGACAGCATCGCTTCTAACGCGTGTTAGTCGCTACCAACGCACTACTACATCGCGACTGTATCGATGCAAACCGCGCGACCGTGTTGGACGAGACATCGGGGAGAGAACGGAGGGAAGGTGGCGCGTGAGTGGAGAAAGCGCGACTGAATCTGGGCCCGTAGGCGAAGGCACACAGTTAGCGACCGCTTCGCGACTGTATCGATGCGGACGCGCGACAGCATCTCTATTGCATCGCTACAAAAAGGCGCCGTGGGCGATGGCCCTTAGGTACGACGCGACTAGGGTCAAGCGCCGCGTGCGCGCTTCTCCTGCAAAAAATCGTGGTGTATTCTAAACCCCTTCTTTCATTTGTTTTTGCGTGAAAGGATCCTACAAGATCTGATCATCATCAGAAAAAATTGACATCTTTTTAACAAAATAAGTGATAGGCATAATTTTAATACTAGAAATAAAGATAAAATAATTCAACCATTTTTTCGATTGTCAAAAGTACATACATCTTTTATGGGGTTCTGTGTTAAATGTTACAACAAAATAACTTGTGACATACTGCAATTAAATGAAAGAAAATTTAAAACTCATTAAAAGTACACTTTGTAAACAAGCTTATTACAAATTAGAAGATTATATCAAAGATAAGGATGCTTGGAAATATGCTGGTCCTGCTCCACAGGACAATCTAGTGTCTAGACAAAATCAAACTGGTTGCTAAGTAAATTAGGTAGTAATTTATAATTTGTACCATATTATTTTATTATATAATATCACAATAATAACTAACTAGGAATAACTTCTCACACATTGATTAATTTATTATTATTAACTTTTAGAATGTTTGTAAATATGTGACATAATTAAGTTCACTTGCCACTGCTAATTGTGTTTTTCTTTTCACCTTTTGTGGTGTATTGTTTTTATTCTTGGTGCATCGTCTTCACATATAATGTTATAATACATGTATACAAAACATTGTGAAACATTTTAAAAGAGTAACGGTGGAGTTTCTTGCCCATTCTTCTCCACACGAAACTACCTTTTGGAAGGGGCGACTAGAATCAATTCTATTTCTTGTTCATTTTGACGTCCAAAAGTGCCATTCTTGTGCCTATTTGAAATAAATGTTTTGACTTTGACTTTGACTTCTGTATCTTGGAAAAAGGCAACTTGCTTCATCTTTCTGACTGACCGACTCTTTGACAATTCAAAAGTGGCTTAAATGCTTTGAGTTTCAGTTGGAAGCGAAATTAAGAAGAAACTTTTATTTTAATGTACTATGGTATTAATAATCACACTCATCACACTGCATTGTATGACAGCAGCGAGTTAGAGATAATAATTTTAACATCCAAAACGTACTCGTTACCATCGTGCAATAAAAATTTAACCAAATTATGCTTAAATACATCTGTTTATTCTTTAATGAAATTAATACTATTTATGATTTTCAATAATTTCGCAGATCAATAGTAGGTATCTGTAATAAATACGTGATGATGACAACGATGATTCAATAACAGTCGCGTCGCTACAGCCGCTACGGCTAATGCGGGCATCATTTCGTATACATTGTCACGCGCAGCTAGGCATTGCGCAGGTATTGTGCAATGATGTTGTATTTCCAAAAGCTTGATTGTGCTTTATTAACTACAAATGCCACTCGCGCGACGCGTAGCAATCGAAATGTGTGAAAGAGAATATTGGCTAGATTACCTATTGCCGACATGGCTGACTGAACATTTCGTTACCTATTGATCTGTAGAATTTCGATTATATTATTTTTCTAAACAAACAGCATCTATACGTGCATTTTATAATCAAAGTCACTTTTCGTATCTGTCTGGCGATGGGGTTGTTCTTCTAAACTTCGTAACGGATTTTGATGTGGCAATCACCATTATTTAGAGAATTAATTCCGGATGGTTTATGTAAAACTTTTATATAAGGTGTTAAAAAATTTACTCTTAAGAATTTCATGGGAGCATTGTACTCATCGTTACGAACAACTTTTACTATGGGATGAACCCTGAAATCGCGAAAAAAATATGAGCTTTTCATTACATGCACACGTAACTGGAAAAAAATTATGGAACAGCTCCTATTTTTTTTTGCGATTCCAGGGATAGTGGGCACGCCACGATAGTGGGCACGCCACGATAGTGGCGGTAAGGCCCCTCTTTGAGGAGTGGCTAGAGAGGCGTCACGGCGCCCTCACCTACCGCCTGACGCAGGTCCTCACCGGACATGGATGTTTCGGGAGGTTCCTGCACATCATCAGGCGGGAGGAAACGCCCGGGTGTCACCACTGCGAGGATCGCCCAGAGGACACGGTAGAGCACACGGTGCAAACCTGCCCCGCATGGGCAGAGCACCGCCGTGTCCTCGTAGAGGCGATCGGCGCGGCGGCGACCTCTCGCGCCCGGCCCTGGTGCAAGCCATGGTCCGGGGCGAGAGGGAGTGGGAGGCAGTCACCTCCTTCTGCGAAAAAGTCATGCTCGCGAAGGAGGTGGCGGGATGGGAGAGAGAAAGGTCCTCCCGTCCCAGCCGCCGCAGGAGACGCCCCGGGCGTCGGGAGCCACGTGACGACTCCCGGCCACCGTAGGCGCGGGCCTGCGGACGGTGAGTAATGGGTGACTCACCGTCCGATCAGAACCAGACCCGTGCCGTACGGCGCGTATATGTTCCACGCGCGCCTCAAAGAGATAACAGCATATGAAGGGGCCCCTCAGGGCCAAACCTGCCGGGTAAGCGGGATTGTCCGAAAGGGTTACCGCTACCCCGGAACATAAAGGGCTACGGAAGGAACATGGATGGGTTTTAGTCAGTAAGAGTCTGACACTCCCTTCCGCTCCACCCAGAGCGGAAGCAGTCATTGGATGATTTCCCAGCCTTAAAAAAAAAAAAAAAAAAAGGGTTAATGTTTAGTCAAGTCAATAAAAGCGTGCAAAGCAGGGTCTGGTTGTAAGAGGCTTCTAAATACATGAATTGGTGTAGTCACCAGTGTTCAGAGAGGCACAGGGCTGTTCTAATCCAGTGGGAACCGCAAGTCCACTCAGTAATATTGCAGGTACATTTTAGAGCCGAAACGTGTTTAGCCGCTGAAGCGAACCGCGGCTGAACGCCAGACTGGGGAAAATTTTACCGCAACTGTAGGGCTGTCAATTCTAGAAGAAGCTTAAAGATATAATTAAATAATTAAAAACCCCAATGAAACAAACCTATCTTTTACCATTTCACTTCAATATCAAGTTACATATGACGTTTCTTTCAATATGAATAATATTATTAACTCAACATTATATTTGTCGAGTATTCAATCTTCGGCGTAAAACTGCTGCAAAACATGCCAGGTTGTGGTCATTCTAATTCAGATGAAAGACAACTGAAAAGTCGTCGCTAAAACAAATATTGGCCATGGAATAGTTCGCTAAACAACATTTTGTGGACCAGGCCAATTATGGCGGTAATTTAGATGACTGCGTACAAGGGAATATTCAATCTATGGGCTCATACATGCTAATAGATAATGAGAGCAGTAGTTGTGCAGTGTAGTGATATTTTAGAGCCGCTGCGTGTGAAACACGACGCGGACAATTTTACTGCTCAATTAGGGTTGTGACAAAAAAGTCTTGAAAATACTACTATGGAAAATTAAGATGAATTTTCACTCGATAAAAATTTGGCCGCTTATTCTTAATTAATCTAAAGCAAAAATAACGCGATTGCAACAAACTTGCATTGAACTGATCGCTGTAGTTGTATACTGAGATATGAAAAATATCTTAGTAGAACTTGGAAAAACTCTTGGAAAACCTTTTAACGTATCCTACAAGAAAGATCGTTATAAAATCGCGGCTGGTGAGTTTTAAATAACGAGTCGAGAATAATGAGATAAATAATAATGATTCTTTATGAATATCATAAAGAAACGTGCAGAAAACAGTCCCCGTGGTGCACAGGTAAACAGAAACACGGAATGCAAGGTCTTTATGAAGATGAAAGTTGCTGAGAGATTTCCTCACCGTCGTCCTTCAGCTTTATATATCTTTGATACGAGTTGGCCAGGTTGAAATGAGTGAGTAACATTACTTTTTCTTTTCAATCAAATTTAACAATCAAATTATATGTACCTACCATCATGTTTTCATGCGAAAATTGAAGGAGTGGAGGAGTGGTATTGAGCACCACACATCCACGACTACACACTGATTGTGTGTCGGTATGCCAGATCATTAAATTTCCTTAAAACATAATTATGTATTTAATTAATAAAAACTGGGCCATTGTATTCTACTAGTTAATCTTAATAGTCCTCGTGCCACCCCTGAGCACAGGGCTGCGCTGTTCGCATATCGATTATGCATTCGATTCGGCGAGTGCGGCGGCCGGGCGGCCGTGCGCGGTCACTCCGTTTATTTACGCGACACCACGCTGACAGCTCGCTCTTGTTTAGTTTTCTGTCCGTGTACTCTGTGAGCATGACTCATTAATTAATAATTTATTTATTAAAACCGTGTGCACAAATAAACAAGTACTGTACAAAGTGGACTTAATGTCTGAGGCATTTTCTACCAGTCTACCTTAGAGCGATTCAGAGACACAACATGACAGGTACCACACAAGAGATATATGGCTCAAAAGTAACTATAATATACAAGTATAAATTATTATGTGCAAAATGAGTACCTAATTTCAATACTCAATCATTTATTGCATTCCATACTATATGCCTCGGTGGTAGGTAAGTTAAAGTAAGCTCATTTCAATTTTAAAATCGTTCGTATTTATGTAGCATTTACTCCACGCGTTCATGCAGGACCCGCGTGATGTTAAAGGCCTTATGGTTTCGATCCAGGGCAATGAATAGGCCAACGCCTTGCTTTAAACTGGGTGATGATTAAATTAACAAGAACTTGGGAAAAGCACCCGCTTGTCTTCATAAGCCACCATAATAATTACTAATTATCTATTCACATGATTACAACATTCCGTCAATCTCTGGCTCTCTTGTTTAGTAGGCAATATAAGGTTCGTGTTAAATAGTGGATTTATATTAATAATCCTAATCTCTACAACATTCTGACGAGAGTGTCCGCAGTGTAATCAGAGTGTCACAGTTTCAGAACACTCGAGAGCTAGATAAATTGAGTGTCCGTGTACATCACGGTGACTGACGTGCCCTGACGTACGATTAAATATTTCCGGTCAGGCGCTGCTTGTGGGAGGCCAAGTTGACTCACAGCTTAGGAACTTGTCACTCGTGTGCAAGCATGTGGAGACAAGAGGATGAGCAGGACTGTCTTTTATTCAAAAGAAAAATGCGATCAATCACAAATATTGCAAAAAAAATATTAAAAATCGTAATTTGCCTAAGAACTGTAGATTGTAGCAGTCAGTTGTCGTTTGTTTATTGTGTTGCTGTCAGCCTGCATCATCTGACTAATGGGCAAAGACCTCTCGCCATGACTTCTTGCTCTAATTCTAATCTTCAAAAAAGAAAGGTTATCTAATTTTCATTCCATCAATGTAAAATGCAGTGAATGGCTGCAAAAGTTACAGTTAAAGTTTATGCGGATTAAAGCAGGACAAAAGAACGAAGTATCAATATAAAAATAGAGCCTCCATCAAACGCTCCGGACGTGTACAGCGCCTGCGTGCGTACTATCGCTGTTTATTTGTGACTAAACTTTCATGGCCCGGATGTAACTGTGGCGCAGATTTTGGCGGGCTCATACGAGGATACTCCTTTAGCCGAATGGAACACTTGTCGGTAGCTGGTTCGTTGCCGGGACTGCTATGTTAATTGATGTTGATTTGAAAGTAATGGTTTGGATTGAAACGAATAAAAAGCAATCGTGCTTTAAATACGAATATGTATATCATACACTATCTACTTACTTTACATATAAAATATGTGTTGTGGGTGTTACTTAAAAACACGTCGTATTAGGTATTTGCGACTAGCCGTCCCTCTGGATAAGACTTACTACGGCTAACCCTATTGTTTGTGGTGGTCGTTACACGCCGCGTGTCCAGAGTCACAAAACAGAAACAAAACCCAACAGTACGGCAATAGAAGTAACGCTACGCAACAAAAAGTAACGCGAAGGTAACAAAAAATAACATACACGCCTGCAATTTGTAGCATTCACTATTTGCCGCACAGTTTATCGTAAAGTCCCTAGTTGAATAAAGTCCTATTCGACACCGATGCACGATATATCTTTCTTATGACATATAATGACATTGTGATACGGATATAAAAGATTCACTTTCGACCTAACCTAACCTGCTGTGGAGTTGGAACCTGATTTAACACTAATGTGATTGACTGCGTTAGGTACTCTTGCTAGGTGAAGTGCTGGCTTATCCTAGTAAGTCAGTTATAAGTATAAAACTTCAACTCGCAACAAAATCAAATAAAATGGAAACCTCGCGACAAGAGGACGATACGCGACACCAGCTTCTCGAATACAGCTCAAGATCGAGAGAAAAGCAACAATCCTCATATATGGAGTCACGAATATCGAAATCAAATTCCTTTATTCAAGTTAAATATACACGTATGTATGTATATCGAACCGAACACTATCGAGAGAGCATATTTTCGTGGATATTCTCGAATCGTGGCGCAGAATGCAGGCGTACCGAATCAAATAAACGTGCATGGACACACAAGTGCGAAAATAGACTTCTGGGAGGTAGTTTTTTCCAGAAATCTCTTTTCGTATTCCCATGATGTTTGGAGCGAAGGAAAATAGTGGAGTGATTCTTTTTGGTTACCTCTGGAAGACTGGAAGTAAAGTGGGTGCCAAAATGTTTGTTCAGTTTGTGAGTTCTGAATTTCCATGCTTGCCAAAATCACCATGGTTTATGCGATATTCGGTAGAATGCTAATAGTCTAAAACCAAGATACTGCTAAAAGCACCGTATCTCACTGCAAGTCTGCAACCAACGGCTTATTGGACGACTCGCACGAATGTAACTCGCACAAAACGTGCGAATCGACTCCTTTAAAAAATATTATTTTTTCTGTAGTCGATTCGCACACATTTTATTTATTGGCGTGCGAATCGGCACCCTCACAAAAATGTAGTAGGCTATTCGCACACATTTCATTTTAAGGAATAAAAAAGTGTAAGTACTTTATCTTAACTGCATTTCATAAAAAAACATTATGTGTGCGATTAGCCTACTACATATTTGTGAAGGTGTCGATTCGCACCCCATTAAATGAACTTTGTGCGAATCGACTACAGAAAAAATAATATTTTTTAAAGGAGTCGATTCGCACGTTTTGTGCGAGTTACATTCGTGCGAGTCGTCCAATAAGCCCAACCAACCGAAAGCCTTGGTTTTCAGAATCTAGAGGTTCCATTATGTAACTGTTTAAATACAGAAGCCACTTGGCACTTGTGAGCGAAATAGCTTCCTTAATAATATGCTCCACTTAAATTGAGCAACTATACGAAAGGCCACAGGTAAATACCCAAAAAAACAGTTTTTACGTAAATAAATCTCGTAGGAGTGCCTTTGTTATAAATCTGAATGGGTAAAAATAAAAATGAATCTCCACTTAGTTCAAGCTCAGTTCTTTAGTGTACGTACACAATTTATGGGCCCGCCATGTTTGCTATGGGTTACATTCGTACATTTTATAGCTTATTTTAGTTTCATAGTATTTGAATAAATGGATAAGTGATCCACGTTGGGTATATTACTGCCTTAGAATGATTTATTTGTCTGATAAAACTGAACCCTTAGTTTGATACACATGAAGAATAAATAGCCTTTATACTACTCCACCACGAAGCAAAGATAAAACCTTTCCAGAGTCCATAGACAAGCCTAGTCAACTGTAGCTTTGAATAGGAACTGAATGCAACTCAACAATAATATCAGCGTATGATATTAGTTTCCAGCACAGCGGCCACACACACAGCAGCCATACCGCCATGTTTACTAACTAATATCAATACTTGTCGGTGGCCGTGCAATGCGGGGTAAATAGCTACGGTAAATAAAGTATGAAACGTTATGTATGCGATTTACTGAAATAGAAATCGGTTCTATAATAACATCCCACAAGAAATTGCTTGGAGTTTGATCCCACGCTCATTGGGGAAAAATAAAAAGGGAAAAGTTTTGTTCCCCGCTGGCAGTTCTCTGGTCTTGACTGAGACAACGAACACACAGCAGTGTTCTCAGACTTTTATAACCATCGTGTTTAAAACATTACAAATTACTAGATGTTCGTTAATACAAAATACATACATAAAAAAAATGGCTCCAAAAAACACCATATTGTATTATGGAATAGTCTATATTAGAATATGGTGTTCTTTAGAGCTATTTTTGGAGACAATGAAAGTCTAACTGATTTAGTACCTATAAGATCCGCAAGTTTCACGCTTGCATGAGATGGATCGACTTTCATCAAGCCTTCAAGTTTACTTCACGTGACTCCAATGATTTTTGCACCTTCAATTAAACGTGCACTTCCTCCCCATTCTCCCGCGAGCCTCTCCGATATTCTCGATGCTGAGGGTTCTCAACGCGCGTCGATATCAAAGCCAACACACGCCGTGCTTAATCCCGGAACGGACAAACAGGCAAACAGACAAACATACGGCTTGAGTCAATACGGGATCGCGAGTACTTACCTATTGCATCTCTGTAATTAGTTTCACGGATATTATATTTTCTGCAGGCATAGCGAAATGATCGACCGGTGACTCAAACGGTGCCACACTGTCCGATCAGCTGTTTTAATTTGGAACTGTTCCTCAAGTACTGTAGTAGTAACTGCAAGTACCCAATTATTATTGCATGTACCAATACCCTGCAAGAGTGCTGTTGGCACTGCGAAGTTATTGGAAAACCCTTAAAGTATATACTTTCATAGCCAACTGGGTATTGTAATTAGTTATTATACCATTTTTATTACCAAGAGTGATAAGCAGCAAAGCCACTTACATAGTAATTATGCCTGGAGTCTGAACGAACTACTTCACGAGACTACAGCCAAAAGGAACGATACTTTTACGAAGCAAACACGAGAAAAACTAAAATGTCCAACATCTTCCAAGACTCCCAACGGGTTCCGATAACTTCCCTATAGACGTGCTGTATTATAGTGTAGTTCTCACAATTACGAGCGCAGCCGGGCGACACAATTACCACTTGGAACGAACTAGCCAATTAAAGACATTCTCTTCGATGTCTTTAATGAACTTCCCTGTGCCGAAGATTTATGCTACTTACGTAGTTACTTACTTGTTTTTAAGTTTAAAGTCAAAGGCACTGAGTCAGCAGTCGCTGTGCAAGAATTTATTTCGATTAAAACATGGTTGGTAATAGCCTTGAATAACTATCTGCCGAGAACCGAGCTGGATTGAGTGCAACTGGACAGGCCTATGCCCAGCAGTGGACGACTTTTGGCAGAAATGGAGATGATGTCATGATGCTGATCTATCGGCACAGCTTAGTTCTGTTCAATGAGAAAAATGAAATTTTCTACCTCTCCCAATATTATACACAGTCTATTGAAATGATTTTCTGTACTTATTTAATATCGGAGCAGTTAGAAAACTCCCTCAACAATACATATATGTACAACACACGAGAACAATAAACAACGAGAATTCCCATCTTAACACAAAAATAAATATGAGCCGAGGGCAAGGCAAAAGAACGCCATTTTGTAAATCATTTTTATGTATTTCGCGAAACGGCGAAATCTTTTTTTAGAGTAAAAGAAAATATGAAATGTATATAAAAGGCTTGTGTGTGTTTGTTCGTATAACTACGAACGAAGAAAGGCACCATCATATTTGAGGTGAAAATCGAATTACTAATCTTAAATTAAATAAAATACTGCTTTCGCCAAATTGTATCCCAGCCTGATTATGATAGTGTTAACAGACAACCACCGTGACCAGCAAACACGGAACTTTTTTCGTTCTCTTCACAAAGTTTTATACAACCATGCTTTTAAGAAAGTCGTCATAGATGGCACCCGCTGGGCATATTCTAGTTTACACCTCAGAACAATCGTCATTTGCGAAAGTTTACCATTAATTTGTGAACGACTTACAAACAGGGTTGCCACACCACTAACATAAAAGAAATAAAGAAAGAAAAAATGTTTTTTGAGTACAAACAAAACGCACTTATCTAAAAAAAAATATTTGTTTATTTTATTTTATTTATTTATTATAACCAACTTGCAATAACAGTATAACAACCACGCAAACCAGTAATTGGTCAGTAAAAAATAACAAAAGAAAAATTATAAACATAAACCTAAGCTTTGACTGTATAAAATAAGAAATGATTAGAAATTTAATTACTTAGTAACTAAATACACAAAGCAGCTTCAAGCAACATCTAGCTGGAGCTTATAACATTATTTATAAATTACTTACTTATTTAAAGAAAAATCTCAAGGGATAATTGGAAAAGTCGTGCTCGTGTGTGCTTGTGTGAAATGTGCTTTAATAAGGTACTCGTATCTTATTAAAGCACATTTTTACAAACCGAGATATAGAGAGGCGTTAGGTTTTATGGCAACTACTGATAAGAATCGATTAAAAATCTTGGTCATAACCTGATTTTCCAATAGTTACTGGGAGTGTGTTAGTATTAAAAAAAGCAAAAAAGCAAGCAGAAAAGCAATCACTTATTCTTAAGCGCCTCAAAGCCATTGAATCAAAATTCCTGGAAATTAATCTAGCATGTTTAATTTGATAGTCTGCAGTGTGCTTAGCTAGAGTAATCTTATCGCTTCGTAGAAACGGTAGAACTCTCGAAAAGGCGCTTTCCGTCAAATTAGTTACTCGTAGCCGCGGCTTGCGGCAGCCCTAGCTAGCACTGTTGTACCTTCGCTTTCATAAAGTTTCATAATAAAATTCTTGACAAATGAAACGTTTTATTTCACTTGGACGGTAGTTATTTATTCTTGTTTAATCTTAGCACTTTCACCTTTAATATAAACGGCCTATTCGTTTCAGGAATTTGGCTGTGACTGGTATTTTATGGAAATCCTTTAATAATATCCGATGCCACTCACTCTCCGCGAGTACCCGTACATTACTGAATTAGATCAAATTTTGTAAAAGGGTAGAAGGCCATGTTTTTGTAATAGGGTACGTTATATCGTCAATTTGTATAGGATTAAAAAAAAACATTGATTTGATTCCGATCCTCAAGATACCGGCAAATTCCTAGCTCACCGCCCAATTAAAATTCATGTACAATCTATAAATAGGTATGCAGGGTGTTGATGGGGTTGCCGCGCTACTGCAGTGCGTCCGGTATGTTCGCAGAAGCGGGAATTGATGGCTTTCATGCATTCATGCGCAAGCAATGCGCCTCTATCATGCGGAGGGTACGCGTCAGCCCCAACAGCATCCTAAAAATTATAGCTGACAGGTGGGACAGTCCCATACTAGGACATTGGACGGGCCCACATGCCACTGTGGCGCATAATTAATAATTGTTATTGTTTTGATTATGTACTTCGGGTAGATATAAGTACTAACACTAGTTTTTAAGTTGTGTGCTGTACTAACCAAATGGACTTTGTCTGAATAAAAAGAATTTTATTTATTTATTTTTTTATTTATACATACATTTTGAAATTTGATTAAAATGTAAACAACTCACATTGTCGCATTGATTGTCTGCTGTCACTCTGAATGCTCCTAATTCCGTTAATTAAGTACGATTGCACACCTTTCACTCATTTAATTTTCAAACATAAACAAAAAACAACACCTCACAATAATACAACTCATCTACCTAAATGAAATACAGTGAACCTCAGTGACTTCCACTGAGTTAAGCGCCCCTGTTTAAATAAACTAAGTAATAAGTAAAATAAATGAACTGAGCCCCGTACCCGTGACTCCATGCCAGATGTAATTCCTCGCAGTAATAAAAAGATATTGTATTGAGATGGCGCAGATTCACGCTCCGTGTGTCTACAGTAGGTTCTTATAAGAAGAAAATATGAGTGTATACTTTATGTATGTACTTATTTATTGTATAGTAAATGTTATACGCCGCTTCTCCTTCTCCCTTTAAATACATACAAACGACTTTAAAAAATCGCTCCTGGTCGCCATTTGTACAATTTCTAATCTTATATCGGTAATTTGTATCGTGTAGGTATATAATAATTGTAAATAATGATATTAAACTTCCGAAAATCGCTGCTCAATTATCGCGTCTGCTATGTGCCTTATTGCAGGTAATCAAATTGTGTCATTACAATATTACTACACAAGAAAGTTTGCACTAACCTTAACACACAATAGCTAAAACTTAGTTCCTATCTTCCAGCATAGTTTATCAAACACTTTATTAAGTTATTCTTTCATCCTATTTGTGTTGTTTCGTAAACAAAGCAACTCGATAGAGCTACATTAGCGCCTGATACAGAAACTTGGCTAATCAAATAACACCGGATCAGGCTCGAATCAAAATAAGTTTGGGAGCACATGTAGCGGTTGTAACGCTAGCTATTGGTACTCTACAGACCAGACATAATATGAGAAACGTTAAGGTGCGTACAGACCGTAGATCCTGACAGAGTCAGGTGCCTCATAAATCACATGCCTTTTTCTTTTTGAGGGTGGGAAATCATCAAAGACTCCTCCCGCTCTGGGTGGAGCGGAAGGGAGTGTCAGACTCTTATTGACTAAAACCCATCCATGTTCCTTCCTTAGCCCTTATGTTCCGGGGTAGCCGTAACCCTTTCGGAGAATCCCGCTTACCCGGCAGGCTTCGGCCCTTACGGGCCCCTTCTTTAACGCTGATATCTCTTTGAGGTGCGCGTACGCGCCGTCCGGCACGGGCCTGGTCCTGATCGGACGGTGAGCTACCCATTACTCACAGTCCGCAGGCCCGCGCTTACGGTGGCCGGGAGACGTCGCGCGGCTTCCAACGCCAGGAACGTCTCCCGAGGCGGCTGGGACGTGAGGTCCTGTTCCTCTCCCGCCACCTCCTTCGTGAGCATAACTGCTTCGCAGAAGGAGGTGACTGCCTCCCACATGCGTCACATGCCTGGCTTCGGCATTCAGCCGCGCTGTCTGGACGCACCTTTACCTACTTTAATCGGAATATCTTATTGTCCTACAAAATGTAATAACTGAGAGAGGAGAAAGATTTCTTCTCCAATTCTTGAAAAATAGATCTGGCATTTTGTCTTATGGCATTTTGTATGAAACTACCTAACGACGTTTTACAAATTAATAGGTATGTCATAAATACCATTGATTTAAATAAATAATAGTCTCATAACTAAGTTTTAACTAAAAAAGCAAAAGATCGTCTCATGTACCGATGTAATTGAAGCTTAAGAACTGATAGAACACGAAGGTACTGCCGCTCAGTTTTACTATGAACGCTTACTAAAACGTATGGGTGTCGCGATATCGTCCGTCTCTGACGCCGGTGATAAATTGAGGTGTCACGCAACTTTCAAAGACGCCATGTTATATCGCTTTCTGTCTCTAACATGCCACGGACCGGGGCCTAAACGAATACGCGCTGATGGCCTATCAGAGCTTACTACGGGATCATCGTACATCATTGTAACGTTTGATACGTTACAATGATCTCCACAAGTATTAGAGTTCTGGTTGCACGTTTACTAGAATTCCGATTATAACTAATTGAATTTTATTATTAATATACTTTTTTTTTGGTAAATTATTAACATTAGGTACAGGTCTTGATAGTTTTCAGTCCAGCTATTTTTTTTTCGGTAATCCATAGACATGTCACTACTATTCAAACACTTGGTTTGCCAGAGCATAATCTTCGAGACACTGACATAACATTTTTATCAGTAGCAGACTACCTTCCCACAAATATCTTAATAATTATTTTCATGAATGTTTCAATTCAGACAGCCAACATAGCATTAACTAGTTTTTCTTTAGAAAACAAATAAAAAGACGTGATGACCATCGAAGAGGCGAATAGAACGTTTCCAATATCAGCAAAGAATTCTAAATCCGGATTTTCTTTCAATAGTCGAACGCCTCCTAATCGGACCGGCGAGCGTCCGGCCCGCCCGGTCGGGCCGCGGCTTACTAGTCCGGCTCTTGTTAACTTCTGTAAGTACCTAATTGGTACCGGCAAGCCTTCTATCTACCTAATTTAATTTAGTATTTGTCTAGCTTAAAGATTGTGCGCCAAATGAACAAAGTTAGATTGTTAAAGTTTATTCATAAAAGGACAGGTAATACGATAATTTAATGTTTTATTACCTAAATAATAAAATGGCCGGAATTTTAGTCAAATCTCTTGGCTGTTCCAAGCAGCGTAATAACGCCATAATAATTTTCTATAAAAAATTGTGTTGATTAAATTCGTATTTTCGTGCTTATTCCTGAAGCCAAGTTCAATCTCTACTCTTTTAATTATTATCGAGCTTGCTCACTATTTTATTCCCGCATGCATGCGCGAACCAATTACCCCATACTTGCATGGCGTTGCGCGCGACATCCCATCGGACGCGCGTCCAATTACCGACGGCGCTCGGACAATTTGTCGGCCGCGCGACAATGCGACGACGCTTCTTGAAGGGGATCCAATCAGGACCACTATACGAGCGACGTATCGATTGTGGAGCCATGAAACGATGGAAACGGCTTTAGGGCAGATTCTAGGATTATGATACTTTGTTGGTCCCGTCTTGAACATAAATGAAATAGAATTCTGGCACCAATTGTCGCGCCACCATATGCATTATTAAAATTTTTACCTATTCTAAGTTGTGAAACTTATCAATCCATACACTAACGCTTTATTGTTATGACGTATGATATCGCCTCTATCTAAGATGTTGGCAATGTTTGGGATGTTGGAATGTTGGATGTTAGGGATGTTAGGTTTTCGATGAGATAGATTCAACATTATCATTCTGTCCGCAATTTATCGAATTCCGTTTCAACCCAGATCCCTAGATCTCATCGTCCAAATAATTGTTGCAGTTGTTAATTTTCTTCTTAACAATCATTCACCACCTGATCGTAACAATACAATATCCGGGGTCCCGCGGGCTCAATGCCACATCCACCTAGCATCGCACATCTGTCGTAAGTCTTCTTATTTCCCGAACAGCGCTGTTGTTATGATTCCCTATCGCCGGTCATTACCTAGCGCCGGCGCCGGCGCAGCTCGCGCGGATCCCATTTCCTACCATTTGCTGCCGAAGACATGTTATAATCCGACATGTTATTGTCCGGAGCTTGCAGTTTTGATAGAACGCGTGATTGATGTTCGCTTTCATCGCGAAAGAAAAATGAGAATATGGTTCTGTGGAGAATTTTAAGTTTGTGTGATGTTTTCGTTGGGTTCGTCGTCGATCGTTGTATCTAGTCTTGAGAACTTAAGTAGAGTTCGGATTGACTGGAATATGACACCCCTACACATTGACTTTCGCATACTTACATTACATGAGTTAGTAAGTACATATATAACATGGGATGAGAATCGTAGGGTGGTGGTTAATTTTTCAGCTTGCAGGAACGCATCTGCGCGGCCCTTAGTGGAGCAGGTGTCACTTTTCATTTGATGGCCATTCGGCGGTTCACCAACCCCCCAATAATGACTGGTTGACAAGTACACTTACACGCGCCACGTTTCCCATGATAGTACATTGTAACTGGTATGCCAGAAGAGAGGCGGAGGACAATAATTCGTAAAAGTCTGCTTTACGAGCAGGCTTTACATTCGCGACTGCCTGTATTTTTAACGATGCTAACTTTTATGCGTTTGATTTAAATTTTCGTGATTTTTTGCAACAATTTAGATGGCAATAATACCCTTGATGGGCTGTTTTGCAATGAGATTGAAGATTTGTTTATTTTTTATATGGCATCCGGTTTAATTCTCGAAAGCTTTCTATTTGACGGCTATGAAAGGAAAACCAATTGGATCACACAACCTTTCAGTCGCAATTGACCCTTTGATCATTACTACAATTAGTAGCACTCATGGAGAAATCAGGGATCCGTACAGCTAATCAAGAACCAAAAAGGGTACATTACCAACATCATTAAAACTTAACTCAAACAGCATCGGGTACAACACCAAACGATCAAACTAATAAGGTTCCGTAACGAATCGAGTGCAAACATGATTAATCCCAATCAAATAGGGTAAGGCTAATTGAATGAAAACAAATTGATCCTCCCCCCTCCCCTCGCAGAGCTCCGGAGGGTTGATTGCAGAGTATTATGAATAATTATTGCCGGAAAAATATTCGCACTGACCGCATAGCTGCCTAGTTGAGCGCGAAACGTCGGGGGACTGAGCAAAAACATTATTTAGGGGATAAATTAAGAATATTGTTTAGTTCCTTCTGCGTGTACCTACTGAAGAAACAAGACTGCCACTGATGACAATAACGTCATCCTCCAAGACTATCCGACCACCTGCCACATACCGCCACTGATGAGGGTGAGTGGGTGGTCCAGGTGCCCTTTCTATAGATATTCTGAGCTTTTTGTAACTGCAGGTGCTAAGTGACTACTATTCAGATCCCCAAAAAGACATTTTACTTTAAAATATCTTTAAGGATCAAATTCTGCGTTAAAGAAGAGCAATTAAATAGATTGGTATGCATAGCGCGCTCAAATTCCTGTCCCTCATTTGAATTTGAAAGCCGACAGAAAAAAAGCACAAAATAATAAAAGCACAGTTATCATATTAAACCGTGGAATGTGCTCAACAATAGACATTCGTGCGCTACAGTACGAGGCGCACTGCGCCGGCCGCGGTTATGGCGGGTCCGGCAATTGTATCAGAGTGGACGGTTTTAATTCCGGATCTCACCACCGCCAGCACCCCGGTCTCCGTATACGGGAAAATTGTAATTTGTTAGTTATGACCGGATTTGCCAAGTTTTTTGCATTTTGAGAGTACTGCTGGCTTTGCTCAAATTAGTTTACGGAATGACCCACATTGGGGTCTATGCCTTTTTTGTTTGCTATTGTCGTTTTGTGACCTATTGCAATCGCTTTATGAATCAAAAACCTTATGGCTGAACGAACGTTTGATATGCCAATAAGATAAAACAACCTGGATTTGCCCATAAGGTCTTCTAAGCAGAAAAAAAAAATATTTAGTACTTCAGGTGCGTACCGCCTTGAACTTGCTTTCAACACAAGAATTAAACCCCTAATCCTGAACAGAATAATTTATCCTCCTTCAAACCTTTATAACAACAGGAAAACATCCATAAAATATCACCCACCCGCCCTTCCCCAACCCACCTTGACTTAGCGATTATTTGTGATTCTTTTAAAGCAACTCGCGAATCCCCGCGCCCGGGGATTACTGATAATCCCCAAAACGCCTCCGCGGCCTTCTCTCAATAGCCATCCCTTTATTTAAAATGCCGGTGGCTTATGACCCATTGTTAAATATAATTGAGTTGGAACGCAAGCTTATTTACTATGGGAATATGTGAAGTGTGTAATTAATAGTCTGCAGTGCGATTCTGTTACCATCTCACCGTGAAAACTTACGTGAAGTGAGCGTGGAGTGGGCTGTCAGTGTCATCCCACTTGATTTTAGGGATGTACCACTTACAATCAAAATCGAGATTTTAATGATATTTTTATGCTAATTTTAATAAGTAATTATTTTATTTTATTTCAAAGCTAGCTAGTACCTACTTTGGTACTTACTTACTTACAACATAATTAGTAATAAACTCAATTTCGTTTTTATTTCTTTTTTTCCTAGACTAGCCTTTGTATTTTAACTAAAGGCGCGAGCGGGTCACGCATGTTCGCCAGCATATCAAGTTACCCCAATCTGTCAAATTTCAAAGTGCACACTTCGCGCAAGCACGTTTTTCGGTTGACTAAACGTCTAGTCGTAGATATTTATTCGAGTTTACAGACAATAATTTGATTTTAAACCTTAAAACTTGTACAGTAAGGTTCAGAATCGATTGAGAGATTGGTCTGAATCCCGCGCGGCGTTCACTTCACCGCGCTGCCTGCAGGGAATTTTGGCAGAATCCCGTGCTCGTGAAGTGGTCACTTCACGCAAGCACGTTATGCGTTGTCATAGTTACTAATATGAATACCTATATCGTTGACGGGTGTACATCCGGTTGACAGGGTGTAAGTTACAAAACGGTGATTCTTTACAAATTGCTGCAATGTTCTAGCAATGTGAGGAATGTGTGTAAAACTTAAAGCAATGTGCTTTTAGATGTTTTTATGACTAAATCCAAACGTTTTTGTACAGTCAAATTTCTCCAAATGATTTTAAACCTTAAAAATTTTACCGGTAAGGCTCTAAATCGATTGAGAAAATTTGTCTCCTTGCAGTCATTAATATGATGTGACTGCAACTACAATTTACCAATAATTCGTCACGTGCGCATACCTACGTGGACACACCAAGAACATTGCGAAAATACAATACCAACGTCCAATAAGTACAAAATATATTTTATTGTTCCAACTACCTATTCGTTCTTCGGCTTTGGCTCATCGCCGCCCGCCTTTTGAAAGTGCGTGGAGCGATCACTTCGCGGAAACATCATTATTAAGATGCGGTACTTTGTGTATTTATTATATAACATTAGGTATAAATATGTGCGGCTTTTTGGGACATACCTTTAGTTACCTACCTATAAAGGCGATTTTAACACACTGCACACCGCGCGCCGACGGGTAACGCGGGGCAGCGCCCATATCGTTTGCTATGGCCGCCTCGCGCTACGAGACAGAGCGCGGTGCAGTGCGATATTCGCTTTACCTACTTCAGTAAACATTGCCAATAAGATGATGATAATACCTAATATTCATCATCATCAACATACCTACTGCCAAACTCGACCTAGCTCACGGCATCTCATTATCTCTATGTAGGTAACTCTCGGTCTCCGCGACGCGACTTACAGCGCAAGCGTACCTACTGAGAACTCGACTGTTAGGAGGTTGCCATGGCAATCACGCCACGGTGTTTGTTAGGGTCGTTGCCATGCCAATCACGGGAATACCGTGATTGGCATGCCAACGGCTCAAACAAACACCGTTGGCGTGATTTGTAGGCGCTGTCAGTCACGTGCTACTTTCTGTCAAGTGGGCCATGTCTATTCGTTCCTAAAAAGCCCGTCACAGACGTAGCTATAATATAGATTAATATGAATCATAGCAAGGCATATTACGACATATTTTCCATATAGATTTTCGAGTGACCGCACACGCAGCTATAATATATAATTCTATGACATCACAAAAATATCTCAATGTTAATCGAAAAAATTGTGTCAAAAAGTAATACAGTCTATAATATAGGTTGCTGTAGTCGAATTTAAGTTGTGAGTGTCGTATGTGTCTTATTATACTCTCCTGTCGCAGGTCTGCTGGTAGGAAATGATGTGTAATGATGATGTAAGTAGTTCCTTTGCGTTCTTCATCAATATGTATTTTACTTTATTATGTAGTCAGTGTGTAAGAATAGATAGATAAATAAATAAATAAAATTTATTCATTAGTATCACAATCAAAACAATTTGCTAATACATTTCTTCTACTGAGTCTGCTGCCTCCCAGGGTTCAGCTTCGCACTGCTGAGAACGAAGGGGCATCAGGTGTGTGTGCGCTGCACAGCGATCAACTGGAAAAATTGGTATGCATGTATTAATCATTTATTTATTACATTTTCAACTTGCAATTATTCACATAATATAAAAGTGACAGACTTTAGTGCCCAAATGGTTGGCAGAATTGCCGCATTGTATCGTGGTGCTGTAAAAATAGGCCAGCCTTGTGGCCACTTAAAGAGTCGACCAACTGTTTGGTGATGATTGTCTCAAAAAACCAAGGGGCATTAGGACCCCACAGCCCTAGTGTTCAATTTCAAGGCATTATGGTAATTCTGTCAGGCCTCTTCCTATTGCTGCGTGCCAAGCCGTTGAGCTCTAAAACAGCTGTCACCCCTGCGGTGACAAGAGCGCTACAAATGACGTCTTTAATGGCGGCGTGCCGTGCTATCCGGCCTGGGCTCTTACTGCAAGGTAGGCCCCTATGGAGTCCCTCGCCCACCATACTGGCGCCAATGTGTAGTCCCGTGATAAAAATAAATGATTATACCATGGTATGGTACCTGAAGCTGCTAATACCACTGTGGCTGGGACCTGGGATTTATTGGCCAATCTGCATCCGGGCAAGCATAGCACTTCAGGTCCAATCAGGTGCAGGCTAAAATCTTCCCTGTCAACTTTTCAGTGCTGTGGACAGAAGACAGAAACATTAAGCTAAATAATATTTGATTTATTTTTATATTACTCATTTTATTAAATTAAATCAGAACTATCGCTGTTCAGTTGCGGAATTCACTCCCGCCTGACGACATTAGAGACTGCCAAACAGTTGCAATTTATGTATTATGTTTTTTCTTTTTAAGCTTACAGACATCGTCTACATCTCCTTTATCGAGTTTCCTATTGTAGTTGTGCTGGAACAGATTTCTTTAGAAACAAGCATCACCTATAAAATTATGTATTTTCTGTTCCTTTCTTCTTGTCTGTTTTTATGTGTGTACATAAATGGTTAAACAAAATAAATTATTAAATTTTAACATTATCTAATACACACATCATCAAATTAATTTTTAAATACTGACAACATTATCATTTCTATTTCAAGTGAGCAGAGAAAATGTCTATTTTTGTTCTCCTACATAAATCACACAAATATTTACTTACAAGAATGAGATGTATAAGTTGAGTTTAGCTGCAACCTGACTTTTCTTTTCATAAAACTAGAGCACAATTTTCTAATATGACAGACACTTCTATTGAGGTATCTGAAAACAAAAATAAGTTAAATCAACAAAAGTTCAGGTAATCCCAATAATCAGCGGGTAATACCATTCTCCTGCCCTTATCCGAATTTATTTGGGGTCGGCGCAACATGTCTTCTTCTTCCATACTTCTCTATTAGTCGTCATCTCGATAGTCACTCCCTTTCTAGCCATATCATCTTTCACACAATCCATCCATCGTTTCTTTGGCCTCCCTCTACTTGTATAGCCATCCACATTCATACTCACAACTCTCCGGACAACATTTTCCTCATTCCTCCGCATAACATGCCCATACCATGACAACCGATTTCCACACAACTTTTCGGTCACCGGTGTCACTTTCAGACTTCCTCTTATATACTCATTACGTATTCTATCCATTCGCGTAACACCACACATCCCACATAACATTCTCATCTCAGCTGCATGCAATTGTCTTTCATGAATATTTATAGCTTTTTAAGTAGTTCATTAAATTATCAGTCTTACAAGACAGAAAACATAAAAAAAATGATAATAATGTTTCATAAATTTTTTGAAAACAATCATTTGTACTTACAAATAATTAATAATACACATGATGTAAAATAGGTACTGGTATCCAGCAGCATCCGGTTAGACTGAAAGCCCAGTAAGCCCACCCCAACAAACAGTTGGAAAAAGGCTTGGCAGATTGATTGAATTCTGATACACATCTGAAAAAACAAATGTTGTTTATCATATTTAAGGGGTGATCAATAATGTTTGACATTCATTTTAAAGGTTGCAGACAGCCTATTTAGGTTAATCAATAACATTAATAAAACGAGGTGGGTAACCCATACCCATTGAGCAATAAATTGAGGGCTGACACTGGGCAGTGTCCAAAGTATGTCTTTGTGACGGCAGGTAGTTGAATTTCAATCACACAACTCGAAGCATTTGTTTCAATTAAAACATTGGCAGGCACTTTACATTATTATCGTTTTCCTACCTCTTTTACCAGGCGGTCGTTTAGTTTGAGTTTATAGTGAAGCTAGCCACCCCATCACAAGACGAAGCAAGTCCTAATATGGAGAAGAAACTTTATGGACAGTCTTTTAAATCGAAACCTTATGTTACAGAGGTTAACTTGTTTGATAATTACTTCTTCTTCTTTTTCTTTTAGCACAACTTCCATTAATTACATCACACGCCATCTTTTCTTCAAAGTGATCAATCAATCCACAAAGTCTGAACCGGGCGGATATGCCGCGTATTCAAATACAGAATCTTATTACTTATTTAGCTAGCTCAATAAAACATACAATGCCAAAATTCTAACTGGTTAATTCTTTTATAATCATAGTTTGCCGCCATGCTTAATTATTAAACATGGCGGCAAACTGCAAAGTGCAAAATAAGTCTGAAAAGTTGAATCGAAAACTTACGCGAAAACCGCCAATATTCTAAGTTGTCTATGTTTTTTCCAACCACAGTACGCGTTTGAAATAACGATTATTTGAGACTAGCTTCTGCCCGCGGCTTCGCTCGCGTGGAGGTCGGAAATTATCCCACAGGAATGTTCTACCGGGATAAAAAATATCCTATGTGTTAATCCAGGATATAAACCATCTCTGTGTCAAATTTCATCCAAATCTATACAGTAGTTTTTACGTGAAAGAGTAACAAACATCCATACATGCATACTTACAAACTTTCGCCTTTATAATAGTAGTAGGATAATCGACTAAAATTACTTTTACACGAAAAAGGCTAATTTTTCAATTGTTTATTCTGTAATTAGCTTTTAAAATATCATATTTTTAGGTTTTAACCGGGTAAAACCTAATATATAATGAATACTTGTTTCACTAAATCGTTGTAATAATTTAATATTGCCATTTATTAAAAAAAACTAAGTGCAGATTGTAATTATAATTTATATTACTAGTTATATAATAATATTTGTATTTTTATTATTTATAATTAATTTATATACATATATTTTTATATATCTAAGTACATAATATTGTGTTTTGCTTTAGATATTAATGTTGCAGAAAATAAGAAAAAAATATCAAATGTTATGCCAATTCTCACGAAAACGACCGGTACTCAAAATAATAAGAAAATTAAGCTTAGTTATTGGCATTGACAACTATCCATTGCGCTCTGTCCCACAGCTTTGTCATAATGGTGTTCGAAAGTTTTGCACTGAATAATATTTAATTGCCTCCGCTTTTCAAATTAAAAATGTCGCATAAACAAGTTATTTACGATAGCAAGAATAAAATTGCAATACTAATTCAACCAACAAATTCATAATCGAATGATGATTCAAACAAATATTTCTAAGATTGTTTTTATTCTGCATGAATAGAACGATATTTTTATTAAAAAAATAAGAAATATAATACGTATGTCAGTTTTAGTCGTGCAAATTTATCTCGAATACGATTTCGCAATATTAGTTTATTCGACCGCGTATTCTGTGGTAAGAAAAACATAGACAACCCACACTAAACTTGACATTAGAAGTTCTGTTTATTGTGATCTGGCGTCACAGAAAATGGCGCGGTGTTTAAAGGTCAATACTTCAATGTTATTATTGAATAGGAGAGCTAAATTAGTTACGAAAATAATTGACAAACTATAAAATAAGAAGAATATTTTGCACATACATTTAGTTATGAAAACTTGTTGTTTGAGTAAATTCCTTGAACAACCGGAAATGTGACCCAGTACTAATAAATATTGAGTTTAGAAAAATAATTATACTTCAATTTTAAGTTTAATTCTAAAAACGTCTTTGTTTTTTTTAATTGGCATGTTTATTTATAAAAGAATTAACCAGATAAAATTTTGGCATTGTATGTTTTATTGAGCTAGCTAAATAAGTAATAAGATTCTGTATTTGAATACGCGGCATATCCGCCCGGTTCAGACTTTGTGGATTGATTGATCACTTTGAAGAAAAGATGGCGTGTGATGTAATTAATGGAAGTTGTGCTAAAAGAAAAAGAAGAAGAAGTAATTATCAAACAAGTTAACCTCTGTAACATAAGGTTTCGATTTAAAAGACTGTCCATAAAGTTTCTTCTCCATATTAGGACTTGCTTCGTCTTGTGATGGGGTGGCTAGCTTCACTATAAACTCAAACTAAACGACCGCCTGGTAAAAGAGGTAGGAAAACGATAATAATGTAAAGTGCCTGCCAATGTTTTAATTGAAACAAATGCTTCGAGTTGTGTGATTGAAATTCAACTACCTGCCGTCACAAAGACATACTTTGGACACTGCCCAGTGTCAGCCCTCAATTTATTGCTCAATGGGTATGGGTTACCCACCTCGTTTTATTAATGTTATTGATTAACCTAAATAGGCTGTCTGCAACCTTTAAAATGAATGTCAAACATTATTGATCACCCCTTAAATATGATAAACAACATTTGTTTTTTCAGATGTGTATCAGAATTCAATCAATCTGCCAAGCCTTTTTCCAACTGTTTGTTGGGGTGGGCTTACTGGGCTTTCAGTCTAACCGGATGCTGCTGGATACCAGTACCTATTTTACATCATGTGTATTATTAATTATTTGTAAGTACAAATGATTGTTTTCAAAAAATTTATGAAACATTATTATCATTTTTTTTATGTTTTCTGTCTTGTAAGACTGATAATTTAATGAACTACTTAAAAAGCTATAAATATTCATGAAAGACAATTGCATGCAGCTGAGATGAGAATGTTATGTGGGATGTGTGGTGTTACGCGAATGGATAGAATACGTAATGAGTATATAAGAGGAAGTCTGAAAGTGACACCGGTGACCGAAAAGTTGTGTGGAAATCGGTTGTCATGGTATGGGCATGTTATGCGGAGGAATGAGGAAAATGTTGTCCGGAGAGTTGTGAGTATGAATGTGGATGGCTATACAAGTAGAGGGAGGCCAAAGAAACGATGGATGGATTGTGTGAAAGATGATATGGCTAGAAAGGGAGTGACTATCGAGATGACGACTAATAGAGAAGTATGGAAGAAGAAGACATGTTGCGCCGACCCCAAATAAATTCGGATAAGGGCAGGAGAATGGTATTACCCGCTGATTATTGGGATTACCTGAACTTTTGTTGATTTAACTTATTTTTGTTTTCAGATACCTCAATAGAAGTGTCTGTCATATTAGAAAATTGTGCTCTAGTTTTATGAAAAGAAAAGTCAGGTTGCAGCTAAACTCAACTTATACATCTCATTCTTGTAAGTAAATATTTGTGTGATTTATGTAGGAGAACAAAAATAGACATTTTCTCTGCTCACTTGAAATAGAAATGATAATGTTGTCAGTATTTAAAAATTAATTTGATGATGTGTGTATTAGATAATGTTAAAATTTAATAATTTATTTTGTTTAACCATTTATGTACACACATAAAAACAGACAAGAAGAAAGGAACAGAAAATACATAATTTTATAGGTGATGCTTGTTTCTAAAGAAATCTGTTCCAGCACAACTACAATAGGAAACTCGATAAAGGAGATGTAGACGATGTCTGTAAGCTTAAAAAGAAAAAACATAATACATAAATTGCAACTGTTTGGCAGTCTCTAATGTCGTCAGGCGGGAGTGAATTCCGCAACTGAACAGCGATAGTTCTGATTTAATTTAATAAAATGAGTAATATAAAAATAAATCAAATATTATTTAGCTTAATGTTTCTGTCTTCTGTCCACAGCACTGAAAAGTTGACAGGGAAGATTTTAGCCTGCACCTGATTGGACCTGAAGTGCTATGCTTGCCCGGATGCAGATTGGCCAATAAATCCCAGGTCCCAGCCACAGTGGTATTAGCAGCTTCAGGTACCATACCATGGTATAATCATTTATTTTTATCACGGGACTACACATTGGCGCCAGTATGGTGGGCGAGGGACTCCATAGGGGCCTACCTTGCAGTAAGAGCCCAGGCCGGATAGCACGGCACGCCGCCATTAAAGACGTCATTTGTAGCGCTCTTGTCACCGCAGGGGTGACAGCTGTTTTAGAGCTCAACGGCTTGGCACGCAGCAATAGGAAGAGGCCTGACAGAATTACCATAATGCCTTGAAATTGAACACTAGGGCTGTGGGGTCCTAATGCCCCTTGGTTTTTTGAGACAATCATCACCAAACAGTTGGTCGACTCTTTAAGTGGCCACAAGGCTGGCCTATTTTTACAGCACCACGATACAATGCGGCAATTCTGCCAACCATTTGGGCACTAAAGTCTGTCACTTTTATATTATGTGAATAATTGCAAGTTGAAAATGTAATAAATAAATGATTAATACATGCATACCAATTTTTCCAGTTGATCGCTGTGCAGCGCACACACACCTGATGCCCCTTCGTTCTCAGCAGTGCGAAGCTGAACCCTGGGAGGCAGCAGACTCAGTAGAAGAAATGTATTAGCAAATTGTTTTGATTGTGATACTAATGAATAAATTTTATTTATTTATTTATCTATCTATTCTTACACACTGACTACATAATAAAGTAAAATACATATTGATGAAGAACGCAAAGGAACTACTTACATCATCATTACACATCATTTCCTACCAGCAGACCTGCGACAGGAGAGTATAATAAGACACATACGACACTCACAACTTAAATTCGACTACAGCAACCTATATTATAGACTGTATTACTTTTTGACACAATTTTTTCGATTAACATTGAGATATTTTTGTGATGTCATAGAATTATATATTATAGCTGCGTGTGCGGTCACTCGAAAATCTATATGGAAAATATGTCGTAATATGCCTTGCTATGATTCATATTAATCTATATTATAGCTACGTCTGTGACGGGCTTTTTAGGAACGAATAGACATGGCCCACTTGACAGAAAGTAGCACGTGACTGACAGCGCCTACAAATCACGCCAACGGTGTTTGTTTGAGCCGTTGGCATGCCAATCACGGTATTCCCGTGATTGGCATGGCAACGACCCTAACAAACACCGTGGCGTGATTGCCATGGCAACCTCCTAACAGTCGAGTTCTCAGTAGGTACGCTTGCGCTGTAAGTCGCGTCGCGGAGACCGAGAGTTACCTACATAGAGATAATGAGATGCCGTGAGCTAGGTCGAGTTTGGCAGTAGGTATGTTGATGATGATGAATATTAGGTATTATCATCATCTTATTGGCAATGTTTACTGAAGTAGGTAAAGCGAATATCGCACTGCACCGCGCTCTGTCTCGTAGCGCGAGGCGGCCATAGCAAACGATATGGGCGCTGCCCCGCGTTACCCGTCGGCGCGCGGTGTGCAGTGTGTTAAAATCGCCTTTATAGGTAGGTAACTAAAGGTATGTCCCAAAAAGCCGCACATATTTATACCTAATGTTATATAATAAATACACAAAGTACCGCATCTTAATAATGATGTTTCCGCGAAGTGATCGCTCCACGCACTTTCAAAAGGCGGGCGGCGATGAGCCAAAGCCGAAGAACGAATAGGTAGTTGGAACAATAAAATATATTTTGTACTTATTGGACGTTGGTATTGTATTTTCGCAATGTTCTTGGTGTGTCCACGTAGGTATGCGCACGTGACGAATTATTGGTAAATTGTAGTTGCAGTCACATCATATTAATGACTGCAAGGAGACAAATTTTCTCAATCGATTTAGAGCCTTACCGGTAAAATTTTTAAGGTTTAAAATCATTTGGAGAAATTTGACTGTACAAAAACGTTTGGATTTAGTCATAAAAACATCTAAAAGCACATTGCTTTAAGTTTTACACACATTCCTCACATTGCTAGAACATTGCAGCAATTTGTAAAGAATCACCGTTTTGTAACTTACACCCTGTCAACCGGATGTACACCCGTCAACGATATAGGTATTCATATTAGTAACTATGACAACGCATAACGTGCTTGCGTGAAGTGACCACTTCACGAGCACGGGATTCTGCCAAAATTCCCTGCAGGCAGCGCGGTGAAGTGAACGCCGCGCGGGATTCAGACCAATCTCTCAATCGATTCTGAACCTTACTGTACAAGTTTTAAGGTTTAAAATCAAATTATTGTCTGTAAACTCGAATAAATATCTACGACTAGACGTTTAGTCAACCGAAAAACGTGCTTGCGCGAAGTGTGCACTTTGAAATTTGACAGATTGGGGTAACTTGATATGCTGGCGAACATGCGTGACCCGCTCGCGCCTTTAGTTAAAATACAAAGGCTAGTCTAGGAAAAAAAGAAATAAAAACGAAATTGAGTTTATTACTAATTATGTTGTAAGTAAGTAAGTACCAAAGTAGGTACTAGCTAGCTTTGAAATAAAATAAAATAATTACTTATTAAAATTAGCATAAAAATATCATTAAAATCTCGATTTTGATTGTAATGTTAATGCTTGGTCAATCCCTAGCATCAGTTGAATGACACTGACAGCTCACTCCACGCAAGTATTCACGGTGAGATTTTTACAGAATCGACCGGCTGTTTGCATTTGAGACCTTTTACTTTGGAGAGGGCAAGTACTCCCAGTGAAATATATTTTCCAGATACTTGATCCTCATATTATATAAATAAATAATTCCAGCCTAGTACAGTCTCACTGCAGAGCAAATAAGATATCTTCTCATGGGCAAGCATGATGAGCACTGATCGTCACGCTTGCTCAAAATGGGTTGTGATTTTCTCTTTGCATTAGGTAACTATAAATAATCATAGCGCCATAAACTATATTTGGAAATTTATCTTCCATGTATGAAAGTTACTCAACCACTATTTAACAAATTGTTTAAACTATTTATATACCTACGTTTATCAAGCCTGCATGCACGACTGACTACACTCGCAACGAAAATATTTTATGCTCTACAATTAATATTTAAAAAGTCAATCAGAAATGTTTCCATTGAAAATTGATTCGAGTTTGAATATTAAATAAATTTCCTTTATGTGCGTATACTTTGTTTGTTTCCGCGACGAATAAACCAATTACCTACTTCGGAAAATTGTTTACGGTGTTGTGTTTTATAATTAACTCCGTTTTTATATTGTGACGATAAAATCTACGAAGATTAATTGCAGCAAACATTGTCGAAAATATCCGAGTGTGGTGTGTTCAAGGGTCCTTGTTCCGAGGAGGAAATTAGGGCTTGAGTGCCGTGTGGTACCTACCTACTGTCACGTGGACAGAGATGAGTAGGTAAAAGAACCAATAGCGGTTTACAAAAGGCAGACTTCTTCTTTTTGAATCGATGGCAAAGGATTAAGTGTTATAAATATCTCTAGATGATTTATTAGATGAGGTGATGGCTCGTGGCTAAGTAATAACAGTCGCATGGATCGATCCATCAGGTTAAGCTACGGTTGCCGGGGTTGGTCCGTGGATGGGTGAGCATCTTTACATATCGAGACTCCTTCGCACCTCGGAAAGCACGTTAAGCCGTTGGTCTCTTCTGTCATTCGTGGATCTTTGACAGTTGATACGGGTAGTCAGAAGCCCGAAAGTCTGACAGCCAGTCTTACCAAGGGTTATCGTATTACCCAGTTACTGACTGAGTTGTGGAGGTCAGATAGGCAGTCGCTCCATGTAAAATACAGGTATTCAGCTGTATCCGGTTAGACTGGCAGCCGACCCCAACACAGTTGAGAAAAGGCTAGGCAGATTGATTGATTGATTTATTAGATGAGTTGGTCCCAGTAGATGGCCCCGCCTATCGCGGCACCAGTGGCGTGTTTTAGGTCCTCAGAAGTGCAGTGAACACCATATGGGACATGGTTTGGTCAGCAGCACCGCATGCGGATATGGGCCTCCCCCCAAACACCGCCACATGCTTCCCGCATCTATTTAAACTCTATACTAATAATAAAGCTTGTTTTTGTTAGTTATAACGCGCCAATCTCTGGAACTACCAGTTGGAAATAAAAAGTATTCATGCATTTGATAGCTTCTTGAGGAATGTTATAGGGCTATTTATCATCACGAGCCGAGCAAAAAGAAAAATTCAGAAAGAACGCTTAGCGCAGACCAATATCGCGGGGAGGTGTTATGACATTTCACGCGGGTGAAGTCGCGGGCAAAATCTAGTGATATAATATAATTAGACGCAATTTATCTCGACATACAGAGCGGACGTGTCCGTAGAGGTAATTACCTCTTGTGAGGTCTACTTCGTTTTCATGGCTAAAGTACCAAACTATTTTTGGTAATGTGGTGCAGCTCAAACTCCCAGTTTACTTTTAAATATACATTATCCTAACTGGGCTATTTACACAATTTCTACTCACAGCATTTTTCCATCTTAGTAGTTGAGTATTATAAATAACACTTTTGCAATGAACAAAGAATATCACTACTCACTTAAAGAACAGCCAACAACTCAAATATTCTCATATTAAAACTGTATATAAAAGTATTCTACAACCTTCAGTACCTCCCCCCCGGCAGCTGACGTCAGGAGAGATTAAGGGATTATCCACATGCGGAGGCGGCACCTGTAGATTACCAACATAACTCTGAACAATCTGGTTATAACAATAATAACATGAAGGGAATAGAAAGGAGACGTACGTACTAGATGATTTACTAAGGTACAGTCAGCAGCAAAGGTCGATTACCACTTCAAGTATTCTAATCTTATTTATTCAGTTAAATATTTAATTACATATATAAAACAGATGTCAATAAAAAGAGTAACTAACTCGTCGCTCAATTTTGATGGTGTATAAAAGTGGCAGTGTCAATCGACATTTAATTTTGTCGCTGACCGTACCTCTATGAGAAAAGTCTGTAGGAAAATTCCCTGCCGATACCAAGCACCAATGTCATTTAAATTGATTCACCCAATCAGCCCGTCTTTAACCTACTCCAAATAAATGTACCTGCCCAGTAGTACCTATAATGTTACATACAAGTGAGTACCATGTATAGGTAAGGGTACCTATATCATGAACATTTCAAACGCAACCTCACAAGTAATTCACGTTATTTCATCTAAATTCATCCTCATTCGCGTTCATTAAAGTCGGGGGAGTACTCCAGGCACTTAATTGCGACCGCACGTACTCCACAACCGACATTATGCTTCCGAGCTACATAATATGTAGGTAGGCTATATCACGTAATTAAATCTCTTCCATTTTTGACTCTTTGGATCTTTACTTCAGGACCTATTCGTAGGATAGGATATAATATAATATTTCATTTTATTTATTTTGAGGTGATAGTCACCACTGCCAAATCAATCTGCCTAGCCTTTTCCCAATTATGTTGGGGTTGGCTTCCAGGCTTACCGGATGCAGCTGAAAACCAGTATTTTACATGGCGCGAATGCCTATCTGACCTCCACCACTATCACCACAAAATAACAAGCTTCGAAACATCTATGACCAAGGTCGAGAACACATTTTTAAAATACATTCTTTATTTCACCAAAAGCCATCACACTACAAGAACTAAAAACTAAGGGCATAATAATTATAAGGCTTATTACTAGGTCACAATAATTTTAATTCCCTGACTCCTATTGGTTCGTTGTGAACGTGTAAGTGCAGTGACCTCCCGTTGGTGTCACAAGACAGTCATGAGGTTGGTTGGCATTGCTAACATGTTTGTGAATGGTGGGTAGCTAAGATAAAGAAGAGTCAGTCTCATAGTTTCACTATACCAGTTTTGCTCTAAATTAAAAGTAGCGACATTGTGACTTTTAATCCCCAACCTGATGGTAAACGACTTTAATTTATCCACCTCTGCTGCTTCTTCCAGGGCCACTTGGTGACTGTAATGCAGTACACGTAATTGAAAAACCCGTATTTTAGAATTATTCCCATTACAAGAGTCATTTTTCTCGCTCATGAGTCCTTCGGAACGCATTAGAGAGCCCCAATAAAGTGTCTCGAGGGAACGTGCGCATAAAGAAAGCACCGTCACAGGGAAATTGTTCCAGCAAAGTTATAAGGACCGCTGTCCATGCGAGAACCAACCTTCTTGTTTCGAGAATAGAGATGGTGTTGTAAGAAAAGTTTAGGGTTCAGTAGAGTGCGACATTTGGCAAGGGAATAGTAGGAAGTACTCGGCAAGCGGGTTCCGTCGGATGTGTTAACGGCACTCGTATGGCGACGGCCCGAAGTTCGTAAGTTTGAGTATTGAAATCTAGAACGTCGTGATGCTTTGATCCGAAGATATCGCAGATAGTGAGGGCGTTGACCTCGATTATATCTGATGACCCTGAAAATAAATAGTCACAGGAAAGTCGTGCCGAATTTATATTGAAAATTAAGAAGATTTAAGCACTATATAACTATAAATATGGGTTCTGTTGAAATGAAACAAGAAACTTACCCTATCCTTTTCTTTTTACGTAATAATAAGGATCAGTCATCCAAGACCAGTTGTCTACCAGCTGTGTATACCTACGTCGAAAAAGGAAAAAAAACACCATAGTTTAAAGCCCTTGTGACCTCTATCTGTCTTTCCTTGCATAGGAAGCATCTTAATGTATGCTAGCGTCTTAACAGCGGTGCATCGTGTGTGAAGCGAGGTGGAAAGGCTCACTGATCGGGAACCTTCACCCGGCTCTCCGCAGACGCTCTCAGAGCCGCTCGATTGAGCTTAAGAAGGAATGTATATCTAGTCTTCCAGGTAAGTATCCATTTTACTGAGGGAGAGTAGTAAATAGAGGTACCTAGTGTTAAGTAAGGATCGGAGGGACGATTTAGTTAGGTTTATAGCAAGTCGCGGAATTACGCCAAGGGGTTTAAACTATACTTTTAAGTTTGTTTTGGTTCATTTCGTGGATCATGAGTAACAGAATCCTCATCAGATTATTTAATGTGAAAATTGCCATAGAATCCACATTTGTATTGGTTGTTCTAGTTTTTTGGATGTCTGTGCAACCCATCCTCTTACATCGTTATCTCCTCACTGGATTTCTCGGAACACCTACGGTTATTTTTAGTGTCCGACCGAAACACGATTTTTAGCCGAAACCGAAACCGAAATTTTTGAAGACCTATCGATATATTCAAAATTACTGTACAAATCGTAAGGAAAAGGTTATTGCAAGGATTTCTTATATGAGAACAATTTAAGAGAAAACTTTTTTTGTTAAACAAAATAAAAAACGTTTATTTTTAATGAAAATAGATATAATTAGAGGTAAATTATGAAATTTTGAACTCAATAAAATCAAATCTTTAAACTTTTAAACAAAGAAACCTAATTAATATAATACCTGGACAAAGTTAATTGCAAGATAAATCACAGCTTAAACATAAATCAACTTTTACATAAATTATAGTATTATCACTGTAATCAGAGATCTTTAAACAAACTTTGAATTGAATATAACTATTTAAAATGTTTCTTCATAAATGTTAACAAAATCACACATCAGAACAATTTTATCGAATTCAAACTTAACAATTTATTATTTATTTACGAACAGAAAAAAAACTTACTAAAATTCGATCTAATTACTGTTTTTAGAGTATTAACCTTTCTTTTCTGTTTACCAACCCTAGCATAACTATGACTAACCTACAAATTTAACTTTTCTGTAAATAGGTTAGGTAGATATTACTTGGTGAGAGTAGGTCTTCAATTCATTTCGGTAAATAAATAAGTTATATATCTGCTATTTATAACTTTATAAGTTAAGTTTTTTACTTGTCATTCAAAATAACATACCTACCGACACATGTAAGGGATAGTAATAGGGTTAATAAGGTATTCTTTAACTGCAGTTATCAAGACTTCTCTAATTCACGGCATAGGTATTATATTATTCAAAACAAACAACCTATTCTTATCACGTCTAAACTAAATTCACAATCCTAATATCAAACGTATTGTTCATTAATCACAGCATAAAATGCAGTAACAGATTCAAAAAAGTAAATAATAATTTAATAAATAAACAACACTCACCATATTTTGTCGCGGGCGGCCGGCCCAACGTCACAGCTGGGCCGGCCGCCGATGCATTCTCATACCTACCCGGCCAAGCGCGCACGAATTAAGCTGAGTGTGCCCGAATTAAGCAGAGCGCTCCCGATGCGAGAGTCTGCGAAGTAATTTCGGCCCGGCCGAAGGTTTCGGCCGGATTCTGGCCGAAACCGAAACCGAAACTTCGGTCGGACCTAGTTATTTTCCGAAAAAAAAGCTGACGCGGAGAAGTTGGCAAAATGTTTAATTGCCAGACAATTTCTAGAAATCCAATATCAAAACCGGTGAAATAAACAATGTATTATTACGTTTACAACCGCAGTCATAACAAAGTTATAGTATTTCCACGGTGAAGCAATAAACAAGTTAAAAAGTATAAAGCGACAATGTCTCGCTTTGATACAAAATTAAATGGATGCCTGAAATATGTTGCTGGAGGAACCCGGGTTGGTGCCAACATTTTAAAATATTCCTACTTCGCTGCAAACAGGGCTACCAACCGTACATTTTGGTGAAAATGTAGGTTATATTGTGGTCGATGTGGTTACCTTTAGAAATATCAGGAGTTAAAAATACTGGTTATTTACTTTTGCATTACCTCAGCAAGGAATAATTAGAAAATTTTGCTATAACTAATATAATTTTAACCTATACCTTTAGGAAGAACCGAGTAAGGCATTTGACTGTAAAATAAAATAAGTACCTAGTGTAAATAACTGGAAAGATACTGGTCAATAAAATTATGACTTCATGAATGATGAGATGACGACTTCTATAGTTGGTAGCCCTGACTTATAAATATAAGAACATTCATCACGGTTGTGTTCGCTGGGATAAGCAGTGTTCGTACCAGCGGTAAACGGGATGTTCCCTTTTTAAACGTAAATGTGAAATACCGCTGAAGAAAAAACATATTCAGAGAGGTGAGGTGTATTGGGTAGTGTACCTAAATACTTGAACAATATATATAACTATTTATACTAACAAGTTAGTTCTAATCAGCGATTGTTAATCAAAACAGAATTATATGTCCTGTTTTTTTGTAGGATGGTGTACCTAGTAGGTAAATAACGCACAGTTATAACTAAAAAGTGTAAACTGCAATGCTAAATTATCGCTCAAGCAAGCACAAACATAATATGAATAATTGGGGAGAGACGCAGTTACCGAAAAAATATAATTTAGGTAAGAGTAACCCCACTCCATCCACTAAACAGTTATTTTTGAACCTAGCTTCTACATCTGTCACTCCAGAACCATCCGGGATCTTCCTTAAATAGCCTACCTCAACTTGACGCCATATGATAAAAGTATAATAGCCACAAACCATTGAATTTCATAACGTAACTCCCCAAAGACAATGTTATGTTTCTCAGAAATTGTAACTCAATTCTTGTAACAACTTTACAAAAAGTCTCGATGAAGTTCGCTCGTTGTAAACTTCTGACAACTAAAGTGAGTTTGTAGTTGTGTCATAAACCTAAGCTAAGTTTAAAGTTGCAGCCCGCGGCGGCAAGCTTTCGTGGTCGATAGTGGAGGGATACCGTTATTATTAGCTCGTAGAAGTCTTGTGTTCTATATATTGGGCTATATTTGATAGTATAATAAACAGTCATGATGTAAAAACCATAATTATTATTAAAACGAAAAGGCATTGATGATTGTCTTGTGTTGGTATTTAGTAGATATCTAATTAGTTCTTTAGGAGTGCTATGTACCTAATGATGTTCCAGTAATGAAGTAGTCGTAAATCTTCATTTAACACCTTTCTACCCTAAGTATTTACCAAGGGTAAGAAACCGAGTCGCTTATTCTGCTGTGTATCAGCAATCTCGGAAGTTGCCGGCAAGCAGCCAGCTCGCGGGAAATCAAGCGCCTCTTGGTCTCTTAATAAATGAGCTGCACTTTAAGCAAAACTAATTACGGACAGTAAAACTGTTGCTTTCTTTCTTAAATTCGCGTTTAGCTTCTATTTACAATATAAAATGAAATCCAACCAATTAACACACATTTTCAGAGACAGCTTTCTAACTTTAAAACTAGCCTTCAGGTCAAAGCATTCAGTAACAATATTGTTACTAGGTACACATTACCTACATCGATTTTTATTATACATCTTTAACTTTCACCTACCTTTTACCTTTTAATTTTGATAGTTCTAGACAGCACTGATAGTGGTGTGACCGTCGGACTGTTAGGTCTCGAGTGCGAACCCAAGACACGCACCTCTGATTTTTCGGATACATGAGCGTATTGTTAAATTATCACTTGCTTAAAAAACGGTGAAGGAAAATATTGTGAGAAAACCTGAATGTCTGAGAGATATTTCTCAACAGCATGTGAAGCTAAGTCAGAGGTCCAATGGGCAGCTTAAAAACTCTGACACCAGGTTAGTCACTAACCACACGAAAAAGAAAGAAGTTTTGTACAGTAGACGAACATAAATTGCAGGGTTTTAAAACATTGCAAAATCAATCTCATCTGTAGCACCCACTCAAGGGAAATCAATAAAGATCCCTACTCCCGCCATGCATACATTAGCAACAACTAGATTCCTTCGTTGCATCATAACCCCGTCTGAACAACGTATCCAGTGTGGGAATGCTAATCGATCAGGCACATGAGTGTTCAGACACAGAGTAGATACGACCAGATACCTGCATGTGTGTTGAATTTACCGTAGAAGCACAACGTTACCATATGTGTCAGGCCTAAAGAAAACTAGTAAGTACTTGGCAATTTCGTCATGTCAAAGTCCCAAAAAATTGCATTGCGATTGCGGTTTTCACGACATGACGAATCACAGAGATTTCACACATATACCATGTCACGCTCATTAAATCTAGGTAATATACATATTGGTGAACTTTCCGGAATATTAATGCTAGTGAATATTGCATCGAAATCCATTGCTTTTTAAACTATACATTTTGCGGTTTTATATTTTTATACTATGCATTATTTTTGTCGCCGACCTCATCTAGTTTTAAATAAAATAATGACGTATAAGTGTTTGTACCCTATTTACTAAAAAAAAAATCATTTGTATTGAACGTTTGTCCCGAGATAAAGTGTTAGTCGTTTTATTTTTTGTTTTAGAACTTGCCCTTTTTTTTTTAAGGCTGGGAACTCATTCAATGACTGCTCCCGCTCTGGGTGGAGCGGAAGGGAGTGTCAGACTCTTACTGACTAAAACCCATCCATGTTCCTTCCGTAGCCCTTTGTTCCGAAATCTCTTTGAGGCGCGCGTGGAACATATACGCGCCGTACGGCACGGGTCTGGTGCTGATTGGACGGTGAGTCACCCATTACTCACCGTCCGCAGGCCCGCGCCTACGGTGGCCGGGAGTCGTCACGTGGCTCCCGACGCCCGGGGCGTCTCCTGCGGTGGCTGGGACGGGAGGACCTTTCTCTCTCCCATCCCGCCACCTCCTTCACGAGCATAACTTTTTCGCAGAAGGAGGTGACTGCCTCCCACTCCCTCTCGCCCCGGACCATGGCTTGCACCAGGGCCGGGCGCGAGAGATCGCCGCCGCCGATCGCCTCTACGAGGACACGGCGGTGCTCCGCCCATGCGGGGCAGGTTTGCACCGTGTGCTCTACCGTGTCCTCTGGGCGATCCTCGCAGTGGTGACACCCGGGCGTTTCCTCCCGCCTGATGATGTGCAGGAACCTCCCGAAACATCCATATCCGGTGAGGACCTGCGTCAGGCGGTAGGTGAGGGCGCCTTACCGCCACAATCGTGGGCGCTGGGTTGCGACAGTCGCTGCTTCCAGGCCGCCATGAGATCGCGCCGGAGGTCCGTCCGCTCCGCCGCAATTTGCTGCGGAAACGGAGTTTCCCCCCGGCTTAGTACCTACGCGCGCCACTCGAACAGGCGCGCGAGGACTATCGCCTCCAGATCCCACGGCGGCAGTCCGGCAAGGAGGCTTGCCGCCTCGCCCGAGATCGTGCGGTACCCCCGGATAAGCCGAATGGCTACCACCTTTTGGGGCGCGTTCAGATAGTGGGCGGCTCGCCGCCGCAATGAACGCGCCCACACCGGGGCCCCGTAAAGGGCCATGGACCGCACCACTCCCGCGTAAAGCCTCCGGCAGGAGGCGTTTGGCCCCCTCAAATTGGGCAAGAGCCGCTTGAAGGCGGCCCAGTCCGTTCCAGCTTGGGGGCCAAACGTCGGAAGTGCTCCACGAAATTCCATCGGCTGTCGAGGACCAGACCCAGGTATTTTATCGTGGTCTCGACGCCGATGTGAACCCCTCCTACCGTAAGTTGGGATCCCGATGGTGGCCTATTCCGAGGCCCATGAAAGGACATGGCCTCGGATTTGTGCAATGCCACCAACTGCCGGATCCTCTCAACGACTGTCGCAACCCCGCGTGTCATCGCGTCGGCCACCGCCTGATGCGACCTCCCCTGCGCCAGGACCAGCGTGTCGTCAGCGTAGCAAACTACGCTGAAGCCGTCAGGGAGGTCGGCCCGCAGCACCCAGTCGTAACCGATGTCCCACAGGAACGACCCCAGAACCGATCCCTGCGGGACACCGCACGACATCTCTCGCCGGTTCCATTCCCCATCGCGATCGGGGTAGATGACGGCTCTGTCCGTCAAGTATGCCCCGACTATTCGACGGAGGTAGGTCGGCACCCGGTGATACCGGAGTGCTTCCCCAATGCAACTCCAGGGCAGGGTGTTGAAGGCGTTGGCGATGTCGATTGACACCGCCACGACGACCCTACCCTGGGACACCGCGTCCCCCGTCGTGAGGGCTCTAACGCGCATGATGGCGTCCACCGTCGAGCGCCCCTTGCGGAAGCCAAACTGGCATTCCGCAAGGTCCGGCCCCATCCTTCCAAGGTGCCCGACGAGGCGGCCCGCAATAATTCTTTCAAAGAGTTTGCCGACCTCGTCGAGCAGCACTATGGGCCGGAATGCGGACGGAGAGTCCGCAGGGCGCCCTGGCTTCTGTATGAGGACCAGCTTCCCCGTCTTCCAACGGAGCGGAACCTGGCCTCTCTCCATGCATGCGCTTAAGAACGCCTCCAGTCGGGGCCCGAGAGCCCCTGAGGCCAGGACCCAGGCTTTACCTGGCAAGCCGTCGGGTCCTGGGGCTAGAACTTGCCCTAAGAGAAGGATGGAGGTAGGTATGTTAGCAGTCCATTTACTTAATAATCTGTAGTAAGCCACAGAATATATTAGGATGCGACCTGCCCAGGGGAAATTTGCAAGATGTATGTCCACATCCGTCTGACGGTCATA
Source organism: Hyppa rectilinea (assembly GCA_951799385.1). Classification (NCBI taxonomy): domain Eukaryota; kingdom Metazoa; phylum Arthropoda; class Insecta; order Lepidoptera; family Noctuidae; genus Hyppa; species Hyppa rectilinea. Next base: position 821,847 of record OX637306.1, read on the forward strand.
ATGTCTGGTGAATGCCAGTAGATAATTACACTTTCGCTTGAAATAAGAACTATTAGAAGGCGACGGCCCTTTGGTTATGTTGGCACTAACTAGTGTCATTTAAACAACAAAAACCTTTTAAGAAAGCGAGTATTTTGTCCTCTACTATCTAGATTTCTACAGTGTCTAGTGGATTTGGCCTACCTCTAATGTTTAAAGTCACAGCAAAACTATTATCAGATTTACAATTAACATTTTTTTTCAGTTTTACGCAAAACTTGCTAAATTAATTTCGTTGTCTTTCGTTAGCATAACACTCTAAAAATATTCCTTCGTTTCCCTCGAAAAAAAAAGTTTGACTAAAACTAAAATTCCATAAAACATTTGTCTGCTCCGAAACTCACAGCAAAATAGAAATTGTTCCGATACGTCCAGTTTGACTGCACGTGCCTTACGTGGACCATTCCGAATGATGGCCACGATGTGGCCCGCGGGGAAATCACTCAGACTTGCCGGAACTGCTCCCTGAATAAATTACCAGGCACACTTAACGCCAACACCTTGGATCTTGAGATAAAGTTTAACATCAAGATGTTTACTTTACACAAACCTACACTTTTTGCACAATCAGATCAATTTGGAATTACAGGACATATCATTTAGTAACAATTAATATCTTTAAAAACTCTTTCTAATAAGAACAAACACATGCGGTTACTATCCTCGTCATAAGCTGCCACTTCCAATCAACATCCTCTTCACTACTCGTATTGCAGTTAGCACAGTACTCGTGTGCTATCTATATTTACCACATTATTTATTTATTTATTTAAACTTTTCGCACACAATAAAGGAACAAAGGCAGACTTAATGCCTTAGGCATTCTCTACCAGTCAACCAAGGGTGGTGAAGAGATTAGATGGCAGGCACATTCAACTAAATTCAAAACTAATGCTTCTCATTGGTGGCAAAAACCCCGTGTTAGCAGACTATAGGAGGCTGGGAGCCAAGAGCTGCTCCCGAGACGTCGCGTCCGGCCGAAATGAATAAATTAGCTGCAGCATTGTGATTCTAGCTGCGGGTCGGTCGACGGTATACATTCTGTTCTAAACTGTATTTCGACGTGGAGGAAACTGTTTTTACAAGCTTTAATGTAACTTGCAAAGTATGTATACTTGTTCGGGTCAAATCTTTCAACTGAATTTTAAACAATTACCCTCAACTGATAGAGCTGAAATTTTGAATACTTACACATCTTGGTTGGATGACGTTGGAAACTGCAGATTTTTTTGTATAACCGCGAAAAGTTTTCAACTTTCAGGGACCTATTATATAATTATATACATAGATGATATGGTAAAAATTAGGACATTATAGTGCAGTAAGGTCTGTTGGGGCAACCCCGGATCGGGGAAAGAATGTAATAAGTAGAATTTCTACTAAACTTTATAATATTTCGTGTTCTTAGAGTTAATTTGTGCTTATCATGACTTTAAGCTTGTACATAATAAAGGAGATGTTTCAATTCCGGTCATGATATCTACATTTTACCGAAAAAAGAGGAAAAATACCACGAATTGGGGAAAATATTCTTTCGCGAATTTAAGCACGATTGCTCCTACTTTCTGAAATCATGTCACATTAAAACATAATATACAATAGACGTAAAATATGTAAGGTATGTGTTCTACTTTTTATAATTACTAATATTTACAATATAACAACTTTTTTTTTTGAGTGTGGGAAATCATCCAATGACTTCTCCCGCTCTGGGTGGAGCGGTAGGGAGTGTCAGACTTTTACTGACTAAGACCCATCCATGTCCTTCCTTAGCCCTTTATTTTCCGGGGTTGCGGTAAACCTTTCGGACAATTCCGCTTACCCAGCAGGCTCGGCCCCAACGGGCCCCTACATAGGCTGATATCTCTTTGAGGCGCGTATGGAACATGTACGCACCGTCCGGCTCGGGTCTGGTCCTGATCAGGCGGTGAGCTACCCATTACTCACCGCCCGCAGGCTCGCGCCTACGGTGGCCGGGAATCGTCATGTGGCTCCCGACGCCCGGGGCGTCACCCACGGCGGCTGGGACGGGTGGACCTTTACATCTCTTATCCCGTTGGTTTGAATAGGTTGAGTTTATTTTTTTTGTTGGTTTTAAAAATTATCGACCCTAGTCTAAATACGGTACATACAGTATAAGAAGTACAATCCGAACCTACCCTAACAAACTTTAACTGTGTATTTTGCGTGATCATGATAAAAAGATTTCGAATAATATAGCAAATCACACACGTGATCATCAGTTAGCGATTTACAAAATAGGTACCTAGGTATTCTGGCATCCTATCTATGCAGGTGTTCCTAAATACCTTCCTCCATCATCAGACAAAGAGCCCAGACATAAAGCCCAGTAACGTAAAATGAAATAGAACAGTAAAAGACGACGCGTAGCGTCCGTAATGCAGAAGTGCTTCTCTTTATGAGAACGAACTAGGAGATACATAAAACTGCGTCCCAAATAAACGCTTCAAACTTTACGAGTGCAGTACATACCTATCGTTTTATAATAAATGGTGTTAAGAATTTTACCCTTTTGCGATGGAATATCATAGCAATGCGTCGATCTATCAGTATCAATAAAAATTTAAACTACATAGTTTCAACGAACATTCTAAAGTGATTGTAATGAGAAAATTGATACAGTTATGGTGGAAATGTTCAATGTTGTTCTTTCTGTAATACCCACACCAAAAAAGATAACAGAAGATACTAGATAGGAAAGTACCACCACTCTTGACTAGATTTCTACTTAATATACCTAATAACTGTTTTAAAAAGTGTAGGTAATTAATTGTTACCTGATTCAATTATCAAACAAAGGAGATTGTTCTAGACCGCCCTATAACCAACAAACATTTGACGTGTACGTTAATTTTAATTATATTTTAATATGCTTTTTAAAAATAATAAATTCAAGCGGACACTGTTTAATTCTTAATAGGTTTTTAAAAGTGACCTCATTGATTTTATTACCAACTGAACTCGCCATCTATCAAGGAATTGTCAATGTGAATGTCACAAAAGATTTGACAGTGTCGCTCTCGCTCATATTACATAAATATCGATATCGACGACGATGTCCATAATATCTAGTGATAAATAATGGATGTTGGATATTTATCACTTCCAAAACATTGAAAATGTGCAACATAAAAGTTTTTCATGCATATTTTTTTCATGGAATTAGTTCCGTGAACATTTTAATGGAACTTATGATGAATATGGCCTAGCACGATTATGTTGAAAATATAATGAACAAAACAAACTCACAAAATGACACTAATCGAATGAGGGATTTTCTCACAAGTGAGAAAATGTTAGTTCAGAAGAGGCGTTGGTAGAGCAACGTAAGCAACCAATAGGTGGTAAGCGGGATTGTCCGAAAGGGTTACCGCTACCCCGGAACATAAAGGGCTACGGAAGGAACATGGATGGGTTTTAGTCAGTAAGAGTCTGACACTCCCTTCTGCTCCACCTAGACCGGGAGCAGTCATTGGATGATTGCCCAGCCTTAAAAAAAAAAAAGGCGTTGGTAAAAAATACGTCACTGTCTCAGGTTCTTGACATCAAATAAGCTTTCTTATTTACGGATCTTGTTTTTGTTATCAGTAGCCAGTAAAACAAAGACGTATTTTTTACCCACGCCATCTATTGAACTATGTTTTTTCACTTATCACAAAATCTCTCATTTAACGATTGAAATGTCATTTACGACGCAACTCTAGTGAATTGTTCTCATAACCATTTCACGACTTCAATAGCCATATTTTTACTTTTTACGTACTTAAACTCTATTTTTAAATGTCGCAAACTAAAACGTTAGACACTGTTCGTTGGGAACAAAATATTTTATTTTAGCATTAATTTAATCGAAGTAGAATCATAGCAACAACGTGTTTATGTTTGAAACGGAACAAATTAATTTACTTTTGACATATTGATCTGTCATTTTGGTCTACTAAATTAAAACCACAGATTAAATAGGTGGTCATTGATAATCGATATACAATAATTGATCTTCGAGAGAGCATCTCACTACGTCAGTCGGAGCGTCTCACCGAGACGAACCTGTGGCTGTGTTGTGTTGTTGTGACTATGTACCTATTTGGCGATTTCTTTTGGCGTTTTTGATTTTGTTTCTGTTTAACGGACTACAATTTGGATTGCTTTCAACGTGCCCTGGCTTTCAATAACTGATTCTGTGATCTGCTTAAACGACACCTTAGCATTTTGGCAACGGATAACGGACTTTGCTTAGAGTAAACTTCAACCAATAAATAATAACTGTACCTAAAAGGCATTATATACAACTGTACGGTAATATTTTACTGTATTTGAAGTTTAATGCTTTGTAGAAACCAGAAATAGCGATTTTAGAAGGAATTACTTACGTTTTATTTTATTAAAAATAACCTCAAAATCGGTTCCTTTTCTTTAAATAAATCTTTTCTCTAAAGTGTCCGTCAAGAAACTTTGTTCTTATGGGCTACTAAGGGCAGTTTACAAATAGAAAATGATTTTTTCTATGCTGTTGGCTCCAGGGCGAACAATGTATGGGCGTAGAACAATCTCCTTTGAAATCTTAGGATATCAGGAATACGCGTTTGGTTTTAAGTTGGTACGTAAGTGCCTACGGAACCTACCTACATCATACCACGCGCGTGTTCTTGATCAGGCCACACAATCTAAACTTTCCTTTAAAACCACCAATATATTTTAACAAACGTTAAAATTTCCGAAACTTCCCCAAAACGGAACTAATCTCATAATAAACACTTTAACAAAACGGAAAACCATAACCTCGAATCTGAACTTGTTAACACCAAAACGAAACAAGATTTCCCGCCTAATGAAAACCACAGACGTCTTCATTCCACGCAAACATCGTTCGGAAACCACGTCCCGTGCCCGAGGGAAATCAACCGCCGTGCGTTCCGAAACCTTTGTAGCGAGCACTAATTACACTGACCACGGGAAGGCTGAATGGCATTTTTCTTGTGTATAATACTTTTAATTAGTAAGGTCAAAAGAAACGTTGGCCTTTTATATTCAAACAGGTGCTAACTTTATAAATAGAATTTTGCTCTGATAAATCGATAACCAGTTAATTGTAATAATTGTTATCACAGTCTACATACCCAGGAAATTTATTGTTAGGAATGTAAAAAACTTGTATAAGGCATTCCAATTTGGAAACAGAAAACAAAATAATCATAACAAAGTTAATTGCTTTAGGGTTGTCCCGCAATAAATAACCCATAGAACCTGTGTGTAAAAATGTGCGGTCTGTAATGTAATGTTACATTCGTTAACTCGTGATTGCCAGCCCCCGCTAATGGAATTAATAATTTGCCAGATCATAATATATGCAAAAATGAACGCGTTCGCACAATGGAAAGCGCTGTTTGCACTGGATTATACTTGAATGTGAAACATGAAAAAAGTGCAGTTTAACTTTACTGGGTGCGGGCGTTGGCTTTTGCATAAAGAAATTCGGGGAAATACAATAAACTCGTCTCCTGCGATTAGTAGGTAATTGGGTAATTCGGATCTTTTAGTTTTAGCACACTTCTGCCTTTTAAGATGTAGCAGTAGTTCATGTTTGATAAAACAAAATATTTAATAGTATCGTTGGGAACGTAATATTGCTAACTAAGTTAGCCTAGATTCTGAATTGTTACGACCTACGTAATGGCGGTCGGCGACGAAAAATTTTTCCCGCTAAAATAAAAACAAAATGTCTGCTCGTTACTCCGACACACGGTAATCCAATCAGGTTGATTCACATTGACCCTTCCGTCGACGCCAAGACTGCGCAATTCCACGTATTTATTTTTCACCGGATATTTATTATGTTTTTATAATATACTAGTAGATTTATATTATACCTACTGTGATCAATATTTCGTTAAGAAGTCATTTTTACAGATGTATAATAAAGCTAGTCATGACCGCAAACTAAATAATACGTCGTGAATTAATGCCAAAGCCACGTAAATAAATAATAATAATAATAATAATCTATATTTCCAATTTCACATTTACGACTTGATTTATAAACAGGCAAGAAAGGGAGCCCAGTTCTCCGTCAGTGTTTACTCCAACCGGCCAATAATGCTGGCACATGCTGCCCTGCGGGTTTATGTATGTCTCTTGGTGTGGCTCCTCACCTCAGACCTCTTTCGGCCGAGTAAACTCTATCGATACAGACCTAGAGTTTCGAGAGCGCAAGGTCCATCACCACGTCAACGGAGAGATAAATGTCGATAGAGTTACTTTTATTATTAACTAAGCTTGTGAATGTAGGAAATTATCCCACGGGAACCGTACATTATTTCGGGATAAAAGACTGATTGTAATCTATCTTTGTGCCAAGTTTCATCTAGATCCGTTAAGTTTTTGAGTTCAGACGTTACAAACATACATACAAAAGCTTTCCTCTTTATAATATTAGTAGGTATATATTAGCTAGAGCGGAAATTAGCAAGAGTCTCAGTAAACGTGCTTGTAAGAAGGAAGTATCCCAGTAAAATGTTTGCAGGGTCTTGACCGTACTTCCGGGATTGTCCTGACGGCCGTAGAACACCTCTCCATTCCTGAAGCATATCAAGACATGTCGCTTCCTGCCATTTTATCCTTGAATATTATAATTATTATTGGTCAGGCAGGGGACATAGGCCTTCTATACTTCGAGGTAGGTAATCAATCCACTATAGCCACCCAAACCAACTCCTAAAGACTCCACCCCTAAGACGACCCACTGACCCGGACGTGCCGTACAACGCATAAGTAAATAAAAAATTTGAATAATCTTTAAAGAAAGTAATTTATTTGAAGTTGGTTCAAGTAACATAGTTCGCAATACCTGCGCACTCTTGTTTTACAATTTTTTTGTTGTATTGGTCGAGTTCAGCCCTCGGCGTACGAGCATAGTTCGACTGATGACCGATTTCATGTGTTCGAGAAGATGACTAATACCTTCCAAGAAGCCAGAGTTTTTAATTAATAGCATACGTAACTATTTTGTGCCCAGGGATTCGAAAACGATTTAAGATAATACACACACCACACCCATAAGGATCCACATTTCTTACCCATGCTAATAATAAATTCGAATACGAATTCAATAACTGTGTCTGGTATGTTACCTTCTCACGCCCAAATCACTCAACGGATTTGGAAATTGTTGTACCTAATAAAAATTAGTTAGAGACTAAAACCAAAAAAAAAGAAGTTTAAGAAAAAACGCTACCATAACATGACGCACTTAATATTTAAAAAGTAATTAATTAACTTGTATTAGTTACTTCATTTTGATTTTACCCTTGCCAATATCAGGTAAATAGTTATAGTACACACTGATTTCTCTCTTTTCGTCGTCTTTTCGACTTTTGAAAGAAGATTATGCGTTGTGTGACTATACAGACGCTATATAACGTTAATTAGTAAGGGGGAAAATCACGGAAAATGTATAAATAAAACCGCGTAAAAAATGTTTAAATTAACGTCGCGCCGGGCGCTCGCAGCAGCGCTGCCGTGACGCGGTGTACGTTTTAACATCCACATACAGCGAAACGAAACGTAAAGTCACATAATAATTTATTATCTATGCACATTTGCCAGCTGACATTGACAAGTTTTTGTGTTTCAACATTACAAATAAATACGTGAAAAAGTGGTTTGAATGCTATGGCGTTGAGTTATTTTAATGAAAGTGAAGCGCCCCGGGACTTCAGAGTGTCGTCCACCGAGAGTGATGGCCACTACAAGAAATGTCTCCTCTGTTACACCGTGAAAAAGAACTTTTACTGTTCGGATTGCGTCAGGGCGGGCAATTTCGTGCATTCCTCAATGCCTTACGCGGACAGGTTGGTTCTTTCACCTCAATTACGCAGCAATATCAATGAACTCATATATTCATCAGAGTCAGACTATCTCTGCATTGATTGCGAATGATATTTTCGATTGCTAAAGAGATGGCCATTTGCGCGTTACTTTTTGTTTGAGTCACCATATGCGTCGAATTTAAATGTAAACAATGCGGAAATGTTGTTTGCACTGATTGAATGCGTCGAGATAACTAAGAAGTGCGATATTTCCTGCAGAAACATGATGTGATAAGTCATTGTTGTGGTGACAGATATTATTGGATTAGTGTTTACAAACTTACATAACCTTGAATTGTAAATGTTGTAGTAGCATGTTGTGACTACAGCACTCAACTTTATGAGTCAGCTTTTTGAATATTCAAATCTTTCAATCTCTCGGCAGTCAAATACTTTTACTACCTAGCTCATTCTTATTAGAATTTTATTAGACTATTTATTCTGATTAAAATAATTTAGATGTAGGCACCATAGTTACTTAAAAAGCTGATGTATATATTATTTCAGGGGCTTTAATGTAACAATGAAAACATACATACCTACCTGTTAGATCTTTAACTCAAATGCACCTGTGTCAGTGCTAGGTTTTCACCCGGCATTGGCAGTCCGTAGACATAAAGCCAAATATACACTGTGTAGACACATACTCATTACTTATTGGTATAAAATGTAACTACAGATACGCAGAAAAACAAGGAAAACTACTCCGTGTAAAAGTCAACCGAAAACATGTCCTGGACCGTTGTGAAAAATTATTAGCTACAAAATTGAAGAAGGACACATTATTGACTGAAGCCAAACAGTCCAGAGACAAACTAGACCTCCTCAGGCTAGCAATAGAACAGAGACGGAGCAATATTGAGGAGAAACGGAGGGAACTAACAGAACTAAAAAGTCATAACAATGAGTTAATATTAAAGTTGCCAAGGTATAATAAACGGGTGTCAAGCCTCGGCAAGCATGCTCAGATGCAGCGAATGGATCTGGAGAACAAAGTCAGTACATACAACGAACAAGCAGAATCATTGGCAGCTTTACGCAGGTCGCGCATACGGCAGCTCACAAAGTATATCTTTCCAGTTTATATGACATATGATACAAGGTGAGTGAGTCCTTCTTCTCTACCTCCACCTGCTTATGTTTGTAAGAAGGTGACACATTATTTATGTATATCTATGCCAAGCCACAAAACAACCCAATACATTCTAGTTTGTCAAGAAATTCTCTCTACTTAAATCCAATTATATATAACTTGTAGTTGAAAGTTCAAAGTACAAAAACGAACAGTGAAATGGTACAGGAAGATTGTAGTAAACCCAAAATCCTTCAGAAAATCTATATATTTTGGGGACATTGAGCCCATTATCAGTACATATCAACTTTATCTATCTGGGCCATTATAACCGTTTACGATAAGACAATAGAATGATTAATTATCTATACATGCCTCATTAATTGTAGCTTAATTAGCCCACTACACACTATGCCTATATGTAATCTGAAAAGAATTTTGATTGTTGTATTGAAACTCCATACAAGTACCACCTCTCGGTCAAAACTTTACAACTGCCGTTCGCCCGACTGAACGTGTTCAACATAAAGGAGTACACTGGCTATTAACTTACAGTAGAATATAACATGGGTGACTTAGCCAATGCAATGCATCGCTTTACAGTCTAATCTTCGACTTTAGAATTACGTTTTTCTGCCGTCAAGCTGTGTTTCCGTGACCCATTTGAAGGATATTGTTGCTGATGCAATCACAAAACATAAGACATATTACCTTGGGCCGGCAAAAGACAATGCAGTTGTACCTGATTGTCTTACAGATGTCTACAGGTGGTGGTGACCAGTTAAGAAAAAATCATGCGCATTTTCTATGGAATATCAGTAGTTTTTGTTGTCATTTCAGTGAAAGTATAGAAGACATGGAGTTCATAGGTGAAGACAATGAGGAGGAGCCTCCAAACAGGCCGCAGTTGCACATTGTGGCACCCTGGATCAACACGGACGGCGACTACTCACAAATTGCCGATTGGTGTAAGCCCTTTGTCTTTCAAACAGGTTTTTCTAGCTAGTGAAACTACGGTCGGGGCGGGATATCTGCACATGATAAAACAAATAAAAAAATCATCATTTCTTGGGGTCACGACCACAGGTAGTGTTAAGCAAAAATACTAGAAATATTAGTTTAAGAAAATAGTGATAGCACTCGAGAAATTGTCTGCTCAAACGGCCATTGGTCCTTCGACGGGCCGGCCCACTGTCTCTAAAATATTTGCTCCAAAGACCGTTTGCACCACCAATTATTATGCGTATATTAAAAGAAATTAAGTTTTAAATTTAAGAGCAATGTTGGCCCAGTGGTAACCAGTGGCCCGAGTTACGAGTTGTAGGTCGTGGGTTCGAACCCAAGCAGGCGCTTTACTTTGTGTAAATAATTTCATCAGACAAGGCGCGCGGGCCCCTCACTTTTGTAGAGAGAAGGCCTGTGTCCCGGCAGTGGGAACATTATATGCTACGTTTTAAATTAGTTAAGCGCTCCACATAATATTTATGGATATGTGGTGCAAATGGGTCTAAGAATGATACAAATATAGAATAACACAACAAATGAGATCAAAATTAATACGTGCACGGGTGTGACACTATTGAATAAACAAGTAAAATAAAATACAATGAGATCGTCGATAACCCACTATTGATTATAAAACAACAAGAAGAGCAGAAAATCGTTGAATTTGAGTTTAGACTTCCATTGGAGTAAGTTTTTAATATGAGCCATTGTTTATCCAGTGCGTCAGAACAAGGAGTACCTGGCGTCAGGCCCCGCGTGCGGCAGCGACCCGGCGGCGCGCGCGGGCGCGGCGCTGGCGCTGTGCGCGCAGCTGCTGGCGCTGCTGGCCTGGGCGCTGGACGCGCGCCTGCCGCACAACATATCGCTCAAGTAGGTGCTAACACCATGAAACGTCCGCGCTATTTAGTTAATAGAAAATGAACTTTATTTCAATAAGAACAAGGCATAACGGGTGTAAAAACACCCATAACGAAGTCGAGACCCACTTGTTCTTCCCGTTATCATTGGTTTAAACTGGTTGTGAGGCACAACCTTCTGGTTGCGGAAATATTGAAGGTCAGAGTTCCATTTTTTTTTTACTTTTAAATGTCTTAACTTTAAACAACGTTTTAGATTACTCTTAGTGTTCCTTCTGTACCTACCGTTTCACGCACCCTTACGCACAATGTTTATATGGCATGAGTTAGTTACATTGCGCGCTGATGTAAACGGAGAATTGTCACAACAAAAATTAAAGTCGATTCGCAGCTATTATTTTTGAACTTAGTTAGATGAAGGTACAGAAAGCGTGTACAGATGGCTGTGTGATGGATCTTTTAACTTGCTCTTTTGACACTGTATTTTGTATTACCTAAGTTACGCGAATATTTTGACAAATATGCAAAGTGAAGTGCCAACATTAAGGGTGAAGGAAATAATTAAAATTAATTGTAGTCCCATGTGGAATGGTAAAATATTAATCTTTACAATGTGCGTCATGCATTGCATGCAAAATGTATGCGTGTTTATTTTGAATAACTGTGTTTCCCGGAAACACCCATATGCATAGTTCAGTTCAGTCGCGTGATTCCGGTCAATGTACTTAATTATAATAATAATCCAGTTTACAAAGTTAACTCTCAAACCTTCCTGATTTTTTCTTTAGAACAATAGTTGTATTAAATGGCACGCGACGACGGAGAATGTGTAGGATTAAAGTACCTACGTAGGTATAAACAATACAGTTACGCGAAAAGTCAATTAGTTCACTTAGTTTGAAAATGACGATAACATCGTCAACAAGAAAACAAACTGCAATCACCATTCCAATCTAAATAAAACAATGTAATGTTTATCAAGCTTCAGCAGTAGGTGCTAAATAACGTGGCGTTAACATACGCCTCCATAGCTCAGGGGTTAGAGCACTGGTCTTGTAAACCAGGGGTCGAGAGTTCAAATCTCTCTGGAGGCAACAATCTTGAAGTTCTTTTTAAAGTTTTTCTCATAATAGGTAAGCTATACGTCAACTGAAAAACTTGATCGCTACCGATAATGACTATCGAATGAAATCAAGGTATGTAGGTAAAATTCTTTTTAAAAGACGTTTGTATGGCGCATTTATCGCATACTGAAAACTATAATAGCCAAAAGATAAGTTTTTATTACATCCAAGAAAAAATCCTGGGAGCAGCGGGCGTTTCAACGCATCTACGTCCAATTTCATAATTTGGCAATTTTTCTCCTAGTCTGCTACATTTTGCATTGTAGTTGTAAATGTAAGTCGTAGTACTGCTGACTGCTAATTACAATATAGGTAATATTGTAATTAGCAGTCAGGAAAACGCTTCCTATCCTCTACACCTAATCTAAGGAATTTAAGCCTTCCACAAAACTGGTTTTTGATTTACCAATCACTCCACTTCATAAGGTGCTAAATAATATCGCGTTAGCATACGCCTCCATAGCTCAGGGGTTAGAGCACTGGTCTTGTAAACCAGGGGTCGAGAGTTCAAATCTCTCTGGAGGCATCATACGAGAAGTATTTTTTTTTAAGTAGCGTATTTTGTCCACCAATTCATTTTTTTAAATTTTAAATGTCGGCTTTTTTTTATTGTAAACCTTATTATTATACTGCATGTTGATTCGTGAAGTTTAAACTGATATCAGTCTTGGCTTGATGAACCATAGTAAAGTAAGTATAATAATACGCTGAAGCCATTAAATTGTATTGATTATTTTTACGATGAGACAGTTAATTTTTACTGGGTTTTGGAATTGATAGTGTTGTGTTGTGCAAACAAATTTATACTCGCGTGCACTTGATCAAATAGAATATGAATTCAATGACGCATCATAATTATGATGTCATTAATTTTTTTCTAATTAATTGTGCATTTGTTTCGCTTGTGGTTTACAATAGAGATTATTTAATTAATTCTTATTTATTTATCTGTTTTTTAGTTTAACATACACTTATACAAGCACACAATTAGTCCTCGGGGGTCTGTCCTAGCATGCCATGGCCTGGGATTAGATCAACGCGCTATAAACAACTAGGTAACAATCGAGTTGATGTAGTGTTCTTTCAGCTTACACTTTATGTTTTTGCTATTCATTGAGTCTCTAAGATCTACAGGTATTTGGTTAAGTAAATTGGGTATTGTAAAGGAAGCGGTACGCCTGCCATAAAAGTTATTTTTATGAGGCACTTGAAGTGATTTTGATTTGGCTTGTCGCGTCTTCACGTCATCTTTAACAGGAATCTGAATATCGGTGTTTTCAAAATGTTCTATCAGGAACATGTACTCAGCGCGCGCAAGAACAGGTAATACTTTGCAATGTTTAAATAACTGTGTGTAGTTGTCTTGGTATTTAATTTTTATATAGGTTGGTACTACTACTTTCAACAAACGTGTTTGCAAATTATGTATTTTATCTAGGTAGGTTTTAAATGTGCGTCCGTAACAGGTGAGTCCATAGGAGATTATAGATTCAGCAAGAGCTGTGTACATTTGAAGAAGGGTCGAGTACGGTATGTTGCGCTTTATAATGGAAAATTTGGTGAGTATCGCACGTAACTTGCTGCAGACAGATTCCACCTGGTAACTCCAGTTGAATCGGTCATCAATAATTGATCTCGATCGACCCTTCTTCAAATGTACACAGCTCTTGCTGAATCTATAATCTCCTATGGACTCACCTGTTACGGACGCACATTTAAAACCTACCTAGATAAAATACATAATTTGCAAACACGTTTGTTGAAAGTAGTAGTACCAACCTATATAAAAATTATTATACCTACCTTGGATTAATAATTATTATTAATCCAAGGTAGGTATGATAAGGGACTTGCTCTATAGGCAAACAGTGGCAGTCTGCTACGTATTCATGCAGACAATCATGACCATGGGCTATTATTTGAAAGGGATGGGTGCTACTTATGTGACTTGAGTGTACATGTATAACTTTAGTTTTTAGTGGGTTCAGAACAAGTCCCATGTCATGGGCCCACTTAGTCATAGAGGTAAAATCTTTCTGCAAGCACTCCGCAGCCACAGTAAGGTCTTTGTTAGCTGAGAGTATACAGGTATCATCAGCGTATTGATATAAGGTGTAACAATGTGTTATAATATTTTGTAGGTCATTAACGTATGCCAAATAATGGAGTGGGCCACACACTGAACCTTGGGTTGTGCCTTTTGTCACGTTTACAGGTCTGCTAAGGCTAGGACCAACTTTAACGTGATAATTTTGGCTACGAAGGTATTCTTTGCACCACTCGAGTAATTTTCCTCTTATACTCGAGTTTTCGAGCGTTTTTATTAGTGTATTGTGCCTGAGTGTGTCAAAGGCCTTGCTGAAATCAATGAATATGAGTATCACATGCTGTTTGTCATCCAGGTAGTTGTTTACTTCATCAGTAAATTTGGAAAGTAGTTGAGCTGTAGATTTTTTACTTTGGAAGCCATATTGTGCTTTGGAAATTATGTTGTTTTCTCGATAAAAGGTGTGTATTTGCTCGCATACAAATTTTTCAACTATTTTATTTATGGCAGGCAATATCGTTATGGGTCTGTAGTTTGCCAAGTCATTGAATTTACCTTTTTTATGAATGGGCCTAACTAAACCTGTTTTTAATTCTGACGGATATTTGCCTTGTTGAATACTCGCATTAACTAATTTTACAATTGCATTCACAATTTTATCTCCTATCATTTTAATGTCCATGATTCTTATTGAGTCATGTCCAGCTGATTTATTAGAATTTAAGTTTTGAATAATTTTCATAATTTTACGAGGTGTAGCTTTTTTAAAGAATATCGATTTGTCTTGGGATTTCATAAATTCGCATTCATCCAACAAGGGTCGGTCACACCTAGGCACAATAGCACTGGTTTCAAATTCCATTGCAAAGTCATTAGCGATACTCAACTCATTATTTGATTCATTTAAAAAGGCGTCCGTTATCACTTTGTCTACAGACTTCACTATTTTACCAGTAAGTTTATTTAAAATTTCCCACAGTTTTTTAGGATTATTTTTGTTTCTTGTTATTTCTTCTCTGTAATAATTATTTCTAGTGTTTAGTATTATTTTATTAACTTTATTTCTGGTTTTATTGTATTCCAACTTGAGTGTTTTATTGTCAGGGTCATTTTTCAATTTTAAAAATAGTTTGTCACTTTTAGTACAACTTAGTCTTATCTTATTATTAAGCCATTAACTGCCGCGCAGCAGACACAATAGAAAAACTATTGGTTGTCGGACACACGGTGACCGCGTTGGCGTTCAACGTGTTAATCCATTTTTCATTGTTTCTTTTGCTCGAGTTATTTATCTTTTTGGTGTACTTGCATTCATTATAGCACTTTATAAAGTTTTCTTGTATGTACTTATATATATCATCTTACATCAATGAAATTATGATTATTTACATCAATGATAATATTTAGAAAAGTATTCCAAATATTGTCTTTAAATCCCTTATCAATCTAGATCAATAGGCAATCTTAT
This sequence comes from Hyppa rectilinea, assembly GCA_951799385.1. NCBI lineage: Eukaryota > Metazoa > Arthropoda > Insecta > Lepidoptera > Noctuidae > Hyppa > Hyppa rectilinea. The sequence goes on from OX637306.1 coordinate 837,345, forward strand.
AGAGCAAGCAAATGCGTCGGCACCTGCTGCTGCAACCGGCATTATCGACACTTTCCATACGATCCTCGCGTGCCATCTTATTTGCTCGTACTCTGAAATTAATCACGTGTAGAAACTGACTGCTTTGAAGGCAGTTCGTGACAGAAGTCGTGCACATCGCTTCACGAATTTTGTTAGGTTTGATTTCGAAGGAAAGTATCTAGACGAAACTGTACTGGAATGGTTATCGTGTCCAGTGAGTACTGCAACTGGCGCGTGTCGGCGGGCGGCGTGTCGTGGCGCGCGCGCCGCCTGGCCGCCTGCAGCGCCGCCCTGGCCGCGCGCGCCGCGCTGCCGCCGCACGCGGCACACGGCACGCCGGCACGCGGCACGCCGGCACGCGGCACGCCGGCACACGGCACGCCAGCACACGGCACACACGTGCCGCAGCCGCCGCCCACGCCGCACGCGCTGGCGGCGCTGCATACCCTAGTCGTCGCAGCTAATACCGATGACCCCATGCTTGGCAGGTTGGTGTGTACACTCCACAACTTGCATGAATAGAAAGAGCTTACATTCATAGCGACCATCGAACAATCAGTATTGTTTTTAAGTAGCAAAATAAGTACTGGTTGGTAACTGTAGCTAATGTAGCAACAGTTATAAGCTGAACTTTTAGAAACTTCTCACAGAAAACACTGATCATGGAAGAATGATCATGATATAGAGAACTACTCATGGATAAAGACATTTTATTTTATAAATTCTTTGTCATTATCTAAATCAAAATCTTAAATTAATTAATTCTCTGAAGAACAGTGCACGGCCGGTTTTAACCGTCAGGTTTAATCCCAACGGTTTAAACTGCGCAGGCATATAATTTTGCACAGGAGTTCTTTTTATAACGGAAGTCAAAAGTAAGAAAGTGGTTACTTTGGATAGATACTTATGAAATTTTGTTTACAAGTTGATAAGTTTTGCGCCCGGCTTGCAATTAATTGCGTGTGATGCACCAGAGTGGAGTCGTGGATGTCGTCGTGCGAGGCGGCGGTGCGCTCGGTGTGGGCGGACGCCATCGCCGCGCTCGGCGACCTGGACACGGACGACACCGAGCCGCCCGAGCATCTGCACTGGCCGGAGACCATGGAGGTACACATTGCACACCATACACAATACATCATTGACTGCTGAACTTTTGAATAAAATGATATGGCCAAGGGCCTATCCATCGATAATCTGACAATATTACAAGATTCGCTCATAGTTTTATACTTTATTATAGAGCACTTTTCGCGAAGTTGTGAATATTTTGACATTCTTTCAAAAAGCATATCGCATTGTTAGATAAATACTCCCGGATTCCTAATTCGAACCACGGTGTGTCTATGACATACTAACCCTCACTTTGGTGTTACCATTGTTCCGAAGAAAAGCAACAAGCTTTGATTAGAGCATCTTTATGTCAATAGTTACTTCGTTATTATTATGATTTTAAACTATCCAAATTGTTTTGTTTATGTACTTTTTTTTATCTCTTCTGACGTTCGAATGAAGTAGCCGCGCAAGGTGTGACAGTTTTTCAGTCGGGGCGTAATCAGCGAAACGGAAGTGCACAACTCCTGCCGGTCAATGAATTTACCATCGATACCTGGAAACCGGCGCCATTCAAGAGGACTACAAACCTAGCTTACTGCAGCTTCTGATCAGCTATAAGATCGGTTTATCTTTACTATCGGACAATCTCAGTACCGGACAATGAAAGCTTTAATTCTTTCATGGACTGTTTGCGCTTGAACTGTCAGTAGACTCGAAGAATATGGCCTGCAACCTTATAATCCAGCTAATATTCTACTTTATATTCACACACATTGTTATATCTTAGTATTATGTTAGTATGTAAAGTGCTGCAATAATTTTATATAACAACCGAAAATTTTAATATTTTGTTCTTTTTTTTTGCAGATGGAAGAGCTAAGCTGTACCCCTCCGTCGGCCGCGCCGGCCGCCTCGCTCGTGACGTCAGCGGCCGCCTCGCTCGCCTCGCTGTGGCGCGTGTTCCACAAGTGACACGCACGCCTACACACACATTACACTACCGGTCGGCGGGGACAGTGTGATTAGCAACATAAGAATGTCTGTCTACGACGCAATGGACGTGTGTGCTGTCAACAAATACGATCGTATTTCATAGCTAGCGTAGCTAGGCTTAGCTCTGGTTTCACCGAAGCTAAGCTTTTTCACTTACACTCAAAGCACATGTGACACGCTCCGCTACCCCCTTGGCTCCGATGGAAAGGCAGTCTAATACTCCAGTGTGATGATTATTTAATTAAGTCGCTATTGAGAAAAAACCTTTTGATTAGTAGCCATATAGAGGCAGCATTTTAGACAAAGCTTTCAAAATCCGAAATTCAAGTCCATTTGAAAAATCCTTCAAATATCCATTTTACGCGGATAATACTGGTAACATTATATAATTGTGTAGAAAATGTTGGTAGCAGTAATAGCACATAGTTAAGATAATAACAAAATTCAACTTTCAGCGCATTAAACAGTCCCGTCTAAACCGATCTCATCTTTATAGTCTTGAGATAGTGATTGATTGATAGATTAATAACGGTAAGGTAGTAGTAATATGCTCGGGTATGTCTAAATTAATGCGAGGCTGCGTTGTGAGGCTTTGGTATTACAGTCGTACAAGGGTCTATTGACACCTAGCCAATATAGGCACTAAAGCCGCCATTTTGTTTGTTCATAATATTACACAAAACAATTCCACAGGCCCGTAGAACAAACACTTATCGTAGTCTTAGTCGATATTTAATTTTTTTTGATCAAATGTATACATATTTACAATGTAACATTAGCAAGCAAAAACTAAATAAACAAATACCTTTCACATTAATTTTCTACATTTTTTTTTTGCTACGTATTGATTCGCGTATCTTTAATGCTTCGCACTGCAACTACACAATATTGAAGTTACGACTTTGTTCTTGGGACCCGTCGAATTGTTCAAATGTTAACAGGGACTGCTACAAGGATTGCGCTCGAATGAAGTTAGCAGGGGGTTATAGCAGTCCCTGGCGACGCACGTTCGCTATGTTCACACTTTAACACTCCATAGCAATGATTTATAGATTTATTTATTATAAAAAACGAGCATATATCACGCTATTCAGTTCCAGTATAAGCTGATCTCTCATCGTACGGAAAGCCTACACAGTATGAAACAAAAACCCTGCTCGATCTGTGAGTGTTGTTAGGTATAGTGCTATAAAAACAGTCGGTTTTTTTATGGGAGAAATCTTTCTTTCCCCCCCACCTGCTATGTGAATGTGATGTGGCGTCACGGGAAATGCACCATTGAAAAAGTAATACGATCTGTTTTTGTTTATTTTTTTTCTCATTTTTAATGAAATTGGGTACTAAAAACGTATTTTTTAATGACTTGCACTATATGTTTTAGTTTCATTAATAATAAATATTTTTAATAAGTTTTTGGTATCATCGCAATATCTATATCCGCTTTGGATCAGAGTTTTTTTTTACATACTGTATAATATTGAGGTCATCTCATACTGGGAATAATCAACGACCGCAAAGTATCGAAAATACACTGCATATCGAAATGCCTCAGTACAACAATTGTATTGTTTTTTATGCAGATTTATAACCATGGAGTTGTTTGCCTTTTTTTCTCTTAAGGAATCTATGCTTTGGAACGAGTAATTAACTTAATTTAGCCGATTAAAGTACTTAAAATCAAAAGTAAGTAGGTAATACCTATATTATATCCAAAAATAATTCCTGATCTAAAAGTGAATGTTGCAAACATTGCTTGTACTTTGCGGCCGGCTATAACGTAATAAATGATATTACTCTGCACTATTAGAGCCTGTAACCAATAAAAATGTATTTAGTTTCATGCACAATATTATCTTTCTTAAATAGACCTTATTGAAAAGAGGTATAGAGTTCTAATTGATGTGTATAACAGCTTGGATCGCAACCACAATGAACTAAGTATTAAGCGGGTTGTGTTAACTTTAATGTTACTCTCAACGAAATACTGACAAATTAATGTTTCTTTTTTTATATTTTTGTGCAATTATTCTGACATGAATAAATACAGTATAGTTTTGTAGAAATGTGTTTTCTTTTTTTATAATAGCTACAACTGCCCCTGCAGAGAGACGACAAATAAAACAACCTCCATGAACAAAACAAATTGTTATTAATAAATATAATCAACTATAAATAGGACTAGTACATAATACTGTTATTACTAAAATTAATAAATGCACTAAAATGTCTTTAAAATAAAACTAATAAAGTCTTAATGAGGCAACACTATCAATACATTTTAAAGTTAGCAACCCTATTCGTTGGTAATAATCTCGGTTATATTAATTTGAAATTCACAATCTAGGTGCAAGCAAAAAAAACAATAATCAGTTTTAAACCCGACGTGAATTACTGTACCTAAATCCCAATTAAAAGTAATTATTAAATACTGATGATAATGATAATAATCGTAAGAAGAATATTAATCGATAAAAAGCTAGTATCAATAAATAAACACTATTATCACTACATTTTATCCGATTTCTGAAACACATACTTCCAAGATGCACGACACATCCAAATCTTTATGTATTTAGAACCATAATTACAAGTCATGTTAAATCATCCTCCCCCAAGCAGACACTCCTAACAAAATAACCCGAATGTCATCAATTGCGGAACCAATGCAAAAAAGAGATATATACGCGTATGACGCTATTCCTTTTTTACTGTAACAATGTCCACATCACCTCTACCGCCCTCGGTTTTCCTATACCTTATTAGATAATTATCTAGCGGGCCCACACAGATTGGCCTACAGCTGGAAGTCCCTGCAGGACAACACAGTTCCGTCACCGCGCGTCCCGCTGGCGCGTCCAGCGGCGGTTGCTGTCAGCCAGCGCTTCTGCCAGCTGATCCACACGGAGGAGCAGGTCTTCAGAGGGTGATAAGTCACGCTGGAATGAAAAATTATATTTTTTTAGGAAAAGAGGAATGGTAACGTTAAACCGTCTGTATTTTATATGGAGATGGGAAGATGATACGGCAGTGACGAAATGATTCTTTTCTTTTATTCATTCATTTTTGTCCTGCTGATAGATAAAATATAATCTCTGTCGTGACACTTGACACAGAAACCGCAACAAAGCTCATTACAGCCTGCCATGTATCGAGTGAACCATCCTGCTCAGACCACAGGAGAATCCGCTTCACACTAGCCACAAACACAAAGAAGCCTGAACCGAAGCGAAACCCGCGGCGCACCCACGTCCCAGGATACGAACGTCTCCTAGCTTCCTTGCTAGCCAGACACGTATCACAAATAACTATAAGGGACCAAGTACAATTAGAATATACCGTGACAACACTATCAAAATACCTAACCGAAGCCTACCACGCATGCTGCAAACTAAGGGCGCCACAAACAAACAGTCAGAGGACACCCTGGTGGAACGCCGAACTTAAAACGTAACGAACGTAAACTCAGAGATACATTACGCAAGCAATTTAACAGACCCAAGAACAAGAGACTCCCGATAATAAATGTCACTTAGAAAAACAACCTATGCAACCTCATGCGCCAAGCCTTGAAAATAGAAGAGGACTGGTGCTACAGACACCAACTATCAGTGAACCCCACAAAAACAGATTTGATCCTTTTTACAAAAAAAGAGGAAAATGACCACACTACAACTACCCCGATTCTTTGGAACAACCCTAAGCCTATCGATTGAGACCATATATCTATATCTGGGAATCTTATTGGACACTTAGCTGAACTGGGCAAAATATACGAAATACATAATCACAAAAGCCAGCATGTCCTTGTGATAGTGCAAGCAACTGCTGGGCCGGAATTGGGGGTTTAACCTCAGGATCAGGTGATCCTGAGGTTATAGTATATACTATATACTACGGCACCCGATCAACTATCACATATGGCTCACTAGTCTGGTGGCCCAGAACAGATTTGAGCACAACCCAAAAACACCGGAAAAACCAACTGCATGAGAACTACACCTACTGCTGCCCTACAAGCGATGCTCGGACTGCTCCCTCTACACCTCATCTTGCGGGAGGAGGCAGCCATGGCCTTTTTTTGGCTTAATATAACAGGAACCCAGAGCAGAGGCTCCAGAGTGAAGCACACACGAGTGAGGGAGGACATGATCAAACGACAACCAATGTTGGTGTCACCCTGCGACAAAGCCCCAGAGCAACACCAATTCCAAAAGCATTACAACATATCACTTACTGCAGAACAGTGTGACTACTCTGGCCCGAAAGAGCTAAGGATCGTCGATATACACCGACGGATCGAAGACTGACTCCGGAACTGGAGCCGGGGTATTCTCACGCGACCTTAACATAAATATATCCAGCCCACTGGGTAAGCACAACACCGTCTTCCAGGCGGAGTGTGTGGGCAACATACAAGCGGCCCACGCAATAGAAGCCAGGAAAGCCACCAACGAGCAAATACGTATAATTTTTGACAGCTCCTCAGTCCTGCAAGCCCTAGGGAAAAAATACTGCACCGCAAATGCATTAGAACGCATATCGGTATTCTACCGCAACGCAGTGACACTATAATGGATAAAAGGACACACCGGAGCACTAGGTATCGACGCAGCTGACGAGCTGCCGAGGAGAGCATCCAGCACGTCAGTCTGCGGACCCGAACCCATTCCTTTCAACCAGCTACGCAGATGGCTGCAAGAAATCACCCACACACAAGCGGAGAGCTGGTGGCCCTCGACACCACGCTGCAGGCAGGACTAAGGGTTGACCAGGCGCTATCTGCGCCTGGACAGAACCGGCCCGGTCTGCGCCTGATAACGGGGACCATCACGATTCACGGGGCACTGCTTACTAAATAAACACTTCCATACATTAGGCATTACGGACAGTCCTCTGTGCAGGGCCTGCATGGAGGCTGAGGAAACCGTCGCGCACGTGATCTTTAAGTGCACAGGCGTCATACTGATCAGAACCGAGACCCTCATAACACCTAGATCTTTTACAGATGTGGTACACAGGCCAGGAGCAGTGATCAACTTCTAAAGGGCGGTGGGCTGGTTGGAATAACCACCGAAGGCCGCCATGGCCCACGCACAATGGTCCGTCTAAGGACTGAGTGCGGTAACCATAACCTCCTAACCTAACATGGATCATAGATCCCGCTCGTGCGTGAGGCGCACGTGTCGCACGTCGTGGTGGCGGCAGTACGTGTCGCTGGCGTGGCTGTGTGTCATACATACCGGCGCCCGCTCGTGCGTGAGGCGCACGTGTCGCACGTCGTGGTGGCGGCAGTACGTGTCGCTGGCGTGGCTGTGTGTCATACATACCGGCGCCCGCTCGTGCGTGAGGCGCACGTGTCGCACGTCGTGGTGGCGGCAGTACGTGTCGCTGGCGTGGCTGTGTGTCATACATACCGGCGCCCGCTCGTGCGTGAGGCGCACGTGTCGCACGTCGTGGTGGCGGCAGTACGTGTCGCTGGCGTGGCTGTGTGTCATACATACCGGCGCCCGCTCGTGCGTGAGGCGCACGTGTCGCACGTCGTGGTGGCGGCAGTACGTGTCGCTGGCGTGGCTGTGTGTCATACATACCGGCGCCCGCTCGTGCGTGAGGCGCACGTGTCGCACGTCGTGGTGGCGGCAGTACGTGTCGCTGGCGTGGCTGTGTGTCATACATACCGGCGCCCGCTCGTGCGTGAGGCGCACGTGTCGCACGTCGTGGTGGCGGCAGTACGTGTCGCTGGCGTGGCTGTGTGTCATACATACCGGCGCCCGCTCGTGCGTGAGGCGCACGTGTCGCACGTCGTGGTGGCGGCAGTACGTGTCGCTGGCGTGGCTGTGTGTCATACATACCGGCGCCCGCTCGTGCGTGAGGCGCACGTGTCGCACGTCGTGGTGGCGGCAGTACGTGTCGCTGGCGTGGCTGTGTGTCATACATACCGGCGCCCGCTCGTGCGTGAGGCGCACGTGTCGCACGTCGTGGTGGCGGCAGTACGTGTCGCTGGCGTGGCTGTGTGTCATACATACCGGCGCCCGCTCGTGCGTGAGGCGCACGTGTCGCACGTCGTGGTGGCGGCAGTACGTGTCGCTGGCGTGGCTGTGTGTCATACATACCGGCGCCCGCTCGTGCGTGAGGCGCACGTGTCGCACGTCGTGGTGGCGGCAGTACGTGTCGCTGGCGTGGCTGTGTGTCATACATACCGGCGCCCGCTCGTGCGTGAGGCGCACGTGTCGCACGTCGTGGTGGCGGCAGTACGTGTCGCTGGCGTGGCTGGCCTCGTCACGCCGCGCCGGCTCCTGTAGCGCCGCGTCGCACATCCACACGTGCTGCCAACATCATCACCATTCTTATACTACAGGCCATGAGCCCGATGGGATTTCCCATCAGCAAAAATTACGAACTTCCATACAAACTTTCATATTAATTTAATTCCTTAAGGTGGTAAATTTTTGTAGCGCTTCCGCTGTATAAGGAACTCACCCGCAAAATTGTATGCTCCTAGAACCAGCGGTATAAACTACGCACTGCCTGGCAGAGAATGAATGAATTAAATATATTTACTAAGTAGTAAGACAAGATGCTGGCACTTTACTTGCCCAAATATTCGCTTAAATTGATCAATACAATATATACCCAACCTACAGGGTGAAATTGAATTCATGGGAAATACTTTAAGGGGCTCATCATTATGAACAAATTTTTCTATAGGAACAAATCTGAAGTCGCGAAAAAAAATCTGCTGTTCCATACATTATGCTCGCATAACTCGTCAAAATCATCTTTATTAGATCGATAGCGATTGACATAACCCTCTCTTTTGATACATATAGCAGATACTCACGTTATTGCCACCCTGTTTCTTCCGTAACCGCATCATCATCGGCGAGAGAGTCGAGGAACAGCTTGGCATCTCGCTCACACTGGGCGCTCGGCACTGTCCTCGTGTTCCCCCACTTTTAGAACAGAAGCTGCGCTCGTCTCTGCTCGATTGACACTTGGAGCAAGATGCTGTGTTCTCGCTCGCACTCGTGCATTGTGAATCGTTCTGTCTTTCTTCCAGACGTCGACGTAGCACAGTTATGAGAGTATCCTTCTTTTTGATTATGTTATCTTTTTCTCTGTTAACAAAAATATGTTTTTTTTTTCGAAACAAACGGCATAGTGCGCTATAGTCATCGTGATATTGTGGTACATTGGTTGATTTGATACGTAATAATAGCAACCTGTTTAGAATTGCATATATATTTTAGTAAGATCCTGGTGGTTTTCCATACGATGAATCTTTCACGTTGTTTTGAGAAATAACTACGAAGTAATATTTACGATTCCTGGACATCAATAGGTCATAACATGCTTTGTTGTGCTTAAAGACAGACCATTTCAGTGGTAAAGTATTCAGTGATTACGTTCTAACTAACAAACGCCTTTTCTTTGAAATAATTGTAATCATCATCATTGAGCCACAGAAGTCCACTCCTGCACACAGCCCCTCGCATGATGGTGACCTGGTTGGTGGAAGTCGTGGGATTTCGCCGGTCGGAACAAGGGCAAGAGCGATGTACAATATACAGATGCTATAGCTGACCTGGCCTGGTCGCGCATGCGCGGCAGCCAGGCGCGCACGCCGGCCACCGCGCGGCGCACCTCCCCGCACAGCGCGGTGCTGCGCGCCAGCGCCTGCTCCAGCTGCGCCTGCAGCTCCGCCACGCTGCCGGCCTTCTCCCTGGACAACACTCACAACTTTCAAAGAGAATATTCAATTTTAACGCTACCACCATCATTTGGTTAAAAGACCTATTCCCCTCCGAAACACCACTACCACGACCGGCCTTGTTTGCTGTCAACTTCCCTACTCTTATTTATAAAAACTACGACCAATATTAAAAGAATTAATAAATACGTGCAATGTGTGAGCTTGTATGAAGTACCTTCGGAACGCTGATCCGATTTCATTAATTCTTTCACTAATGGATATTATTGGAATAAACGTATCTATACGTATTTAATGTTGAAGCAAGAAATTTCACGAGAACCAAGTCGTGAAAATGGGCTAGTCCAATATATTCCTGCGATTTTGAAATCTTCCAGGTGGTCCAACGACGTACCACGGCCCATGTGTTGTGTTTTATGGGGTACCTAACCGACCTTTCCGTTACGCGCAAAGGCTCAAAGATTCACCGAATTTTGTGAATGTGAGCCTCTGCGTTGGGCCAGAGCGAATGCTGAACAAGTTAAGTTGCCGCAGTACCTGTAGCACGTGTCGACGTGCGCGGCGTGCGCCCGGGTGCGCTCGAGGTCCCGCTCCAGCGCGTGCACGCGGCGCTGGCTGTCGTCCAGCTGCGCGCGCCACAGCTGCACCTGCGCCGTCAGGTACGCCACCTCGCTGCGCATCTTGCAGTTCTACACAACATCCAAGTGACATAAAAGAACTAGAAAATTTGAGATCATCGTCACTTGCCTAGCTTTGCCAACTATGTTGGGGTAAGCATAATTCGCCCTGGTAGGTCCAAACAGTTAAACTGTTACGGAGGCACAAGTACCTAAGCACTTCCTCAGCCGCGCCTAAGGATCGTCAGGTTTGCCACAGGCTTTAAATCCTACCTCTTTGATGATTTGGTCTGCTTTCGCCAGTTCTTCCTGAAGTTCTTTGATCTTGCTTGCCTGAGCTTCAATTTCTTGGCGCAGTTCCGACACCTCTGCCGTCTTCTCGCACAATAACGCTAAAAAATTATGTGAAATTAATATTTATAAAGATTCATGATTTCATTAATAATCTTGTGTGTACTGGTTGCTGACCGGAAAACTAAGCATACTCCATGCATGCACGCTCCTAGGTTGATCGGACAAAACATTATTAAGTATTCGAAATCTAAAACGAGTCACGCATACCCCTTAATAAAACTGTGTTACAATGTCCATACCCTTCGTCTGTCCCAGCTGTATTGAGATCGACTCGACGGTGGACGTCCGCTCCCTGGTGCAGTTCTGTGCACGTACCAGCTGCTCTCTTATGCGCGCCAGCTTATGAAAGAGAGAGATGGTCACATAGGTGTGGGGGACAGAGAACGCTCTACAAAGCCAGACTTTTTCTAATATTTAGGGCCGGGCGCGATCTATTTACTACGAGTTCGAAAAGTATTTCATAAAAATATAACCAATTGGATGAAAACATATACTTGCGGTCAGCGAACGCCAATTTCTAATACAGATGAATATATTCCTAATTCCCTTAATTTAGTGAGCAGGGTTTGTTTACACTTTCATCAGAAACAAGAGCGAGCAGCTCCTACCTGAGTCGTATCAAGTGAATGAGATATATGTACTCACTTCTTGCGATTTCGCCTCGACCTCTGCCTTGCACTTCGCGTCGTCGTCCCACTTATTGGATAAGTTGCATTCTAACTCACATATTTTCTCTCGTAACTCACCTACTTTTATCTGCGATAGAATAGCCATTATACAATATTATTTAACGATATGCGATAAAAATGGAGTGGAATATTTGAGTCTATTTATTTTCATTTAGCCGCAAAGCCTCGTAGGTATTTAAGTAAACTATAATAATCGAAAGTCCCTTTATTTGTTGTCTATTGTTTGTTTGGATTAAATCCGGTGTGAGAAGTCAGTGACAATCTATTAGTATATACATATAATAATAATAATAATTGCGAGATTTGCAGTCTCAGCCATTATTTTTTAAAAGCCGAAGTGGGTATGCACCGTGATGTGGTGGCAGTGGACATAGGCATCACCCCGCTTTCCATGGGTAAAAGAGAACTGGCGCAAACCTGCAGTACTGACTACCGATGACCGCAAGGAGATATGGCAAGGCAAGGAGCTTCACGGGCGCTTCCATCGGGTTCTTCATGAGCCCGGTGTAGATTTCTTAGCGTCCGTGTCCTGGTTGCGTTTTGGTGACCTTTTTGGGGAAACTGAAGGTTTCGTCGCCACCGTCGCCACCGTCCAGGTGAGTCCATCAGACATATTATCTCTGGTTGTTCTCGTTTAGCTACTGTACTGGGATCGGTCTATCATTACTGACAGGACTATTGTCGCCAATAAGCCTGATATAGTAGTGATAGATCGATTAGCGCGCCTTGCTATGATAGTCGATGTTACCATTCCACATGACGAGAACCTCGTGAAAGCTGAGAAAGAGAAACAAATAAAATATCTCGACTTAGCACACGAGGTTGTTGACATGTGGAATGTGAGCTCGGCTATCATTGTACCGATTGTCGTAACAGCCAATGGCCTGATAGCCAAAAGCCTCGACCAACATCTTTCGAGGCTCTCGTTAGGCGGTTGGATCAAGAGCCAGATTCAGAAGGCAGTACTCCTCGATACGGCTCGCATTGTGCTCGCAGGTTCTTGTCTCTGCAGCCCTAACCACCGGTGCCTTGGACCCTGCTCCCGACATCGGCGGACCACTTTTTTTTATATTTTTAAATGTTTTTTTTTTGTTTTTTATAAAAGTATATAAAAATATATTAGATAAGAGATGAAATAAATAAACGAATAATAATAATAATATCCTTGGACATTTCACACAACGCCGTATCGTCCCAAGCTAAGCAACCTAATGCTTGAATATGAATCTCTTTTGTACTTTTTTTGAAACCGACAACCATTTGTACTTTTTTTTGAGCGAGAAAAACGAGGATAAACGAGGACCCAGTTGCTTCCTTGTCGGCCGGCGGTGGGACAGGTTAAGAAAAGGGTCCGTTAGTCACATGGACCCTTTTCTCAACTTTCTTTTAAATACTAGGCTTTAACTAGTTGCCAGCTACACGGCGACTCTTGGTTGCTTGGCTACGGGGCTCTAAAGTGTCAGACCCATACTCACTTCTAGGCTCTCAGCTCTCTTCTTCAATTTCATATTTTCTTCATTTAAACCACATGTACAAGAATCGAACTGCAAGGTGACATTAAAAAAAAATTACATAAATAAAAATAAAATAACCAAGCTGTATAATTAAAAAAATATATATATTAATGAAGCTATATCAAATGCCAAAACTATTGAAAAATTCAGGAATATTTCAAATAAAACACTTTATTTAAACGCATGCACTAGTTATTTATTTGTGATGTAAGCTGAAATTCTTGGGTAGCAACTAGCAACACATTTTGCGATGCTTAGGTGTCCCTGCAATGTGTCTGTTAGTCTATGGTAATGCTGATATCAGACGCTTCACTCGAGTGAATGGTTTATTCGGCAGAAGGTTAACTTTTATTTAGTTCTATGTTCACACCACACCGAAAATTCTTAAATTATTTTGTAGCCTCTGTGGCAGATTGAAACATGCCGATGCCATGTTTTCACTTTGTGTGTAGATGTTTCACTTCTAGTGAACGATTGCTAATGAAAGGCAATACGTAATTACCAAAACGTCTAATATCGTCTTAGTAGGTAAAAGGCGGGGCCACTTAACGTAACTTGTTGTACAGTCACATCAAATGACCATAAACTGTCAAATATTCTCAATCGATTTTGAGCTTAAAAATTTATGGTTTAGGGATTAAAATCATTTGGAGAAATTTGACAGCTTGGTACCATCCAATAACATAATGGAACTGGCTTAGTCTTTCTTTTAGGTCCCGACACAGCACGAAGTCACACACACTCACGTATCACCTACAGCGAGTAAGTCCTGAAGCCTCAGCAGCTGTTCCCTGACGTCTTGCAGATCGTCTTGCACGCCCGGCGCAGGCGCATAAGATTCCTCACTGCGCTCCCACATACCCTGGCGTTAATGAAACAGGACACATTGGAATCGTTTTTATTTATAGAGTTGTTTGTCCAGAGTGTTATAAAACAATGTTAGTTTTTTTTATAGTTTTAGAAACATACAACTGTATCTACATTCTTATTAGAAAAAAGTATGGTACGCACATCAATGGTAATCATTTGACTATAATTATACGTCTTTAATGCGTAGCGTTAAGGGCTGTTTTAGTCATTCAATAAATAATTTAATATTTTCTTCAATTTTGTTAATAATATAATCACATGATCGTTAGTAGTTATATATGTTCACGTTAATTCCTGCTTGATCAATTGTCAGCAAGCTAGAGTAGCGCCCTCTGCATCAACGTTACTGTGTTAGTGTTGCCACACCAAAATGCAGTGTTAGTTCATTGCCAGGATCAAGAAATACCGAGTCGTTGTTTGTTGAACTGGAGCTGTTCAGAAAGTTACATATTTCCGCCTTCAAGCCGTCAACTTCCAGTGCTATGTCCTGCAGAGATATGTATAATTTAAATCATGAATGAATCTCATGAGCCTAACAAAACACGAGCAGAGCATACAATTTAGTGAACAGATTTTTGTGTTGAACTTTATGACATAAACCTCAAGCTCTTTTTTGCTAAATGACACACCTTAGGCTCTGTACAGAAGCACCCCATCGAAAAGGTGCAAATGCTAAGCTGAGAAAGACGTCATTCAAATTTTACCCCACACTCAGATTTTAAACATACCTACTGATACTAACACTAATAAAATACTTAACGATCAACAGTATGGTTTCACCAAAGGACGTTGTACAACTAATGCTGGTGTGACCTTATTAAAACACATTTTCAATGCGTGGGAAGAGGCTCAAGACGCCATCAGAATCTTTTGTGACCTCTCCAAGGCATTTGATTGCGTTGATCACGAAACCTTGCTGTTGAAGCTAGAGCATTATGGACTTGGAAAACTTGCGCTTAGTTTGGTAAAATCTTATTTAAACGATAGACAACAGCAAGTTCAAATAAAAGGTGTCAATTCACTTGGTTTAAAAGTAAAAATGGGTGTGCCACAAGGTTCTATATTGGGTCCTTTCCTCTTTTTAGTATACATTAATGGTCTTCTCCATTTACTAAAAAATCAACCACAAATGGTGTTATTTGCTGATGACACTTCTTTAATTTTTAAGATAGATAGACGTGCTAAAAATTCTGACGACGTAAATAACGCCCTACTGCAGGTCCAAAATTGGTTCACTGCAAATAATTTAGCAATTTAATATTCTGCAAATATTTAAATGGAAAAAAAACGAGGTGCATTAGATTTTCTTTACGAAATGTAAAAAGTAGTGATTGTGAGATAGTATTGAATCAAGAGAAACTAGAATTTGTCGATAAAACTGTTTTCTTGGGGATCACGCTCGACTCAAGGCTACAATGGGGTCCTCATTTAACATCTCTTGCAGGACGGCTAAGTTCTGCAGCATATGCTGTCAGAAAGATCCGTCAGTATACTGATGTAGATACCGCGAGGCTAGTCTATTTTAGTTATTTTCATAGTATTATGTCTTACGGTATTTTACTTTGGGGACGAGCTGCAGACATCGAGTCTATTTTTATTCTGCAGAAAAGAGCTATCAGAGCCAATTTATAATCTTCGTAGGCGCGATTCTCTAAGGGAACGGTTTAAGGTTATTAACATCATGACTGTACCTTGTCAATATATCTATGAAAATATCATGTACGCAAGGAAAAATCTACATCGTTTTAGTAAAAGAGGTGAGAGACACAATTATTTTACTAGAAATAGGGACCAATTAGTTCAACCAGGTTTCAGGCTGGCTAAAGTAGATTCATCTTTCATGGGGTACTGTTTAAAATGTTACAATAAAATACCTCCCCATGTTGTATAAAACGCACACTATGCAGCCAAGCATATTATAAATTGGGAGATTACATTGCTGATAAAAATTCTTGGGTCAATGCTAGTCCAGCTCCACAAGGGCGCATGAACTAATTGATTAGATTACTAAAAACTGTTAGAGCTGCGGAAGATCAACAACAAAAAAAAATCTTTGCATTGTATAAATTCAATCTCTTAATATTGTATAATTGCTTAGCACATATGTGAGTACTATGTACAGAGGACAGCACATCAACCACACCACGGTTACCACAATCTGTCAAATTTCTTTGATAGTATTTCAACTTTATTGCAAAGACATAAGGTTCATTTTTAATTAAGAAAATTTGACAGTTAGGGATAGCTTGATGTGCTGGCGTCTGTACCTACTATAAAGCGACCAGTTACTGGGTACGTCTTTCATTGACTTGAATGTGCCCTGGCGGCTGAGAGTATGCCATGCTCACTTTAATGTCTCGCTGATGGTGGCGTGTGTGTTGGATCATTTAGCTCCCTTCAAAATGGTTGAGCTGAATGGTGCTAATATATGCGTCATGTTCGTGAACGGGCGCTGTCAGTAGGGACTGGTCATCTCTTAGCGGCTAAGGCTTGTTTTAATTTAATTATTGAATAGTTTTAACATATTTTATATCTCATGCTTTTAACGTTCTGCATCGTTCTCACATGTATAATATTAATATTAACTATGTAACCAATTTTTTTTTAACCATATTTTGTTTAAAAGAGTGTCCATGGAGTTTCTTGCCTGTTCTTCTCCATAGGTACCTACTGCTTTGGAATGGGCAACTAGCTTCATCTCTCTGACTGACCGACACCTTGACAATTCAAAAGTGCCTGTAATTGGTTTATTTGAAATAAATACTTTGAGTTTGATCACAAAATACGGGGAGGCATCGATCATCGAGACATCGACTAGCAACGGTTACTATGGATTCAGTAAATGATTCTGTATTTGTAAAATCATTAGTTTCTTCCTTCATACCTGACACCTGTCCAGCGACCATTGCTGCGTGTTGATGACAGTCTGCAGGCGTCCGATCTGGTCAGCTTTCTGTCTATCCATTAGACGCACGTCCAGATACGAACTGCGCAGCATTTCTATCAGATTCTCTTGTTTTGCCGTCTGAAAAGAATGTAGACATTATTGGGGCAGAAAAATCTCTTGAGACACAATCAACAATGTCAAATTAAATTA
The DNA here is from genome assembly GCA_951799385.1 of Hyppa rectilinea. Taxonomy (NCBI): domain Eukaryota; kingdom Metazoa; phylum Arthropoda; class Insecta; order Lepidoptera; family Noctuidae; genus Hyppa; species Hyppa rectilinea. The sequence goes on from OX637306.1 coordinate 854,261, forward strand.
ACTAAAATAGACGATAAACAAAAAGAAAGATTTTCTAAACTTCTAATTTCAAGTACAGCATTATGAAGTTATTCACACGTATGAACGAGTCTCTTACCTCATAGAAACACTCTCTGTAGAGGTCCTCTATTACACATAAGTTGTTCTCCAGCGTGTTAACTATATCTGTCTGATCTTCCATCTAGAACGAATCCAAGCACATCACAGAAATACATAGACGTTAAAAGGATTTCTATTTTAACAGTTGCTTATTTTAAAAAATATCTTATTATTATGCCGTCTTTAATTATATCGATTATTAAATTGTTTTTCATACTGAATACGATGATATTTTTTTAAAAGTAATTTCCATTTAGTAAATATTGAATAATTTAATTTGTTTCGAATGAAACCTAGAAGTACTTACTTAGAAAATTAAAACTGTTTTTTAATTTTTATGATGCATTTTTTTTGTATTTTTTTTTATTTTAATCCAAGTTACTTACCGGTCTGTCGGTGACGAGGCACACGTCAACCTTTTGAACAGGTTTGCAGCAGTCTAAGGACTTGCGCAGACTCGAGTACTAGAAATAAAATAAATAGTGTTGATCATAACTGAATAACTCCATTGTTTTCTTACTGCTAAATTAAAATTTCGAAACTTATCGACTGTTATCCCCTTATAAATAATACTAAACGTACGAGTATGTACATAAAGTTAAAACTAGTACCTAATAAGTTTCAGATTTTCGAGATTTATGTTTGGCATAAGTAGTAGTTTTTAAGTGTGTGGTGTAGGTACATACTATGTTGGTATGTACGCCTTTGCCTTACCCTCCGGGAATTTATTTATTTATTTAATAACCAACTTATATTAACAGTGTGCACTAAACATACAAGTTATGGGTTAGATATTAGTACATCGAAATTATAATTTAATGACTTATAGATATTATAATATTATACGAATCAATAACATTATGTTGCGCTCATATATACTAACATTTGTATATAGAAAAGCAATGGATAGGTACAAACAGAATTCTTAAAAATAACAAACTAGGTACGTAAATAATAATTTGTGCAATCAAGAAATAATAGTACTGGGAGTGGCAATAGACACGAAGTAAAGGTTCGCAGTTTTAAGAAAAGTCAGTTCGGTGCTAGTAAACACATCAAGTGAATCATCAAAATGCAAAATATTATTAATTCAGCCATCTCGTTACCATAACACAAGCATTGGGTTGCTTAGCTTGGCACGATATGGCGCTGTGTGAAATGTCCAAGGATATTATTAAGGTAAGGGCTGGTCTTGAGGGTCACAGTACTGGCTTGAGGTATTGAAAATAGAGGACGTTGGCGAGGGCGAAGTGAATGCCTAATGGGTAGCGGAACATTTATGCAGATGTGTTGCAGCAGGAAAGAATTAAAGAGGGAACCACGAATTAGTAGAACGAAGTATTTTACAAGCGAAAGATTTCTCCTAACCTCTAGACTTTGGTACGTAACCATCCCTAGTATAAATGGCGTCGGGTACATATATGGGTAGTAACCGTATAGTTTAAAGTACAGGTAGCGAACAAAGCTCTTCTGAACTTGTTCAACAAGAAGGGTGTAAACTTTTTCATGTGGGTTCCAGATAACGCTATTGCTCTCCAATAAGCTGCGGATAAAAGAATTATACAATATGGTAATAGCCTGTCGGTTGTCGAAAATTTTTGCCTGTCGTAAGACATAGCCGAGGTTTTTACGGGATTTGTTGCAGGTCTGAATTATGTGGCTATTGAAGGTGAGGTGCGGATCAAAGTGTGTGCCAAGATCACGTACAGTGGAAACGCGTTTGAGGATGACATTGTTTAAAGTGTAGATGTTATGGATGGGTTGTTTGGCTTTTGAATAAGACATGATAGCGCATTTATTGATGTTTAAGTTGAGATTGTTTATAGTGCTCCAGGTCTGTATGTTATCAATGTCTTGTTGAAGTGTGGCTGCATCATTATCATTAGCTATTGGAAGAGCAATTTTAACATCATCTGCGAACATCAACACTTTAGCGTGCTTGACGTAAGTTGGAAGGTCATTAATTACCACAAGAAAGAATAATGGACCGAGGTTGGTTCCCTGCCCTATGCCGGATGTAACTGCATAGTTTTCGGATTTGGCGTTCTTATACGTGACGTACTGCCTACGGTCAAAGAGATAGTTCGCAAAAAATTTCAGCAGTGGTTCTGAAAAACCTGCCATTGCCATTTTACTCAAAAGAATATCATTGTCTACCCGAGCAAAAGCTTTTTGATAGTCGAAATAAGCTACATCAATCTGATTTTTGTTATCAAGGTTTGTGACCAAAAGGATGTTAAGCAAATTTGATGAAGTGGAACGATTAGGTACAAATCCATGTTGTTCGTCTGCGAACAATCGAATTACAGGCGTGCTGTTATTATGTGTGCGTTAAGTGTGCTGTGAATCAATTGGGACTGTTTATTTTGAAATATACACATATGAACTTCTGTGACCCAAAGACGGATACCGTATACATAAAAATGGGGCCAGTTTTAGGCTACTAAGAAAAAAAAAACGTTTAGCACACTGTACCGTGTGATGTATCTGTGTCCGAGCAGTGCAGCAGTGGGAACATTATAGGCTTATCATCCTATGACCTTTCCGCTATCAATGGGAATCAAACATGACTAGTAAAATGTGCGTGTACTATAAGATACACCTCTGAAAGCAGGCGTTATGTTGCGATATCTCTTGGCAGGACTGGTTATCACACTTCCGACTCCCAGATGCTGTATTAGGTACCTCCTTGGTCTTCCGTTCCAGTTCCTTCTTGAGCTCGTTGGCACGCTCGTTCAGCGTAGCGATGCGCTCCTCCGCGACTGCCAAGCTGTCTGCCTGCACACTGATCGTTTCTTCTTTGTTCTGTAACTGTTACAAACAGCAGATTGGTTGGTTTTTTATAAGCAGGGCGTAGGTATTTTGGTCTCTTTTGAAGCAGTTTTATCGCAGTACAATAATAATAATAATAAATCATTTATTTCAGAAATTATCCATATATTGTTAGTACAATGGCGAGCTTAAACTAGTGTCAACAATGCATCCTCGCCCTTACTAACGCCCGATGGATTTAAGGCAGTAAATCCAAGAAAAAATACATCCTATTTTCACAATACAAATATGGTTAGCATACTCGTATTATGGACTGCATGTCAAAAGTAGATGTTAGGTGTTTGAAGAGTCTCTTGTCCACCAGCGGACTACAGCACATAGAAGCTGTAAAGGTACTCACAATCTGCAGTGTAGCCATCAGTTTGTTGTGGTAATAAGTCGCGCTAACGTCGCAGGTCGCGCTCGCACTGTCCGCCAAGCTGCTGGTGGCGCCACTGTCCTGTACAAATAGAGCTCAAAATTACTTATATATCTGCTAAATACAAATAAAAAATAATAATTCACTGACAGACAATGGGCCTCTGGGTCTATAATCAAAATACTTCTATAATATGAACTAAGTAGTATCGTCTCCGCATTGAATAATGGAGGGGAGAGCTTAGAGATGATTCGAAAACACATCCCATAAAGAGGTTAAATAGGTTGGTCTCAACTTCTACGAACGTACAGATGATCCCAATGTAATCAAAGACTTCAAAACAAAGAACCTGTAAATTAAAAAGGTCAGAATTCCGAACCTTCTGCACAGTTACTTAATAAACAATCAATCACCAAGTTACAACATTACTCTCATGTTTAACCACAGACACTCAACGTGTTATGGACAGGTGGTACGCCTCACACTGCCATCATGCCATGATCATGTTTGTTCAAGGTAGGGAAGTATTTATTTATTTATAGTACTCTCCCATCGTTCAGTGAAGCGGAGTGTGAAGAACTTTTGAGGTGTTAGATATCGGATGAAACTTTAAACTGATGAGAAATAATATAGGCGTGACAATGTAGTGATACTTTTCAACTAGTAACAAAGTTGTTCATTACAAACCCATAATTAAATCATTGCCTACTCTTTCATGTTTGTATTTTTGCGTAAGTACCCAAGTCATAAGTCCCGGCGCGGTTGGCGAGGAAACATGGATGGAAGAATAGGCGCAACTAATCTCAGATCTCATATTTTCATATCGATTGAGGGGGTAGACCATAATAATCGATTTCAATAGATCAAAGGTGACAGCAATTTAACCCAACAGTATCCACATGTTACGCAATATAAGGCATTTCAGCAATGAAAATAACACAACCAAAATAATCTCTTAACCCAACGTTGATGTTCAGGAAATCGTTAACGACCACTGTAAAGGGTAAGGTAGTTAAAAGGCCAAATTACTAATTGAGGTTGCGATAAAATTGATCAAAGGTAATTCGTATGAGCTCGTTCTAATGGGCTTTATGCACTAGAGTTACAATACGAGAGTTCGGATCTACGCCGCCGTTGCGCGTCGGACGGACGGCGCCGGCGCACGACGGACATGGTTTTGTTGTGATGTTTGTGGTTTAGGAAGCATCGATTCAAAAATGTACACGCATGCTACACAATTTTTCGGGTTTCGATTAGATAGTATTTGCCGAACCTGTAAAAAATACGTCGCCATTCTAAAGGGTTGTGAGTGGTTGGGGGGTGGGGGGAGGGGTTGGATCCCGCCTTCACCATATTGATCTCTCAACTGCCTTTAGAGAGAAAGGATGATGGAGAAGAAGAGAATATAAGCTAATAAAAATAAACCGAACTGCAGATATAGGTACTCACCAGTTTACGAATACGAAGCGATCCTCTTTGAAAACACAAAAAAATGGTTTTGTTTAATAAATGTTGAACAAAACAAGCAGTTCCAGTATTTTTTTAACATACAATCTAAATGTTATATTGTTTGCAGTTTGCGTTACCACTCATCCTAAAGTGGTAAGACAGTTAATTGATGACCAAAATATCTCAATTGAAGATCTAATAAAAATGATCTGAGTAAGTTGCGCCGAACAACTTGTTGCAACTAAGAGCAACACAAACAAAAAATATTATAGTAGTAATATGGTACTATTGGTACTGTACTGTATGGTATGGTACTTTTTATTGTTCTATTTAAGGTCAAGCCAGTGGTAATAGTCTTCAGACAAAAATATTTTTGTTTGTTGATCATGTCTTAACAATTAATGGTAGTTTAAACATTTACGTTATAATCAAACATAAACTGATAAAAAAATCATATTCAATAAACTGAAAAAGAACTGTAAACCAAATTTAATAAGTATTCACCGTCAATCACAATACATGTTATTATTGCCACAAAACTCGAAACACAACACTAGGGCACACTTACTTTAGTAACATCACTAGCGTCGGAATCCGCACACATCAACAATCCATTGAACATCATGTTAATATCGGCACCTCAGTTCAAAGTTATTGACAAACAGTTAACGTGCGCGTGCGCAGCGGTCTGCGCGCGAATGGATGCGACGCGGCGCTGCACGCGGGTATATTTAGATCGTCGTAAATAGTCATTTTTGAAGGGACGGTGGCCCACTTGTGTTCTTTATTCTCATAACATACCCGTTGGGGTTGACAGCGTGTTTTAATTAGGGAAAAGTGCATTTATCAAAAATTAGCTCGAATAAAACTTCCTGAAACCTGGCCCTATCGGTACTTACTCACAATCAACCCAGTTTAAACAATTTTAGCTTGTGGATTGTTTCATTTCATTTCACAATTATTATTTTGCAACTGGAAGGAGCGGAGCGACATTTAACTAACTAATACAATTCCAGACAAACTTTACTTCGCATCTGGATTTCAGAAATCCAAAGGAGACCTTGAAGGATGGTCGACACATCAGACAAAAGACGTTCAAACAGAGATCTTGCGAGCAAAACATTATTTATCTCAAAAATACCACCCTGTATATGCAGGTGTTTCATTCGTTAAAAACCGCGTCGTGTGTAGGGAGTCGGTTTCCGCCGGCGACGTCCGCTCGTTTCGTCACAACACGAGATAAACATAGACTACAAATACAACACTCTGAAATGATGTCGTTAATAACGAATTAGGGACTCGTCCATTGAAATTACAAGGAACTGAATTTCACCATCGACATACTACGAAGATTTTGTGAGTGCTTCATGACAAGACGACGCTTCGCACAAAACACACACTTTCTGAAAATTGTCTAATAACATAGAAAGATCTGAACATGAACATCTAAAATTGTAGCATACAAGGTTATAAAGATGAGAAGATAAATGGAAGAACAGAATACGTAAGGATGAAAAAACGACACTAACGAAACCAAAGGAATTGATCCGACCAAGATTATGACTGAATTTAACTTTAAAAGAGACTTTGACGTATGCAAGTTTCGATCCTTCTTGTCTTCTTCTTCTAGTTTTATATTATTTTTGATGTGTTAAAAAAACCCTATTTGCAGAAACAAATCATCATCATCATCTGCCTAGCCTTTTCCCAACTATGTTGGGGTCGGCTTCCAATCTAACCGGATGCAGTTGAATACCAGTATTTTACATAGAGCGACTGCCTATCTGACCGCCACAACCCAGTAACTGGGCAATACGATACCTTTTGGTAAGACTGCTGGCTGTCAGATTTTTCGTGCTTCTGACGACCCGTAACTACTGTCAAAGATGCAGAAATGACAACCGGGACCAACGGCTTCACGTGCTTTCCGAGGCACGGAGGAGTCTCGGTATGTAAACATGGTCACCCATCCACGGCCAACCCCGGCAAGCGTAGCTTAACTTGACGGATCGACCTGTGCGGCTGTTAGTAATTAGCCACGAACAAATCATTGATCATTATTCATTGACAATGAGTTCCTGACTTGCTGATGCTGCCCATAGAGACGTGTCAGAACAGAACGTCTCGTTAAGCCTATAATATTATTGAAATAATTCTAAGTACTAGACTGTTTTAATTAATTACCTTGTCACAAGATCGGTACTTCGCATCTTTTAATATTTTCCTGAAACAATACCTGTTGTTAATTGGATTTCAATAATTTAAAATGTATACAAGTTAACGTTGAATTTAAAAGTGGGTTTTTCGGATTAATGCCAGGTTAATGGCTCCCTTTTACAAACTGGCAAAATGTAGGTGCGTGTCGTTATGTATACGAACGTAAACAAGCTGACATACTTACTTTATAAAAAAAAACTCACTTTAAGGTCACTGTAGAAGAAGCTGGTTTAATCTGAAAGAATAAATAACCAAACATTTTTTATTAGGTTTATGATCAATATTCGTTGAAAATAGTTTTGTTCCATGTCGATCATGACGTCTCGTCCAGTTTCGGACTTATACCTAACGAATATCACCATCATCATATTATGTTGTGTTACCTGTAAGATTTAGACGATAAGCAGTAGCAGTAGTAAATTACTTACAATTTAAAAAAAATATTGTTCTATATTATGTGCTTGTATAATACTTTATTATTACTGGTAGGTTATTATTATTATATTACTGGGTTAGGTTTACTAATAAATAAGTAGTATATAGGTAATAATAGTAGTAAGTATAAATAATATAATTATTATGTTTATGACTAGGCTATCGAATTAGGTTAAGAAACCTGTAATGGTAGTTTTTAAGGCTCTTAAATAAATAAATCACCCGTCTAGTTTCGGACTAGTTACGCATAACAATTTGTTTAAATTAACAAGTATATTCATATTCACCTTAAGAAAATCGGAGCTCCTCTCCTTACTGCCGCGACCCCTGAAAGCGGGTCACCGATATAAAAACATCCTCATGTCGTAAAGAAGCGTGTCAACGTGTGCCACCAACAACATGTTGCATGTTTTTAAATGTGACATTAAATATTGAATGGCTGTTTGTGGGATTGGATTACAGGAGAATTTTTAAATGTTGAATGCTGTAAATGGGTAAATGAGACCTAAAGTAAAACTTATGTACGTATATCTTAACTAATATTATAAATGCGAAAGTAAATTTGTTTGTTACTTTTCCACGCCTAACCCACTGAATCGATCATCCTGAAACCGTATACGTTGTCAGGTGTACAGAAACGGACACAAGGTCACTTTCATTTCATCCCGAAAAAAAGTACTGTTTCCGGAGAAAACAACAATAACGTTTTTATGATAATAGATGGCGCCACATATACTATACGTTCCGTTTTGAGCCCATGATTGCAACGGCCCAAACAACAAGCGTGGTACAAATTGAATTGATTGTCAAATACTAAATTAAAGCGAGAAAAGCCGCGGGCAAAAGCTAATTTCTGTATTAATACGAAACTTGTAGAGTATTACCAAAAGCAATTTTTGCGTGCCTGAGAATGATCAGGCATTCCAAAGTTTAAATTACCTATAACAGTGACAATTTTTAGAATTGATAGTGAAAAATCACCAAAAAAAAAACTGCTCACCTAGGTGTCGAACCGCCGCTTTTCTTTGCCTCATCATTGAAGTACAGTTCCTCAACACACTCGCAACCGCCTGCCGTCTCCATTGCCTCATCACTGGAGAGTAACTGTGAGGACTTGCCACATGTGCACTTGAATCTCGTCTTCTTGCGCTTTACAAAGGACCTAGAAGAGTCCTTTTGACTACTATGAGACTTCTTCGGAAGACAGATTTTAATAGGGCCCTTAGGCACACTGGTCCTAGCAGAGTCCTTACGGAGAAAGTTATTAAGCGAACTCCTAGAACCTGTCCTTCCTATGGGAGGAGAAGTCCTAGCAGGCTCCACGGGGAAACTGGTCCTAGGTGACTTCATTGGGAGACAGATCGTAAGAGACTCCTTGTTGAAAAAGTTCTTAAGCGACTCCTTGGAAGCACATGTGTTAGGATCTTTTCTGGGACATCTCCTAGGAAACTCTCTTGGGGAACTACTCCCGGGAGAACCCTTGCGAGAACCGATCAGGCGTATGGTATTAATTTGGAACTTTTCGTTCTTGGATGTACAGCATCTCTTGAAGTGACTGTAAAGGTCGCCTATCGAAGCGTCTGATATCAGGTCCGGGACTGACGTGGACTGTGAACAACATTGAGGCATGTAAACAAACAAAAAAGTTATTACAACAGTTCTGATTAATCATCATAAGTCTTCTTAAGCACATAGCTGGGCAGAAGCCTCTCCGAAAGTGTAACTATGTTTGTGTGCAATTAAGATTATTATGTTTGTGTGTAATTCTTGGAACTTTAACTGCTGTTTCTGTACGAATCATCGCCTTTATTTATGGAAGGTCTTGAAAGTCAAGAAACGTAAAAACGTAAAAAAAATATAGTTAGTCAAACGTTAATCACTAAGAACTTAACTGTAACCATATATGTATATACCGTTTATGTTTTATAAATAAGGAGGCACGGTAAATAAGGCCAATCCCAAACACAAACAACATGACGACAATGAGCTACTCTTCATTACAACCTGACTCATCCGAACGTGGCGGACATCAAAGCTAAATAAAAACAAAACAAACGCACTCTCTCTATGACGGATATGTTGGGCATAGACGTGGCGCTCGTTATGCGGGGCGCGATGCTCGCGACGCTCGCAGTGCCCGACTGGACGTTGTGGAGACCAAAAAGAAAAATATATAGGCAACCTGTAGCTTTCAGTAACTTTAATTGGTAATCAAAAAATATTTTTTTCCACTTTTACTGCCGCTATCAGAGACTCAAATCAATTTTTTACTCTTTGACAAGTAAGTAGGTATATTGGTCAATCAATATACGTATCAATTAAAGATAATCTCTGAAACCACCAGTCGGATTTGAAAAATGTTGACAGCATTGCATAACATTTGATTGACAAGACCCAAGTCTTGAAGAAGACTAAAGGATATTAAAATTTAACATAACGCTAGGACCCTTCGGAGCCTAGCACAAGGAAACAAGAAAGAAAAAACGCTAAGAGAACACGAAGTAATAGAGCTGGCGGGCGATGCAATGCGACGCGGTGGGCGAGGGTACATACAAGAAATTTCACGCAGGCATGCAAAAGCTAGTGATTGATAAATTAAAAAAGATATATTTTAATCTTTTTTTTTACTGATAGATAAAATTTCAATAAGTAAATTAAAATTAATATACATATAGGTTTCTGAGAGCGGCAGTTAGTGTTCATGTTGGTCCAAACACAAGATACTTAAAATAAATCAATTTAGCGGACGCTCATTAGAGATAACTACCGTGATCAAAGTGTATATAAGTAGGAGTGAGGCATCTTACCTTAAGTTATAGTTTCACAAGATAATAAACTGACTTTGTCACCGAGTACCATAACTATAAATTGCGAACATCACAAAGATTCTTCAGGCACGAGATGAACCGTTCTTACGTGTCGAAAAAAAATACTACCGACATATTGCAGGTAGGTACAGACGCCAGCACATCAAGCTATCCCTAACTGTCAAATTTTCTCAATTAAAAATGAACCTTATAACTTTGCAATAAAGTTGAAATACTATCAAAGATATTTGACAGAATGTGGTAACTTGATGTGCTGGCCTCTGTACATAGCTGCATAGCTACACATCACATACCTACACAAAATACCGATGCCCGTATCGATAATTTTGTAACATTGTCATTTCGTTTTAAATTCCTTCGATTTCTATTTAGGGCGCACTTATATCAGGTCTTATTCTCGCAGAGTCATATAAGTCTTGTAAGTCTATAGTCATCTTTAGGATTCCGTAGGGAAAACGGGACCGTATTACTAAGACTCCGCTGTCCGTCCGTCCGTCTGTCTGTCCGTCTGTCACCAGGCTGTATCTCATGAACCGTGATAGTTAGACAGTTGAAATTTTCACAGATGTATTTCAGTTGCCGCTATAACAACAAATACTATAAAAACAAAATAATAGTTATTTGTTACGCAAGGCTGCAAAGTTGATTTTTGGCGCGAGTACTTGTATTGAAGCCTGAGCAAACCACGAGCATAGCGTGCTTTTACCGACTTTTTATGAGATGTTGGTAGACCAGGTCTCCTGCGCTTATAACGTTGAGAGACTTGTGACGCTTACCGCTGTGATAAGCTGTACCTACATTTTAATATATTTTAGATTTGAAGATCTTCCACTACCATAATATTATACGACAAAATGCTAAACAAAAAGCTGGACAATTTAGACCACATTGTCTAGGAGAAGCGAAACTCCTGCATATACCATTTTCAGAGAGGAGGCCCGTGTTCAAGCAGTGGGAACATTATAGGCTGATTATGCTGCTTATGATGCATACAATAGCGTCATATACAATACATCAAAGATCTACCTGTATCTCAGGCCGTTTGGTGACATCATTTGATTTTCTACAGAATAACTTCCTGAGCATTATTTTTTAGGTTATCTAGTGCAACCAACGGGAATTTACAAATGTCAGACACTTTCATAGTATTTAGATAAATAAATTGTATTCCAATACACGCATATTATCAAGAAACAAATAAAATATACGCAAATAATGAACATCATGGTTCTGCGCCTACGCAGCATTAGGTAATAAATTTTACAATATTACTCTTCTATTATCTACAACTTTAAACAAGGCTACTCCAGCCCTAGAAAAGCATAAAACCCAATGCTTAATGAATTGTACGAGATAGTGATACAAAGGCATTCACAACATTAGTTTTCCTTATCGTGTTAGACTATCGTGGAAGCCGACCTCAACATAACAATGTTGAGGTCGGCTTCCACGATAGTCTAACACAACAACAGGAAAAGGCTAGGCAGATGATGATGAACTCCAATTTAGCCATAAAAACGTTTCCAATAAAATACTACCTTCCCATTTCGGCAACTAAAATAAAGTTTATTAAAATACCATAATCAAGACAAAACAAAGTCGTCAATCAATATTAAGGGAGTCATCGTTGGACAGGTTGAGCGGCGTGCGGCAGTCCAGCGCCTTGAGCGAGGCGTCGCGCGGCGGCACGTCCCGCTTGCGGCGCGGCTGCGCGCGCACGCACGCGATGGTCACCGAGTCGTACGACACGCTCGCGCCGCGCCCGCACTCCGCGTCGCCGCTCACGAAGTCCTTCGACTTCACGCTTGTTATCTCTGTATTTGAGTCTTTTAGCTGTGAACATGGACATGTACTTTAAGCAATAAAAGCGCCCACGAAACACTTTTCTAAAATTATATCTGTAACATTTACATATTATATTCTTTTTCATTTATAAAAATTTAACACTGCATGCACCACTAAAGAGCCGTTGGACCAATTTAGTTAACATTTTTTAAAAGAAAAATTGCACGGATAATTAGTAAAATACAAAAAATTTCTGCCAGATGGTCAGGTCAGCTAGTTCAAACTCAAACTGTAAGTACTTACCTATGTATTTCTAATAAACCAATTACAGGCACTTTTGAATTGTTAAGGGGTTGGTCAATCAGAAAAATGAAGCTAGTTGCCCATTTCTATGGAGACGAACGGGCAGGAAACTCCATGGACACTCTTTTAAACAAAATAAATATGGTAACAAAATATTGGTTAAATAATTCATATTATTATTATACATGTGAGAACGATACAGAACGTTAAAAGCATCCGATATAAAATATGTAAAACCAGTTCAAAAATTAAATTAAAACAATCCATAGCCGCTGCGACATGACCAGTCCCTACTGACAGCGACCATGCAGCGACCGTTCACGAACATGACGCATGGATTAGCAGTAGCACCATTTAGCACAACCATTTTGAAGGGAGCTAAATGATCCAACACACACGCTACCATCAGAGAGATATTAAAGTGAGCATGGCGTACTCTCACCCGCCAGAGCACATTCAAGTTGTAAAACTTATAACAATGATAATAAAGAATACGTTTCCCAAAAGATTTTAATATTGCCTCTAAAATTATATAGCTATAGATATGGCTAAACCGCAATTTCTTCTGGATGGTCACAGTTTTTTACTATACAATACTTGATGTCGGTCACCCAGTTTCAATACCAGAAGCTAATTACAATCAATTCGTAAACAAAGCGAATATTTGTTGTTTTAGTAATGCGTACGATAAAACGTTTTATTAGAAGCGGAGCTATGTTTCATTGAAAACATGTGCTCAACCTAGATTCGTTTCAGCAAGCTCTATTCCTAGGTCGTCGCCCGATACTGCAGGTTATTTTGATTTCAGTCTTCTTAAAATGAGTAGCAGCCCGGAGTCTGGACACGTGGCCTGTTCAAGGCTGCGTCATGGTAAAAGACTCAGCCTGCATGGGGACTTAAACTTACAGATTTACCAAGAAATGTTTGCGCTTCGGGAATCATCGTCATCTTCGGAAATGCGAACGTGTGATGATGAGATCTAATATAGAGTTGTTAAAAACATGGTCCTGCCTATTTAAAATTAAAGATCTATCAAACAACTCTATGAAGTTCCAAGTCCCTTTAAAACTTAAGTAAAAAATGACGATCTACGAATTTCGCAGTAATATTTTGTAACGAAAATAATTTTAAAGAGTATTGATTGGAGTTCTCTATGGGCAAATACTACGCTTTGGAATGGACTACTAACGTCATATTTCTGACTGGCCGATTCCTTTGACAATTTAAAAGTTCTTGTAACAACTGTATCTCACCGTCGAAAGGTGGTGCACTAAACAATTCTGCCTAACAGTTCGGAAAACACAAGCGTGATGTTACTTGACGCCACAACCAATAAGGTTTAGGTATGTTTGAATAAGTTCACCTTGGCCTTGGCCTGCTTGAGCTGGCGGCGCATCTCCTTGATGATGTCGTCCTTGAACTGCGCGCGCATGTTGGCGGCGCGGCACTGCTCGTCCAGCGCGGCGCACACGCGGCGCATGGAGTGCATCTCCTCCGTCAGCGCCACGTTGACCTTGCGCAGCGCGCGGATACTGTCGCCGCTCGACTGCGACAGGGGGCTACTTGAGACTATTATTCTATTTTTAATTTAAAACGTATGGGAAAATAAGTTGAGAAACACTTGCTGTTGCAAATAATGTTGTTCAACTTTTGTTTACTAGGTATATACCGTTTTCAGGTTCTTGCAACACTGAAACATTGTATGCAACAGTCCATGTTGCTAGCAACACTAGAACATTCCAAGATGTCAGCAGTACTGCAGACCATATTGTACTAATTAAACTAGAAGCGGCATAAATAACGCTGCTGGGTTGAAGACATACAAATGTCATACTCTTCAGTCGTACGTCGTTCGTCGTTCTTCTCTACTGTCATACGCAGAAAGTTGGCAGTTGACAGACGAGGCCATTATTGCCGCCTTTAGAGATGATTCGTTCACCTGCACACGAGTTTCGTACAGCAAAACCCATAAAGGATCACTTCGTTATCCGTCTGTCCGTCTGTCAACCGAAGCCGTCATCGTGCGTGTCTGCACTTGGCCGGGTTTTTTATCTCCTTTAGTTTAGTGCCCTTTTAAGTCGAAATCATCATCAGTCCCATCGTGTCAATGACACTCCAGGAATATTAATATCTGGATTAACATAAAACAACTAAATATCACTAGGCTACTACCTTCAGATTGGCTTCCATCTTGTGCACGCGTTCCTGATACTTGAGCGTCTCGTTTCGCAGCATCTCGCTGAAATCCTGCACCGGCTCCCACTCGCCACACTAGGACCGCATTCGGAATCAACGTGTACAGTCGGTGACCCGATATAAGTATCTACCTCACCAAGTTATCAGCTACGTGTGGTGGATACGTATATCGGGTCACCGACTGTACATACAAAACGGTGCTAAGCATTATTTATAGAACTTGAAAGTTAAAAAGTGTACAAGTTTAGTGGCCAAACAAAATGGATTTATAGAATAACTGGGACCTTTTGAATATGTATTTTGTTTTAAACAACTTATGGTTGTCATTTCGCTTGGTCTATAACGATAAAAAAATTGCAATATATCTATGCTTCTACATCTACTAGGTAGGTATGTAAAAATATACTTTTTTAACAAAATCGATGCATTTATAAAAATGCACCGTACAACTAGAGTATCGTGTGTTTGGACCGAAACAAAACAATTCTTAGCACTTAAACCAGGACATCTCCCACGGCATACTTCCATACCTCGTTCCCGGTGCAGCACATGCCAGCCATCACCTCGGCGTCCTTCGTGGTCACCTCACTACAGGAAACAGAATAAAATAAATAAATAAATAATATCCTTGAACATTTCACACAACGCCATATCGTCCCAAGCTAAGCAACCTCTTTTTTTTATTTTATTTTTTATTTTATCACATAGGAACAACAAACAGCTACATTATGGAATATTACAACATAATAACATAAATAACTTAAATAATAATGTAGCACATAATATTGAGTGAACCTTAAATTGCTAGGAAAAGCTGTTCATGCATGACAGAAAACATTTTTTTTTTTAACATTACAAGTACAAAAAGAAAATAAAATAAAGTATTATTCCTACTAATCTTGAAGTTACTAAACTACATACCTAACATTAATCTAAGAGCTTAAGTGTCTCATACAAAAGGCTGCGAAACTTCTGCATGGAGCATGTAAATATATCTATGTGTTCCAGTTCTTTATTGTATAATGCTGCCATTCGCCGAATTGGTGAACGTTCACCAGTATTTGATCGGCAGGTACCTATTGCAAATAGTGTACCTGCACGCACCTGGCGTCTTTGAACAGTTCTAGGGACAACATAACACAGTACATTATTCAGGTCGATACAGTCAAATTTGCCATTTACAATATTATACAAGGTCATTGCTTCTAATTGTTTGCGTCTGGAACTGAGCGTCAGAAGTTTGTATTTATCGAGCAATTGGTCATAAGGCAAATACATTCTGTGACATCTGTAATACATTACACGAAGGAATTTGCGTTGTACATTCTCTAGCATATCTATATATTTTTTATAATACGGGTTCCAGATGGGCACCGCGTATTCAAGCTGTGAGCGGACTAGAGTTTTATATAGACAGATGTACGAAGAGGTCCGTTTAAAGTCGTGGGTTGATCTCATTATAAACCCATACATCTTGTATGCTTTATTGATGATTTGTTCTATGTGTAAATCCAAGCAGAGTTTAGCATCAAGCAATACACCCAGGTCACGTACCGAGTCAGCTTTATTCAGAGAGATGCTACATAAATTTTACCAAAAATAAAACATTATTAGGTTTGTGTACTACAAACCTAATAATGTTTTTATTTTTGGTAAAATTTATAAAATGCTGCTAATGCTTGTGTTAAGGTAACGAGATGGCTGATAAACTACTTATATACATTTTTTTTTTGTAAATACACACATCAAAAGTGTCTAGGGATCAACATATATTTTTGCAATAACTTTTCTCTTGATTGATATTAATTTAAATTTTCTTTAAGGATTCATCAAATAAAGTGTTTTCGTTTGTCACATTAACGATAAACCAAGTCACCTTTGCATTAATAAAGAAATTTGCCATTTTCCTAATAAAGGGATTTTTGACATTTGAACCACTAACATTAAAGTTCGAAAAAAAGACTGAAATAACAGTTTTCTTTAAAATTTTATTGGGTAACTTAAACAATTAATAATCCGTGTTTCTACCGCGAACACTAACAACACAAGAACATCGGTTTGGCATACTCAAAATGAGTTCATCCAAATCACGCTGTGGAATGGCCGCCCATGTTCGTTGCAACAACAAAAAAAGGTCTTCTTGCAACTGGATACCCTCCATATTCGGCAGAGCTCTTCTCTGTAGCATATCCCATGCATGCTCAATCGGGTTCAAGTCTGGCGACTGAGCAGGCCAGGGCAGGACATTGATGTTAGCTGCGGCGAGAGTCTGTCTTACAACTCTTGCGGTGTGCGGTCGTGCATTATCATGCATTAACTGAAATAAGGGACCGATTTGCACTTGTAGAGGAACGATGACGTCAGATACAATCGTCTCAGCATAAATTTGAGTACCACCTATAGCAATGCACAATCGTAGGATTCGATATCAATGGGCTCTTGAACACAGAAATTGGGCAGAAGAACAATGGCGTTTCGTGTGCTTTTCTGATGAGTCTCGTTTTGGTATGAGACCGGATACAAGACGTATACGACACTGGAGAACCCCTGGACGTCAACAGCGATTAAAATCCTGCCAGGAAGTCCATCCTTATAGTGGTGGAACCATCATGGTATGGGCGGGTATTTGGATCGGCGGAAGAACTGAGTTGATTTGGATCAGAGGCAACCTCAACGCTCAAATTTATGCTGAGACGATTGTATCTGACGTCATCGTTCCTCTACAAGTGCAAATCGGTCCCTTATTTCAGTTAATGCATGATAATGCACGACCGCACACCGCAAGAGTTGTAAGACAGACTCTCGCCGCAGCTAACATCAATGTCCTGCCCTGGCCTGCTCAGTCGCCAGACTTGAACCCGATTGAGCATGCATGGGATATGCTACAGAGAAGAGCTCTGCCGAATATGGAGGGTATCCAGTTGCAAGAAGACCTTTTTTTGTTGTTGCTACGAACATGGGCGGCCATTCCACAGCGTGATTTGGATGAACTCATTTTGAGTATGCCAAACCGATGTTCTTGTGTTGTTAGTGTTCGCGGTAGAAACACGGATTATTAATTGTTTAAGTTACCCAATAAAATTTTAAAGAAAACTGTTATTTCAGTCTTTTTTTCGAACTTTAATGTTAGTGGTTCAAATGTCAAAAATCCCTTTATTAGGAAAATGGCAAATTTCTTTATTAATGCAAAGGTGACTTGGTTTATCGTTACTGTGACAAACGAAAACACTTTATTTGATGAATCCTTAAAGAAAATTTAAATTAATATCAATCAAGAGAAAAGTTATTGCAAAAATATATGTTGATCCCTAGACACTTTTGATGTGTGTACATACACATTATAGATAGAAAAACACCCAGACCCGTAACAAATACTTGCAGTTCGTACAAATATTTGTTCCCTGCGAGAATCGAACCCGCGACATGCTGCGCAGCAGTCAATCGTTCAACCGCTGCACCGTGTCGTCAAAAGAAAGAAAGAAAAATTGTTTATCCTGTACAAAAAAGACGCACATTACAAAACAATACAACGTAGCCAACAGTGGCGTAACTATAGGGTGGCAGGACTGGCAAAATGCCACGGGCCCCCGGCCTGACGGGGCCCCCGGCCCGAGAAGCTATGAGGTCAAAAGTGACCTAACATTTTTAACAAAATTTGGTAAAAAATATAAATTTGGGGCCCATGCAATGGATTTGCCAAGGGCCTCAGGTGGTATAGTTACGCCACTGGTAGCCAACCACCTCGTATTTGACAATAAACATACATTACATTACTCGAAGGGTTAGGGAGATATGCATGATGCACCCTTTCAAGTCCATGTATCAGAGGGCTAGCCTGTCGCCATCAATTAACCACAAATTCAAACTCCGGAAAAATTTCCATTCCGACTTTACCCGACCTAGGAAACGAACCAGGGACCACATGAAGAAAAGGAAATTAGCTATCGGAGCATTTACTACAGCACCTGCCACTTTAATGGGGCATACCCCATTTTCATTTAGTTTCGAAGGATGAAAGACAAATACGATGTATTTATGTTTCGACCGGATTTCATCCGTCGACGTTTGAAATCTATCGCAGGATGGCGGTCGGGGATAACTTGATATATTTAATTTAATTGTATTTTTAGTTAAGTTTGGTAATCTTTTTTATAGATTCTGTTTAGTATTCTATAGCCTATGGGATGAATGAAAATTTATTATCTTATAAATTTTCTTTTTTCGTCAAAAAAGATCACTTATTTTTGACACGTCACAAACTGGAAGAAAATAATAGACAATATTAATCCTGCGCACGCAAGGAAGCATGTCAGAGGAAAAGGCTGTGTTATTGACTTGTTCGCAGATTTTTTCAGTTTGCCAGTGGTTGCAAAAACTTCCATCTATATGCACCTAATAAAATACCTTCGCTGCTGGTAGGCAATATACAAAACGACTTTATTATTCATAATATAATAGGTAATCAATCAGCACGGTTACATAATAAAATAAATAGAGAGATATACATTTTCATAAAGGTAATAAAATGCTAATAGAATGGTTAAAATCACGCACTTATGCAGATATTGAATTATTGTTACAATAAGTGGAAATTAGTTAAACTGGCACCGCCACACCCAAACGCACACCTACACCAACCACACACCTCTCACACCCCAAACATATCACACACCACACACACTTGACACATCTCATACACCCCTCACACATTACACACTCCGCACACCCAACACACCCATATTAATGTATAAAAAAATGTAATAGATTCAAGAAACTAAAAATAATTTTGTAAATGTACAAACATCCAAAGCTATGGAAGTGCGGAGTCTCCTAACACAGGCGCCATCATGCTTAAAAGGAGGCTCCAGTCATAACTAACGTAAACTAGTTGGTACAGAAATAAACATTTTGTATTTTTTTGTATTTTGTATTCAAAGCATCGAATTACTCGGTAAAAAGCTATGTGTGGTCACTGGTCACATTTTCATCATCAATTAACGCGACTGACAATGTGTATTCCCCTCACTGCCACACTATTTTTTTGTTTGGGTTAAAAATTATCTCAAAAATGTCCTATAAGATTTTGGCACGTTCAAAGTTTTTCCACAACTTTGACCTGCTGTAAGTTTGGAACCCCGCACTACTGGAGCAGCAGGGCACTAAGATCTCTTATGCACTAAAAGACAACTCTTATCGTTATGAATTTTTGGTAAGAAATAACT
The DNA here is from genome assembly GCA_951799385.1 of Hyppa rectilinea. Classification (NCBI taxonomy): domain Eukaryota; kingdom Metazoa; phylum Arthropoda; class Insecta; order Lepidoptera; family Noctuidae; genus Hyppa; species Hyppa rectilinea. The sequence continues at coordinate 873,985 of OX637306.1, forward strand.
TGTACAAACTATAAAATATGAATTATGATTATTATACTAACGGCGAGTGGAACTTGCCGGACATCTCTTTCCTAAGGTTCATGATGGTCTGTTCGTAGCACTGAGCATCCTTGTTCAGTTGTCTGATCTCTCTGCAAAACATTTTACATTAAATACTAGCTTTTGCCAGCGGCTTCGCCCACGTGTATGTAGGAAATTATCCCACAGGAACCGTACATTTTTTCGGGATAAGCAGTTTTTGAGTTTATTCGTTACAAACATACATACAAACCTTTCCTCTTTATAATATTAGTATAGACAACAACAAAAAATCATACAGACATTGAGACGGGCAGTAATAGCAGCTACACTCGACAGTGATGGTAATTCCCCCACCCCAATGGTAGTGGTAATTCACCCTTGTGTTTAGGCGTAAAGTTGAAATTGCGATCTGTAGTTACGGAATAACGGTGCTAGAAAGCCTACGACCGTGTACAATTCTACATATTATTAATTTAAAACCTAGGATGTTTGTGCCTTAATGATTCGGAGAGTTTATATGCTTGACCGGTAATAGATACACTCGAGAGCAATGAATCCGGGTCACTTAAAGAATCCTAAAAATCTCGGAAACTAAAAATGCTAGGTTAATGCAATAAATTGTATTTAATAGACAATGTAATACTCCTTAAATGAAGGTATTAAAACTTCTTAGTTATTGTAAAGTTATATCATAAAAAAATCAAATTTGAAAAAGGGCCACTTTCGAAGATGGTGGAACTACGAAATTACAGCATTTGGTTTTGCTTTTGTTTGTAATCTGTCATTTATGTGGGTACATAAACCATGTTGATAGTGCTCTATATTCATTATTCAAGCTGAAATTATGTCGCTTACGCCTGAAGAATGCACCAGAATACTTACAATGCTGGAAACCGGCCGGAGTCAGCGAGATACAGCCAGGACTGTCGGTGTGTCGCTGTCAACAGTACAAAGAGTTCTCCGACGTTACGAAGAAACTGGTTCTAACCTACGCAGACCAGGAACGGGCAGAACCAGGTGTACCACAGCACGAGAAGACCGATACTTGGTGAACACCATGCTTCGAAATCGCTTTCTCACAGGAACTGAACTCACAAATCAGTTTCGACACCTCGGAGGAAGTAACCCAAGTGCATGGACAGTAAGACGTCGGCTTGCTGAATCTAACTTAAAACCCCTTAGACCTGCAAACGGCCCTAAACTGGAGCGTGGGCATCGTATTTCAAGACTAAGATATGCCCAGAGCCACGTAAATTGGAGGATTGAAGATTGGTCAAAAGTTATGTTCTCCGACGAATCAAAATTTATGCTCTACAAGCACGATGGAAGACACAGAGTGTATCGAAGACCAGGGGAAAGATTCAAGCAAGCATGCATCGAAGAAAAAGTAGCCTACAGTGGTGGGTCTGTACTTGTGTGGGCCGGAATTTCTTCTGAAAGTCGCACAGAGCTGGTGATCATAGAAAACGGCTCTTTAACTAGCGTAAGATATGTGGAAGAAATCCTCAATGATCACGTTGGTCCATTTATGGTCAATTTAGGTGAGGATGCTATATTTATGCATGACAATGCCCGACCTCATACAGGTAGGATTGTGAATGACTACCTTCAAGAGATGAACATTACTCGTATGGAGTGGCCAGCGCGCAGCCCGGATATCAACCCGATCGAGCATGCTTGGGACGAGCTAGGCAGATGCGTAAAACAACGAAACCCTCCCCCAATCACGCTTCGTGAGCTCAAAATTGCTCTCACAGAGGAATGGGAGAATATTCCCCAAAATCGTATAAGGAACTTGGTGTACAGCATGCCAAACCGCGTAAACGCAGTAATGGAAGCACGAGGAGGCAATACGAAGTATTAAAATTCAAGAAAATCGTAATAAAGTTCAAAAATTTCATGTTTCCTATTTTTGTTTTAAGGAGAGATCAGCAGTTTTTTTCTTTAAGTAATTTTGTGTTAATAAAATGTATGGTGACTCATATTTTTTTTACTTTCATTTAAGGAGTATTACATTGTCTATTAAATACAATTTATTGCATTAACCTATCATTTTTAGTTTCCGAGATTTTTAACATTCTTTAAGTGACCCGGATTCATTGCTCTCGAGTGTATTTGGCACATTGATAATAGGATTTTATCACAGTACAGTCAACTGCACGTCCACGGTAATCATTTGACAGCGCCTTTATTTGTAACTTTGCCAATGTAGTATTTCTAGGATGCGAAGAAAACCGCGGGTAACAGTTATTGCGTTAATACTGTACCTCTCTTGCGCTATATTCTCTTTGTGTAGTGACTCGTTTATCACTTTCAGCTCCGAAACTTTGGCACATATCATACTCTTCGGGTTTCTCTAAAATAATAACAAAAAACAAATAGTCTATAAGTTCGTGGAATTATTAATTTTGATTACTTACATAGCTTATTTGTTTGGCGCAATCGTTTTGTGATGACTGTATAAAATAACTTCGCTTCTTTAAGGGTGGTGTACCATGGCAGCCCGCGAAATTCTAATTTAGAGTTGTATTGATGATTCTTATAATAATAATTTTGTAAATACCTACACTCTTACTTGAAACGGGTACGAATCAAATTTTAATAAACGTAAAACCGGACAATAACCTGCAATATGCAAACAAAAGAAAGAAAAATAACATTTCGCGGTCTACCCTTTTTTTTTTTTGAAGGTGGCAAATATTCAAATAACCCTTCCGGCTCTGAGTGGAGCGGAAGGGAGTGTCAGACTCTTACTGACTAAAACCCATCCATGTTCCTTCCTTAGCCCTTTATGTTCCGGGGCAGCGGTAACCCTTTCGGACAATCCCGCTTACCCAGCAGGCTTCGGCCCTGACGGCCGGGCCCCTTCAAATGCTAACATCTAGCGCGTGGAACACGTACGCGCCGTCCGGCACGGGCCTGGTTCTGATCGGAAGGTAACCTACCCATTACTCACCATCCGCAGGTCGCGAGCTACCCTGGCAGATCCCTCTTGACTCTTGAGTAATCATAATTATCTTTATTGTTTTCATCAGTAACAACAAAAAGAGAAACCACTGGAAAGTCTAGAAAAGACGACGTGAGGCGGTGAGAACGTTGCAATAGAAAACAATAATAAAACGTGAAGTATACTGTAAAAGTATAATCAAAACATTTATAAAAAAAAAAACAAAATCAATCCAAAAAGTTCTATCCGACTCTGAAATGTCGACTGTTTTTGTATCTGTTGGTCTCGTGCTTCACGTTACTGCGTGTCTTCACCGAGTCTCCCTGCTCCAGCTTCTTTTGTCGCCTGCGCAACGATAACAAAGTATTACAATCTATGTAGTTGCTACAACAACAAAGGAACTTCATTCATAGCTCTGCAGCGCAAGTTCTTTTATTAGTGATCGATGAGCGCAAACCGATCACCTGTTCCCTGTATCCTGTTCCTATAATTGAAATAGGCTCACTTCTTGTTCTAATCTAACACATACCTACTCTGTATATCTAACCTACTGTAATCCCCTCGGTCAACCGCTCGTCAATTTAGTATAACACTGTGAAATACGAAAGCCTCCTTTACTACTACACAAATACTACGCAATAAAGGTCCCTTTAATGTCAAAAAAATCAGTCACTGTATCTATTACAACAACAACAAGCAACAATACAATAGCAACAAGCTGATCACAGTATTGTAGTGATCAACAATTTTTTTTCATATACATATAATATCATCAAACTCACTCACCATTCAAGAGATCCAAATATATCCGATTCTGTGACTTCAAAGAAGTGTATCCCGTCCAGAGTGCAGTAGTCGAACTCCCGGAGCCTCCTCAGCACCTCGACCAACCCTCGGAGGTCGGAGTCTTTGCGCGCCAGGCGACGCCGCAGCGCCGCGCACTCCGCGCGGAGCTCGGACACCACCTGATGAGGACCAGCCGGGCTATTCTGTAAAAATACTCGCCGTGATAACTTGGGTGAACTGAGCTGTCAAGAGCTTACTTCACCTCCGTTTTCAAAGTGAGATTTTTTACAGAAAGATCGGCAGGAGACAGCGTTAGAGGGGCGAACCAGATGAGTAGACCGACTACTTAGGGGACAGTTGGCTGGTGAGTGCTTTGCTGTGTTGGCCTGCACGGTTTTACTGCACGTTGTCAAATCTTAAGTTTCACTCGAGTGGGAGAAACAAATATGAACCTGTCATTCCATGTTCACACGACACCGACAAAATTATATACGAATGTGATCGTTCATCTGCTAATTTTATTTTATCTTTAGATCAATTAGTAGACGAGTGAATGTGCCGACTGCAAAAATCCAACTTTTTTGAAAGAGTTCACTTATCGCGTGTATATAGCCTAGCTGGTTTGGGATTATAAAGTGCTAGCGCTATGAATTCATTTTTTAGTTTTGATTCATATTGTATTGAAACGTTTCACTACAAGTTAAAAATGTCGGCGATACGCGGCCGTGCCCTTTAAGACCATAACCATCAAAATAATCAATACTATCCTTAAAGTTCATATTACCCTTTGGAATGAATTTCTCATGAAACATTGGAGGGCAATGCTAAGAGAATTGTGTTGAGCCGAAATCATGTCACGGTTTTCGTTACATCTGCAAGACTCAGTGATCCTACCTACATACCAACGTGCAACTAACCGGGCCGGGCAACCGTACATAGCACTATCCAGCCTTAAAGTTGTTCTCTTCGGAACGTAGCTCTTGACTCAATCATGTGTCAGGAACGTTCTAACATCAGGTGGTGTTCGAGCTCTAGGATTCAATTACAAAACGACTGCGCCAAACGCGAAGAAAAATACTTAAATAATGCAACGCAATGTATGAGAAGTATTGGTGTGGGTCAGTTAAGTAAACAAACATCAACGCATAAGTATATCAAAAGTCATGACCTCATCATCACATATGCCACAGACAATAAAGTTTGTTACTCAGTATCCTACTATTGTCTGCCTATGCAATAGGATGCCATACCTCGCTTTGTTTCCGTCGCTCCTGCAACAGCTTGGAGGTGGCCGCTGTCTCCAGCTCCTCGACAGCGCGCGCCAGCAGGGTGTTCTGTCCCACCAGGTCGCCCACCCACGACCGCAGCAGCTCCACTTGTTGCTGTCACACAAGTTAACACGTCATGGTAAATATCGTCATCACTCAGCTGAAAGACGAAACGTGATCCCCGCCTCGCTATAACGATAGGTCCTCTGTTGCTGTATCAAGCACATGCCACCGACCTTAAGAACATAATTCTATTTACTACGATACGAAGTGTAAGAAGAATATCAGTCAGACAGCAAAGTGATAACGGGGCTAATTGTTCACTGTACGCCAGACGTGTTTAACTGCAAGTTTCGGACTCTAAATAAGTTTACTATACGCTACAGCTTATGGCAGCTGATGCGTTCATATATATTTATAGCTGAAAATCACCTGTAAAACCTTTTATTATCCATACAATACTGTTATAAATTTTTTGTTGCATAAGTATCGGTATTGGTTTCCTAAAAAAAGAAAATAAAAACAATGGCTATTAACACTTCCTATACTTGGTTTAAGATCTGCTTACTGAAGTTTGACTTTAATCTTACAAAAAGGTGGGAAAACACTATTTTTTCTACATTTGTTTTGACTTTCCTTTTCACATAATCAGTTGGTGAACGATCAAAGAGCCGATATTGCCGAATTAAAAAATGCACCTTTAGCCAATTCTTCTCTCATTATTTAAAGAAACTCACTTGCAACTTAGTAGACCCTGGGGCCCTATTAATTATTTGCTCCATCCTCTCTTCATACAGCCGCTGTATCTCCTTCAGTATCTCGAGGGTCGGGCCTCCCTTGCACACACACATCCCGGGGTCCCGCTCGGCTAGCCCATGCTCCACCACGTTGTGATCCATCGGGAATTAGAGCAGTTTATAAAGATACTTTTGCATTGTAAAAATGTGCCAAAATAAGGCTGCGTCACTGTTGATAGGGTTTGACAGAAGTTGTTTTTTTTTTCGGTAGGAGTTTATGGCTGGAGAGAGCGCGAAAAGAGGTGTTATGTATTTGAAGAGGTATAAATACTCTTTGATAATACGGTTTTGCTCAGCACGAAGATTCTAATCCCAAACAGAGAAATTCATTAATTTAGATATCATTTAGTTCGTTAGTCAAAGTTGTAAACAATAAATGACAAATGATTTTGTTACAGCCTTGAATGATTTCCAAGTATTTAGATAAACAACCGTGTGAATTAATTTAGACATTTCTATTACCAAAATCTGTAATAACGTTAAAATAAAACCACAGAATACTATACAAGTGTGTATATTTGGATTATATTAATTTGGCTAATTCTTTGTACCTAGTGTATATTCACAGTAAGCTTTTATTTCTAGTGTTTCACACGACACATCACATACATACAAACACTTTCTTAACATTAACATTCATTAACAGTAACAAATGCTGTAAAGATCCTGTGACAGGTTCGTAACGAAGGCTAATCGTTATTTCTATGAATATAGTAAAACATTGCAATATACCTACATTACTGTAGGTGTAGTTCGACTACATCAGTGAACGCGAGTCTAGAGAACTAAGCACAAGCGTTTCGCCGCTAATAATAGTAGCGAGCGTGTAAAGCTATGGTTTCCTAGTAAGAGCGGTACCGACAAATGACGTCACTTACAAAACTAATTTGATTTGATGTGATTTCTTAGGCCCAGAACATACGGCGCAACGCAACTGCAACTAAACCGTTTTGAAATTATAAGTATGAATTGACTGATTTGCATTGTTTTCAAACCAGTTTCAAAATGGTTGCGTCATGTGCAGTCTCTCTAAGGAGTCAATGCATAAACTCAAATAAAACTCAAAAGTAACTAGAAGATGCAGTCTCGTTGTAGTTGCGTTGCGCCGTATGTGCTGGGCCTTAGAGTGTTTTTCGAAACCGTAAGGTAAAACCCCGCTGCCATGATTTTCATGACAGTCGTCATTATAGCGGTATTTGGCGGCCACCGCTCTTCTAGAACACCGTAGCTTTACCCACAGCAGGAGTAACGCTCTTAAAATGCAGCTAAGAGACTCTCAGGGGCAGTTCACGAACGAAAATTAACGCAAAATTAATGTGACAAATTTTCAAGCGCGTATAAGCTACTGTGATTGGTTAAATTGAATGATTTATCAAGAGCTAATCGCAGAATTTACGTACTCTTGATTGTCACATTAATTTTCCTATGATTTTCATTCGTGAAACTGACTCGAAGTCTAGGCGACTGCGCGTTCGGCGATGTATAACCACCCTGACACGGAAGTCATACAAGCCGAGAAAGATACGTTTGGAGTAGATTTACATTTACCTTTAAAAAAAAAAAATTTCTTCTTACAGGTTTTAGAAAAAATGCAGTACTTACCTATTGAAAGTGGCTTTCAAAAATAAAATTCTACATAATCATATAAATATATACAAAATGTTCTACTTAAAATCTACATAGCTTCATTAACAAACATTTTCCAAAGTTTAACTAGCACCTGTCTTAAATAGAAAGAATGACAAGTTCAGAAGTTCAGAATACCATCAACCTTATGCATAAAATGTATCCATCCATTTTTTACATCATTTAAGATGTATTCATCCATCTACAAGTTAGATTTTTGTACAAAAAAACTCGTATCATTCTTTCCTATGAACTCTTCTTTTATCTAATGGACGAGACAGACGAGTCATTACGTATTCTTAAAAATGCGAAGATTAAACCGGAACACCATACTCTATGTATAAGGTCGAAATAGCTCATAGCGCAAAGATCAACACATAAAAAAAATAACTGTACAAAAACGATTTAAGATCAACATTAATATTCGTCTAAAAGTCAGCACTGTGTGCTTTAATCTCAATCTCACATGATATGTCTATCATTTACTGTCATCACCATTCATCATCATCCATCATCATCCGCCAAGCCCATCACCAACTATGTTGGTCGGCTAAATATCAGTGAATTACACGAAATGACTGCCACCTTACCATCACATACCAATTCCCTAATAGGAATTACCCCTTACAAGTAAATTAATTAAAACTATTAAACAGTAGCAGTGCGCTAATATGGCATATCCAATTCAGAAAAAATATCGGCCTCTTGAAGCGTCGTCTCCGTGCTCTGTCACTCATACACGTGTGTCTCTTTCTAAACTAAACGTGTCATATTTACGTCCGGGTACTGCACCATCGCGGACACTAACAGTTAACAATTGTCAACCTTATTACTAATAACACACTAGCGTTTGTCCAGCGTACGCGTTCGATGAAAGTATGCGCGGCGTTTCTTGTTCAATTGAACGCTATAGTGATGTTATGTTACTAAGATCATAGGGTGAAACGTGGTCACTGCTACTGTCCGGAAATTACAAAATCGACCGCCCACTCTTTAATAACAAAATGCCAAGATAAATAATAATATATATATAAAAGTTAACAAAAGTCAAGTTTTCATAAATAAGAGGGTTAGACCAGATTTCAGACTTTCAGTCTTTTGACTGCCACGACTATACTATTCCACACAACCACTTAACTACACAGTTAATAAGACAAAAGCTTCAATTAAATGACATACCTACGTTCATTTTGTTACTTGAGTAACGTCAGCTCGCACATACATGCGTAAGCGCAACCCTAGCGCTAACACCTGCGCTTAATAAATATTGAAGTTTGAAAGTGTATTACACAAAAAATATTTAACATCAACACGTAAAAGTCTTACAGAATCAGAGAATACTAAGCTTATGACTCTAAGTTGAGGGTATAGTACTACTTTTGAACTTGACTATTTACAATCATCCCCCTCCACTGCAGGTAGCTTACTAGATGCAGTTTACCCTTTACACCATCAATATACATTATTTTACAGTATTTTACAAGTTTGTGAACTTAATATCTAAGAAGGAACTACAAAAAATAAACAGAGTTTCGTTTGATTTTAACATAAAATAACCTACAAAAGCTCATTTATTTCGGTTAAATAACAATTAAGTTTAAGCTGCTCTAATGCGTTTACTTTAGTTAACTTTTAAGTTTGTGGTAGTGTACTGTTAGGATTTTTTATCTTCGACACGCTACGGCCACAACTCATTCACCAAGTTAATTCTAGATATTAATAATTATTTGTGTCTACATTTTTGCTTACTATATTAACACGCTAACAAAATCTGATAACAAAGATTTCCCGTTGAAACAAATCATATTGTTGTGGTACACGTATCAATAGTAGCTATAACTACATAATATAAGCTCACTCATCTTTTCATGCTGCACAAATCTCGATTCATCTGCGCAGTGGTGATCTGGAAAAATAAAAATAATTGCATTTTTAATACGGCATGAGACTTTGAGTCGTACTTTCTAATGAGACTCAATACTTTTTCTAGTTTTTCGTTGTATCACCACTAATTTATTTATTTAATATCAAATATCAAACATTTACTGGTTCTGTCATTTGAACGAACCAATTAAAGATTTTTTTACTTGACAGTGGTTGCCAATCTTAGAAGCTTCTGACTGCCTCATACCTAAGTCATAACTATTCACGAGTACAAAAAGATACAATCGACCACACCATGGTAACATTTCACCGACTGACACGTTATTTCATAGCAGTAAGAACTGTTTACGTAAATCAAGTTTGACCGATCACAATATTCACAATAGATACATCAACAAGTAACTCGTACCTCTCTTATCACCGTCTCAAGCAAGTTTAAGCCCTCCCCAGCTGCTGGGGTTCAGTACATCTGCTTGAGCTGCTCGTAGGACAGGAAGAAGATGACGTTCCAGGGACCCATGCGGAGCCACGTGGGGATGAAGCCTTTGTACAGCGCCAGGAAGCCCTCGCTGCGGACCGTCTGAGGGAAGGAAAGAAAATGTTTATTGGGACTTGCGGTCGCACAGGATAATTACACAAACTAATTATTATGAAACAAGTAACAAAATTATTTTATGAAAGGAGGCCGACTTTGGGAACTCGTCTCGTTTGTCTATCCTTTCGCCAACTAGGTTGGGCTGAATACCGATACTTTGCTTGGAGCGAATACCTATCTGTCTTCCACAACCCAGTTACTGGGTAACACTTAGTAAGGCTGGTTATAAAACTTGCAAGCTTCGGACCACCCTTAACGACGCCGACGGTCAATGATCTACGAATGGTAATTTTTCGAACAGAGTTATGGCCATCACTCAAGCAATAAGACTAAAAGAAGAACATGAAATGCGAGCTTTATATCGTGTTGCATACAGGATACTTTCAAGTGTACGACGACGTGTCGTCGAATGCTTCATATGATGCCAGATGGTGACACATACCTGTAACAAACAGTCCACGGTTCCTTTGTATATCGTCTCGGTGGATCTCGTCACCTCGCCCTTCAGCTTTCTCTGGTTCATTAGTCTCGTCTGTAACAGGTAAGAAAACATTTTAGAAACAAGTTTGAAGATAATTACGAAGTGATTTCCTTTTAATCGCTTTAGCAGTACAGAGATACAAAATGTACATCCACCATGGCACAACTATCGCCAATCTAAACCTTACTTGTGGTATGGAATGACGTTCAAGAGACAATGAGCAAGGATTTCGCAGTTTTGTAACCTTATCACTAGTTCCACAATAGAGTGGTTCTGTGGTTCTTACCCTGATGACGTCAAGCGGCGTGCTGGCCACAGCACTGCCGAGACTGGCCAGCAAGCTCGACGCGAAGTGGTTGAGCGGCGAGTCTCCCAGCGGCGCGGTGAGGCGCTTCTTGCAGGCGTCGTACACCGGCAGCTCCACCGCCGCGATCACGGCCGCGCGCTGCGACGTGGGGCCCACGCCGCGCCACAGGCCGCGGATCCCTTCCAGGTGGTATATCTCTATGAAGCATCGGACTAGATTGCGTTTTTCGTCACCTACCTGGGAAATTACCAAAAAGTTGTATTTTTCTCAGGCTCCCATTGTATAAGTGAATTTACTTATTGTGAATTTGGGCAGCAAACGAAACATAATATATTGATCTTAAAAGTCTTTCATATAGTAATGATTACCGTAGTAAAGCATATTTTGGTTCTATCAATACTTACGGCTAAATAAGCCGAAGTTAATAATATATCATTTTATAGTCTCTAAGAAATCTTCGTAATTACAGTCCGCGAGGTATAAGCTGAGCTTTGCATTAGTGTGAGTGAGAGGAGCGCGGCGAGACAGAATGGCGCCGCGCCTCAGGCCGGTTACCCAAAATCAGTTTAAACCACCGGGCGAAAATGGCGCCGCGCCTAAGGCCGGTTATCACACCTACACTATCCATGTACACTCACACAAATGCAAAGCTCAGCTTATACCTCGCGGACTGTACCTAATTGATCATCTTGTTAGAGGACTGTTAATCTTAAAATCTTTATCATCATTCTGCCAAAAGCTTTGCCACAACGTCCGGTCCTGTGCTTTCCCCCCTCGGTCCACCTTGGGGGGGCTACCAACAACCAATGCAACACGCTTTGCTTAAATAACTTCATAAACAACCAACATACCGTATCAACTAACCTGCATCCGCACTTTAAGCACGTCTGTGGGGTTGGCGATGGCGCTGGACAGGCCACCAGCGAAGGCTGCACAGAAGGTGTTCGTGGGCACGTGCTCTATGGACCCGCCATCCGCGCGGTGCTGCGCTATCCATTTCTTTAAGGAGTAGTAGGTGCCGAACTTTATCGTGCCGTATGTCGCCTGGCGAAGGACTGCTGGCCAAATGCTGGGAACGATGCAACGACTTTGATAAATACGAAATTCGGCGTTAACCCAAATACGTATCCCTATTTCTTAGTCTCAAGGAAGGAGACCCAGTGGATTATGTGAGGCATAAATTGATCAGCTGAAAGGGAATCCATGATAACGTAACAGCTACAACACCATTGATAGTAAAAGAAGACATTAACTACCTATACTAGAATCCTAATTAAATATCTATACTAGAATCCTTTGTAACAGTTTGCTTGTGTCCCTTGTTCGCTAGTTTTTATAGATAAATTGGCAATCACATGGTGCAGCGAGGAAAGTAAAGGTATATACAATCTATTAGGGTTTTGTCTGTTTACAGTTTACCTGTAAGTGGCATTGTTTGCGTCCATAAATAACATAAGTCATGTTACTAACCGCAGAGTGAGGCAAGTTAAACAAGTGACGCACGACCCACGTGCAGGCGAATGTTGCTAGTATGTCGGTTGACAATTTTCAGAGCCCTGTCTTTGAAATATCGGAATAGCACTCATAAGTACCCATTTTTAGAACAAAATGTGTACTAATCAGTCCTAAAGGTACTGATTTTCGCGAGAATCGATAACTTTTCGGTCCCAAAATCTCCTGAAAAGCTTAGTCGAGTTTATAGATTAACAAAACATAGGCAAATTATAAAGCTAAATTGTTTACATAAAAGTAAATTAGTAAGTAGGCAATAAAAATACAATTTCGGCTAACGGCTCATTAGTTTGAACGTTCGCCAAGATTATAATATTGTTCTTACAGCCAGCGTTATTGTGTGCAATTCACGTCTTCTAGGAAACACTGATTTTATTTATAATGCCCTAGTTTGCATGTAACCTTAATTACTATGGTAGGTATCTAGGCTGCTTGGTAAAAGTATCGTTTTAAAAGGTAAATAACATGTGAGATAGTTAAAATTATTCCAATTTAATGTGATAAGAAGATAAGCTCAGTATCTGTTCACAGTAATTTGTCTGATTAGAAAGCATTACACTTTGGTAACATAACAGAATAATTAGGAAGAGCAATAATTCCCTTACTTTTAATTTATTTTTCAAGGTTAAGCCACATTTTTGTATTTTGTTTTTGCGAGACTTCGCGAAGTGCGCGTCATTATTTTGACAAGCCCAAAATAGATCAAGACTTGGAGACAGTGTGTCCGTTGTGGGAAGTCGAGAGTCGTACGATGGTCACAACCTATAAGGATGGGGATTTCGGATGATCAGAGGTCGACCTTGTTCCTTTGCAGATTTGCTACTTATCTTTGGAACGTCTTGTTGGTTACAAGTGCCGGATAAGTAGACGTTCCGCGGACTGCCTGTGTTTATGCCTGCCTGAATTCGGGACTCATCGCATGTTTTCTCGTAGAATTCATCTCCAACTTTTTGTACCAGAAAACATTAAGACAAATTCCAATATTATTTTTAGACCTGGCCATCGAAAATCGCGATGTCGCGGCTATCGTCAAATTGACTACAATAATGAAACTACCTAATAACTTCCGCTGCAAAGGTCTTAGGTCAAGGGCAAGGATCAACTCTATAACGTTTGCAAACAAGAGCGAATCGCATTCGCACACGAAGGGTTTCGTATCTTTAACTTACAAAAATAGTTCAGTTTAAAAAAACCCGTTTCATGTAGGAATATGTATACTCCTAATTTTTAACTTTAATTTATTATTTGTTATTTTAGCCGCAATAGATATAGACAGTCTGTCAGTGTCTACCTATTAACGTTCATGAGATACAGCCCGCTGACCGACTGACGGACGAAAGGACAGCGGAGGTTTAGTAATAGGGTTCCGTTTGCCACCGGGTACGAAACCGTAATAATGGAGGTCATGGATAACGCCGTACAAACACGATAATATTTGATTCGCATATCCCATTTACAACATTTCCATCATGCGATTGAAATAAAATCCAAGCTTTATCTACTTACCTATCTTGGAATATAAAATTACGAACTTTAATATAAGAAAGACTGTTTTTTTAAGCTATAAGTGATTGAAGGACATTCGTTGAAACGCAAGAAGTGATCTTTTGGCACAGAATTACCATAAAAACAGATGTAAATAATAATGTTATACCTAATTATAAATCTCCTCTTACGAGATTTGTCTTGTTTACGTGTTTTCGTCTAAAGATAACATGGTGCACGCATCAGCAAGCTAGCAGGCTTATCGCATGATTCAATATATTGCGTAGCGTAGTTGTTTGCACCACGCGATTTTGCACGCAACGCGATAGTCATCAACAACGTGTGTCGGGTTTATCAATGGCCACTTATCGAGGTATGCAAGGGGTCACTGGTATGAACTGGTATTTTAATATCGGCAGATTTTAATCTGTAAAAACTTTTGTACGAAGACAGGTTGAGGGATAGCAGATTTTTTAGGAAGTAGGATTACCTATCGTATTTTTTGGCTCCGAAAATACCAGCATCCAAACCACAAAATTATGCAACGGCTGTACTCCCTGAGGTTCTTGGTACAGGCTACACACACAGTACAGCGTACGGCATGAGTGTATGTGACAGATATATCTATGGGACAGATGTACAAACGTAAAAGAATGGAATATACAAAATCATAAGGATCTTAGCAGGCAGCGTTCTGTAGTCTCTGTCTACCCCCAAGGGGAAAGACGTGAGTTTATAATTATATGAATGTGTATTCACTGTTCAAGTGTGACTGTTGCAGGAAACAAAGTCGTCGTTAAGCTATAATTATCGTAAGTTGTTTTCCCTAGTTGATGCAAGTAATTGTTTTGCAGGCGAGGATGCCCAGTAACAACCTATCAGTGTAATCACTATGTATTTGTTGTGTTATTATTGCTAACAGTATTAAGTATAGCAATAATTAGGCCACATGCTATGTAGCTTAAAGGCTATCATTGTACCTATACTCATAATTTCTTGCCTAGCCTTTGCCCAACTATGGTAATAGAAGCACTGCATCCGGTTAGACTGGAAGCTAACCCTGGCTTCCAGTCTAAACGGGTGCAGTATTTTACATTGAGAGTCTAGCTATCGGGCCCGAACTCATCATCGCACCAGCAGTGGCCGCCTTCCGGTTTTTCGAAACTGTACGTGTCAAATCATCGCGACGATCGTGTTGTTTTCGCGTGACAGTTGCTTAGAACGCGGCCTTTACCTCAGCTTTACTAAAGAGTTTTTTTCTACAATATATAGAACTACTTTGGATGACAAGCCTTAGAAAAAAAAATACAAAACTATTAGTTAAAGAATTAAAAGAGGCAAATGCTTACCCGCAGTACAGAGCCTTGACACCCTCCTGCTGCGAGGTCTTGACGAAGCAGTCCACCATGCCTGTGTAGCGGAGCTCAACATAGCGAGGGTCTATCTTCTGACCCTGGATCTGCAGACGGGTTTTTGTTGTGTCTATTGGGAAAGTACCTTGAAAGAAAAAAAATACTTTTAAAATGAAACCATAACACTTGGTTCTTGGATCTTGGTATGTAGATATTTCTGACATCTGTCAACTTGCACTGGATCTGTGTGGTGGATTTCTGCCCAATCTGGCACAGAGAGTAGGCCTTTACCATGCAGTGGATTGTTATAGGCAAGCAGCCTATATGCATAATGCTTGATTATTAAAAATTGTCAGCTAATAAGAAAGCAGGACTGACTGACACATCAATAACCAATCCATTCCATTCCATTTGAAGCTATTTTAATTCATTATAGTAGATCTTAATGATAGGGTATGACAGGGGTGGCGAACCTCTACTCATCTGCGTGCCAATTTTTCGCAATAAATAATGAATGTGACCACGACGTGCCAACAAACAACCATGTATTGGTAAATACTGAAAAAACCACTGGTGGTTACCGGTGGCGATGGTTGGTGGTTACATGTTACCTTTTTATGTAACAGTAATAACAATATTAACAGAGTTATATTTATTCATAATGTAAGAACAAATTAGTGCGACTTTTGCTGTTGCAAACTAGATGACTAAGGTACTTCCAAGCTTGGCATGATGCCGTGCCCAAATGATATTGTTACGTGTCACCAATGGCATGGGTTCACCATCCCTAGTCTATGATGTTGCACCATTAGTGAGTATCTTTTTCTATTTAAAGTTAACATGTACTCATTTTAAGTTTCAATTATGTATCTATAATATTTCTTATTATCTTTAATATAACAATGTTTTAGTTATTTAGTACATGTTAATTTCTAATAGAATTTTAAAATTTCTGAGGGGTTTATTAACCCCTACGCTGCCACAAACATGTATGTGTTGAAGGCACTGAGCTTAAAATAGAACACAAATAAAATAGTGGCAGTGTTTATGTTAATAGAAGACACTGGAGCACAAATAAAGTCATTATTGTTTCCTGTGGAGGAGTGATCATCATTATTTGCAAATTCAACATTCCAATAAGAATGTTAGGTTTGGCACCCTCCGGTCAATGAGTTGTATTAGGAGCTCCTTTTTCTTTCTTCCTCCTTTATAAAATTATTGTCTATTTAATCATTAATCTGTTGGTATTGCTTTTGATCATAATTGTATGGTCAAGACTACTCTTTCAGTAACAAATAACAACAAACATTAACACAGTAACTGGACGTAATCCACCTCATTACAAAGTTATACAATAAATATTTAGCAGAAAGACACTATTCTTGGTACGTACATATGCATTCCAGGTGATATAACATTTTTAAGGTTATGTTCAACTGGAAGAAAAAATAGTTTCCTTACCAAATTCGGCGACGATCGACGCAAGGCCGCCGTAGATAAACGGTCTCCAATCCCTATCTCCCATCACACATAAAGATATTCAAGAATAACAAATGTTTACTTCTGTGACCGGTGATCGGTACCCTTCGACACTATTTCACCGAAATGTAACAGTTTAAATGCGAAAATCTCATAATATGCACTTGAACACGTAACTATTAAATGCGTAGTTTTGATTACTTTTCTCGTAACATAAACAGTATTATTATTTCTCCAGCACTCCACTGCATACGAAACGATTCGACTACTTTTTCAGCTGACTGAAATTCGCACAAGTTGAAATGACACTTTTTATCATTGATGACATTGACAAGCGGAAGCACTCTTAGAAACCTTGGTGTTGGTCTAAATTATCTCTTGCCTACCCTCTTTTCTTGCCTCTGCCACAGACACATTTTTATAATTTAGTTCAATGAAGATAGTCCCAGATTCACACCGCGATATTTTAGTTTTGTTACATCGATAAACGAGAAACAAATCCATAAAATATAGCCTAAGAAAACAATGTTCGCCCCTAAGACGACCCACTGACCAATGCTTGAAATCTAAGGATGGTTAATGTTTGTGATTCTACGGTCTTGCTCTGTCTGAAACAAAATAGTAAATAACATTCACAAACTTGTAAAATCTATATCGATAAAAAAAATACGACCAGTGATCAAAAAATCAAATCACAACAATGAGCATCGAGCACAGTGTAATTATTGACAATATCTGATCTGACTTGAGTTGCCGGTACATCTCGGGATATAAAAATATTATAAAGCGTGTTATTCTCTTATCTTCCTTTGGTATAAGTAGTCAAGAGGGGAAAATAAATGACTCAATGCTGTATACGACTGCATTGGATGCGATTCTTCTTTTCTATTATGTATTATTCTATAAAGATTATGGAGGGTAGAAGTAAGGAGGACCGTCTTGTATGGGGGATTAGTCGAAAAAGTGTCCACTTGTAAAGTCAGCAAATTATTGTTCGAACTCTCACCGAAATAGCGCTAGTGTAGCAAATGGGGTACTTGAAAACACTGTATAATTTTATTCCCATACTCATCATGTTTGTCTTATCTTTTAATAAAATTTAAAAAATTGCGCAGTAACAAAGCGGAAATGATTCTTTCCTTTTTTAATTTAGTACCCTACTTTAATAATTTGTGGCGATCTATTTAAAATTCTCCCACTTGCTACAGTAGCGCCACCTTGATTTGCTCCCTTTCAACGGACACTTTTTAATACACTGAGATAGTTATCCTTACTTCTACCCTCCTTATTATGGATGTTCTGCTTTTATTTATTCGTATGGTTGGCAACAATGGATCTGACTGACAAGTGTCATCACTGTCGTTAGTGTCATTCTGCCTGACGCAAAGAAATAGTCTAACTGTCTAATTCGTTCGGCTAACAAGTGATCTGTTACAACAAGTGGATATTTTATGTTCTTACGATGTGCATATTCAAATAATTCGAAAAACCCGATCATAGCATATCCCCCGAAAAAGATATCTCCGGTAGGTAGAGCGTAGTAATATACCGGATTTGTATTGCGCCGACGACGCCCAGGGTAGCATAATATATTTTTTTAATTTTCTCTACTTACAATCTTACAATGCACAGAAGGAATTAATTGAGCTTAATTACTGTTTTGGGCGTGTCCGTCAACCATACTTTTTGTTTAAACAACATTTTTAAGGTTCAGATTATACTCTATTACAATATGATAAGCAGGAAGGAAATTTTGCATAAATAATCGATTGTTGACGTAAACTTGTAGCCAACGAAAGTTTGTCATTTATTTAATCCGTGATCTAAGAGCCTAGGATATGAAAATTTCAGTTTTAAAAAAAATATTAGTAAGTTCTTAGTTGAAAGTGAAACTTTGATTTATTATTGAACGAAAATTCAAAGTCAATCTCATCATATGACTGATTTCCTATCTATCTTACATGGTCAGATCTTAGAGGTGGGTCTGGGCACTCACTCTTTTTCTATACATTTATTCCATACTGTATGTGTGCACTTATTTTCCTTTCCTCATCGCAGGAAAATAAGTGCTATTATTTGATATTATTCGGCTAATGGTGATTGCCTTATACCAACTGCAATGTTATTGTTTTATTACCTAACAGGGAGGATTAGGCGCAGTACCTACGTTATAAACCTAAAATATTGCAATAATGGATGTAAAAATAGTTTGTAACAAAATTTGCACATCTTTCACAGTACATTTTAAATATTTATTAATGCTTTCAGTATCTTATTCACAATGAACTACAATGCAGAGGCACCTCCTCCGCTGCCATCAAGGGCATCTGCAGCCACAACTCCAACAAAGATTGTGAGATTTGACAGGGGCTATGTGCAAACAGTGCCCGGGATACTTAAGCTAGTTCAATTGGTAAGATAACTCCATCTTCTTGAATAAACAGTAGTGTTTTGTGTTTCATTTTAGTAATTCTAATTTTTAAATGCAAAATAAACTGTGTTACGATGATTATCAACAGGAGTTAATGTAATGGCCTATCATTTCAGTACATTGCAAACGGCAATATGATTCATAGGCATTATTGTATCATCTCTTTTTAACCTTGATGCCACCAGATACGTAGTCATATGTTATCGCAATCTCAAGATTAATGATAAGCAATATGACAACAAATAGTCTCAAATGTAGCTCTCCTTTTTTTCAGACATGCAACATTGTCGGTTTCATATGCATAAAGATATCCTGGTCATGGGTATCCGCTGTTTTCTACAACATTCTCTATTGGTTTGCTATCATTATCACGGGGCTTCTACTGTTCCTGTACACATTCCACTTTATAGAGAAACTTGACAAATGGCCGTGGTTAAAGTGGGAGTTTGCCTACTGTGTCCTAGTGTCGCTGACTTATTTTGGATGTTCTATATTTGCTACAACTATTGGGGAAAGTGTTGGGTATGCCGTTGGGGTAAGTTTATCAAAAATATTTCCTGTTGCTTAAGATTGATGCTTGAAACCTTACCATACATACTACCCTCTACCCATCCATTATGAGTGACATACAAATAGTACTGTTTCAATAGCAGATGTGAAAATATGTCGTCGTCATGACGTCAAGGCCTACCCAATGCACTCTGTAGTCCGTCCGTCCATTCTCGTTTCCCTTAGGAGCCTTAGGAGCTGAGCAGAAAGTAAAAAGTGTTAAAAAGAAAGCTTAGCGACAAGGAAGTAATTGACTTATTGGCAATATATTTTGGTGTTTTACGACGAACTTCCAAGCAAACGAAGTCGCGAGCAGAAGCTAGTTCTGTATAGTAAACCATTATTCCTCTATTGCAGTTCTTTGGTCTCTGCGCAATCATAGCGTATGGATTCGACGGGTTCTTGAAGTACAAGGCGTGGAAGCGAGGGCTTCCGCCGCAGCCGCCGCAGTGAGGCATAAGATTTCCGCCACCACCTTATTATTATTATTATATGACTTGGTTCACCTCATTGACAACAGCAGTTGGCTTAAAAATGGTTTCAATGGAGGGAAAACAAAAGACTCTCATTGGAACTCTATGGATTATGATCTAAGTAGGTTTGTTCCGGTGCCTAAGTTCAATGGTTGCCAATGTTAAAATAACCATTTTAGTCTTTGTTTTAATTTTTAATGTAATAGGTTGTTCTGTGAATTTAAAAACACTTAATTTAAGAGCAAAGTATTGAGTATCTTAAGGTTTACTGCTGCTTAGCACATGTATTTTTATATTTAGTATTATAACAACAATTTTTTGCTAAGTTTCGTTTTGGTAGGCGAAAGACCTTTGGCCATAAAATGCAGTCAATATTTAGTATAAACATAGCAGCAACCATGCTACGCAAAAAGGAATATTAAAATGGATGGTGCAGAGCATTTTATATAAATAAATAAAAAAAACAAGTTACTAGCGATTTTTGTATTAACGAATTATTATGAGAGTACTTAGTCTAAATAAATGTTTTGTAATTTGGAAAAAATATATAATATTATCTATGACTGTTTTAAATGTATATTTTTAAATCTAAATTTTATTATAGCGACACTATAATCTTCGCTCTGTGCTACAGAGTGCTTTTAATAATAAACATAATATGCTTATTATAAAACTACTTAATTATGTATAATATCACTTAGAGCTAGTGTATGTGCCTTTTCTGTGTGCCTATTTAAACTGTTAATAATCGAATGGTTTTCAAACACAGTTATGAATGACCAATGCCTTGACTATGGTTGTACACCCGTTTTTTCGGGCCTGAAATTTAATATTTTGGGTCAATTACTGAGAGAAATATTCTCGCCCGTTTTTTTGCGAAGAATTCTCGCATGACGTGTATAAATAATACACTTCATGCGAGAATTGTTTGAATAAAAGGATTACTCGTATATTCGAAGTCTCGAATATATGAATAATCCTTTTATTTCTACTCTCCATGTAAGTAAATGAACTTTTATTCCGCTGAAAAGTCAAACCTGAAACATTAAAAAGGTTACCTACAGGATACGGTTTTTCAAATGGTTGTGCCATCTTAAAATGGTGGAAATTTCAAATGGCTAAGGCTGCCCTTCCGCTGGATCGGCGTAGAAAGGAAAGGAGCGTAGCTGTGCCATTTGATATTCGCACAGCTACGCTACAATAGAATTTTAGAATTATTTATTTAGAAAATTCCGGAGCGAAGTTTGGTTTATATTCTCCTCTCTTCTGCGCTCCAGTGGACAGACAGCATTATGGAACCTTTAAATCGAATGCCCCTTACACGTTTGACATTTGCACCATAGTTATATAAAAACTAGTATCGCGCAAACAAAGCTAATGGATATTTAGATATAGATATTACTATACAAATATAATGGTATTTTATAAAATGTATTTTGAGGTACTATCACATTTTTCTGTACATCTTAACTTAATAATATTATAAATGTCAAAGTGAGTTTGTTTGTTACGCCTCCACGCTAAAACGGCTGTCTGGATTTAGATGAAATTTGGCACATGGGTAGAACATGACCTGGGTAAGGCTATTGTTCATCCAGGATCGCAAACGGAGTCGCGGGAAATAGCTAGTAATATTATAAAATAATCTACTTACAAATGATTATGCCATGTATATTTTGAAGTGTTGTTGCTCACATTAAAGTTAAGGCGGTTTTCACACTGCCCCGCATCATGCTGCATATTGCGTGTCGACGCACCTACGCGCGTTCCTGCGGGAGTGCAGATCTGCATCATCGTGCGGGTTTTTTGCGCACTCACGCGCGTAGGTGCGTTTTGTAGATTCACGCACGGCGGCTCTCATTTATTCACCGTTCTCTGTGGTGGTCGTGCAGTACTGAGCATCACGATAGTTTCACGCGCGGCACGGCAGGATTCGGTGTGCCATACCTTGCGTCTCGCCCCGCACCTACGCACGGGGGTGCATGTTTCTCCGCGTGTATGCGCGTGATCCGCATGAACGCGCGTGGATGCATTTTCTGTGTGTTAGACTGTGCGTGTTTTCCATACAAACGGAGATACTTACAAGCAACGGAAGAACACGCATCCACGCGCTACGCTGCATCATGCGGGGCAGTGTGAGAATCGCCTAGCACCCACCATACTTTTTGATATTTATTATTATTTTCAACAATGGGTCCAATCTGTTTGGGCGTTTTTTATAAATAGAAAGATATTACTATCGATAATACTGCGCTTTTCCAAAGCATTATTAAATCATAGAAATAAGGTTTAATTAAAATCATTGTTTATATGATATTTTGTTACAATTATAAGTATTATTTGTAATAATTTTTAGTTGTTTTTAGTCATTGGAAATTGATCCGTACCTGTTTAACAATAGTTATAAATAGGAATACACAACAATGCAATATCAGACTTTGTTAAGTTTTAATGTTATCGTTATAATTGCGACACAGTCGTTCAGTGTTGCCTCAGCAAAATGATTAATATGAAACAATCAGTGTAGTACTCGAATATTACATAACATCACGCCTGTATTCTTCGAAGGGTTAAGCAGGGGTGTGCTTATAGTACAGACGCCAGCACATCAAGCTATCCCTAACTGTCAAATTGTCTCAATTTAAATGAACCTTATGTATTTGCAATTAAGTTGAAATACTATCAAAGAAATTAGACAGATTGTGGTAACTTGATGTGCTGGCCTCTGTACATCCTCATTTCGCCAGTTACATTTTTAACCTTTTGAACGCCAATCACTTCTATACAAGTTCGAGATTTTCGTGCCCTCAGCGCCACTACTTGATTAAAAGTAATTATGGTATAAAATAAATTTACGACTTTTACAACACCTTTTATTTTGTTTTTATGGAAAATTGCCCTGTTATAAGCCATATTTTTAAGTTTTTCACACATAATAAGTTCTTGTTTGTTTTATATTTAATAGAAACAAAAACGCCAGAAAATATTTCAATGCCCCCAACGCCAAGTACTTGATATCAAGTAAGCCAGTGATGGGACACGATGAAGACCTCGCTATATTTCATCTCGTCGAAACGATCATAAAAACTATTATTGCAAGAAAATGACGTGAATAAATAATATTTTATAAATATTGCAAACTATATACTACGTTTTATTCACCTTAATCAAGAATAAATAGGTTTTCTAATCATTGTCGATAGTGAAACACCGTTTGAAAAACCCATCCCTACAAAGTGGCTAGTTGTCAGTGCCCACAACGCCACGAACGTGTATAGAAGTAAATCTGTGACGTCATAAGCGGACGGGTTTCAAGGTCATAGTGACTTTGTGCATTTTAGTGTAGTGCAACATCTTGCGTTGGCGCACGTGTTCTAACAAAAATGAGTGTCGGTGAATATGACGAATTATTGCGAGTTTAACAAGGTGTGGTTTTAAAAAGATCTGTAACATCTGCGTAAAACAGTGACTTACCCTCCATTTTAATTAAAAAAAACACGTAGAAAACCACGTATCTAGCTTCTATTGATTGAAGTAAACGAAATAAAATGCATGAATCGGTTGAGGTTATGCACGTGTAACTCGACCACAGTGAATAGAAAAATACGGGTTGTTGTACCTTCGTCAAAAAAAAAATGTGTAAATTCGTCACAATTCCCAATATATTAATTTTGTTTATTGTAAATTCGTCACATCGTTATAATCCGTACCGATAGCAAAAAATAAATAAGAAGTAGAATGAAAATGTTGTATATTTTTCATAATCACAGCACGTTTACTAATTTACCTTACATCTACATAAAAATCACAGTTTTCAAGTAAATGATTTAAATAAAAAATTTTGGCTGCAATCGTTACTTAAAGAATAAAATTTTTTAAAAGAGGGTTTGTGATGAATTTACACAATTTTTGAATACGTGTGACGAATTTACTTTCAATGTATGGATTTTTTAAAATATGCCGAATTTACTTAGTGACGAATGTACAACAACCCAAAAATAGACATCGACATCTAGACATCCTTATATCAGAAAGGATTTTGACGTGCCTCGAGCGCCAACGACTTGATATGAAGTAGAAGGATTACATTTGGAGACAAATAGGGAAGTGCCTTCTAGAACACACGTCTAATAAATTTACAATTCTTTTCTTTTATTATGGGAAATATATCCAGGTTTTCATATTGATTTTTTTATGAAATGAAACAAAGTATGAAAATACGGTATCAGTTTTTATTTAGCTTCGTAAATTGGTGAATAAACATTAATTTCAACTTATAATATTATTTGTCGATAGGACATTAATCCCATCCCTACGTTTGACTATAGATACGTTATACATTTGTAGCGTGGCGCTGGAGGACACATCGCGTATTATATAGATGGGCGTTCAAAAGGTTAAAGTCACATGTAACAGGGGGCGAGCCTATTGCCATCAACCTGGCACAAATCTAGGCTCCGGGCTACTACTGAGAAATTCCTGATGGAAAATCTTACCCGGGAATGGAACCCAGGACCTCATGCTCAGCAGTAGCGCTTACGATCACTGGACCAACCAGCCAGTCTCAATCGAATATTATTGTTTCACTTAAACCTAAGATTTAATTGTTAATTTCCATTTGATATGATATTGATATCTTGTTTCATTTTAGACGAACAATTTATTGTATCTACTGATACGCAGGAAAGGAATATTTTTGTATCTACCTATTTATATGTATATAATTATGTCGTATAAAAGGTTATACACTTTCGTCGCAGACCGTACTATGGCATGCACAATTTTAGACGAAATATTGTTTTCGTTCTCCTTACCATATTTTGTACAATTTTGGTACGTCGATACTTCCGGTTTAAAGGTCGTAAGGGACGTTTTCCTTATTGCCCCTTACGCCGTTTCAGCCCGGAGTGCCGACATGTTTTGATTGTATCCATTCGGGTGTCTACAATGAAATACTGTTAACACAATAAAACCACTCGGAATACATTTCAATTGTTTTATTTGATACAACAATGACCTTAGAAAATATTAACAAAAGTCGGTTAAACCGGAACATAGATAAACAGTGCATTTTCTGGATTTGTTACATTCATAAATACTTAATAGATATTTGATAATTACTTAGGTAATGTTATCGGTCAACATAAGATATATATATATTTTTAATTCATTACAAACCGAAGTAAACCTACTTTAGGAGAAATGTATTTAAGAAATCTGATATTCCATTTCTACCATCGAAGGTAGCGGCCGTCTGTACTTTCTACCAACCCTAATAGAAGAAAAGGGCGTGAATGTTTTTGTTATACGTTATACCTATTATATATTAGTAACGGAAATAGGTCATACATAAATCCTGACACGGTTTATTTATACTAAGTATAATGATTTTCCTTGTATTAACGAATAATTATTTACAATATATTATTAAACCATTTGCCTTTAATGCTATATTGAATTGCCACCACAAATAACATGGTTGATGCTATAATATACAGGGTGAATTTTTCAAGTAGACAGGCGTGGATGGCCAAATCGAAGCGAAGCGTACTCAATGGGGGCGGGTCTCGAGTTTGATGAAAACTAAAACTGCAATATTGGATTTTTGAAAAATCAATACTTCAAGCCAGGAATCGATCCTGTTGATTTTGAAAAAAAAAATCATACTGTATTATTACATATTCTATATATACCTACTTGTGTCGCTAATAAGAATTGAATTCAGGAAAGTAACGAAATACGGCAAACTTAAGGAAAAAGCTTATCTTTAGCAAAATATATTTTTTATATTTCTTATCTTACCTACCTTATTAGGGAGTTATAATAAGGTAGGTAAGATAAGACTGATCGATTTTTCAAAATGATCACAGCTTACAGTTTCAGATCTGGCCATCCACGGCCATTTGGGAATTTCACCCTGTACATAAGTATTTAGGGCTTAAAATGTATACCAAGTTTCCGTTATAAATCCGTTTCTATTTACAATTCTGAACTTCTAATTACTAAAACATTATTCAAACAGTGCATTCGTCCAATCAGAACAACGAATGGATTTCAACAGATGTTGGGTATTGTTGAATAAAGGTCGCTGTGGTTTTATACAACATTATTTTTAGTATATGCGAAACCTGAATATAGTTTGTTCAAAATGAGGAACTGAATCGATTCCAATATTTTTTACACCCCTGTTATATTTTTTCCCAAAAATATTTAAAAAAGGTTACAAGTTGGACACCGAACATTACCAGTGAGCGCAAGACTCGCGTAGTGACCATGTTTTTGTACGGACAACCAGGTAACATAACAAGCTACTTTGTGGTTTTTCATAATACAGTTTTGAAATTTTGTACATAAAGGGTCTGTCAACAAGGACGGGTCGATTTTGATAGTTTGTGGCGGCCATGTTGATTGGGCGGCATCTGTCAAATGCTTTTTTATTTCTTCAGTTACTGATGCCAAATCACCATGGTAAGTTACGCAGCACGTCCAAATGATAAAACTTTATTAACAATCAAAATGAGTGTTTGTTAGTGCAAACGTTGGCGCGTTACGTCCATTTTAAGGCAGATGCGGTGGCCCTTCAAAGTCGATTCTCCAACGTTTGGTGACCAAATTTGAGACGACTGGTTTGGTGAACAACCAACCAACGCCCTTACGTCAAAGGAACGCCAGATCGGTCGAGAACATCGCTTCTGTCCGTGAGAGTTGCCGAGGCAGTCGATTTCTCGCTGTGCACAAGAACACGGCCTTTCGCAGACTTCAATTTGGCGAATTTTGCGTCGGTACTTGGGCCTACACCCGTACAAGATCCAACTGACCCAGGAGCTGAAAGTGAATGTCATTCTGCATAAACGGTTCGAGTCATTGAGTTCGGGTAGCGTTATCCCTCGCAGAGGTTACGTGAATTGTCCACCAAGATCGTGCGATTTGACCCCGCTAGACTTTTTCTTTTGGGGTTTTCTCAAGTCGCAGATCTATGCCAATAATCAGCAATCAACCGATGCCCTAAAAGTCAACATATTGCAGGCCATCGCTCAGATTCAGCCGGATCTATGCATTAGAGTAATCGAAAATTGGACCTTTCGGATACGTGCCACCGTTCGAAGCCGCTGTAGAAATTGAAACGATGTCATATTTCATAAAAAATGGCATAAATTGGCCTTTCAAATTAAATCATAATTTCTTTAATATCCCACATACAGCTTGTTTTATTTAATTTCAACATCGACCCGTCCTTGTTGAAAGACCCTTTAGTTTCTTTACATAAAAATCCTAGACATGTGTTTCGGGTTTCGCATATACTTACTAAAACTAATGATGTATAAGTAGGTACTCTTACATCGTCTATTACATCCTACTCTGAACTCAAAGTACACACTTTTTTCATACAGTTTTATCTAATCTTGAGTTGAGTTATATAAAGTTATAAACTTATTTACTATAAATATGTTTATTAGGTACAGCAAAATTTACAAAGATGAGCATAACTCGTAGATTACGTTATTAAAATACATTTGACACAAAACGTGAGCAAAGCTTTAGGGTAAAACAGTGGACGGAAGTTTATACAATTATACAGACATCTTATATCTACAGCGGTAGGTCAGGGTAAGCTTTGTTTGTACCTACAATCGTTTAAAATACATTTGTAATAAGGTTCCTCGCGCACTGACTTAATGCCAACCCACGGAAAGAAAATCAGCGTACCTACAGTACTTTAAAAGAACCTATTAATTATATTAGCAAGGTATTCTTTATGCAAGCTATGTTGGATAGATTTGTTTTTTAATAAAAATACAATGAATGTAGCAATAATTAAAAAGTATTAAAGTTCTTAATAAGTAGGTAAATACTTTACACAGTTGGATTCTTATTTACAATAATAATAAATGTTTATAAACATGATTAAATAAGTTAGCACTTACTATAATATTATCACAAAAATGTCTAAGTAATATCTTTATATTATCTACAAAACAGTAGGCATCTATAGATTATTTTTGAACATGATTAAACCCACTGTGATCAAATATCATAAAAATTCTGACATGCATAAAAGTGCCTAATAGCACTCCAAAACGAGGAGGAAAGATCCTAAGTATAAAAATGCTCAAAAACAAGTAACTTAAGTTTAATAAGTACACACTGAGGTAATCGTAGCCCTTGTGCAGTACCAACAAAGACGCCCGATTTCTGACAAACACAGTATTTTATTTAATACGTTGACTTATTTAAAAGATGCTCGATTTATTTCTAACTATTGTTTGACAAAGTTATTATGTTTGTCCTTCAAATTACTGGAAACGTGTACGCCAAATGGTACAAAAAATATATTATTTAGGTATTGGTAGGTGACAAAAAATATAATATATCGCCATGTCAAAGGAAATGGATCGATACTTTAATAAATACTAATGCATGAATCTGACAAAATGCATCATTGATGATAAATTCATTGGAGCAGGATTCTATGTTTATCTGTAGTATGTCGATTTGTTCATTTATTCTCAGTTTATCTCTGTCCAGCAGATGTCATTGACACACTTGTCTAATGTCATGATTACCAGAAACCGGGCCACTAACGTATCTTGGTGGGAATTAAATACAATGCTAAATAGTACACTTACAACTAGTCTCTGTAAATAAATTGTGATACAAATCATCATCATCTTCAATCAGTATAAAGGGAATATTGATTTTAGACCCAAGAAGCTGGTCGTTATGGTTGCCTTTGATGTGTCAAAAATATTTATGAATTCTACTGTAAATCGCGTTTACTGGAATTTTTTCTAGCTAACCAAGAAGCAGTAATTAATAATAGAAACTGAAACTTCCTTATAAGTAACTTTATAATTAAAATTCATTCGATTGGCCATCATCGGCTATAATAAAAAGGCGGTCACTAGTCGTATAAAATAAATAATGTTGCAAACTGATTACAAACGTCATATTTGCATAATTCGAAATCAAATACCAACTCGTGCATTTTATAAATTAACTAGTTGTAAGTTTTAACAGCTACAAATATCAAAATGTCAGCGTGCGCCATTATAATTAGTTGCTGAAGAACAAATCATGAACATTAAAGAACACTATAGTGCGTTTCATCGAATAGTTCCTATGGCGTTATGTTGGCAGCAATGTTTTCTAGTGTTGCCACATTACCTATAGTAATCTACCTCAAATTAACGGTGATTTAAAGTATATTTTTTTTGTTAGATTCTTACATTTTTACAAATTGTTCCACAGCTATATTTTAAAAATCAGGACAGTAATAAAAAGCATTTATTATTTAATATTTTTATTAAAATATAATATTATGAATGTGATTTTTTGTACGGATCATAACAATGACTTATATATGTTTACAGTAATTATGTTCATCCAACCGACTTATACCCGAGAGATCGTCATCCTCCATATCATCCTCGTCATCGGAAGTGTCGCTATCGTCTCCCACTTCAATAATGAACCTGTCCGTCTCATTATCAATAGCAGGACCATCGGCGTAATACTTTTCTTCCAGTTTTATAACATGCTCACATTCTTTTCTCCATTCTTCTTCGGTGATCGATGCGAAGGCTTCCTCTGTGATTTGAACGATTTTATTTGCTTCTTGACCCACGTTCTTTTCAGCAATTCGTCTTTTTAAGACACTCCATATGAGCTCTATAGGGTTTAAATCGCAGTGGTAAGGTGGAAGCCTTACCACTTTATGTCCATGCGCTTCCAACATTACATCGGCTTCATAAACGGGCGGCTGTTTGTGCTCATTTATTACTTGGTATAACTGGGCTTTAACCATAGTTGGCAAATAAGAAAGACCATTACTCGAAATCCAATTTTGCATGTCTGCCTTTCTGCTTGCCATTGTTGGTGGTTTATTAACTTGTACTGTGTGGTACGAGGCGTTGTCCATCACCACAATTGATTGGGGAGGCAGATTTGGTATAAGTTTTTCACTAAGCCACTTATTGAAATTCGTTTTATTCATGTCGTCATGATAATCGGCCGCTTGTGACTGTGATCTGAAGATAAGTTGAGCATTGGGAATGAAACCCATAGCACCACCCGCGTGGACGATAATCCAACGAGGCCCTTTGGAGTCTGATGTTAATACACCTTCTTCTTGCTCACTTTGCCAACATTTTCCGGCGCAATATGTTGCGTGTATATACGTCTCGTCCAAATATACAACTGGGCGCTGGTCTCCCAGACGATTATTTCGCAATTCTTCTAGGTACCGATAACGCCAGGCGACAATATCGTACCTCTCTATCAGGACTTTCCTTTTAGATTTACATTTTTCAAAATAAAATCCCATGTCTTTAATAATTCTCCACAAAGTGGTACGACTTCCTTTGAACTCTATCTCGCTTCGCATTTCATGCAATAACTTTGTAAGGGTAGGCAATTCCTTTTTTACGGCATAGAATTCATGTATTTTATGCCTTATAGCACACCGTTCGAAATCATCCAGTTCGATTCTTTTAGGCCGGGGACCGCTTTTGCGTGGTGTTGAAACCTTAGTCGACGTGCTGGCTGCGACCTCACCTTCTTTGGTGATTTTAGACACCGTTTTTTCGGATACACCTAAAACAAATATTTCGGTTTATTTGTCTATTGTCACAATCACACATAAACTACTGCAGCCGTCGCATTAAAATAGTTAGTAAAAAAATGGCATTTTAAGTGAGGAAATTATTTCTCATTATCATCTACTGGTAACCCTATTTGACTAACCTGTAATGGCGGCGACACGAGCTTGAACACATTTTAAAGGAATCAACGGGGCCTCATTACGTTTTTCACGTTCACAAAAGTTTTTCACCTTTAACACCATCATTCTTTCACCACTCTTCAAAGTTTTGGGCATGATTTCAGTCAAAAATCAAATGAAAATCAACAAAATCTGCGGAAGCGTCTTCTCGAGCCAATGACTTTGACAGACAGAGGTGCCAACAGAACGCCATAGGAACTATTCGGTGAAACGCACTCTACGAACAAATATTTCGCCGTCGATAATCTCTTTACAAAACCTGTGACATATCTCGTCACAATCACGTAAATATGACATTTCACGGACGCGTGTCAATCATTACAATTTGTACCTTATAATAATGACATAAATGTGACTTACGCACGCCCGTGAATTAAGGACTATGCCTACAAACAAGAGAAAGCAAATAAGTAATCACATTTCCTTTACATCCTCTTTCTCCTTACCACCTCTCTATCTATGGCAGCGCCGGTGGAGTCGTGACGTGTGTCTGCTTAGCCAGTACTCTCTGACCCTGGGCCAGTTCACCTGCCTTCAGAGCCTTGTACTTCAGGAAAGCGTCAATCCCGTACAGCACCATCGCTAGGTAGCCGAAGAACTGGAAGTGGTATTAGAAGTTTAATACATTGGTTCAGGAAAAACACAGACGCAAGGTTAATGTACCCCTGTAGTAATACAAGTTATTTCTTTAGTACGATTTCAGAGATGCAAAAAAAGGGTTTAAGGCGTCGTTAGTAACTGTAAGTGGTTACCTACACATAAGCAGTGGTTAGACTTGTACTGATTATCTATGTAACCATATTATTTTGTTTTCGGATTGTGTATGGCGAGACCTTGGTTAAAAATAAACACACATTTTCATCGACTAAATACCAAGCCGTCGAAGATACTTGAAGGTTTTCTATCGACGGAACACTGACATCAGCGAACAGTTGCATGTACTGAATATGAATTTTCTATTTGTGTTCTAGCTTATCTGTAATCTAGGACATAGAAAAGGAGCCAATCGCTGTGAGCACAATGCGAAACAGTTGAATTGATACAGTTTAAATATTTTCTATTAAACCTGCATGGAATACAAATCAACTGAGATGCTAGTTAGTATTCATTGTCAGACGGCTGACGTTTGTAAAGGGAAACTTGAGCAGTTGCCTTTAAATAAGCACGTTCCTCATGCCTTTAATAAACAAATGACTCTTCGTTATTGACGCTATAAAGGTTAAGGAGTCGTAAAGTTGACCCATAAATACAGTTATGTCATCACGACACGCCTATTGGAACCGGAGGTGAAAAGAGTCAGACCCAAGAGTTTTTCACAATATGGTTAATGTAGACTTTTACGAACCTACAAGCTGGCTAGGAGAGAGATTCACTCAGCAAGATTAAAGAGTTTAACTATATACTAAACGAAAGCGTTTAGGCCCATCACTAAAATGTTTGGTTAACAGACGAGGTAAAGACAAAATCCTATACTATAATTTAAAGTAAACTAAACGCAAAATTACGATATTGGAAGTCGGTGAGATCTTTTATTGGAAGTCGGTGAGATCTTTTATTGGAAGTCGGTGAGATCTTTTATTGGAAGTCGGTGAGATCTTTTATTGGAAGTCGGTGAGATCTTTTATTTGCCAAATGACTAACTGAGAAGAAGCAATTTAAAATACAATTCAAACCTAAAGGAAACCATTTACCTCATTTCAATTCCTAATTGATAGTTAAACACGGTATAACGCAATACCAAACATATTTATAGATATTTAATAGCTCGGTCACGTACGGCCCGCACATAATAATGTGTGTCGGTCGGTTCGAGCGGCCCTTTGTTTTCAATGAGTTATTAACAGGTGGGCAGGGCGATACAGTCCACTGACGATCGTTTTATGTTGGCTAAGATTTATAATGTAACTACAAAACAGTCACGAGAGGACACTTTGGTATCGAAATATGTATGTATGTAAATATGGAGTATGTATAATTTTTTTGCAAAGATTTCACATTCGAACAATCTTGCAACAACAATGCTGAGATAAAATTATGAGTGAGATAAATAAGGCAGTCACATTGTCACACCTACGTTCTAACTATAACTATTCAGTAACTATTTTAGTACTTATCAACGTTACAATTTACGAGAATGATAAGACGTAGAACTGTAGAAGAATAACAGTACCTAGTATTTGACGCGACAAAATGACCAACCATTCGGAGAATTCAGATGAGTTTTAACTCCTTCAAGTATCTACTTTACATCTTCCACATTAAGACTTTTAAAAGGGTAGGATTTACGTGATTGCTGCTATATCTAAGTGTCATGTAGAAGGAAATGCTATGTATAGCATTATATAGGTTAAAATCATCGCGAAAAATTTAAAAACTCACCCCAGCAGCGGAGTACGCAGCAGCTCCAAACGCGACGACTATCGTAGACGCAATCAGGTACAAGAACACCATCACCACACACGAGATCATCTCAATCTTCAGCCACTTCACGTTGTGGTACTTCTCCACCACGTGGAACAGGTACAGCATCAGCAGGATCCCGGAGAACCACAGCCCCAAGTGTGCCACAATGTTGAAGTACACCCCCCGGCCCACAGTGGAACGAATGTATGGGAGCGGTTGGACGTAGACATGTCCGAAAAAAAAGAGTAAAATTATGCCAAACTAATGATGCCATCTTATTCGATTACTTAATGCCTTCATAACTTGTGGTGATGAATTTCTTCATAACTCCCATATTTCGGGAGTAATTTGAGAAAATGTGAAATTTTACTATGAAAATGAGTGTATCGAGCTCTCTCCCTCCTGATTCCGGGCTTGTTTCAAGTAGCGGTCTCTAATATCATAATGCTAATACTAAGAGCTATATTTAATACTAAGACACATAGTGCGCCAAATGTGCACTTTCTGGGATAAAGAGTGATGTTTATTTTATAACACAATTTTTTTATTTTTTGTTTATTTTGTTGATTAAAACCGTTTTTCTAAAGGTTTACCTTATTACAATAACATTTCTGAGCAGCCAATTAGAGAAGATATAAGCTAATTAGGATATATAATTAGGGACTTAAGGTTTACATATAAAACTGATGCACTAATGATTACTGATAAGAACATTGCTATTATTTAATTACTAAATGGCTCTTAATACACTAATTTAGCATGCATCATTTACTAATTATCACAATAACTAATTACCTTGCAATATTTAACAAAGGATACCTGGGATACCTGGATTTTATATAAATAGGTCACTATTAGTAACTTTAAAATCAGTGTTGATTTACACCTCGTTGTATCCAAGCTAATCTCGCAATGTATTTGAGATAGGAGATAGGAGATAGGAGATTTTTTGAAAACTACACTAAATCTGCTGAACTGACCGGAATAGATGCTATGCTTTTAAGAAAAATCTGTGTGATCTTGCAGTGTATTTCATCAGGAGAGAAGATCAACGTAACTAAATTCCGAGAGTTCTGCTTTGATACTGCTAAGCTTTACGTGGAGTTATACCCATGGTATTATATGCCTTCTTCACTTCATAAAATTTTAATGCATGGGCCAGACATAGTTCAGAACATGTCAATTGTGCCCATTGGTTTTCTATCCGAAGAGGCTTCTGAGGCTAGAAATAAAGATTTTAGAAAATATAGAGAGGGGCATTCTCGAAAGCATAGCAGTATCTCATGCAATGAAGATATTATGCACAATCTTTTACTGTCTTCTGATCCACTTGTTACAAGTATCCGTCCAAAAGGAAATAAGTTTGTAAAAAAATCTTCTTTTAAGGAATTTTATGAGCTTACGGATTCTGAGAAAAGTGATATCGAATTTGTTAACATAAATGATTTAGCGGACATCGATTCTGAATTTGAATTAATTGATGATGATGATGATGACGAAGATAATTAAATGATGTTATTGTTTTAAAATGTGTAACTTAGTAAATTAGAGCTTACATCTTAATTATTTATTGTACTTTTAATGAAACTAGGTAATTTATTATCAACTTACTTAAAAGTCATACTCTCATCAGTTCTTGTGAATATTTTTGTTAATATATATTTCTGTATATATATAATATATTTATAGACCTCTTAATAAGTCTGTCTGCGGTTTAAAGTAAATACAAATGGGGAAAAAACGTTTTTTTTTTTAAATTTTCATTTCCTTTTATCCCAGAAAGTGCACATTTGGCGCACTATGTGTCTTAGTATTAAATATAGCTCTTAGTAATAGCATTACGATATTAGAGACCGCTACTTGAAACAAGCCCGGAATCAGGAGGGAGAGAGCTCGATACACTCATTTTCATAGTAAAATTTCACATTTTCTCAAATTACTCCCGAAATATGGGAGTTATGAAGAAATTCATCACCACAATTTATGAAGGCATTAAGTAATCGAATAAGATGGCATCATTAGTTTGTCATAATTTTACTCTTATTTTTCGGACATGTCTACGTCCAACCGCTCCCATACATTCGTTCCACTGTGCGGCCGTTCGACCAGAACGCGGAAGACTGGATGCAGATGAACCCGATTAGGTTGAATAGCTGGAAAAATATTAGTGTGTGAAGAAACAGTACTTCATCTGGAGGTAGTAGATAAGGATACCCTTACAACGGGATTCATACTGATGTTGTAGATCTTATGAGAGTGCAAATTAATATTCTAACCTTGATTATTTATTATTAATAATAATTTCATGACAGATCATGATATCCACAATCCTAATAGACTTGGGTAACATAGGTAATGATACGCGAAGAAAAAGACAAGACCAATAACGGTCTTTGTACGTGAGTTCTAGGAGCAAGGACCTTTTTCTTGGAATGCCGCCAGGTGTATTAAGTTATCATGAATGTTTGTTATTAGTCACCTGTTATCTATGCCATTTAGTAATGCGTAAATAATGAGTTGACCGCTTGACGTAACGACCGTTTACAACTACAAAATATTTGTTTTGTTTGGTGCCAATCGTGTGTGGGACATAAAAAGTATGGATTTAAATGCTTCACGCTAGTATGGCGTCGTAGAAATCATATGCGAATATTGTGAAGGAACATAAATAAAGGTAAAAATGCGGAATTACTGTAAACCATATTGTGGTAGCTGTCGTATCACAACATTATAGGTACCTATCCTACTGTAGTATCGTTGTGCTCTTCTAATGTTAGTCAAGAATGCAAGTTACGGGTGCTACACAGTTGTTCGCTCAGCGCATTCGTTTGGGCAGTATTTGTTGTACTACAAATATTCCGATTTCATTCGGTTGGTGCGGATCGGCAAACTCCGTTCGGCATCTACCCTCGCTGAATTATATTCGTATCAGCTCTACTGTGCAAGGTGCAGACCCGCTACAATGTCTGATGGATTCTGACGATGCTTCGCACTATCCTGGACCAGGGGCTCACTCTTTAAGTCCGTTAACGAAGATAGGGCCTTCCGAAAGTAGTTCGAAACTTCGGAGTGAACCCGACATCCGATTAATTAACTTTCTCGGACGGGCCAAACTAAAAACACCTCGGGGAGTAGTGACAACTGTCCAATCCTGATGTCATTCAATGTTAGGTCGGGCTTCTAACTAGTCAAATGTCCGTAGGCGATACGGAGAAGGAATCGCACGTTGCTTCGGCCGATACAACGGATTTTCGTGCTTAGGAAGTGGATCCCTCACGCAGAGAAAGATATATAATAAAACTAGATCGACGTTAAAAATAATACTTACAACAACAACAGCTTTAAGAATCCCGGGCACAGTCTTCAGGTAAGAGGGGTCGAACCGCGTCTCAGTGATGAACACCGTGTTCGTGGAGCCCATGGTCTGCGGCGGAGGCGGCGGTGGTAGCCGGTTGGGGTACGCCATGGTGGGTGCTTAGCTGGAATAGACGGATTTCAATCAAAACAGTGAATTGCACTATACCCTAATGCCTTAGCGCAGCAATATAGCGCTTCCCCTAACATCTCTCCGTAGGAACCCGAACAATTAACTATGAATGATTTTTCGTTATTGGAACATGTTGAAGATCACGATATGGTTCAGGATGTGAGCGAACTTTATTTCAGTTTTTGAAAAACGTGTACAGCGACGCTGGAACAGCTAGACCAGATGCTTCACAGCATAAATGGACTCTTTCAGCGGGTTGGCCTCGGCATGAATTTGGACTAGACAAAAGTACAATTCGCTCGCCTTATTGTCTAATCCAACGAATGACTGGGTGTTGTGGCACAGTCTGGGAGAGGTCTATGTCCAGCAGTGGACTGCAATAGGCTGAGTTGATTGATAACTATTCTGACAGTCAGTTTGTTGCGACTGTGGTCCCCAAACTATGTAAGAAGTAGCCGGTATCTTGGGGACCTTATGTAGCACGTACTAACAGTTACTCGGGCCATAATGTGATGAATGTAATTTTCATTGATATCATTTGCAAAGTTTTTTAAATGGCTTGACCCAAGATTCTTCGTAAATAAATAAAACATTGAAGCTTCATACTAATTACTTGAGTTGACTGATTAAATTATCTTCTGACTTAAGATCTGATCTGTAGTGTCCGCTAAATCTTGAGATAGTGGCCATTCACGGTAGTGGACAGCTCACACCATTTGCTTCACTACATAGTATAAGGGCTTGTACACAAAACTGCAATGCGGCGTCGCATCTTAAAATTCGGCGAGCTCAACGTTTGATAATGTAGGTAAGTTTTGAAGTTGCGATTTCGCATCGCGTTGCATCGCAGTTTTGTGTACAAGCCCTAAAGCAAAGTCGCTTCCCGCGTCTGTCTTAATGTCTGTATGTATGTATGCTTAGATCTTTAAAACTGCACAACGGTTTTGATGCAGTTTTTTTTTATAGATAGAGTGATTCAAGAGTAAGTTTTATATGTTTGTATAATAACATGCTTAATATAATAAAGAACCACTGATAATTTCAAGATTTCTAATGCGAAGTCGTAAAATGTAGCATATGAATTTAGATATTCCAAAGATAGCAGGAAATCTTGACAATATAGGGAAAGGTTATTTGTTTTACTACGAATTTAACGCGTGCGAAGCCGCGGGCAAAAGCTAGTTATTATTATTATAAGACAACACTCTTATCACCCTTTATGACACTTCTACTTTAAAAGCAGCTATCGGCCCTATGGCCACTGCAAGCAACATCCCTATTTCAGAGACCAATCAATTTGGCCTTACTCATTAATCAGAATCACGTAACTATCCAGAGTTACGTCGGAATGTGTGACGTTTGAGTGGAGCCGATTCAATTAGTGTTGATAACAGGAGGAACAGGTTACAGCTGCTAATTGGTAAAGTGAATCATTGAATTAGTCATCAAGGAGTAGGCAATAATAAATTGACCTATAACTATCATATTGGTCATGATTTATTTATTTTCGCAGAGTAATAATTTTTTTTGCTAAAATTGTAGGATGATTGCATAGGACCAAATTATTGGAAACTAAGGATTTTCGTAATAACACGATCTAATTAAGATTTTTGCTAAATCGCTATGAACATGATGATTACTTGATGAACCCCGTAGTACTTACGCCCCAATGAAAGTAGAACTGAAGCCCCAGTGAGAAGTAGAACTTGTAAATCGGTCCAGTAATCATGGTAAGTGTATGACAGAAAAAAAAAGTCTAATTTTTAAGTTGGTTTAAAATAAATAAACTAATTTGTTGGACAAGCCTAAATAAGTTTTAACAGCTTAGAACTTTTGACTCTAACAGTAACATTTTTAGTGTACTTCACATAATAATTATGTGGTAGGTATGATTTAGGTAGTTTTGGACATGAGGCTTGAAAATAAATTGCAAATATTTTGTGACAACACATAGTTCTACAATTTAACATTTTTGCATAATAACAGCTGCATGGCTCAATCAAAAGTTAAGCTATGCTTGCAAAGGGCAGTTCGTGGATCATTGGAGGTGACCATCCATTACATATTGGACCCCTCAGTGTGTTGGAAAGCAAGTTAAGCTGTTGGACTCAGCTGTCATTTGTAGATTTTCAACAGTTGTGGGTAGTCAGAAGCTAAAAACTGACAATAAAATTGGTCTTACCAAGTAATATTGTGTTACTCAGTTACAAGATTGTGAAAGCCAGATGGGCAGTTGATTCATATAAATACTTATATTCAGGGGCATCTGGTTAGACTAGAAGCTGACCCCAACATAATTGGCCAAAGGCGAGGCAGAATATACCAAATAAAATTTCTAAATGTTTATTTCAAATATGATTATGGTGTACTAGATACTTGAGATGAATTCTAGATATCACTATCTATGACCTTGAACAATACATTCTACATAATAGGTACCTATATTGAAACTCTAGCAAATGATAAGCAGATTGCAGAACTGATAGCAACACAGAAAAACTACAGACTCATAGCTAATAAAAATATCCTTGAAATTGAACTTGAATTAACTAGAGCTGTTAGCAACCAGCAGGTAATTGATCAGTGATAATTAAAGAATATTATTAAAACTCATTCAAAAGACAATCAGCCAATTTTAAAGTTGGTGAGGAATTGTTTACATTTTTAAATACTTCTCTTTCAAAACTATAACAATGAAGATAATTAACACAAAGAAAATAAAAAGATATCCAAAATAAAAGACTATAAAACAATTTAAAAAAATCTTACTTCTGGTTTACCAAATGAATGCTAAGTAAATTGTTATTTTTTTAAAATTGAAATTGTGGACTGTTTCATTAAAAATAAAATGAAGAGCTCTCTACTATGATCAGAAGTTTGATCTATGTAAAAAAAATCTCTCGCATATAAAAAAAAAATACATTCATACTTACACAGACCAAGACGCGCACTATTCTGCCTAATGAAAACACAGTAGACGAAAGAGCGAATCACGAGAACTGAAACAGCCTCATCGCGATAAGCGCGGCTGAGGATGCTCCGCACTATTTAGTCACCGTTGCCTTGACACTATATAACTAACCGATACTGAGCCGTGTAACACATCAATGACTCATATTTTTAAATAACATACAGTCTAAGCAAACCGCGGTCATACCTTAACTTCGCGGGTGTTATTCAAAGACTACAATATGTATAGTGTTATTTGTTTACTCATACGAGACGTCTTCGCATGTAATGGTTGGAGTGTAGCCTTCGGGGCGCTATGGCGCGGGACTTAGAAAATTTTTCGAAAATTTTTTTTTTTTTGGATTTGGTGCCATACGCTTAGAGGCTCTATGAGCCGTGCAGAAAAGCAAAAAAAAAAAAAAATTGGTCAAAAAAAAATTTTTCAAAACTGTCTATATTTCCAAAATGGTAGCTCGGATAAAAAACTTTTCGGGAAAGAATTTGCTGCTCTAGTACTAATCTTTAAGAAGATGTAAAAAAACCCGCGAAAAATCGTATTTTTTTTCTTCACAAATTTTTTGAAAAATTTTCTAAGTGTTTTGCCCCGAGCTCTACTCAAGGTGATAGAAGGCGAAATTTTTCTAAGTCCCAAAAATTTTTTTGACCATTTTTTTTTTTTTGCTTTTCTGCACGGCTCATAGAGCCTCTAAGCGTATGGCACCAAATACAAAAAAAAAATTGTAATTGTAATCCGCCCCTAAGGCTACCCACTGACCAATTATTTTATTTCCTGAGCAACTGTAATGTCTTAAAAGATTTTTACAGGAAAATAATTATGAAACACAAACTGTTAACACCACAAAAATAAACTAACTGCTGTTGTATAGAGATGCCCACTTCGTATTATCAAATTGAATCGATTATAGTCATACTGAAAACAATCGATGCAATTTAAATTATTATTATGTAATAATATATAATTAAGCGGTATTAATTTCCGTCTAGCCCCCTTTTGGAACGCGCGATAAGGAACTTCGTTCTAAAATCTCCAGTAAGGCAGTAAAAGTAACATTGTTTCGGGCGTCTTGCCATTCTTTAACTAAGTAAAGCCTAGGGGTCAAATAAGTAGACAATCAACGCCCTAAGTGGTGCAGAAGAGGCGTTCCGTGGGCAGAAGCACGGATATAGGCATTTTCAATCTCCAACCCAGACTTATTGCTCACCTCGGCGAGTGTTGGAGCATGTCGTAGTGGGTATTACCATGAAGGTATAGATAAAAATGGAGACCACACTCAGAACAACAGCTTGAGTCAAATACCTACATATCTCTATCTCACTCTCTGTGGGCCGACCTCTCTTTTTGGTGAGGACGATAGTATTGCTATCTTCTTATTTGAATCTCCTAGTAAATTCTTAGGAATAGTCATCACAATAACAAAATCATAAGTTAAACGCTGTCTGGTATTATATAAAGTAATAAATAGTTAAAACGCGATTAGTTAATTGTTTTTTTTTTTTTATCGGTCCCTTAGGCAAAGTTGGATTGGCTCATAACGGAGTTAGAATCCCATTTCCTTAGGATTCGATAAAGTGGCAACATTGACCCTATGTCAAAATAAATAAGAGGCAATATGGCGGTTGTTTACTTTGCGGTTCACAGCTTTAAATGAGATTATTCACGGTATAATTGATATAATTCAAGAAATGGTGCAAAATTGTATAGTGCGTGGTTGCGGAAGTAAGTGGTGTCCAGGAGGTGATATAAGATTTCACCCGTAAGTGATTTATGGCATTGAATCATTGCAAACATATTTCTTTGTTTTTTTCACTTTATTTCTACCTAAAATGTTTTATCAGTGTTTTCAACATATTATTTAATGATAATTACGACCGAATCAAATAGTTTTAC
Organism: Hyppa rectilinea; assembly: GCA_951799385.1. Classification (NCBI taxonomy): domain Eukaryota; kingdom Metazoa; phylum Arthropoda; class Insecta; order Lepidoptera; family Noctuidae; genus Hyppa; species Hyppa rectilinea. Next base: position 915,506 of record OX637306.1, read on the forward strand.
ATTGAATTTAATTGACTATGTGCAATTTTAATGTTCTGTTTACGTTTTTTTTGTTTTATGTCATGTTGAAGTAGTGTAACCATATTGAGGATATATCTGGGAATTTCCGTGGAACATGAACTAATTAAAAAAAAAAGTCTTAAGTATTATATATGTCTCTTAAGGATTGTGGACTATGTGATTTTTTTTAATATAAAATCTTTGTTTCTCACTATTCAAAAAATTTAATATCCATCAAATGCTTTTTTTCAGATTTCCTAAAAATAGTACTCATAGAAAATCGTGGTTATCCATTGTACCATTGAAAATCAAGTTTTATGAAAGTGCACGGATTTGCAATTTACATTTTCAAGAATCAGATTATTATAAAAAAACAAGGCGCTTAAAAGAAACAGCAGTTCCTAATATAATAGATCAAGAAACAGTCCCACCAGCCATGGTAAACATTTAACATAGTTTATATATCTGTATTACAATATATTACGTATTTAGAAATATAGTTCAAATGTATGGCAAAAGGCAAAATTTTATAAAATATATTATAATTTTCAGATAATAAGTTCAATGCATGAAGACTATATGGTGAAAATAGATCCTCTGGCTGTACCAAGCACTAGTTCTGACATTTCTGATAGAAATTTTCCACTTATGGAAATAGCAGTGAAACGTGCTGGCGGCAATATTGAGGAACCAACTGATAAAAAACAATGTCGGAAAGTTCTGGAAAATATAAGCAATCTTAACGAGTTACCTGTAAGTTTCCCTTTCCCATACAAAATATTAAATACTCATTTACATAACATCATATTATGTAAAGATTCCATCACGGAATCAATTTACTGTAATGATTTGCATGACACTAAGATAGTTAAGCAAATAGCTAATTCGTTTTTTAACATGCGTATACGTGCTCACTTAAAGAGACATACAGAAAATATACTCAGTGATTTACGTGGTAAGAGACAGAAATTACATAGAGCAATGATATTCAGTCATGTATAATTGAGAAGTTATAAATAAGGTTAAATAAATGATTTAATTCGGAATATGTTTTTTTTTTTTTGAGGCTTCACACTGTTCCTATTACAGTTCCGCATAATATATATAAATAATATTCATTTGCCCACATGGTAAAAAATTCTGAACACTGACTAACCCAGAATACTCGAAAAAAGCTGCTGTCCATTATGTTTAAGTAATCTAAAAAAATAATTAAACTGAGTTTTTTTTTTCGCGATTTGTGTATTGTTCCCATAGAAAGAGTTGATAGTAATTTATAAGTACATCCCTAATAAATTCCTTTTAGTTTTTACGCAAAACTAAAAAGTATTTTTCAGCTTCTCCCGAACCCCCACTTATCACAGTCATTCATATCGCATTACCCGCGGTAACTAAACCTATGTCATGCATTCTAATTGCGTATGACGCTATCAATAACAATCTGAATCCATAACGATACTTACATTTTTATGCAGACAAAATTTATAATAACTGTCACAATGATAACTATTTTTCTCTGGTAGAGTGTTGTGCAATTACACCTCTGGTCATGCTCTATTTTCGTGCAAAATTCTGTATAATACGTCTACCCAGAACTTTTTGTATGATTAATGACAAACAGCCAAATTTACACACTCAGAAACATCACAAGTTTCACACTTTATCAAACAACTTTTTTCGTAATTTCATAAACATGCATCATATCATGTTGCATACAATCTTTAGAAGCTAGAATCTAAGTAGTAAACAGTGATGTAGAGAAATTTATAAATATGTTAATCACTAAATGGAAAGTTACTACAAGCGTGTCCCAGGAAAACTAAAATAAAGGTTACCCTACTGAGAAAGAGAGGGGCTGCCCACAAAGAGCGAGATAGCGATACATAGGTATAGCTTCAAGTAGGTATTCGGAGTGTGGTCTCCATTTTTATCTATACCTTCATGGGTATTACGTAACTAGCCACTAAGTATACACAATACGTTGTGCTCGCAAAAACTTAATTAGTCTTATCAGTTTAACAGAAATTCAAAATAGTGCCCCCTTTTGCGTAAAATCTTTTTTTAATATATCTGCTTAGCCTTTTCCCTTTTATGTTGGAGTTGATTTCCAATCCAACCAGCAGCATGTATTTTTTTCAGTAATCGATTTATATTTTATTTTACTCTGCATGCTTCGCATCTCTACAGAAATGTCAAATGTCAATCATCAGCGTCCGTTCAAAACCATTGAATTTTTCCTATAAGATGTAGAATGAACCCAGAATGTTAGTATAACTATTTTTGACAAAAAAAATGAATTTAAAGGTAAGGTATTTAATTTTAAGAGTATGAATCAAAAAAAGAAACTGGGAAGAAAATGCATTTACTAATAATTGGTTGGGGTTGGGTTGAATTCATTTCTTTTATTGGTAGATTTAGTGTCAGCTGTGTAGAGCGAACCATATCGTTCCTGTCAATGTCATTTTGTCCGCGTTCCGGTATTCATCAATTGCCGATTTGTTTGTATTTCTATTCTGTCAAACGTGAAGTTTTGTTGTCTTACTCTGACTCGTGTAAATTCTTACTTGAATTTTTCTGCTCTTATTTGTGATGCTAAAGTAAACAAAATTTCAAAATTAGTGTTACGTTACTACGGTAGAATAATATCAATTTCTGACATTTGGTTTCATAGTTTGGTCATTTGGTCATATTCGATTTATCACCTGATATTAATTTACACCTATTTTTAATCGTTAGTGTAAGTACCGTAACTGTAAATATCTCAGTTACTTCTAAGAAAAAGTGTTAGTGACTAAACTGAACGTATAAATAAGGTAAGAAAAGAAATCGCAGTTTTTTAATACTAAGTTGTGGTGTTTATTTCTGTGGTGTGTTGCTCAATATTCGCTATTTTAGGTCGTGACAGGCGGCATATCGTGGCTTAAACGTGCTCGCTAGTCACATCGAAATACGCATGGAATTTTAACATGGGTAACATGGGTGTAGGCTTACATCCACAAGTTATAGCCTCATGCATGAAATGTTGCATTCGATTTTCCTCCCTTACAAACTAAATAAATTCGGTAAATAATAGCACAATAAATAGTTGTGGTTACACCCATTTTACTGGTCAGTTCCAGCTTATCTACAAAAGTTTTAAGTACAATATTTTTCCCTCCCACCAATAGTAAAACTTTTCATAAATAATTGCTTTGCTTTATCTATTCCTTATCATTTCAATTGTAACAGCAATTTCATGATATATATATTTTTCTTTGTTGAAAGAGTAAAAGTATACAACTTTCTCTTTTCAATGTTGACTAGGCCTGCTAGTTACACTTTCATCCCCTTATGTGTATAGTATGGTATCCGATGTGCCTAGAGCAGTATACACTGACCCTCATTGTCTATTATCATGGCACTATAAGATAATTTAATTTTGCAGCAATACGGACACTGCCAGAAAATGATAAGTTATCTATTAAACATGACCACAACTTTGTGACAAAACAAAACCTACTAAAATCCATAAATATTATCATCCATATTATTTAATTGTGCAATCATAACTGTCTCAACTTAGAAAACAATTGATACTATCTATTAATAATCAATGATGCCGGCTAGGAATTACCCAGTCACTTAGTAAATTATAAAATCAGCAATACAGGTATTATCAGCAGCAAAATAATGCGAAACAATATTGCCTTCTACACCCGAAAAAACATTGCGTAGTCAGGTATCACTACAATCACCACCCCTGCTAGTCAGACTGCTGAGAGTGTCAACAATAAATTTAATCAAATCATACTTTAAAAACATAATTTTCCTCCATGTGGCTCACCAGCTCTGGTACAAATGCCGGTGTGTATCAAATAACACAAATTTAGTAAGCCTCAAATGTTGCATATGCAAAAGCAATGTAACTGATATGAGAGTTATCATGTGAAATATGTTAATGATGGATGACTCACATGGTTTATCTCTTAATTAACAAAAATATATGTTACCGATCTGTTAATATGGGTAGGGGCCTGCTTGTATCTACTACTTAAAACCATCATTGAATACAATTTCTACATTGATATATTAAAATCCAATTGCAATAAGTTACAGTGAAGTTCTTCTGTCTAAGTTAATAATATAATCCTTGAATAAATTTCTTGAAACTGACTGAATCCGGATGACAGTATAATTAACTTTTTCATTCCAGCTCTATGCTTCTTAGTATTAAAGCCTAGGATTAAATAACTACCTATAAGTGTTGTTTTTTTTGGTCACAAACTCAATTGTTTGAGGGTTTTCAGTTAATCAGCAATGGCAGAAGTAGGCTTCCCTGGACAACACACCACAACAACAACGGTCACATCCAGTACCGCAGTCCAGACCAACATACGGTTTGACCCTGCCTATATCAAGACTATACCTGGAATACTGAAGATTGTCCAAGTTGTAAGTTATAAGAACGTTTTTAATGTTAATTATTAAACGTAATAAAGAAAATAATCCCATCCAGATTTCGGCTATGGCGATTAAGTAACATTTAATTATATCGTTACCAACATAATTAGACCTCGAGATAATTGGCTACAGAGACCACTTCAGTCAATCGGACGTTTATCAGACAGATTGTGGGTGGTCTGTCGATATATTTAGCGCTCGAGTTGCTTCTAATCTACTCCAGACTTCAGATCATTCAAAAAATATTTTTTGCCAATTGAACCAATGTCGAATACTCTGCCGGCGTCACGGTGACTACGAAGTTGGCGGATGACGTCAAAATTTAAAAAAATCAATACAAGACAATCCACTTTCGCCAGCTTTGTTTAGTTCAAACACTTGTACCATGTTTTATTCATAAGTTAGGTAAAAGGTCAACTCCTTCCAGAATGGTACAAATTCAATGTCGTGTTATCGCGTTGATCGCCGCCCGTTATACATGACGTAGTTCACGCAACAATAGCGCTAGCCTAGCTAGCTAGGGGGAGCTAGCCTTTTACAAACACGGCATGCGATGTAACTGTTTTAATTTAACCGTCACGCCCACTCCCTGGGGTGTAGACAGACAGGTGTGCTATTTTTCCCAAAGGGCTCGATGTATAGCTATTGTGAGTCAACACTTAACATAATGACGGTATAGCTGCTGAGTGTTGTCATCAGTCAACTAAGCTGTGACCTCCGCGTACCTAACTAATTCACATGCCTACCTATTCATTCGACTTGCGACCAAGTTGTGCACAGTTTCCTTGGTCACATGATGCATACAATAGATTTTTACGACTGTTACGCCATTTGGCTGCAGGCCGCATAGCCCGAGCTCTGAGATGCATAGAGCTACGCAAGTCGCGTGACGCAATCTTAAAATCGTCAACCTTGACTGGATTTTACCTCCTTCTTGTTCTTTCGATTTGGCGGCGGCCGTCGTAAAGATATTAGCCAGTCATTAGGTAGTACCCACAAGTAGGTTATTACTAGGTAACTGATAGCGGAGAACCTACGGTCATCAGACGGTCCTATAATTTAATATCGTCAATCTGTCAGCCGTGTAGGCTACGTTTCATAATTACATAGCAGACATACTATATTATGTTTAGGTATTACAAATATACATATCCAGGGCCGAATTAGCCACGTAATAGGTGTAGCAAATGCTGCCGGCTCCGCCCGCCACGCGCTTTGACGAACAGAACAACAAGCCACACTCCACGGTACCACCCGTAGGTGCAATTAACCTTTTGAACGCCAGAGCATAAAGGCACGCGCGTGCCCTCCACGCCAAGCTACAAATTTATTTCTTCTTGTTATCATGAATTTCCCAATTAATTTGTTTCATGTCATTAAATAGGTACAATTTTTTAAGATATCAACTTATACACACACGCAAGAGCAATGATTTAATTGTTTATTTCGTGTTGATAGTGTACTGCTTTGTCACACATTTGTGTCGTTGGTTTACGGGGCATGCGTTTGCTTGTCATGTGTATGTGACAATGGCGTTCAACAGGTTAGACAGTCAAGTATGCAATAATGGTCAAAACAAATCGAATCTCGGAGGCGGGATGTATACATTCTTCGAGCACGCTTGGCTCGGTTTTGCGTATTTGTTTCATTCTTTATTTTTTCAGCTTTTCGCGTATGTCGACCAAACTCCTATTTTTGTATAAATGGTCACTAAAAAACCGAACCTATCCCAGCAGAAAATATCAATCTCTCTTCGCTTGCTCTCGTACAAGGTTCTCTTAGAAGATTACCGTGCGGAAAATCAGTCATGTTTTATAAAAAATTTGGTACCTACTATTTAGAATTGTAACATTTAATGAAGAAACTTATTTGTTAAGGAAACAGGAAAATAATTTAAAAATGCCAGCACAGTGAGCTATCCCAAACTGTAAAATATACCCAATTGAACATGAACCTTATTCTTCTGAATAAGTATTGTTGAAAATGTATCAAAGAATCATAACTGATTGGAATGACTTGATGACATGTGCTGGCCTGTGTACATATTTGTTTAGAAACATTGATTTGACGATATGTCGAGAAAAACTTTTTAGACTAAACCATTTCTACAATAGGGGAGTCCTAGGGAAAATTAACTACAGGCCCCGCGCTGGATTAATCCGAAAAATCTTACAATTCCCTGACAAACAACGCACAACCTAAGCCGCTGGATCTAGATGAGAGTTCGTAGAAAAAAGGATTTTTCAAAATGAATCCTCTATAAAAGTTATATAGTAGCATATACAAATTTGTATGGAAATTCCAAGATTACCGATTTTTCATTCATTTTTACCGATAGGAAATACCACCGGGCGCACGGCTTGTATTTCAATGAAATCTATTCGTCATAGCAATGAAAGCGTTTCCCTTTTTGTTTCCCTTATTGCGTTGAATTAAAACATTTTATACGTCGGAACTTGCGCAGTCGATTCAATACATTGCTAAACTATGTTATTTATAAGATCGTGCTTATTTTATAAATATTTTATGGCGTCCTTGTAAAACTTCCCATCGACCCATAACGTGGGCTACATGGCTACATGAGGCGACGTGGATATTAAGTTTCTTATAACGTTATTATATTATATTCTATGGTTGTTAATTTTATTGGCTTACCTACATGACAATAACATTTAATCAATATCATCATCACAATACGCACACAGTACGTATAATGCATTACCAATACATCGATCACATGCAACGAGTTCAGTGCTAAGGCAGAGCCTGTCTTGGCACTCATTCTAGGTACTAGGTTACTGTAATCAAAGCATAATTCCAATCAACCACTTAACTCTCGCCAACTTCAATTCCAGCTCTGCAGTCTCCTCGGGTTCATCTGCATCCAATGTTCCCGGCTCAGCAGCCAAACCAAAGGGTCATTCTTCAGTTGGATCTCAATGATCGCCTTCTGGTTCACGGGCATCTTACTGGGCCTGTACCTGTTCCATATCTTGGAGAAGTTCTACAAGATCCCTTGGCTGAAGCTTGAGTTCGGTTTCTGCGCGCTGTGGACCTTCTTCTACTTGCTGGTGTCGATCTTGGCAGCGACTGTCCATGACAACCCTCATTCTGCTGCTGCGGTAAGTCATATGGACTATTTAGTATTTGAGCAATTTATCAAGTACGGAGCTACTTGCTAAATTTATCTACTTACTTTGTGTGAATAAGAACCTTGTGTAGATTTATAAAATCTGATGCTTGGAACATTGACTATTAATAAATCGGGTATTTTATTCTTAGACAGAAGGAACTAGGTTTGTGTCTACTTTTCGGAGTTTTTCGTCTATATACTCAAAGTAAACTTCGCTCTTTTGCTCATATAATTCTGTTTCAGTACTTTTATCAGTCTACCTACCGTGATTTTGATGCGGGTTCTCTAACAAACCTAATTAAATAATCCTTTACAATTCCAGTTCTTCGGCTTTGTAGCGATGTTCGCGTACTTAGTAGATGCTTACCTAAAGTACGTGGCAGTTCGCGCCGGTGGCCTGGCGCAGGGCACGCGCGTCGTGTCCAAGCAGACCACCTCCGCGGTGGAGTCGCCGCCCCCCCGCGTCGGGTACTAAGGAGGTAGGGGGCGTGAGGGGGGGACAGGAGGAACTAAACGCTAGTCTGAAAGTTAGGAGAAAATTGACCTAGTTTATTTAGTCATCGAAGACGATATAGAGCCAGTAAAGTCGCTTAATGTGTTACAAAGTGCTCACTCAAACACATTTTAGAATACTTCTCGAGTCCCCTAATCACGCCTTTAAAAGATTTGTTTATGACGGTTAAAGACATCCACTGGCACTATAATTGCACTCTATTGTTGTTTAGTGTTGCGACTTGAGACATCGTATTTGTAAATAGTATGGAGCGAAGAAGTTGCCACATGTAAAAAAAAATTGTCTGTTGTCATATTAAAATTAAATAAATTATTTCAAATTTTTTTAAGAACATAATTGAATCAAATATTGTATTACGAAAAGATTATCATTATTGAATCATTTACGAGAAGTGACATGACATATCCAATTCTAAATATGTTCTAATAATCAATGTGGTGACAATTTTAAGCTCAATGACATGCTCTGGTCTATATGTAAGCTATTTAAATAAAATGTTTAACTAGTTTAAGCCCGAACAAAATCATGTACTTATCAAATGTTTTACAGTATTTATTAATTTTACACTTTATTGGTGGCACACTACCGCCATTGTTAATCATCGAACTAATTGACATAACTTTTTATTAATATTAATCAATTTTATTTTGCACAAATATTGTTTATTTTTACTTTTTTAACTATTTATTTAAACATGCTAGTGTGCTGTCATTTAACCCGGTTTTATTATTTCAATATCTTTTGTATTATGGTAAATAAAATTGGGGTGTTCAACGGGTTTACCAAAGAATAATGTACCTATAGGGTGTGATGGCTCAAGTTCATGATCTGAATGAAATGTAATCATGACATTTTCCACGGAATATATTTTTGTATAATTTTTGGAAAAAACTCTCGTTAATTTTGACTTTTAGATGCCGGTATTTTGAGCATGCATCATAATGCTAGATGATGTATGGCGTAGAAGAAATATTAGCAATAATTATCGTAAGTAGGTCTTGTAAAGCACTACACAACTCTTCTAAATGTCTAAATTTCACATTAAAATGAGCCTTATATACTGTGCCTTGTGTTCGCAAGAATTTAAAAGATAAAGATAAAAGATAAAGATAATTTTATTATTTGACAACATTCTTGATCTACTTCCGTAGACTATAAATAACGTTAAACTTTAAAACTGCCAGCTATCTGCTTATAGCACTTTAAACAACCGCAGAGTATTTGTAGGTAATATTATTAATGTATTTAAACGCGTATAATGTTAAAAATCCTTTAGTAGATAAGGATTCACAGGCAGCAGGATTTAAAAGTTAAGCAATTTGCTATTTCCGTCACATTTCATTCTATCTCGCTTGAGTGAATGATTAGTGAAAGTGTTATACAGATTCCCTGAAAAGTTGCTGCTTTAATTAACTTAATAAATGCCATATTTTTTTATTTACTTGAATTGTCCTGATGACTCAGTAGTTAAAACCTCGGCTTTCATGCACGAGGTTCCAATCCAGGCAAGTACAAATGTGCCTTTCTTAATTCATATGTACTTTCTACGTTTTTTTTTGACGCGTGATCTTGTCCTGCACAGAATCAGGGCTTATGGTTAATTTATGTTTGAAATCGCCTACCCATCTTGAGCTCGCGCAGTGATCAATGCTCGTGCCTTCTCTGTATGAGAAGAGGCCCTGCACTGGGACAATAATAGGCTGGTTTATATTATTACTTAGAAGTCTTTTCTAAGCATTTTGTTATTTGTATCTATCTTTCAAAAGTACCTCTGCAGAGTTTTGTAGTTTATAAAATGTGATTAATTATTCTCTATTACGTTAATGTAGTTGTTACATCGATCACTAATAAAGAACTAGATACACAATCTCATACAAAAGTTCTCTTAAAAATGTCGCCAATTGTGTTTAGGTAAAATAAATCTATATTAATGTAATTTCAACCTTACCTGCAAGGTTTAAAGCCGTATTCACAAAGCTATTGCAAAAAGCAATAAAATTTTACGACCGGTACTCGCTGCTCAACATACATCAAAACAATTTCAACCTTATACGCATGCTTTAAAGTAACAATTACTAAGTGTCAAAAAAAAGTAATAAAATTTTACAACCGAGGCTCGCCACTAGCACAAGGAACGAGTGGAGACGAACCAGAACAATATTTTTTGTTTGTACTGTAAATTATTATGTATGGTATTTTAACATACTTCAAAAAAAGGAGGAGGTTACTCAATGCGTCGCGTATTTATAATTTTTTTTTTATTTTTATGTTGCACACCACCCATAAGTCGAAGACGAATCGACCGATTGAGATGATTCATTACATTAGGTTTGTTCCCAAGTTTGTCCTGTTTACATCTAATCCTCGTTCTGATGATGGAATCTACTAGGAATTTAGGCAACGCCTTAAATATTAAAGGCATACAATTAGCGATTTTGGTATTTTTAGATAAATCAGAACTTTACATTCAGAAAATATAAATTAGTGAGGAAGAATATACAAAAATCAAAGAATATTATTGTCCCAATTTTTTGACATATTGTTCATAATAAATTACAAATGTCGATAAAAAGAAATACTTCGGATCGAAGAATTCTTCGGATCTTTGACGTGCTGTAACTGATATCCATTCTCCACACCTCACTGGATCACGAGGAAAGCTAAAAATAATTGAATATTTTCTAAGTCCCGACTAAACAACCACAAAAAAATATTGGGAATATCAAAAAACCCGACTGATAAAAAACAACTAACAAGTTCCAAACAAGTCACTTTTCAAGTAGTCTTATGCAGTTAGTGGCAGTTATTTTAGGTCAATTATTCATACATAGGCTAATAAACACATAACCCTCCCTTGCATCGCGCAGTCAGGTAAATGAAAACAAAAATCAAATCTCGCATTAAAAAAAATAAGAACTATAATAGCGTCTCCAACAAATGGAACAGAGTCAACGCGGATAACCCAAACAATTTAAGTGGACATGCGTAAATATGATTAATACGTTTAGTAAGAGTCTTTACAATTGAGCTGCATTATATCGCCTGCTATTTGTTACGACTTAATTTAAAATAAAGTTTTTACGATGATTTCTTGAAAAAATATTAGTATTTACAATACAATGTTAACAATTATATAATGATAATATTAATACTTAGCAAAAATAAGAAACTCCATCCTTTTTTAGCGTCCTAGACGTGTGATTTTTGCAGTTTTTAAACGAGCACTGAGACATGTTTACCGTCGGAGCGTTCGAATGCTACTAGATGAAAAGACCACCCAAATGTTCAATTGGGTGGTCATTCGGTGAGGACATTTTTTGACGCTGATTGTGTATCTAGTTCTTTATTAGTGATCGATGAGTTGTTATCATTTCATTAACACTTTCGCTGCCAAGCACCCGGCTCCCGGGTCGAACGAAAATTCGTTCAGGTGCCCACAACCCGACTCCCGGGTCCTACATATAAATAGTTATACGTGGCTTGTGGCCATGCCCAGCACCCGCCTACCGGGTGCAAATCAAAACGTGCTACTAGGGTTGCCAAAAATAAGCTAGGTGAGAATAGTATGTACTTTTGAGTAAGTCTTTCATCAATTATTTATTTACTTTAAATGTTGTACGATTTAATATTATGCTGACAAATCTCTAAGAAACATACTAAAGTGGATTTATTATTAATTGCCTTTTCATCATAGGTACCTATACAAGCCTATGGCGCCACGCAATTTTAATGAGATTTCTTGTTATTAGGTAACTATTTTTCTTTATCTGCGCGTGTTTTATTGAGGTAAAAACCGCCGCTGAAGGTTTAAAAAATGAAAACAAAGGCATCGGTTTGGTTTTATTAAGATTAGAAACAAAAGAGGTAATGTTAAAACTTTTCCTTATCTGTATGTGTTCGTTCTATTGAAGCAAAAACACTCGTTAAAACATGAAAACAAAGGTATCAGTTCGGTTGTATTGAGCTCAAAAACAAAAGAAGACAAATGTTTAATCTTTTCTTCATCTGCACGTGTTTTATTGAGGTAAAAACCGTCGCTGAAGGTTTAAAAAATGAAAACAAAGGCATCGGTTTGGTTTTATTGAGCTTAAAGTTTTTTAATCCCTTGCTGGCGATTTAGACGACAACTGTTTATACAACTTTAGCTACCTTACTTTAATTCACTTAGCTTAGATAATTCTGTTGTTATGCGTGTGAATCATCTGGCATCAGAGGGTTAAAAATCTGCATTATTTGCTGTATGAAGATTTGATATTTTGACATTTAAAAGTTTTTGACTAACAACAAGTTGAGATTGAGAAGGAGGAGCAAGAACATTAGTACAATGTTTTTCGTTATTTTGTGGAGTGTGTTACATATAATTTCACAGAAAGTATTCTTTGTTCTGTATTGGTTACATCTCCGATAAACATTCTTGGATAAAAAGTGTGGTATCGTATTCAATAGGAAATACATTTCATAGGTTATCATGAAACTTAAAAAGAAAACCAATTAAAAAGAAAAACACTACAACTGCGAATTAGGCAAATCATGTAAGGTTCTCTTGGCGTAAGTGTTATGATTTTTAAATACCTAGAAAAACAAATAAAAATATAAAAAAGAACCGTGTAGTTTATTTCTTTCAATAAAAAATTAGACGTTCGACAACCCTACTATCGCTGGCTGGTCGTGGGCGTGGCTTAGTGAACTCGGATTCGGGTGCTGCGGCATAGTGGTACCGTTACGTAACCGTTGCGCCGATGGACTCAACAGATGGGTTGTTATAGATATGCGAGACACATTTTGTGGCATGCCAATAGACATGCAATAAATGTGCTTGGCAGTGAAAGTGTCCACCTTTCTTAATAAGTGTTAACTACCATTTCAGGTACGTATGTATACTATTTTGTTTATACATATTTGCTGTATTGTAGTTTTGTAAGGATAAATGGACAAAACACTTTACTTCAATGATGTCAATGCATTTTATAAAAGAATCAAATGTTTTTCGCAATTACGCTCATAGTGTTACGGTAAAACATGCCATTCTAATAGTTTATATAAAACGTTGAACTTAGCGCTAACTAATGCAATTAATATTATTAAAATGTTTATAACTGTTTCACGTGTCCTATCTAAATAAGCAAAGATTTTTAATATATTTAAATAGAAGTAAGTTAATTATTTAGGCATACTATACACTTGTTTGATCAGTAAATTCGTTACAGTTAATTTGTTGCGACAATAAATAAAATTTGTTGAACAAAACCGACCCGCAGCAATTAGTGCATATTTTCATTTTTGCCGCCCGGCTGTGTGGATTGAGGTCGATCAAGTGTCTAGAACGCCTTATGACTTTGTTCAATTATTATAATTTCTTGTTTTTGATTTACTACTATTTCTATATTTTTATTATTTTAAATATTTTCTCATTATGTGCTGCCTTCTGTATTTGTCATACTTTTTTATACTATGCTTTTTTTGACCAGTCAACACTGCATGGTTGCCGAAATGTATGAATTTGAGACAATTTATTTTATTATGTATTTGTAAAAGTATTTTACGAACTATCAATTTTTTTTACTACTTAAATATTAGCAATATTTTATATAATATTATTGTATAACTTAAATGAAAGGTGCCTTACAGAATTCCACGTATTTTAATATTTCTTAACATATCAGACCAACAACAACATAATAAAAGATAGAAGTGACAGTTATGGGAATTTTTTGAAAAAAAAAACGTGACCTATTATTATAATTACTTATTTAAAAATATGGTTTTGTTGAGTGAGAAGTGGTGGCCCAGTGGTAAGGTGTCAGCCGCGAATTGCGAGTTGTAGGTCGTAGGTTCGGACGCAGACACTAGGCTTCACTTTGTGTAAATTATTTAATTACCATTACCCTCAGAAATATGAAGAAAAACATCATGAGGACACTGGCACGTCCTAGAGCCCAAAATTCGAAAACATATAACATCTACCAACCCGCACTGGGCCTGCGTGGTGGGTTACGGCCCATTGCCTCTGTCAGAGAGGCCTGTTGGAATGTTATAGGCTGATTAGGAGATGTACAGGATTGTTGAATATATTAAAATCATTCACAATCAAAAAATAATTCGTGGTTCTATTATTTTATACACGAAAAAAAATCTACACTGACTTACCTACCCTATACATTTTAGAATTTTCTTGTTTACCATAAGTCACTTCTATTTTGTGTCTTACACTATATTTTTACAAGGTATTGAAATAACTATATTTTAATGAAAACTTATCAATGTATTGCTTTATATTATAGCTGTTACACTGTTACTAAATATATTAAAATTTGGAAAATATATGATAACGTTTAGAAATTAAAAGTGTTAATAATATACCTTTGTTTTATTTAAAGTTTCTTTGAGGGATAGATTGTGTAGAGTGAATAAGAAACAATCAAGAGGATTATTTGTACGTAAGTCTATATATTTATTTAAAATGCTTTCTGATATATTAAGTTATAATTAGTATACATTTAACAGATAATTAGGTAAAACTCCTCCAATAAATACTACAGCTTCAAGCGCTTGATGTCTTCCATTTTGAAGTCGGTCCTGAAACAAGGGTTTTCTATTTATTGCACACACTAAAATATGGATAAGGTCTATAATACACTTGTTTTTAATGATTGGTGGAAAGGGATAAAAGCTTTTTTTTTAAGGCTGGGAAATCATCCAATGACTTCTCCCGCTCTGGGTGGAGCGGAAGGGAGTGTCAGACTTACTGACTGAAACCCATCCATGTTACTTCCTTAGCCCTTTGTGTTCCGAGGTAGCAGTAACCCTTTCGGACAATCCCGTTTACCCGGCAGGCTTGGCCCTGAGGGGCCCCTTCATATGCTGACATCTCTTTGAGGCGCGCGTGGAACATATACGCGCCGTCCGGCACGGGCCTGGTGCTGATCGGACGGTGAGTCACCCATTACTCACCGTCCGCAGGCCCGCGCCTACCGTGGCCGGGAGTCGTCACGTGGCTCCCGACGCCCGGGGCGTCTCCCGCGGTGGCTGGGACGGGAGGAGCTTTCTCTCTCCCATCCCGCCACCTCCTTCGCGAGCATGACTTTTTCGCAGAAGGAGGTGACTGCCTCCCACTCCCTCTCGCCCCGGACCATGGCTTGCACCAGGGCCGGGCGCGAGAGGTCGCCGCCGCCGATCGCCTCTACGAGGACACGGCGGTGCTCCGCCCAAGCGGGGCAGGCTTGCACCGTGTCCTCTGGACGATCCTCGCAGTGGTGACACCCGTGCGTTTCCTCCCGCCTGATGATGTGCAGGAACTTCCCGAAACATCCATGTCCGGTGAGAACCTGCGTCAGGCGGTAGGTGAGGGTGCCGTGACGCCTCTCTAGCCACTCCTCAAAGAGGGGCCTTACCGCCACTATCGTGGCGTGCCCTGCGCTGGGTTGCGACAGTCGCTGTTTCCAGGCCGCCATGAGATCACGCCGGAGGTCCATCCGCTCTGCCGTAATTTGCCGCGAAAACGGAGTTTCCCCCGGCTTAGTACCTCCGCGCGCCACTCGTACAGGCGCGCGAGGACTATCGCCTCCAGACCCCACGGCGGCAGGCCGGCAAGGAGGCGCGCCGCCTCGCCCGAGATCGTGCGGTACCCCCGGACCAGCCTAATGGCTACCACTTTTTAGAGCGCGTTCAGGTAGTGGGCGGCTCGCCGCCGCAGTGAACGCGCCCACACCGGGGCCCCGTAAAGGGCTGTGGACCGCACGACTCCCGCGTAAAGCCTCCGGCAGGAGACGTTTGGCCCCCTCAAATTCGGCAAGAGCCGCTTGAAGGCGGCCCCAGTCCGTTCCAGCTTGGGGGCCAAACGTCGGAAATGCTCCACGAAATTCTATCGGCTATCGAGGACCAGACCTAGGTATTTCATCGTGGTCTCGACGCCGATGTGAACCCCTCCTCCTACCGTAAGTTGGGATCCCGATGGTGGCCCATTCCGAGGCCCATGAAAGGACAAATCCGAGGCCATGCATGGCCTCGGATTTGTACAATGCCACCTCGAGACCCAACTGCCGGATCCTCTCAATGACTGTCGCAATCCCGCGTGTCATCGCGTCGGCCGCCGCCTGATGCGACCTGCCCTGCGCCAGGACCAGCGTGTCGTCAGCGTAGCAAACTACGCTGACGCCGTCAGGGAGGTCGGCCCGCAGCACCCAGTCGTAACCGATGTCCCACAGGAGCGGCCCCAGATCCGATCCCTGTGGGAAATCGCACGACATCTCTCGCCGGTTCCATTCCCCATCGCGACCGGGGTAGATGTCGGCTCTGTCCGTCAAGTACGCCCCGACTATTCGACGGAAGGGATAAAAGCTTGAGACTTTTATTTACACCTAACTAAAGTTGACTACATTGTGCAAGTTGTCACTTGGTCTACTACAGTTTAATATCTACGTAAAGAGGAATGTGTAGTACGCGGATGGATAGAATATGTAGTGTGTATGGAAAGGAAGTCGGACAATGCCACGAGTGATAGAATAGTGTGGAAATCGGGTGTCAGGGTATGGCTATGTGACATGAGGTGATTTGGAGGAATGAGGAAAATGTCGTGAGCAAATCTTTGAGTAGGTAGGTACCTATGTAAAGATAAGTGGACTTTGTGACATGGGCACATGGCTAGAAAAGGGGCTATTACCGATATAACGACTACTAAAGAAGTATGGAAGAAGAGGCATATTCTATTCCAGCCAGCCAGGCGCGCGCGCTGCAGTACAGTAGTTACCTGCGCGCCAGTATGTCCTTGGCCTCGGGCGCGGCCAGGCGCGGCGTGGGCAGCAGCGCGTCGCGCGCGTGCTCGGGCAGCTCCAGCGCCAGCAGCGCGGCGGCCTGCGTGAGGCGCGCGCGCTGCAGTACAGTAGTTACCTGCGCGCCAGTATGTCCTTGGCCTCGGGCGCGGCCAGGCGCGGCGTGGGCAGCAGCGCGTCGCGCGCGTGCTCGGGCAGCTCCAGCGCCAGCAGCGCGGCGGCCTGCGTGAGGCGCGCGCGCTGCAGTACAGTAGTTACCTGCGCGCCAGTATGTCCTTGGCCTCGGGCGCGGCCAGGCGCGGCGTGGGCAGCAGCGCGTCGCGCGCGTGCTCGGGCAGCTCCAGCGCCAGCAGCGCGGCGGCCTGCGTGAGGCGCGCGCGCTGCAGTACAGTAGTTACCTGCGCGCCAGTATGTCCTTGGCCTCGGGCGCGGCCAGGCGCGGCGTGGGCAGCAGCGCGTCGCGCGCGTGCTCGGGCAGCTCCAGCGCCAGCAGCGCGGCGGCCTGCGTGAGGCGCGCGCGCTGCAGTACAGTAGTTACCTGCGCGCCAGTATGTCCTTGGCCTCGGGCGCGGCCAGGCGCGGCGTGGGCAGCAGCGCGTCGCGCGCGTGCTCGGGCAGCTCCAGCGCCAGCAGCGCGGCGGCCTGCGTGAGGCGCGCGCGCTGCAGTACAGTAGTTACCTGCGCGCCAGTATGTCCTTGGCCTCGGGCGCGGCCAGGCGCGGCGTGGGCAGCAGCGCGTCGCGCGCGTGCTCGGGCAGCTCCAGCGCCAGCAGCGCGGCGGCCTGCGTGAGGCGCGCGCGCTGCAGTACAGTAGTTACCTGCGCGCCAGTATGTCCTTGGCCTCGGGCGCGGCCAGGCGCGGCGTGGGCAGCAGCGCGTCGCGCGCGTGCTCGGGCAGCTCCAGCGCCAGCAGCGCGGCGGCCTGCGTGAGGCGCGCGCGCTGCAGTACAGTAGTTACCTGCGCGCCAGTATGTCCTTGGCCTCGGGCGCGGCCAGGCGCGGCGTGGGCAGCAGCGCGTCGCGCGCGTGCTCGGGCAGCTCCAGCGCCAGCAGCGCGGCGGCCTGCGTGAGGCGCGCGCGCTGCAGTACAGTAGTTACCTGCGCGCCAGTATGTCCTTGGCCTCGGGCGCGGCCAGGCGCGGCGTGGGCAGCAGCGCGTCGCGCGCGTGCTCGGGCAGCTCCAGCGCCAGCAGCGCGGCGGCCTGCGTGAGGCGCGCGCGCTGCAGTACAGTAGTTACCTGCGCGCCAGTATGTCCTTGGCCTCGGGCGCGGCCAGGCGCGGCGTGGGCAGCAGCGCGTCGCGCGCGTGCTCGGGCAGCTCCAGCGCCAGCAGCGCGGCGGCCTGCGTGAGGCGCGCGCGCTGCAGTACAGTAGTTACCTGCGCGCCAGTATGTCCTTGGCCTCGGGCGCGGCCAGGCGCGGCGTGGGCAGCAGCGCGTCGCGCGCGTGCTCGGGCAGCTCCAGCGCCAGCAGCGCGGCGGCCTGCGTGAGGCGCGCGCACCGCTCGCGGGCCGCCCCCGCGCTGCTGCCGGCCCAGCCCGCCAGGCGCCGCGCGCGCCGCTCCACGCCCAGCCCGCCCTCCTGCCACACGGAAAACAATAAATTTTTAATAACAATGTTATAAGAGTCTCTCGAGAGCCTCAATTCTAAGCGGACGTGTTTTGTGTTAACTGTCATGAATTAGCTCTAAATAATTACAAATATTACTTAATATAAAGATTTGTGGACTCAGTGTTAATTAGTAAAGTGAGTCGCGCGTGTTAATTGTACAATTAACAACTTTTTCAGAGTGCACGATAAATTAATTAATTTTATACACAATAATAGTGTTTTGCTGTGTTAGTGATGTCTAACCAAGGGTTTAGGTCTGGCTCTTTTGGTCGTAGCCAACTTTTGCGGTGAAGTCCACCGCCTACTCCAACAACCTCTGATCAGAACCAACCAGATGAAATAGAACCCCCAGCGTCCACGGAGGATAACTTACTGGCTGATGTCATCGCAACGCCAGAGATCCAGAAATGGTTAGGATCCATAGAGACCATCTTAAAAGAAGTTTGCTCTGCAGTTGCCGAAGGAAAAATGAACTCTGACCAGAAGCTCCGCGTCACCAATCTATGTCGAAAATTTGCACATGGGACATCTCAAATGGCTGTCCTAAACAGCACTATCCAGTTCCTTCAAGAACAGCAGGTCGTTGCAAACACTCTGCACCAGTTCAAAGAGCTGCAGAGAGGAAGCTTCTTATGCCAATATGGTGAAAAAGGGTACAGATAAGTTTATTCGCCCAGCAAATTTTAGTTCTGTTGCCATCTATCCTACCGATAAGAATAATTCTAGTGACGATACAAAAACACTAGTACAAAAAATTATCTCGCCGGAGGAACTGAAACTTCGGGTCCGTAGCCTAAAGAAAATTAGGAATGGAGGCGTTATTATTAGCACAGATAGCAAAGACGACATTACTAAATTTAAAAAATTCAGAGAAACTGGTTTCGTCGGGCCTTAAAACTGTAGAACCATCAAAACGCCGCCCCAGAATAGCAATAATTGGTGTCCCCGTAGCTCTAAGTGAAAAAGAGGTGTTTGATTGCATTTATGAGCAAAACCTGTCTGAGAATTGCCGAAAACAACTTGAGAGGCTTTTCTAGACACGATAAAAATGAGTCCGGAAAGAAAGATCTCCCAACATGTAAATACTCGAAGTCCCTCCCAGCATCAGAAAAATACTCGGAAATCAAGGCCGCATTTTTTTATAAATTGGACATCATGCCCAGTTAGAGATTTTACTTTGGTGACCAGGTGCTTTAATTGCCAGTAGTTTGGTCACGCAGCCAAGTTTTGCCGCGAAACATCTCCAACATGTAACCTCTGTGGAGAGACGGGACACTCGTTCAAAGATTGCAGCAACAACTTCTTCTCCTCAGTGTGCAACGTGCAAACGTTTCAAGCGCAAACATGATCACCCACCCAACTGGTGACGTGAATTGCCCAGCACGAAAATTCGCTGAGGACAATTATATAAATTCAATAGACTATGAAGGCGCCTAAGAGCGCCATCGAATATTTTGTGAATTCGCACATAAAAAGTAGATAAGTTCGTTTTTAGTATCATGATTAATCAGCTTATCAGTGATCTAGACAGTTTTTCAGTGTCCGAAGCAATAATTTGTAATCCTGAGGAGTGCAAAAATCTATTTGACACTGGTAAGAAAATGTTAACAGTGCTTACACAAAACGTTAGAAGTATAAACCGAAATTTTAACGGCTTTGAAGTGCTCTTACAGAATCTTGAAATAAGCTGTGATATTATTGTGTTAACAGAATGTTGGCTCTCCGAACAAAAAACGAATATTCCCTTACTAGACGGCTACAACTTACACAAAACCAATAGCCACATTAATCAAAATAGTGGATTAGTTGTATACATTAAAAATAATTTAGAAACAGTAGTAGAAGAACCCTTATTCCCCGGTGCCCGGGCGGAGCCCGGTGTAGACTTCTTAGCGTCCGTGTCCTGGTTACGTTTTGGTGACCTTTTTGGGGAAACTGAAGGTTTCGTCTGTGCAATTATGGACGAAGTTATCTTGACGAATAACTATCGGAAACATATTATGAAGGACGGGACGGTTGACGTGTGTCGGGCATGCCACCGTCCAGGTGAGTCCATCAGACATATTATCAATCAACAGGCATATCAACAGGCATAACCAAGTGGCCAGGATTATTCACCAGCAACTTGCTTTGAAATATAAACTTGTAGACTCTGAGGTACCGTATTACAAGTATGTGCCCGACCCAGTTCTTGAGAATGACCATGTCACGTTGTACTGGGATCGGTCTATCATTACTGACAGGACTATTGTCGCCAATAAGCCTGATATAGTAGTGATAGATCGATTAGCGCGCTTTCCAATGATAGTCGATGTTACCATTCCACATGACGAGAACCTCGTGAAAGCTGAGAAAGAGAAACAAATAAAATATCTCGACTTAGCACACGAGGTTGTTGACATGTGGAATGTGAGCTCGGCTGTCATTGTACCGATTGTCGTAACAGCAAATGGCCTGATAGCCAAAAGCCTCGACCAACATCTTTCGAGGCTCTCGTTAGGCAGTTGGATCAAGAGCCAGATTCAGAAGGCAGTACTCCTCGATACGGCTCGCATTGTGAGGAGGTTCCTGTCTCTGCAGCCCTAACCACCGGTGCCTTGGACCCTGCTCCCGACATCGGCGGACCACTATTTTTTATTAAATGTTTTTTTTTTGTTTTTTATAAAAATATTTAAAAATATATTAGATAAGAAATGGAATAAATAAACGAATAATAATGATAATAATAATCTTTATTTACCATACACACAAGATTCATGATACAATAATATTTGTACAAGGTAATATATTATATCTACATAAATCTGACCAATCTTGTAACCCTGTCTCTTAAACTAGGTATTCCTGTGTGCGTCCACACTGCGAGCCTGGCGCGGTTGCGGCGACGGGCGCGAAGTATCAAACATATGAAACGCGCCTTTGCGTCCATATTGTAGTGACTAAGGCGGAAGCCTAGTGCGACGGGACTGAGCGACACAGCGCGCGTAGTTTTCGAACGCTCCTGTCCGCGCGTTCTGGCCGCACTACTACGGGCCTGGTCAGCGAGCGACCCAATGCGCGGGTGGCGGGGGTAACAAACCAGTTCGGTCTTGTCGCTCGGCGTATGCGCGTCTGTGCTTGGAAAATTATGGAGGTTATTCTACTGGCAACTACCCTAATTATTAATTTGATTATTACAACTTTTTACTTATCTAATTTTTTGATTACTACTTAACTACATATAAATACAAAACTTAGTAAAATCTTGTTTTATTCTTACCTCAGAGTTATGAACAATTTCTCCTCAGGTCTAATGCTTTTGCGAAAGTTAGTATCTTCTTTGGTGATTTTAGGGGCTATTTTACTTAGTATGTAGTCAAACGTTGACATGGGCATTCGCGTATACTCAAAGAATTTTGTAGGGTATAATCTCAGTTCTTCATATAAGTTAAAAAATTCACCAGATATTCCTCTGTTTTTATTAATTTCGTGCACACCATCTCTAGTGTTCGACACCTCCCATCTCAGGATCGGACTGTCTAGTAAAAAAAGCAGGTCCTCGTCCATGTTTGCAACACCTGATATACGTCGAACCGCTACAAGAGCTCGCGCTTAAGTGTGGCCACCGCACGTCCCCGCTCGCCGCGCCCGCCTAGGCTCCAGTCACCGCGCATTCAGTGTGGACGCACACTTAAGGGACAGTGATTAGGCCATTCAGGGCGGCTAGTTATTGAGCTATAGCTGCAGCCAGGAGGAAGAGCGAGAGTAATGTCTTCACTTCATACTTTGTGTGCCGGTATGTAAATGTATTTAATAGTGGTTGTGTGTAGGAATGGTTGTGTGTGAGAGAGGTGAGTATGGGAGAATGTGTGTGGGAGTGAGTGAGTGTATCCAGGAGAACGAATTGCTAGATGAGTGGGTGATAATGTAGATATGATTTGTGGGGTTATTGTATGAATGTAAGTAGAGACTCCTGTACTACAACTGTACTATTTACTAAGTACTTTCGTAGAGAGATGACACACAGGTGGTGTATAAGTTAACGCGGCTTTCGAAGGACCATATGCGGGAAAATAATTTTATGCGGGGATGTAGATTTTTGCGTGGTGAACTGTTGGACGACACACAGAATTCAGCACACGGGGAATTTGAGGTATATGAGGTTATGAGAAATAGGAATGGATGGACTTACTTGTGAACCTTCTGGACGAACACGTGGCAAGGACAGCCTTAGCAGACGTCCCACATGTTATCTGGTTTTCTTCCTTTTTTCACTGTGGTGCACTTTCGCTTCTTTAAATGTCACACTTGTGTCGGCCAACACTTATAATTAATAGTTTTAAAGTTTTTGATGCGGTTGCGGTTTTTGTGAGCGGGATGATTTAGACACGGCGCGGTTTTGAGTAGAACTGAACTATTTCAATATTGAGCGCATTTCTCAAAATCACAGTTGATGTGTGCTGCGATTGGTTCGCAGCGGCGGAAGCGCGACTCTGATTGGCCGTGCGCGATGATCTTCCATCTCGTTTCGTTGTATAGGAAGGAAAATATAGGTAGCTCAAACTGCGGTCGGACATATTGTAAGTGGCAAAAACTTACTAACTAAAAACTCGCGCGAGCAACAGGTTTAAATAAACCTAGATCAGGCAACGCACTACATTACATTTGTAGCCCTATTTTTGACTGTAATCTCATATTTGTCATACCGTAGTTTATATCCAGATTACTATAATTCTATTTAATAGACCTAGATTTATACATACCTACCACTGATCCATACATACACTTTTTTTTTTGTGAACTTAGTATTATTTCAATAAAATTTTATTGAAATAATATTTGTATTAAGATCTGTCGAATGCGCCACTAGTGAGTTGTGTACGTACATTTCAAGATCGCACGCCGTGTTGGCACCGGCCGCGCGCCAGCTACGCGCGCACGGTGCTAGAGCCGTACGCACGGTGCGGGCAGAATAGATAGATAGAATCAGCACTGGCTCATACCCGATCGTATCTGTTGTGCAGGAGCGCAGCCTCGGCTCTAGCGGCGAGGTCTGCGAGCGCCGCTACGAGTAAAGCGTCCACGGCCCGCGACGATATATGCGCACGCGCCGCCTCTGTCAGCTGCTCCAGGGCTTGAGGGAGAGCATCCGCATCGTCTTCCATGTCATCTGCGATGATTTGTTTAGTCATATAATTACATCAAAACATTCACACTGCAATGAGAATCAAGCGTGTTTTGTTTCTTTTATTCCCTTGTTACAAGCAGCGCCTTCACTACCTCCCGGGCTGTACCTGAGTGCGGCGCGGGGTCCACGAGGCGCTGCGCCCAGGCCACCAGCTTGGGGCGCAGCGCGGCGGCCAGCGCGGCCAGCGCCAGCTCGTGCGCGGCGCGGAAGGCGGCGGCGGCGCTGCCCAGCCCGGCCGCGCACGACGTCAGCTTGTCGCGCTCCGCCCCGCTGCGGGCCAGCGAGCCGGCCGCCGCGCACGCCTCGCTCGCCAGCCGCTCTGCCCAGTCCGCGCCGGCTTCGGCTTCGTTCATGTGTGCCTGTGGTGTTTGATGTATCATTAGAAATAAAGGCTTTTGGAATTCTTGCGTGTAATGTTAATGTTGCCCCCTGCCGCGCTATGTGTGACACACTTACCAGATACAGTATCTTCTGCGCCTCCGCGTCTCTATCCTGCGGGTCGGGCGGGTAGCGGGCGGGGCGCGGGCCCGGCAGCGGCAGCGGCTCGTGCGGCGGGGCCCGCAGCCAGCGCCGCAGGGCCCCGCCGCGCCGTGTACAGTGACACACTTACCAGATACAGTATCTTCTGCGCCTCCGCGTCTCTATCCTGCGGGTCGGGCGGGTAGCGGGCGGGGCGCGGGCCCGGCAGCGGCAGCGGCTCGTGCGGCGGGGCCCGCAGCCAGCGCCGCAGGGCCCCGCCGCGCCGTGTACAGTGACACACTTACCAGATACAGTATCTTCTGCGCCTCCGCGTCTCTATCCTGCGGGTCGGGCGGGTAGCGGGCGGGGCGCGGGCCCGGCAGCGGCAGCGGCTCGTGCGGCGGGGCCCGCAGCCAGCGCCGCAGGGCCCCGGCTGCGCCGCGCTCCAGCACAGCGCTCACTTCGTTCAGCACTGCGCACGCGCCGTCTACGCTGCCTGACGATACTGCTCGTCTGTTTTGCACGAATAGGTTTTACAATACGACTGTAGGTGCAAAGACTGCGGTGCGACCCAAGCAAATGAAATCCCAAGATGGCGGTTATCAAAAATGATGTCAATTTTCAAATCAGGAAATACGTATCGATTAATAAGAATCTAATTCATATCGTTGTGTGGCCTATGTCGTTGCACTAGAGCCGGGCGCGAGAGGTCGCCGCCGCCTCTACGAGGACACGATGGTGCTCCACCCAAGCGGGGCAGATTTCCAACGTATGCTCCACCGTGTCCTCTGGGCGATCCTCACAGTGATTATACCCGGGCGTTTCCTCCCGCCTGATTCTGTGCAGGAACCTTCTGAAACATCCATGTCCGGTGAGGACCTGCGTCAGGCGGTAGGTGAGGGCGCCACGACGCCTCTCTAGCCACTCCTCAACGAGGGGCTGTTTCCAGGCCGCCATGAGATCACGCCGGAGGTCCGTCCGCTCTGCCGTAATTTGCCGCGAAAACGCAGTTTCCCCCGGCTTAGTACCTCCGCGCGCCACTCGTACAGGCGCGCGAGGACTATCGCCTCCAGACCCCACGGCGGCAGGCCGGCAAGGAGGCGCGCCGCCTCGCCCGAGATCGTGCGGTACCCCCGGACCAGCCTAATGGCTACCACTTTTTAGAGCGCGTTCAGGTAGTGGGCGGCTCGCCGCCGCAGTGAACGCGCCCACACCGGGGCCCCGTAAAGGGCCATGGACCGCATGACCCCCACGTAAAGCCTCCGGCAAGAGGCGTTTGGCCCCCTCAGGTTGGGCAAGAGCCGCTTGCAGGCGGCCCAGTCCGTTCCAGTTTGGGGGCCAAACGTCGGAAATGCTCCATGAAGTTCCACCGGCTGTCGAGGACGAGACCAAGGTATTTCATCGTGGTATCGACGCCGATGTGAACCCCTCCTACCGTTAGTTGGGATCCCGATGGTAGCCTATTCCGAAGCCCATTAAAGCCGAGGCCACGTGCCTCGGACTTGTGCAAAGCCACCTCGAGACCCAACTGCCGGATCCTCTCAACGACTGTCACAACCCCGTGTGTCATCGCGTCAGTTACCGCCTGAAGCGACCTCGACGCCATCTTTGGCCGGTTCCATTCCCCATCGCAACCGGGGTAGATGACGGCCCTGTCCGGCAGGTACACCCCGACTGTTCGACAGAGGTAGGTTGGCACCCGGTGATACCGGAGTGCCTCTCCAATGCAGCCCCAGGGCAGGGTGTTGAGCGCATTGTTGGCGATGTTGAGTGACACCGCCACGACGAATTAACCGATGTAGCAGAGGATATTACAAATATACTCTGACGTCACGTTACGATTACTTAAAATTCAATTTGATGCACGTGAGCGAAGCCGCGGGCACAGCTAATATAACAATAAATCATGATATTATTTTATGTACTTAGCTATGGTGTCCACTTTTAAATACTTAGGACATTTTCTTTCCGACGACCGTGCAACATGTTGACCCGCAGATTTGCTCGGTGTACAGATCTAGTAAAAATTACTATTTTCAAGGCTTACTGCCAGAGTCTGTACACGAGTAATCTGTGGGTCAATTACACCAAAAGATCGCTGAGTGTCCTGCGCGTCCAGTACAATAATGGTTTCAGGATGTTGTTGGGCCTGCCTCGCTACTGCAGCGCGTCGGTAATGTTTGCGCAAGCTCGTACCGACGGGTTTCACGCGATTATACGCAAAACAACTGCGTCGCTACTGAGGAGAGTGAGAGACAGTCGCAACAGCATCCTGAGGACTGTAGCGGAGAGCTTCAGCTCTCCAATTGTTAAGCAGTTTGTGCAGAGGGTGATTGGTACTAACACTAGATAATAAGTTGTTTTTATATCATGTTATTAACACTCTATGGGTTTTTTGTGTCCCAAATAAAAATTATATTATTATTATTACTACGTGTTAACCAAAATTTAAACTCACCTGATAACCTTCCTGGCTATAAAGAACACATCATCCACCAGGCTGGACGTCGTGACGCCGACCTGCGGTGCTGCCATCTTCAACGCCTTGTTAACGCTTTCTTCCAAAAAGTACCTAGAAAAAGGTTTTAAAATGGCTTGCTTATTCACAAAAAGGCAAAATGTGTTCAAAATTTAGTTTATCCAAGTTTTCTGAAAAGTATCTAAATCCTCATGTATTAAGTTTAGTTTTTGTTGTTGTTGTGGTTACACTGGAACTTCGAAATAAAGTCAAAGTTAAAGTGTTACTATGAACGTGCGGTTGAGCGGCTCTGTCACTCTGAAATCAACTTTATTCACACACACGTATATATTTTTTGTTGTTTAAGTGGCAATAGTATGCATAGGTATACCTTTCCAAAGCGAGGTAATGCCCGAGTATGTCCTGCGCAGTTCTCATGAGGTCGCATTCGTTTATAATCTTCTCCACTGCGTCTACGCACACTTTCTTTTCAGCTTCTTTTAGAGGCGCTGCGTCCGCCTGTGCAAAGAAGATACATACTGTGTAACCACGTGACCTTTATGAACATTGAAATTAGGGACTGACCAATTGATAGATTAAAAAAAAAAAATAAGTTGAATATACATTGCGTTGACGGTTGACTTATTACGTTACCGTTACGTGTGTTTACCAAAATGTATGCAGCAGCAAATTATTCGAGTTAGAGGTTTTTCATTTAATGAAACCTATTTGCAAAGAAAAAAATTACTTTCCTTAATTTTTTCATCATATTCGACAGTCAAGGGCCTGCTGAGATCTGATTGGTCTCAGCCTTCTGCTGAGGGACGTGAAGTACAGCCAAAACCAGGAGTGCGTCAGGCCTAGTTCAGCCAAAATCGGCTGCGCGTTCAGGGGAGAGATACCACTCCTGACTCCAGCTAATTGAAGATTCAATATAGCCACAGCTTACCTCAGCCTTCCTCCTGAGGAACGTGAAATACAACCAGATGCGAGAGTGCGTCAGGGCCAGTTCCGCCAGGACCGGCTCCGCGGTGAGGTGCGAGATGCCGGCTCTGTGAGGGTCTGACTCCAGGCGTCGCGCTAAGACCAGCTCAGTGAAGATGCGGCGGACGCCAGCACAAACCTACACGAAAAGAACTTATGAGGACCTACCAAATATGAATTTGATTGCAGAAATAATTTCCTATAAAAAGTAGTTTATGGTGTCACAAATGTTGTGTGCTAAATTATACTATTGGTTGCAGTTATCAAATTCTGCCCCTTCTGACCTGTTCTCAATCCAGTCCATATATCTTGAAATAACCATTAACGTCTTTGAATTAACTTTTGGTAAAAATAATAGGGGTTAAATGAAATTGCCGTTTTATTGTATTAGGTACTTCGAATTGACATAGAACCTTTATGGTTTGAGATTTTTGAGTGAAACTTTTTTCACATGGTACCTATGAAGTTCTTCTTTTAAAAAATGTACAACATTCGATTATCGAAATAAAAAAATATGAGACATGGGTGATTTGACTGATCTGCAGAAAGAAACGCGTGTTGAAACTTGTGACATGTGATGAAAAGTGGATTCTTGGCTGACCCCAGGTCAAAAGCCGCAACAGTGTCTTAAAGCAAAGCTTACCAATAAAAAGGTAATGGTAACTGTTTGCTGGTCTCAGCATGGTTTTATTCACTATAGCTTTCTCCGATGTGGTCAAGCAATAACGGCAGATGTCTACTGTGCCGAAGTCCGAACAATGATGACAAAACTAGCAGTGAAACAGCCCCGACTCATGAATCGATCTTTCCCATTTTTGTCCATGATAACGCGAGACCTCATACAGCACGAGAAACCGTTTTAACTCTACAGGAACTGCAATTTGAGACCATTCGTCACCCTCCGTATTCGCCAGACCTTGCTCCAACGGACTACAATTTTTTTCGTAATTTGGATAATTTTCTACGTGATAAAAAGTTTTCTTCTCAGGATGCAGTACAAAATGCTTTCACACAGTTTGTCGAATCTCTTGATTCAATACTATCTCACAATCACTACTTTTTACATTTGGTAAAGAAAATCTTATGCACTTAGTTTTTTTTCCTTTTAATACTAAATTATTAGCAGTGAAAGACCCAATATTGAACCTTGTGGCACACCCATTTTGACTTTCAAACCGAGTGAATTGACACCTTTTATTTGAACTGTCTGTTGTCTATCATTTAAATAAGATTTTACCAAACTAAGCGCAAGTTTTCCAAGTCCGTAATGCTCCAGCTTCAACAGCTAGGTTTCGTGATCACGCAATCAAATACCTTGGAGAGGTCACAAAAGATTCCTATGGCGTCTTGAGCCTTTTCCCACGCATGGAAAATGTATTTTTATAAGGTCACACCGGCGTCAGTTGTACAATGAATGTCCTTTGTTGAATGTGATGTTTGGTGATGTGTAATCATAATCATAATCATTTATTCATTTGCAAACATGGGTAATTTGTACAGGTGTTTCATATAAAATAGGTCCTCCATATTCTACCGTCACATGGGCATGCAAATAATATTACATTTCAAATTAAAATAAATTAAATATTGACATAAAAAAAATGCTAAAATAATACTAGTAATGTCAAATCGAAACAAAATAATGTCAAATGGAACAGTTACATATTATGTCAAATTAAAAGAAAGTTAACTTTCAACTCAAAATAAATTGAACTATTGAAACAATGCAAAAATAATAATAATGTCAAATGGCATAATGTCAAAAAGAAAAAAAGATGTATGTCAATTAGTTAGTGACTTATCATTCAGGAAGTCGTCAATTGTGTAGTAACATTTTTCAGTCAAAATATGTTTAAGTGTCTTCTTAAATTTTAAAACAGTCATATTTTTAATATAATTAGGTACTTTATTGAAAATGCGTGGCGCAATACCAAAAAAGCTTTTTTTCATTAATGAGGTTTTACATTTTACTTGACTCAATTCATTGACATACTGAGACCGTACTGGGTTTGTTTTGGTTGCTGACAATTTCTGAAATAGGTCTGGATTATTTTTTACGAACAAAGCTGTTTCCAATATATACAGAGACGGAAAAGTTAAAATTTCTAAAGACTTAAAATAAGGGAGACAGCTATCTGTGGTCTTAAGACCACACATTGACCTTACACATCGCTTTTGCATTCTAAATACCAGCTCCCTATCAGTAGACTGCCCCCAGAAAATGATACCATATCGTAATACAGAGTCAACCAAACCATAGTACGCGGTTAAAAGAGCTTGACTGCTGACCCTCCTTGACAGTTGGAAGAGACCGTATGCGGACCTACTAAGTCTTTTACACAATTCCTCAATATGAGGCTTCCACGTAAGCTAGTCGATCAGTATACCCAAGAACTTAGTCGTATTTTTTTCTTCAATAGAGCAACCTTGGTAGGGCAGGCTAACTACTGGGTTTTTGAAGCGTTGATGGAAGTGCATAACTTTGGTCTTATCAAGGTTTATAACTAAATTATTATTATTTAACCAATTTATAATGTCATGTAAACAAGTATTAATGTCTTGCTCATAACTATTTTGGTTTGTACACTTTACTACAGCTGTACTATCGTCTGCAAAGAGAATCATTTTGTTTGTTGTTACTATTGGGAGATCGTTTATGTATATTAAGAAAAGTGGCGGCCCAAGTACGCTACCTTGGGGGACGCCATATTTTACATATCTTGGTTTTGATACATAAACGGTTTCCAATTTACTTTTTGGACAAATTCTTGAGATTTCTGTGCATTGGAGCCTATTACTTAAGTACGATTCTATTAATTGTAGTATGTTTCCTCTTATACAGGGTGGGCCAGAAAGATTTGCGAATTTGAAAAAATTATAGTAAAAAAACTGAATACAATACTCATACAAATTTTTATTATAATAGACCTCTGGGAAATTATTTCTTAAAAATAACATCATCAAGGTGTGCACCATTGCGCTGCAAACATTCCTCGAATCTGAACCTCAAATTGGTAAACACTCGCTGGCACATTGCGCGGGGAATGGCTGCCATTTCTTCTCGGATATTGGTCTTCAACTGGTTAATTGTGGCTGGGTTATTTGAGTAGACTCTACTTTTTAGGTATCCCCACATGAAAAAGTCCGGTGGAGTTAGATCTGGACTTCTAGGCGGCCATGCAATGTCACCTCGGCGCGATATCACTTTCCCAGCAAAAATCTCGTTTACGGCCGCCAATGAGACATTAGATGTATGGCATGTCGCGCCATCTTGTTGAAACCATGTTGCACGATTATGTTGCAATTTCAGATCTTTCAGCAAAATGCGACGCAAAGATGTCCTGGATACCGCAAGTTCGGCTGATCGCTTGCGAGTCGATAGACCAGGATTACGTTGAACTGAAGCTCTAACTTGTTCAATTGTGTCTTCCGTTCTTGTTGACCTTGGGCGTCCCGCAGGCTTCTGTTTGAGAGTCGAACCAGTAGCTTCGAACTTTGTGACCCACGATCGAATCACATTTTCCTTCGGACACTGATTTAAGTCATGTAATCGAAACTCACGCCGAAATAAACGCCTAACAATAGCGCACGAATCGCCATTTTTGTAATAATGTTTAACGCAAAATGCACGCTGTGCTCCGGTGAAGTGATCCATCGCGACTAAATTTCCGAGAACCGAGCTTCTCGACCCCACCACCCGCGCAGCCCCCGCTCATAAGGATCAAACGCAAGAGTCATTTTAAAATCGCACGCCTTTCTGGCCCACCCTGTACCATAACTGTGTAATTTCTGTAGCAATATTTTATGATCCACATAATCAAACGCCTTTGTCATGTCAGTGTAAATCGCACAGACTGGATTTCTCCTGTCTACAGACGACATTACATTGGCTAATAGGTCAAAAAGAGCCATGTCAATTGTTGTATTTTTTCGGAACCCCTTTTGTTCTTTGCAAAATAAATCATATTTTCCAAAAAAATCATATAGGGAGTTACAGATAACTTTCTCAAAAATTTTTGAAAATATAGGAATTTTTGCAATAGGTCTGTAATTTTTTTTTAGTGTAACTCAGGACCCTCCTACGTTAGACACCTGTCTCTATTGAACATCACGCAGATGAACTCACCGCCGGTTGCACAGGCCGCAGCGCGCGGTGCAGCAGGCCGGGCGCGTGGCCCAGCGCCGCCAGCCGCGCGCGCTCCACGCCCGCGCCGCCCGCCTCCACCACGCGCGTCACCGCGTCCGCGAACACGGCCGCTTCCGAGCTCACGTCTGATACCACGCAGGCACGACGGATCGCTGCTTCTGTCTGGGAGGAAATTATATCGCTTAGGAAGTAGAGACATGACTGTGGTAAGTGACAACATAGAACGACTGGCCCTAGTCAAAAACTAGTAAGGAACTAATTACAAAACACATCAAAATAACTTTTAAAGTCATCATGACCAAACAAGATACACCGCAAGCTGATTACAAAACTGATACTAACTTGTGTGGCAAGATATTTAGCAAGGAGATCCACTCCCTCTTCTGCTCGTCCGATCTGTGGGAACAGCTTGAACAGACGCTCCACACTTGGTTCGTCCTCCTTGCGGGCTGCTTCTTCAAACCTAAGATATATTTACACAATATGAAACAATATTGTGCAGTGGCACAAGCTTATGTAAGAAGCATTTATACATTTTCTTGCAGTAGCAAGCCAGTAATCATGATAGTGTTTTTCTTTAGTCAAACTTAATTGTAGATGTTAATAGCGACATTATTACAGTTGACTTCCTCATTAGAAGAACTATGAACATTCTTTATGAACTTTTCTTCTACTCACTTGCGCACTAAATGTTCCCGCAGCGTGTTGGCCGCGCGGGTCATAGCGTCGCGCGGGTCCGGCGCGCCACGTGCCCTCGCTGCTGCCACTGACCCCGGGTCCATACTGAGGAATCTAGATACATGACCAGCACCTGAAACATGGACATATTAAATATTTTTATTGACATTAATAAAACTATCTACAGATTTTATTGTTGATTACCAATATTATTACTATACAATGAAACGGAAATTGCA
Source organism: Hyppa rectilinea (assembly GCA_951799385.1). Lineage (NCBI taxonomy): Eukaryota > Metazoa > Arthropoda > Insecta > Lepidoptera > Noctuidae > Hyppa > Hyppa rectilinea. The sequence goes on from OX637306.1 coordinate 948,104, forward strand.
TATAAAATCATCACTGCTTTGGCCCTTGCACCAACAATATATTTTTATTTTATCTGAAACAAATACAAACAAGGGAAACAAAGTAGTTGCAAAAGTTAAAACTGTAACAAGTTATTGAAAACTCTGAACTATTAAGAAATGGAACTACAATGAATAATGTGTTTGGGATATTGTTCCAGCAAACACAAGTTAGTTAATGAGCACATACCAGTTTCATAGTCATGTGCTTTGATAGCTGCCTCCACCCCAGCACTACACAACTGCAGGTCAATCAAATCGTGCACACGACGCTGACATTCCGCCACGCGAGACTGAGAAGAAATATCAAGACTCATTGATAATATTTATATTATTGATTTAATGACAACTCCCACATTCCCCTTCTTGTATGGATAAGAGTGTAGGGCCACAACAGGAATGAATGAAAAGCAATTGGATGCAGCTGAGAAAAGAATGCTAAGAGGGAGGTGTGGTGTTACGCGAATAGATAGAATACGGAATGAGTATATAAAAGGAAGTCTGAAAGTAACATCGATGACTTGAAAGTTGCGTGGAAATTGGTTGTCATGGTATGGGCGTGTTATGTGGAGGAATAAGGAAAATGTTGAAAGGAAAGTTGTGAGTATGAATGTGGACGGATATACAAGTACAGGAAGACCAAAGAACCGATGGATGAATGTGTAAAAGATGATATGGCTAGAAAGGGAGTGACTACCAAGAGGACGACTAATAGAGAAGTATGGAAGAAAAAAAAAATATACGCCGGCTCCAAATAAATTGTGATAGTGGCAGGGTAATAATGATGATGATGATTATGTTTTCGGAATATTTGTGGCAGTAGAGTCGAAGAAGCAATGAATACGCAAATACGTAGCTTCTTACTTACCCTAGCCAGGTCCAACTGTCGCACTTTAGCACTAACGTCTCTTGCAAGACCGGCTGTCTTGTCCACCATATCAGCGGCAATTTGAGCATCTGCCTTCACTTCACTCAGCTTCGTGTAAGATTGACTCATCGATTGGATACGACCGTCCATGGTCCACGCCCTGCATAGCACTCCCGAAAGCGACTTATCAACCTCCGCCTGCGAAAATACTTCGTTTGTAAAATGAAACTTGTGCCACCGTCACCAAAACAACTCGACTTACCTCTTCTTTCTCAATCTCGTTAAGCGCTTTCTGTAAACCGTCTTCAGTGGACACATCGTATTTCTCTAATAGAAGTCCCAGTGACATCGTCGGAGTCAAGTCAAATTAATAAATATTAATAACTGTCAGTGTCTTACACTAATTTATTTCAAACATCGAATTATTTCAGAACACAGTTTGGAAACAAATCGGAAAATCTGATGAAAACGTCAACAACTAAAATGTCAAATCCCTAATGTCGAAGTCAATTTAATATAGCAGCTGTGGCCACAGAGTACTTTTTAATATATGGCTGTGGCTCTGTGGGCTGTAGTTGTGGAGTTCAGTTTTGTTCAAGTTCATTCATCTACATAATCACGAAACTACATAAAAATTACATTCCTCAACTTTTTAAAGAAGACGTCCGCTTTTTGTATGGACGATGGTTTTTTATTAAAACAGAAGTTCCTTATTTCTGTCACTTTTATATAAGTGTGGTTTGGAAATCCATTTTCAGACAGCTACAGTTTTATCTTTGGCACAAATAAAAGAATGGGTACTCATGAAATTCTCAACCTCAACATATTATTCGTTTGCGTTTTGGGTGTATTTACAAGAACAGCTGCTTATAGAATTTGGTATGGTAAAAACAGTGGAACTATTTAAATATATTTGGATGTATTTTTACATTAGAAAATTGTTTTATATTTTTTTTATCATGGCAATCAAAAACTTGCCAAAAAATGACAATACTTAATGTGCATTCGAAACCTTGAATCTTGTATGTGATCTTTAAACTAGATTTTGTAATATTTTTGATAAATAAAATGTGTGATAGCGCTCAAAATGTAATAAAATTATTAGGATACATTTTCGTAAAGATTGTGTGGATTCTTGTTCATTTATGTGGAAAGATCCAAGCAAAAAAGTTTCTGATTGAAAGCAGTTTGTTACCTTGTCAGTTATTTTGATCAGACCTTCAAAAAAATTGACTAGTGGACAAAAGTACGATACCTATGCTGCAACATTAGTAAACATAAAAACTTGTGAAATCGTAAAATCGATGTGCCGTTAACTATTTTACATTCCTCAGGGCGTTTAATAAGTGTATAACACTCCTTCGAGGTCAGGTTTCTTTGTGAGGTCGTAAAAGAATCCTCAAAGGTGAGTGCTGAGTGAGGCTGAGGGCATACATTGCATAAATTAGTTTGTATTGGCAAACAGGATTGGTTTGTGTGTGAACCGGGGTTGTCTGACGGTCTGGCTGGCTGGTGTGTTGCAGATTGACTCCGTGTGGGGCTGGGCTTCGCCCCCGCTGCGCTTGCAGCTGGGTAACTCACGCGGACACAAGAGGTGAGTGAACTTTCATATCATTGACAAATTATTGGCACGAATATTTTTTCACATAGTTTGAATAGTTTTTTTAATTGATGGCCATATAACATGCCACTTGAAGTCATTGTTTTGTGTCTGAGTGGTTTGTATTGTAAATATTGGACTGGAAACAGCTGATTGTTTATACAGCATAGTAGCAACTAACATTATTTTGTCATAATGTCTCACCTTATGAGAGAATGAGAGATTCCTATAAGTAATTTCTTTTTGTTTCTAAACTTGTGTTTCACTGATCCTAGGTAATGTATCCCTCCTTTGTACACCATGAGTAGACCTATTATGTTATGTAGCAATTAAATAAACTAATCTCAACAGCTTTATTCTCATAAAGTATTTGATTCATTACCTGCTACTATTTTAACTGATATACATGAACTGATATAACAAACAAGCTTATTACTTGTTTTCATTTTAAAAATATGAATGGTAGATTTGTTTGTATTCAAATAAAAAAGGAATATTAATGTTTACCCAGTAATGTACTCTCAGCTTTGCAGTGTACAATTCTGATTTTGTTTTGTTTTCCTTTATTTAATCAGCAATGTTTACAAATGAATTACAAACTAAATTAGATTGTTATAGATATTTATTTACTGAACTATTAAGAATCTGAGCTCCACTGTGATTATTAAAATATCCACATGCTTTGAGGTACAACATAAACATAATAATTTATTATGATATACACAATTTAACAATCTTAAGCCAGCCTAAATCCCCTCTGATACAACTGTCAACAATGTGGCCACCTTCTGTGCCTACTACAAATCTGCTTTTAAATAAAATACTTTGACATGACCCATTTTATGTACGTAAAAGAGAGGTAAACAATGCTTTATACTTTAGTGACCTACAATCATATTTTATATTCATATTTAAAGTTAATCAACTCTGTTTTGAATCAGAGTTTTACATAATTAGAATGCTTTACGGCAGCAATATTACATCACCGTTGATGTGCTGATGTGTGCTACCACAGACATTACACAAGGTGATTGTGTAAATAAGTGAATGAGCAGCGTGAGCAATTAGTTTCCTAGTTAAATGGTTGGGAGAGAGTTGCTAAGGAGCAGTGTAGCCTTGACTGTAAACTTGTTAACTCATTGATTTGTTCTTCCTCATACCTGTGTATAACATTATTTGTGTAATGAATATGGATTTTTACATGAAGTATTCCATTTAAATTTTGAATATGTTTATGTGGTTTATGGAACTTTTTAGGGTTCCTGTAGGCACTTCGTAGTCTGCCCATCTTATCTGTCAAGATCCTTTTTCTCAGAAACACATTGGCTTTAAAGAAATAGAAAAGGAAAAAGTAAAAAAAAAATCATATTGTAGTTTTATCAGATTAAAAAAAATCAAATTGCAGCTGCAGAATTGACAGGAATTTAATTGATGTATTGGAGAACATGTTTTTGAACTTCAACATTGTTCTTGGGAAAAAATCATCCAAATTACGGAACCCGTCATTGTGCGTGGACCGACACGCACTTGGCCGATTTTTTTTTTGCAATCTTTTGTTGCAGTACACATCAGTTGTTCAATACTTTTTGATTTTTCAACCTATTTTGTATACCTATTGCACTTATTGATAATTGATATTTACATTAAGTCTGACCTGATTGTCGTAACAATTATTGCAGAGATCAATAATAATTAGTTTATGATTTTTGAATACGCATTATTATCATCGTCCACGGCATCCCCCAATTTATTGAGATACGCGCCGTCATGTGTACTTCTACGAATCTCTATCGAAGTGGAAGGACACAAAGCCAATGTAACCATAGGGCTCCTTGACTAATCGGGATTGTCCGAAAGGGTTACCGCTACCCGGAACATAAAGGGCTACGGAAGGAACATGGATGGGTTTTACTCAGTAAGAGTCTGACACACCCTTCCGCTCCACCCAGAGCGGGAGAAGCCATTGGATGATTTCCCACACTCAAAAAAAAAAAAAATGGGCTCCTTGACACTAGTTTAAACTGAATGCCCGTACCCTCGTACGCTTGCAGGCGCGAGTGCCTGACGGTCGCTCTCGATGTTTACAATACACGAGACAATGCGACCGCTAACCTTGCGAATTTCGTATTAGAGAGACGTGCAGGCATGTAATTGTAAGAGTGATATGTGCCAAGACGTCTGCTAGACAAACAGCTAAGGTTAAGGTAAAGTTCAGATAACCGTGCACCGTGGCGCCAGGGCACGCTCGACTTTAAAATTTAGGCCTTTGAAAATATCCGTCTTTTTATTCTTACTTAGAAGTAGAAAAAACTGTGTTGTTGATGCCCGAATTTACCATTGTGAAATACACAAACTGCATCACAATGCACGAGTATTGACAAAGCTCGCATGCTCCGAGGCGGTTGACATTTAGCACCAAGCTGACCTACTTACCTAACTTAGGTAACTTTCCTCCTACCTAATAATATTGTCGTGTTTATTTCTGTGCATTGAACGATTACGTCATTTGGAGACTTGTTCCGTCCAGCAGTCCCTGTCAGCCAATTCAAATCCCACATCACATGTCCGGAGCTCTATAAATAAGCAATAAAGTGCTGGAACAGGTAGTAAGTGACCCATATTATTTCATGGATGTAAAGTAGGCGAACCCGGAGACCGCCAGGCACAACTAGGTCATGCAGCGAATCCACATTTTAATACTAGTCCACTGGCCTATATATTTAAATTGTGATGATAATTGTAGTTTCGCTAATGATCTAATTAGATAAAAGCAGATATAATTAGTTCTGTTCGCTGTGACTAATGTATGCGCGGGCGCGATGGCCGGAAGGAGTTGGATGATAAATATGAAAAGTTGATTTTATTTATAAATAAAATATATTCCTCGATTTAATCAGCTTTTAGAACAACGGCTGTTTATCCTTACAGCATCGCATCATTCCATTAATAAACGGTCGCAACTCAACAGACACTCTTTTGCCATGACATTTGAATTATTGGTACGTAGTTCCAATTCGTCACTTGATAACCGTATCTCTTGTGACTAGACCGGGAGATAAAGAATTTCGGTGCAGGTGACGTTACTGGTTATAACAGGTCTCAAGTATCTGGGCTGATTCAGCTGTCCCTCAGTTCTACTAGTTGTCACTCTCCTGACGTGACGGACACAACAGGAAAATCCCATTTGCTAAACTCATACACTCATTTCAACACGGTTATTTTTATCAGAAACCCCATTTCTGACTAAAATAACCGTGTTGTGACGTAACCTCACCTCCATCACCTGAGTGAGGCCTACACTCATTACTTAGTTCCTAGAATTTAAGATATTTATGTTCAACCATCAGTCGCACAATATCGATTTCTCAACAACAGTCGTCGTGTTTTCTTCTGAATATTTCATCGCCTTTTCTAATGTTTGAATAAGTACGACGTCTTGTTGGTGCATGCCTACCTGCTTACTTGCATTTTTTGCAGCACCAAAAATACTGTTGCATATGTTTAAAAATTCCGACCCAGTAAAGACGAACCACGTAACTTTTTTCAACTTAACTTTAGGTCCTTAAGTAACATTAAAATGGCATCGCGAATTTTGTGATACATACAAGCATTAATCAGCCTATTATAATATGTGGAGGAGGGAGTGGGCCACAATCCACCACGCGGGACCAGTGCGGGTTGGTGGATTATAGTATAATACTCGTATATAAAAGACAACGACGCAATGAAGAGATAGCTTATTTTAAAAATCAGCATAATTCCTAAAATCCTATAATTTTTTTTTTTTTTTACCTAGTCATAAGTGTTTATATTTTTGACCAAGAATGTCAATCCCCCTGTATATATTATCTATATTTCTCGCGTTATCTTGTTGAAAAGCGCTGACATACAGTCCTATGTTCTATTTCAGCGAAACACAAGCTGAATCTCGCGGGCCGCATGCTGCCCTTTGGGCTTTCCGTCCGGCCCGACGCCGTATTGTTTGAGGCCCGGAACATGAAGTAATTAACTGATATCTTAAACTTACAAATTATTTTAAGTAAAATGTTATTTGAATAAGTATTTCTTGATCAAAGGTAAAACTTTGTAGCCTAATTCCTGCCTTCCTTCTCATAGCTGCCTAAATGATTGTCCTAGAATATAATATAATTTTGCTGTGTTTTATTTAAGTTTAAGGCCATTAATTGACAGGCTTTTTTCTCCGTCAAAATCTACAGCACACCGCACTAAAGGCAAACAAACTTCTATAATAATCCATATTACACTGATCAGTGAAATAACCATTGATTATGACGGTGGAAATACGCTTGTGACTAGAGGCCTAAGGCTTTAGGTGCTTTTTTCGCTTTTCATCATCTAACCTAACCACAAGCGTGCAAGGCACAACAATGGGTCGCTTGTGACCTTAAAGCTACAGGCCTGGTTTGGGTGTTCCTTCAGGATGGGCGAGGGCGGGTCGCCCGGGGGCGGCGGCGCGCGCCTGTCGCATACCTCGGAGAAACACCCGCGCGCCATCCTCGGCGAGCTGTCCGCGCTGCGCCGGCACCGCGAGCTCTGCGACGTCGTGCTCAACGTCGCCAACAGGAAGCTCTTCGCACACCGGTTCGTAATGCTCTGAATGTTATTGGCAATAAGTTCGCCCCTTTTTGCATGGTTACTGTACACCTCTTACCCCTTCAGAAAAAACAGCCGTAATGTTGAGGGATGTGTGAAAGTCATGGGTAATGACCAGTCATCACAGTTTTGGACACTGTTCGCATCTACCTTTAGCGTACGTCAAACGTAAACGCTCGTTAGGATCGATCCTAACGAGCGATACAATCACGTTAACACAAAGAACAAACATGAAGTATAGTATCTATTAGATACAGGGCTTATAAGATAGCGTGTAAGGAATGCACTAATAACAATGAAACTATTTACAAACAGATGTAAACACTGATATCTTTACAAGGATTTTTATATCTTATCATTAATATCTATAAAGTTTTTAAGTTGACCTAGTTTTATCTTTGTTTGAATATTTAAATGATAATAGATATCTCATTATTGACGTGACGTGGAATTCTTGAATGATATGTAATGACAGCTTAATTTTCTTATTATTTTCAGAAGTCACATATTCTCAGTCCTCTTCTATGAATCGGAAACTTTTACGCGTAATCCGTCTTTTCTTTTCAGCATATATGTTTCTATTAGCCTTGTACCCATTATTTTGTAAAACCTAACTTGATTTGAAAGAGTGTCCAAGGAGTTTCTTTCTCGTTCTTCTGGTGATCTGTAATACAGGTGTATACCTATAATAGACACCAGCTCCTCACAAACACTTGACTGTGTCTTCTGTTATTGAGCTTAATGTTTAAGTATCATATTATAAGGTTTTGTTTTGTGAGGAGAAAAATAAAGATATTATTATTATTATTCTCATTAGAGATCTACGTATTGGAATGGGCGACAAACTTCAACTTTCTGACTAACTGACTGACTCCTTAACAACTCACAAGTGCCTGTAAATGATTAGATTGATATAAATGCTTTCAGGTAGTCTTTGTGTAACAGTTCCTGCGTCTGTCTCCAGGGTGATCCTGTCAGCATGCAGCCCGTACTTCCGCGCGATGTTCACGGGTGAGCTGGCCGAGTCGCGCGCCACCGAGGTGACCATCCGCGACGTGGACGAACAGGCCATGGAGCAGCTGGTAGAGTTCTGCTACACAGCGCACATAGTGGTGGAGGAGAGCAATGTGCAGGTGTGTGAACAAACAACAGCTTTTGGACTCTCTTTTAGGGCCTATGCACACCACGTTTTTTTAACGCGCCGTCGACGCGCGTTTGTAGCGATACAGACGCGATACGCACGCAAGTCAGACGCAGCCTGTAGACCTTTGCACACCTGACGCGCTTGTGTAGCGATACAGACGCGATGCAAACGCGCGTGTGTAGCGATACAGACGCGCGTGTGTAGCGATACAGACGCGATACAGACGCGCTCGATTGCTACTAGCATAGATTCACACTTCCCTTTTCCTCGTTGCGGGGGAAAGGGAAGGCGCGCGCGCGCTAGCGCTCGTATCGGTGTCGCGCGTTTGAATCGATACAGACGCGCCGGTGCCGCGCGTTTGTATCGATACAAACGACAACAAACTGCTCTGCAAGATAAAAACGCGCCGGCGACGCGCGTTCCCAAAACGCGCGTCGACGGCGCGTTTAAAAAACGTGGTGTGCATAGGCCCTTATGATCCTTGAAGGTAGATTGAAGACAGTAATTTGTACATCCAAAACTAACAAGCTGCTGTTAAATTACAAACCAATCTATGGTCTTTCTTTAATTAATTGGCTATATTTCACTCATGTGATCCAATCTTTGCTATTCGATTATTTTACGATCGTACAAAACAAAAGAGTATTTAGATTTTGACTGCTCTAATACAAAATATGGTTTTTCTTTGACATGGTTTAAACCATCGGATTGAAATACATTCATTATACAAAAATTTGGTCCAGAATAAATCTCAAATAAAAAATGGCTCCATGGTCTAAACCTGTGTGTAAAGATAAACCTTGTTTTGTATTAAGGTGAAAAAAGTCAGCCCTGGATTTTGTTATTAATCTGACAACAGCTAACAGCTAAGAGCAGACTAATTAGAAACATAACTTCCAACAACCATTACTAAACATAGACTTGTTATCTTCCAGGCCTTACTCCCCGCAGCATGCTTACTCCAACTCCAAGAGATCCAGGACGTGTGCTGCGAGTTCCTCAAAAGACAGTTGGACTGCTCCAACTGCCTCGGCATCCGCGCCTTCGCCGACACGCACTCCTGCAGAGAACTGCTCCGGATCGCTGACAAATTTACACAACAGAACTTTCCAGAGGTCAATATGGATGTTGCATTTAAAAGCTGTTCAAATTCTTGTTTCCAATTGATGTTATTTCTATTCAAAGAAATATCAACTTTATGTTAGTGTAAATTCAGTTGGTTTCAGAATGACGAGTACCTGACTATTTAAAATATAATTTAAATATGGAAGTTTTAGCAGAGAGTTCACTTTATATAGTAGGCGTTAAATATTATATATTTTTTCAAAATCCCATAAATTTATAACAAAATAATTTTAGCACAGTTTATCGTGTGTTTCGTGTTGTTTTTACCTAAAAAACTTCCAACACTGGTCTTGTAGTAATAGTGCCGTGCTTTCCTATGGTAAAGATGCGAGCGAGATCTATCGTTGTGACTAAGATTCACCATCATCATTCTCCTGCCCTTATCCCAATTTATTTGGGGTCGGCACAACATGTCTCTTTCTTCCATACTTCTCTATTAGTCGTCATCTCGGTAGTTACTCCCTTCCTAGCCATATCATCTTTCACACAATCCATCCATCGTTTCTTTGGTCTCCCTCTACTTGTATAGCCATCCACATTCATGCTCACAACATTCCTGACAACATTTTCCTCATTCCTTCGCATAACATGCCCATACCATGACAACCGATTATGACTAAGATTATGGGTTAATAATGCTGTGTTATGTATGTAGGTGGAAAGCCTTTATGAATAAACAAAGTTGCCACCGAAATCATCTAAGTAAGAAAGATAAAATGCTAAGTCATAGCTAAATAGTTTTTTGGTATGAGACCTCTTCATACTTTACGTTTTTTATAGGTTATGGAAAGTGAAGAGTTCCTACTGCTGCCAGCTGCGCAGCTGATCGACATAGTGTCCTCAGACGAGCTCAACGTGCGCTCCGAGGAACAGACCTTCCAGGCAGTCATGTCCTGGGTCAAGTACAACGTGGCCGAGAGAAGACAACACCTCGCACAGGTGATCATAGCAATAATATTATAAGGAAAATTTTCTTTCTTTTACGAAACAATAAAGAAAACCGCCCTTACTGTTTCGAAATAAAGGCGATGTCAAAGTCAAACTTTTACCACTCAATCGTACGATTGAGTCTACACCGGCGTAGTACTTTGCAGGTGGTATGGCGGATAGGTACTTCTAGCGTAAAAGGAGTTTAGAACGAAAAAATAAATAATGTTTTTATATAAATCTGTATTAAAAGAAAAAAGAGTTTATTTTTAAAAAAAAAATCCACCAAAGTTGACGAATACAACTTTTACACCATCCGATAATCTGTCACCCACAATTCCAGGTCCTACAGCACGTCCGCCTACCGCTGCTAAGCCCCAAGTTCCTAGTCGGCACAGTGTCTTCAGAACTGCTCATCAGATCAGACGACGCGTGTCGCGACCTGCTGGACGAGGCCAAGAACTACCTGCTGCTGCCCCAAGAGAGGCCGCTCATGCAGGGGCCCAGGACACGGCCAAGGAAGCCTACAAGAAGAGGTCTGTTGGTTGGTCAGAGTGAAGGCTGATTTAGTTTCGAAGTTTATTTGTACAATAAAGTACTGCCTCGGGAGACGACCGTCGAGTATTGCTGAAACTTCTGTTAAAACTAAAGTTCCGGCAGATTCTAGAGGATATAAAATCTGTTTATTTATTAGGAACACCAACTAAATTTTTGCAATACATTTTTGATGTTGCTGAACGGGTGTCAAAATAGTCACATGAAGTGTTGTGTCGTTCCAGGGGAAGTCCTGTTCGCGGTGGGCGGCTGGTGCAGCGGCGACGCCATCGCGTCCGTGGAGCGGTTCGACCCGCAGACCTCCGAGTGGAAGATGGTCGCGCCCATGTCCAAGCGGCGCTGCGGCGTGGGCGTGGCCGTGCTGCACGACCTGCTGTACGCTGTGGGCGGCCACGACGGGCAGTCCTACCTCAACAGCATCGAGCGGTACGACCCGCAGACCAACCAGGTACCGCACGGGGACTTGGCATCGAACACGTAAACCAAAATCCCCCCACTTTGTACAAATCTTCTGTGTACCGAGCTTTAGTGTGAAGACATTTCTATATTGTCACCTATGTTATCATCCGTATGTCACTTTGTAATGTGCCAACTGGAACTTAGTGCCCAGCCACTACTGACTTGTTATCCCTTTTGGGAGTAGTTCTACTTATATAATAATATCTTACATATTTAGTTCATTGGGGACTCGCAAACTGCTGTTGCAGTTTTCTGTGATCTCTCCAAAGCCTTTGATTGCGTGCACCATGACACACTTTTACGTGAACTACGTCATTACAATATTCAAAACGAAGCTCTTAATGAATTCATATTGACATAATAAGTTCCAATGTGTAGATGTTAATGGTGTGAAATCTATCGGGCTACCAATTCAGTTAGGTGTACTTCAAGGCTCAATACTGGGTCCAATCTTATTCTTAGTGTATATCAATGACTTACCATGATCTATCGAGGAATTTAGCAGCTGGGGTTTAGAGTTTCTCTGGGAGATTAATATAAAGAAGTATTCTTATGGTAGCGTCATAATTCATCTTCGCCAACATGAGAAGAATGTTGGCGAAGGGCGAAGATGAATTGTCCTAGCTGAAGCACAAGAAAGTGGTGATGTGCGGGCGTTTTGGGGCACTGTCTTATATAATGTTGACTTATTATTTATGCTGATTTTCAGCCTAGGTTGAATAAATGACTTGATTTTGATTGTTGTCTCGTGCGCAGTGGTGCGGCTCGGTGGCTCCCACGTCGTCGTGCCGCACGTCGGTGGGCGTGGCCGTGCTGGAGGGCGCGCTGTACGCGGTGGGCGGCCAGGACGGCGTGCAGTGCCTCAACCACGTGGAGCGGTACGACCCCAAGGAGAACCGCTGGACCAAGGTCGCCCGCTCTCTTATAGCTTCGTGGTGTTATGTAGTATGTCTTTATTGGCACTCACGCAACAGCATGTGCGCAGGTGGCCGCCATGACGTGCCGGCGGCTGGGCGTGGCCGTGGCCGTGCTGGGCGGCGCGCTGTACGCGGTGGGCGGCTCGGACGGGCAGGCGCCGCTGAGCTCGGTGGAGCGCTACGACCCGCGCACCAACAAGTGGGCGGGCGTGGCGCCCATGTCCACGCGCCGCAAGCACCTGGGCTGCGCCGTGTTCGACGGCCAGATCTACGCCGTGGGCGGCCGCGACGACTGCACCGAGCTGTCCTCGGCCGAGAGGTGCGTGCCGACGTTGCACTTACGCTGTCTATAAATCATAACTACTTGCTACCCTTAAATAAATAAATAATATGTAAATTAATGTAAACCATAATAATTATATTTATTTAATTTTGTTCTTACATTCATCGGTATAATATATATATAACTAGCTGACCCGACAGACGTTCTCCTGTCTTAACTGTGATACCTACCCTACCTACCTACCTACCTACCTGCCTACCTACCCTACCTACCTAGCTACCTACCCTACCTTCCCTAGCTACCCTAGCTACCCTACCTACCCTACCTACCCACCCTACCTACCCTACCTACCTACCCTACCTACCTACCCTACCTACCTACCCTACCTACCCACCCTACCTACCCTACCTACCTACCTACCTACCCTACCTACCTACCCTTCCTACCTACCCTACCTACCTACCTTCCCTACCCTACCCTACCTAAAAATAAATAAAAAAAAAAAAAAAATGTATTCTGCTATTAAGGGCGGAGACAAATCCAACGAAACAAAAACCATGAAAATTGGTCTAGCAGATCTCGAGTTATAACGAAGGGAACAAACCCGTCTTTCTTTTATATATATAGACTAGCTGACCCGACAGACGTTGTCCTGTCTTAACTGTGATACCTCCCTACCTACCTAGCTACCTACTCTACCTACCCTACCTACCCTACCTACCCTACCTACCCTAGCTACTCTACCTACCCTACCTACCCTACCTACCCTAGCTACCCTACCTACCCTACCAACCCACCCCACTTACCCTACCTACCTACCCTACCTACCCTACCTACCCTACCTACCTACCCTACCTACCTACCCTACCTACCCTACCTACCTACCTACCCTACCTTCCTACCTACCCTACCTACCTACCCTACCTACCCACCCTACCTACCCTACCTACCTACCTACCTACCTACCTACCTAACTACCCTACCTAAAAAAAAAAAAAAATATGTATTCTGCTATTCAGGGCGGAGACAAATCCAACGAAACAAAAACCATGAAAATTGGTCCAGCAGATCTCGAGTTATAACGAAGGGAACAAACCCGTCTTTCTTTTATATATATAGATATAATTAGTAGAAAGCCGTTCTACTAATTGCGTACATCATTATGCCTACAAATACCACCGAAACAGACTAATAACGAACCTGACGATTCAATTCTTAACACAAGGACTACTCATACAATATCTAATCCAACGTGTCTGCACAGGTATGAGCCGCACACAGACACGTGGTCGCCCGTGGTGGCCATGACGTCACGGCGCAGCGGCGTGGGGCTGGCCGTGGTCAACGGGCAGCTATACGCCGTCGGCGGCTTCGACGGGACCGCCTACCTCAAGTCCATAGAGGTCACTACTGATCATTATACACTGTTATATTTTACTGAATAATTCAAAACTTTCTAAACCCTGATACGTACGATCCTCTGTCCTGTGCAAGTGATATAACGTGTGTCCCCCGCTGCAGGTGTTCGACCCCGAGTCCAACCAGTGGCGCCTGTGCGGCGCCATGAACTACCGGCGCCTGGGGGGCGGCGTGGGCGTCATGCGCGCGCCGCACCACGACGCGCACTACATCTGGTGGGTCACAGGGCTCTTGTTCATAATATAGCATGTCCAACCAGTGGCGCCTGTGCGGCGCCATGAACTACCGGCGCCTGGGGGGCGGCGTGGGCGTCATGCGCGCGCCGCACCACGACGCGCACTACATCTGGTGGGTCACAGGGCTCTTGTTCATAATATAGCATGTCCAACCAGTGGCGCCTGTGCGGCGCCATGAACTACCGGCGCCTGGGGGGCGGCGTGGGCGTCATGCGCGCGCCGCACCACGACGCGCACTACATCTGGTGGGTCACAGGGCTCTTGTTCATAATATAGCATGTCCAACCAGTGGCGCCTGTGCGGCGCCATGAACTACCGGCGCCTGGGGGGCGGCGTGGGCGTCATGCGCGCGCCGCACCACGACGCGCACTACATCTGGTGGGTCACAGGGCTCTTGTTCATAATATAGCATGTCCAACCAGTGGCGCCTGTGCGGCGCCATGAACTACCGGCGCCTGGGGGGCGGCGTGGGCGTCATGCGCGCGCCGCACCACGACGCGCACTACATCTGGTGGGTCACAGGGCTCTTGTTCATAATATAGCATGTCCAACCAGTGGCGCCTGTGCGGCGCCATGAACTACCGGCGCCTGGGGGGCGGCGTGGGCGTCATGCGCGCGCCGCACCACGACGCGCACTACATCTGGTGGGTCACAGGGCTCTTGTTCATAATATAGCATGTCCAACCAGTGGCGCCTGTGCGGCGCCATGAACTACCGGCGCCTGGGGGGCGGCGTGGGCGTCATGCGCGCGCCGCACCACGACGCGCACTACATCTGGTGGGTCACAGGGCTCTTGTTCATAATATAGCATGTCCAACCAGTGGCGCCTGTGCGGCGCCATGAACTACCGGCGCCTGGGGGGCGGCGTGGGCGTCATGCGCGCGCCGCACCACGACGCGCACTACATCTGGTGGGTCACAGGGCTCTTGTTCATAATATAGCATGTCCAACCAGTGGCGCCTGTGCGGCGCCATGAACTACCGGCGCCTGGGGGGCGGCGTGGGCGTCATGCGCGCGCCGCACCACGACGCGCACTACATCTGGTGGGTCACAGGGCTCTTGTTCATAATATAGCATGTCCAACCAGTGGCGCCTGTGCGGCGCCATGAACTACCGGCGCCTGGGGGGCGGCGTGGGCGTCATGCGCGCGCCGCACCACGACGCGCACTACATCTGGTGGGTCACAGGGCTCTTGTTCATAATATAGCATGTCCAACCAGTGGCGCCTGTGCGGCGCCATGAACTACCGGCGCCTGGGGGGCGGCGTGGGCGTCATGCGCGCGCCGCACCACGACGCGCACTACATCTGGTGGGTCACAGGGCTCTTGTTCATAATATAGCATGTCCAACCAGTGGCGCCTGTGCGGCGCCATGAACTACCGGCGCCTGGGGGGCGGCGTGGGCGTCATGCGCGCGCCGCACCACGACGCGCACTACATCTGGTGGGTCACAGGGCTCTTGTTCATAATATAGCATGTCCAACCAGTGGCGCCTGTGCGGCGCCATGAACTACCGGCGCCTGGGGGGCGGCGTGGGCGTCATGCGCGCGCCGCACCACGACGCGCACTACATCTGGTGGGTCACAGGGCTCTTGTTCATAATATAGCATGTCCAACCAGTGGCGCCTGTGCGGCGCCATGAACTACCGGCGCCTGGGGGGCGGCGTGGGCGTCATGCGCGCGCCGCACCACGACGCGCACTACATCTGGTGGGTCACAGGGCTCTTGTTCATAATATAGCATGTCCAACCAGTGGCGCCTGTGCGGCGCCATGAACTACCGGCGCCTGGGGGGCGGCGTGGGCGTCATGCGCGCGCCGCACCACGACGCGCACTACATCTGGTGGGTCACAGGGCTCTTGTTCATAATATAGCATGTCCAACCAGTGGCGCCTGTGCGGCGCCATGAACTACCGGCGCCTGGGGGGCGGCGTGGGCGTCATGCGCGCGCCGCACCACGACGCGCACTACATCTGGTGGGTCACAGGGCTCTTGTTCATAATATAGCATGTCCAACCAGTGGCGCCTGTGCGGCGCCATGAACTACCGGCGCCTGGGGGGCGGCGTGGGCGTCATGCGCGCGCCGCACCACGACGCGCACTACATCTGGTGGGTCACAGGGCTCTTGTTCATAATATAGCATGTCCAACCAGTGGCGCCTGTGCGGCGCCATGAACTACCGGCGCCTGGGGGGCGGCGTGGGCGTCATGCACATATTTATAAATAACCACAATAATATAACCTATTGTACACGAAATGACAGCGTCGTGTTGCGCTGCGTTTTGTAGCGTAGCCTTCCGCGGAATCGCCAATACACGACACCTTTCGGCCAAAACTCATCCTTGAGAAAGGTCTTGCAGTCGGAGCTCGCACTCGCATAGTCAAAGAAAACAGTCAACATGACTTTGACTTTTGATCGACTTTGGCGTGGTTTTTTCGGTTTCGGTTCAGTTGGAAGGCGCCACTCCGAAGCTTGTTGACTAGTTTGCATGTCAAACTCGTAAACTCACGTCTCGTCACCAGTAACAATGCGTTTCATGAATGTTGGGTCCGAACTGACTCGTTCTAGCATGTCCTCAGCGATTGAGTTTTTGGAGAAAATTCAGATCTTTTGGGACTAGCCGAGCAGCAACATGTTTCATACCCAAATGATTAGTTAATAAAATGGTACGGATCGACTCGTGAGATACAGAAAGTTCGGCGGCTATCTCTCTCAGAGTTGAATGGGGATTTTCAATCACTATTTTCTTCACTTTTGCGATGTTAACTTCAGTTGCAGACGTTGACGGCCTACCAGAGCGAGGCAAATCTTCCATCACATCTCGACCGCTTTTGAACGCTTTGAACCACTCATAAGCACGAGTTTTTGATAAAGTCGATTCACCGTAAGCCTTCTGTAACATTTTCAGTGACTCCGAACACGAAATTCCATTGGCGATGCAAAATTTAAGACAAACTCTTTGTTCGATATTTTTGTCCATTATGAAATTCGCAATACACACTATATATGATATTACTAAAACCAGCACTGTATTTAATATAAATAACAGATGCAACTCAAACTCCGCGCCAAAATGGAAAACAGTTGTGCCAATCTAACAACTACAAAAAAAACAAAAATTTGAATTTGGAACCATAAACAAATCATCCATTCCCGATACTTTTTTGACTGAATGTATTACCAAGAAGCAGCATCATGGCGCCTGTACTGTGTTCGTATAGTTTGTGAATGTTATGAACACACATCAATCAGTGCAATTTAAACCTTAAGTCAAATAAGAAATACAAAACAACGCGCGCTCGTTTTTTGTACAGTATGCCACATGTCAGTGGTAACACTTTGACCTTACTGTAGTACGGAATTAGGCCAGCTTATACTGTTTTATGTTACTATTTACGTGAGGGCTACCGTTCGCAGACCACTTAACGAACATGACAACTTTTTTGTGCTTTTTAACCTCTAGTGCAGTAATATATGTTGCTTGTGTTTGTTGCAGGAACCGAAAAGACTCAGTAGTGTGAGGTGCGCCCGCACTGTAAGATATTCCCCCTCCACCTTATCAGTTAAGTCGTTACTCATTTACTTTATTGTTAATACAAATATATTATAATTGACTATTTATAAATAAATGAAAATACAAATTTTAGAATATTATTATACATTGTTTTATTTGATTGTTTTACAGAACATAGTGTTGTGCCAATGTCATGTATCGTTGGTGTTACATTATATTACTATACGATATGAAATGTGGGAGTACTACAAGTACAGCTCTGCCTAACCATACGGGGATTAAAGGTGTGATGTTATGTTCATGTAATAATAATTAGATTATGGTTTTAATAAATGTTATTTCTTCCACAAAATATTTATAGCTATAATGTCTAATAGATACAATATTTTATTTCGACTCCTATTAGGGGGATTTTAACTTACATTACTATGTTATATAAAATTACACATTTTGCAATATATTTTTAACATATCGGCTTATCTCTTAATTATTTCGTTATTTAATATTTCTTTAAAAAAAAAATCGTACCCTTCTAGGTCACGATTTTTGTACGTCGTTTTTAAATATTTACCGTCTTATTACAAAACGAGTTCTAATGTAGTCCGAGCGTAAACCTTCGAAACAGTTTATGTATTTTGAGTTTTATTCTAAGCCCTGTAAAGTTCTTAACACAAAATAATACAAATTTTAAACTCGAATTTTAAGACAGTTTTTATAATTACAACTTTAACATTATCGAAACACAGTTCGAAATTCAAAAATGGTTCGATGGTTTAAACCTGGGTCTATAAAAATAAACGTTTTGTAATAACGCCGGTTAGTCCATTGAAATGTCTTTGCATTTTTTAGAGGACGCAATTTTATTTTTGGGACATGTTTGGGGGGTCAATAGAAGCTTAACCTGAAGTTTGTGGGGCTGCCACCCTTGCGGCCGCCATCTTGGAAAAAGGGTGAAAACATTACATATTTGTAGGCAAAACAATTTGCTACAAATTATGTCTTTGCAATTTTTTGGTAAGACGCATTGTTACCGAGATATCGCGAAAAAAGTGTTTTCACCCCTTTTCCAAGATGGCGGCCGGGGGACAAGGGTGGCAACCCCACGAACTTGAGGTTAAGCTTCTATTGACCACCCAAACATGTCCCAAAAATAAAATTGCGTCCTCTAAGAAATGCAATATTCGGTCCTTAAATTGTAACATTTCAATGGACTAGGTAGAGTCTACGTTTTGCGATCACGATATAACCGTTTTCTCTTATGCAAACCACCACCACGTCCCAAGAAAGACAAGTAGTCCCACCTCCCCCTCCCCCCCTCCCCTACTGCGGTGCAGGCGGCGGGGGGGAAGTCGCCTTATCAGCATGCTGTTCCCCATTCTCCTCGTCCTCATCTCCGTCGTCCCCATTCTCCTCGCCGTCCCCGTTTTCCTCTCCATCGTCTCCGTTTTCGACTTCCCCGTTCGTCTCGGGGTCTGCGTTCTCTGTGCTCTGCGTGCGGTCCGGTGCTTCTTCTGCGTTCTCTTCTTTGCTGGCGTGACGTCTCTGAGGAAACGAGAAGAAAGTTACTCACTTTAACTTAGAGAGTTATATTGATGATTTTAATGATATGGTATGGATACGGTATATTCTGGTATGGATACGGTATATTCTATTAACTTTTTTTCATTGTTTCTTATAAAATTCGTGAGTTTTCATGCCGCTTTGCCTTAACTGTTAAAGATCCACGCAATAAAATATAACACCAAAAAAGATTACCTTCTTCTTCTTTTTACTCTTGGACTTGGGCTTCTTCTCCGGCTCGCTGTACCCTGGCGGGAAGAACCTGGCGCACTCGTCCTTCCCTACCACGTGGTCGGCGCTCACGTGCAGCGGGCCCAAGGTCAACAGCTCCTCAGGGGGACCCTACGGTAGAACGTTCACGATCGACGTAAGAACATTAGCCCTCCTTGCTCCGATTTTTTCTGCGCAATGGATTTTCAAGGCAGTGCTTGCCCCAGAGGGTTGAAAACCCAATGCGCGATAGTAAATCGTCGCGGAAAAAATTGCCCCTGCCAATCTAGATTTAGGAAGTCATTGCGGTAACGTAAGGTACAACTTAGAATGATTGCCAAAAGTTTTATTCAATTCTCGACAAAAATTTGAATGTATACTTTTATTACAGTTTTATTGCAATAGCTTTAATTAATAAATTAAACCGTGAATGTTGTACCTCAGGGAACAGCTCCTCGGGCTCCGCCAGCTCAGGCTCGGCCAGGCCGACTGCGAGCATCAGGACTATGGTCTCACAACTGTGGAGTTGGAATTGTTAATTAAATTAGATAACTTTTATGATGCAGTAATTATGTCCCTATTCCTGTAACGCGTGTTTGACTGTACCGAAATACAAAAGTGTCGGTTTAAACTCTGACCTTATATCGTACAACACCTACTATTCTTTCTCCGGCCTCTGATCGTATTGATCAATATTCTTGCACAAGAGCTTGGGCTCCTCAATGTTGGCGTCGGCGAAAAACCCGTAGCGCATCAGCCGGGTCGTCACGTGGGGCAGCCCGGCCATGCTCAGCACGGCGCGGCGCTGCCACGCGCCGAACATTATCAGGATATGTGGCGGCTCGGCGGGCGGGGCTGGCTCCACCACTGAGCTTACCATCTGGGGAAGATGAACCATTTAAGGGAAATAGAAAGAGGGCGTGGACATCCATCTTATTTTCGTGTGGAGCATGCAGCTCATAGACATAACCTGTGGAGTCGACTGACTGCACACCTCAACAAGCTTTCCCGACGTATTTTGATTTGCCTTTAAGCGATTATGTCTGTCTTCTTTGATTGCCAATCAAAGCGGTTCTGTGTAATCGTTTGTTTTCGAGAATTTGTAGTAACCGGTGACTGGCGCGCGCCCAAGGTTAATTTGACCTCATTTAAATACCAATATTATGTACAGAAGCTCTTGGTAGTTGTTGTTAGAAATCACTTTCGATAAATTATCATCTGAGCTTTCATCTACGTAGATAGTTTAAGATTCTTACCTTAGGAAACAGCACATCCAGTACAGCGGCCCTCTCGTGCCGGTCTTTGGGCACGAACAGCCCTATTGTTTTGCCGTCACGAAGCTCTGTCGTGGGCAGCTTTTTCCTCGCGTCGTCGTCCTCAGCTAAGCCGTCTCCACAGAGCGCACGGCGCGTCAGCTCTATAAGATTAACTCCTCGTGATTGGTATATTCAAATGGGTTGAGATATCCAGAAACAATTATAACTGTTGGTCTTTGGGCGCTCTGTTGAGCGAGTGAGGATGACCAGATTAAAAAGTCGGAAGGTTAACAGCGTTTGTGTAAGGAATCCTTTCATCACATCAAAACTAGCAGAGATTCACTGTAGGACATAAGTCCACCAGCACACGTGTTAATATTTATTTATTGGATTCTGCCCGCAGCTTCGCCTGCATCGGTGTCGCAAATTATAATAAATATAAATATACATATTTATTTAATTACTATTTTTGCCATCGACACGCTAAGAAGAAGAAGACAAGGGGATCTGGGACCGGGATAAAAACAATTGTTTTAAAATCATGCCCTATGTTTCACCTATGGGATAATTTAACAAAAACGCCGAAATACATTTTTTTTTATTAATTACCAAAAGCATTGAGGTTTCATATCCTTTAGAAATGCTAAGTTCCCTTTCAAACTGTCATCCCCTTAAAAAATATTTTTGAGACAAAGTAGCCTCCTATCCCGTCTTTCTGTCCCCTTGCTAAATTTTATTGAAATCAGTAAGTACCTAACAGACAGAGTTACTTTCGAATAAAATATGTTACGTTGATGGTATAAAAGAGTAAATTATTTATACCAATAATATCCCCCTCTTTTTCGGGCATCTTTTTGAATATTAAAGCCAGTGAAGGTCTCTCAATGAGTGCCGCCGCAGCGTTGGCTTCGCCGAGCTCTGGTTCTTCCACCGCTAAGATCTTGGCGCCCTCTTTGCCCACTACGATCGGGCATTTATCTGCCAAAATGACTCCTGTAAAAGAAATAATTTGGTTTAAAACAATCGAGAAGTTATGTTTTGGTGCCAAAGCAACGCAAAACTACGAAAATTACGATAGCCAGCGAGCCAGGCTCTGTAAGCCTTTCTCCGACTCCTACGTCAGGTAAAGTGTTATTGGGTTTTTCTGCTTATGGAATTTTTCAGTAACAGCCCGGTCCCTGGTTTTGTGCCCGGTTGATGGCATTAGGCTCGCTCCTTATTACATACATAATTATGGACTTAAACATAACTGGCAAAATGTGGGTGGGTGTACCTAAGTCCTACACCCACATTTCGGGGAAACAAGGCGTGATAATAACAACACGAGATGTCATAGTTATGTCAGGTCAGGAATGTCAGGTATATTAACTATCTATTAATAAAGAAAGTGTTTAGGTAGGTAAACTTACTAATCTGAGTAGTTATATCTTGATGAATTTACTCATAACAAACATTCAAATCGGTCTTTTTCACGACACCGTTTGCAAAATTTGAATAAGAATGACATACCAAAAGGCTCAATAGTATCAGTGATCTTCCTCAAATGTTTCTGCGCGTGCGGCAGCATGAGCGCGGGACAGACGTCGTTGAAGTGCTGCTCCAGGCGCTTGGCGCGCGCCTCGCGCCGTGCGAACCTCGCAGCTTCTACCGCGGCTGCTTCCTTGGCTTTCCTTTCTTGTTCAATCTTTTCTTGGGCTGTTGCGACCTCCTGAAAATGTAGAGAGAAAAATACTGAAGTGGCTCATTAAGTACCTAAGACTTTCGGCCGAAAATCTTGGTCACCAAAAAAAAATTAAGTTTAAAATAATACAACCCAATTTTTTGAATTATCGATAGCTAATGGTGATGGTATAATTTATAGCCTAGAAGTAGTAGTAGCCTCTCATTCCCATTCCTTCATTTTTGTGGTGCAGTTTTTTGTAAAGGGGAGAGGGAGGCCTTTTGTTCCACATTGGGACAATACCGGCTCTTTAGATTCGATTAGTTGTTTACCATTGCCATAATCACCTGTTCTGGCGTGGTGAGCTCATGCGGAGCTCTCTTGGGTCGCTCCAGCTCCCCTTTCTTGGCGAGCTCTTCATTCCGGAGCTCCTCCTCAATGGTGCGCGCGATGCGGGGCGCGTCGGCTCCGAACACCACGTTGAGGAGTTGTCCTGACTGGAATAGAGATGTTATAAGTTCAGAAATATATCAATTCTAGTAGAATTGGTGAGAACAATACGTAATACCTAACTATGAATTTCTTGCAATTAGCGACAGAATGAGTTATTAAAATAGGCATCTATCACCGTCTGTCGTACCGCTTTGCGACACCTAAACTTCTACCTAGGTACATGAATTTATTTAACTCACAGAACGTTACACTTACCTTCAATGATAAAACAGAAAGTTTTGAAGCAAAAGTTTCTGTAACAGCGGTAGCTATGTAAATGTATATATATCGCAGTAGTTTTTTGAGGCGTTTGGTCGATACTCACATCCGTGCCAGCTTGCCACAAATCACTGTTTCATACATATGAGGGTATATAGGCAGCTGTAGAACACCTACGTATACTTACTCGTATGTTAAGACACGTGTCACAGGTATACCTCGTACGGGGTCGTACAAGGCACGTGTCAGGCTCATTCATTGGGCTAATGTAGCGGTTCATATAGTAGTGTGCTTGTGATTTGTCACTAGGTCGCCTTTATTGTAGTAATGTGTAAGAAATTTTGTTTTTTTTTTTAAATAAAACGTTAACGAGATTTGGTACTTCAGTCGCGGTAGGGGACCCTAACACTGAAGTTCATGGTTAGGGTCCCCTAACCAAATGATTGATATCTACGTAATCTCAAGATCTTATTGGTGTTTTTGTCTGACATGGCTAGTTTCTTTTTCAGCACCTTTTGTTTTGTGCTTTCCATGAGTAAGAAGTGTTAAACACTTACCGCGATGAACATCCAGGTGGGCTCGCTACGTTTTCTAAACCTCTTGAGACATTCTATCGTGTCTGATTTAGCCTGTGGACAAAATAACAATACCTAGCACATCGTTTCATAGCCACAATGTTTTATTTAAAGTCACGCAAATCAAGCTATCCCCAACTGTCAAATCCCAATTGAAAAAGGACCTTATACTTTTGTAATAAAGTTGAAAAACTATCAAAGAAATTTGACAGACTGGGATATCTTGATGTGCTGGCTTCTGTACGTTATTTTTACCACTGCTAGATGTAGGTTGTCTCCGCCAAGTTCCACCTTGATCTTCTTGAGGTTGCCGACCATGCCGATGCAGGGCCCGCACCACTCCGAGTACACGTCCACCACTGGCCATCACACACAGAACATGGAACACAAAGAGCACAAGCTGCCAAACGATGCGCAAAATAGCTTTATAATGGATGGATTTACGATTTATCAAAGCTGAAGAAGTCTTAAATAAGACATTATAAACCGATATACAGATCTTGTAATATTCATTTGGGCCCCAAATTGTAGAGCTGTTCCATACATTATGCTCGCATAACTCATCAAAATGTAGGGTACAGCTGATTTTTTTTCGCGATTTCAGATTTGTTCCCATAGTTGTTCATAATGAAGAGTACAATGACCCCTTAAAATCATGCCCATGAATTCAATTTCACTATGTATAGGCTGAAAAAAAACAGTTAAAAGCATTGCGCAATCTTAACATAAGCAGCTAACCGTAGAATATGAGTAAAACTTCCGGGAATATTTTATGCAATATTCCGAAAGCTTTTTTAACTCAATCTATGATGTTCCTCTCAACCGCCCATATGTTTTTTTTTATATACTTAATCGTTACGATGCTCCACGTCGTTATATTATGTCCTCGTCGTTGTATGTAGAGCTGCATTGGAATGGGGATCGTAACAATATTTTTTTGAAAATAAGTTCATTTTGTCCATCCATCTAATTTAAACTTACGGAATCCTTCCTATTACTCGGCACTAATGCTTGGCTATGAAATAAGCCGGAGCCGTAGGAATCCTTATTGATGTATTTATTATTTTGATAACCGGACAAATTTTAACTGCTGAACAATGAATCATATTTAAATTACTTTTTCACCTCACAGGCTCGGAAAGAGTCTGTTTGTCATTCGAAATCTGAGCCCCAAATCGCTTTTTGCTCTCTAGCGTGGCAAGAGTTTTTAAAATTCGAACCTTTCT
This sequence comes from Hyppa rectilinea, assembly GCA_951799385.1. NCBI lineage: Eukaryota > Metazoa > Arthropoda > Insecta > Lepidoptera > Noctuidae > Hyppa > Hyppa rectilinea. The sequence continues at coordinate 972,980 of OX637306.1, forward strand.
ATTTAATAATTTTCTATACTGTCAGTCCACTGAAAATGCATGACACGGTCTAAAATAAAATGTTAAATAATACCGCTCATCTTAAAAACTTCCATCACAGTACAGAAATTAAATATTTTGTGAGGATATAATTGTAAAATTGGAATTAATGTTAATAAGTATTCCATTTGATTAAAAAATCTGTGACGTCACATTTGAATATGCCAACCCTGTCAAATACCCAATTGTGTAGTAATTTAAGTTTAATTTTTTAAATAAAATAAATACTAATATTATGTTATTTAATCCTTTGCTTGGCAAAAATAAATATGTATTAAATTAAATTAGTTAGTTATTTGTATTAAATTAGTTTTTTCTTTCATTCTCCTTAGAGGACAAGTAGGATATAGAACAAAATACAGGGTATTTAATTTTAGAGATATTCTATGTAACTCATAAGATACATTGCCAAGTATCTGTTATTTTCTTCACATGAGTCAATGAATCTGAGACGCTCGAACAAAATAAAACTCAACAACACCTGTTTTCTTGCACCTAGCAGTTTCCTCGCTGTAGTGAGGTGAAAAATTGTGTGTTGCGCTCGGCAGCAAAGCTTTTCTGCGTCTCGTACCTTTGAAACCTTCGTTACGCTCAGGATTCTATATTTGAATCCTTCGCTTACTCAGGTTTCAATAGAAGTACTCGCGCCAAAAATCAGCTTTGCAGCCTTGCATAACAAATAACTATATTACACTCGTTTCACTCCATTACTTCTTACAATACTTTTCCACGGTTTTCGGTTCATAATTTTTAAAACATAAGAGCACGTATGGTACGTGAACTAATACAGCTGATTATTGGTTGGATATGGTGCTGCTAATAGGATTTTCACGTGTTGAAATTCTTCTCCTAAGAAGCGAGAAGAGAATTACTCTTCTTAACTCATGTAGGTAGTGATGTGAAGATCTTGCGTAACACCAAACTTGTCAAGCGGGTTAGTGATTTGAAACTTCCAATGCATTTTTTAAAACTTGTAAATAAATAAATAAAGGCAACTACTGAGTTTAAATGCGGATCAAGTAATGCAGTCTCGATTTATGAGATTGTCAGTTAAATAAACTTTGTTCGTAACTTATTCGGGAGTCGGCAGGCCTCAAAAGATCAAACAATAGTAGGAACTTCTTATTAGGCATAATAAAATTCGGAATACGGCTAAGAGTTTGGTGCTTCCAATAGCGACCATCAACATTCGCTTAATTAAAAGATAGATAGTTGGACCGAGCACACAAAACCAAATCACCAATTAAACTTACCCAACAGTCCATCCTTCGTCAGAAACTTGTTCCACTCATCATCCGTGTTCAGCTCAGCCTGTAACTGGACCTGTGCGTTCTTCTTGCCTGCGCCGGCCGCGGCAGCCGCAGCGGCAGCGTTGGCGACCGCACTTGTTAGAGCCATGCAATCGAGTGCCGGAGGGCGGAGTGCCGGAGACAGTGGGAGGTAGGTGCGAAGCGACGTGAGCGATGTGTAGAGGTGGCATTTTTAAGGCGAGATAGTGGCGGGTAAGAGGAAGTCGCAAGGACTGCGGTGAGGTTGATGATAATAGAAACCAGCGGCATATGAGGAGAAATGATGGTCATGGACGCCTATTTTATGGCATAAATAGCAGAAACAGTGGCCTGGGCTATGCTGTTATTGTGCGTTGTGGGTGCTTGTGTAGGTATTAGTTCGTGTATCATTTAAAGCATTGGATCATTGGACTAACGCACTTACGTTAATTAATCGAAAATAGAAATCTGGAATCTGACTCCATGTCAAAATGATATATGATGAGTTTCACGTCCTCAAAGGTAAATCTTTGACTGGAATCCAAAACCTAGGCATCACCAGCTAATTAAACAAAACACTAACCGCCCAGCAAGAAGACATTCCTCGCTCTATGTTCCTCGCATGTCAGACGAAAAGTAGCAAAAAGAACATTTTATAGCCCGTAGGTAGATAGCTATCTTTTCTCAGGCTATAAACACCGGCGTTTACGAACATGTCGCATCGATTTATTGTAGAAAAGAAAGTAGGTAGGTATTTGTAAAATCTGTTTCTATGGAGTTAAGTCTCCGGAGTTAACGTACCTAGTCTTAAATAAATTCCCTTTTAAGGGTCACAATTCTATTCCGTGGTCACAATAGTGGGTCTACCAATATACCGGCAGACATAGCTAGATATCGCAAACGATTCAGAGAAAAGAAGGCGTATGCTCTGTGCAGGACAAAGTGCAATACTAATATGATTTAAGCAAACAAAAAAAAAACAATAATTACTCTGTTTTTTAAATAATCGTGTGATAATATACCGCCCTCTATAAAATATACAACATTTTTGTGTACTAAATATATTAAAAGCGACATCTAGTGAGAAGTAGCATGCATTGAGTAGATTACCACTACTCGCCGCTAGATGGCAAAATTATAAGAAGGTTACCTTTGTTGTTAGTTAATAAACGAGATACTAGATGGCGCTTTCAACAAATTAGTTTAGTATCCCCTAGCTAGAGCTTATGAAACTGAAAGAATAATGAATTTATTTTATCGTGGTATTAGACGAATTGTCATAATGTTATCTTTAAGCGTTTAAATGTTAGTGGCATATACCAAAAATATGTTTCCAAATGTTTAATATTTACTATCTATAGGAGGTAAACAGCCATATTCAATAAAATCGAGTCTTCAGTTAATCGGATAACGCAACGTAATCAATTACTTGGCAAGTTTAACCGTCAGTGTGTAATGGATTACCCGGTGGTCGCAACCGTCGGGTTCGCAATCTGTCACCATCTAGTTAATGCATTAATGCAATCTTTTAACTGAACCTCCCCCAGCACCAACAAGCTCGCACTTAGCAGGAAATAAAGAAATATCGAAGCGTTCAGTAGGTACCATGGAGCAAATTGCTCCATGGTAGGTACACAGTCGACAAATGGCACTTTTAAATTTAAACACAAATGAATTGCTGACACGTCGTTATAGAATTACAAAGATAACACTAGATTTCTATTTAAAGCTCTTTATGGATAAATAGTGCAAAATAAAGATGAAATCAGAGTTTCTGTGTTCTACTTGTTTTTGGTGGGCTTTGATAAGACTTTTAGGCTCCGATTCTGAGCCTGAGCTCTATAATAGATGCATGATTAGGATCCGTAAGGTATTTTTAAGATCTAATAAAATATGTCCAGCAGTCCTTTAATACCCATACCGTGTTAATTGAATGAACGACATGGTTGGCGTAGCGGTTGAGCGATTGACTGCTGCGCAGCATGTCGCGGGTTCGATTCCCGCACGGAACAAATATTTGTACGACCTGCAAGTATTTGTTACGGGTCTGGGTGTTTTTCTATCTATAATATGTATGTATTTACAAAAAAAAAATGTATATAAGTAGTTTATCAACCATTTCGTTACCATAACACAAGCATTAGGTTGCTTAGCTTGGGACGATATGGCGTTGTGTGAAATGTTCAAGGATATTATAATTATAATTATAATTATTATAACGATAAAAAAGAAACAAACATAAATACAGTCGTACATATCAATCAATCATTTCTTTTGTAAAACATAGGTTACCTATGGTTACAATTGTCTAAAATATTTGCACTACTTTCTGTTTTTAGACCAATTACCAAATTTGTCAAAATCGGTTAAAATGGGATATTATATTATAGTATTATTATATATAAGTACCTACCTGCCTAGGACAATCTTAAAACAATGACAAATAGAACAAGTTCGTTGTAAAGACTAGTTTAACTAGCATTTTTATCAAAATCCACTCTTGAAGGCCGAGACGTACTTTCTGACTGTTTTCAAAAACCACCATAACCAGACTTTGCCTTTGCCGTAGTTGGGTAAAAACATGATTTACGACAAATTATTTGTACTTCTGTATAATAGAGTAGTTGTCTTTATGGAAAGACATCAATATCTTGGAAATAAAAAAGAAAGTTGTGTTTCAAGGTACAAGTATTTCATTCTATGAATTTTTACTTGTGAAACAGGAGTCAGAGATAAATTGGTTTCATGTTTAGGTTTTGGTTTAGTGGCTTTGAAATGGAAATACTTGCGAGCAAATAAAGTTAAACTATTTTTAGATACGTAAATTTAACTGGGTTTCGGTCTATGGTGGCTCACGACGGCTACCGAGGAGCGTCATGTCTAGGTTACAACCATTCAGGGATCAAATACTGCGAAGTTTTAGCGCTACTTCTTCATCCCTGTTAAATCACTAGTCACTATGTTATTTTGACGTTCAAAAAGTGCTAACTATCGACATAATTTTGTATAAATTACTTTAAATTTTCATTTGGAAACGAGTTGGATGTAGCGAAGGAAAGGTTTTAAATGCTATGTTTAAGAGCATGTTAGGATGGAATAATCAGTAAAACCCTAGAGGCACCCAGTTGGTCAAAGAGCGAAGCGAAGAAATTTTACAATTCGAATGAAGGCATGATATAATTTTAAATGGTTCAGTCAAAATTGTTGTGGATTTACAGAGACGAAGCCGGAACCTAACGAACCATTACATCTAGCAAACCTTTCTTTTATCGTGTTGCACGGTAATTTAGTGCTCAACATATGCTTTCTACCCTTTTTATACATGGGATATAAACTTAGGCATTTCAGCAGTAAACCCAAAATAGATTGATGGTTGTTGATATGATCTATCTATCGTATCTCTAAACTCAAGTCGTCGTAAAGCTAATTTAATCAGACATCAAAATGGCAAAGGTCTTTAAAGTCAGTGAACAATGCAAACATCGCATGACGGGAACCGCTGCCTGCCGCCGCATAAATAACGGCGCAATGTGACAACTTGGCGAATTAATTAAATGTTTGATATGTAGCTTATGCCAATTGCAATTACGTACTAATTTATTTCTAACACTTCTATAGGTTATACATATGTTAATGATTCAGATTAGAAAAAGCTGGTCAAATTAATTCGTTCCCTTATTGCCTCTTATTTTGCTGTGGCTTTCTATTCAGGTGTAGAGCAGTAGAATGCATGTTCACCAAGCTAAGGTCTAGAACTCGACAAGTTTGATGATTCGGAACCCACAATACCAGTACTTTTTCTACCGACTCCTAAACAAACCTCCATTCAGCTACGAAGTCGAACATGACATATTTCGTATCCATTAAAAATGAATGCTGAAAGAATCGTAGCTAATGCCAACTATTTGCGTTTACCATTAGTCGTAAATCAAGTAACCCTGGCTGGGTTGCTCCGCCAGGCTATGGAGTTGGTTAATTTTATGGAAGACTTTGATTCATGGCGCGGCTGACACGCAAGGAGCACGTGACTCTGTGTTTGTTGTGGTTCTGATTGCGGTTCTGTTTGAGTGTTACGATACTTTGACGTATTGAAGGCACTCCTAATGAAATTTAACGTTTATGAGGAGGACTGATATATGGGAAAGAGGGCGACCCAGTTTTGGTAGTTGTCAGGGCGTATACATTTTTATTTACGAGATTATAATCTTTGAGGTCTGCTTTCTAATTTTTTCTTGAACATTATCGACATCAGTGAAGACAAACTTAGTAAGGAATCCAGGGCTTATAGTAAAAATAAGGTTGAAATCGCCAATCCGTCTGGAGCAAGCTTGCTTCAAGGTTCGTGCCTTCTTCATTTCTTCAACAAGATATTATTATTTATAATCTGTGTGGTGGCGTTAAGTAAATCAAGGCATCCTGCCTGAAGAGTAGTAGTTTCACCAGATTTGAAGCTAAAACACAAGCAATGCCTTTCAAGTGCGGTGGCTCGGATAGCTGCAGAGGTACAACTGTTGTACTGTTAACAACAAACACTTATATTGAATCTGAAGAAGCTAGTGGATAAAATGACAGAGCCATGGGCCGCCATGGCCGCACCTTATAGACACATGACGTTAAAATCGTTTGGGTTCATTTTGGGATAGCTAAGTTTCGACTCGAGTGGTCAGTGATTTCAAATCTGTGTTTGGGGTGTTTAGACGTGAGATTTTGAAATCGTGTCTCTGCGTGTGTACCTAGCATAATGCTTCTATTTGTTGTCATCATCTGCCTAGCCTTTTCCCAACTACGTTAGGGTCGGCTTCCAGTCTAACCGGATGCAGCTGAATACCATTTCCCCCACATCATCAGGTGGCGGTTACGAGTACTCGATGCCACCACCACCCCCACCACTCTACCACCATCCAGCGGCCGTGCCTCACGTGGTGGAAGAAATCTCTGACTACGGCAGCCACGGCCTCGGATTAGCTGATCTGTTCGACATATCGCTGACTGGAATCGCTTTTTTGTCCTTTGGGATGTTTATTCTGCAAGTGCTGATGTGTATTACAATGAATCCTCAACAACCTCAAGTGATGCAAATGGTAGACAACGGTGGCGATACAGTCAACGTTGACGACGTGTTCCGGGTAAAGCGGGATGCGTACGAAACACACGACAGTCCAGAGACCAGTTCCATTCCTGCTGTGAACAAGATGGCCCGCTACGCCTTGCTAGCGTTGCGACCACGCTCCACGCCATGTCTGTACCGAGCTTTATGTGTGGGGAATAAGCAGGCACGGAACCTACGTGATGGCAACTGGTATTGGTTGCCGGTTTGGCATGCAGGAGTGGCGTGGACTCGTGGTGGGGCATTAGGCGCTCTCCGAGCTGCAACCCTAGGGCTTGGCGGAGCTGACTGTGACAGTCACTACCCTCAAGCTCACTGCACTAACAACTCTTAACAAGTCATATTTCGAACATTAAATTATTTTCAAAATGACAGCGCAAATCTAGGATTTCTCTTTATGACAAAAGTGCCTGAAGAAGAACTTCATCACGGAGCAAATACAACGCTGGCCGAAGGCAGAAAAACCGCCCAAGTTCGAGTTGGACTCGCGCTCGAATTGTTTCGTACCATTATCTGCAAGTATTTGTTACGAGTCTGGGTGTTTTTCTATCTATAATATGTATTTATTTACGAAAAAAAATGTATATAAGTAGTTTATCAGCCATCTCGTTACCATAACACAAGCATTAGGTTGCTTAGCTTGGGATGATATGGCGTTGTGTGAAATGTCCAAGGATATTATTATTATTATCTACTAGCTTCTGCCCGCGACTTCGTACGCGGACCCTGTTGCTTATGCCAGCGACAACGGGGTCGCCATTTATGTTATTTTTTATCATTTTTCCCATTTAAATCTTTTATCACACTGAGCTTTAGTTTTATTTCATTCCAACAACCACCAAAACATACAGTCCATTTGTCATCGTTTTCATTTTGGCAACCGCATTATTATATTCCCCACTTGTCTCTAGAGACCTAGAAGTCAATGCGTAGATACGGTTGGAACTCAAGCACAATTCTCTATCCGTGAACGCCTCCAACTCGCGAGACAATACATGACGTTCACGATCAGCGGTCAGTCGCACATCACGTGCCCCACTTGTCTCTAGAGACCTAGAAGTCGATGCGTAGATACGCTTGGAACTCAAGCGTAATTCTCTTTCCGAGAACGTCTCTGACTCGCGAGACAATACATGACGTTCACGATCAGCGGTCAGTCGCGCATCATATTCTTCACTGGTCTCTAGAGACCTAATGAATACGCTGAGAACGCAGGCGTGCTTCGCGACCCGAAGAGGTTTCCACGGAGCGAGTAGCAGCTTAATGTTCTCGAACAGCATCAAGTCTCTCCTGACGCTCTTCGGTAGATTCTTGGGATCTTATGATCCTCAATCTTTTAGTTCTCTTGGAACATTGGGAAAGATTTGACCTCTTTCTAGGCATGGTCATAGTTTCATTGTGAAGATACCTGATCAATAAAAATCTAAATTAAAATGACTGCTCCCCTGCGTTACCGGGTAGGCTACCGTGTCACGAAGATAAATGGAAAAGGAAATTAAACACTCAAACAACATAAGCCCGAAGGCATATTCATACGATAAAATAAAAAAATAAATAGGAGTTTTGGCCAGTAGAGTCAAATTTTCAATGATATACCATCGTCATCGAAAATCAGTCCTAAACTGTTAACGCCTTCACCGCGTGCAGGTACTCCCAGTTTATGTTATTTTATAGTTAAACAGTAAAATTAGTGATAGCTTTGATTTCCACATCAGATCTGATCTGATCTTCGATTTTTATAAGTCAACAGGAAATGCCTATCATATTGAACAACAAAGACGTCAAAGACGTCATTCCTATATGTGTTATGTTGTAGCTAGGCTCTTGGAGTTCCACAACAGGTGTTCCAGATCTTCGATTTTTATAAGTCAACAGGAAATGCCCATCAGACCGAACAACTTTTGCTAAGACGTCATTCCTATATATGTTATAGTGTAGCTAGGCTCTTGGAGTTCCACAACAGGTGTTCCAGATCTTCGATTTTTATAAGTCAACACAGAGTGCTCATCAGATTTAACAACTTGTGCTAAGACGTTATTCCTATAATATGTGTTATGGTGTAGCTAGGCTCTTGGAGTTCCACAACAGGTGTTCCAGATCTTCAATTTTTATAAGTCAACAGAGAGTGCTCATCAGATTGAACCACTTGTGCTAAGAACCTTATTCCTATATGTGTTATGGTGTAGCTAGGCTCTTGGACGTCCACAACAGGTGTTCCAGATCTTCAATTTTTATACGTCAACAGAGAGTGCTCATCAGGTTGAACAACTTTTGCTAAGACGTCATTCTTATATGTGTTATGGTGTAGCTAGGCTCTTGGAGTTCCACAACAGGTGTTCCTAATCTTCGATTTTTATAAGTCAACAGGAAATGCCCATCAAACCGAACAACTTTTGCTAAGACGTCATTCCTATATATGTTATAGTGTAGCTAGGCTCTTGGAGTTCCACAACAGGTGTTCCAGATCTTCGATTTTTATAAGTCAACAGAGAGTGCTCATCATATTGAACAACTTGTGCTAAGACGTTATTCCTATATGTGTTATGGTGTAGCTAGGCTCTTGGAGTTCCACAACAGGTGTTCCAGATCTTCAATTTTTATACGTCAACAGAGAGTGCTCATCAGGCTGAACAACTTTTGCTAAGACGTCATTCTTATATGTGTTATGGTGTAGCTAGGCTCTTGGAGTTCCACAACAGGTGTTCCAGATCTTCGATTTTTATAAGTCAAAAGGAAATGCCCATCAGACCGAACAACTTTTGCTAAGACGTCATTCCTATATATGTTACAGTGTAGCTGGGCTCTTGGAGTTCCACATCAGGTGTTCCAGATCTTGAAATTTATTCACTCAGCAGAAAATGCTAATCACGTGGAACAATTTTTGCTAAGGTATCATTTTTGTATCTCTTATAGTTTAGCTGGTCTGTTGCGGTTCTGCATCAGGTGTTCAAGTTTCCAAGATAAATTATAGCCTATATGTTGCCCAGACTTAATACCTATACAACAAAAAAAAAATCATTCCAATCCGTCCAGTAGTTCCGAAGATTAGCGTGTACAAACAAACAGACAAACAGACAAACAGACAAACAGACAAACAGACATACAGACAAACAGACAAACAGACAAACAGACAAATTTTTTTTTTTGGATTCGTGCTCTATTACTGTTTCTAAACCCCCCTCAATTATTTTTTTTTTAATATATTCAATGTACAGACACAGTTTTTTTACTGTTTTATTATATGTATAGATAATAACGGCAAAAATCACGTTTGTTGTATGGGAGTCCCCTTAAGTATATATTTTATTCTGTTTTTTAGTATTAGTTGTTATAGCGGCAACAGAAATATATGATCTGTAATTCTATCTGATGAAGAAACGTAATTAAACTATACATAAATAAGTTAGAATAAATTCACGTGTATCTCGTTTTACAGTTTGACCTCATTCTTCTACGGAACGAAGTTTCATCAGCGTAATGGCTAAGAAATGAACTAACTACGGTAGATATCGTTTATCGACAGAAATAGATTAATTTTAACTGTTACTTGAGCCGGGTTTACGTAAATGTAATCTTGGATTTGGGTCGGGGATTCAAGAACAGTCAAATTGTAGACTAATGAAGCAAATAATGATTCAGTATTCCTGAAGAGTGTATATTTCTCCTAGGTATGAAATCCAGCGTGAATATTTATTTCGAAATTTCAGTGAGAAGTTTACTAAAAAAATAGTTTACTAGTGCCTCTCTACCACCTGCACATCTATCAGAATATTCACCATAATTGTTTAAACAATCGACATAATAAATAGTTTTTTAGTTATATTTTATCTAGACCATGCTTTAAATAAATCCGCACAATTTTATATCTTAGCGTAATGTTGATTAGAAACGGTATGAACTGAGATATATACCGACAAGATTACCGGCTTAACAAACAGAAAAAATTGTCTAAATAAAGTAGGTGACGATTACAGGAGGCCTACTGCTGGTCTTAAGACGCTACGGAAGTCTAAGAGGCAGAACAAGTCTTATATAAATAAATAAATAAAATATTTTAATTCAGATAACAAAGATCCATATAGAGGTACATTATAAATAACAATGATAGCCGTGATAGCCTAGTGGTGTGACCGTCGGACTGCCAAGTCATAGGTCTCGAGTTCGAACCCAAGGCACGCACCTCTGATTTTTCGGATTCATGTGCGTATTGTATAATTATCACTTGCTTAAAATCGGTGAAGGAAAACATCGTGAGGAAACCGGCATGCCTGAGAGATATTTCTCAACAGTATGTGATGCTAAGTCAGAGGCCCATGGGCAGCATTAAAACTCTGACACCAGGTTAGTCACTAACCACACGAAAAGAAGAAGAAGAATAACAATAAAGAAATTAGAAATGATAATTATGTTAAAATAAAATAAAACAAAAATTAAAATAGAAAAATTAACATCAGGATTAAAAATTAAAAATTAAAATATATATATATTTAATATTATTTTTACCTTTTTGTCTTGGAATAGATGTTTTCTACTACTAAGGTAGTAGTGACTAAGGCATAGGCAAAACTTGAGCGAGTAGTGAGAGTTCGCGTGTATATTTCCGCTGATCGTGGCAACGTTGGCGAAAACACCCGCGATCTAGTACTTTCCCGTGCCGGACGGCGCGGTCGTATTCCACGCGCACCTTATAGAAATGTCAGCATAGCTGAAGGTAACGGGCCTTGCCAGGGGCCAAGGCCGATGCGTGCCGGGTCAGCGGGATTGTCCGAAAGCGTTACCGCTGCCCCCAAACATGGATGGGTTCTAGTTATTAAGAGTCTGACCCTATCGCTCCACCCAGAGCGGCAAGAGTCATTTAGTATTTGCACTTTTAATTTCTATGATCAAGTCTGGTATTCAGCTGCATCCGGTTAGACAGGAAGCCGACCCCAACTTAGTTGGTAAAACGCTAGGCAGATAATGATGATCAAGTCAATCGCTGTGATCATAAAGTGACTTTGATCCTAAGTTAAAATAACCTAACATTCTTTTTTTTATTCCTTACTCTGATGACCCAATGACACCATCAAAACAATGTTAATAAAGTATGAAGCCGTGTCCAAACTTCTAGCCACATGTTCGGGTCGGGACTCGGGAGTAGCCCCCTATACCCGGGGGCTCGTTTGCGTAGCTTTGCGTAAGCGGCCGGGGCTCATCACAAAGCTAATGCGAGCCTTAATTATGTAGGTACGGAGGACGCCGGATGTAGGGATCCCTGGCCACATTAATATTCTAATATTCTATTTTCATACGCGGTAGTGTTTGGGTTCCGTGTTGTGATGTTCGGCCACTGGTATTGATAAAATTGTCGTAGCCTCCGCATCCCTGTGGACTGGTAATGTACCCAGGTGACTGGCAGCATTACCACGGTGGCAATGCCTAGCCTCTGGCCAAGGTAAAAGCTGGCCCTTGGGTGTTTGGGTCACGGGAATTGTTACCAGCGGTTTGGAGGTTTTCTTAAAGAGACCGTGACTCGTGAGCCTCGCATGGCATGTTAAATTAGACGTTACGTACGTTTTTAATCGCCTGTCAACATCGTGTGTGGATACTAAAACGCTCCCGTGCGTACTCACGCAACGGTATTCATTTAATATTATCAAAGCTATTCAAAAAGCATAATTCTATCATGTCGGCGCTAATCTTTCCGGAGAGGAGCATTTATTAATATTATAGTACTTCCTTCGTGGTTTTCCGTGAATTCAGTACGATGTTGTTGAGTTGTATATTTTAGGGTAAAATGTGTTTTGAATTTTTTCGGTCACGTATTTTCAATTTAGATTTGGAAACGGCCATTTTGATGATAGCTGTATAGAGCTGTGCCGTTGATGTAGTCTTGAACTTCTTCTTCTTTTCGTGTGGTTAGTAACTAACCTGGTGTCAGTCTTGAACTATGCAGATATAATTAAGCATCGCCACTTTGGCAATGAAGAGGTCATTGGCGATGCTTAATTATTTGCATGCATTGAATATTTATCAAAATTGTAAGCTACACAATCTAGTATTTTTATCTTTGATTTTATTATGTATTATCTATAAAACTTGCTAAGTATTTTCTTGTTGAGATAGGTATCGCAATCTTTTTCGTCTTGGAACTATCAACAGTTTTCCGTCGTTTTTATCCCCGCCATGATGGAGGAGATTATAAATAACATCTTATAATAAAGTTGATGAAATTGTCTCTCGGTTTGAACGAGCTAATCTCTGGTAGTAAGCGAGCTAATCTGGTAATTTTTCAAATGCCACTGGTAGTTACGAGTGGCATTTGAAAAATTATTCTAGCATTTGATAGCTCAATTTTTGAGGAAGGCGAAATATATGCGACATTATGCTAGGATCGTTTGGAGTCAAGCAAAACGAAAACAATCAGAAATAACTCTACTATGATTAAGCGATCAAGAAGTGATAGCGCGGGAAGGCGATTCACGTGGACTACGTCGCGGACAAAAGGTAGTATGTATCTACAATATACTTAGTTACAATAATTTTAGGAAACATTACCAAATTGCTGAAATATTTTACGTCAAGTGCCTAATGAATGAGAATATAGCATTAGCTTGAGTAGTGCGTTGAGTAATGGAGGGCGCAGGCCAGGTGGAATGCAATTACAGACCAGCGCAGCTGCTGCACATATTTGTGACGTTCCAAACATTCCTGAAGCTTCGTTAACTATGAACCAAGTAATAATTTTTCCCTAGTTGTTGGCCTGGATAACGAGGTTTAAAACATGCGTGCACATATCACCTGGCCTTTTTAATCTGTCCTTGCCATCATCATGATCATTGACAGTCGTGTGCCCTCTGCTGGGAACAGGTCTTCGTCTATCCGTCTATATCCTACATCTGGACATAACTCTCTTCCTCATTGATTTGCTGAGTTCAGGCTCTATTAATATTTTATAGGTTAATCTAAACTTATGTGGTGTGCCAAAACCATAGATAGAGTAGAAAGCCGAGAAGGGTAGTTTTAATTTTAGGCTGCAGTTAAGTCGTGGTTCTAGGGTCTACAGTGGTTTAATGAATGCACCTCTTGAGGACCGTGGACAACTTGTGCCAGAATGTCTCTCGAAGACGGGATGAACTGACACGTGAACTTATAAGGGCAGCCTAGTAATAGTGTTAAGGGCAACTTTGCAATTCAAGCGACTCAAGCTAAGTGCAAATCCAAATGCAAGTCCAAATTTGGTGCATGCTCCCAATGTCTCCAATATAAAATAAATTAAACATTGGACACACTTAAATGTCCAACGCTATTCGTATAGCAGAGTTTTATCATAGTATTCAGCGAGCTATGGACATCGAAGTGTGACCAACATTGGCCACAGTAAGGCCAAGGTTACTGACGGGCGAGCCTCATGGCGGGAGCGGTCTTCAAACTTCTTACTCGAACAAATTAGTTTTAGACACTTAGGTTGAAACTTATTGTATTTAGTCCTTAGTAATGGAATCGAATTAAGTTTATTCTCTGTGCAAGATGTTTTATTTAACAATAAGTCACTGCCAATTTAAAAGTTCAAAACAAGTTCTAGCCACTAGGTCTGCCGCACTATAAAGCTGTCTTCTCACGTGTCACGTTACCGCGGACGGTACGACTGGTGGGACCGCGGCTGGTGACTGTGGCGAACCTCGTCGGGTGGTGTCCCGGGCTCCACTGCGCCCCGCCAGCAAGCCTCCCCAATTATAAGTTGGGCCAACACGCGATCCAACCTCGCCAGGTATCTGCCACATTTACATAAGTAATTTAAACTCGCTTTGGGGGTAATTTGAAAATAATTTGGTTGTATAAAGTTTTATAGCAGATTTATTAATGTATGTTTGCTTCTTATGGTTCGGTAAGGAAGTTATGGCTTGTATCAGTTGTGTGTCGGTGTATTTGTGCTCGATTCATGTGGAGGCTACCGTTATTGGATGTACAGACGCCAGCACATCAAGTTACCACAAACTGTCAAATTTTCTCAATCATTTTTGAGCTTAACTGTTAACATTTTAAGGTTTAAAGTCATTTGGAGAAATTTGACAGTTTGGTATAACTTGATGCGCTGGCGACCGTACCATCTAGAATCTGCGCTAGAAGAACTATCATACGCTTTTAATTTAATAGCTGTATCCCATTGTGCATCTAAATTAATTTAATAGCTGTATCCCATTGTGCTTCTAAATTAATGCCTATAAATAAATAGGCTATCATTATAACGCTTACAATCAATACAAATAATAATTACTGCATTCTTAAAAAGCAAAGCAATCGAAAAATCACAATTTTTACTCATCTTTCAACTGGGATAAGTTGAGTAGGTATTTCAGATTTTGTTTAGCAACTGTTTCCACCCCTGTACTCGCTACATACGAGTATATCTCATGCTTCCGCCGATACAAACAAACACCACCGTCCGTATCAATCCAGAGCTGGGTAGACGTTGTCCTCGTCCTTCATAAAACCAGGATTCCCAAATATCCAGCTCGAAGGACCAATCATCATCATCTGCCTAACGTTTTCCAAACGTTGTTGGGGTCAGCTTCCAGTCTAACCGGATGCAGCTGAATACCAGTATTTTACATGAAGCGACTGCTTATCTGACCCCCACAACCCAGTACCTGGTTAATACAATACCCCTTGGTAAGACTGGCTGTCAGACTTTCGGGCTTCTGACTACCCGTAACGAATGACAGCCGGCACCAAAGGATTAACATGCTTTCCGAGGCACGGAGGAGTTTCATTATGTTAGGATCCACGGACCAATCCCGGCAAACGTAGCTTAACCTGATGATCGATCCGTGCGGCTGTTATTACGTAGCCACGAGCTCCCCCACGAGAAGGACCAATATGTTCCAGAATAATTATTTTTGTGCAAACCAATAGAAATTTAAACATTCCAATGCCATCTAGATCGAACGTCAAAAAACTTCTAAATAATTTTGTCTTTTTTTAACGAAATTAAAATATTATACTCTCATTAATAATAAAAAAAACATAGCAAAATAATTATACCATTATAAATTGTAAGACAATTTTTTTTCGAAAATTGGATTGGATATTATAGATCAGTGAATGAATCGCTGCCACTGGAAACTGAGATGAAAACATGTTGCCTGAAAAGCCTCTATGTTCTGTTAAGTTTCTACTATCTATGTAGGCTATGAGATCAAATCCGATTAGTTCATGCAATGAAGCCGTTAACATCAGATACACAAACGGATCTGTAAAGAAAAGAATGATGACGCGGCACAATCAATCGCCACGATGTGATTAGGGAATGACAATTAACAATAACGTTTTAACCGTTTTATTGCACCATTGTCTGAACCTTTTAGAATTATGTAAAATATCATCTCACTCAAACCGAAAACATTCTGAAAAATTGCTGAATAATCTGTTCACGAGCAATTAACTTCAAGCTTGCTGGTAAGCGGCCCGGCAGGGCTGGGGCGACGACCCCCGCGTCACACTGTCAGTGACAGAGATTACGGACCGTCTCCCCACCCCTGGCTGCTGCGGTGTTGCCAGCACATGGCAATTTGGCACCGCGCACCGGTTCTGTGCTAAATAACTATGACAAATAATAATATCTTTAACAGTTGTGCTGTTAGTTAATTTTCATAAAGCTGGATTGTTTCGTTGTGATAATTATTTTTTTGATTAATAGTTTTAGAGTGACTTCGTTTATTTTAGATAAGCAGAGGGTAAAAAGATGTACTCTTTGAGTGTACCTATTACATTAAATTATTAGGTAGAAACTGTTCTGCCTTCATGTTCCTAAGTTATGTAAGTTAAAGTTCGAACAATAATATTTACTACTAGCTTCTGCCCGCGACTTCGTCCGCGGCAAATTTCTTGTTTTAACATTAGAAGTAAGTCGAAAAAATACTTTTTTAAAACATAAAACGAAATATAAAAGTTAAAATACAAAAGATAGGAATATGGTGTCGCGGATTTTTTTGTAGAAATAATTAAGGCGAACCAGGTTGCCATACATTGCTTTCAATTTTAAACAACTGTTGCAGCGCATGCAAATAATTCTGTTTTCGGAGGTATTTCTTTCCGACTTGCTAGACGAAAATTGCGATAGCTCGGCTAATATGTATGATATAAATATAATTTATAGCCTGTAGCACTCAGGAATAATGTAGCTTTGTATCAGTGAAACAAATGTTGAAATTGGTTCATTAGCTCCGGAGATTACCCCCTACATACAAACTTACAAATTTTACCTCTTTATAATATTAAGTATAGATATCACTGATGTTCATCACTGATCGCATCCTCGCGGCCAGAGGGCCGCAATCCACTACGCGGGACCAATGCGGGTTAGTCGATGTCACATGTCTTACAATTTTAATTGTAAATCAATCATAAAATGGTGAGGGAAAACTACGTGAAGGAAACCGGCATGTCCAATAATAAGTGTTAAGTTGCATGAGCATAGTTATCTCCGATATCACATCAGTCGTCTGATCTCAGACGACCTCAGTGCATGAATCTTGCGCATAAATATACCGATGTAAACGCTTCTCTGTTTAATATTCCATACAAAGGCGCTCATCGTCGTCCGAAATCTTCCAAACGTCACTCCAGTGTCACAATGTCATATTCTGTGAATGGGCGATATTTTACACGGAGGCTGGCAACACCGGAACATTAATCACTCTGTTTAGGCGGTCGCCGCGCGTAATGAACTATTGTTACAATCAATAACCCGTGCATGCTGAGTGCCGGGATTAGGATTTTGGGAGCTCCTTGATTTATGCAACCGCGTTTTAGTGTTAATTTGTTGACGATGAGGAGTGGAATGGTTTTCTATTGGTTTGAGAAAAGAAACGTAGCATAAAGCACGAGTATTATGTTTTTTACCCGAATGACCAAGAAAAAGGATTTAGATTGGATTTTTATTCGATACAAACTGTAATTGTTAGTTGTGGACGTGTCCGAATTCCGCACTAAGTCAAAGTCAAATCATTTATTTCAAATAGGCATAAGAAAGGCACTTTTGAACGTCAAATTGAACAAGAAATATAATTTATTCTATTCGAAACTACGGCATTTAAGTATACATATGTAGGTAACGTACTTGGAAATCGAACCAAGGATTTCACTTAATTGGAGATTGTGACCACTAGAGCAATGATATCTTGAATCAATAAACATCCAGATTTCTTTAGTAATAAAACACTCATAGAGTGGTAGAATATCGCGGACAAATAAACACCTGATTATTTAAGCCAGAAACATAATTATTGAAGCGAACTTAATGCCGTATACTTACATATACGGAATTAAGTCCGCCTCTGTACAGATGTAGAGTTATACTGTACTTTTGTATAAAGTTTTAATAATATGAATTATAAATTCTGAGTTGTCAAGCAACAGCTTGAGTGGATATGACTGACGTGTTTCGTGGGTAACAGACAAACACACTTGGCTGGATTTCCGAGCCACTGAGTTTTCTGTACAGCAGTGCTATATGTATTAGGTTTCTTACATTTCAAACGTATGATATTAAAATTAAAATCCTTTCCCAGGATAAAGATTTAGGTTTGCAACTATAGCTACGTAGGATTTATTTTTAGAAAATAAAGGTACCTAATTGGATTTTTCGAATTTCACAAATCCTGACATAAATCTAGTTCTTTTAAAAAGTCCGGACGTTTTACTAGAAACTTTGTTTTTAAGTTTTCAATTAATTACTTTTATCTTCTAAAAATCTCCAAATACCAATGAAATGTCCGGATAAATAACAAGGCCGGGCAAAGATCGGACGAGGGGCCAAAACGCCGGACAAATCCGGACGGATAGTACACTACCCGTAGGTAATTGATCGTTCAAATCAGGAATAAAATCGTAAGTAAAAATAAAAGAAAAAGTAAGTTCCACAGTTTATATTGAGTTGAGACAAGACAATACAAAAATCTTAAATATTATTATGTATACCTACGTAGATCAGGTTTCCATTACTTCATTCGATAGATAAGTTACATGTGACTCAACTGTGTTCGCGACTAGTAACAGTACTATCATTAAAGCGGTACATGTATTGTGATGTCTAGATGTCACTAACGTATTTATACTTAAGGAAATAATCCCAATTCCCAGTGTCACTAAAAAACTTATCAATAAAAACAGATGAAACAGTTTAATTGATAATTTCATTTAAGTGAAAACGCTTTTAATTCCTAATTTAAATTTTTCAAGTCGAGGAACTTACGGCCGCACCCACAGACGTCTGTTAACGATAATGTGACAATTTGTGTGTTAAGTACCCAAATCCTGTTGCGTGGTGCTTGCACTAAATTCACCTTATGCGCATAGTCTTAAACACTGGCAAAGCGTAGAAGATTTCCTAAAATAATCAATTCCTATAGTAAAATTTTTCGTAGCAACATAACTTTTATTAAGACAATACCTGTTAAGCTTACACCATATACTTAAATCAATCACTAACCACACAATTTCAGTCTATGAGATCCAAAAACGAGTATTACTTATTTAATTTAAGTCATTTACTTACATTCTCATAGTTAAAATTCAAGCAATTCGATTCAGATTTTCAAGCTATAGGTACGTGTTGAATTTGCATATTTTAGCATTTATAGTTTTTTCGGATAAAATAGAATTACTGTAAACAAAAGTAAGTATCTAATTATTGTAAACAAAAATTATGTATACGGATACCGCTGAAAGACATTAATAATTGGTGATAATTTAGAAAGATGAAAAATAAAAACACAATTTAATAAATAAACTTTGTGTTTTAACTTTTCAGTATTATCAATGCTTCCTAAAATCGTTTGGAAAATTTCAACTTAAATTTCACAATACATCGTAAAAATAGGAATCATTTGACGTAAACAACAAATAAATAATGTCGAGTTCCGTAATTAGATACTATAGCTATTATTATAATTACTTCTTAATGAGCTCTTTAAGTACTATATAAAGCCGACCTCCCTGACGGCGTCAGCGTAATTTGTTACGCTGACGACACGCTGGTCTTGGCGCAGGGAAGGTCGCATCAGGCGGCGGCCGACGCGATGACACGCGGTGTTGCGATAGTCGTTGAGAGGATCCGGCAGTTGGGTCTCGAGGTGGCATTGCACAAATCCGAGGCCATGTCCTTTCATGGGCCTCGGAATAGGCCACCATCGGGATCCCAACTTACGGTAGGAGGGGTTCACATCGGCGTCGAGACCACGATGAAATACCTGGGTCTGGTCCTCGACAGCCGATGGAATTTCGTGGAGCATTTCCGACGTTTGGCCCCCAAGCTGGAACGGACTGGGGCCGCCTTAAAGCGGCTCTTGCCCAATTTGCGGGGGCCAAACGCCTCCTGCCGGAGGCTTTACGCGGGAGTCGTGCGGTCCATGGCCCTTTACGGGGCCCCGGTGTGGGCGCGTTCATTGCGGCGGCGAGCCGCCCACTACCTGAACGCGCCCCAAAAGGTGGTAGCCATTCGGCTAATCCGGGGGTACCGCACGATCTCGGGCGAGGCGGCGAGCCTCCTTGCCGGACTGCCGCCGTGGGATCTGGAGGCGATAGTCCTCGCGCGCCTGTACGAGTGGCGCGCGGAGGTACTAAGCCGGGGGGAAACTCCGTTTCCGCAGCAAATTGCGGCGGAGCGGACGGACCTCCGGCGCGATCTCATGGCGGCCTGGAATCAGCGACTGTCGCAACCCAGCGCAGGGCACGCCACGATAGTGGCGGTAAGGCCCCTCTTTGAGGAGTGGCTAGAGAGGCGTCACGGCGCCCTCACCTTCCGCCTGACGCAGGTCCTCACCGGACATGGATGTTTCGGGAGGTTCCTGCACATCATTAGGCGGGAGGAAACGCCCGGGTGTCACCACTGCGAGGATCGCCCAGAGGACACGGTAGAGCACACGGTGCAAACCTGCCCCGCTTGGGCGGAGCACCGCCGTGTCCTCGTAGAGGCGATCGGCGGCGGCGACCTCTCGCGCCCGGCCCTGGTGCAAGCCATGGTCCGGGGCGAGAGGGAGTGGGAGGCAGTCACCTCCTTCTGCGAAAAAGTTATGCTCGCGAAGGAGGTGGCGGGATGGGAGAGAGAAAGGTCCTCCCGTCCCAGCCGCCGCGGGAGACGCTCCGGGCGTCGGGAGCCACGTGACGACTCCCGGCCACCGTAGGCGCGGGCCTGCGGACGGTGAGTAATGGGTGACTCACCGTCCGATCAGCACCAGACCCGTGCCGTACGGCGCGTATATGTTCCACGTGCGCCTCAAAGAGATGTCAGCATATGAAGGGGCCCCTCAGGGCCAAGCCTGCCGGGTAAGCGGGATTGTCCGAAAGGGTTACCGCTACCCCGGAACATAAAGGGCTACGGAAGGAACATGGATGGGTTTTAGTCAGTAAGAGTCTGACACTCCCTTCCGCTCCACCCAGAGCGGGAGCAGTCATTGGATGATTTCCCAGCCTTAAAAAAAAAAAAAAAAAAAAAGTACTATATAAAGAAATAACAACAACTCCTGTGTCGCTCATAAATTTTATAACAAATGTGACTATCCCATTAAGCATGAATTAACGACGAAAATAAAACATTGGTTAAGACCAGAAGGCGAGTCGTTTTGTGGCTTACTTCAATTCTTTCTTCACATTCCGGGGTAGGTAAAAACTAACACCTTTAATTGGAATGAAATAAAATGTTAAAATAGATTACAACACCTATTTTAAGTTATTTCTAAAAGGTATGAGCTTACACTGACAAGAGAAACCCTGAGTTGTGAACTTTACTTCTCAATTTAATGAGATATGTAATTCGTATGATAAACATTATACAAAGTCATGTTTCGTCTATAGTTGCATTCCACACAATTATAAAATAATTATAAACCATCGCACAGACAGGCTCAGTACAGGTAATTAATCATTAACTGCTTACTTAGAAAACAAATTGCGATCGTGGCCGGCCGCGCAAAAACAACTGCATTGCAATATTGTCATGTCTTCGTTTGCTCATCTTATGTTAAAATAAATAAATAAAGATTTAAAAAAACGTTTATTACGACAAAAGAAAGTTAAAGTTAAGTGGTTGCTAAGATATCGATAGTTAATGATTCATTAACAGTAACGAACGTCTGTGAGTGGCGCGGTTAGTCGCGATTCTGCAACTTTTTCGTTACCCTGGGCATAAGAATAATAAATAACACTAGCAGTATGTCCTTTGGTGTCTTATGCCTTTGGTGCGTCGAATATTCGAGAGAGCAGCCGGGCGGAAAGTCAGCGATATCTCCAGTTCTGAAACATTCATTATTAACATTATCAGTTGCTAGCAATGCTTAAAAAGTTAATGACTCGCAATCACGAGCGAGAGAGCAAGTTCAATAAAACGATTTCCATTGATTTATTTTCCAGTCTGTGATGAAATAATTAGCTCGTGTGCATGTGTGATATGATAAGTATTTCTTCTTTAATCGAGTACAACACAAAAATCAATCTGCCTAGCCTTTTCCCAACTATATTGGGGTCGGCTTCCAGTCTAACTGGATGCAGCTGAATACAAGTATTTTACATGGAGCGACTGCTTATCTGACCTCCACAACCAAGTCACTAACTGGGTAATACGATACCCCTTGGTAAGACTGGCTGTCAGACTTTCGGGCTTCTGACTACCCGTAACGACTGTCAAAGATCCACGAAAGACAGCCGGGACCAAAGGCTTAACGTGCTTTCCGAGGTACGGAGGGGGTCTCGATATCCAGAGATGGTCACCCATCCACAGACCAATCCCGGCAAACGTAGCTTATTCTGAAGGATCGATCCGTACGGGTGTTATTACTTAGCCATGAGCTCCTCGCGAGTATTCAACACAATACATGATTCCTATTGACAAATTGTTACTCTTTTACTTCACAACGACCTTATGGACGAAAGATCATGTTCGTAGAGTTTTCAGGAGTTTTTAATAGCATTATCCTGATTCCTGGTCATTGAAATATTGGATGGTAATTGGTTCTCGATCGCACCCTCTCCCGTGGCAATATTTTCCCACCGTTAGGCGTGAACACAACAAACAATTGTAAATTAAAACAATTGATAATGAAAGCCACAGCGTATTAATTATTGACAATAGCGTAATTTGGCGGCCATAACAGAACGTGTAGCGAGCTCATTGTGGTTCCCAATTGTTCCTACAGAGGGCAGTACAATCAAAGCGTTCGTGTTTATATCGTTAAATATTGTTTGACAGGGATTACAGAGGGAAGGGAGATATTCAATTGCCTTTCGGGTAAATTGCGAACCCGTTTTTAAGTCACCGTAAAGTCTCATGCTGTCCTGATGAAGTGTAGTGCTCTGTTTCACACAAAGTTGAGTGCCGTTTGAGGATTCAACTGCTAATCTCCCATTTTGTATTTTCCAATGGATTATTAGGAAAGTTTCAACTTCCTAGTTCCTAGACACGGGTTGGAGCATGCACTATAACAATCAATCTGCGTAGCCTTTTTCTAACAATGTTGCGTCAATCAGACATGAACCGATTGCATTTCCACAACCAAGAAACTGGGTTACACGATACCCCGGCAGGACCAGACCGGCAGACTTTCGGGCTTCTTACTGCCCGTAAGGACTGTCAATGATCTACAAATAACAGCCGAGACCAACAGCTTAGCGTGCTTCTCGAAGCACGCAGGGGTCTTGGTAAGTTATGGATGGTCGTTTTATCCACAGACCGATTTCAGCATGCGTGGTTTAACCTAGAAGACCCGTTCGTGTGGCTGTTATTATTTAGCCACGAGCCATGTACCTACGACAATAAGTTCAATTTGTTTAAATCTCATCTTGCGGGATAGTAATAATTTTAGAGTTCCGACTGCTGGCAGTACAGGATCATACAGAGTTTATAAGTGCGTAGCGACTAAGCAACAATCAATTGACTATTTGAAACGGTCAAAAATTTTATATAAAATCACATGGATAAAAGACCACTTGTCTTTAAACTGCCATCACCATACAGAAATTAAATAATATGCGAAGATAAAATTGTAATTGTGTATTGTATTTGTATAATATTCCATTTGATTCTGAAAATATGTGACGTCACATTGTTATATTTCATACAAATCACGTACAAATTCCGCGTTATGACAATTCATAAAACGTAACGTTATTGACTACCTTTTCAAATACCTCACTCTCTGACTTCTGTATATGCCTATTTCGGGCATATTGTAGCATCAAAAACTTGGTCGTTGGCACTACTCTCGTTTCTAAGCTCGGTGTTTGCGCACGGCCGGGCGACTCGCGGCTGGCAGCGATGGCTAAATATGTGATAGTTTAGTGTATTTGTTTGTTAATATGATGTAATTATGCCAAATACCGCTGTGGTTGGACCAATCGGATTGCGGTTGTTAGGCTTCAAACGTATTGATAATTGACTATGAGTGGTGTGTCCACGTGTCCCCGACATTAATTGACATTTTGTGGCATAATAAGGTTAAATATGTGTCGGTCTGATTCTCATAAAGGATATTGTTTAATACACAAAAAGTAATTTCCTTTCACAAATGACAAACTTACTCTTAAAAAAAAGGCTTAAAAAAACTTATAAAAACTGTTAAGTATACTCAATACGTTTATTGCGTATATAATATGTATGCAAAATATAATACTTAGCCAAGGCAGAGGCAGAGTATAGGTATCTTAGGCCCGTATTACAGAACCTCACTCAAAACCCAAACATTACTTAAAACTAGTTTTAACCAATCAAATGGCTTTAATCGAGACTCAAGCAATGAGTATTGAGTGAGGTTCTGTAATACGGGCATAAGTGTACTATGCTGTGCTGCTTGGGATTACCTATTTTAATGTAGCTATATATAGATACGATATTCTGGCCAGGATTATGTTTATTCCTTTTCGTTACATCTGAGAAATATCTTGGTCCACTTTGAAATCAATTTTCGGTGCTTTACCATAACTAGAACATCTAAAAAGAGAACTTACTAGGCGCTTTAGGGTTCCTTAACCGAACGTTGCCAAACGGAACCTACTAAGCCTGCGCTATCCGCCCGTCTGTCAGCGGGCCGTTCTCATGAACCGTTATAGGAAGACAGTTGACATACTAACAGATTGGTTATTTCTGTTGCCGATATAACAAAAATTATCAAAAAGATTAAAAATAAAAAAAGGCATTTTTTTGGTGAAAAGTTAAGTGAAGAAAAGTGTCTTTTTCAAAAAGAAGTATAAAGTATTTAAAAATGGTTAATGGTACAATATTGATACACTTATTTTTAACTCGCACAAGGGAACGCTTAGGTATCAAAACAAATGGTGCATGATCTTTGCAGTGACTCATTCATATGCAAGCCACTTACTGGCCAAGGCAAGCAGACCTTATGCAATAGGTTTCGAGTTCTCGACTCGATGTGGCCGCTTCGTGTGATTAACCAGTGATAACGCCAACATTACAGTTTTTGCCGTGGTTTTTAAACATGCAAGGAAACGGCGCAGTCTTCCGTTTTGGTAAACCAACCGTTTTTATTGGTTGAAATTAATTTTGGAACGAAATCTTCCTTGTGTATGTCCGCAATAGGATGCTGGCAAGATCTAGAGCTAATAAAAACTTACCATTTAAAGATGATTAAGTATTAATCAAATAAATTGAGTTTTATTACTTCTTAAAGTCCCGCCCACACATTAGGAAATAATTTGTCAATTTTCGTAGTTTTGTGATGGTCAAGCAGTTCCCTCTCCCCATAATACACTTGAAGTGACTTAACCAAATTCATTATCATGCTCTGTCCCAAGTACCAAGTCTAGGCAGTCTTCTATGTAACGCCTCATGGCAGGCTTCCACGACATGTCAAAAAACTGGCCGTTGAGAATACGGCTTTAACCTGCCTAAACTTCCACGTCAAGGAATAACATCGCATTTCATGTTGATGACATGTGCGCAACATTGTATCCTAAGTAGGATTTGCCTGAAAACAGGTTACAAAATCTATAACTGAGTATTTATAACTGAGTAATTATCGCATTGTTCATGGCCTACTAAAAACTCATGATCGTGTATTAACGTGTAAGTGTTGCAGGCACATTCGTGAAAGAGACAGTCGATAAAATTCCTAATTTTGTTGGTCAAGTTGCATCGGCACTTCGACAGATAACAACAAAATATTAATAAGTCTGTCAAACAAATTGCATGATGTTATTTTTGTATCTTATGTGTATGAGTGTGTCTAATTCTATGCAACATTAGAACTTGTGTAGACTAATATATCATGTCAGAGTGCAGTACAGCAGACGATTTGTTTCATCTGTGATTTTCATAATTACTATACCAGATGAATTATTGTGATTCTGTTATCTTAATTAATTAAACCGAATGTTGCAAAGAAATAGCTACAAAAGAAAAAGGCCTGACAAAATCATATAAAAATATGAACAAAGCGTAGCGATGCCGACGCCCAGTTAAACTCTCAGAAAATCCTTCTGTAGTCTAAACGGTTAGGTGAAATGAAAGAATCGCCAGTTTTCTTAGAATGCCTGCTACTTGCAAGTACGTTTAGTCTGTGCGGCGTCGGCTGCGGCGCGATCGGTACCAGCTCCGCGCACTGCTGGTAATTAGCTTCGACACTGGGTTGCCAGCTACCACCAGCAACTTGCCAGTGGGAGAACATTATGAGCACGCGAGAGAACAGTCTTGTTTTCCATTTAAAAAAAATACTGTTATTGATGTCTTTCCGTGATTCCATCATTGTCCCTCCCCATAATATTTACTTGCACTTTTATTATCATTTATCCTAATAACTTATTTTATGGTAAATAAATGTTGTGTCTAATAAGCTGATATGACAAGCGTTATTAGTATAATTACTGATAATATGCCTAGTCAATATTATGAGGGGGGACGATTATGGAAAACAATAATAAAGTACACAAACATGCAAAAATGGACATTATGTAAATCGACACTCCAGATTGCTGCTAAGGAATTTCTAATGGAAGAACCAGTAGTAGTCAGAAGATGGTAGCAATCTCTTCCTTTTTGCCCATTTTGATGATTAAGTTTCGAAAACATAAAGAGTAAGGTTAGATGTTAATGTTTACTTTAAACAACAACAGGGAATGAAAAGGACAATGAATGAAGCCAAGCGGAACTATTAAACACAGAGGTAGAATGTGAGTGTGTGGTACATAACACTTTCCTTCGGGGAAAACATGTTATGAAAATATTTTCAGGGGATACCTGTATCCTATAAGAAGATCCCTTTTTACATTTTGGATCAACAATGCGCGATTTAAGGCAAGCTCCTTGTAGCTGGCAACACAGGCGTTACATCGCTAATACTGCGATCCTGTCGAATATAGTTTCGCGTGTCTTCTATTCTCGTTTCAAGGCACAAAAAGTTTCAATTTCGTTTGTTTTTCTAACTGACTTTGCGCACGATTCGTACCTTAGCAGGTAATTTAGGATCTAATGAATTTCGAAGTATTTTATATCATTATACTGCTTTATTTTTTCATCAATCTGAATCAACACGAGTAAAACAGAACCATGTACAGAGGCCAGCACATCGAGTTACCACAATCTGTCAAATTTCTTTGATAGTATTTCAACTTTATTGCAAAGACATAAGGTTCACTTTTAATTGAGAAAATTTGACAGTTAGGGATAGCTTGATGTGCTGGCGTCTGTACATAATTCAGATAAATGCAAAATTGTGCAACTGTACTGGTCCAGTGGTACCGATGGTAACGTGGTTTGAACCCGTGCAGGTACTTTGTGTAATTTAGACCGTCATCACTACATCTCAAATCAGTGAAGGATAAAAATCTTGAGGAAACCGGCATGTCCAAAACACTACCACTTCGAAGACATGTAACATCTACCAGCCAGCATCCAGCCCGCTTGGTGAAATACGACTCGCTTCCTTCTACAGACATCGAAGGTACAGAGGCCAGCACATCGAGTTACCACAATCTGTCAAATTTCTTTGATAGTATTTCAACTTTATTGCAAAGACATAAGGTTCACTTTTAATTGAGAAAATTTGACAGTTAGGGATAGCTGGATGTGCTGGAGTCTGTACTTGTCTGGGGCACAGACCTCCTCGACTAGTGGGAACGTTGCAGGCCGATTTATTTATCCAAAAGTTAGGTAAGTGGGCATACGAGTGGCTGGATGTCAACCAACCCATCCTGTTTTTCAGTCCGCATCTTCAGAGGATCGCTGATGTGTTACTATCCTGTCATGGCTCACGTTTTACCTTTAACTTTCACTGATGAATCAACTACACATTATACAGTGGCTTCTTTAATTTTTATGTAGTTAGTGACTAACTTGGTGTCAGAGTTTTTATGCATCGGCCTCTGACTGCTTCTTCACTTAACTTTAACTTAGCTTCACATGGTGTTAAGAAATATCTCTCAGGCAAATTCCCTCCTGATGTTTTGCTTCACCGATTTTTAAGCAAGTGCGAATGTGTGTGTAACAAGTTCTTCCAACTAAACAGATAGCTGTGCTGCTGGGGAGTTTGTTGTCACTTCTTCTTCCCAGCTAAAGCACTAGGAAGTGGTGAAGGGTGGGCGTTTTTGGGGGACTGTCTTATGTAACTTTGACCTTCAAAAAGTGCTGATTTTCAGCCTATTTTGGATAAATGACTTTTAATTTTTATTTTGAGTGGTGCCTTGGGTTCGAACTCGGGACCTATGACTTGGCAGTCCGACGGTCACTGCACTAGGCTATCACTGCTATTTTATACAGTACTTAAGAATTACGTTCATTACAGTCGGTCAGTGTGGGTGTCTGTCGTGAGGATAAATGTCAGTCTTTTCCCGTTTATTATAACAGTCATTAGTTCTCCGTCGCGGTAGATGTTTACGAGCTGTTAATGCATCATTAACTGTTTATCGTTAATGGGTCAAAACAATGTTTACTTTGGTATTCATTAACTTTGATTGATTGATAAATGTTATTTTCAAGATCAGTTGGAATATAGGCCAAGTATAACCTTGACTTTACGCACCTTACATAGACACCGCTGCTTGAGTTTTGCTTAGATTTTTCAGTTTTTTAATCAAAGCTCATTGACCAAGGGTGAACTACATAGTTTTAATTTAAACTCGACCACCTCTGAGTAAAACAAGTTCACCTCTGAGTACTACTAGTTCACCTCTGAATACAACTAGTTCACCTCTGGATAAAAATTGTTCACCTCTAGATAAAAATAATTCACCTCTGGTTAAAACTAGTTCACCTCTGGATAAAACTAGTTCACTTTTGAGTAAAAATTGTTCACCTTTGGATAAAAATTGTTCACCAAGGGATAAAACAACTTTTAACAAACCATTTTTACTCGGAGTTGAATGATCACCTCCGAGTAAAAATTGTTCACCTCTGGATAAAACTAGTTCACCTCTGGATAAAACTAGTTTACCTCTCGATAAAACTATTTCACCTCTAAATAAATATTGTTCACCTTTGGATAAAAATTGTTCACCTCTGGATAAAAATTGTTGACCTCTTGATAAAATTATTTCCTTTGGATTAAAAATTGTTCACCTCTGGATAAAATTAGTTGACCTCTGGATAAAACTAGTTCACCTCTGGATTAAACTAGTTCATCTCTGGATAATACTATTTCACCTCGGGATGAAAATTGTTCACCTTTTGATAAAACTAGTTCACCTTTGGATAATCCTATTTCAACTTTGGATGAAATCGTTCACCTCTGGATAAAAATTGTTCACCTTTGGATAAAATAGGTTCACCTCTGGATAAAACTTGTTTACCTTTGGATAAAATTTTTTCAACTTCGGATAAAACTAGTAATGGATCAACAGGTCACGGACTAAACACGACTAGTTACAGGCTAGTTTCGACAAGATACGGACTTCTTTCGACAAGTGACGTATTAGCTTCGAAAGTCGTGGACTAGTTTTGACAAGTGACGGATTTGTTTCGACAGGTGATGCACTATATACGACTATTGAGTTCCTATCTGTGCTTTCCCATCTGTAAATACTAGTCCGTCACTTGTCTGAAGTGTCGGTCTAGTAGAACTAGTTCGCCTCGATGAAACGCTTTTGCTTATGGGTGAACTAGTTTTACTTTTAGGTGAACTAGTTTGACTCATGGGTGAACTACATAGTTTTTCACATGGGTGAACTAGTTTTACTCAGAGGTGAACTAGTTTAACTCATGGATGAACTTGTTTTATGATGACACTTAGTTATTTACTCAGCAAATATTTATTTTCGTTAACAGAGCTTATTAGGTTGCCAAATGGATACACGGATATTAAACTCCGCTGTCCATTTTTCAAGTCCTTCTGCCAGGGGGCATGAAATGTCCATATGTTGTGTATTTCTATTGCGCTATAATAAAAAATAAAGGGGTTCTTGTAATATAACTAGCTGACCCGGCAGACGTCGTCCTGCCTTAACTATGATACCTACCTACCTTTCCTACCTACCCTACCTACCTAGGAGTATGAAAAATAGATAGTAGCCGATTCTCAGACCTGCTGAATATGCATATAAAATTTCATAAAAATCGGTCAAGCCGTTTCGAAGGAGTATGGTAACTAACATTGTGACACGTGAATTTTATATATAAGATAATCGTTGTGTACGGAACCCTTCACGTGCGAGTCAAACTCGCACCTGGCCGATGTTTACTTTATTCATAATGTTACACAACATTATACCATTTAGTTTATAATGAGATTCAATAAAAACTGTGTAGGTAGTGTTTGTATAATTTAAATAAAACAAGAACTGCAACTTCCGCACTAAATAATGTAATTAAATTAATAATCACGTGTTGATAATAACGTTTATTTAATAATAACATATTATCAGCACTTCAGAATGGAGTAGGAACAAGATTTGTTGATAACCAGTAGTTGCATGCTTTCCTATCTGTAAATACTTCGATATGATTCGGGAAACATTTAATTATTATCGATACATCTAATAAAATAGTAACCAAGTCCAATCCAGTAGAGCAAGGAATAAATTATGAAGTAGGTACCTGCTCATATTGGAAGGTACAGAGGCCAGCACAACAAGTTACCACAATCTGTCAAATTTCTCTGATAGTATTTCTACTTTATTGCAAAGTCATAAGGTTCATTTTTAATTGAGATAATTTGCTAGTTAGGGATAGCTTGATGTGCTGGCGTCTGTACACATTAATTAGTAATATCGGCAACTTTTGTATAAATAGATAGATTGAAGAACATACTTTAATTTTTTTTTTGGGTTTTGTTAACCTATTGACTTGTTTGACTTATTTGTATCTTGTAATGATAAATTGAATTCTTATAATTACATTCTGATTATTTTTTAACATTAAAATGCTTAAACACAAAAACTACACAACTAACTTTTTACATTAGGTATTTATTAGTTTGTACTTTGACACCTAAGTATATTTTTGTTTTTGTAGTTATAAGTGTGCCAAGTGGCTATGTGTAACCCAAAGAATGGGTCATCCTTTGGGTTATCCTCCAGGGGCTATCGTAAAAAGAAATGACGTATTATTTTGTTTTGACGCCAATTGGAGAAGTGAACCTATAAATATGATCATTAATCCAATTGCGAAGTGTGGTGGGATAATCAACACGGCGATTGGAGTGGAAGCTGTTCTAGTCATGGAGACTTAGTCTATGGCCCGAGCACTGGCGTACTTTTTATCCCGATTTTTTGTTTTGGTTTCCACGTAAACCACGGCGACCTCTAGTCTTATACTACTTAGGTAGGTCTATAAAAATGGCAGTTGCTGAATATAAACTCTAACACCGCTTGACCGATCATCATGGAAGTTGGCACCTGGATTTTTTTTTTGGTTTCTAGGTAAACGGCGACGTCTTGTCTTATACTACAGGTATATAAAAATAGAAGTCGCTGAATATAAAATTCCAACACCGCTTGACCGATCATCGTGGAAGTTAGAACATGATTTTTTTCTTGAAAAAGGTTTTACCAAGGGCGTTTCCACGGGTAATATATAAAATAAATCAAGTCCTACCTGAGATCATATAACATAATTCCTGCCGGGCTGCCGCCTGCCGAGGGCGAAGGGCCAGGCTCGCGCGCGGGCTGCGGCGCCGACGTCGCCGCGCAGCAGCGCCACCACGTCGTCGAGGTAACGTAGCGCACGCGCCTCGGCGCCCAGCGCACGCGCAGCCGCCGTGCAGCGCCGCGCGCGCACGGATGACGCCTGGAATGTAAGGATTTTTAATTTAAGTCTTTTGTGTGACGAAACTTAGCTGAAGTGTAATTTTACACTTCAATCTATCAAAACTATGTAACCTAGATCAAGCCAAAATATAGTGAATTTGACAGTGATGCGTAAGTTTACGCTAAGTATCGTACTGTGTCACTTTCAGCACCGTATGTTCGCTGTTCAGTAGGAAAAAATTGTGTGATACACAACTGTATCTGCCTAAAAGAGCGACCTCGTCTTGAGCCACCACATGACGACGACTTTAAAGTACATTCCATATCTAGGTAGTACTTTGCTAACAACATAAATAAAAACAAAACATACACTTTTCTAATATACGCTTTGGACTTTGAGTGATGAAAACTTTAAACCAACCACCTGAAATTCATATTCTCTTGCAATGACTCTGCTGGACTGAAACATGCATAATCTTTAAAAAAATCCTAGCGCAATACAACTGAAGAAATCCGGACTCAACAACAAAACTCGATTGCAGATCTGCTCTCTCGCTTTTTGGTTCTCTGACCGATCACCTAGTTCCGGATTCGATACCTCAGAGACTCCAGCATAGCCGGTTCTTTAACTCGCAGAGCGACCTTGAATGAATACTTTACTATGAAAAACTCGGCAAACATCCCGGAAACATCGAGAACATCCAATTTTGGAATGATAATCTAATTATAATAATTATTATGAATCATTAAATTACTATAGGATGAATCTTACCCGTCTAAATGATCGCATGTCTTTAATGTTATAAACATCCAAAACAAAAAACGTTTGAGTAAGTACCTAATCTATTTATAACAACACGACGCAAATTATATGTTCTGTTAATTATTATACTTGTGAATTATTTCCTTGTATGTATACAAACCAGAATAAACTACAATAACAGGAAAGTGTAATATATAGTATAAGGGAAGAGTATAGTTTACTGAATGATACCTACGACAATCATTATTGAGGACCCTTGTCTGAACGTGGAAATGTGATGGTTGTCAGAATAGCAGATTAAAGAGAATGAAGAATTACGAGTACAAAGATGCTGTGGCTACTATGGTGACGGCTAGTATACAACGTTGAGAGGACAATACGACAATAAATATTAATCTGCGTAATCTCATAATGTTCTCAGGCTGCTTCCAAGAATGAAATCAAATCTATCCAATAGAAAAAGAACGACTTTTGCCTTGAGCTAAGGAGGCCTTTGCCCAGCAGTGGGACAATAATGGCTATAAACAAAATTAGAACTAGAAGTTTAGTCAGTATAGACCGAGTCAGTGATTCGCTAAAACCCATAGTCAGTTTATTACTACTATTTAGTTTGTTTGAAAAGAACACTTTTTAATTTCAATGTTAGGATAAATTTCATCTGCCTAGCCTTTTCTCAACTATGTTGGGGTCGGCTTCCAGTCTAACCGGATGCAGCTGAATACCAGTATTTTACATGGAGCGACTGCCTATCTAACCTCCACAACCCAGTAACTGGGCAATACGATACCCCTTGGTAAGACTGGCTGTCAGATTTTCGGGCTAGATGTTAGGATAAATTTGATAGTTTCAAAATAATCCTAAACATTAGTAATGTCGGCGTGTTCATTTATGCTCGCACAATCTGTAGCGCGTGAGACTTCTACTGTGATCCAGGATAAAAAGTAGCTCAATGTACTTACGCTATCTGTTTGTCAAATTTCATCAAAATCCGTTTAGCTGTTTCTTCGTGATTGAGTAACAAACAATTAAACTCACTATCGCATTTATCGTATTAATTAGGATTGTCGCCCCGCGTTGTGTATGAAAGAACAAGACTTGTTCCGACGACCACAAATAAATAGGGATCAAAGATCAAGATGATGACGCCAACAACAATAAGCAAAAAAGTAGTCCTAGTGGACATGTAAGTCAGGATGATCGATTCAAACAAGGAGAGAAAGAAAATAGAGAATAGATAAAAGTAGAGTCATGAAAATCACCTGTTTTAATAGAACAGTTCGATAATCAAAAAAACAAGATAACGGTGTAAAGAGCCAGATAAATATAAAAAAAAACACACACACACAACGCCATATAGTCCCTAGCTAAGCTACCTAATGCTTGTGTTAATAAGCATAATGATTTCGTTTCGGTCAAACATCAGGCTTGTATTTCCCTTCCTCTTCAGCCCGCTCTCTAAAAATAGTAGAGTCTCGTTATAGTAGAGCAGTGTCAATGAAAATGTCTCTCCATAATATTACTCTCTGTATATCATGTCAATGTCAAACTTGCATAATATCTTAATTAATGTTATCACATCGCGAGATTAAACACTTAATATTATTATTGTATTTCTGTAGTTTGGTCAGACGATTCTTATCTTTTGTTATTGTTTGAGTCTCAAACATTTACAGATTATAATTGTTGTAATTAACATACAGTTTCTGTGCAGAGCGTTTCTGTTAGTATTTTTATTATTTACAGCTTTCGACTACGCGTTCGGCATGGCACAGCGCACTTTTTAATAACACCTATTTGCTTTAAATCTGTACTAAAGAAACTATACTAATAAACTTAAGAAGGGGATTTGTTTATGACTTTAATAGACCTCAACGAAAATGGTCCTAAACAAGGCCTTAATCATCATAATTATGTTGTTATCCAATTACTGATCGCAAAGCGTCCATAGAATATCCGCTCGCTGTCGCAGTTTGATAAAGGCCTTTCCTATCGCACACCAGTTGACTCAATCCTCGATCTCTCTTATCCAACTACTACCAGCCCCTTGTGGAATCGTCACTCAAAGTGGCCTGAGGGCTTCCTAGCATATAACGAATTTAGAAAATGATAGGTATTCTATGCACTGAATATTCTACAGCTGAATATTTAATTGGGCTATCGCAAGCGAATGAAACTTCAAAACCAAGTATCGTTGTGCGATGTTAGTGTCCGCACATACTGGGTGCTAATGTAACCAGTGAAGCGAAGCGTTCCGCATTGATGAGGAGGATTATAAAATTATGAAATCGCGTTTCGTACCTATACGTAGCTGGACGATTACTAGTTTACTAGCTGCACGTAATTAACAGTGTGAGGATACCAGAGAAATAATTATTTATATTATATTCTATTCGAAAACTAATGGTTTCTACTGAAACAAAGAAGAAAACTACGCGACACTATCACTGTCATCACGAGTGAACAGCTCTGGCAATGACAAAACCTTACAACTTACGGCGATAAATAACTTTAGTCAAGTTTCCACAATAAACTCACTTCAGCGGAACTCGGTGTAAGATCCTAATTAGCGATGTACACAATTAGATTTACGTATCACTAACACCCAAGTTACGCGGCGATAGAAAGAGACAACAAACAAAGTGAAAGTAGTACGAAACACAAGATAATATATTACTTAATTTGTTTGTTGAAGTGCACGCAGATAACGAGCCAACTGACCGGCGGTGTATGTCTACCAACCGACTGTACCAATTTAATTATATGTATCGATGCATCCGCTTGTGATACTCCCGTATCCAGAGAGAAATGCTCAAGAGCAGCGAGCATTCCGCTCGAGTGAGCCATAACTCGACGAAGAATAATTGAACCGAAGGAAATTCATTTCCTTCATTGAGGTCGGTGCTACGTGCGAACAGTGGTCTGTGCGAAGCGTGCGAGAGCGGCGCAGGCGCAGAACGGTACGAACGCGTCAGATGTCGCGGCTCGCCACGCGCCGGGCCAGCACCTGCAGGTCCGCGTGGATGTCGGCCAGCTCA
This sequence comes from Hyppa rectilinea, assembly GCA_951799385.1. Taxonomy (NCBI): domain Eukaryota; kingdom Metazoa; phylum Arthropoda; class Insecta; order Lepidoptera; family Noctuidae; genus Hyppa; species Hyppa rectilinea. Next base: position 1,008,356 of record OX637306.1, read on the forward strand.
GCGTGCAGGTCGCGCGACGTCGCCAGCAGCGCGTCCAGGCGCCGCGCCGTGGCCGACAGCGCGCCGTCCTCCTCGTCGTCCTCCACCGCCAGCGCCAGGCGCCCCAGCCGCTCCCGCTCCACGGCACCGCGCACCCCTCCCGTCGCGCCCCGCCGGAACTCCCGCAGAAGCTCAAGTCGTGCGCCCCCCACGTGCTCCTCCTCCTCCGCCTCTCGCAGCTCGTCCGCCAGGGATCGCTCCAGGGCTGAGCTCTTTGCTTTGTGACTAGTTTCATCCGCGGTAGATGCTGACTCAGGATCTTTGTCTGATGCTGACGGTTCTGCCAGCCTGTGATGAGATTCTGGCGTGGCAGATGCGGAGTAGAGTGTATGTGGAGACTGGAGAGCTCGCTGGAGAAACCGTCGCGTGTCTTCGTCAAGCGGCCTGGTGAGGCCGCGGCGCGGGACAGGCCGCACAATGGCGTCAAGCGCGTCGCGGCCAGGGTCGTCGGGGCGCAGTAGTTCCAGGATGCGGGAGCGCGGCGGCGACATGGTGGCGCACAAGTCGTAGCGTAGTGTGACCTTGCTTTGAACGTCGCCCGTGGGGGTGTAGGCGTGGATGTTCTCGTTGAGCAGTCGGTAGTTGCGCTGGGCGGGGCCCTCCGGTGGGCACGCGAAAGTCTCGCAGGCGTTGGGGTCCGGCTCCACGATCTGGATGTAGTGCGTAGCGCGCGGCTCGTCGCGCGGCGTCTGCGTGAACACGTTCATGTCGCGCTCGGGCGGCGCGCGCGCGGCCACTGAGCACGCAACCCGCTACCGACGACGCCGAACGTGCGCCAGCGCAAGATAGCGCGCCGCGGGGTAGCACGCGCAAGGACAAACGGGCCTGGGACGTCGCTGACACCGCCCAACTGCACCCGACACACTACGCACCACTAATTTATAATTATAATAAAACCCCACAAAAATTACTTCAAAATGTCTCAAATATTATATGACTTCACATATAGCGACTGGCACACTGTGCGCATTCCGTGCCGGAGCGACGCGGTGTGCAGTGTTTTCTCGAAGCACTCGAGTGGCGCTATTTCACTTTTGTTACAGTTTATTAGGAACTCGCTGAACGTTCCGTTGCTCATGAAAAGCGTAATTTTTATTCTGTGCGTTACATTTTTTCGAAAAACCGGTTACAAAACTGTAGTGTGTCCTTGTTTTCGCAATGTACGAATGTATCTTTAAATTTTCCTGTCGATAAAAATGAAAGAAAGAAAATATACAAGTAATCATAGTTTTGAACTCAATGTAAATGATGTAGGTCGTATTCTGATCAATGTTTGTTTTTTCTTCTCTCAGAGGAATAAATTGCTCACAATTTCCAATGATTATTAGTTGCTTCAGAGTAACTCTGACGAAGTATTAATCAACGTTTCGTCATGAGAACAGTCGTGTGTGGACCACTAACTGGGTACATACCAGTACCTACCTATTGGACATTATTGATTCAAATATGATTGCGTAACAAACTGGTTTAGATAATGTTAACCGTATGGTAATTATGTTATTGTCACTTAATGGAATGTTAAAAATAACTAATAATGATGTATTACGGAAGTCGGCCTTTGGTTTTGTATTCTCTTTTTTTGCCACCGACTTCAAAATTAAAGTTGACCTCCAAAAAAACACTACAAAATGAAAAATCACTTTATAGTGTTTTTTTGGAGGTCAGTTGTATTTTTTTATGAAAAAGTATTTTTACTTTTTAGTTTTTGTACCTACCTCACACAAATTGTAAACAACGACAAAAATATTGATAAACAGATAAAGAAAGGTACTTGTAGATGAACATAAAAATCTCCTTTTTTGCAGTCGGATAAAAAGGCTCGTTTTCTAACTCAAACTCAAATCATTTATTTCAAATAAACCAATTACAGGGATTTTTGAATTGTCAAGGGGTCGGTTAGTCAGAGAGATGAAGCTAGTTGCCCATTCCAAAGCAGTAGGTACCTATGGGCAAGAAACTCCATGGACACTCTTTCAAATCAAAATATGGTTTTGGTTGGTCTGGGTTACATCATTCATGTTGAAATATATATGTGAGAACGATGCAGAACGTAAAAAAAGCGTCCATAATTAAAAGATTAAAAAAAAACAAATCTAAATGTGTCATGTAAAAATTATAATATTTTATTAGCCTACAAATCTACAAATAAAGTACTTTAGATTAGGTAATATCTAGCCTCGCAAAATTAAATACAATTGATTAAGGTACACAATATGTGTTGAACAATATGTAGGTCCGCCGACTATCAAATGACAAAACACAAAAGGCATACTATACTGTACCTAATTTAAAACATTTTAAAGACAACCAGTTTGCGTCCTATTATAATTATTCGAAAGCCTTCTACGAGGCCTCTGCGAATAGGACTAACGCATCCGTACTAAACCGGGTTCTATACTTAACTCTAATTAATTAATTAATCTATAATTAACTCTAAGAATTTCGTGGGAGCATTGTTCTTATCGTTACGAACAACTTTTACTATGGGATGAACCCTGAAATCGCGAAAGAAAAATGAGCTATTCCATACATTTATACACACGTAACTCAATAACATGTATGGACAACTAATATTTTTTTAACACCTTATATGTATTATGTAGTAAGTTTGTATCTTGCGAAAAATTTAACATAACATCCGCGTCTGTATTCCTAGAAGATATAGGCAGAAATGTGTGTGTGTGTATAGGTGAGCGTGTGCCATGTTGTGTGTGAGTGTGTAGCGTGTGTGTATATACGGTCCCATTAAAATGGATGGACAAACTTTTCGAAATCACTCAGACCACCAAAATAAGGACAGTGGTAAAAAAACGACATGAGATACTTACAAGAAGTGTGCAAGTACACACATCAAAAGTGTCTAGGGATCAACATATATTTTTGCAATAACTTTTCTCTTGATTGATATTAATTTAAATTTTCTTTAAGGATTCATCAAATAAAGTGTTTTCGTTTGTCACAGTAACGATAAACCAAGTCACCTTTGCATTAATAAAGAAATTTGCCATTTTCCTAATAAAGGGATTTTTGACATTTGAACCACTAACATTAAAGTTCGAAAAAAAGACTGAAATAACAGTTTTCTTTAAAATTTTATTGGGTAACTTAAACAATTAATAATCCGTGTTTCTACCGCGAACACTAACAACACAAGAACATCGGTTTGGCATACTCAAAATGAGTTCATCCAAATCACGCTGTGGAATGGCCGCCCATGTTCGTTGCAACAACAAAAAAAGGTGTTATCAGTCGACTTTGGACACGTTACCGAAGCACTGGTACCGTGGCTGAGCGCCATGAAGGACGGTATCGCTGCACCACACGGAGACAAGACCGATACATTCAAATCTTAACTCGAAGAGCTCCAACAATAACCGCCATGATGTTAGCCGTGAGGCTTCATCACTCTTCAGGGAACTTAATTAGCGACCAAACAGTCAGAAACCGCTTGCATGAAGTGAACCTTCATTCCCGAAGACCGCTACGGGTACCACCTATAGCAATGCACAATCGTAGGATTCGATATCAATGGGCTCTTGAACACAGAAATTGGGCAGAAGAACAATGGCGTTTCGTGTGCTTTTCTGATGAGTCTCGTTTTGGTATGAGACCGGATACAAGACGTATACGACACTGGAGAACCCCTGGACGCCAACAGCGATTAAAATCCTGCCAGGAAGTCCATCCTTATAGTGGTGGAACCATCATGGTATGGGCGGGTATTTGGATCGGCGGAAGAACTGAGTTGATTTGGATCAGAGGCAACCTCAACGCTCAAATTTATGCTGAGACGATTGTATCTGACGTCATCGTTCCTCTACAAGTGCAAATCGGTCCCTTATTTCAGTTAATGCATGATAATGCACGACCGCACACCGCAAGAGTTGTAAGACAGACTCTCGCCGCAGCTAACATCAATGTCCTGCCCTGGCCTGCTCAGTCGCCAGACTTGAACCCGATTGAGCATGCATGGGATATGCTACAGAGAAGAGCTCTGCCGAATATGGAGGGTATCCAGTTGCAAGAAGACCTTTTTTTGTTGTTGCAACGAACATGGGCGGCCATTCCACAGCGTGATTTGGATGAACTCATTTTGAGTATGCCAAACCGATGTTCTTGTGTTGTTAGTGTTCGCGGTAGAAACACGGATTATTAATTGTTTAAGTTACCCAATAAAATTTTAAAGAAAACTGTTATTTCAGTCTTTTTTTCGAACTTTAATGTTAGTGGTTCAAATGTCAAAAATCCCTTTATTAGGAAAATGGCAAATTTCTTTATTAATGCAAAGGTGACTTGGTTTATCGTTACTGTGACAAACGAAAACACTTTATTTGATGAATCCTTAAAGAAAATTTAAATTAATATCAATCAAGAGAAAAGTTATTGCAAAAATATATGTTGATCCCTAGACACTTTTGATGTGTGTAGTTTAGATCAAAATAAAATCACTTTAATCAAACTTTTTTTTTGCTTGGATATCTTTGTTTAGACGTACTGAACGCTGTGTTAAAAATTGTCCATCTATTTTAATGGGACCTTATATAGTAACACCCACATTTCGCGAGACATTTTTAATTCCCATTTCCTATGGAGCGAAATGTTTGCTATCAAATTGTACCCATTTAGACTCTAGGTTGCTACTGAGAAATTCTTCATGGAATAATAACAACTTGCCCGAGCCGGGAATCGAACCCGAGACCTCATGCTCAGCAGTAGTACTTGCGACCACTATACCAATGAGGATGTCTAGCGAAAGATGTCCTGCGAAAATTCTGTAATATTTGTAAGTAGGTAGTATATCAACCCTTTAAATGAGTTCTAGCGTGATATTCGTACTAGTATGTTCAATGTGCTTGCAGCAATCAGGGTAGACAGAAGGCGAGGCCGGTATTCTTTATGTAGAACGCTTCAGTGGATGCGCTTGCGCACCGTGTTAATAACAGCCGAGGAACGTGTGTGTGTGAGTGTAACTAAACATTTTTGTTAATTTACTAGCTGGACTAATTTACAGCAGTAAATCGATCATTCAGGTTGATCCTTGGATGGTTCTTGAAGGGCGTTCTTTGCTCTTCAGAACCGGTTGGCATCAAAACGCTTCGGTTTTCGTACATAGGTCATATATATTATGTAGGCTTGGTAATAAGGACCCCGACTATTTGACAACTAGCATATTATTCAGTCTACAATGTTAGGCCTTCTCTCAGTGAGAAGGAGTGGGCCATAATTCACCACCCGGCCCCACTGCGGGTTGGTGCTTTGCGCTCGCTATGTGGTTTTCCACATACCGAGCACAATCCCCTTTTGAATATGGTTGAAGTTTGCCATACCTACATACAGTACAAGAAGTCGGTGAGAAATCTGATTGTAAAATCGCCGCTTATAGATTTGCAATACCACAGCCATCGCCACTGATGCGTTGTAATTATTCAGTTCTCTTCTGACTTTGAAAAACAAAACGTGGTGTCATTTCACTGTGATTAATTTCAGGATGAACCTCACGGATTCCAATGCGAATGTTGGGTAGAGTAAAACTAGGCAAGTAATTAATTGATTACACATACATAAATGCATATACGTAAACTATGCAGTTTATTTGATGTAAGCTTTACATAGATATTCTGGTGGGTAAAAAAAACAATAAAAATTGAAACTATAATTTGCAAATCAAAGTCCATGCAATATCTTTGATAATAAACCCGTGCATAATCTTCCAAAAAGGAATTAAAAAACGAAACAAAGGAAAATAAAAAGAAACCGCTGTCCTCGATCTATCGATTAATTACATGAATCAATCAAGATTACCCGTAAAAAAAGGTTACAAGATAAAAAACAACAATTTCCAGGATCAGCAGAGGTCTCGAATACCAACCGGCCGTGGTTAGGTAGAGGCCGCTAGTAGGTACCCCAGGCCACCGCTGATGATAATAACTCGCCGAATTTAGGCTCTGCTTCTACGCGCAGTACGTATCTGCGATTGTTTGGGTGATAGCGGCTTATCTGTGATAATTTGTGTACGTGGAACGATACTGTATCGTGATTTTTTATTAATTGCGCTTGACACATAAACAGAGGTCGTTGTGTTGTTTGTTGACATACTTCTTGCTGTCTGGAATGTAGCTGTGACCCGAAGGCTGTGTTGCGTGAGATGTTAAACAGCCCAGGGGCCAAACGGTGCAATGGTCTCGCCAAACCATTGAGAGGGTTTGATGTTTTGTAAGGCAAATTTGTTATAAGCTCACACTGGTTTATGAAGTAGAAGACTTGGCCCCCAGGATACTTGGCTGTCGGTCAATGACGTCATCAGTCTATACACATCGGAGTGACAATCCTTTCAGTGGGAAAGTACAAACATCGTCAAGCTTCTGGAGCGTGAACTTCGGGGTTCCGTTCGAAACTTGCTAATGTCAGTTTCACTTCTTTCACTGATTCTGTTTTTTATACTTCGGGGTACGGTTCGAAATCTGGTAAGACATCACCAGGTTTCGTCGAAAAAGTAACTATTCACACATATAGTGGTTCTTTAACGGCCTCGTTGGTCCTGGGTTCAATTCCCAGGTTGGGCAGTGCTATCGCGTTTTTCCATTAGGAAATTCTCTTAGTTGCAGCCTGCAGTTTGGAAGGTGGTGGAGTGATAACCCTTTGCATCGGAAAGCACTTTAAGCCTTGCTTTGTTAAGCCGTTGGCCCTCCGGGTAAGCGGGATTGTCCGAAAGGGTAACCGCTATCCTGGAACATAAAGGGCTACGGAAGGAATAAGGATGCATTTTAGTCAGTAAAGTCTGTCACTCCCTTCCACTCCACCCAGAGCGGGAGGAGGTATTGGATGATTTCCCAATCCCAAAAAGAAAAAAAGATGAGCTGTTGGCCCTGCGCCTGATCTCTCTCCGGTCGTGTCGAATTGACCATGTGAGTGAGGGAAGAGAGAGTACACCTGAATACACCTGCGCACGCGCTTGTGCACCATAACATCTCTCGCGCCGAAGAGTGGTCTCCTCTGAGATTGCTCGCTATGGCCCTTATTCGGTCTGGAACACTATTATTTTATTCATTTTGATTGATAAAGCAAACGAAAAAATAGTGCAAAGAAATATTCCTCCGGCATGACCTCCCATCACCCATGTCTGTTTACCCTGAAGGGAAACACCAGAAGTTAATTCATTATGAAGGTCGAGGGCCATAAAGTATTGTTTGTGCTACTTTAAATTCTACGATAACAAAGCAACAGTCGAGCACTCTAATTAACCGTGATGAAGATCTATTGAACAGCTTCATCTTACTGTGAAAGCATAACTGAAGTGATCGATACTTCCGACGGAGGCTGTTTGTGCTATTATAGGGTACGAGTAGGTGGGACCACATTCTCGGGATGACTTTGATATAAAATTGGATGGGATTCCAACTGTCGTACTGATGTGTTAGTTTTTAATTTCTTTGACTGCCTCGTTGGTCTAGTGGTCGCAAGCATGACTGTTGAGCTTAGAACAAAAGTTCTTAGCCGAAAAGTGAACTAGCCTGGAGTCTCGATTTAGGCTCGCTCCCTTTTACATCAGCTCGTGGCTAAGTAATAACAGCCGCACGTATGGAACCATAAGGTTAAGCTACGCTTGCTGAGGTTGGTCTGTGGATGGGTGACCATATTCAACTATCGAGACTCCTCCGTGCCTCAGAAATCACGTTAAGCCGTTGGTACCGACTGTCATTCTTCGATCTTTGACAGTCGTTACGGGTAGTCAGAAGCCCGAAAGTCTGACAGCCAGTCTTACCATGGGGTATCGTATTATCCATTTAGCGACTGGGTTGTGGAGCTCAGATAGGCAGTCGCTCCATGTAAAATACTGGTATTCAGCTGCATCCGGTTAGACTGGAAGCTGACCACAATATAGTTGGGAAAAGGCTAGGCAGATTGAGTCTACTAATATGCCTTTGCCCCCTTGGGAAATACACTCGTAGCGTTCTGCTAAACATCGAACTCGAAATGAGAACATGTGAACATGACACACATGTGGACACGACCAGGAAATCGCGCGAAGTTAGCCGCACGCGTCAACTGTAGCGATATGACCATCTCACTGTTTACGTTGGCAATTTCCTACCCGACACTCTGTCACGCAGCTATCGTGATTGCCAGCGCCTGGGAACACAGCTTTAGATTATTTTTAGGAGTCTGGATTTCGAAGTTGGAATAGTCAACTCCTTTTAGGTATGTTATAGTCAGAGCCGCGCGCATGGTGAAGCTGTACATCAGAGAAGCTGTTTCAGCCATCGTTTTTGTTTGTTATACATAATGTGTTAGTACTTATGTCAGATTAGAATCTTATTTTATGAAAACAACGTACTAACTCAATATTTTTTTAATTGTGTGTTTTCATCCTAAAAGTACGCACTGGTCGTACTACGAAACCATTGCTTATGCATTAACCCCGTTTCTCAAACGTTATAAGAAAGAAACGTTTTGGATACGTCGTCCAAACGATTTTTTTTATTTTTAAAGAAAATTCCCGATAAATAATGCCTTTTAACAATGACTTATTAAAGGATTAATCCAAGGGATTAATTCAATTTGTGATAATGAATCCGTTGATATCATATGCATGTAGGTAATGACGAATACCGGTTAGCTTGTTAATAGTTCATTCAAGATAAAGACATGACTAATGTGGCAGTCATTTTGCTATCTTATTATCTAATCATAATAATAGAAAGGAAATCAGTCGGGCGACGCTATGATCAACAACACTACCTTAGCCTTTCATTTCTACTGACAGCGATGGGGATGAATTTTTTGACGCCCTATGAGCTCTTCTCCTTTTTTACCACTTGTGCATAATGGATATATTTTTTAGTTTTAGGTTGTATATATTAATCATTGTTTTATTTTAAATTAAGTATGTAATGTATAAGTTGATTAATACCTTAGGTTTTAGATAAGGAATAGGCAGCTGAGCAATAATAAAAAAATATGTAAATATTAATTGAATTAATATTATGCTAAGAAAGTTTATCAAAGCTTCCTCCCTCCTACTACATATTTTGTTGTGCCCGGCAAGGTAGATAATGATCGCGGTTACGTGATGTCGCTTCAAAGAGATGTCAGAATATGAAGGGGCTCGTTAGGGCCGAAGCCTGCCGGGTAAGCGGAATTGTCCGAAAGGGTTACCGCTACCCCGGAACACAAACAGTTAATCAAGGAACATGGATGGGTTTTTCATCCATGTTCCTGTATGAGTCTGACACACCCTTCCGCTCCACCTAGAGCGGGAGGTTTCATATGAAGAATTCCCACCGTAAAAAAAATTATCTACATATATTTTAACTTACTCGGAGGAGTTCGTGGCTAAGTACTAATAGCCGTACAGTTCGATCCATCAGGTTAAGCTGTGCTTGCCGGGGTTGGCCGTGGATGGGTGACCATCTTTACATACCGAGACTCCTCCGTGCCTCGGAAAGCACGTTAACCCGTTGGTCCCGGCTGTCATCTGTGCATCTTTGACCGTAGTTACGGGTCGTCAGAAGACCGAAAATCTGACAGCCAGTCTTACCAAGGGATATCGTATTGCCCAGTTACTGGGTTGTGGAGGTCAGATAGGCAGTCACTCCATGTAGAATACTGGTATTCAGCTGCATCCGGTTAGACTGGAAGCCGACCCCAAAATAGTTGGGAAAAGGCTAGGCAGATTTAACTTAGTAGGTACCTAAGAACACATACGTACATAAGGACATAGTATTGACCATTAAATAATATGATGGTTTAATCCTATGGTGTTACCCAGTAACTAAGCAGCAAAGGTCAGATAGGCAGTCGCTCCATGTAAAACACTGGTATTCAGCTGCATCCGGTTAGACTGGAAGCCGACCCCAAAATAATTGTGATAATGATTTAAGGTAGACCCTGATAACCAACTTGTAATTTGAATTGCATGACAGCTTAATTTTTTTTCTTTCTTTATGATGTAAGAAGCGTTAATGCTATAGGTCAGCGGCTGACTTCCAGGGGATTTAGGGGAAGACATGTGTATTATTAGCCAACTTTCTGTCAACATATTTCTGGCTGCAGTGGTTAATGCTGCTCTTTAAGATAGCACCAGAAAGGCCAGGGCTGCAGGAATGGTAATGGATGGTCGAACCATGCAGTGACAATCATGACCACTGCCAAGGAGTTAAAGGGAGAAGGAAGACTGTTATTAAATACATTATGTGTCCCAGGATAATAGGAAATTCAGCGGGCTTGTCCGAAAGGGTTACCGCTACCCCGGAACAAAAAAGGCTATAAGGAACATGAATGGTTTTCAGTCAGAGAGTCTGAGTCAGGATTACCCGTATAAAAAAAATAGGATAATTGGAAAATCTTATACCTACATAATTGCAAATATCTTAATATTTTTGTCGCTATTCGCAATTAATTTAATTTTTATTTGCACAATGTACAGGGGCCAGCACATCAAGTTACCACAATCTGTCAAATTTCTTTGATAGTATTTCAACTTTATTGCAAAGACATAAGGTTCATTTTTAATTGAGAAAATTTGACGGTTAGAGATAGCTTGATGTGCTGGCGTCTGTACATGCAGTTTCCGATTACGCTAAAACGTGAAATAAGTACATCACTCCGTTCGAGGGCAGCAAGTATAATTACATCTGACTTACAACTTAATTAAGTACCTACTTAAATTTCACATTATTATTGCATATACATATTAATATCACAAAATTCATTACAATACTTTTACTTTATCTAACATGCGAAGCTAAGTCAGAGGCCCATGGGCAGCATAAAACTCTGACACCAGGTAGCCACTAACCACACGAAAAAGAAGAAAGAGGACTAACATACATTTAATAACACTAATATTATAAAGGCGAAAGCTTGTGAGTGAGTGTGTGTATGTTTGTCTCTTCTTCACGCAAAAACTGCTGAGCGGATTTGGATGAAACTTGGCATAGGGATAGATTGTAACCTGGATTAACACATAAGATTTTTATCCCGTTTGTACGTTCCCGTGGAATAATTTCTTACATATACGCGGGTGAAACCACGGGCAGAAGATAGTTTATAATTATTTAGGTCATTCGAAGTACCTAGTAATGATGTGATGCAATGTCATGCTGTTACAGAAGCATGACATTTACTCCTGTGTTTCCAAGAGGGGTATTCCAATAGGTATCTTGAAATTTCGTTTCCCACAAAAGTCTCATGTCATAGGGAAAAGTTCAGATTTCGGGCTGGTTCTGAAAATTTTCCAGGGACCGAATTAAGGACTCTCTGTGATACAGTTTTAATCTTTAAGATTACCTACCTTTTTTTTTTAAGGCTGGGAATCATCCAATGACTTCTCCCGCTCTGGGTGGAGCGGAAGGGAGTGTTAGACTCTTACTGACTAAAACCAATCCATGTTCCTTCCTTAGCCCTTTATGTTCCGGGGTAGCGGTAACCCTTTCGGACAATCCCGCTTAACCGGTAGGGAGATTACCTACCTTAAGGTTGAAATTGTGTTTGATGTTATTTGCTAGTGTTTGCTTACCCGATGAATACTTATCAGGATCTTTGTGGTAATTTACATACCTACCTACAAGTAGGTACTATGTCGTCATATTGGTATTTTACTGTAGGCAACTAAATAATAAATACAACAAAACAGGAATACATATTTTGAGAGTGCCTACGTCTTTCGATGCGCATGGTGCAATCAAAGTGTTAATTAACAATGTTAAGCTGTGATAGCCTAGTGGTGTGACCGTCAGACTGCTAAGTCATAGGTCTCGAGTTCGAACCTAAGATTTTACGGATTCATGTGCGTATTGTATAATTATCACTTGCTTAAAAATCGGTGAAGGTAAACATCGTGAGGAAACCAGCATGTTTGAGAGATATTTCTCGACAGCATGTGAAGCTAAGTCAGAGGCCCATGGGCAGTATAAAAACTCTGACACCAGGTTAGTCACTAACCACACGAACAGACAGTGAATAAACAATGTGACATTTATGGAAGGCAGGCGTTTTTCGCTGAATTTTAAAGATTTAATTTAAGTAGATAATAATTCCGTTGAATGTTACTTGTAACTGTAACTGAAAGTTTCCCAGGAGTGGCGCACATTTCGTAACATGACTTGTAAGCTAATCTTGACACGGTTTCATGATTCCATATACTCAAAACTTGTCAAAAAGATACCTTTGTGTGGAGGGTCCTCGACTCAAGTGGCTCTCATGAGGAGTGGCTGCGCAGGAGACGCGGGGCGGGGGAGGGGGGCCAGTCACTAAGGGTACCCTTCTACCGTCAACTTGACAAGTCGGCGTTGGTCTAAGGACCTGACACTTGCTGGTTCGAGACTAATACCAACTTTAGGGGGTTCCGGCCTCCTTATCTATAGACGTTCTCTCTTTTTTTTTCTTTTTTGATGGTTTTTGACAAATTATGTCGTTATGAGAGGTTTGAATGTCGTTATTTAGCGCGTTTTACACTGATAAAGATTTTCATTGTTTTGTGAATCGCTAATTTTGTTTTTAGAAACGAAGTTTTTGCAAGAATTTTGTTTTTATTTATTAATTCTTATAAGATTATGTTCTACTACATTTTTTTTCTTGTTTTAGTTGAATATTTGATCAAAACAGTAACTTTGGTATTTTTAGATCCGTATGGTTACCTCATTGTGTAGAAAAGGATAGTACCTACGGCGATCGTAACTTGGCGGTCTTGAAGTTAGCTGTTTTTCTGCGCAATGGATCTTTTAGGAACGAAATTGCCTACTGCGCAGATAATCGGCTAATTTCAGGACCGCTATGATACGTCAGCCGTACCGTGCCTCTTAACTGCACAATTGCACATAAGTGTCGTGGAATGCAGTGCATAGGAAAAGGATTTCCTTATAAGAACTAAATCGTTACCAATTGATCCAATCATCGCTTATTCAATCGCAGTGATAACTGCAATCTTCCCTTTTAGCTTTATTGAGTGCAGGACTTTGGCCAACGTTGATTGGAATATAATAGAGTTGCCAGCTCAACTAGAGGAGACACTCGTTTCCTACTTAGACCGGCCTATTGTAACTAGTTTTCAATGTTCCTTGAGTGGACAAGAATGAGGGACGACACCGCAAAAATAAAACGGCAATAATATCCATTGCCATAATAAAAGCGCAGAGTTCGGTTTGAAGTTTCGTCGCTGAAAATCGGACAGCGAGCTATTATTTCGGCATTCATTCAGATGTTGTTCATTGTACACTAACCCCTAGGAGACTCCTCATTAGGGATTCCTGGCTTAGTATTAATACTTTCAGGCCACAGGTCCATCTTATTTTGTAGCACCCAGGGGATTTCGGTACACTTCTTATGAAGTCGAAAGCTTGTTTTTGAGCAGCATTTGACCAGAAATCAAAACATTCAGGAGTTGCCATCCACTCATTGGTCAATTAATACAATATAAAATGAAACGTCTCGACTCACTCACTGACTGACCCATCAACGCCCAGCACAAATCCTTGGACCTAGAAAACTTTTCCCACCGAGGTCCCCTCATTATCATCTGCCTAGCCTTCCCAACAATGTAGGAGTCGGCTTCCCTTAATTTGTTAAAAATTTCTATGGGATATCCCAATATATGACGGAAAAAGTCACTGGCAATAAGTGTCAAGCAATTTTGTACAATGTGTCCTTCAATTAATTGGCTGTCACCTTTGACCTGCCCCGAACATCAACTGCAAATGATTAAGGTAGGGCCCAAGATAGGAGAAAGGTTACAGTGAGCGGCTCTTCAAGTGAAATAAGAGGAACTGAAGCACTGCCCCGAGCAAACTCTCGCATGGTCCAGCTATCCCTCCCACAAAAGGACATAAGTACACCATAAGCCTTTTCTACCATTTTTTTTCTCTCTACAAGAGAGATACAAGTTGTTAATCCCCAAAGCCGTGTGAGTGTTAGTAAATAGAGTAGTAATGCAGCATTGATTGGTAGCGTCCGCTCCGCCATCGGTGCTGTTCGTTCATTCACTCTGTGAGTCATAGGGCGCGCGAGCCCGCGGGACGCCGTGCGATGCCCGAGCACGGCAGGGTTGCCAGCTGCTCTTTGGAGACGCGGTTTTGGGAGTTATACTTATTTTTTGGCTGGGGTGCTTTATAGACTGAGAACGCATGTTAATCAAAAGAGTGTTAGCTTTTTTTTTTTAAGGCTGGGAAATCATCCAATGACTGCTCCCGCTCTGGGTGGAGCGGACATCTCTTTGAGGCGCGTGTGGAACATATACGCGCCGTACGGCACGGGTCTGGTGCTGATCGGACGGTGAGTCACCCATTACTCACCGTCCGCAGGCCCGCGCCTACGGTGGCCGGGAGTCGTCACGTGGCTCGCGACGCCCGGAGCGTCTCCCGCGGCGGCTGGGACGGGAGGACCTTTCTCTCTCCCATCCCGCCACCTCCTTCGCGAGCATGACTTTTTCGCAGAAGGAGGTGACTGCCTCCCACTCCCTCTCGCCCCGGACCATGGCTTGCACCAGGGCCGGGCGCGAGAGGTCGCCGCCACCGATCGCCTCTACGAGGACACGGCGGTGCTCCGCCCAAGCGGGGCAGGTTTGCACCGTGTCCTCTGGGCGATCCTCGCAGTGGTGACACCCGGGCGTTTCCTCCCGCCTGATGATGTGCAGAAAAGAGTGTTAGCTAAGTCAGTGTTGATTACTTTCACGATTTGGAACGAGGGAAGGATAGCATCACCATTTTTAGTATGACGGAAAAGTTCTTACTATAAATAGCTCGAATTACTTTCATTTTAGCATTTTGGGTTTGGTATGTTCAACTAGGTTCAGGTCAAGCCTTTTTAGGCTGAGAATCATCCAATGACTTCTCTAGAGCTGGGGAACAAAGTGTGTTTTAATCGGTTAAGAAAGTGGATACTTAGAACTAGAGTTTTGATAACCAATATTATAGTTTAATGCTTCGTCCATTAGACGGAATGAATGAAGCACGACTCTCCCGAGCTGTCTACTACGTACACAATGATTGCTGGTGCTCATATCTTACGGAACATATAAGGCGCTGCCCTGGTTCGAAGAAATTCCAAAACTTCAAATGGACCCATAATAGATTGTGCTAAACAAGCTCAAACGAAACCAGCAGACTGCTACAAAACCAAATTTTACAATAATAACATAATCCCACATACCAACGACCAAATTTTCTTTTTCAGCCATACAGTTTTCCAGGTTTTCCAAATTTTCGCAATCAGCAACCCTGGGTGGGCAGAGAGCGCGTGCGGGGCGGGGCTGTCGGGTGCGGGGGTGCG
Source organism: Hyppa rectilinea (assembly GCA_951799385.1). Taxonomy (NCBI): domain Eukaryota; kingdom Metazoa; phylum Arthropoda; class Insecta; order Lepidoptera; family Noctuidae; genus Hyppa; species Hyppa rectilinea. Next base: position 1,023,659 of record OX637306.1, read on the forward strand.
GGGGGTGGGTAGCGCATGCGCGTTGCGGCCGCTGGGTCGATAGGGGTCCGCGCTCAGTCCGCGCCGCGCCGGGCCCCAGTGAGCCCGCGCCGCCCCGCCATGAGGGCGCGCGCGCTACTTTTCCTGCTCGTGGTTTATGCTACCTACAGCCATGCCGAGAAGAGCAAATTCTGTAAGTCCTTTGCAAATAACTTTTTTTTTAAACTTCGAAATTTTTTAAACAGAATTTTTCATGTTTTAGTAGGGAGGCGGGCGATTGGCGCCGGTTTGTATTTCTTATGTTAGGTCTCAAGTTTCAGCGCCTCCCCTGTTTCAGGCGAAGCTAAATTTACGTTTTATGCAAGTTTTTCAGTTATTTTTCATAAGGGTGTCTTTCAGTAAAAGTTTCGCGGCAACTCGCCCAACTGTGTCGGCAACTCGTAAATAGGTAACCGCAACTTTCACAAAGTCTAATATCCTTACATAATAAATTGTAGTTAAGCCTTTCCTGCCCAAATAACGTTCAGGTTAGTTATGGAAAATTACGTTTCTCTTATATTGTCCGGAAATAGGTCACCAAGACAATAGCCCCTGAAATGTAAAAGCGGCGCGCGTCGTCCCCTCGCAGTGTGCGTCTCTAATATACTACACGATTCATTACCTCTAGTTTGGGCGTACGGCTTTCTTTATATCGTACGTATCCTTAACGATATTAGGTCGTTACGGCGACGTGTCGTTACGTCTAAATTATACTTCATAAATGTGTAATCTGTTTGATATTGTTCGTGTTGAGGTTTTGTGTTTTGATGGCGGCTTTATTGATTTTAATTTGGATGTGGCTCTTCGTTTTGTTGCAAAATATTGGGTCTTTTTAGGATATGCGTTTAATAAACCTGTTACATGCTTTTTTTCTACTTGGGGGTAGGTGATAGTATTCGGTTTTTACATTGGCTAGTTTTTAAATTTACTTTCAAATTATCTCGTTACGATACCTGCGTTATTAAACCTGCGGCTTGCCATCTATATAAAATAATTATAAAACAAATCCATATGTACCAAATTAAAACCCACTTGTTGCAAAAATACGTTTAATAAAAACAGATCACAACAAAAATAAACTTTTCGATAACCTTAGTAAAATAGTAACATAACAACGTAATTAGTATTAAAAATACTGCTCGAAACGTGTATTTGATACAATTGACTTATTTACTGATAACTTAATTACTGAGAACAACAAGAATATCTAACTATACTTTTCTGAAAGTACCTACGTTGTTTATTTAGAGTCAGGCCACTTTTGCACATTCCAAGTATTTCTACTAATATCAACATTATTTCTCTATATCTATTCCAAAAACCTTAAACTATTGACTAAAGTACTTGTTGATCTTCTGCCAGCCCTCTGACAATTTGTTGGCGATCTTGTCCACTGGGCCAGGACCTCCACAATGTCTGGGACCCCCAGCTAGTAGCACCGCATGTCCTGGCGCCAGTTTTATCGTTCTATCCATCAGCAAATGAGAAGCAGGAGAAAAGATGGATCCTGTGGAGCTGGTGGCCACGGTCATCTCATTTGGTATTCCAGGAACCTTGGAAGGTTCCACTTCAGTTTGCTCTTTTCCTAGATTTGCAATGAGTAGCAGGGATCCTGCCGACCCCCACCTTAAGACGACCACGGCTCCATTCTGCCGTTTTATCTGCAAAAAGCACATTGAGGGTCGAGAGTTAATTATATTTGATTGACATTTTTTTTTAAGTCTCTACGTGTAGTCTTAAAACAGACAAGGGTTAAAAAATGGCCCTTTTTATTACCGAGCTAATACCTTTTGTAAACCCGACGCCCATTTATTTGTGCTGACATTTTTTAAACTAAATGCATTAGAAAAACTCATTAGTGCTAAACATTTTAGTACTCAAGTTATAGAGTGTCGAAGTTTTTATATTCTGTAAAATCATGAACACTGCAAGCTTTTTCTTTAAAGTAATTTGTATTCAGCAAAATTTTATAATCAAAATGTCGAAGTATTTAGAAGGTTTTTGAGATAGATATACTATCACGAACTAACGTGCATTGATGACCTATACAGCCAAGTAAATAAAATGCCATTCTGCTCACGACAAATGATGTCTTCCACAAATTATTATTAACTAATGGAGTCATATATCCGTATCTCGGATACGATACGAAAATTCTTAATGAATTACGGTTACTAACGCTCAATATTTTTCTATCACCCCATGAAAAGAACCATCATCTGCGAACGATGGAGAAATATACGCCATAATGGCTGCTTATCTGCCGCCTGGCAATCGAGGAAATGGCTTATTGTGAATTGCGCAGGCGTTTGCCTCAAAATCAGTATAGTTGTGTCATTTCACGCGCATCCACTGACTTTTATTACATCGATATCGGTTCGAATTCAATTGATTCGTGATGTGGTATTATTTGTTTTTTTTTCGTATTTTTCCTTTGTATATTTAGAGTTAAGTCTTTTTTCAAGTTCTTGCCTTTAAATATACTAAAACGTGCATTAATGAAATATTATACACTAGCTTCCGCCCGCGGCTTCGCCCGCATAATATGTCGACAAATTATACACATAAACCTTCCTCTTCAATCACTCTATCTATTAAAAAAAACCGCATCAAAATCCATTGCGTAGCTTTAAAGATATAAGCATACATAGGGATATAGGGACTGAGAAAGCGACTTTGTTTTATACTATGTAGTGATGAAGCATCATCTACCTCCACATGAGGTCCAAAAGCCGGTGACTTCCGAAGCGCTGCAGCAATCCTCAGAACACCAACATGACTAAATTCATTTGCGAACTCCGCCTTGGCGTTCGCATATCTAAAGTTAGGAGCCAACGGCATCCAGGGCTCTCCAGTTGTAAACCCAGCCGTTGGGGTATCATCCCACGGGAATGGAGCTGCCCAGGGCACTCCTAAATTTGGCCAGCAGGTGTTGCCAGAAACCCATTCTAATAAAGTGTCTGCTGCCGCCAGTTCGTCTCCTTGTTGGATGACAGCAGATCCTGGCAGGTTCAGCGCTAGGAGGTTCACGGTGTCCACCATATGGCTGCCATAGCGAGATGCTGTGCGACTGTCGTCTGTTTTACTTGTCTGAAAAAGAAAAGGGAACTGTAGCATTTATAATAAGGTTTTAAGCTATCACTGAACATACGGCATGTCATTTAAAAATAAAGTATGAATAATTGAATCAGACAATACCTAGCTAGCAAGCTTAATAATTCAACAATAATTTTGATACTCCCCAAATTCAATTTACTTGCTATTTCCACAAGTGAATTCTTTGGGGCGGCTAATACGCGACGTCCCACGGGTATTAAATAAAGTTTAGCCCAGACCGAAGCACGGGTGAAGCAGGCATTAAACGACTTAGGTCTCAGGGTCCCTAGGCGATACAAGATAGAACAAAATTTCTTTAGAGGCTTTTTATTGCCTGGGTAATTGCCCATTTATTATTTTTGGTCGCTTTTGCAAGTGAATAATATTAATGACGATACCTACAGGACAGCAAACTAAACTTCTCTTTAAACAATAATTGGTCTCAATTAAAAACAAACTATGCCACAAAACATCATCTCTTTATTAATTCTATTTTTGCACTCTTTATTAATTGTGTTCAAGGGTGACACCAACTGACGATAAAAATGTTAAATAAAAATATGTAGATCAAAACAAATTCATGGCCACCAATTAAAAACACTATGAAAATATGAAACGGTGCCTCCAATATAATTTCCGCACTCAGTTGTGTACTGTGTCACAAAAAACTGTAATATGTGGGAAAAGACGAAAAGAACATTTAACCAGATCAACACAGCATATTTTTCTTTCTATTCTAGATACTTGAGCATGGATAGACCAATTACCTACATCGATTTATACATATCACACATAGAATTTGGTCGAGTGTGGATAGGGTATTTATTCTAAGCCTTTAAATGGTAAGTACTCACGACCCATGTAGCAATGTCTGTAGGCGCAATAAGTAAGGAGGCATGGAATCCCAACACCATCTCAGACGTAGACCTGGAGGGAGACGTCAGTGCCTTGCTGAGGATGCTGTTGGCTCCTACACCCTCGTCTCCGTAGTACATGGCGGCTTGCTCCGGTCTCAATGATGAGTCTACGAGCACAACCCTGAGGATAATAGAAGGAAGCATACCCAGAAATTAGTTTCGGCTGAAAACTTTCAAACTTTTGAGAAGAAATTTCACAGAAATTTAAGCTAGAAGTTCACACCTTGTTTCATCGTCACAATGATATACTATATTATGCAATTAAATAAGGCATTACATTATGTATCCAGTCATTAAAAAAACTGTAGCCTCTATAATCACCTCACACCTTCAGCTAATTAAGCCATATTTCCCAGTAATGGTCATGGTATCAGATATACTCGTAACAGCTGCCATGTACTAAATAGATGCACTAGAACCCGAACCTTATGCAGAACTGGAACATCTTCTTTTTCTTGTTGTGTCTATGGCAACGTAAATTGTTTCAGCCCAGAATTCAGCTAAGATTTCTGGAGAGGTACTATTTAACAAGTAATCTTTAACTTACGGGGTTTCCAAACCGTTACTACGCGCGCAACTCATGGCATCTGCAACCAGTTTCTTCAGCAACTGTTCCCCGCAGACCAGATCTCTTGGAAAGTCAGGATTGAGGAGGACTCCGGCCACACCTCGTTTAAGCCAGGCACATTGAGCTGCCGACAGCGCCGCTGCTACACTCTCGCAGCAAAGGTTCAGGACTGCTCCATTGTTAGAGTTGCCGAAGTATGAGAAACGGGTCGCGTGCCAGGACCACTTGATGCCAGATTCAGGCTGGAAGATAATCAAACAACGTCATTTTTTTTTCATATGGTTAGTGACTAACCTGGGGTCAGAGTTTTTATGCTATCCATGGGCCTCTGACTTTAGCTTCACATGCTGTTGAGAAATATCTCTCAGACATGCTGGTTTCAGCATCATGTATCCTGGAAACATCTGCCGTCATAATATATGCTTATTAATGACAGACTAGCGAATATGGATATAGCTAATTATAATGCTCGGAAGACCGACTCCACACCAGTCGGTCTTAGATAGGCAAATAGGAGAATTATGGGTGAAGTTAATTTGAGGGTTTTGTCAGCACATCTGCAAAAACTACGCGATAGATAGTTCGGTCTGCCACGTTTCAAAACTGTTTGACACATCTGGCTAAAATTACGTCTTCTAATTTTCGTAGTAATCATAAACACGCAGAATTTAACGTAATTTTCTCGAGGCAAGACAGCATCATGAGAATAAACTTTAAAATGTTGACCAGATAAATTAGATGGTCGTCAAATTCAGTTTTTTATTTGAGCGTCAGTGTGTGGAGTGTCAGACTCTTACTGACTAAAACCCATCCATGTTCCTCCCTCTATGTTCCGGGGTAGCGGTATATAACCCTTTCGGAAAATCCCGCTTAGTCACATTCACTCTGTTGTGTCCAGTTCGGTTAAATTCTTTTTTACAAGCTTTTTTATGTTCTTGTTTTCGATAATAAGATACGTAGGGATACTTACTGCTGGTACTACATCAACGGTTCCATCCTTCCACACGATCCTGTGCTCGTATCCCGGGACTCGATCAGCACTCGATGTGAACCACTCAGAGCCCGTGCTCACAGCTTGCAATGGCAGCGTGATCACGATTTTCAGCTCTGTGAGAAATATTAGAGTTTTACTAAGGCCGATGAGGTCTAAGGAATTTTAATTCTAAATTGCCTTACCAAATACACGTTTTCCTAATGGCTCTCTGTTTTTGTCATTAAATGAATTATTTCATGAAACACAGCATAAGTCTATACTTACCAACTAGCTGATAGACATTTATTATAACGTTGATGAAAAGATTATACCCCACGAGCACATAAATACTACCTACTAAGTACTCGGCCATCGGCCATTTCTTGTCAGTCATAATTGGCTTCACCGTTCTTATGATTAGGCTGATGTTATAACAATTAATTAATGTTATTCTAACCTAAATATAGGTGCTCTGCTCTGCCCAACCCTTTGGGGAAGCAAGGCGTGGCGTTATATTATTATTCAATATTCCTAAAAGTTACATATGTATATACAGGGTGAAATTTAATTCAGGGGCAATATTTTTAGGGCTGTTCCGATTATAAAATTTGTACATCATGATTAGTTAGACAAAGACCCCTTAAAAATGCCCATGAATTCAATTTCACCCTCTATATATCTTACCCAATTTCTTAGCTTTCGTCACCAGAGCGGCAAAATCTTCTAGGGTTCCATATCGCGGGTCTATGTCAGTGAAGTCCATGGTTCCTGGTTGGGTACAGTCAGTACTCCTAGGTACTAATGGCGACAGTATAATAGCATCAGATCCCAAAGCACGCACGTAGCTAATTTGTTTTAATGCGCCTGTAACAAAATTACTTTCATTATGTACGTAGTGATATAAATTGCTAATTTTATGTGTCAGGCGTTTGATGTGTATGGTAACGGAATTATGGGTCTTTATAATCTTTTGGAAAATATGTTAAGACTGTAGCTAAGTTTTTCTTCGTCTATTTAATGATGGTATAATCAATTAATTTAGTGAATAGTGATTAGAGTTTGACAATCAATTCAATTAAACAGGGTTCTGTAATTTATAAAGATCTTTCATTTTGATCTTTTAAAGTTATTCGTTTAACTGTCACGGCAACAGTTATACAATCAAAACGGCGTTTAACATTACCCACTGAACCAGAAAAAAAACGACTTTGTTAATACCCTCACCTCTCAGGTCACCCAGTCCGTCCCCATCTCCGTCTCTAAAGCTATCCACCAGCATCCTGTAGTAAACAGCATTATCCCACCACCCGGGAGCCACACCTCCAGCCACCCGGCTGACCAAACACACGACGAACACCCACCACATCGTGGACACAAATAAACGTACCATCATCTATTTATGATCGACCTTGTCAAATAGTGATGGGACATCACATATGTATTAGGTTGATATCGGTACCAGGTTAAAAAAAAAACAATTATATTTAGGTTTGACTATAACAGGAAAAGATTAGAATACGTAACAGTAATGTGAATACAATTTAAATAAACGAATGAGTACCTGGGTATAAATGATAAAAGGTAGAATTAAAGTCAAAGTAGAATTGAAGTCCGTACTATTTCGCTGTAATTCGGACTACCTGGTTTAAAAATTTGGAGTTCAGACCGAGCTTAGTATTGATGGATGAATGGGTTTAAAGTTCATAGGCGTCACGGGAATTATTAATGTTGTGTATTGATTTGTTTCTGTTTTAGGCTGAGAGGTTCGGTACCTACGTGTCGAGTTGAAAGTGGATTATTGAATTTTCGTGATGAAAATATCAGGAGGAAATTATGTATTTGCGAATAAATAAGTAATTAATAAATTGAGAAGCGCAATGCGAGAAGCGCGAATTAATTAATAAATGAAGACCACGCAGTAAATTGGTGAATCGTTTTATAAGTAACTAGCTTCCGCCCGCGGCTTCGCCCGCAAAATATGTCGACAAATTATACACATGAACTTTCCTCTTGAATCACGCTATCTATTAAAAAAAACCGCATCAAAATCCGTTGCGTAGTTTTAAAGATTTAAGCATACAAAGGGATATAGGGACAGAGAAAGCGACTTTTTTTATACTATGTAGTGATGATAATAAGTTTAAGGCCAATTAAAATCACTTATTAAACTAACCGTGTTTGGCAAGTGTTTTATTCTGGTGTTGGCGTGGTAATGAGTAATACTACGAGATTTTAAGCGGGATTGTCCGAAAGGGTTACCGTTACCCCGAAACATGAAGAGTTAAGGAAGGAACATGGGTGGGTTTTAGTCAGTAAAAGTCTGACACTCCCTTTCGCTCCAACCAGAGCGGGAGGAGTAAAAAAAAAGGTTATACTAAGAGATTTAATAAAAAATTGTAGAAACTAATTGCAACGCAAACATAGTACCACATCATGCACAACACTACAACCAAAATTTTGAACAAAAAAAACAAAGAGTTTATTGACTCAAAAAAGGCATTGTGTTAATTAAAAACAAGTAATCAATACGTAATGTTTATTTGTTTACATAAAAATCTGTATAACAATATCAATACGTATAGCTACAAAAGCCTATGCACACAACCGTTTTTCATGTAGAAACTAACGCGCGCCTAACGAAATTGAAGATGTATGTGAAGGGGTAGGTCCGTTGATGGGTGACCCTCACATACTAAGACTCCTCCATGCCTCGGAAAGCACATTTAACTGTTTGTCCCGGCGGTCATTCATGGATCTTTGACATTTTGAAGTCTAACAACCAGTCTACCAGGGGTATCGTATTGCCCAATAACTATGTCGTGTAGTTCAGATAGGCAGTCCCTTCATGTAAAATACTGAAATTTTGCTGCATTCGGTTAGACTGGACGCGGACCTCAACATAGTTGGAAAAGGCTAGCTAATATTTATACTGTTGTACAGACGCCAGCACATCAAGCTATCCCTAACTGTCAAATTTTCGTAATTAAAAATGAACCTTTATGCCTTTGCAATAAAGTTGAAATACTATCAAAGAAATTTGACAGATTGTGGTAGCTTGATGTGCTGGCCTCTGTAATATTCAGTAATAAACTCACCGTGCAAACGTAGGTGAAGTGAGCTGATTCTCGTTCCAACTATAAATTGACACGGTTGACAGCTCATTTTAAACCAGGGATGTTCCGGAGCTTCGACTTCGGTTCCGTTAAGTCGGAACTTCCGATTATTATTACACATTCGGTTCCGACTTCGGCTCCGACACTTTTAAATCGAAGGTTTTAATCGGAGGTCATAACATAGCGGCAGTGCGCCGGCCTGTGTCGACTGTTATGAATGAACGACTTTCTTAGGCGTCGATATGCTGCTTTGGGTAGTTTGGGTTTAATTTCTTGTTTATTTGGAAATATGTTCATTATTTTTAATTTTTTGTGTTTTATTTAATAATTTAAAATTGAAATTAAAAAAAAATTGACTAAATAATATTTATTTGTCCTTAAATAAAAATTCTCTCTCATGCCACCACTTCTGACCCTGCCTCCGACTCCGATTCCGACTCCGACTCCGATAAAGCAAATTTAAAAACTCCGACTCCGCCTTCGGTTCCGATAAACTACCTCCGTTACATCCCTGCTTTAAACTCACTCACTCTCTCTTTCATTATGTTTCAAATATTGTTAATTTAATTATTATAATTTCTAGTAATTTCTTATTTTATAGAGTCTAAGCTTTTGTTTATCCTAATTATAATTTTTCTTTTGTCATTTTTTACAGACCAGCCCTTGTTTGTGTGGTTGTTAAACTGTTAATGCAAGTTGGTTATAATAAATAAATAAACTCCACCAACGGTGAGTTTGTTACAGAATAGCACTACAGATGGGATCACAGTTCACTTGAAGCTCATTCCAACTAAATTTTCACGGAGAGATTTTTACAGTGTAGCCCAGCTGTACGCTTAAAGCGAAACTGCAGTCCGCCCGACAGAAAGACGCCACTTCTGCTTCATTTTAAAAAGGTCGTGAGCATAGTCTTTAACTCTTAAACCACTATTTCATTATCTACGCTGTTATCATGTTGGGGGTGCACGAAGTACAATCGCTTCACCAGGCTGCAGTGACAAGTTATTAATAGGCACCTCGGACCTGAAAAGAAAATGTAGAAATTGATTAGTATTTCAAATAAACCAATTACAGGCACTTTTGAATTGTCAAGGGGTTGGTCAGTTAGAAAGAAGAGGCTAGTTGCCGATTTCAAAAAGTAGTAGGTACTGTAGAGCCTGAAGGAAACCTTATGTTGAACATGGCTGGTAATTCTTGTCCTGTGTGTTTGCTTTCATAGCGTAGAAAATCCTAATACACACAGATTACACGCTCTACCACTGAGCACCCTCAGTAGAAGTTCCTCAACCTTATACAGTACCTATGGAGGAGAACGGGCAAGAGTTTAAATCAAAAATAGTTACACAAATTCGTTCCATCATTCATGTTGAAATTATACTCAATGCTCAACGTCAAAAAAAGAATAATAATAATAAATTAAAATATTGACGGCATCCGATCACAAAGAGGACAGCATGGATTAGCACCAATCAGCTCAACCATTTTGAAAGGAACTAAATTATCTAACAAACGCGCCCCGTCACCACGTGAATAGTTCGTAAGGATAGTAGCAGATGGCGTTCTGTAGCTTATGCCTACCCTCCTGGGAAAACGGCGTGAGTTTTTGTATATACAGGGTGGAATTTTGTAATGCCCCCCTGAAGGGAAAGTACACTTAATACTGTAGATAGCAAATTTTACTCAAAGAAAACATTCCTTTATTTTTGAACAGAAAGAAAACTGCATTCAAAGATTTTCAATAATTCGCTTGCCACACCCGGGAATCGAACCGACTAAAATCGGTAAAAATGACAGCCTGTACTTTTATTGCATTTATCGTTAGGATCAATTATAAGGATAAAATCTTTCTAAGAAACTGGATAAATTAAATGAAAGGAAAACCATGAAATCTGGACTTATAAATTTAATGAGTCAAGTTAAAGCTCTGTAAGTTAAAGATCCATCTGATTACTTATGTTAGTAATAAATAATTTTATCATTGACGTCATTTATCCATGAAAATGACGAGTTACTATTTAGATAAGACGATTGAAGATTGGTACAAACGGTACAATGAGATGGCTTACGAGATCACCAGATCTCACCCGTTGAGATTTTTTTTGTGGGAATATGTGAAAAATCAAGAAGCCTACCCCAACATAGTTGGGAAAAGGCTAGGCACATCATATAAAAATCAATTTTTCATTAAATTTTATGCAAAAATAAACGAGTTGAGAGTTGAAGTTCATAATACGATTTATAATATTCACCACAACACGATATTAAAGGTTACTAGAGTAATGTTACAAGAATACATTTGTGTATCCAAGAAAATGGATTCGAGCAACTAATTAGTTAGTTTACAATTTTTTGTAAATAATTTAAGATTTCATGGTTTTCCTATCATTTAATTTATCAAGTTTGTTCGAGAGATTTCATCCTTATAAGTGATCCTAACGATCGATGCAATAAAAGTACAGGGTGTACTTTTTACAGATTTAAGTTGGTTCGATACCCAGGTGTGGCAAGCGAATTTTTGGAAATCTTTGAATGCAGTATGCTTTCTATTCAAAAATAAAGGAATGTTTTCTTTGAGTAAAATTTGCTATTTACAGTATTAAGAGTACTTTCCCTCAAGGTGGCATTACAAAATTCCACCCTGTATATGTTTGTAGTATCTAGTGTCTCTGGAAAGGTCTCTACAAAACATTAAGGATGGTTGGAATTTTAAAACTATCAGGATTAAACAAATAAATGTTGCGTTTTGGACACCGAAACCCGTTAATGACTATTTATCTTCCAAATATCGAAAAGTTGCCAAATAAAAAAAACAAAAATATGAGGATTACAGGATAAAAATTGTATATTCAGTGGGTAAGGTAATGTAATGACTCATCATCAACGTTATAATGTGTGTGGGAATATCCTCTATAAGAATAAAGAATTCGTATTTTTTGTCACCTTTTTCCCTATTGGCGAATAAGATGTTTAATTGAGCCTCTCCTAATGTCCTATGTAGTGGTCTGATATATTACACAACATAAAGATATTTTTCCTGCTTACTAGAACGTTTTATCCGCATAATTATCCTTTATCAAATAATAACTTCGGGGCAATAAAGATAAAATGTAAGCAATATTACGTACTAATAAATAAAATAGGTGCTATTTAAGATTACATTTATAAACATTGAACCCACCTGGCGTTGATGTTATACCTATTAGATATTTTTTATGGCAACAAAATTTTGACACTCAAGGTCAATGAAAAGGTCCATAGTCGTGAATCGACGTCCTACAACACATGATGGTTTTGCCGTAGTAAGAAAGGTCAGCATATCTGATGCAATAAGATTGCGAATTCATCAGAAATGAAGTTCTGGCTACCCACTCTGATGAATTCGCGGAATAAATAAATGAATTCAAAGAACTTAGGTTGTCGATTTTACTAAGATTGTGAACTAAGATTGTAAACCAATCGGCTTAGCTGATTGAAAACTCATTTTCTCACTCCCTAATCAATCTCCACCAGTTCTTGTTAAAGTATTATTAAACTCAAAGTTAAACCATAATATAAACAAAAGTTCCTTACCCTGCGACCCGGTTGCTATGGACGCTGGCAGTATAAACCATCAAAGGTTCTGACAGCAGTGATATTCCACTGAGATTGACTGTATCTGCTGTGTCGCCGACGTTGAAGACCAAGGCATAAGTGTTATAGGTCCTGAGGTACCTGATCAAGATCAAGGTGTTCTCCGTCAGGGCTTGCACGTCATACTGCCCGTGTGATAGGGCCACTTCCTTGCGGAGTCTTGTTAGAGATTGATATACCTGAAAATAAAATGTTTCTATATGCAGCGACACATATTGCAGTTTGCTTTAATTAAATGGCTTGTGTTGAAAACAGCGTCCACTCTAACCCCCCATTTTATCAGTTTAAAGGCTTACCTAGTTCATTAATACTCAAATAAATGGTGCTGTGTTATCTTACCTTAAAATGACTATTAGACACATCTTTCTGAGCCTGGAGATTGATTTCCATGTAATCTTCAGCTATTGGCAGCCAAGTAGTAAGATTTGTCGAAAATCCAGCGCTAGTCGTGTTGTCCCAGTGGTAGGGTGTTCTACAAGGATCCCTGGAGAACTCCAAATAGTTTGATTCATTGCCTTGGTTCAAAGCTGCGACGTCAACTGTGTCTTCCCAGCTGACGAAGCCATCCTTCATTCCAATCTCCTCGCCTTGGTAGGTAATAGCGACTCCTGGTAGAAGCATGTTGAGGCCATTCAAACCATCCACCATGTCGCCTCTAAACCTGGACGGCATGCGGCTCTGGTCGTGGTTTCCGAACTAGAAATATACGAAGAAAGATTATTCTCTTCGTCCGTCCGAAAGTATTTTGTGTTTTTTTTATACAAACTTACCACCCAGTTAGCGACATTGCCCTGTGGCATGTAGGTAAGCCAGTGCCGGATGACGTAGGCGAAGTCTCTAGCAGTAGATTTCGCAGAGAGGGTCGTGATGAAGTCAAAATTGAAGGGGAAGTGAGAACCAAGCCTTCCACTTTCGTCTCCGTAGTATAACATCGTCATGCTTATGTTAGCGTACGCCTCTGCCAAGAGTACCCTAGGTAGAAGACATATAGACATTATAACGTTAAGCTTCTACTTGAGAAAATGAAATTTGCAAATATTTAGTAATACTTTATGTGTCAATGTCATAAAACGAAAAACTGTGACGACCTACTTAGTCTCCGCGTCATTCTCCACCGCCCACTCGTCAACAGCCTTCCTCCAATCATACACAACGTCATACAGTTCTATCAGGTCCCTCACATGGATCTGCGTGGTATATCCAGCCTGATCGGGACTCAAAAACATATTCCCAGATAAAGGCTCATCGGGGTAGTTCCCATTGGCGTCAGGAGCTGTTTCGAATAAATGAGGGATGGCATCAACCCTAAAGCCATCAGCTCCTCTAGCAATCCAGAACAGCATGATTTTGATCATTTCGTCTTTAACAGCCTGCTCTCTGAAGTTGAAGTCGGCTTGTTCGATTGCGAACTGGTGGAGGTAAAATTGCTGGCGTATTTCACTCCATTCCCAGACTGTGCCGCCAAATTGACTGATCTGTGCCAAGAGTTTTCAGTGTTACAAAAAGATCAATAAACGCTAAATCCGACTTCTGCAACTCTTAGGTGATGTGGCAGACTTACCCAGTTAGAAGGTAATGTCGGTTGGAGATTTTCAGGATCTATTCTTGGATCAGCCCACACGAAGAAATCTTCATATTCTGGCACTCTGGCCTCCGATTTGATGAAGTACTCAGAAAATGTACTTGCGTGGTTTGGCACGTAGTCCAATATGACCTTTAAACCTTAAATGCGAAAGTAAATAATATATGCTTGCAGCCGGTTTATATCCATTGAAAACTCTTATTTCTAAGTAAGTAAGCATATGTATATTACTCAGTCTGAGATATCACCAGAATCAACAAAGTAAGTTACTCAATTTATGTATCCTCACCCAACTCGCGAGCCTTATTCACCAGGTCATCAAAATCCTGCATGGTTCCGTATTCGTCATGTATTTCGTAAAAGTCGCTCACGTCATATCCAAAATCTATCATAGGAGACTGGAAGATGGGCGACATCCAGAGAGCGCCTACCCCAGCATCCACTAGGTGTTCTAGTTTACTGGTGATACCTGGAGAAAGAATGAAGTACTTCAAATAAATCGTTAGGTTTCTGGACCCGTTTAGATTTGTCGAAATGATGTAGACGAGCTGTGTGCGTAACACACATTAATAATAACTAAAAAGCCTTTTACAGAGTTAAGTAATGGTATCATAATAGTAAATATGTAATCTCACTGGTGTGTCATTATTACGGTATAAAGCTTTTTATTTTTGAGAAAATTTCTTACAAGGCCAGAATTACCTAAAGACACCTACAAAACTAAATTAGTAGGTCGGAGTGCCTCAAGGGATCGTCTTAGGACCACCCGAAACGATTCATTAGACGCTGGAGATATTTGCACTATAGCTGTTTGGTAATTCAAATTAATATTAAATACAAACAAATTAAAATAATATTCAAGTATATTAGCAGGTAATTGCATCTTTCGTATTGTACCTACGGTATAAACCTGTCGACCAATGTATAATTCAATCTCAGGTAAATCCGTTTTATAATCCTAAATTCAAGCCATATGACATAACAATGCTCGTAAATTACTTAGTTGAAAACACTTTCTAGTGGATCTTAGTTGAAAACACTTTCAAGTGGATCTTAAATCTAATTAAGACAGAGTTAAATAGGTCTGGCTGTCTAGTCTTTCACAAATGTCATCCTTTTAGGCTAAATTGAAAATGGGATTAGCAAAAATGATGACCAATCTTTTAGGATTAGCAAAAACGTAAGTACTTTAAAGTTTTAAATAAAGGTAAATTTATACATTGCTTCTGTGAAAATGTGATAAATGGAAAAGGTTTCATCAGCAAATAAAAGTCGCAATTGATGCCGCGATCGGCAATTTAACATTAATTTACATTTGCCGTCGACTAGAAAAAAAGATAAAATAATTGAAAAAACCGATCAAGGTTTCCAAAAACCCACCTTTCAGATCCCCAATACCGTCTCCATCGTCATCCTTGAATGACCTGGGATAGATCTGGTATATCACCGTGTGTTCCCACCAGTCCAGTTCCCTCAGCTCTGGTGGTGCTACCTCATCTTCTCTCATCACCACCCACGTCACGACCCCCACGACCACTCCCACCACCACAGCGGTCAATATCGCCACCCCCGCGGTTAGTTTCCACGACATCTTGACTTTACCGGCTTTAGATTAGAAGACCTCAATTTAAAGAGCCCTTATCAAGGCCTGTAATAAACTTTTATCGATTTGATTATTGTGTGTTATTGCTGAAATTAAGATAAAAAATTACCTATGATCTGATTATAATTTAATCATAATCTGGTTACTTTTATGCATAATTTGAATATTAAAACACGTGTAATTGACTTGTGAAAGTGCGGTCTTGATATTTGAGACTGGTAACAGTTGTTACAGTTTCTCACCGCCCTACATTTCCAATATAAATTCATTAGGCAGTATATTCAAATCAGCGTTGTCATTCTTTGATGTTTGTACGAAATGGCTATAAAACGGCGAATTCACGTAGGGCAGGTATCAATTTGTTTCAATCAATTAACTTAGCCTATCGCAGTCCCCTGCTGGACATATGGTTCTCCCCGGGATTGTCCGAAAGGGTTACGGCTACCCTGGATCATAAAGGGCTAAGGAAGGAACATGGATGGGTTTTAGTCAGTAAGAGTCTGACTCACCCTTCCATTCTACACAGAGCGGGAGGGGTCATTTGATGATTTTCCAACCTCAAAAAAAAAGGCTGCGCCACAACACTTCCCTCCGCCTTCGCATCCACTCTGTGCCAGACACCTTTTTAAGGTCGTCGGTTTGCTTGCTTTCGGTTAATAATTATTAAATACTAACTTTTGCCAGCGGCTTCGCCCTCGTGTATGAAGCTTATACGCTATTCCAAACTATAATCTATCTTTGTGCCAAGTTTCATCCAGATCCGTTAAGTAGTTTTTAGTTTATTCGTTACAAACATACTAAGATACAAATCTTTCCTCTTTATAATATTAGTATAGATATAGATTTATTCACTGACTATACATACATCCATGATTAAGAGTGCACCTGGTTTATTAAATGAAAAACCTACCAGAGCAGCTGCACACTACATCACTAGAGCCAGCGGATGTAGAGCCAACAATTACCGTGGTTGGACGGAGCAGCCGCCTATCTGCAAATTACAGTCCATACGCACTGTGGTACGAGAACACCATGCGATTATATATAACTAGTGCATTGTTTGTTCCCTTCCGATGACAAATTGAATCTGAATTTAAATGTACGTTTGATTCTGTTGGCCATCGAGCGGTTTTCAATGACCGCTGAAAAGAACAATTTACCTAATGATTTTTTATTCTATACGATATAATATGATATTTCAGGTTCTTTGGTAGATATCTACTTCTATGGTAGTTATCTCATGAGGAAAAATCATCAAATCATCTGCCTTGTCTTTTGTCAACGGGTTCAGAGTTGGTTTGATCTCACCGGATGCAAATAAAATACCAGATTGTTTTTATATGGAGCGACGGTAGATCAGACCACTGACTTATACAATGAGCTTCGATAAGATTGGTTTGTAGACTTTAGGGTTTTGACAGCCCGTAACAACTTATGATAAAAAACTTCGATCTGTTTAGCCTTTTTTAAACTATGTTGGAGCCGGCTTCCAGCTTAACCGGATGCAGCTCAATTTACAATTTCTAGTATTTTACATGGAGCAACTGCCTATTTGACTTCCACAACTCAGTAACTGGGCAATATGATATCACTTGGTAAGACTGCTTGTCAAATTGTGAATTTCGGGATTCTGACGACCCATAACGACTGCCGAAGATCCACGAATGACAGCAGGGAGCAATGGCTTAACGTGCTTTCCGAGACACGGAGCAGTCTTGCTATGTAAAGATGGTCACCCATCTTTACATAGCAAGCGGACTTCCCCGACAAGCATAGCCTAACCTGATGGATCGACCCTTACGGCAGCTGCGAGCTCCACCAAAATACTTACGCAGTTCAAAATTGAAATAACGTTGCTCATGTTATTATCATATAAAATAATCACTTGTTATGAATATAGTATTAGTTCTACAGGTACAATTAGATCTATTATTAGAAATAAATAATTGGTTTCAAAAGCCCCCGGGCTAGCTGAAATCGATATCTTCACAACAATACACCTGTCTCGAAACATCGTCACATAATCAATAAGGATCATTTATTCACAGTCCCTCAATCATAGTACAGACGCCAGCACATCAAGCTATCCCAACTGTCAAATTTTCTCAATTAAAAATGAACCTTATGTCTTCGCAATAAAGTTGAAATACTATCAAAGAAATTTGACAGATTGTGGTAACTTGATGTGCTGGCCTCTGTAGGTACGTTTTAAGGTCAAAAGGTTCGATTATAACTATTTGAGGTATAGTTAGTTATATTATAAAGTCTGCAAAGTTTCGGCTTAAACGTGACCTTATAATGTTTGAAAAGGCTTAGAGATGAGCCTGTCTTTCGCAGGTCGTTTAGGATTATTGTAGAACTTATGAGTTACGATGCCGATTTCGGGTACCTACGTTCCAAATAAACTGGACTTTAAAGTTATATCATCCAATAGGTAATATCAGAGGTAGACCGTTAATTTCCAAATGTGCATGGGAAATCATTACCAGACCCACTGTGGGTAGAGTCGAAGGTAGTGTCAGACTTTTACCGACTTAAAACGCATCTATGTTCCTTCCTTAGCCCTATTTGTTCCGGGGCAGCGGTAACCGTTTCGGACAGTCCCGTTGTTCCAAATATGCTATTGCTCTATTATTATAGTAACATTTTTTCTTTAGCGCTCTGGGTTTGAATATGTCTGGTTAATTACTTCAAACTCAAAACTCAAAGCATTTATTTGAAATAAACCACGCTATCGTACCTACATATTTCCATCAAAGAATATTTTAGTTTAACAGTTTTATCGAGCTTGATATTCTTTCCCTCCCATCGCATCCTTAGTATCTGTTTACCAATTAACCAAGCAATTAATTTAACCTACCTTTCTTTTTTTATTACTACCTTTATTATTTTATTACTAACACTAGTCTTTAAGTAATTTTGTTATACTAAGGACTCATGTCTGAATTAAGAATTTGAATTTGAATTTAACGTCGATTAAAAAACAGCATTAACAAGTAACACCGGTAGTGAAATTAGTTTATTTATCAAAGTTACAACTTATTTGCATTTATTTTGGCAGTGTTTTGTTTCGAATTCGGGTTCATTCATCAATTTCAAAGTTATCTATGGTCGAAATTTTAGTTCTCGAACATATGTATAAAGAAATGTGAGTTTTTGGAAAATAACGAATAACTATTGTACACATAGAGTTCAGTTTGCACTAGAACCAAATTCGTTATGACTTTTTCAACAGTCACTCTAAAATAGACTTAATTGTTATCGCATCAACGTTGATAATAGTTTAAGTAGAAATACCATAAATTGGAAACAAGGATAAATAGACCGTAGATTTTGTGGTCTTATTGGAAGCTACATATTGTTTTGGAGGGCCCAAGAGATAAAGAGATAAAACATTGTTCATTTTGGTTTTACATTTCAAGGAAGTACGTTATTAAGTCTTAAGGTTTAATTACTATCATTCTTATTTTGCCTTTTCCTGTATCGCAGCCCACTGATTGGCGCTGGGTAACTACCCACAAGTAATACTGAAACCAATGTTTTCTAATTACCGTTTCTGTGTATAGACATTTGAATATACAACTCTTGTTTTGGGGTTCCGTACCCAAAGGGCAAAACGGGACGCTATTACTAAGACTGCGCTGTCCGTCCGTCTGTGTCCGTCTGTCACTAGGCTGTATCTCATGAACTGTGATAGTTAGACAGTTTAAATTTTCCCGGATTATATATTTCTGTTGTATGGTCAGATAGGCAGTCGCTCAATATAAAATAGTGGTATTCAGCTGCATCCGGTTAGACTGGGAGCCGACCCCAGCATAGTTGGGAAAAGGCTAGGCAGATGATGATGATGTATTTCTGTTGCCGCGCTAACAACAAATACTAACAAACAGAATAAAATTGATATTGAAGGGGGCTCCTCTTTGTTGTAACAAACGTGATTTTTTGGTTGTTTTTACAGATTATTGTACGGAACACTTCGTGCGCGAGTCCGATTTGCACTTGGCCGGTTTTTCTTTCAGTTTATTTCCTGCTGAACCACTAATTCGATGGTATAAAAACGATAACGACGTTTTATTGCAACACAAGCACATTAAGATTTCTCTCATGCCTTCTAACTGAAATAACACACACAATACAAAGAACATGCAATAAAAAACGTCATATAGGTATAAGAATAATTTATCGTTTAATTAATTTTATCATTTAAAACTTATAAATTAATAGTTGTTTATGTACATCGAGGTGATAGATAAATAATTTATGATAGAATTCTCAAACTGGTTCTGACCGTAGAATCAACGCTTCTCCTGCAGCCAGGACCACCTGAGCACTGTTGATGACATCCCTGAAAAACAAAATATAAGATAAGACACGCTATTTTTTTCTAAGGGGATATAAACAGTTCTAAAATAATTGGGGGTTATGAGACTCGTCTTTTCGTAAATGATAGTGCTCAGCAAGTTCGAGGATAAATGACGTTTCTTACATAAACTGAATAAAGCAACATGAGTTAATTAATTCTCATACAATAAATGTGTAGAATCAAGTTCTTCCAACTGAACAGACAGCTGTGCGGCTGGGGAGTTTGTTGCGCCACTTCTTCTTCCCAGTTAAAGCACTAGGAAGTTGTGAAGAGTGGGTGTTTTTGGGGGACTGTCTTATGTCACTTTGAGCTTCAAAAAGTGCTGATTTTATGCTTAGTTTGAATAAATGACTTTTGATTTTGATTTTGTCCGTAATTGGCCAGACAAGATACCTTAAAGTACCCAGAAGCTCAAATTGTAAGTCAAACCAGTATATCGTAACTCGCATCTTTTGAAAAAGTTAACTTTCAGGCGAGATACTCTGGAGCTGAGCCTAATCGTGGGCTCTGAAACCAATAGTGATACTCAAAATAAAAAATAATAAGACACAAAAATAATTCTTACCCAGCGCCTCTAGTAGAGTGAATGCTAGAAAGATTCACAGTAGCTGGTGTCGTCAAATGCGGCACCCTGCTCAAAACGATCGTGTCCGGCTCCTCTCCAACATTGAACAGGAGTGCCAAGGTGTCGTAACCCCTCAGGCTCCTGACCAGGTAGAAGGAACTGTCCGATAGCGCCCTGATATCGTACCCGCCGTGGGAGAGTGTCATCTCCTTTCGAAGGGCTGTGAGGGCTTGGTATACCTGGAGAAGAAAAGTTAAGTTACAAATCAGAATAAGGTTTTTTTTTACTTTGAGTTGGACACTCAGTGGAGATCCAGAATTTTTAGCCAATAACTAATAAATTCTTTCAAAAACCACTGAGCCAATTCAGTCGTCGAAAACCAGTTAGAACTCTAATTTAGCTAACCTTGAAATGACTCTTGTCATCCTCCTTCTGTTTAGCCAGATTAAGTTCCTTATAATCTTCAGCGACTGGTAGCCAGGTTTTCTCGCTGGTTGAGAAGCCAGCGCTGGTAGAATTATCCCAATGGTAGGGGGTTCTTGCAGGGTCACGGGAGTACAAGTGGTAGGTGTCTTCATCGCCTCGGTTACAGGCTTCCACGTCGACTGTGTCCTCCCAGCTGACGTAGCCGTCCCTCATGCCGATCTCCTCGCCCTGGTAGGTGACGGAAGTGCCGGGCAGCATCATGTTCAGAGAGTTGAGTCCATCCACCATGTCGTGACGGAAGCGCGTGGGCATCCTGTTGTTGTCGTGGTTGCCGAACTGTAATTGATGAGGACTCATAAGAGATTTAGCATTTTCAAGGTTTATATCAGGATTTACAAAGTTTTTTTTTTTTAAGTCTCAAACTTTCAGAGTTGGAAAAAACATATTCTACGTCTCGTGGCTAAATGACCTGTGATTAAGGTTCCCATTATTGGTCGGTAAGTAACAAGTTTCGAATCCAACTTGTGTACCTTACGGTATTTCTTAACATGGAAAAGTAATCACACACTACGTCGCCATGGAAATAGTGTCAAGTCTTCAGTTTACCTGCCAGTTAGCCACGGCTCCAAACGGCATGTAAGTCAGCCACTTCATGATGGTATACACGAAGTCCCTGGCATTAGACTTGGCAGACACGTCGGTGATGAAGTCAAAGTTGAAGGGGAAGTGCGCACCGGTGGCTCCCTGCTCGTTCCCATAATACAGCATTGTCATGGTAATGTTGGCATAACCTTCGGAGAAGATGACCCTGGAAGTATGGAATGTTTTATTTACCTTGTGACCAAAACCGCATAGACAACACAAGAATTTGTGGTTAGGTTCACCCAGTTTGTGCAAAGCTCAAAGAAAATTAAAAAATATATCTCTTAGGCCTATTACGGAGTTTTCGAAGTATCTAAAATAGCAGTATTAAAGATATACGAGAATCACAAAGTATTAAATATTGTAATTTCAAAGTTTTCAATCTCCAATTTGTTGTTAACTGAAGTATAATAATAATTTAGGGCTGGGGAAGATTGAATTCTTAAGTAGGATCGGAATTATTAAAGAGTTTTGTTACTTAGAGGACGATTGGAAATATTCGACCGAATCACTGTGAATACCCGTTTGTTTGAGAATATTATACAAATAAAGAAACCATTTCCTTATTCTAAGTAAGCTGGTACTAATTTAAAAACCCCTATTGACGTTATTAAGACTCTTGTTCTTCTAAAAGGCCCAACGGGGTCAACCCCCCCTTGCCTCTTACAGCAGTATAATTGTATTGAGAATTAATTGGTAATGAGATGGGGTTATATCTCCTGCATAGCTCCTTCTCATTCTCACACTTAAGTTTATTGAAATAATACTGCTCTTTGGGATGGTGGTTGGTCCCTTGACCAATTATCAAGTAAAGATTGAATGCTTAACCAACCTTGTGTCACCTTCATTCTCTTCATTATATTTGTCTATGAACTCCCTCCACTCATACACAACATCATACAGCTCAATCAAGTCCTTAGTGTAGAGCGGAATGGTGTACCCGAGCTGATGAGATTCGAACTGAGACATCCCACTCAGGGGATCGTCAGGGTACTTTCCGTCGTGGTCAGCAGGATCTGCCTCGATCATGTACGGCAACGCGTCGACCCTGAAGCCGTCAGCTCCCTTGTCTAGCCAGAATTTCATGATGTTGAACATCTCTTGTTTTACGGCTGGGTTCCTGAAGTTGAAGTCTGCCTGCTCCACAGCGAACTGGTGGAGGTAGAACTGCTGTCTCGTAACACTCCATTCCCATGCTGAGCCGCCGAATTGACTCACCTAGAACAAAGGTGTGGTACATTCATAAAAAGATGATGGTGTCTACCTATCCATTACCGTCACTCTTAGTTTGCCATTTAATAAACAAATATGTATTATTGAAAAAACAACTTTCTGCCCATATATGTAAAGTTCAGTGTGTTCAGTGTACAACTTCAAACCTTTTCATGCCTATCAATAGTACGAGTCATTCTGAAATCAACTTAATTTTCACATCCGTACAGTTGATTATCATTTGCGTGGAAATTATATTAACCCCACGGCAGCGGCTACTTCAAAATGATACTCATTGTGTCTGACTACCCATTCGCTCACACGCATAGGACTCCCAACATTTGCTACATATGTACAGTTGACATCGCAATTTATTTACTAAAATATGACGTGTAAGTGACATTCAACCTTACGATTATAAAACTAAAAATAACCAGGTCGAGTATACCATCATTTGTCCAACAACCGTCAAGTATAACCAACTGCGCAGAACATTGCTTAAGAACTTAAACATCTCAAAATAAAATGTTACGTTAATGGAAAATCCTCATTACGCATTCAAAAAGAATCAAAGTTTTGGTAAAAGTTATAACTGATGTTTATGGCAGTTTATATTCTTTTCCCATACTTTAATAAGTTAAATAATGACTTAGGGGAAGTTATCGACATCCAGTATCTACTTACTCACGTAAAAATATTGCAAGGTTTAGTCCATTTAAGTTTTCATTGCATTCGACCCGTATTTACTTAATTATGCATTGCAGTATTAATCGATTTAGAAATGAAATCCAACTCATTCGCCACTAATGTGCTAACTAATATACCATTAAAAGATTTAAAACAAGTGCACTGTCTAAAAATATATAGCCTATCGGAAAATAGTTTAGACTAGCAAGCGGTAAATAATGGAAACTGCAGTTTAAACTGTAGTTATGCCATGGTGCGATCCACAGAACAGATAAAGAGGTGCGATTGCGCGCTTGCTAATTTAAATCCTAACCAACCAAATTGAATGCGAATTCTAATTCATGGTTGACGTTCTAATAAAGACTAAATGTTTTACCGAGTGGTTTGTAGCAAATATCTAGGTGCATTTAATTTATTTATACTGTTAAAACAGAGCAAAGAAACCAAATGTTGACATACTGGATGCTTCAGAAGATACAGAAGTATCTTCTTAACATCATCATCCTACCAGTAAATTAATATCGTACATACAGGTCGTAATATACTTTTTCTTACTTTCATACTTCTTCTATTCAAGTCTAATAAGCCGTCATGCAGAAGTCAACGCATTCTGGCCTTATCATTGTTCACACAACAATCCATCATTTATTTTATCTTTAGATAAAGTTATGGTATGCCGTGTAAACCAGACTTTAGTGGTTACTAAAGCATATTCAGTGTTCTTCTTCTTCTTCTTGTCGTGTGGTAAGTGACTAACCTGGTGTCAGATTTTTTATGCTGCCCATGGACCTCTGACTTAGCTATCTCTGAGGCATGCCGTTTCCTTACGATGTTTAGACGATTCAGTGCTTAGACGATACAAGTCATCGAAATATTGGCATTAACAATAGATTTGCACCGTGTAAATGGAGCTTAAGTATTTGCTATCTTATAAAACAACATAGCGACATGACCAGTCCATATGTCAGCTGTAGTGACTGACAGTTTATGAAAACGTATCTATCTCACTTACCCAGTTTGAAGGAGGTAACCTCTTGGTAGGGTCGGTAGGGTCCGGGTATCCATCAGCCCACACAAAGAAATCTTTGTATTCAGGGTCCCCCGCCTCTGACTTCTTGAAGTACTCAGATTCTGTACTCGCGTGGTTCGGTACAAAGTCGAGCAACACTTTGATTCCTGAAATCGAAAAATAAAAATGTTGGACGTATATCAAGATCTATCTGCCGTTTCCTTATTATGTTGGGTCGGCTTCCAGTTTAAACGGGATGCAGTTGATCAGTATTATAAATGGAGTGACAGTCTGACCTTCTACAACTCAGTGACTGAGTAATACGACACCCATTAGTAAAGACTGGTCGTCAGACTTTCGGGTTTCTGCCTACCAAAAAAGTAGCTAAATCATCGATTGACCCGTGTGGTGTTATTATTTAGCCATGAGCCCCTTTAAATTTATAAAAACTTTTTTACAAAAAATAAAACCGACTTCCAAAAAAACCACTACAAAGTGAAAAATAATTTTGATTTCGGAAGTCGGAGTCTTGGGTTTTGTATTTTCATTTTTTGCCACCGACTGTTTGGAAGTCGGTTTTATTTGTTGTAAAAAGTTTTTATTTTTCACTTTTTAGTTGTGGTACCTACACAACCCACCCTCCCCCCCCCCCCCCCCCAATTTTAATACCACTACCTGGTATGTAAATTACAGTGACAGGAACTTATTAGAACATCGTCCACATATATTAAGTAGCAAATTTTTAGATTGTTGTTGATTTTTCGAAAACTGCTTATCCGATTTCGATAAAATTTTTAAAGGACCATTTGGGAAGTATACCCTTTCCAACAAAAAAAGAATTTTTCAATTCGGTTGGCAAGCAACGGAGTTATGCGCGAACAAACATAAAAAAAATATATATACACTCGAGAGCAATGAATCCGGGTCACTTAAAGAATGTTAAAAATCTCGGAAAATAAAAATGATAGGTTAATGCAATAAATTGTATTTAATAGACAATGTAATACTCCTTAAATGAAAGTAAAAAAATATGAGTCACCATACATTTTATTAACACAAAATTACTTAAAGAAAAAAACTGCTGATCTCTCCTTAAAACAAAAATAGGAAACATGAAATTTTTGAACTTTATTAAGATTTTCTTGAATTTTAATACTTCGTATTGCCTCCTCGTGCTTCCATTACTGCGTTTACGCGGTTTGGCATGCTGTACACCAAGTTCCTTATACGATTTTGGGGAATATTCTCCCATTCCTCTGTGAGAGCAATTTTGAGCTCACGAAGCGTGATTGGGGGAGGGTTTCGTTGTTTTACGCATCTGCCTAGCTCGTCCCAAGCATGCTCGATCGGGTTGATATCCGGGCTGCGCGCTGGCCACTCCATACGAGTAATGTTCATCTCTTGAAGGTAGTCATTCACAATCCTACCTGTATGAGGTCGGGCATTGTCATGCATAAATATAGCATCCTCACCTAAATTGACCATAAATGGACTAACGTGATCATTGAGGATTTCTTCCACATATCTTACGCTAGTTAAAGAGCCGTTTTCTATGATCACCAGCTCTGTGCGACTTTCAGAAGAAATTCCGGCCCACACAAGTACAGACCCACCACCGTAGGCTACTTTTTCTTCGATGCATGCTTGCTTGAATCTTTCCCCTGGTCTTCGATACACTCTGTGTCTTCCATCGTGCTTGTAGAGCATAAATTTTGATTCGTCGGAGAACATAACTTTTGACCAATCTTCAATACTCCAATTTACGTGGCCCTGGGCATATCTTAGTCTTGAAATACGATGCCCACGCTCCAGTTTAGGGCCGTTTGCAGGTCTAAGGGGTTTTAAGTTAGATTCAGCAAGCCGACGTCTTACTGTCCATGCACTTGGGTTACTTCCTCCGAGGTGTCGAAACTGATTTGTGAGTTCAGTTCCTGTGAGAAAGCGATTTCGAAGCATGGTGTTCACCAAGTATCGGTCTTCTCGTGCTGTGGTCCACCTGGTTCTGCCCGTTCCTGGTCTGCGTAGGTTAGAACCAGTTTCTTCGTAACGTCGGAGAACTCTTTGTACTGTTGACAGCGACACACCGACAGTCCTGGCTGTATCGCGCTGACTCCGGCCGGTTTCCAGCATTGTAAGTATTCTGGTGCATTCTTCAGGCGTAAGCGACATAATTTCAGCTTGAATAATGAATATAGAGCACTATCAACATGGTTTATGTACCCACATAAATGACAGATTACAAACAAAAGCAAAACCAAATGCTGTAATTTCGTAGTTCCATCTTCGAAAGTGGCCCTTTTTCAAATTTGATTTTTTTATGATATAACTTTACAAAAACTAAGAAGTTTTAATACCTTCATTTAAGGAGTATTACATTGTCTATTAAATACAATTTATTGCATTAACCTAGCATTTTTAGTTTCCGAGATTTTTTGGATTCTTCAAGTGACCCGGATTCATTGCTCTCGAGTGTATATACAGTCGAATTGAAAACCTCCTCCTTTTTTAGAAGTCGGTTAAAAATAATACACGTATGTGCTGACTAGTAAATTAAAAATGACACAATATTTTTTTTGGTAACGCCTGGCGTCATGAGATGTTATTTTTCAAATTATTATCTACAAATCGTCAAAAAAAAATCAGAACATACAAGTAAATATTTAATCATGTCATCTTTAAAAGAGGATTATCTTCCTGAGTAGCCGGATATTATCGGTGCGTAGAAAAAAGAAACAATCAATTGATCGTATCTGTAAAATAATAAGAATGTTGTTTTCCGGTTTAGGTGGGTTATCTAATCTGGGAAAGATCTACATAATGTTTAATTATTAATCATCAAGGCAGTGAAAACCCAGAGAAAGATGGCGGTGACAACTTTCTAGTAAGTACCTATCTTCGATCAATAATCGAATTTTTGATCGAAGTTAGCAACGCTCTATGTGCGACAGTTCTAGGTAAATCATCATACATTTACGCTGAACGCGTCAGGATATTGCCTGGACGTATGGCTTGACTGACTTCAAAGGCGGGTTATTTCTGGTCAGATCTGCATTTGTAAGTCAGTACAATGTAGTCAGTTGTGTTTGGAGAGGGCGTAATAGACAATTACAGCCAATATAGGCACGTAACTTGATGATTTCCAACTCTTATCCCTTGATCTCAAAGGATGATCAGTCTTGAATAATTAATTACTATGAAAAGAGATACATGGACATCGTTCTTCGAAGTCCAGAAAACTATGAGGTCAGGATAACAAAAGAATCTGAGGCCTCAACAGAGCGGTTCCATTTTCATCTGACCATGGTGAAAATGGAAACAACACATAATAATATGTAGGTGCCTAATTATGCTTTATAATCGCAATGCGTGTGATAGTTCCATCATATCCTTAATACACACTACTACGGATACATTTAGGCCGTGAACCTGAACGAACTCTTCTCATCACCATTTGGTTGAGACAGAATGGTATGGAATATGTCTAAATCAGGTCCACCCTTAAGACCCCACACAGACTCCTTTCAAACATAGCCCATCATCAGTAATGTAGGTATTCAGCGCTATGCTGAAAAGCTATTTAATAGTACTGAAACGTAAAATATTAAAAGAAAACTTCGGCGCTAATTTTAATTAAAAACCTTGCGCACGAGTCCCTGTATCATTAGTACGGGCCTGTTATTTGCTATCAGATACGGTCGCGCAAATTGCGATCAGCAGATTTCATGTATTACCTACTGCGTATTTTATGCGTGTGATGGATTATTATTAAAAGGGAGTGTTGCTAATTGTCGACCTCCATACTATCTGCGCATACACAGTGACATGTGTAAAATCGAAATTTTTGTGTCAGGTTATGAAAGATAAGTTACACAGCCTGTAGATTTTTTTTGTTCAATAATTACT
This sequence comes from Hyppa rectilinea, assembly GCA_951799385.1. Classification (NCBI taxonomy): domain Eukaryota; kingdom Metazoa; phylum Arthropoda; class Insecta; order Lepidoptera; family Noctuidae; genus Hyppa; species Hyppa rectilinea. The sequence goes on from OX637306.1 coordinate 1,051,966, forward strand.
AAAGTAGAGCACAATTTTATTTTAAACATTTTGAACCCAAGATTAATCCTATTACAAATAAAGAATATAATAAAAATATGATAAAGCGTTCTAAGCTGCAAGCAGGAAGTATCATACATATGTGTACATGAGTGTGTATATTTGCTATTTTATTAAATTTCTTAGGAGTAATTAAGTAGGTAGTACCTATAGTACCCAAATCTGTATGGCCTAGGCTACATAAAAAAATGAATAGGTACTGAATTTTCGCTGTTTTTTTTCAAAATGATGAGCTCACTTTTACGCCCGATCACTGAACTGCCGGTGTATTCTGTAAAAAACTCACCATGAAAACGAGGTGAAGTGACCTTCAAGTGCGCTGTCAACAGTGTCAAACTCTAGCATTAGCTGGAACGACAGCTCACTTCACCGCAGTTATAACAGTGTGATTTTTACAGAATCGATCGGCTTTTGTTTTGTGAAAACCATCGCCGCATAATAGGGACGATGACAGTGTAAAAAAATAATATCTAAATTATATTTTGTCCGTCAGTCAGATAATAAAAAAATATTAGACACGTATTTTTTGCTTTACCATATTAACAAAAAATACTGAGATAAAACGCATTAGTTGGGGAGTGGGGGCTCGCTACGTCAAGTATAAAAACTACATACTCGTGACGTCATTCCACAGCCCTGGCTGGAGGCTACAATTCTTTTGTGGCAGCCACAGGCAAGCCCGGTTAAACAGTAGACAACCCTTTGGGTGAACTGCAAGATGCCATTTCCAAAAAAAAAAAAAACGTCGTTCCACATTTCTACTCAATGAATCAGCGTAATCACGTAAAAAAAGAAAAAATACATGTCCACTATTTTTTAATAATCTAGCTGACCGACTAAAAAATACATTTTAGTCATCATCCCTATTCATTTTGAATTTAATTCTAAATTCGCTAGCGTGATTGGATGCCACCAGTGTCATTTTTCTACCAGCCCTGCCTGCATGATGCAAGGTGCCGTTTGCAGACAATAGTTAAGCCGAATTTACGTCACGAAACTATAGTTGTAACTACGACTACAGTTGAAAGTATAGTTGTTTATATATCGATGAATGTTTAAGTTTCGTCGGCTTTACAGTACTTTATGATAAAATTATAATTTCTTGCTCCGAGACAGATTTTTAATTTAAATCCTATAAAGCCTGATTCTGATAAGAAACACTAATTTACAATGATAATCGCATAATCTGCTAACGTTACCTGTCATGTACGATGATGTATAAATTATTGTATTAATCTCTTAATTACGTACGTCAAGGTTATTTAGTATGGATGTTTATTTACAGGCTATTATTTCATACCTATTTAATTGTATATTTTACGTAAAACGTAGTAATTACCTCTTGTGACTATTAAATATCGCCTGATATTTTCAGAGAACTAAAACAATTTAACGCAAAATTATATTCATCGGTACGGACGCCAGCATATTGAGCTATCCCAAACTGTCAAATGTTCTCAATTGAATGTGAACCATATCCTTTCGTAATAAAGTTGAAAATCTATCAAAGAAGTTTGACAGATTGGGGTAGCTTGGTGTGCTGGCCTCTGCACTAAATAAACACACTCCGTCTACCCATGGGGGTTGGCATAAACTACAGAACGCGTAAGTGTTTCTTAATAAACTAAAAGTGTTTCTTAAATCGGCAATAACATATGGCTAACAGAAGCGGCAAGGGTTCGACCACCACACACACAAGTAACGAGGTCGCTTATGGCTCAAATTCGCTGAACTCTTTGCAAACGGCTTCCAATGGGCGAACATCTAATGGGAGTAATGGGTTAGTAGAAGTCAACGATCCCCACTGCTGCGACTACGGCATCCTCCGGCAGTAGGCCGTAGAGCACCACGCGAGTCAACGATGGTCACACATAGACTTTAAAAGAGACTGTGGAGTTTGTTTCAGTTTTTCTTCTCCGAGTGGTTGAGAAAAGACGACCTCATCTTATCTATCTATACATATAATAAAATTGTGGAAAAGTGGTGTCTGTACAATGGAAATATATAAAAAAAAGTAGCAGCGGTTGTTATTTTATCGATGCCGAACCCGAAATTGTATTTAATTTTTTTTTGTCTGTTTGTCTGTGTGTTTGTGCACGCTAATATCAGAAACGGCTTATTCGATTTAGATGCGGTTTTCACTTATATATTGTAGTAAGCTTCACTTAACATTTAGTGTTTATTTCATGACAATCGGTTCACAAATAAAAAAATTATGTCAATTTAAAGAAACACAGCGAACATTTGTTAAGGTATGCTGCCCGAAAAGTCACTATTCCACGCGGACGAAGTCGCAGGCACAGCTAGTTTTAAATATTATTGCTTCTTATTGACGAGTAAACTTGTTTTTTGAACCGAATTACAGAACATGATTATATCATTCAACTTCACCCACTCACGAAAGTAGTCTTAACAAAGATACACGTTGAATATATTGTACGGTTACTCAGAAATTTACTCAGAAAGAAAAATCTTACCAATTTCATGTGCTCTCTTCAGAAGGTTTTCAAAGTCTTCCATGGTGCCATATTCATGGTGAATGTCGTAGAAGTTGCTGATGTCATACCCGAAGTCAACCATGGGGGACTCGAAGATGGGAGACATCCATATCGCGTCTACTCCTGCGTCGTTGAAGTGCTCCAAGTTGTCCATTATACCTGCAACGGGTTAGACTTTATAAACTCAAACTCAAAGTATTTATTTCAAATAAACCAATTACACAAGGCACTTTTGAAGGGGTCGGTCAGTCAGAAAGATGAAGCTAGTTGCCCATTCCAAAGCAGTACGTACATATGGAGAAGAACGGGCAAGAAACTCCATGGACACTCTTTGAAACAAAATATGGTTACAAAAAGTAAACGTAAAGAGATCGGAAGAGGTATGTATACCCACATTTCGCCACTTAATTCCGATGTAATAGCTCCGAGCGTATTTCAATTCACATCGTACACAACCCGGCACCAATCTAATAACAGTTTGCCCGACCTGGCAATCGAACCTATAACCCTACCTCCACCCAGCAGTCACTCTTGAGATCCCAGTTAAAAGTTAACACGAAATTTTACTTCGGTTTCACTGAGTGTATTCGTTCTAAGACAACTTGTTGTTTGTACATAGATACCTTACTCTATATAGTCTCAGAGTAACAAGACAAGCTCTTTCTTACTGTTAAACTCTCGAATAACCACGATTATACCAGTATAAAGAAACCCAGAAACCCGAAGAATACAGTTCAAGTTTCAACCAAATGAATTGAAAACTAAAACTCTTGTATTTCAACCATGGTTGAACAAACGAACCAGTCATCAGAACTGAGATAAAAATGCTTTGCCATGGCCTCTATCCCATTAAAATAATTGTAATAATGTCATCACACGAAAAAATGTGGGTACATTTGACATTGTCGATCATTATACGGTAATCGCTGTAATACCACTTGTATAGTATCTAAAGTCGTTATTAAAAAGCGATTATTGCACAAAAGCCGCAATGATTGTGGAAACAGAATTGTAGGAAAATGCAGTACCTAATAATAATCACAAACATCTAGTTAGGTTAGTTTTTGAAAAGTACCGGTTTTTTAATGTAAATTGGTTAGCTTTGATCAGGAATACAAGACTTATGTAAATGATCAGTCGATTTTGGTTTGACGAAATTCAATTTTAACTTGTGAAACACCAAAACTTAAGTGCATTCTTAAGTAGGTATTCGAGAATACTCAGTTGAGATTTCTTACTTTTCTCATCTACGTTCATGTTATTTGATATCAACGGAACCGAAAAGTAGTTTAAAAACGAGATTTATGACTGCATCGTTGGTCTAGAGTGTTCGCGAGTGCTACTGCTGAGCATGAGGTCCTGGATTTGATTCCAACAGTCGGCAAAGGGTTGTTGGACTTTTCTATCTAGAATTTCTCAGTAGCAGCCTTTTTTTTTGAGCGTGGCAAATCATCAAATGACTCCTCCCACTCTGGGTGGAGCGGAAGGGAGTGTCAGACTCTTACTGACTAAAACCCATCCATGTTCCTTTCTTGGCCCTTTATGTTCCGGGGTAGCGGTAACCCTTTTGGACAATCCCGCTTTCCCGGCAGGCTGCGGCCCTAACGAGCCCCTTCAATGCTGCCTGGAGTCTTTATTTGCGCCCGATTGGTGGCAATAGGCTCCTCGCTATCTATTACATGGGACTTACACATACTGGCGAAAAGTGTAGTACTATAAATATACTTCTGCCCAATCCTTCGGGGAAACAAGGCGTGATATAATCAGGAATGACGGAATAACTTTCTAGAATACGGGTTTTGCACCATTGTAATGGCCAATACAGGCTTGTTACCTCAAGAGTGAACTGCTCTAACTACTAACAGTTAAATACCTGACCGCAAAGTGTCATGTCTTTTAACTATACATAACGTTGTTGTTTCGTCAACAACACTTCATAGTTCATTGTCGTTGAAGTTAGACCAGACCGCACCGAACGGCGTAAATTACGTACCCTTTAAATCGCCAATACCATCCGCATCGCTGTCTTTGAAGGATCGCGGATAAATCTGGTATAGCGCGCAGTGCTCCCACCAGTCCAAGTTAGTCAGGGGCTGGGGTGGCGCGGGCGTCGTGGGCTCCTCAGCAACCAAGCAATTATTCGTGGCTATCACACCCCAAGCAATGAGACCTGGAAGTTAGAAGGTATTGAGATGAGTTGGTCAGTCACTAACAGCTTTACTTAACTTGATTGGGTTCGCTTACCATAGGTGCCCAAAATTTTTGGTCAAATTCTATAAAATTAAGGCTACTTACAGAGCTCTATATCGTCATCTATCTAGCGTTACCTGATGCAGCTGAAAACCAGGGCTCTCTATCACAGAGGCGTACTATTTTTTAAGGATGGAAAATTATGAAATGACTCCTCCCACTGTGGGTGGACTAGAAGGAAAAGTCAGACTCTTACTGACTAAACCCATCCATGTTCGTTTCCTAAGGCAGCGGTAACCCTTTTGGACAATCTCAATACTCAATACTCAATACGTTTATTTGCATTCCACAATGTGAACTTAGGTGGTAGGTACATTTAGTTTTAGAGCATTGTGGGCCCTGTCGGGCATAACAAAAACAATAAATAGGAAGAGGGCTATTATACATTTTTACAATTTCAACAGGTATTAATCTACTCTTTTGTTTTGTGTAGGTAGGTAGATATGTATTTTAAGATTTGTGTTCATGTGAGTGCTTATAAATAATTGTATACATATAATTTTACTGCTCATATGGATTTATATACTAATATTCATTTAAACTATATATTATTATTATTGGTTTTATATATTATTATTATTTTTTATTATTGGTATTAATGTTTATTTATTTAATTTATCATTTAAATATTCATTTACATTATAATAACATTTACGGATTAGAAGTTGTTTTAGTTTATTTATAAAGATATTAAATTTTTCTTCATTTTTAATTGCGTCAGGTAGTTTATTATATATTTTAACTGACATTACTAAAGTGCTTGTGGAGTGTATTTTCAGTTTAGAGCCTGGTAGGTTTAGTCTATTTTTGTGTCGTAGTGTGTATTTAGTTTGTATCTGTTCGCGTGTAGTGAAGAGTTTTTGGTTATTCCTAACAAACTTGCACATTTCCAAGATGTAAATACAAGGAAGGGTTAAAAGTTTATGTTCCTGGAAATGGGGTTTGCAGCTGTCTGTGTCATCTGTGTGCTGACCCAGCAACAGAGGCTTGCTACCTACAGGTTTATTAGAAGATGAATACTCTAGCTGAATCATGAAAGCTTCAGCGTAAAGCTAGTAGAACGTTAGTGGAAGGAAGCATGTGAAATGCAGCAGTAATAGGTTGTTAATTGATATAACTAGGTCAATTGGATCTAAATTGTTAAATGGATATTAACTGTGGTTTAGTTGCACATAGTTTTCAATTTTGTGTCGTAATTTATTTAGCTTATTTAGTTGCAGTGATGTGATACATCTGCCAAGTTTATTATAGTGTCTGCGGGTGTATGCTCTCGCTCTAATATACAAGCTCTGAGGTGCATCATCGGAAGGTGAGATGATGATATAGAGCTTCTACTCCATGAAAAATATTTTCGAGTTTAATAAATACTTTTGTTTTAAATCTAGAAGGCAGTGTTTACTACAACACTTATTACATGTTCAAATAAATGTGGAGAAAAAGAAATTTAAGGTAGACCGGTGACCTTGTAAGGGCCGTAGGAATCCGTTGGATGTGGAAAGCGCAGAACCGGTCGAAGTGGTGGTGCTTAGGGGAGGTTATGACCAGCAATGGACGTCTTTCTACTAAAACCATGCTAATTTAGTTTTTGATGCCCTATGATGCTTTTCCCTCTTTTTTTAAGCTTGTACATATTTAAATTTTATGTCTGTTAGCTTTTTTTCGGATTTCGTGGCCTGGGAAATTTGTTTTTAAAACGAGGGAACATGAAAAAAAAAATTACTTACCTCCAACTGCACCCAGTAAGGCCACTGACCCCACGGTCAGGAAGATTATATGCAACGTCTTCATTTTCACGGCAGCACTGTTCGACTGTGGATCACCTGCGGCGTTATCTATGATTAGTATACAGTGTATCTACTATAAACATCTACATAAATAAGTATCACCGATACCTATTTATATATATTCTATTAAGGGTTCCGTAACAAATTTTGAAAAAAACGAATCTCTTGTGACGTCACCCTTTGTCTGACTGTAAAGATAAAAAAAAATGAAAAATTTTGATTTATACCACACAGTATACTTTGGTGTACCACTAGGCAGTGTATTGGGTCCTCCACTGTTCCTAATTTATATTAACGACCTGCGTAAAGCTATAGACTTCCCGATAATACTTTTTGCTGACGATAGTAGGGTAATGATGGCATGTGATATACCTGAATCATATGTAGTTGATGCCAATAACGCGGTAAGTTATTGGCATCAACTACATATGATTCAGGTTAATCTCTTAACTTGATAATAATAATTTAAAAATTAATCTTGGTAAAAAAAAAATATGCACGATGGCTATAAAAAAAACCTAGTAAGAAAATGAAAGTCCAATACCAGAATAACAAAATTCACGATGTTGACAGTGAAAGTGCAAATTGACAGGCAGCTCAATTGGCGCTGTGTAAGAAAATTTGTTGTTCATCCTATGCCTTGTATAAACTTGCCCCAACAGTTAACATAGATGCACAATTAACAGCTTATCAGGGTCTTGTAGCATCTGCACTAAGCTATGGTATAATATTCTGGGGTAATTCTACAAATAGTGAAAACGCTTTTAAAGCGCAAAAGCGATCCATAAGAGCTTTGTTCAGACAAGCAACAGACAGTTGAGAACTTTTTTCATAGAATACTAAATTTTTACTCCCCGTCTCTATATATCTCTGAAACTGGTTTATTTGTCAAGTTGAATTTACACCTGTTTCCCAGCTTATCAAGTACCTACAGTTAAACGAAACAAGGTGATGAATAATATGTTACGCGAACGTAGAGCAATAACAGGGTTAATGAGGAAGAGCATATTCTGTATAGCCCACATGATTTTTTTACAAAATACCAAATCGAATAGTTAAATTTAAATGGGTTTAAAAAGGAACCAGTTGTTGTGCAAAAAATGCTACTATAATTTAAATGACTTTTTTAATGATACTTTGACATTTTATTTAATTCTAAGCTTTGATGTCTAATTTGATAGTGTGGCGTTGAATAATACTTTGACATTAACCTAGATAATATTTAACTGCCATGCCAAAAATTAATTCGTACTTGTTTATTCATTACTTTTATTTTAACCTAATATTTGCGCGCTCGACGAGCAAAGGTACGTACATATTTTTTTAATTCAAGGACCATGACGTATTGTATCATATTCGGACAAATTAATGAATTTGAATATGGTACAGGGGTTGCAAGCGCTAGCGCTGAGCATGAGGTCCTGGAGTCGATTCCCTGTCAGGCAACGTGTCATAAGGTTTTTGACATTAGGAATTTCATACGGATGGCAATAAGCTCGCTACCAATTAAGTACAAGGGGCTTGAACAGAACTGGTGGAATGTGTCTGTGTGTAGGTCACCCCTTTTTTTTGAGGGTGGGAAATCATCATCCTCCTGCTCTGGGTGGAGCGGAAGGGAGTGTCAGACTCTTACTGACTAAACCCATCCATGTTCCTTCCTTTGCCCATTATGTGCCGGGGTAGCGGTAACCCTTTCGAACAATCCCACTTACCCGGCAGGCTTGGCCCTAAAGGCCCTGGCCCTTCATATGCTGACATCTCTTTGAGGCGCGCGTGGAATACTGTGAATTTTGGTCACCCCTGCCAAACACTTTTAAGTGTGATGTAACGCAACGTACAGAACACCAATTACGCAGGTACAACTTGCACTTGGCCGTTTTTTATCAAATTGATATCGACTAAGCATGGGGTCTTAAGATCGAACTGATCTAAACTCGATATAAGACGATAGGCTGCATGAAAACACTTTTCTTGTCATTTAAAAGATTATCATGTTGTCTGCCGAACATAATGAATATGATAACATCACGGCTTACCGATTGTTTGTGTCCGGTATCACGATTTGTAATTACTTGTTCAATTAATTTTCGAATTAATCATTAAGGTGAGTTTGCAAGTACAAAGACCTATGAAATATGGAAAAAACAATTTAATACAGTTTTCGGTTTTTGTATACAAATACCTAGTTGTGTAATTATTGAATACCAACTGAAGATAATGATGACTGTGCTATTAAATAACTAAAGTCAAAGCAAAGTCATTCTTGTGCAATCTTTTTGTGTTTTTAACGATAACTTATTTTGCAAAAAAATTTACTTAACATCTAGTGTTAGTAAGAACAGAGTTACTGACACAGATTAACATACAATTGATATTAAAGTTCAGCGTGGAACTCCATTCACCTTCGCAGCATCGGGGAATCCCACTCATCTGCGAACTGAGAATACTGTAGGCGGTGCCACAAGCACGCATCATCAGGACAGGACACGGCGGGACAAAAATTTGTGTGGCTATTCGGTTGTCATGGTGTGGGCATTTGATGGTGAGGAATGAGGAAAATATCGTGAGGAATGTTTTGATTGTGAATGTATGTGAGGCCATGACAGTAGGGGAAAACCAAATGCCGGCCGGCGCGTACGTGTTCAACGCGCGCCTCAAAGAGACGTCAGCATTTGAACGGGCCCGTTAGGGTCGAAGCCTGCCGGGTAAGCGGGATCGTCCGAAAGGGTTACCGCTACCCCGGAACATAAAGTGCTAAGGACGGAACACGGATGGGTTTTAGTCAGTAAGAGTCTGACACTCTCTTCTGCTCTACCCAGAGTGGGAGGAGTCTTTTGATGATTCAATACCCTAAAAAAAAAAAGGGGGCAAACCAAAGACCAAACGATTTATAGACTGTATGAAAGTTGTTATGTCTAGAAAGGGAGATCCCTTTCTAGACATAACAACTGTCATAGAGTCTATAACAGATGTCAAATAGAGGAAGTCGGTATGGAACAAAAGACATGTTGCGGCGACCCCAAATAAATTAGAATAATATAGCTCAACAGTTACTAATGAGACACAATGACTTTTTCTATTGTTTTGAATCATATTTGATATTTCAACAATTGAGCGGATAATGGTCGGAGAATAATGGTTGACACCTAAATAATTGACTAAGTATTTCGAGAATGACGGTTATTATGAAACCTAAATAATTGACTTTGAAACGGTCAAAAATAAAATATGAAATCACATTGATAAAAGAGCGCTCGTATTAAAAACTTCCATCGACGTACAGAAATTAAATATTATGCGAAGTTATAATTGTAAAATTACATTTAATGCTAATAAGTATTCCATTTGATTCTAAAAATATGTGACGTCACATTGTTGTATGTCGTACAAATCACGTAGGTACAAATCTCGCGTTTTGACAATTCATAAAAAGTAACTACCTTTTCAAATACCCAATTACGAAGTTTTGTCATTAAATTCGACCAAAGAGAAAGTACCTGAGATAATTTTGTAAAGAGTGGAAATCCCTTATTGTTTTTCTTCTGTAACTACCACCATAATATCTTATTACATCTGTGTAAGGTTTCGTGTGTAACACCTGCACCACGCCACAATTAGCGTACAGTAATTTATTAAAATACTCCGCTCACAAATTCTTTCATCGCGTACTAAATACCTAATTCGACTGACAGATAAGTAAAGATAAAATGTATATCTAAACTTCATCATAAAATAAAACTTTATTACGACTACTTAAGTTTATAACCCAGAATATTACAATCTATTAATTACATTGAAATTATTTTGGGTATGTATGTACCTACATATTTTCTACTTTTTTTTTGAGGGTGAGCAATCATCAAATGACCCGTTCCGGTCTGGGTGTAGCGGAAGGGAGTGTCAGGCTCTTCACTACATAGTACGCAACGGATTTTGATGCGGTTTTTTTAATAGATAGAGGGATTCAAGAGGAAGGTTTATGTGTATAATTTGTCGACATCATTTGCGGGCGAAGCCGCGGGCGGAAGCTAGTACTGACTAAAATCTAGCCATGTTCCTTCCTTAGCCCTTTATCTGCCGGGGTAACGGTAACCCTTTCGGACAATCCCACTTGCGTACGTACATACCTTAACAAAAAAACCATAGGTAATCTACTATTAGGGTTAATTATGCGTGAAAATGTCTTTTAAAGTACTGCAGTTGCTATAAGCAGAGGTTAATGACCTACTACTTAGTACTTACTAACAGAACATGTTGCTAATTATAATTAACTAGCTTTTGCCCGCGACTTTGTCCGCGTGAAGTTCAATTATATCGCAATATCGAAATAAAAAGTAGTGTTTTAGGTATCAATTCGAGTTAACCAAGACACGCAGTAAAATCCCCTTTCAAATTGACTACCCCTTTTCACCCCTTTAGGGGTAGATTTTCAATAAACTATGAAACACGTTATTCTTTATTTTTGATTTTAGGTATAAATGTTTAAGTGAGTTAAACGAACCGCGCGTTAAAATTCTTCCATATAAACTTTAACACCCCCCAACCCCCGTTTAGGAGTTTGTTGAGAAATATAAAAAAAGGCAAACCTTTAAAATTCAAATTTACTTAGATAAGTATTTATTGCTAAGTTTCAAGCTTATTAAATCAAGGAATAAGATTTTTGATTCAAACTTCCATTCTCTATTTCAACCCCTTAGGGGTAGGTTATCGAAAAACCTTGATACGCGTAATTCTTTACTTTTGGTTTTAGCATAAGGAGTTAGGAGTGGCATTTCCAAAAATTCTTCCTTAGTGTGTCTACATTATATGTAATTTTGCATATAGATACCATATGCAAAATTTCAAGTCTAGGTCCAGCGGTTATGGCTGTGCGTTGTTATTTTATTACCCAGTCAGTCAGTTTACCCTTTTATATTTAATTAATAATCTGTCTAATATTCCTTCAAACAAACAGGTTTCTCTTTGAGGCCATGCATACACTAAACTTCCTTATCAACTAAAATACCAATACGGAGAATACGAAATGGAACATCCTCAAAATGCGACTTAACTATTTGTTGAATTGCAAATGAATCATAAAAGAACGATGTTTAGGTTCAATAAACAGCCTTGAACATTTTGGAATTCAATATCCGAGTGACCGTCCAAACTTGTAGTTTCTGCCATTGCTGAACTAAGGGAGGGGTCAGTGCAATTGCGAGGTCGTAATTTCCATCCTATTCGTTGCACTTTTGACGCTAACCGACCCACTGACATCCCAAGCAGACGGTGAGAGGGTTACAGGCAGTCTATACACCATATGTGTCCAGTGGGTATAAAAAATCATTTTATTTATTTATTTAAGGTTCACCCACAGCACATATATGGACATAGACACTTTGAGTCTTATGGTAATCTATACATATAATAAAACAGTAAAAAACTGTGTCTGTACATTGAATATATTAAAAAAATAATAATTGAGGGGGGTTTAGAAACAGTAATAGAGCACGAATCCCAAAAAAAAAATGTTGTCTGTTTGTTTGTACACGCTAATCTTCGAAACTACTGGACGGATTAGAATGTTTTTTTTTGTTGTATAGGTATTAAGTCTGGGCAACATATAGGCTATAATTTATCTTGGAAACTTGAACACCTGATGCAGAACCGCAACAGACCAGCTAAACTATAAGAGATACAAAAATTATATCGTAGCAAAAATTGTTTCACGTGATGAGCATTTTCTGCTGAGAGAATAAATTTGAAGATCTGGAACACCTGATGTGGAACTCCAAGAGCCCAGCTACACTATAACATATATAGGAATGACGTCTTAGCAAAAGTTGTTCAGCCTGATGAGCACTCTCTGTTGACGTATAAAAATTGAAGATCTGGAACACCTGTTGTGGGACTCCAAGAGCCTAGCTACACCATAACACATATAGGAATGACGTCTTAGCAAAAGTTGTTCGGTCTGATGGGCATTTATTATTTATTTATTTATTTAACCTTTCGCACACAATAAAGGTACAAAGGTGGACTTAATGCCATGTTCAATCTGATGAGCACTCTCTGTTGACTTGTAAAAATCGAAGATCTGGAACACCTGTTGTGGAACTCCAAGAGCCTAGCTACAACATAACACATATAGGAATGACGTCTTAGCAAAAGTTGTTCAATCTGATGAGTATTTCCTGTTGACTTATAAAAATCGAAGATCAGGAACATCTGATGTGGAAATCAAAGCTATCACTAATTTTACTGTGTAATTATAAAATAATATAAACTGGGAGTACCTGCACGCGGTGAAGGCGGTAACAGTTTAGGACTGATTTTCGATGACGATGGTATATCATTGAAAATTTGACTCTACTGGCCAAAACTCCTATTTAGTTTTTTGAATATGCCTTCAGGCTTATGTTGTTTGATTGTTTAATTTCCTTTTCCATTTATCTTCGTGACACGGTAGCCTACCCGGTAACGCAGGGGAGCAGTCATTTTAATTTAGATTTTTATTGATCAGGTATCTTCACAATAAAACTATAACCTTGCCTAGAAAGAGGTCAAATCTTTCCCAATGTTCCAAGAGAGCTAAAAGATTGAGGATCATAAGATCCCAAGAATCAACAGAAGAGCGTCAGGAGAGACTTGATGCTGTTCGAGAACTTTAGGCTGCAACTCGCTCCGTGGAAACCTCTTCGGGTCGCGAAGCACGCCTGCGTTCTCAGCGTATTCATTAGGTCTCTAGAGACCAGTGACGAATATGATGCGCGACTGACCGCTAATCGTGAACGTCATGTATTGTCTCGCGAGTCAGAGACGTTCACGGAAAGAGAATTACGATTGAGTTCCAAGCGTATCTACGCATTGACTTCTAGGTCTCTAGAGACAAGTGGGGAATATAATAAAGGGAGAAATGATAAAAAATAACATAAATGGCGACCCCATTGTTGCTGGCATAAGCAACAGGATCCGCGTACGAAGTCGCGGGCAGAAGCTAGTATTCTAATATATATGCCAATTACGGGCAAACACAACATTGACAAAAACACGAGAGATTATTTATACACTACTACACTGAGACACGATATAAAAACAATAACATACAATACATTCAATGCATACAATAATACGGAAAACATAATAGCAGGAGACCAGGGAATACAGATACAGACGCAATTAAAAAAACCACTTTAAGATGACACGTGATAATTAGGCACGCACCTCTGACATTTCGGATTTATGTGCGTATCGTCTGATTATAACTTGCTTAAATAACAGTGAAGGATAACATCATGAGGAAACCGGCATGTCTGAGAGATATTTCCCAGCAGCCTGTGGCGCTAAGTTAGAGGCCCATGGGCAGCTTAAAATCTGACATCAGGTTATTCACTAACCACAGAAAAAAGAAAGAAGTTTATAAATCACTTACTTTTAAGCACTGTAGTCATTTTTGAAAATCTTCACGAAATTTCCGAATAAGCGACAACGACCCTGCTGACGCCTTTTAGAAGTACCTATTCTGTTATTATTTTAAAACTTATCTTTTAGAGTCATCACTTATTATGTTAATTAGCATAATTAATTTCAGACCACAAAAAATATCTAGATTGTTTATTACTTTTTCAACGTTAAAAATCAAGTATTTAAATAGCAATTCTAATATTTTAACTGGCCACAAATACCTTTAGACAGATCACTTTTAAAAATAAAATCGCGCGCTACAAAAACTTTTTCCTCGTTCAAAACCAACTAGGCTCGAATATAAAACCAGAAATAATATTATTTGAAAATCGAATCACTCGTCAACAGCAAACAGCCAAGTGTACTGCTTTGCAGTTCAGTCAAAGAATGAGCGTTCTGAACGAGAATGGAGCGACGTAATGACCGATATTATGCCATTGTGCGTATGCGTCAGGGTCAGGTCAGGGAAATTGGTGCTTATTTTTATGCTAGTTGTAAGGACTTGACTGACTTGACACACATGACGCCATTTAGTTGAGAAAGGTCCATTGGATTCGCACATTGGAACAATACAATAACTTAAATGCTTGTTAATTATAAGTAGGTAAATAAAAATAGATATAAAAGAAATAAAATAGTACGCCAAATGAACAAATCCATTTAAAAGGTATTCGAATATACATTCTTCTATTAGAAACTGATTCTCCCGTACTTTGTTCCTAGTAAGTACATCTACGCAGCCTCCGTTACCTAAATGTCCACGTGAAATATCTGGGTCCCTGGACTCACCGCGTCGCATCGCATCGCTTACCCGCGCTTTTACTTGCTATTCGCTTAGCGTTCTTTCTGACATTTTTTTATTTTTACCCGCCACTTAGGAGTCCTAGCGTGATGTTAAATATTATCTTCCTCAAGAATTGGGCTATTAAATGCAAGACTGCGTTTTTCGTTTTTTTTGTAACGTGTAGTTGCAGAGATTAGTGCGTTCAAAATATAAACAAACTTTTGAGTTTTATTATAATTAAAAATTTTTTCATGTAACACCCCACACTCGCAACAACAAGTCCAAAACACCAACGATGTTTTCAAGACAAAATTGATTTCAGTTTCCAAACATTTTTAGCGCGGAACATTAATCACGGTGGGACGTTCGTAATTAATCTCGTTGGGGGCAAAAAGATGGCTGTCGATACCACTCTCGCCCCTCCGCGGTCCGCACCGAATATAAAAATACCCCGAAGTACCCGACACTAGTTTTTGACCCAGTCGTTGCTTGAATTTGGGACGTTTCTTGCGAAGTTTTTTATTTATAGCTCGGCTCGTTTGTCGACAACGATTTTGTTGAAAAGATATAATTTTGTGAGATGATGTTTATTGATGATATCAGCGATACTAATGTGGATTTTACTTTGAGGAAAAGAGTAAAAGCATCTGCTCTGCTTCTCATTGGCCCTCAATGAATTTCTAGAGGTGACATGAAATAAGATGTCATGATTATGTATCTTTCTCTATTCATTAGTGATTTATTCATTTTCCCCATGTCAAATATTATTAAGAGATAATATTCTGAAACTAAAGGACACGGAAAACCCTCCCACTATCCTCCAACATGGAAACCAAATGGAAACTATCATGAGAATGTACTGTCAATTTAGGAAATGTCAAATTATTGTGATCTGTCAAATTCAGTTTTTTTTTCATATTCTGCCCCACGGCAAAGGTCCTGTTATTTTTTTTTGTTCGCCACTTTTAACGAGATTTATGTCAGGGTATAATTATGTTGTAATGCACGCATTGGTTTCATAAAAATACGTTAAATTACTCGTAATACTTACCCAACAAGCGTATCGAGGTGCTCGCCATCTTTGAATAGTGGCCACATTCAGTGACCGAGTACAACTGCGGGGTAAGGCCTGTGTCACATTAAATGTTGATGCTCATGATACGCGGGAAACGTGCGCGAAATACGCAAGCGGCAGTTATGGAAAATTATAGCTGGCAGCTTCTTTTAACTGCCAATAGGGCCAATACACGATAAGATCTGTAAACCAGGGGTACTCAATTGTAGGTAGGCTGTCATCGCCACCTAACCTAAACCCGGCAATCCAAGGCCGATATGTAATCGGCGTAATACTTATAATATGCTTAACCATCTTCGTATGATGCGGTAATAGCGTGACAAGTACTGCCATTTAAAAAAAAAGACAGCTCCTTCACCCAGGCCACTGCCCATGTTGGAAGTCGGGCATCTGTTAATATACAGATTTCTCTTCAAACTCTGTCTGCCTCATGTAGGATTGAATGATATCAGTTTTGTCGTCTGTATCACTTGTAGTTCGCTCGCTCTCTCGTAGGACCCACGAAGAACTATCGGACCTGGGGTTGAGTACCGCTGGTTGATAAGCACTGATTAATATCAGTAGTACCAGCTTAAACTTTATGACATAATGTGCCATAAGTTTTCAGGGTACACTTACGTAATAGGGCCTTTTTAGCAGATTTAATTGTTCTATATGAATCGCACATTAAAGTGTCGGAAGATTTTAACATATTGTTTTAATATCCTGGAACACCATAGCGTAATAAATCTGTACCCATTTATGGTATCATCGAGGACACTACCTGCAGCAGCTTGTTGATCGTAATTGAGATATTAATGAAAACACAAAAATATAATTCTGTACGAAAGCGGACTTAATGCCTAAGGCATTTTCTACCATACAACATAGCAGGTGCAAAATCAATAACTCGAAAAAAACAATCCGATATAATACTTACATACAAGCAGAATAAACTTTGTCAGGAGCAATAGCAATAGGCAGAGGAAAAAAGGAATCCAACAAATCGGCATTGGAAGCATTCAGCAAGTTTTTAGCATTTTTCGGATTCATGTGCGTACTGTGTAAATATCACTCGCTAAAAAAACGGTGAAGGAAAACATTGTGAGGAAACCAGCATATCAGAAAGATATACCTCAACAGCATGTCAGAGGCCCATGGGCAGCATAGAAACTCTAACACCAGGTTAATCACTAACGACACGCAAGAGAAAGTTCACATATAATGTTATAATTCATGTATACAAAACATTGTAAAACATTTTAAAAGAGTAACGGTGGAGTTTCTTGCCCATTCTTCTCCACACGAAACTACCTTTTGGAAGGGGCGACTAGAATCAATTCTATTTCTTGTTCATTTTGACGTTCAAAAGTGCCTTACTTGTGCCTATTTGAAATAAATGATTTGACTTTGACTTTGACTTTGAAAGAAAGAAAGCATTGGAATGATTCTGCCAACTTCTTACAAATATGTTCACGTGCCTGCACTTACCTGTGTGCCATCCTAATCGTGTAGGTTCAGGCCTTAGAGTTCGGTGTAGGCCTCAGGTGTAGGCCTTAGGGTTCGGTGTATTAAAGTGGACCCAGCAGTGTCTGCCTCCAGCAAACCGCTCTTGGTTTTTATACAAGTACCATATTATATCGGTAATGCAATAAAACGAGTAAAAGTAAGCGCCTGTTGTCTTTCATTGCGCAAAACTTCTATTCTTACGCAAAGGTAATGTTATGAAGGGGTGCAGGCACGGAGTGGACAGCCTTTCACAATAAATTGCGTTAAATTTGTAATACGAAAGATAATAATTTCAAGTTTTATAATTCAATTATTTCTAACAATTTTATTTTAATTTAATATTATTATCACCCATTTACTCATATTTAGATTTCTATGTTAGACACTTTAGTTGATCTCCTCACGACTTATATGGTGTTAAGATAATGTACACACTATAAAAATAATTATCCGTGGAATGTCCACGGATAATTATTTTTAAAAAGAAAGTAAAAAAATGTTAAAATAAAAAATTAAAATAATGTTATTTTATTTTAAGGTTTTTATAATTTGCAAAAACTCATCAAGTATCTAGGTATCGCTCGTTTTTTAGAAAAATATGACGAACGTTAATAATCATAATATTTTAATATTTCCTGTACATAATACTAACGGCCTTGATAGACAACCCAAAGCCGCACGTATATTGTAAATACCGTTCAGTAATATAGGAACGTGCTCTGAATACGCAATACGCGCGTCCCGGTACATTATTGGCGTATTATTGGACACCCCAGGCGCCCTAAGTGGGAGGGTTACGTTGAATTTGTAAGTAAGATCTCATTTTAAGTTTCGTTCAGCAATTTAGGGTCTATCGATATAAGTATTATAATGTTCTTTGTTGTGACATAATTTTAGACTTTCCCCTTTATTAAGTACGTGGGACACTATAATAGTGGCAGTGATAGCCTAGTGGTGTGACCGAGGGGCTGCCAAGTTATAGGTCTAGAGTTAGAACCCAAGGCACGCACCTCCAATTTAAGGATTCGTGTGCGTATTGTATAATTATCACTTCTTTAAATTCGGTGAAGGAAAACATGGTGAGAAAACCAGCATGTCTGAGAGATATTTCTCAACAGCATGACAAGCTAAGTCAGAGGCCCATGGGCAGCATAAAAACTCTGACACCAGGTTAGTCACTAACCACACGAAAGGAAAGAAAGATAGGGTAGGTGCAACTCTGTCTAACCCATCATACATAGAAACTGGCGTGATGTTAAGTTTATGTTACAATTGAATGGGATTACACGTAGTTCTTTTTCCCTAATTGTGCGTAAAGTGCGTGGGCAGTAGTGCCTGTCTGTCTGCGATGATAAGTATAGTAACAAATGTCTGTGCCGAACCGTCTGGTCGGCAAGAAGCCGATCGGTCTGGTCTGCCGGGTGCCTCTCCGTCTGCCGTGTGCCGTCTAACAGTTTTTCGTAGTGGTTAATTTAATGTACCTGCATAAAGAGGTTTGTCAAAAGCTGCTGTGGATATAGTAATTAAAATCAATTATGATAAATAATGATATTTCGGCACTTAGGTTTATACAAACACTTTAATAAGTCAATAATATTTTATAAACTGGAAGTGATCGGTGTTTCCTATTCGACTGAGAATTAAGATCGAAACAAACTCAGAGGTCACAGTGTCTGCATGCAGATTAGTGTCTGAAATAGTCTCTTGTGGAGAGTAATAAAGTATATATTCTATTCTTTTCCCCAGTTTAATGATCGCTGTTCCCAATTCGGTGAGGACATAAAGCACTGAATAGTGCAGTAACTTGGTGTTTACAAGCGCGGCCTGTGTCCTCGGCCATTTAATGACGTCACAGACATGGGACCAGCGATGTTCCTCGGACACTTGTGTTCTCGACTGGACGTTAACCTCCACTGGCGCACATGGCCTTATAGGAAACGGTTAGGGGAGATTTGGTTCATTGCTAAGCAAATTAACAGTCGTCATCAAAGCCGTATAATAGTATATATTTCATACAATAGTTAAAGAATCATAGTAATAATTTGAATATACACACAATTTAAGTTGGTACTTAGTAAATTATATCTCTGACTATATTCGACAAGCAAGTAGGTACGATACCCGCTCTGGTAGATGACTATTCAAAAGTGCCTGTAATTGGTTTATTTGAAATAAATGCTTTGAGTTGAGTTGAGTTAATAAAATGTCGCATTTTTTTGGTTTTAAATACTTAATAGTTTTAATTATTACGTAGTTGTAGTCGTCGTAGTATTTATGTAGGCTGTGAATAAAAGTTTTTTTTTTCTTACCTGTTAAAAACCGCCTTGCGTGATTTATGTCTATAGCGAAGCAAGATCTTAGAAGTAAGGCATGGGAGAACATTCATTATGAAATAAAAATGTCATGTGTAAGAAGACGCAGGCTTTGGTGACATTAGTTAGTTGTTAGAAATACCCTATAATGTCTCTATAATTTTCTTGCTTATTGGGCCTGCTCTATGTTCTACATTATATCACAGAATAGACATAGTGCCTGTCTACAACATTATGTCCCGTTAGTAGAGATTCTAAAAACATTCATAATTTGGTCCGTTCAAAGTATCAAAGATGTTTAATATTCCGGGTGCGATGAATATAGAATGATGCTCCAAACGGGTCCAACACTTAGATTGATGAAGTGTGAGCAACTGGAAACAGTGTGTACCGCAAGCGGTGCACTGGCTGTCTGCGTTGATTGGATGTTTGCTATGGGGAAGTACATGTTAAATTTTAGAAGAAAACTGTCTGTTATTACGGACACATCGCTGTACAAGATCAATATTATAAAGAGCACCTCTCTACCAGTTTTGATAATAAATAAGATTAAAAAAACCTGCTTCATAGCCTAGAACGTAATGCCTTCTAATAAATTGAAATAGGTGTACAAATAATATCATAAGACTAACGTAATCCTACCTTCCATTCACTTTCCCACTAAGCGGCGTCTCTCATCAAGGCACTATAACAATATTCTCCTCCGCAATACTAAGTCCTGTTGAATTTGTAACGAGAACCCATAACGACAAACGTTCTACTCTAATACTTACATTGTCCTAAAAACAAATAACAAACAGCCTCAATATTGGAGCAAAACAGAAGGAAAAAGGAAAAAATGCCTTTGGTTGCTACGACGCTACGAGGCTACGCCGTAGCCGCCTACGGTACGGCTACGCGGGGCGCGGGGTGAACGACCCAGCGGTATGATGGCGCGGGTCGATACCCTCCGCTCTCCACCCTCCGCCTCACCCCCCTACTTCTAAAGAGGGTGTACTCCCGACTTCGTTTAGGATGAGTGAAGTGCTTTCCAGACCATTATCCGGTAGACTAAAAGGTTTCATATAAAACCTTAAACATATTATCTTACGAAACTCTTGAGTATCATACATACTATAAACATTTAGGTCAAGTGGGCTTTAATCGCTACAACCGAAATTAAACTAAGAAAAAATAATTTATTAAAATGTTGCAATAAATTCAACAAACAGACTCCCTTCTTAATATATCTACTATGTCTGTTGGCACACTCGTACAGTAAAACAGTGTAATAGTAGCTAGTAGCAGCCCACAACAACTTAGTGCATTATTGCAAGTTGGAAACTTTTTTATCTGCTCTAACTTAGGCACTTATGTATCGTGCACTCTTTTCCTCCTCGAGAGTTTTAGCTTCAAGTGTTGTCTGTAGTGTTAAGGGGTGTACACACGAGTTTTTTGAAGCGATTTAGTGGCGACACGTGTTTGTTTTTATGTGTTATGTACCTCGCTTCATATCCACCCTGTTTTTACTCTGCCCGCAAGTTTGTCTTCGGGAAATTCCTTTTTTTTAACATAAAATATCCACTTCAACACACAGCGATATTGTAGCTTCTCATATCAAAAATAATTTTCGAAATCGGATCTGAAGTTTTCATGATTATCCCCATACAAACTCACAAGGGGTATCTAGTTATAGCCATATATTTGCAACGATAGAGGTTACACTTATTATATAATAATATAATATACTAGCACTTTGCCCGCGGCTTCGCTCCCGTGGTCTTTCCCGTGGGACCCGTTATTTTTCCCAGGATAAAAAGTAGCCTATGTTACTTCTAGAAAACTAAGCTTTCCAACGGTGAAAGAATTTTTAAAATCGGTCCAGTAGTTTTTGAGCCTATTCATTACAACCAAACAAACAAACAAAGTTTTCCTCTTTATAATATTAGTATAGATATATAACTAATATAAATATATAAATAATATAATAATAATACATATAACTAATTCAACTGGCTATGCGATTTAAAAGAAACCAGCTTTTGCCAGCGGCTTCGCCCGCGTATATATAGGAAATTATCCCACGGGAACCTTACATCCGGGATTAAAAGTTGCCTATATGCTATTCCAGACTATAATCTATCTTTCCCAAGTTCCAAGTTTCATCCAGATCGGTTAAGAAATTTTTGAGTTTATTCGTTACAAACATACTTACATACAAATCTTTGCTCTTTATAATATTAAGTATAGACCACTCTGAGACATTCGGACAGACAGACAGCGTAGGCTAGGCTTGGTAATAGGGTCCCGTTGACACCCTTCCGGTGCGGAACCCCAGAAAAAGCGCCTGGAACTTTTAGCATCGACATTTCGCTTATTTTCCTCATCACACGTCGCATTTCGGAATAAACGGAGCCAGCATTAATTCGCCTTATCATGTAACGCATATATGCGCGTTACGCGTCACGTTCGCGTGAGTTGCGGTGACACCGCACATTTTACGCGTCAACGAGTCTTAGGAGTAATTTACTCCATATTATTATGAAGTGTGTTGCCATAACTTACGATAATTACTTTTGGCTTCTTGGATGTTATCAAGGTTTAGAAGTAAATTACAGAAAAACAAAAAATAACGGGATGTGACGCTTTGTTTAAAAGTCGGCTTAGACCTAGCGAGCGAAAACAAATTCACATTCTATCCCCACCTTGGCAAACACTGTTTGTTAACAAAAGGAAATCATTTTTTCTATGGTTAAATGTTATGAAAAAATAATGTTCATTGCTATTGTTCCGGTTTTGATTAGCCTTTAACTTAGTACAGAGGCCAGCACATCAAGTTACCACAATCTGTCAAATTTCTTTGATAGTATTTCAACTTTATTGCAAAGACATAAGGCTCATTTTTAATTGAGAAAATTTGACAGTTAGGGATAGCTTGATGTGCTAGCGTCTGTACATTTATTTATTTATCACCAACTTCATCGAATGTCATGTCACATTTCGCCAGTTATGTTTATGTCCCATGTCAGGGTGAGGTTATTATAGTTCTATGTTCGTTTAATTCAAACCCACCATAAGTGTTAAATGAATTTTATGTGCCAATAGTTTTTGCATAAAAAAAACCAAACCTTGCATTTATTTGTTAATTGCTAAAGTACTTAAAGACAGAATTCAAGAGACAAAAGCATAAATTAAAAATAAACTCCGTGGCCACGGGCACAGCGAGCAATAAATTATAATAAAAGGAAAATAGTAGGCAGCTTTACTTTGTTAAATTAAAAATTCTCTATTAAACGTTATTTACGAGGGACGCTGGTTTACGGGCCGTAAAAAAGAGTAATCATAATTCGGACAGGCCTTGTATTATACGAGCTGGTGAAGGAAAGTACATCTGCAATGATTTACATCTTTTAAGTACTAGAAGAGTTTGTGGAAATGCCGGGAACATGCTATTAACAGTCCTTATAATTCTGCCCCTAAGAAAATTGTGCTATGTTCAGCGAGGATATAACGTTACACACTAAAATTCCTTTAAATTGACAATTCGACAACATTCATTGCCTTATCTATGTCGTCGAGCAGATGAATTTTTCATACATGTGAAGCAATGAATTAGGAATTTCGAAAGTTTGTTACGCAGTTAAGGTGCTGGTTGGTATGGACGTAGCTCCCAGCACCAATAAATTATTAGCATGACGTATTATAATCTGAAAGTCATCAAAATATCATTGTCAACGTGAAAGATGAATAAAATCGTGTCGCAGTTTTCCGTCAAGTGGTCCTCATTATATTCACCGCCCACTTCACGGAGCCGGTACCTGCGATATGTCTGCTCTGAAATCCTTCACTCACATACACACACCCTAAGCACGTATACATACCACATAAAAGACCCTTTTAAATATAAGCGCCAATTTTTGACTTCATTATATTTTCTCATCATTCAAAGAGAAGTCTGCAAATAACCCTTTCGTCCGCCGCTACGGCATAAAGGTGGACTTGTGTAAAAACTGGGTTATTACAGAAGCTGAAGGGTTAGACAAAAAGCCTGAGCAAATTAGAGCGACACGCTAGGGTTGGGTACCAGGCTTTTTGTTATAATGTAATATTTAGTGAGGTTTGTGAATAGCTTCGAGTTCCTTATAGACGATTGTTACGGGCCATCACACATAGGTACTGTTAAAACCTCTACTATGATTATAGAGTCGTAATAGAAATGGCAATTGTTCATACACTGTGGTCCCATTTTATAATTCACTACCGTTACTGGTCGTGTTACTACATCGATCGACGATCTTATAAAGCTAAAACAAAACCGTCCTTTTGGGCTCGGCCGAATACGGTTTGGTTAAGCAATTATCGTTTAAGCATATACATATAATTATATTGCTAATTTTTTTTTTTTTTAATAATTAGCAATATAATTATATGTTAATTGTAATTATTATTAAAAATAATAATTAGCAATATAATTCCACCAAACCAAACCAAAGATAAAAGATTTACAATACCAGTCGTACCAATCTACCAGTTTAGGCCGTGAGAAAGAGGTGCAACTATCCGGTACGTATAGCGTCATCCGTTTTATGAACTGGATCAATAAACACTCACACGGCCCCAGGATTTGAGAATGACATACCTATAGAAACCTTTACCCAACCCTTCGGGAAAAACAAGTGTGCAAATTACATCAAAAGACGACATTACATAATAATTGTACCAATTAAACTACACATATTTCTAACAAGCTCTGTAACTATTGACCCCACTGATTGTCATACAATAATCAACTAATTGTTCTCGTTCTATCGCTGGCTCGAAGCGGCGCTTGGAGGCGAGCAGTGCGACCGAGCGAGCAATGTATGTGAAGCGCCCGTCCGCTTTCGTATGTGGGTCAATGTGTTGGCCACGACGCGTGGTACACGGTCGAACCCCAAGATTGTGGCCCTCGCTTATTAGATGGATTAATGCGGGGTAGGTAGGTATACGTAGGTAGAAAGGTCCCTTTGATCTAAGAAAGGGGACGCAGATGTATGTCAGATGCGACTCTTCCCATACGTTTTATGTATGGGGCAACATACCCAGAGGCACTCACAACACGGTGAAATTATCGCCCTGCATGACAATACAGGGTGAAATTTTTACTTTATTCACTGATCGATATTTTTGCTTTATTGAAGGTGAATTAATTCATAAATAGCGCAAACTTATTCACACTGCGCTATTTGTATTGCGCTGATAACAAATGAAACCCTTTGCTAATATTAAATATAAACTAATATTGTAAAGAAGTAAAAGTTTGGAATCTTGTATGTATGGGGTATATGTATAATCTTCGGAACAACCAATACGATTACAAACAATATTTCACGAATGGGAACCTATTTATTTCTTTAGTTTATTTATTATTTATATTAACTTTAAAATGAAAGCCCATATTATATCTGAGTAGTATTAAAAAAAGTCGGGAGCGAAGTGCTACTATATTATAATTAAATAATTTTTCTTGATTAAGAATTGAAAACAAAATAAAATAAATAATTTTGGGAGTTTTTAGAAATACAACCTACAACACATCCGAAACCCCTCCCCAACCCTCTGCCTAACCCTTTGAGAAAATAAGTCGAGAAGTTACGTGTGTAAAGAACAATAAATCAAATTTATTATAACTACTCCCATAAACACTATATCCTAAAGTAAATAAAATTATAATGAGACCATCCCGCAACTGCATAGTGGTGGGATAGCCTCATTATAATTTAACGCGAGGGATGAAGGGATGGGGCGGTAAATACTACGTGATGTTATGTCTGCTCAGTGCTTCTTACTACTTGTAGCGTTTATTGCCCACCTGATGGACACAGTTCCTCGCTATCGCTATCTTGTATAAGAAAACAGATCTTGTTTTGTCTCTATACCCTGTGGTTTAACTGACAAATCTCTGGATTGAAATTAAACGCATCTTTACTTAGAACATGGTAAACCGACTGCGTGACTGACTGGGTGATATATCAATCTATACTAATATTATAAAGCTAAAGAGTTTGTTTGTTTGAACGTGCTAATCTGTCGTCTGGTCCGAATTGAAAAAATCTTTTTGTGTTGGATAGTCCATCACGCAAGCTATGTAACATCACGCTACGACCAAGGGGAGCCGAGCAGCGGGAGCAGCTAGTCTTTAATAAGTGTTGGAATAATTTCAACGAGAAAATAGAAATCTCATATTTTTGTCACCCTGTATACAAAAGTTAGTGAAAGAAAAAACAAAAACCACAGACTATGATTACCCATAGATTGAGTTTGTTTTTACGTTTTTCCTCCTAAACCACCATTACCGTTGATTTGATGGACTAGTAGTGACGCTGCCTAGTGGTTACTCATCAGCCTCGCCAATCCACCATTCTACGTGACCGTTTCGGCAGACGTCGGCTGATTTCGGCAATCTTCGGTTTCTAATAAAAGGTTATTGGGTAGCAAGGGATGGTTGTCGTTGTTCCCGTTATTATTTGCCTAGACAAGACCAACAGCTTTATGTTTGGATAGTCAATCCAAGGGTTGTTTTTAAAAGATCGCTCCCAGCCATAAGACCGCCCATCTTGATAAGGTTCTACATTCCGTATAATAAATAAGAAAGATGTAGCTTTTCATTTTATAATATTATTATTTTTAATAAAAATATAAAAAGATACAACAAGCATTTACACACAAAATAAATTCATACATATTTCAAACTTATAGAGACATACAACAAACAATAGTATAACATCCACATAGTTGATGGTGAGACCCCTATCTCTGTCGGATTACTCTTTTTATTGTCTACTGTATGTTTACAAAAATGTTATATTAAACAAATGTGTGTTATGTTATTGTTAGCCTGGTACCCCTTTTATTAACACTGCTGAAAAGCAGAATAAATGCAAGCCTTAAATTGTTTTAGTAATTCTATTATTCGATTCATACGTGCGTCCTCACCGTATGAAACGAATAATTTAAATACAAAAAAAACTCAATCGATCGTTGTATATCGGAAACCTATATTTATCGTTGTCAATTATGTAGTTACCTAACAATTACGTCACGGATTGTTCAAATAGAGTTTTAAATCAAAGTCCCAATTAGTGACTGGTTTCAGGGACGTCGTCTTTCAATACAAAATTCGCTTATATTCTGCGAACTATGTTTGACTTACAGACATGCGCTTGTCGATGGTTACTTAATTGCCCTTCCATGCTGCTTCTTCTTTCTAGCAGAAGAGTAGCAGTCTCCCAAATCACGTCTCGAACATTTTTGTAAATTTTTACATTTTATCTGAACTTTCTTGAGTCTTATTTATCATCACAGAAAACATTCTATTCTGTGCATACATCTTCTTATTTATTCTCCACTTCATCTGTCTATACAAGACTACCTAGTTTTCGAAGACCTCTTACAAAAACGCGTCAAAACTTGAACATACAGATATAACTTACTATTTTATTTATCTCTGCGATAAAACGATATCTTTCAGAGCAAAACACTTCAATATTTGCTTAAACGCCGGATTCCTGAGTGTCATGCTGTTTATCTTGTTTGATGTTCTCAAACTCAAGACGCTGGATCTGTTTGAATGCTATTCCTTTGAGCTGAATTCCTTCAGTGAAAGCAGCGACACTATTAAATACTTGCTGAAATCTCAGTGTGTTACTTGCTACTTTAGTGCAGGCTTTATTGCTATTTTCTTTATGCAGACTTGTCATTTAATACATTTAAGTGTCCCATGTCCCACAGTTGAGCAAATTGGTTGTTAATTTTACCAAATTCTGCTCTTTTGAGGATCATTACTCCCAAAATCCGTTTTACACTCAAAGAATTCTTATGTATTTTATTATTTCAATGAGTCAGAGCGCTCCGACCGTTAGTGAATAGTTGTTTGTATATTGTATACTATGGTAAACTATGAAATAAAACTGTAATGCGTTTACGATTCTCTTATCTCTTTTATCATTCAGACGTTTTCGTTGTGATCTCACGGAGGTATATCTCAGTTATCTCCAAATTGGAGTTGATTATCTAGTGATATTTCCTGGCTTTTGAAATCTTTATTTCTTACTTTCTTCTTCTTCATTTTTGAATCTTTGTCATGTCAAATTATTGTGGAATGACATCATTCGGTAGCCTATCCTTTATCTTGAATCAAACATACCTCACACTAAGTCTTAGTGAACCTTAAAGTTTTTAATTTACACGTTTCTTTGTACACTTAACTTGGTTAAACTCGCACACACTCCCTGAAAACACTATTTTTCAATTTCTTTTCACCATTTTAATTCGTATACACTTCTATATTTCCATTACTGTCCGTATGCACATTTATTACCAGTTGCACAGAGCCTGTTCCCACTCCAGTCCCAGCTATGGCGTCAGTAGGAACCTCCAGACCGGTGGTCACTCCTGACACCATTGTCATGAGTCGGGGGGTTGGTGCTGATGATATACCAGCCACCAGGATCACCAGCATTAGAACTATACTGCAGTTGGACCTGAAATTGAAAGATTAGAAAATTGAGTACGATTAAAATGTTAATGATCTGTGGCGATTTGATAAAGACTTCTTGGTATAAAAGTATAACCACTGTCGGTAATGACTGCAAGCAATAGAGAACAAAAACTATAACAAGAATAAAATGGTGGATTATGAAACAGTAAATACACAAGAAACAGTAAATACACAAGAAACAGTAGTAAAAGTAGAAACAGTAGTAGTACAGTAAGTACAGAAGTAACTCACATAATATCTAAAAATGCAGACAAAAGTCTGTGACTAGCAGTTGTTCTGTACGCTTGGTAGCTTCCTGAGGACTGGCACGAAACCAACAGATAACCTGCCTCAGGCATTTAATCTTTATCTCATCAATATCTGAAACAAGATCAACACGATTTCAAACTTTAAACATGAAGTAGAGAGTCTAATATAGATTGGAAATGATGGAAAATCGTGTGAAAGTATTTTAACTCTGTCATAGTATGATATACTTAGGTAACTAAATGGAATGCGATAGTTCCTGACATAGATTATGAAAATTGTAGCAGGTACTTACTATAACAAAAAAATTAAAAAACCTGTATTTTCGTTTTTCCTACCGGCTTCTAAAATTCAAGTAATTTTTCACTTTGTAGTGTTATTTTGAGAGTCGGTTGTTTTTTTATTATAAAAAGTTTTTATGTGATACATAGTGTGATACAATTTTGACCATCAGTGCTTTGTTTTGAAATAAATGAGTATGCTTGGTATCGTCTTTCAATCTAGTATTTTGTCTAACAACAACATAAGTAAGATGCTTCGTAATATACTTTACAAATAGGTACATGGTATATTAAGTCTTGGGGTCCCTTGTCACCCTCCGGAGGGTAAAGTTAATCGAATGTCCGTCATTGAGGACTTAAGGTGAATGTTTGTCTTGCGTCGTATCCACCTCGTTCAGTTTGGCAGGGTAATAATTTATCGTCGTCTCAAGACTTTGAGAATCGATCGATGCTCAGAGCTTGCTATAACGTTGGCTTTATTAAGCGGATTAATGAGTTATTCGTCGACAAGTGCAGTATCGTTCTTAAGAAATATATTAAGCTTTTTTTTTTGAGCGTGGGAAATCATCCGATGACTTCGCCCGTTCTGGGTGGAGCGGAAGGGAGTGTCAGATTCTTACTGACTAAAACCCACCCATGTTCCTTCCTTAGCCCTTTATGTTCCGAGGTAGCGGTAACCCTTTTGGACAATCCCGCTTAAAATATAGTAAGCTGAATATTAATAAAGTGTGTCCCGATTTCTTTAGCTTCTTATTCAAAAACATCGTCTTTTAATTCACTTCTAATTTTAATTTCTCTTGTCCCCAGATTACATGGATTCCCTATGCAAGGACCACTTCTTACAGCGGCAGTACCGCAAGGTTGACGGAGGCGTGCTCTGGTCCCGCAACGAGCGCAACCTGGACTGCACGGTGACGTTTCAGACGCACAGCATCCTGCAGCGGTTTATGCTGCACTTTGACCTGCTGCAGCTCGACTGCAACGATCATCTGTATGTGTATGATGGGGCACATGCAACGGCGCCGCCGAAGGTAACAACTGCTTGGTGGAAATTCACGCCTTTTTTTTTGAGGGTGGAGATCGTCCTATGACGTCTCCCGCTCTGGGTGGAGCGGAAGGGAATGTCAGACTTTACGATGTCAAGATTGAGCAAAGGTGTAAATTATAAACCAAATTTCGCTAGTATGCATAACTTGACCTAGAATCAAACATTTATTAAAACCTAGGGTTACGTGATTTACGGCCCACTCTCTCTCACAGAGTGGAGGCCCGCGTCCCAGCAGGGGGACATGATAGACTGATTATGCTGATGAGGATATAAAACACTTCCTCAGAGTAACTATTCCATTCACTAGATGATTTTCGCATCAAAGTTTTAAAAGACGTTTCCTTTGAAAATATCTTTCGTCTCGCTCCCACGCTATAGCACCACCTGCATCTCTTATTGATGCCTCCACGGAAAAGAAATGGATGCCAGACACTACGCTGAGCCGATTAACTCACTGCTAATATGCGCCTGCCTCACGTAATCGAAACCTTTTAGACGGAGTTGAAGTTCATTTTGTCCTCTATACATTTCTAATTTAGTGTGCTGCAGTATTTCATAGAATAAAAGTTCTTCTGTAGGATAGGCACGTCTGCCACCGTGTATATTTCTTACACAATGTGAAGAGTGTCGTTACCACGCGGCGATCGCCTTCGATAAATATGACAACTTACTACCCATTTGAGACACAAAGCTAAAATTAAGAAAGGAAGAAAAATATTTAGAGTGGGTCACCCACAGGAAATACAATCAGTAAAAAGAATAATTTAAGGCATTTTTTTTTATTGACAAAACTAACAAAGAAAGACCTGCGTGAGGCAAAGGATGCTCCTTTCTCGGCATAATGATGCGATATTTTTAAACATAAATACCGCAGTGCTCGTATTCTGAAAGGGCCACACGGACACACACCTAAAAACATAAATTAATGCACAATGGTGGTACCAGGTTATGAAAGTCTGACAGCCAGTCTTATCATCGTATTACCCAGTTACTGACTGAGTTGTGGAGGTCAGATAGGCAGTCACTGCATGTAAAATACTGGTATTCAGCTGCATCCGGTTAGACTGGCAGCCGACCCCAACATAGTTGGGAAAAGGTTACGCAGAATGAATGGTGGTACCAGGTTATGGCGGGCATTACCTACCAGTTAATGTTGTACCATGTCAAATCTCCACATTTTTCACTTTCCGAGGTATTCAGCAGTCACGATCAAAGTAATTATTATAATTTCAGTCAGTCCCCAGGTCATTATACATTCATGCTATGCTCCCGCCACCAAGATGAGTTTACATGGAACGCCAATTTGCTGTCCCTGCATTCCAAGACTATTCAATACCTTTTTAATAGGTTTTCAATACTCTTTGAAAAAGAATGATAGGAATGTTCGAAATTTGAGGTTAGACTATAATTATGAGGCGCGCTCAACATACCGATACTCCAATATGTTAATTTTTTTTATCAAAATGGTAAAAATATTAATTACTTTGTAGGTATCTTGAAATAACGGATTTGATTGTACATTTACAACAAAATGACGATATACTTACCTACTATCGATATTTTTGAAAACCTTCATTTGTTTGGTTTAATAAACGGAGTATTGTTTGTGATATTCCGTATTTCAAGTTTTAATTTTGTGTTGTAATTTTAATATAGGCACCTGGGTCTAAATAAACTCCACAGACTAAACAATTAATTAATTCATTTTATATTAAAATCGAAAAAATACAAAAGCCGCCAGGTGTTGAATGAAACCCCAAATAATTAACAAACGAATTGTAATGCAACTTTTGTCAATTTTAAATTTAAATTCGCCAAGTTTGCCTGGCAACGACTCTTGGAACAAAGGACGGCCAAGTTTTAGCTCCCATTGTAGACTTGCCAAGTTTTATGCCATGATGTTTATTTGGTTCTCCTTGGGTGTTTATACTTAGACTTTGTGGGGATTGTGAATTAATATCATTGGCGAATATTTGTATTATCTAATATTAGCCAGCTGTTCTGAAAAACTCTAATGGTCTCTTTATTTTCATAAATGAAGCATGAATGAACAATATCCACGAATCCTCAAAAAACGTCAATCAAAGTGTATCAATGTAAAACTGGTAATAACATTTGTCTCAATCCATAGGTGTATCTATATTAAAGAGAGGTTACTGAATTTGTATGCAGTCGGTAATCTTCGAACAGACAAAACCGATTGCGAAAATTATTTCACTAATTCCAAAAAGAAGTAACAACAAAGTTAAATGACTAACTAACTTTACAAATAAATACAAAAAAGGATACTTAGGCGTCGAAGTACTCATCCGCATCCCTGTCATTCCGTAACGTGCCCAGAAGTCTGGCAGCATTGCCACGTTGAATGGCAAAAATTAGCTTTCAGTAATTGGAAGCTATAGGAATATATTTAATGTAAAACAAATAGACAAGAAGTCGCGGGCAGAATCTAGTTTTTACATGAATTCTTACAAAATATTATTTCGCATATTGCATTTGTGCCAATACAAAGAAACTACTAAAGAGCGACCAAACGAAAACGCTCAAACTGCGATGATCCTATCATATTTTAGCGAAGCAATTTCTGGCATGCAAACTTTACAATCCCAACTTTCATATGTAAAATATATCCCGTTTTCAGTTGTTGGACATTTGACAAAAGCCGAAGTTAGGACCTCCCTAACTTGGATTACCAGGCTCCAAGTTCTGGGCACTAACCTGCAGCGGCTAGTGCTATTCTTAGCAATACGTGCTTGTCACTGAAACTTTGACGATTACATTGAAATGAAAGTTTTAATGAGGAAGTGACTGCGGATGTGAGCTCGTGACAGACTGCCACGTGTGTAATTAAATGCTAAGTGAATTGTAAACAGCGGTTAATTGAGTTTAAATATAAAGCAGAAATGGAAAATTCTCAGAATGTGCTCATAATTAGTTGACACTGAGGTATTGAAGTAAGTTAATTAACGTTTGAATTCAGATGATGGATTAGATTTACAAAAAAAACATTCTCTAACCAACTTTAGGTACAAGTACCAACACTGTTAAATTATAAACATTCCACCATAACTATGTTAATGACCAAAAAACTAACGTAAATATATCTAAGTAGAATAAAAAACGAAACGTAAATTCCAAAACCGCTTGCAAGACTTATACTACTTATAATATATTACAACAAACACCACAATATGAAACATTTGAAACGTCGGCCAAACTTCAGCATTCCATTCGGAATATTTCCTAAAAATTCACGCGAAGCCACGAAACAAAACAAAACGTAACATGGCTGAACTTAAATGGAATAAATTTGTTCGTCGGTCGGAGCAACTATTTGTGGATATATTACGCACAAAGGATGAGCTGGGCCACCTGTGTGGAGTTGCCAACTATCTGCGACAGTTTGAGACAATAAGTAACAAACACTTTGATGATGGCCAGCCATGTTTGGAATAGTTTCACAGCTATGCGGGTGTCGACATGCTCTTGTGACCACCATTGTGGACGGTGTGCTGTAAGGAAAATTAATTTAGATAACTTTGACAACATTCTAAAAATTCCTAAACAAAACATTCCTTTTGATTTTTTTACTATTTTTTTTTATTTAAGTGTATGTACATGCACAACATTACACTTGTGTGCAAAATAAATGTAAACCAGACTGAATCATATAAAGAAAATGCTAAAAACCATTAACAAAAATGTAATAATTAGTACTTATAATAATGTAGGTACTTTAATATTAAAGTAGTTATTGTGGCAATAAATTAATTCTAGCTAACATTCTCACCAAATCCATGATTATAATGTTTCATAATATGATCCAATTAAACATGTAAGTAACCTGTAATTACTACATAGTATAAAGCAAAGTCGCTTTCCGCGTCCTAATGTCTGTATGTGTGTATGTATGCTTTCTTTTATTTTTTTATTTACTTAGCCTACACTGTCCCACTGCTGAGCAAAGGCCTCCCCCAAATCCTTCCAGACATCTTTCTCTTGAGCCACCTCGATCCATCCCTTGTGGTATGCGTCTAGGTCGTCTCGCCACCATGTATGCTTAGATCTATAAAACTACACAACGGATTTTGATGCAGTTTTTTCTAATAGATAGAGTGATTCAAGAGGAAGGTTTATATGTATAATATCATGCAATTTCCGTCAAACACGCGGGCGAGGCCGCGGGCACAAGCTAGTTATTCATAAAATATAAATCATATTTCACATTTCCTCGACCAAGATATGAAGTACTTTCTAACAATGTTGGAGCCACAGTTTCTGATTTGAGAATGGTACCAAATATAGTGGTGCTGCTTGTATTTCGAGGCACGTACACCGAAACGATTTAGAGGAAATAAATTACTAATGTTCTCGAGGGCGATGGGCGAGCAATCTATCAATACTTAAACGATATTGCAGGCTTTTAGCACATTATTGTTATTAATGTCTCCTAGCGTATAGGCTTTCATCAGAGCCGGGCTTATTCTGTTGTTTGGTCTTTCGCCAAATTATGGGTACTTGAAGTTTATTAAGCATTTTGTCTAAATGTGCTATTCTTTTTCTATTCGAATCAATGATAATGATACCTACATATATTCACTAAGACATACTGAGTACTGCGTTAGGCTATTCATGTTCTAAGCGGGATTGTCCCAAAGGGTTACCGCTACCCAAGAACACAAAGGGCTAAGGAAGGAACATGGATGGGTTTTAGTCAGTAAGAGTCTGACACTCCCTTCCGCTCCACCCAGAGCGGGAAAAGTCATTGGATGATTTCCCAGCCTTAAAAAAAAGGCTATTCATGTTCCAGTAAAATATTATATGTAATATTTTTAAATTAATAAATATCACAAAGATAAGCAGACTAGAAAAAAACCTCAATATAAACGTTGAAAAAATGTCTTTTTACATGCTCTAAATTCTTGTTATTAACTACAACAACGCAATTTCAAAGACAAAGACACAGATTCTTCAACCTAACTCACACTAACCACTTGAAAGCCTCCTATTTAACTCAGAGTGAGTGTAAGTCGTGGAAGCTGCATCACGTTTTAAAGTTACCGTCTCCGTCAGAACGAGGCTCAGTCACGCGGCCTCTGAATAGCAAGTAGGTGCAATCTTCACTGCATTGTGCGCTAAGAATACTAGTTTTGTTCCCCTTTTGTTAAGGAACGAGGGCGTAATAAAGAGCTTGCTTGTGATTGTCTTATAATTATGAATAGGATTTTGCTCTATTTTCTATTTCCATAACGTCGAAGCTGGGTATTAAGCTCGCCTCGGCGCTCTTTTGTGTACTTAGTTGTTATAATTAAAAATGATGGAAGGGTAGAATATATTGAAAAAGCGTAGCTTTTGGTCACTTATGAAAAATATTAATTTTATTATAAAACCTTACTTCTTATTTTTATTAATTATGGCTTTAGTATGTTCTGATTTTAGTTTAGTTACAATATTTTCAGCTTACTCAATTTTTTTATTTGATTAAGACAGATAAGTTTTATTGGAGGAATACAAATTTAATTTGGGCAGTTTTAACAAAGAAAATATTTTTTTTGTCAATCCGCCATTTTAATTTTGCAGATAAAAGTTATCAGGCGGTTGAAAAATCGGACCTTACACGGCCAAAACCAATTACATAAATCAAGATATTATATATAGCAAGTAATAATATAATACATAAACTATTAACAACAACTAAATACAACACAATGTCAGTAAAATTAAACACATCATTTCTCGATTTTCACGCAAACTGCAAGATCTCTGTAAAATGTCCCTTTGAGAGCGCTCTGTAATTGTAAAACTAACAAGACAGTCACAAACAAGAACCGTTCCGTAGTTTCGCAGAAAGAGAACTCGTTAACTCATTTTGTGCAAACTTCCAAGTGTTCCAACTGATTCTCTGCAGGCTGACTAATTAAAACCATGTTTTAGGCGAGCTATAGCTATTAAAGTCTTTAATACAGCCACCCGAGGCATAGTTAGCATAACAAAACCCTTCTTAATTCATTCCCCGCCGTAATCTGGAGCTAAGGAAGAATTTTTAATATCAACCCGAGAGCTTTATTAAACGCAGTATTATAAGAATAAATGCAAGTCCACTAGTGCCTTTGAAATGCAAGGAGGGGGGGTTCTGGGTGTCCGGCGCGACGTGATGTATGGGGTGGGGGAGGGGGCTGTTCAAATCCGGGGGTCGTCACGTCTTCGCTATCGTTCTCCCTGAAATATGACAGCGATATAGCCCGGACATCGTCAGTAAGCCCGGCTCGATGAAGAAAATATTGCCGGCGCATGAGCGATCAAGCGACTGCCACCGATTTATATAGACTCTACGTAAGCTATGATTGAACACCGTGGGAACTATTGTTCGATGCTATATTCACGCCGCCGTCGTAGGATAAAATGTATGAGAGGAATTCGTTTCGGGATATTATCAAGTGCTCATCGACGCGTTGTCTTAAATAGATTTTAGGGATCTTATTTGAAAAGTAACCATTTGTGACAACATTAATACGTTAAGTAGCATTTTTAATTATAAATGAAAAAGAATGAGTTTTATTAACTTAGCAAAGAGTTTTTAAACATACCTACTATAATTTAGTACTTGGAGGACATGATGATGTATGATCAATTACCACTAAAAACACAAACAAATACAATAACATCTTAACTTAAGAAAAATATTTAAATTAAACTAAGAAACAGAAGTTTCAATGGTTTTTGGTAAGCAGAAAACGAATAAGACAATATTACAATAAAATGACTCAACACAGTTATGTACAGTCGCCAGCACATCAAGTTACCACAAACTGTCCAATTTTCTAAATCGATTTTGCATTTAACTATTAACGTATAGAATAATTTTATGTCATTTCATTATAACTTTTGTCTCCTTTGACATTTTAAGTACATATTGTCACTGTTTTTATTTAGATCGATTGATTAGATTTATGACATTAATAATACGGTAATTAATTTATGCATTAGGCATACCTTTCAACTAAATGGACGGTAATGTTTTATTAATTGCTTTGGAGTTTTTGGTTCCATTTTTCATACCGTCGTAATTATTATAGATAAAAAAATACTCGTGAGCTAATGGTTACAGTTTTGAAAGTTTTCAGTTAATTAATTAATTGATTATTTTACGTTCATGGCTTGGTAAGAGACTGTGGGTAGGACTATAAGATACTTTTTAGTAAAGGTAGGCTTTTGCTTAACAGTAGGACATACATACGCTAAAAAAAAGATCCGTTCTTAGTAGTAGATTAGGTACTGACATAAAATAATGATTTTACAAAAGTTACCTCTCACCACAAAATTGAAAATACGTTGAGCTTTAGAAAGGGACAGTTTGACAATTATGAGTGACAGAGACAACGCTCTTCAAAGCCCAACATTTCTATAAGCCCACGTAATATAGCTGTGGGATTTAATTGCGCACTGGACTATCAACTCTCGGTGTTCGTGCGAGCGTTGAGAATTCAACAAAGTGTATCCTTGCGCGTCGAAAAACCACACTGTTGGATTTTAACACTCGGCTCTAAGCATAGCGTAAAAAAAGAAGTGCCGTGAGAGAGAATCGCCCGTGCGAACCTGGGCGACGATTGCTGACAGCACTTTAATGTTAGTATTAAACACACTAACTGTGCAATCCCAATCAAGTCTAATCAAGCAAGCTTCTCAGCTATTGGGCCTTTGTAATATATCAATAAAGTGTCAGTGTGTCTAGCTCTCGACATATGAGTGTGTGTGTGGTCTCTTGGCAATAGTTCACGTCGAGTGACAAATGGAGCGACGATTCAGTTCGGAGATAATCACAAGTGATTGTTTAGTGATCTGTTTGTGTAGGACTAGACGTGGTTATTATTTCCGATGTGGAAGCTTCCTGTTTATCACATTACCTTCATAGTCATCTATGAAGGTAGATGACTATGTAGAGGTAACCTGTTCAGACTACTTTTTTTATCGTTTTGGAACGAAGTTCCTTATCGCGCGTTGCGAAAGGGGGCTAGACGGAAAAAATTAAGACCAAAACTTGTAATGATACAAAAAATGAAGACCAAAAGTTGCAACGACACTTTTTTTGGAGTAAAATATGATGTCTTTTTAATCAATATTTTTTGATTGGTTAATCTTAGATCACATTTATTTTTATTTTTGTAACTTCAATAAATAATATTTTATTACAATTCCTTCACTAATTAATCGAAAGCAACTTCGTTCCATCCGGGTCCCTTGACACCTCTTAAGTTTTTTTTTTTAGAATCATGGGTTTTACACTTAATAAGAAGAATGTGTTACCTATTTATGACTAAAAGCTCTTCATGATAAATGTTAACTGTCCTACGAATTCAAAACTTGAAAGGGTCTAAATGATTGATACTCCAGTTTTAGGCCTGAATGGATTTGGATGAAGAGACACCAACTGTAGCCATAAAACCTGCACTAATAAAACCAATGATTTTTTTATTCCGTTACTACATAGATGAGCATCAAATTGTGGATATAGTTATCCATATTACTTTCTTTATTTCAGTAAGACATCCTTTTTTTTTAAGGGTTGGAAATCATTAAATGAGTCCTCCCGCTCTGGGTGTGGTGGAAGGGAGTGTCAGACTCTTACTGACTAAAACCCATCCATGTTCCTTCCTTATTTTTATTTATTTATTTAATACTTTAAGCACAGAAATGTACAGAGGCGGACTTAATGCCATAGGCATTTTCTACCAGTCAACCTTTGGGTGATGCAGAGATAAACAGTGGTAGGTGCATTAGAAAGCAAAGTGCAACTTTTATTTAATTGTAAATACAGATACACATATACAAACTATAAATATAATAATAAATACATATCTAAATATATTATATAAATAAATTTAATACTATACCTACTATAATAAAGAAAACGAGCATTGGGAGAACATTACCGGCGTGATGATTCTGCCAGCTTCTTGCGGATATGCTCGCGAACTTTTAATTTAAAAGCTAAACGGTTGGTTGCCATCCTGATTTCCTGGGGGAGCGCATTCCACAGAGAGATAGACTGAATGAAGAAGGAAGAGTGCATGAAGTCAGTGCGGTGAGCGGGACAAAGTTCCTTAGCCCTTTATGTTCCGGGGTAGCCGTAACTCTTTCGGACAATCCCGCTCCAGTAAGCCACCCTAATTTAAACACTTGAATCTTTTAAACGTGTCCTGTTCTTCTTCCAGGCTGACCTCTCCTGCCGGAACACCAAGCAGCAGGTCGGGGCGCTGTTCACGCGCAGCAACTTCGTGACGCTTAAGTACGTCACCGACAACTGGGGCACTGACGCCAACGGGTTCCGGCTCGTCATCACCTCCGTCAAAGACCCCAGTGAGTATACTCATGTTATTGTCAACTGTTGGACTTTGAATTTAATAAACATTATCACGCACTGGCTGGAAAATAATCTTCATGTATTTTCTTCAAATTCGACAAAACAGAAATGGTGTTATACCAGGTAACAGAAATAAACCACCTAATTATTCAAAACTAATAAATAAAAGAACAAAATAAAATCGTCACTGTCATGTAATCACTTTTCATTCCAAGACTTCGTCACAATAAATGTTTTTTCAATCATATTATAACGAATTCAATTGAAAGTAAATAAAGGATAAAACTAGACCAGGAATGAAGCAATAACCATCTATTTGTCCCAATAAATACGAGTATCTGAACGATTTTATATAAAAACTCGAAGCACGCCCACGACCCTCCGTCGTCACCCTCTTTAATTTCACCAAATGTTTATTTATTCGAACAAACAGTCGACAGGGCAGTTCGTTTACACATTCCTCCTCCTTTATATATATATATATTGATATTTTTATTGTGTTCCCCGAGGTTTCTAGGACCGTCTGTACTTCTATAGACAACGTCGACCTGTTGCTTTGCTGTTTCTTTTTATCGCTACCATAAAGTACCTTATTCTAGCATCCTTTCTTTTTGAAAATGTGGAATAATTAAATTCTGCTGATGAACGAATAAAATAAACTTATTGAGGGTGTGAATCTATGAGAGTATTAAGTAGTCCCTTATTCAACACTGTCACTTTTTAACCGACTTCAAAAACGAGGAGGTTCTCAATTCGGATGTTTGTATTTTTTTTTTTTTATGTTTGTTCGCGCATAACTCCGTTGCTTGCCAACCGATTTGAAAAAATCTTTTTTTGTTGGAAAGGGTATACTTCCCAAATGGTCCCATAAAAATTTTATCGAAATCGAATAAGCGGTTTTTGAAAAATCAACAAAAATCTAAAAAAAATCCTACTTAATATATGTGGACGATGTTCTAATAAGTTCCTATCACTGTAATTTACATACCAGGTAGTGGTATTAAAATTTTCGGGGGGAGGGGGGGGGTTTGTAGGTAGGTACCACAACTAAAAAGTGAAAAATAAAAATTTTCTTACAAAAAATAAAACCGACTTCCAAAACAAACACTACAAAGTGACAAATAATTTTGATTTCGGAAGTCGGTGGCAAAACATTAAAATACAAAACCGAAGACACCGACTTCCGAAATCAAAATTATTTGTCACTTTGTAGTGTTTGTTTTGGAAGTCGGTTTTATTTTTTGTAAAAAACTTTTATAACCTCAATAACTTTCCTTTATTCGGTCACTTTTTACCTCATAAACGATCGTCCAGGTCATTACGTGTCTCGTAATGACCCAAAAATGCTCACACTCATGTAAGGACGTACGACTCATCCGATTTTTTCATTATCATTACTTTGTTTTGGCCCCTAATGGTTGTAATCGTCATTATTACTTTTCAATTTGGCTTACCACCTTTAGAACCTTTTGCTTCTGTTAATGGGTTTTATAGAACATAATTATTAAGGTTGTAACTGCAAGGGTATATACATACAAAAGGATATGCTACAGACCACCAAACTGAACAACTTTTACTATAGAACCAACTACGAAATCGTGGAAATAAATCAGCTATTCCCTTCATTTCGACGAGTCACGTGACCAAAAATGTATAGAACAACTGATTTTATTTTAGCGATTTCGGAGTTGGTTCCATAGTAAAAGTTGTTCAGTTTGGTGGTCTGTAGCATATCCTTTTGTATGTAAATACCCTTTCGGT
Source organism: Hyppa rectilinea (assembly GCA_951799385.1). NCBI lineage: Eukaryota > Metazoa > Arthropoda > Insecta > Lepidoptera > Noctuidae > Hyppa > Hyppa rectilinea. The sequence continues at coordinate 1,092,854 of OX637306.1, forward strand.
TACAGCCTGTATGTTATGATAATTTCATACGTTTAATCTTAACTATCCAACTTTGAACACGACTTAAACTAGAGTAGGTATTCTAATTTGCCTCTTACACCAAGTACAACAATAATAAACATTGTTGTCATACCAACGTTTGAAGCAGAAGTCGCAAAGCCTCACAATATAATTATATACAAGAACACATCTCTTTCACTCAAGTATGCATATGAAATTACAATGAGGCGCACAAAGGAAGCAATTAAATTGTCCAAAAACATTACTGAAGCAGAAGCGTTTGTTTCGTCTTCACCTTTGAGCCGTACATAACACCAATTAGATTTTCCGCTTGGCCGCGTGGAAAAACATACTCCAAAGGATTTAGGAACACACGACGGGGACTTGGAAAGATCAGAGAAAGAAACTGCGAACAGGAGTCGCGGGGATACGACGCGATAGAATTTTAATGGGAATTTTATTGCTTGTCGGCATTTTTTCGGCGATTTGCTGGATGAATGGAAAAGAGTCTTTGTATAAATAAGGAATGGTTAGTCGTTTGATGTGAGGTGATAGTATGTATGCCTTTGCCTTTGTTGAAATAGTTATTTTGTTAATCAAGTTTTATTATTGGTGATTGGAATGAAAGTGATCCAATTATAGCTCCCTGGGGCATTTTATTGGTCATTCTACTGTGTATCGTGTTTTTTATTCATGATCCAAGGACATTTTTTAATAAAATATTCTAATACGTTAGCTTGTTTATTTTGAATGTCTTCGGGTTATGTTTTATGATCTAAGTATTATTACATCGATTGAAAACCTGCAAGATACGACTCAACTTATTGAATGCTTTTGTAAAGATGAAAAATAACTTTCCTTTGTCCAGTTTATATATTCTATCGCCAGGAATTTCAAATTGAGTATCTATTGTCCTGTCTATGTAAGCACGGCAACAATGGCGATATTGCGGCAAATAAGTTCATATTTTGAGGTATCAATTAGTGAAACTGTAATCAAGCTTTGTTTTGCTCGTCAAAAATAATGTTGTTGCTGAAAGTAAATTGGGTGTGCTAGACTTAATCAACATAAGGAGTTTTAAAGCATACCTAGGTCTCTCATAAAAGTTGGACTTGCATTTTAATACCTTTTTATTTATTTAGACTAACGGTACTACTTATACACAAATCTTAAATACAACTAGCTGGACCTGGCGAACTTCGTTCCGCCTAACAGTTATTTTTTAAAATAAAAGATTTTTTCTAAAATAAACGTAGCCTAAGTTACTCCTTATTACATCAGCTACCTGCCAATAAAATCCCGTCAAAATCGGTCCAGCCATTTCAGAGACACTCCAATTTTATTTATATGTATAGATATAGACAACCTAAAACTAAAAAAAAATATATCTATGTACAAGTGGTAAACTAAGGGGAAGAGCCCATGGGGCGTCAAAAAATTCATCCCCATCGCTGTCAGTGGGAAATGTGCCCAAAAGGCTGGCAGCGTTCAGCGTTTCACTTGCATTAATTATCTGAAACATTACACACAATATGACTATATCGAGTGGCAGTTATCAATGCTATAAAGTGGCACCATTAAACTGATCCATCGTGGATGAAATCTCGTATCATTTTTATGTCACAGACATTAAATCTGAACCCCTCAGAGCCTTCTGCACGAACATTGAAAAAGTCCTAGCGCTTAAAATGTTATAGGCCATTAATACAAGGACGAAGTGAATCCGCAAAGGCCTTATAAAATCGATGAGATAGTTGACAGTTAAAAAACTGATTAAAACTTTGATAAATATGTTGAAGAAAAAGAACATTGTAAACTGAAAAGTACAGAGAGAGCAGATCAAATGTTTAATGCCAAACGATATCGATACACTGAAAGTTGCCGTGCAGATGTGTCCGCTATCCATGCAACTTTAGTTCATATCGCTCGCCGCTCGATAATGAAGTGTGGGAACTTCCCAACTTTGCCCCATTAGGACATAGTTGGTAAGCGACCCCTGGGGACTCCTCTGGACAACGGCTGGGGGACTTTGCACCTCAACTTGCATACTTCCAAAGATTACTCGACTAGACTCTTTGGGAAAGTTTGAAGTGGGATTTGGTAGTAGTTTTAAGATCTCCCAAGATTGGTTATGTTACATTTATTGGCTTGTGTTTTGTTGTCTATGGTTTCTTTACTATGTATGGGTCTTTAATCAACCAGCTGTGGTGGTAGATAAAATTATACGAACTAGAGGATATTTATGTTCTATTCAGATCTTTTTTTTTTTTTAAGGCTGGGAAATCATCCAATGACTGCTCCCGCTCTGGGTGGAGCGGAAAGGAGTGTCAGACTCTTACTGACTAAAACCCATCCATGTTCCTTCCGTAGCCCTTTATGTTCCGGGGTAGCGGTAACCCTTTCGGACAATCCCGCTTACCCGGCAGGCTTGGCCCTGAGGGGCCCCTTCATATGCTGACATCTCTTTGAGGCGCGCGTGGAACATATACGCGCCGTCCGGCACGGGCCTGGTGCTGATCGGACGGTGAGTCACCCATTACTCACCGTCCGCAGGCCCGAGCCTACGGTGGCCGGGAGTCGTCACGTGGCTCCCGACGCCCGGGGCGTCTCCCGCGGCGGCTGGGACGGGAGGACCTTTCTCTCTCCCATCCCGCCACCTCCTTCGCGAGCATGACTTTTTCGCACAAGGAGGTGACTGCCTCCCACTCCCTCTCGCCCCGGACCATGGTTTGCACCAGGGCCGGGCGCGAGAGGTCGCCGCCGCCGATCGCCTCTACGAGGACACGGCGGTGCTCCGCCCAAGCGAGGCAGGTTTGCACCGTATGCTTTACCGTGACCCCTGGGCGATTCTCCCAGTGGTGACACCCGGACGTTTCCTCTCGCCTGATGATGTGCAGGAACCTACCGAAACATCCATGCCCGGTGAGGACCTGCGTCAGGCGGTAGTCTATTCAGATCTAGCTTTGTTTTTTTAAAGCATTTAAACGATGAGGATTGTAAAAATTTTAAGTATTTTCTAAATAAACCTTTATTTAGAAAATACCTAAAATTTTAACAATCCTCATCGTTTGAAAAGCGATCTCCCCTTTGTGCCCACAGAACGCTATTCCTACTCAAATTCTTCATTAAATACCATCTTTAACTCGGAAACAATGCGTTTGAAATTACACTGGGAGTTTTAAAATTCCTGTGAACGGAACTGGCTGGTCTCACAAAGCAGGATATGTTAAGCGCTCATGCCATTGAATTATGCAACAAAAACGCGCTCGGCGACACCGCCTGAGACGCCGGAATAACATTTTAAACAATGCATTTCATACATGCCGCGCTCCACGCGAGCGCCACCCTTATCACCTACCTGCCGGCACAGCGGTGTGTATGCGGAGGGAGAAACAATCCCCTTTGGAGATCAAAAGCAGTGTTTCGGTGAGGAGTCTGTTTTGCTTCGCTTTTAAGAATTTTTCAACTGTGTTATGAAGGACACAATTAAAGGTTGGTTCTGATGGGCGATAAGACATAAGAGTTAGTATAAAAGTTGCGTATCTGGTTGGCGGCTCGTTAAGCCGAGGGTATTGTTCGAGTCCTTTGGGTGGATTTTTTCAACGATGAATGCCCAATTGTCTGCGCCCACGACATCAGCGGTTTGATTGTCCGGCTGTGACACGGTTTTCAATTGATAAGAGATGTTTTTTGAATGTTACAGTTCTTTAATGTTTTTATTTAACTTTAGAGAGTACTTAAGATGTTTCGTCCAGTTAGTAAGCAGTTTTCTCATTTTTCTTATTTTCTCGTTTGGAAGTAAATATTAGTTCATGTCCTTTTATTCTCTGGACGCAAATTATTTGTGTTTAGCCTTTGTTACTTTACAGCAAAGCTAGTGCAATACTGTCTTGTGGGATAAGTTCAAAATCCGTAAAAAAATATAATTGCAGCATGAGTGAGTGTTCCAATGATCAAAGAAACCCGCGATTACGTTATTTTGGTTGATGCTTTTTATTCTAGATACAATCTACCGACTCTGTACAGCTGTGTACAATTTTCTTAAGGCATACCGCTATTTATGTTTTCCTTTTTCAATCAGAGCCATGATTCCGGGTCAGTTCGCTTGGTTGGCAGGCGGCGGAGTACCGGCTCCTTGTATTTTATCGGTTACAAAGAAATACAGATGTATTTTTTTCTCTCTTTATAATAATATATTAAACGGATTTCTGGCTTCTCCTTGCGTTTGATGACTCAACCAAATATGGATCAGTGTTTGATCTAAGGCGGTAATTCGATGAATGAAATCCTGTTTGGTTACTGATATGGATAGAAATAATATATAATATAATATCCTTGGACATTTCACACAACGCCATATAGTCCCATGCTAAGCAACCTAATGCTTGTGTTATGGTAACGAGATGGCTGATAAACTACTTATTTACATATTTTTTTTTGTAAATACATAGATATTATACATAGAAAAACACCCAGACTCGGAACAAATACTTGCAGGTCGTACAAATGTTTGTTCCGTGCGGGAATCGAACCCGCAACATGCTGCGCAGCAGTCAATCGCTCAACCACTGCGCCAAACGTGTCGTCAACTGAATGAATGAGCTTTTCTTTAGAAGTGCCGTTGGCAAGCCATGCAGAAGTGGCAGCGGTCATCATCGAGAATTCAAGAGTAACAATTATTATGAAATGCTTAGACAAATAAAACGTATAAACTTCAAAAATTTGTCAATGCCAGCAATTATTTATTACGAGAGTATCATACGAAACCCCCCCGGTCTCGTATTGTACTGAATTTATTAGTATTTCCTATACCTACGGGTATTTTGACATTGTATTAATAATTATGACTTCACGTTTAGGGAATTTTACCATTCTGTCTACTTAAACCATAAACCATACTTTCTGTTAAGCCCAATCTAGCATCATGTATACATCCAACGAGTGCACTCTATTTTTGATATGTTTTCGCACCGTTGTTCCAGAACATGGGTGCAAAGAGTTCCGCTGTAAGCAGCGCGAGTTCTGCGTCAGCGCAGACCTGATGTGCGACGGCGTGGACCACTGCGCTGACGGCTCTGACGAAGACACCGCCGCGCTTTGCCCAGGTCAGGCCCGTCCGTAAATACCACCATGGAAACACCAGCACTGCACTACGAACGACGTACTAAGGATGCAGTGACACTACACAACAGCTAATGATAACTATTGTCATTCACTTCACTGTACTAACGTTATGGCTTTTACAATTCATCTGGTGGTCACTTGGTGTCGGTGGTAGTGGGTGGTTGGTCGCCAAGCCTGCACCGTTCATGTAGATCTTGTAGATTAGACAGCTTTATTTCTTGTTTTTTATTTTTCTTACGTTTTGGCGTAATTAAACGTATTTTCTTTTTTTTTTTGTTTTATTTTATTTCCATTATTGTGCCGTTTTAGCCAGTAGCGTTGTAACCAAGAAGCTTGACTAACACCTGTAAGGCATCATCTCACCATCACGTTTAGACACTTGGATCAAGCGCTAATCCACAAACCGGTGCTTTCGCTGGAGCCCTGACCACCAGCACTTTGGACTCTGTTCCCGAGTCCCGACTCCGCTACTAGGTATTTTTTTTTGTTTTTATTTATTGCAAATGTTACATAATAATACAAAATGTACATGTATGTCCGTGTGCAATACAACAACGAATTCGGGGTGCTGTTGAGGCTGCCCCGCTACTGCACTCGGGGATGTTCGCGGAGGCACATGACGTGGATTGTTTCTTTGCCATTATGTGTAAGCGCTGTGCGTCTCTGGTGCGGGGGGTGTGGGGTAGCAACAACAGTATGCTGTCTCAAATTTCGAGCAGGCTGGACTGTCCGAACGTGAATCGCTGTTGCGCAATTTGCCATGGAATGGTGCAGCCGCGGTGAAGACTCGAACAGTACTGCCGCTGTGTTTTATATACATTGTTAATAATATTATCATAATTACTAACAAAGGATTTTGTACTAACAATTGAGTCATGGTTACTTGAAAAATAAATTAAATTGAATTGCAGCTTAAACGATGAATAAAAAAAAAACAATATTAAATTTTCAGAGAGCGGCGGCACGGGCGCGGGAGGCGCATGGGTGGCAGGATGCGCGGGCGCCGCGGCGCTGGTGGCAACAGTGGCTGCTGCCATCACATTCTGCGCCTGCCGCCGCCGCGCAGCCAACCAGCGCACACGGCTACATAGTGAGTTTACCGTGTCCTTTCTACCGTTAGTTTGGCCTGTTGCACTTTAAGTACGTGTAAGCACTGCGTCCGATTCGAATTAGAGAAAATACCTAAGAAGAAAATTTGAACCGACTGTTACCTATACCTACTCGAATGTATGATTCACAGATGCTAACAGAACTAATTAATAGAACTGATTACGCTTACTTCGGGCCGACATTTCTCTGATGTACATCGGCTGCAGTGTTTAAACGCTTGTATACTCTGATGCTTTCTGATAAACTCAGATCAACAGCCGTCTGTCTGTAATCGAACGCAATCTAATACAATCGAAATTCCTCTACGATCTCTGATACAAAGCTGAAGTGTCTGATGTTCACTATTGCACCAACAGACGTTATAACGTTTATTGACGGGGTTTATTTGTTTGCGTGCAGTGCAAGAGTTGGCAAGCAGTAATGGCGGCGGCGTGTGCGCGGGCGGTGAAGTGGGCGCGACACGGCTGCCGGGAAACCCGCAGCCCCCTGCGGGCCCGTGCGGGGCGGCGCGGGCGGGCCGCCTGCGGCGGGCGGCCTGAGCGCCGTGCCGCATAAGGACGAGTGGTTCGTCTAGCGGCCCGGGGCCCGCAGGGGGGGGCCCGCCCGCCCCCGGCCAGTGTTACGCAATGTAAATTTATCGATATGACATTAAACATTTTTGGCTTATCGTTCGTATGTTATTGGGTCGAACTCGCCGACCCGACTCCTCATCCTTTGTTTGTATACACGTTGTAATTCTGCGACTATTCATAGATATTATAGTATAATTGTAATCGTCAAATAAATAAGTTTTTTGGTATGAGTTTTGAAAATTGATGTTATTCCTACCCTCTTTAGTTGTGTAGAAAATAATCCTTACTACTACCTTAATAAACACCACGATGGCTTACATCAGACCGACACCGCATTCGCTTGTCAACAGTTCCGGTGTGCGGTAGCCCTAGACCGAGTATAAAACTATGCACCGTTCTGTCAGTCCAGGACATTCATTGCACAACACACTTTCAATCTCAATCTGAATTATTTTAAAGGATATAGCTAATCCATTGCTTCACATGTTCGAAAAATTTGATTAAAAATAAAATTCATTTATTTCTGGTACTACAATAATAATAATTTTAATTCGAGCAGCAAGACTCAGTGTTAGTAGTAGTAGTGGTAGTATAAGTATACTTACAAACTATGTTAGCTAAACACTTACAAAACAAAACCAAAAACAGATTGTGACATCTCTGCTGCACGGTGACAGGCCCAGCCGAAACCCTGCAGCAGTGGTTCACCAGCGCACAATCAAGCCTGCTCGCTATCATAGACAGGATGCTACTGGCGCTGCCCCGCACCCTGCGGAATGAATATAAAAACGCACAAATACACTATAAATACAACATCAAATACAATACAATAAAAATAAATCAAATTCTAATAAAACAATCAATAATCAACTCATATTCATTACATATGTAGTGTCGCTCGTGTCGTGTCGCATACCTCTTACGAGTGACACTGTGTGACACTTGTCTAGGTGTGTCTATGTGTTGTCACAGCAGGGTCGCACATAAAAACAGTAACCTAACCCAACCTATTTGCTATCATAGTCAGAACGATATTAGAGCTGGCAAGAGACGCGCAACGCTTCCACAATATTACCCCGCAGAGAAATGTCTCATCAAGTTTTCCCTGAGGCCCTGAAACGGGCGCGCGAAGTATACGACACGTAAATAAGAACCATCTTTAAATCAAACTATCCCTTAGGGGTGCGTGTCCGCCGTGGGATCTGGAGGCGATAGTCCTCTCGCGCATGTACGAGTGGCGCGCGGAGGTACTAAGCCGGGGGGAAACTCCGTTTCCGCGGCAAATTGCGGTGGAGCGGACGGACCTCCGGCGCGATTTCATGGCGGCCTGGAAACAGCGACTGTCGCAACCCAGCGCAGGGCACGCCACGATAGTGGCGGTAAGGCCCCTCTTTGAGGAGTGGCTAGAGAGGCGTCACGGCGCCCTCACCTACCGCCTGACGAAGGTCTATTAGAGATTTTGTATGAGGTCTGCACTATTGTCGGTGATGGGAAAATGAACTCGGACCAGAAGAAGTGGGACATCTCAGATGGCTGTTTCATACCTACCAATCTTTGAAATCAAAAACGATCCAGGCCTATACCACCAGCACCTTCAGGCTCACCAGAACGTCGTGAACTCTCTCCAGCAGTTCCGCGAGGTCGTAGAGGCTAAGTTAAGTCCATCCAAAAATACTTCTTATGCTAGCATGGTGAAGAAAGGCACCGATAACTTTGTCCGTCCTGCTAACTTGAGATCAGTTGCCATCTATCCCAGCGATAAGACCCAAACAAGTGACGACACCAAGTCGCTTGTCCAAAAGATCATCTCTCCAGAACAACTTAAGCTTCATGTCCGTAGCCTGAAAAGAGTGAAAAATGGGGGCGTTCTGATAAGCACGGAAAATAAAGGCGATATTGCTAAACTCAAGAACTCAGAAAAACTGGTTTCATTGGGCCTTACAATACAAGAACCTTCCAAACGCCGCCCTAGGATCGCTGTCATTGGTGTCCCCGTAACCCTTACTGAAAAAGAGGTATTTGACTGTGTTGAGTATCAAGCTCCAGGTGTGCTGCTGGTGATCTTGAATGGTGTACTCTGAATAAAACTAGCTTAGCTTCGATTACAAGACTGTATTTCTGAGACACTGATAATAGACGACCGATATGTGCGCACGCTCTGGGTGTCGGCGAGCAAGTTCAGTGTGTGGTGTGTGGCCCGATGTGACGTCAGGAACATATTCCCCGCGTTGAAGTGAAGTCTTCAAGATGAAGGTGAAGAGACAGGAAGCGGGCATATGTTGTTGTATGCACGTGTTATGGTGCCCTTCTTCGTCAGGATGTCGGCAACTCGACAACGCCCGTCAGAGCCAGTCTTCACTGCGACCACTCTGCCTAGCAACCACAGAAGAGGCAGAAGATTACTGTTCTTTACTACGACCATGGTGCCTGTTTTCAGCTCTTGCCCAGCTGTCTGCCTTTTGGTTTTCTGCTGCAGGAGAGACACATACTCATTAGAGAAGCGCTGCCAAAAATGTTGTCGTAGTTTTTCGATACGGTCGAAGCGCTGTAGCCGCTGGATATTGACGTCGGTGATCTGAGGACGAGGGAATGACGTGAGTAATCGTCCGATGAGGAAGTGTGAAGGAGAAAGATAAGATAAATCTGATGGATCAGTGGATAGAGGTGTTAAAGGTCTGGAATTTAAGATAGCCTCTATCTGAATCAGACATGTTGAGAGCTCTTCATAAGTTAAATGAGTTAGGCTCATGACTCTACGTAATAAATGTTTGGTGGACTTTACTGCACTTTCCCAAATACCACCAAAATGTGGGCTGTAGGCAGGTATAAATTTAAATTCAATGTCTTTGTTTGCAAGATCCGACTCTATATCACTAGATGAAACCTTTAAGAAGCGTGAAAGCTCATTGAAAGCTCCCACGAATGTAGTGCCGTTGTCGGAGTACACTCGTTGAGGCTTGCCTCGTCGACTAATAAATCGGCTGAAAGCCGCAAGAAAAGCTTCTTTGGTGAGGTCGGAAACCAGCTCCAAATGAACGGCTCTGACTGCAAAGCACACAAAAACACAAATGTATGACTTTATTAGCTTACATCCTCTGCCTTTACGGTCGGCTATCAGCACTGGCCCTGGCACTGGCTATTCAAAAAAGGGTACTCTAGATGAGTCCTATCGCTTGGTAGGTTACCCATGATGACTTGAATAGGCTGAGCTTTAAAACGAGTGCAGCGAACACAGTTACGCACTATATGCTTAGCTAGGTTTCTACCTGCTAACGGCCAGTACGTAAGTCTGATGTGTGCTAAAAGTAATTGTGGGCCTGCGTGAAAGAGTGTTTTATGATGATCTCTTTCAAAAATAATTTTAGTTAAGTGATGTTTGCTACATAAAAGGATTGGATGCTTAACATTGTAACTTTAGTTAGAGTTGTTAAGACGTCCACCTACACGTATCAAGTTGTCTGAATCAATGAAAGGAGAAAGACTTATTAACCGATTCTTTTTATGTAAGGCTTGATTAGTTTTTAGCGATGAATATTCCTCAGGAAACATTTCCTGTTGATAAATCTGTAATATGAGATTCTGTGATGATCGTAATTCTGAAACTGATAAGTAAGATGATTTTTTATTAGTCCTTTTTGACAATTATGAATAAATCTTTGTATATAGGATACGATTATTATGAGTGATGTAAATGATGATTTTTTATTAATTAAATTCAAAATTATATTGTTATTATTTTGTTTCCGGTGTCAGTATTTGAATGTAAAGATATTTCTGGTAAAGAGTGAGTTTGTGTATTAGGTGATTTAGGAAATTTGATTTCCTTATGATTGAGAAAATCAGGACCTGACCACCAAAGAGTGGACGAGCTGATGCAATCAGCCTTCACCCCCCGAGATGTGAGATCAGCGGGATTGCTCTTAGAAGGTACATAGCTCCACGTCTGTCCGGTCGTAGCTTCTTGGATTTCACTCACTCTATTGCGGACGAATTGATCAAGCCGACTTGGCAATGTAGACAGCCATCCAAGCACGATCATCGAGTCACACCAAAAGAAACAGTGATTAAACACTAGAGTGAGTGATTTACGTACCTTCAGAAAAAGTCTTGTGCCCAGTAAGGCACCACACAACTCCAGCCTTGGTATGGTTGTGGGTTTTATGGGGGCGACCTTGTTTTTGGAAGCTAAAAGGCGAACGCAAACTGTTCCGTCGACTGCTACCGTTCTGACATAAATACACGCACCATAGGCGCGTTCAGAAGCGTCTGTGAAAGTGTGTAGCCCCACCAAACAAGCATTGTTACAAGATACCCAACGAGGAATGTGAACAGAGTTGAGGCTGGAAGAGACTGTATGAACTCAAGGAATTGAGATTTAATTTCTGTTGGTACTTCATCATCCCAGTTACATTTAAGTATCCACAGCTGTTGTAACATAAGTTTAGCCTGAACTATGCATGGGCCGACGAGGCCAATAGGATCAAACACCTGACTGATCAAAGATAAAATATTACGCTTCGTAATTTTTGAGGTTGGTTTTAAATCTATAGAAAAGAATAATCTGTCTGCTTTACAGTCCCAATATAGCCCAAGTGTTGTTAGTTGTGTCATTTAGGTTTAATTTTTTATCTTGATTTTCTGGTTTTATATTAGTGACTGCCTCTAATATCTTTGGACTATTTGATTGCCACTTTCTAAGGTGAAATTTGCGGACTCGAGAGTATTCACTACCCCGTGACATAAATTTATGACTGACTCAATTGAATCGCCGCCACTCAAATAGTCGTCTACGTAAAAATCACGTCTGATGGACTGGCTAACCTCTGGGTCTGAACATTGATCTGCAAGTGAAACTAGGCATTTTGTGGCCAAGTACGGGGCTGAAGCTGTACCGTATGTCACTGTATTCAGTGCATAGGTATTTAAAGAGTCTGAGGAATTGAATCTGAAAACAATTTGTTGTAACGGGCGCTGAGATGGCTCAACTAAAATAGCTCTATACATTTTTTCAATGTCACCCGTTACAACAAACTTGTGTTGCCTGTATCTCAAGAGGATGGGTAGCAGATCCTCCTGTACGGTTGGACCTACCATCTGGATGTCATTGAAGGACTTGCCCGAGGTGCTGGAGGCCGAAGCATCGTAAACTACGCGAAGTTTTGTGGTAGAACTTGACTCGCGCACAACACCATGATGAGGCATAAAATAATTAATTTCTGAATGATTGGTTTTTGAATGTTCTGTCATGTGATGAAGGTAAATATATTCTTGCATGAATTGTAAGTATCTGTTTTTAAATGTGGAGTCCCGCTCAAACCTACGCTCTAGGGAGAGAAAACGACGCTTAGCCATCGCGTAAGAGTCACCCAAGCACTCGGGCGAGTCCTTCAATGGTATGGTGACAACGAATTGACCACGCGTGTCCCGACGTGTGGTCTCTTGAAACAGTTTTTCACAGGTCTGTTCTTCTGAAGACAAACAGTTTGCAGATGACACTGTGTCAAGTTCCCAGAAGCGAGTCAGCTGATCTGACTCCTCATGTGAAAGAAAGTGGCAAACAGAAGGTTGTACACGACGATGAGACCGACAGACGCGGCCCGAAATAAGCCAACCGAGCTTAGATGTAATCTAGGCTGATCATTGCCTAAATTAATAGTTTCGGAACCTAAGACATCCCAGAATACCTCAGCGCCTACTAAAATATCGATAGCAGTAGGCACATTGAATGATGGATCTGCCAATTGAATGCCTGGCGGGATGGTAATACACCTTTTATCTACATAAGAGCCAGGCAGCGATTGTGTGATCTTTGGTAAAACAAAACAGCTTACTTTCGCCTGATAGCCACCATCATAAGATTGCAAATGAAGACTGCAGCTTTCTGAGGTACTGGAAACTTGACCGTTTATACCTGAGACGGTGGAGCTTGTGCTGCGTTTTACCAGTCCGAGCTTCCCACAGAGTTCTTGGGTGATGAAGTTGGAGGTGCTGCCATTGTCCAACAGTAGTCTGGCAGTATGAAGTTCTCCACTGACGTCTGTCACCCTTGCCAAGGCTGTGGAGAGCAAAATGTGATCCTGATTATTTTCTGAACAGGGTAATACGACCTTTGTTGACAAAACAATGTTTTCCCCTGTCTGATTTTCTGTTGATTCCCTATGTAAGAGGGTATTGTGTCTGATCTTGCAATATTTGCAATGCGAGAGACTGCAACGCTTTTCGGTATGACCAGGTCGAAGGCAGTTCATACAAACATTGCTTTCTGAAGCTTTTTTAATGCGTGATTCAATGTCAAGATTTCTGAAAGGCTGACAACTGAATAAAAAATGATTCTGAGAACACATAGGACATTTAACATTATCTGAATTGTTATTATTATTTTTTGTTTTTGTTGTTGTTAAGAAGTTTTTAGTTTTGTTAGGTTCGTTAGTGTGTTTTGATGTTGTTGTGTTTTTATTAGAATTTAAGGATTCAAGTAGATCTGCTCTGTTCGTTAAAAATTTTGTGTAATCTTTTAAAGGAGATTGTTCTAGGCCGCCCTATAACCAACAAACATTTGACGTGTACGTTAATTTTAATTATATTTTAATATGCTTTTTAAAAATAATAGATTCAAGCGGACACTGTTTAATTCTTAATAGGTTTTTAAAAGTGACCGCATTGATTTTATTACCAACTGAACTCGCCATCTTTCAAGGAATTGTCAATGTGAATGTCACAAAAGATTTGACAGTGTCGCTCTCGCTCATATTACATAAATATCGATATCGACGACGATGTCCATAATATCTAGTGATAAATAATGGATGTTCGATATTTATCGCTTCCAAAACATTGAAAATGTGCAACATAAAAGTTTTTATGCATATTTTTTTCATGGAATTAGTTCCGTGAACATTTTAATGGAACTTATGATGAATATGGCCTAGCACGATTATGCTGAAAATATAATGAACAAAACAAACTCACAGAATCTACTTACTAGTCGAATGAGGGATTTTCTCACAAGTGAGAAAATATTAGTTCAAAAGAGGCGTTGGTAAAAAATACGTCACTGTCTCAGGTTTTTGACATCAAATAAGCTTTCTTATTTACGGATCTTGTTTTTGTTATCAGTAGCCAGTAAAACAAAGACGTATTTTTTACCCACGCCATCTATTGAACTATGTTTTTTCACTTGTCAGAAAATCTCTCATTTAACGATTGAAATGTCATTTACGACGCAACTCTAGTGAATTATTCTCATTACCATTTCACGACTTCAATAGCCATATTTTTACTTTTTAAGTACTTAAACTCTATTTTTAAATGTCGCAAACTAAAACGTTACACATTGTTCGTTAGGAACAAAATATTTTATTTTAGCATTAATTTAATCGAAGTAGAATCGTAGCAACAACGTTTTTATGTTTGAAACGGAACAAATTAATTTACTTTTGACATATTGATCTGTCATTTTGGTCTACTAAATTAAAACCACAGATTAAATAGGTGGTCATTGATTGATCATCGAAGATCTATGTAGGCCTTTTTTGCCGGCGAGTATGTAGGGAATTAATTCAAACACGTACTCAGAACGAAGACATATATTCAAAAATTCGGAGGTCTCTTATACTTCGCACGGTAACGGAACCATAGCGCGAATTTAAACCGGCCAACGCCATCTATCGAGCCATGAGGTAAACTTAGAATACAATATTATTTAATAGAGATATTTTCCACATATTATGGCGTTAACATTCCGCCCACCAAGGACCTAGTCCTTTCAAGCCGCCCACCGTGACATGGTTGTAATATATGGACAACTTCAGCGTTATACAAAATCCTTGGTGTTTGGAGACCCCAATGTTCATATTTGAATGAAACTTAAAAAACATAAATTACCTTTATAAAAACAATGGTTCAGGTTTTCTAACAATTTATCATAACTTAATGTGCTCACTTTTACAAATCAAAATTTATTATCTAAGTGGACTGTATATACATAAAACATAATCAAAAAATTTTAAAAAATGCACACATGTTCTAACCTATTCATCGTTGACAGGCAAAAGGCACAGCTTAGAAGTTGGACGTTTGACTCGGGAGTCCTTACACCGTAGGGTAACAACGCGCACTAAATTGTCCTTGCCAGGGTGTAGTTCAACTATCTTCCCATATAACCACTTGGCAGGTGGTAAATTGTCTTCCTTTACGAGGACAACATCACCAACCTTCGGATCACGTGTACGTTTAACCCACTTGTGTCGTTGGAAAAACATGGTTAAATATTCCTGAGACCAACGTTTCCAAAAAGATTGAATCATTCTTTGAGTCAATTGCCAACGTCTCAAACTACTAACTGTCACGTGCTCATAATTATAATCTGGTGCTGTTACCAGTGGTTCACCGACCAAGAAATGTCCTGGCGTCAGTGGATTTGGATCTGATGAGTTCACACTAGACTGCGATATAGGTCTGGAATTCAAACATGCCTCAATTTGGGATAAGACGGTACTCAATTCCTCAAAAGTCAGTGTCGATTCACCAATCACCCGTTTGAGATGATGCTTGACGCTTTTGATTCCAGCCTCCCATAACCCACCAAAGTTAGGCGCATGAGGCGGGATGAAATGCCATTCGGTTCCATTATTAGCCAACACAGAAGCAATTTCTCGGGGAAGAGATGCGCTTTCATCGCGAAACATTGCTTTGAGCTCCTTTGACGCCCCTACAAAGTTAGTGCCATTGTCGCTATGAAGATGACTACAATGACCTCTTCTAGCCACAAAACGTTTAAATGTAGCCAGAAAACCTTGAGAGGTCAGATCAGAGACTGCATCTACATGCACAGCGCGGGTCGCCATGCATACGAATAGACATATGTAACCTTTGTATGACTTATGTCCACGACCCCTTGCTGTTCTTATTTGAATCGGTCCCGCGTAGTCGACACCTGAATGGAGAAAAGGCTTACTTGGAGTCACTCTGCATGATGGTAACTGACCCATCAATTGGGTTTTAGATACCGCTGCATGACGAATACACGGTATGCATTCGTGGATATGAGCCTTGATCAAATTCTTTCCACGAACAATCCAATATTTTGATCGAAGAAAATTAAGTGTTAATTGGGGTCCACCATGCAATACACGCTCATGGGCATCTGATATGAGTAATCTTGTTAAATGAGATTGATGAGGAACTATGATGGGATGCTTCATATCATCACTTATTTGCGAGTTTTGAATCCTACCCCCTACTCTCATCAAGTCTGTATTATCCAAGTAAGGATTCAAAGAAGACAGACCACTGCCTTTGCTGACGTCTCTTCCGGCTTGAATTGTCTTTATTTCAGTCTCAAACCAAACCCTTTGGCTTTGCTTGAGACACCATTTTCTGGTGTCCGCAATTTCTGAAGCTAAAAGATAAGGCGGCAACCTTGTTTGAGATTCTCTAGCTATCTTTATTTTAAGGAAGCGTCGGCAATAGGAGAGAGTCCTGATCAACCTTCGGAACGATGAAAATCTGGACCATATCTGTTCAATCGGGTGATCGTCTATCTGCGCTGCATGAACCTTGACAGATTTTAGTTCCAGTTTAGTCATTATAGCTTCAGGTCTGCAGTATTCTATGGTATCTGCAAGCAGCCACAACGGTCCATGTTTCCAAAGCGAGTTGTCTAACAAAGATATGGCTGTCGTACCTCTCGAAGCAATGTCGGCTGGATTGTTTTTCGTATCGACATAATGACATTGAGTTGAATCAAGGGAATTAAGGATTTCAGACGTCCGGTTAGCGACAAAGGTTTTCCATCGACTCGGGTGATCGCTCAACCAAGCCAGCACGACAGTTGAATCTGTCCAAACATGTAAGTTTGATTTTTGGATATTCAAGACACGAGCCACCTCTACAAGTAATTTAGTAACCAAAACTGCGCCACATAGTTCCAGTCGTGGTATAGAAATTTGCTTAATCGGGGCCACCTTTGTTTTTGCAGTTACCAGATTACAGTGGACTCGACCTACAGCATCGATGACTCTGATGTAAACAACCGCGGCGTAAGCTACGCTCGACGCATCAGAGAAACCATGGAGTTCAACCGTTTGATCGTCGCTTTTCTTACTCAGCCACCTAGGAATTCTGAAGTTTTTGAGTGTGTGTAACCCACTACGATAAGCCTGCCACTCTGTTAAAAGATCGTCAGACAGTGTCTCATCCCAATCCAAACCAGCAATCCATAGTTTTTGAATGAAGACTTTAGCGGTAATTATACATGGTGCAATCCAACCTAGCGGATCATACAAACGTGATATCTCTGATATAACCTTTCTTTTAGTTTCAGATGCAGATGGCGGCAGAGACGACGATGATGCAAAAGGTAAGTTTACAGAATAATGGAATTCATCGGAATTGCGATTCCAGGTGAGACCCAGAATTCTAGTGGTTTCATCTTCCTTTATTTCCAGGTCTCTTCCAGTATCCAGCCTTATCTGTTTAAGCAAGTCTTCTCGGTTACTCGTCCATTTTTGCAAAATGAAACCTGTTTTGTTCAATAGTTCATTAAACTCATGATAGATTTTTACAGCTTCTTCATCAGTTTGGCAACCTGTCATGAGGTCATCCATATAAAAGTCCGTTCTCACCCTACTAGCAGCGCGAGGATTCAATTGGCCTTCATCGCTAGCTGTTTGCTGCAATGCCTTGACTGCCAGATAAGGTGCACTAGATGTTCCAAATGTGACTCTCAAAAGCCTGTACTCCTTTATTTCAGAATGAACGTCATCTCGCCATAAAATCCTTTGAAAATCCACGTGATCATCAGCTACTTTAACTTGGCGATACATTTTTACGATATCGGCTACCAAGCATACTGGATGTTGTCGCCACCGCATAACTGTATGACGTAAATAAGCCTGTAAGGGTGGTCCTACCATTAAAGTGTCATTCAAGGAAACACCATTGGATCCCTTGGATGACGCATCGAATACCACTCTTAATTTCGTGGTCGATCTATCTTCGCGGATTACAGCATGATGCGGTAAGTAAACAGCGCCAACTCTATTTTTGTCTTTTTCATTAGAAATCTCTTCCATATGACCTAGTGATAAATATTCATTTATTACTGATGTATATTGTCCTTTAAGCTCGCTATTTTTTGCTAGCTTCCGTTCAAGACTGTATAGTCTTTTTAACGCTATTTCCTTTGCGTTAGAGGGAGTTTCACTGGATCGAAAAGGCAGTTTTACAATGTAGCGACCATCGCTATCCCTACACGTGGTAGCAGCAAAATAATCTTCACATGCTTGCTCTTCAGGGCTAAGAATTGACTTTTCAGAGCATGTTGGCGGCTCTGCCTCTATTTCCCAAAACCTTTTTAGGATTTCATTTTCTTCGACCGTAGCGTGCATGCTTAGAATTATATTGTGACAAGACATCACTCCATTTTCATCACTGACTTCTCCCGATATGATCCAGCCAAGGTAAGTATCTTGAGCCATAGTTTTACCCTGAGGGTCCTTGATTAAACCTTTTTTTAAGATTTTAGTATAGGCTCCCGACCCTAACAAAATGTCAATTTTGTTAGGCTTATTGAAATTTGGATCAGCCAAATGATCAATATTATTAAGCTCTGGCCAATCCACCAACGTAAATTTCCTTTCAGGTAAAATCGAAGTCACCTTACTCAGCACAAATGCTTTAATTTGTAGGGTGAAGTCCGGATCCCATAACGACTTGATGTCAACCCTAACCATAAATTTTGACGTTAGATCACTCTGACCTCCCCCTACACCTGAGATAGACGTTTTAACCGCTATCTTCTTTAACTTCAATAACTGAACCGCAGATTCCGTAATAAAGGAAGCTTGAGAACCCTGATCTAACAAGGCTCTCAAAACTTGTGGATGCCCATTTCTCGATTTAGCCTTAATAACGGCTGTAGCCAGTATGACTTGACTATGAATACTTTTTGAGAAATGGGTTGCAAAATGAGGTTCAGCCGTGGTCTCGTTCTGTGGTGTCTCCTTTCGCAATTCAGACGCAGAAGAGCTCGCCTCTGCTTCTGAATCCTTTTTAAGATGCAAGAGAGTATGGTGCTTTCTATTGCAAGTTTTACATCGGGTATTTACTCGACAATTAAAATTAAGATGACTTGAGCGAAGGCAATTAAAACACAAACCATGAGATTTAACAAATTGACGACGCTGATCGACGGTCTCCTGCGCAAACTTTTTACAAAAGCACAAGAGGTGATCCTCGGAACAATGTGGACAGGATATTTTTGAAACTACGTGGTATGCTTTAGTACTACCTTTGAACTTGCTACTTTGAGGTTCTACAAATTCAAAAGCCCGAAAACGTTTATTTAAAAAGTCCTGAAAATCATTGAAGGTGGGAAGTTCCACGCAAGATTGACTTACTTGCAATTCCCACTGCTTCCGAGTCTCAACGTCCAACTTGGAGCTGATCAAATAAATAATAATAATATCCCAAGCGCCTACTTGCACCCCTAGATTTGACAACTCATGTAAACAATCGGTTGTGGTATCTAAAAGCTCCTTGAGAGCAGTAGACGACTCAACCGTCATTTGTTTTTGGTTTAGTAAGCGCTTAAGAATACAATTAGCTAGAAATCTCTTATTATTATAACGATCTTTTAACAGATTCCAACATTTCTTATAGTTTGCATGCGTGATCGGAATGTGTTTTACAAGTTGTGATACTTCACCTGACAACTGAGATCTTAAATAATGTAAACGTTGGACATCATCAAGAGATTGATTACTATCAATTAGTGACAAAAACAAATCTCTAAACGTTGACCATTCCTGATATTTGCCACTAAAAACAGGAATTGTTACTTTAGGCAATTTAGCAATTGACATCATTTTCGGTTGGCTATGGTCTGGCGAGACATCACTCATTACAGAAAGTTGAGGTTTTGGTAAAGCATTTTTTAACTCCACTTTATAATTGATGAAAATGTCCATAACCTGTTCAAACACATCATTTTTGATGTAACTGGTTGCACTCAATTCACTATCTTTGAAGTTGACCAAAAGCTCCTCATGTTTTCTTGTAAAATCTTCAAACTGTTTATCCAATATTTCCAAACGTGCGTCCAAATAAGCCTGATTTATTCTCTCTTTTGGAGATTTTTTGAAGTTTACCAGCCCTTTCTGGATACGCCCTTTAATATCGTCCAACAGCCTCAACTTAGCCTCCATGATTCCAAATAGGTACTTCGTTAGCAAATAATTGGTTATGTTAAATTTGCTAAGTGCGTTTTTAGAATTCCCCAAGTGTTGGAATATCGGAATTTTTCTAAGTGTTTGAACCGAGTTTTAATTCTAGGTGAAATCGGGCATAGATTCGGGGTCACTTCACTTTTTGGCTAATTATTCTAAGTCCCAAGATTCTTCAAATTTTTCTAAGTGTTTGAAGTAACTTTTACACTTGGAACTGTTAATGAAATAAATGTACTCACAGTTTTTATGTTGCACTTTGATCACTGAAACCACTTTCCTGTAACGCTCCAGTTGGCTCCGCAGACCTCGCCCTGCTCAGCTTCGTGGCCTCCGCTCCGCTCAACTCCTCACTTGCACCTTCCTAACCCTCATCTCCGACTCCAGAGGGCTTTTCTGGCTTTTTTTTTAAAAGCCGAACCGTCTCGAAGGACCTTATGATCATCGAAGATCTATGTAGGCCTTTTTTGCCGGCGAGTGTGTAGGGAATTAATTCAAACACGTACTCAGAACGAAGACATATATTCAAAAATTCGGAGGTCTCTTATACTTCGCACGGTAACGGAACCATAGCGCGAATTTAAACCGGCCAACGCCATCTATCGAGCCATGAGGTAAACTTAGAATACAATATTATTTAATAGAGATATTTTCCACATATTATGGCGTTAACATTGATAATCGATATACAATGATTGATCTTCGAGAGAGCATCTCTACGTCACTACGTCAGTCGGAGCGTCTCACCGAGACGAACCTGTGGCTGTGTTGTGTTGTTGTGACTACGTATTTTATTTGGCGATTTCTTTTGGCGTTTTTGATTTTGTTTCTGTTTAACGGACTACAATTTGGATTGCTTTCAACGTGACCTGGCTTCGAATAACTGATTCTGTGATCTGCTTAAACGACACCTTAGCATTTTGACAACGGATAACGGACTTCGGTTAAAGTAAACTTCAACCAATAAATAATAACTGTACCTAGAAGGCATAATACAACTGTATGTACGGTAATATTTTACTGTATTTGAAGTTTAATGCTTTGTAGAAACCAGAAATAGCGATTTTAGAAGGAATTACTTACGTTTTCTTTTATTAAAAATAACCTCAAAATCGGTTCCTTTTCTTTAAAAAAATCTTTTCTCTAAAGTGTCCGTCAAGAAACTTTGTTTTAATGGGCTAATAAGGGCAGTTTACAAATAGAAAATGATTTTTTCTATGCCGTTGGCTCCAGGGCGAACAATGTATGGGCGTAGAACAATCTCCTTTGGAAAGGCATCTAAATTATTTTTATATATTTCCCACTCCCTTCGTGTAACCTTGTCAAGTTTTTCTGACATCATGTATATGTAGGATCAGGAGAGCCGAGAGGTATATCGTCAGGGTTTGGAGTTCCCATTTTAGTGGGATAAACAAGACTGTATAAACAATTTCAGAATTTAATTACAGTACTAGTTACACTAAAAAAACACAATACAAAAGATAATCAGTAATAAGTTAAAAAAGATAATCAACACAAAAGATAATACAGTAAATCGAACAAACCCTTACGGTTACAGTTCGTACAGCGGCATAAGCCACCCAAATATGATGTGCCAGTATAACAATACTGTGTAATCGAACAAACTTATAGTTACAGTTCGTATAGCGGCGTAAGCCACCCAAATATGATGTGCCAGTATAACAATACTGTGTAATCGAACAAACTTATAGTTACAGTTCGTACAGCGGCATAAACCACCCAAATATTCTGATCATTGCGGGCAAAAAATTACCATCCAGAACGTAAACAGCAAAGTGGCTAAGAAGTATATCACTGTTAACCCTAAAACTGCAAGTCGTTTGGAAGCTTTTAAAGTTAAACTCAATAGTAAATTACCGGTGGTGTCTAGTCATGCTGAGCGTACTCATCAATATGATGACTTTTTTAATATGTACTGTAAAGAATTTAATTCCACCTTTATTCCCAAGACTATCTCGGTGAATAGTAGCTCAAACTCAAACTCAAACTCAAAGTATTTATTTCAAATAAACCAATTACAGGCACTTTTGAATTGTCAAGGTGTCGGTCAGTCCGAGAAATGAAGCTAGTTGCCCATTCCAAAGGAGTAGTTAGCGCATCTTTTAGTGACTGGGCTACCACTGGTATTCATAGAAGTAGAAAACGCCTTTATGAGTTATACAATGAAAGGACTTTTGTAAATACTGCTGAATTTAATTTATATGTTAGAAATTACTCAAAATTATTTAAAAAAGTTTGTTGCGTAGCCAAGTCGCGTTATCTTAGTGCGAAGATTAAAAACAGTAGTAATTTAATTAAAACGACTTGGGACATTATTAATAGTGTAACGGGAAAATCTAGTAACCGGAATTCTGACTACAGCTTGTCTATTAATGGCAACATAATTAAATCAGACTTACAAGTCGCCGCGGCGTTTGAACAGTTCTTTTCGGATATTCCCATTTCAACTACTAAAACCTTAAACTCATCACCTTCTGTTGCTGAGTCTTTACTTAAGGAACATGTTAATATTTGCGATACGGAATTTCATTTTGAGCATATTACCTGTAGAGACATAATTAAAACCTTTCACACTTTAAATGTAAAAAAGACTGCAGATCTGTGGGGTATTCCGTAGAAGTGGCTAAGTCTGTTATTGACATTGTAGCACCTAATTTAGCTCTTATTTTTAATAATTGTATCGACTGTGGGGAGTTTCCTGACCTAATGAAACATAGTAAAGTAATACCTTTGTTTAAATCAGGTAGTACATCAGACCCCACTAACTATAGACCTATTTCAGTACTACCTACCTTCAGTAAAATATTTGAGAAATTAATTCTAGAGCAATTACAAAGATTTTTTAACAAACATAAATTATTACATACCAAACAGTTCGGGTTTACAAGGGGTCGTTCAACTACCGATGCCGGTGTTGATCTTTTAGGACATATTTACAATGCATGGGAAGATAAATGCGACGCCTTGGGTATTTTTTGTGATTTGTCTAAGGCCTTCGATTGCGTTCTTCATGAAACATTAATCAGGAAACTCCGCCATTACGGGATCCGAAGCACCGCTCTGAATCTTCTTACTTCGTACTTGAGTAATAGAATTCAGAGCGTTGACGTTAATGGAAAAAGATCTCCCGGATCTATAGTAACAATGGGAGTCCCACAGAGCTCGATTCTTGGCCCTTTTTTGTTTCTTATTTATATTAACGATTTGCCTTACCTCATAAAAAATAGTCATGATATAGTGTTATTTGCAGATGACACTTCACTTTTGTTTAAACTTAAACGTCAGCAGCTGGTTACTGACGATGTAAATAGCGCGATCGCAACGGTAGTTCATTGGTTTAATGTTAATAACTTACTTCTTAATGAAAAAAAATACCAAATGTATTAAGTTTGCGCTACCCCACATTAGACAGGTGAAAACCAAAGTGTTGATAAAGGGCGAAGAATTGAATCCTGAAGATACCACAGTATTCTTGGGCTTAACTTTGGATGCTAAGCTTCAGTGGGGCCCACATATAGATAAATTGTCAAAAAAACTAAGCTCCGCAGCATACGCTGTTAGAAAAATTCGTTCTTTAACTGACACAGAGACAGCCCGCTTAGTGTACTTTAGCTATTTTCATAGTGTAATGTCGTACGGTATTTTGTTGTGGGGAAATGCCGCCGATATTCAGACTATCTTTGTTTTGCAGAAAAGAGCTGTTCGATCAATTTATAAATTAAGTCCGAGACACTGTCTCAGAGAGAAATTTAAAGAAATAAATGTAATGACTGTACCTTCACAGTTTATTTTTGAAAATCTTTTGTATGCCCATAAAAATATAAAATTGTTTAAAAAATATAGTGATATCCATGATAAGAATACTAGGAACAAACACAAATTTGTTGTACCCACTACAAGGCTCAAAAAAATAGGAGGCTCGTTCAGATGTCAATGTATACGCTTTTATAATAAACTTCCAAGCCACGTTCAAGATCTAAGCCTTAATAAATTCAAATCGTTCGTTAAACGCAAGTTGTGCCAGAATGCTTATTATACTGTCAAAGACTTTATTGAAGACAAAAGGGCTTGGGATTGAGCTGCTCCAATTGTTTACATATTGAATATTCTTTCTCTTCTGTTTTATATCCTAAACTAGTTAGCTGCCACGGCTGTTTTAAAATTAAAATAATTTTGAATTGTTTTTTTTGAAACTTGTAATTATGGACGCTTTTATTAAGTTCTGCATCGTTCTCACGTGTAATTTCAACATGAATGATGTAACACAGTTTTTGTAAACATATTTTGATTTAAAAGAGTGTCCATGGAGTTTCTTGCCCGTTCTTCTCCATAGGTACCTACTGCTTTGGAATGGGCAACTAGCTTCATCTCTCTGACTGACCGACCCCTTGACAATTCAAAAGTGCCTGTAATTGGTTTATTTGAAATAAATGCTTTGAGTTTGAGTTTGAGAATATGATGTGTCAGTATAACAATACTGTTTTATCGAACAAACCCCTAAGGTTACAGTTCGTATAGCGGCGTAAGCCACCCAAGTACAAAGTGTATCGCTATCAGTAAGCCAATACAGCTATGTCAATATACAGCAGCGCTGTACCAAGTAAACCGACAGTTTTGTCGGGAGCCAGGAGCTCTGTATTGAAATCCGAAGATCGACTGATTTATTTGTGCGTTTTTTTTTTTTTTTTGGTAATGGCATCTCGTAGTTCAACCAAAGGGTTGTCTACTGCTTAACCGGGCTTGCCTGTGGCTGCCACAAAAGAATTGTAGCCTCCAGCCAGGGCTTAATAAAAACTAAACCTAACTTACAAAACTAAGCGACTACACGCTAAGGGCCCCCCCTGCGGGGTTCGGACCTCGGCTTAGGGCGTCGCTGGGGGGGGACAGCAAGGGACAGCTGGATCGGGGGTTTTTAAAACTACTGGCTCAGTGGCAACGCGGGCTGGCTCGAGCAAGGGTCGGGGGGATGATAGTGGACAGGGTCGTCGCGACGGGCCTCGACGGCGAGGACGGAACGACGGAAATTTGTATCTGTGTGTTAATCTAACAGTGCTAGTAGCCGGGCTGCTCTCCTGGAGGAGAGTGGTGGCATCGTCGGGGGCAATGAGGGTATGCCGTGGACGGCGAACCTTACTGATGCGGGACGGGGTGTATCGGGAGGCGGCCGCAATCAGGGGATTGCGGTGCTTACTGATTTGTGCGTTTTTTTTTTTTTTTTTTGGAAATGGCATCTCGCAATTCAACCAATGGGTTGTCTACTGCTTAACCGGGCTTGCCTGTGGCTGCCACAAAAGAATTGTAGCCTCCAGCCAGGGCTTAATAAAAACTAAAGCTAACTTACAAAACTAAGCGACTACACGCTAAGGGCACCCCCTGCGGGGTTCGGACCTCGGCTTAGGGCGTCGCTGGGGGGGGACAGCAAGGGACAGCTGGATCGGGGGTTTTTAAAACTACTGGCTCAGCGGCAACGCGGGCTGGCTCGAGCAAGGGTCGGGGGGATGGTGATGGACAGGGTCGTCGCGACGGGCCTCGACGGCGAGGACGGAACGACGGAAATTTGTGTCTGTATGCTGATCTAACAGTGCTAGTAGCCGGGCTGCTCTCCTGGAGGAGAGTGGTGGCATCGTCGGGGGCAACGAGGGTATGCCGTGGACGGCGAACCTTACTGATGCGGGACGGGGTGTATCGGGAGGCGGCCGCAATCAGGGGATTGCGGTGCTTTATGGCAGTGTCAAAGAAACGCTTCGAGAGGCGTTTCATGAACTGCTGAACTGTGGGGAGTTTAAAATCTACATGAAGGTCCATGTTACGGACGTAAAAGGGAGCTCCTGAGACCCTACGGAGGAACCGGTTTTGAAGTGTCTGCATTCGATGCAGATACTTGGGTTTGGCGTGCGCGAAGACGACGCAAGCGTATGTCATAATGGGACGGATTACAGCCTTATAGAGACGCAGTTTGCACCGGAGTGACAATTTGCTGCGTTCTGTAAGCATGAATTGGAGCCTACCGAGAGCAAAAGCGGCCCGCGAACGGACCTGCTTTATGTGCTCTGCGAAACTGAGGTGTTGGTCGAGAGTGACACCCAGGTACTTGGCATGCTTCGCCCAAGGGATCGGCTTGCCGTACATGGTGATCGGATTAGGGGGGTTGGGGAGGGCCCTACGAATTCTCCTAAAGAGAACAGCCTGGCTTTTATCGGGGTTGACCTCGATTCTCCATTTCCGGAACCAAGCGCCGAGGACGTTGGCCGAGTTCTGGAGAGTCTGAGCTATAGCTGGCGGACTGGTCCCTGTGTAGTAAATGGCCGTGTCATCGGCGAATAACGCCAATTGGGCCTTTTTACTCTTAGGGATGTCGCTAGTGAACAGGGTAAAGATTAGGGGGGAGAGAACGGAGCCCTGGGGGACTCCGGCGCGAATCGGGTGGGGGGAGGAGAGAGCGCCCTCGATGCGGTAGCGGAAGGTGCGGTTCGACAAAAAGTCCCGTAAGATGAGCACGAGACGGTCGGGCACGCCGAGTTGGTATAGCTTATATATTAAGCCATTGTGCCAGACTTTGTCGAAAGCCTTCGCTATGTCGAAGAACAGGGCGCCAGTCATAGCGCCACGCTGGAAGCCGGCACTGATGTGCTCGACTATGCGGTGCGCTTGCTGGACGCACGAGTGTTGGGTACGGAACCCGAACTGCTCGTCCGGAATCAGGCTCTTCGCCTCGGCATAGTCCTTGAGACGCTTATAAATAAGCCTCTCGTAGATTTTGCCGAGCACGTTGAGCAGACTGATGGGGCGATAGCTGGTGGGGTCGGATTTGGGTTTGCCGGGTTTGGGGATACCTATAACAGAGGCCTCTTTCCAGGCTTGTGGGAACATGTTATTACTCAAGGCGCCATTGAAGATGGCGGTCATGAGTATGATCAGTTGGGCGGGGAAGAGTTTGAATACCCTATTGGTAATTCCATCTGAGCCGGGGGCTTTACGAGCCTGAAGACCCTTGATGATGTCTTGCACCTCGTCAGGGGTGACGGGGGGCAGAGGATCATCGGGATCGGACGGGCGGGAGAGAGGCTCTACGTTCGACCTCGGCGTCGACTTTGGCGAGGTGCTTTGGGTCGACCGGAAGGGAACTGGGGGAGCATTGGGACTCGAGACTGTCGGCTAGGAGCTCGGCTTTTTCAGAGCTATCGAAAGCGATGCTCTTGTCGGGACGGAACTGATTTGTGCGCCCAGTGCGCGGTCTTTTATAGGAAAAGTCGCCTCGCATTCCACGACAACTCTGCCCGATGACGCATTGCGGTACGTCTCGTGTTTACTTGATACAAAACACCAAAATGAGCTTAAATCGAATATGACTTACTTAAAATGTAATCAAATAATACAAGAATAACTATAGCATATAAACAATGGTTATTTCACAAAGTAAATCATCTTAAAATTACAATATCATCAATTGTTTTGAACAAATACCCTCGGTTACAATTATCGAAGTAAGCTGCCAAAAATCAATTAGTGAGTACAATGAGTAGGTACTCCATACATTATGTTCCGATTCTTGAAACAATATTTGATAGTTTGCTATAATAATATAATAGCTTAAATTAGGTGATAATAACGGAAAAAAAAACAAATGATAAATTCTGTTGACTACCCACAATAATTGTCCTTGACAACCAACTCCGACATATATAATAAGGGTTTCCCCTAGACCACCTTGCTCAGAAGGCTGCCCTAAAGTGGACAAGGCACGAAGATTTTTATTTGTGACGTCAATCATGTTCCGTAACGACTTACAAGATTCATGTTGAATTTGTTCTAAATTAAATAAGGCTTGCACGTGATTATTAATAAGTAGTCTTTCATTGTCATACCTTTCGGATAATAACTGCCAAGCTGTACCATAGTTGTCTGCTTTGAAATCTATGCTTTTTATTACTAATGACGCGCTGCTAGTTAAAGCTGCACGTAAGTAGTGAAATTTGTTGATATCTTGTATGCTGTCATTATTATGAATAAGGGAAAGATACGTATCTCGAAATTCAAGCCAGTGCTGATAGTCCCCGTCGAAGTGAGGCAAGTCTATCTTAGGCAGCCGAACGAAGTCGTGCTTGCAGGCAGAGCCGTGGCGCTGGAGATCATCGACGGAAGTGGCAGACATGAGCGCGGGCGAGGAGGCACGCGCGGTGCCGAGGCTTGCCACCGCGCGGGCCACCAGCGCGTGATACTGCGACTCAAACTGCTCCCTCTCGTTATACATTTCGTCCACATCCTCCGACAACAGCTCCAACTCAGTCTGTAACACGTCGAATTCCTTATATAATGTTTCCATTAAATTAAGACGGTTTTTTAATTCTGTCGCTTGGAAGCTATCTAAATCATTGCCCGTGCTAGGTAATAATCTAAAAAAGTTGCTAAAATGCGTAAGCTTTGCTTTGTAGCCACCACGCCTCTTTATAAGTTCCCTTATTTTTGCATCAGACATAATGAGAAGGTAAGCGGGTCGATAAGGCAAAGCAAAAATTCTGAAGTGCAAACAAAGACAAAGAAACTAATACAATGTAAGTTATAATATTATGCGTAAAATGCTGGCCAAGACTACATTAAAATCAGCTGTTATTGCTAATGAGCCCGGTAAGTTTATCCGATGCAATAAGTACAATGCAAAAAAACACTAATGAGGTTGTTTACTCGTTGAGCAAACACGTGCGGTAAGCGATCAAATGAATGTTTTAACAAATTGACACTATCTTAATATTCCTGGATGGAAAAAGCGAAAAGACTGGAAGTAGGATAAGGATAATGGAACGGACTCACTCAGAATAATGTCCCTCTGGGTAGACTGTCCTTTAAGTGTCCTCTAAGGCCTACGGCGTAGGCGAGTACGCGGTGCGGACGGCCAGGTCAAAGTCCACAGGGGGCGCGTGCGTAGCACAAAAACGGCAATCTTCTTTAACTCGAAGGACCATCTGTTGAGTATCAAGCTCCAGGTGTGCTGCTGGTTGTTGAAGAATACTTAATTAAAGAGATGAAAGTTTAACAATTCGTTTTATTAACCGGTAAAGATTACAGCACATGAGAGCACACAGATAAGTAATACCATAGACAATAATCAATAGACTAAAAGTTACATTCAGAGACTACAGTATAGATTTTAAGTTTACTATTTCAACATCCTCCCTTAAACTCAAATCAATCCCATCTTCGAAGCACAGTAGGCTAGTTTTGAATATGGTGTCGCTTTGGTTAATGCATCAGCTACCATCAAGTCAGTCTGAATGTACTGTACATTAATGGCCCCTTCAATGACTTTATCACGTACATAATGGTGTCTGACATCTATATGTTTTGTCCTGGAATAAAAGCCATTGGATTCTGAAAGTTTAATAGAGCTCTGGTTATCGCTATAAATAGTCATAGCCTTATCCTTCAGTAGAGGCCAAAACGTTTCTTGAAGCTGCTTTAGCCACATAGCCTCTTGAACACAGGATGATAAAGACATATACTCTGCTTCAGTGGTCGAGAGAGCAACAGTAGGCTGGCGTTTAGAATTCCAGCTTATAGCTCCTCCCTGAAACAGAAATGCATACCCAGTGCAGGAACGCCGGTCATCCTCTGAGCTTGCCCAGTCTGCATCGCAAAAACCATGAGTCATATCTTCGTCTGAGTTTTGTTTGAAACTCAGTCTGTAATCTTCAGTACCTCTTAAATACCTCATAACTCGCTTCAATGACATCCAATGTGTCATTTCAGGTTTCTGATTGTACTTACTCAACAAATTTATGACATAGCTTATATCTGGACGAGTAATTTGTGAAATATACAATAAACAACCAATAATTTCTTGATAAGGGACTCCATTCAAGGTACTTGATTCTTCAGATATCCCTTTTAACTTCGTATTAGTGTCCATTGGAATCTTAACACTTTTGCAATCAGCCATGCCATATTTGTTTAGGACTTCTCTTATGTATTTTTTTTGATCTAAATATATGGCTCCATTCTTTCTATCTCTTGTAACATGTATGCCAATACAATAGTTTATATCCCCTAGATCTTTTATTTTAAATTGTTTCTTCAACTCTTCCTGAACATGTTTTTTTGACTCCATATTGTTTGTAAATAAGATTAAGTCATCAACATAAGTAGCTAAAAAAATCATGTTATTGGTGTCTACAATTTTGTAATAAATACAAGGATCTAAACTGTTCTGTGATAGACCTATTTTCTTAAGTATACAACTTAGCTTTTTATTCCATTGCCGGCTTGCCTGTTTTAATCCATACAATGATTTTTTTAAACGACATACTTGATTACCATTGCCATACAGTGGTGGTTGCATCATGTATATCTCCTCCTCTAAGTCGCCTTGTAAAAATGCTGATACGGCATCCATCTGGCAGATGTCTAAATCAAATTTAACTGCTAAGGCAAACAAGTATCTTAAAGAAGAATACCTTACCACTGGTGAAAATACTTCTGTGTAGTCCGCACCAGGTCTTTGTGAACAACCTTTAATTACAAGCCGTGCTTTATATTTAATTACTTCTCCATTTTCATCTGTTTTCCTCTTAAAGACCCATTTGCATGGTATGGGACGTTTGTTGTTTGGAAGAGTAGTGATGACCCAGGTATTATTCTCTAATAATAACTGAAATTCCTCATCCATTGCTGCTTTCCAATGTTCAGCATCAGAGCCAGACAAGGCTTCTTCAACAGTTTCTGGATTTGAAGTCTGTTGAACACACATGAAATTATTGTGTCTGTGATGAGATCTTAGTGTGATTTTTCTTGTAAAGTTATCATCACTACTATCATCATTGGAACTGGGATAATATGTTTCATCACTTCTATCTTTCGCCACACAACTATCAAAAGATGTGTCAGTACTTGAGTGTGACATTGTATCTTGAGTCTCACTTTGCGTTGTATCATCATCAGATATCATTTGATTATTTCCTTCACTAAGAGGAACATCCACAAGCTCTTTAGTGAGTACAGGTTGATGTGGATCATTATTTAATAATTTTTCAATAAATATCACATCCCTGCTAATTATGATCTTTTTATTTACAGGATCATACAGCCTATAGCCTTTGGTATTCTCACAATATCCCACAAAAATTAATTCCCTGGACTTACGATCCCATTTTAGGCGGTTTTGCTTTGGAATATGTGCCATGGCCATGGACCCAAAAATCTTTAGATTAGATAGGTTTGGTTTCTTACCAGTCCACTTTTCAAAGGGAGTTACCTCAGCTAAAGCTTGTGATGGTGATCTGTTTATGACGTAGGCAGCAGTAGTAACCGCCTCTGCCCATAACTGTTTATGCAGCTTTGCTTCAAATAACATGCATTTTGCACGCTCCACCAACGACCGATTCATTCGCTCTGCTAGGCCGTTCTGTTCTGGTGTGTACGGGGTGCTGGTCTGATGTTTGATCCCGGAAGCTGCTAGAAAATCAGAGAGTTCTTTATTGCAGTATTCTTTTCCATTATCACTTCGTACTACTTTTATTTTCTTATCTAACTCATTTTCAACTTCTTGTTTAAATTTCTGAAACACAGACTTGATATCCATTTTGTTTTTGAGAAAATAAACATACACTTTACGGGTGTAGTCATCTATGAAAGTTATGAAGTATCTTGCACCACCGGCAGATGGTGTCTCCATCGGACCACACAGATCTGTATGTACTACTTCTAGTGATGTTTTTGCTCTTGAACCGGAATGTGGAAACGGTAAGCGTGTTTGTTTTGCTTCACAACATGGTATACAAACGCTATCAACATTTTTATTAGTGATAGTTATACCCTCAGCACAGGATTCTAACGTCTTTACGTCAGCCAAGTTTAAATGCCCCATTCTCTTATGCCATGTAATAATATCTGTCTTACTTTCACAAGCAACAGCATAAGCATTCACAGAAATAATGTTTAGTTTATACATGTTGTCGGTCAGTCTTGCATTGGCTATAAGAATCTTATCTGGATTATATATGTTGCAGCCTTTATCAGTAAATTCTACTTTACAACCATTACGGGCCAATTGGCTAACTGATAACAAATTCACGCTTAGCTCAGGAATATATAGAACATTTCTCACCT
The DNA here is from genome assembly GCA_951799385.1 of Hyppa rectilinea. Classification (NCBI taxonomy): domain Eukaryota; kingdom Metazoa; phylum Arthropoda; class Insecta; order Lepidoptera; family Noctuidae; genus Hyppa; species Hyppa rectilinea. Next base: position 1,125,006 of record OX637306.1, read on the forward strand.
GGATTGGACATTCATCTTTGCAAAAAGTAGTTTGAATGTTTACTTTACCCATATTTTGCACAGAGACAGCATCATTATTAGCCACCTTAATCTGCTGAACCGGAGATGCTTGCATATCATACATCCAGTCGGAACGTCTGGACATGTGCATTGTGGCACCTGAGTCGATATACCAATCATCTTTATCCACATTATTGTAAGCTGAAAAAACTGCTGAAAAACTGTTTTGATTAGATTTCTTCATTGTGCACTGATTTTTAAAATGTCCATATTTATTACAGTTAAAGCAGCGCGGGCCTTTTCCTTGCGACTTGGCATTATGTTTAGAGGTATTTTTGTGTTTTGTATATAGCACTGAAGACTCGGAAACTTTTACTTCCTGTAATAGTTTTGTCTTGACAAAGTCTGATGATATTTTAACGCCGGAACTTTCCAGACCCATGATCATTGGTTTATAGGTATCAGATAAACCTGCCAGCATGAGTGTTCCCAACCATTCGTCATCAACTTGAAAACCGATGTTTCGTAATTTGTATGCAGTACTCATAATTTTATTCACATATTCTTCGACGCTTGTGCAATTATCCAGTGTTGTATTGATTAAATCTCGCAATAAGCCGACTTTTCTCGATAGCCCTGAGTCTTGGAAAGCATTTTGTAAGTTTATCCATACTTCTCGAGATGACTGTGCATTTTCAATATGGACGTAATTTATTGGTTCCACCAACAAAATTATTTTAGACTTGGCCTTCACATCTTTCTTGGAGTCGACTTCGGTGCCGGGATCGATACATTCCCACAAATCTTCATGCTCAAGGTATGATTTAACCGCAAATTTCCACGTCGAATAGTTTTCCCGCCCGGCTAACTTCTCAATTTGCAGGTTAGACATAGCCATTTCACTCGGGGCGATTTTCGATGAAATTACGGAATATTAACCTCTGAACTACTCTTTATGTTAATAAAAATTAAACTTTCTTCTATTAGGTTTTAGACCTGGGCCCATAACCTGTTGAAGAATACTTAATTAAAGAGATGAAAGTTTAACAATTCGTTTTATTAACCGGTAAAGATTACAGCACATGAGAGCACACAGATAAGTAATACCATAGACAATAATCAATAGACTAAAAGTTACATTCAGAGACTACAGTATAGATTTTAAGTTTACTATTTCAACACTGGTGATCTTGAATGGTGTACTCTGAATAAAACTAGCTTAGCTTCGATTACAAGACTGTATTTCTGAGACACTGATAATAGACGACCGATATGTGCGCACGCTCTGGGTGTCGGCGAGCGAGTTCAGTGTGTGGTGTGTGGCCCGATGTGACGTCAGGAACAGACTGTATTTACGAGCAGAACCTATCAGACAAATTGCCGCATATAACTCGTGAGTCCTTCCTTGAGTGCATCAAATTAAGCCATAAATCGGGTAAGAAAGATCTGCCTACGTGTAACTACATCTTGGAACTACCTGCTAGCTTAAGAAAAGTGATAATTAATCAGAGCCGAATTTTTATAAATTGGATATCATGCCTTGTGATAGATATGCTTCAATTGCCAGCAGTTCGGACACGAAGCCAAGTTTTGCCGGGAAACTAGTCCTACTTGCAACCACTGTGGAGAGAGTGGACACTCCTTCAAGGACTGCAGCAGCAAAGCATCTCCCCCTCAATGCGCGACGTGCAAGCGCTTCAAGAGGAAATGTGACCATCCAACTGGTGATGTAGGTTGCCCGGCCCGCAAACATGCAGAAATGAATTATATCAACTCAACAGACTATGAAGGTGCCTAAGAGCGCAACTTAACTCTTTATTTAGTTAGCAGATAAAAACTTTTCTACAAAAAATAAAACCGACTTCCAAAAAAACACTACAAAGTGAAAAATAATTTTGATTTCGGAAGTCGGTGAATTTTTCACTTTTTAGTTGTGGTACCTACACAACCCCCCAAAATTTTAATACCACTACCTGGTATGTAAATTACAGTGACAGGAACTTATTAGAACATCGTCCACATATATTAAATAGGATTTTTTTTTTTTGTTGATTTTTCAAAAACCGCTTATCCGATATCGATAAAAGAAGTATACCCTTTCCAACAAAAAAAGAATTTTTCAAATCGGTTGGCAAGGTACGGATTTATGCGCGAACAAACATTAAAACGAAAAAAAATATATATACAGTCGAATTGAGAACCTCCTCCTTTTTTAGAAGTCAGTTAATAAACAGGTAGCTTGTATTTATTTCCGTTTCTTTTGTAATTTTCATGACAAATCATCTAATTTGCGATCTAGATAATTTTACTGTGAAAAGAGTCAAAATCTGTAATGTTGAGGACTGTAAACACCTTCTTCCTTCTGGTAACAAAACTTTAACCTTGCTCACACAGAATATTCGCAGCATAAACCGAAACATTAATCGTTTTGAAGTGTTATTACAGAATCTAGACATAAACTGTGATATTATTGTCTCAACAGAATGTTGGTTGTCAAAACAGACGGCCAACGTACCATCTCTTGACGCTTATTATTCGTACAAAACTGACAAAAACATAAACCAGAACGATGGAGTAGTAGTTTATATCAAAAATAATTTAAGAACAGAAAAAAAAGAACCTGTATTCCTCGATAGTAATTGTTTAATAATTAAAATGATGCCTGACACGGTAGTCGTGGCTATTTATAGGCCTCCGTCTCAAAATATGGACAGATTTTTAGACTCACTCGATACTAACTTAAAAAACATAACATCTTTTAAAAACATAATACTTTTGGGCGATATTGCTTCCGGGAAAACAGATACCCATGAACATAACTATCTAAATATTTGCTCATTTCATGGACTTCTACCAGCTCACTATTACCCCACGCATCAGAGCGGCTCATGCTTAGACCATATCATTCTTAAATAAAAAAACCGGCCAAGTGCGAGTCGGACTCGCACACCGAGGGTTCCGTACAAACCTGTAGGTATATAAGTAAAAGTTCACCCATCACGAGAATCGAGTATGACTCGATTCTGGTGAACTTTTTATAGTTATGGTATTTTTATATTTTGAAAAAAAAAACATTTTTTTTTATTATATGATGTAACTAAAATTTACGGTTTTCGCAATTTTTCCTTTATCTGCACTGTAAGACGTTACTTTGTACCAAATTTCAAGATTCTAAGTTCACGGGAAGTACCCTGTAGGTTTTGATTCCCGTGCGAGTTTCGAAAATTTGCGGCATAAACAGCTGTATCTTTTGATTGCTTTGGCTTAGAAGTTTGATTTTTTCACAGCTCCAAGGGACAGTAGACCTGAGTATTAGATATAAATTTGATACCTCTACGCGTGCCTGAGAAAAACGGTCTTGACAGACGGACGGACGGACAACAAAGTGACCCTATAAGGGTTCCGTTTTTTCCTTTTGAGGTACGGAACCCTAAAAACCCATCGAAAACATTGGTTACAAATTCTACGCTTACCGATCATCAAGCGGTTTTACTAACATTACAAATAAGTTCACCTAGAAAAAACTGCACGCGTAGCTACACTAAAGTCAATAATATATGACAAATCATGAAAAGGACATACGCGGTATTAATTTTGACCCTGTTTATAATTCAGACGATGCAAATAGTTCTTTAAAGTATTTTATAAACTCACTACAATCTGCACTTAGGATAAATATATAATTCACTAAAACAACGCCTAGAAAGTATAGTTGTATCAAACCCTGGATCACACCCGGTCTCGTTCGCTGTATAAGGCATAGAGACAAACTTCACCTAAAATTAAGACTTGCTCCTGATGATGAAGTACTCTCTGTAACTTATAAAATATATCGAAACTTCTGTAATAATCTTCTGAAAAAACTAAAAAAACAATATGATAAAATGAATTGCAGAAGGCAGGGAAAAATAGCAAACTTGTATGGAAATTTGTTAAAACTCATACATTTAGATCAAGAAATCCCGAACCTTCGCTTGATATACTGTCAACAGAAATAAACCCATCCGAAGTGCAGCAATCAATAAAGTAAACCACTATTTTGTTAACGTTGGTAAAAACTTGGCCGAAGAATCAGTAAACTCAAGTATTATTTCCCAACAACACCCGACCACGACATCTTCTACACGAAATTCTTTTGTTTTATTAGATACCGACGTTAACGAAATAGTCGGAACAATAAACGGGTTAAAGGATGTTTGTGCCACCGGGTGGGACGATTTAAATACCTACTTGCACCTCCTCTAACCCACATACTTCAACTATGCTTATCAAAGGAATATTCCCAAAATTGCTTAAAAAGGCTGTGGTCACACCTGTATTTAAATCTGGAGACAAAAACTGTGTGAATAACTACAGACCCATTTCAGTGTTAACAGGGATCTCAAAAATTTTAGAAAAAACTATAAACAGTAGATTGATAAAATATCTAGAAGATAACAGACTACTATCAGACAGTCAATTTGGTTTTAGGGCCAAAAAATCAACTAGCCAAGCAGTCCACGAATTGACTAACTATGTTACTACCAACCTACATAATGGTATGCACACAATTGGGACCTTTCCAGGCCTTTTTTTTTTTAAGGCTGGGAAATCATCCAATGACTGCTCCCGCTCTGGGTGGAGCGGAAGGGAGTGTCAGGCTCTTACTGACTAAAACCCATCCATGTTCCTTCCGTAACCCTTTATGTTCCGGGGTAGCGGTAACCCTTTCGGACAATCCCGCTTACCCGACCTTTCTAGGCCTTGCCAAAGCTTTCGACACTATTTCTTGTTCTTTACTTTTGCACAAGCTTGAAACACTTGGGATAAGAGGAGGACAACCTCTACTATTTTCTGATTATCTTAGCGATCGTCATCAATGTGTTAAAATTGGTCAGTATACAAGCTCTGAACTAAAAAATAGTAATTTTGGCATTCCACAAGGTTGCATTTTGGGCCCTACTTTTTTTTTGATCTATATTAATGAGATATGTAGCCTGTCACTCCAGAATGGTGTTATAATGTCTTATGCAGATGACACCGCTCTATTATTTTCAGCTAAATCTAGAGTTGAGGTCTATGAATATGCTGAAAATGGTTTTAACATTGTGTCTAATTGGCTCCGTAATAATCTCCTAACATTAAATGCAGATAAAACCAATTACATTTTATTTACAATGAGAAATACTAACATACCGCTTACTAATCTAAACATTCGCGCACATAATTGTTGCACATATGCTGACATCGCATGTTCTTGCCCCGATTTAGCTAAAGCTGACCATTTAAAATATCTAGGTGTCACCATTGACACAAATCAAAATTTCCGTAAACATATCGATTTACTGTGTGCGAGAGTGCGCAAATGAATATATGTTTTTAAAAATTTACGGAACGTAGCCGACTTTAAATTGATAAAACAGGTCTATTTAGCTTCGTGTCAATCCATTCTTACATATTGCGTAACTTCTTGGGGTGGTGCGGCTAAAACAATTTTACTCCCATTAGAGCGTGCTCAAAGAGCAGGCTATTCTAAAGGTTGCTAACTTTCGCCCTTTTAGATTTCCTACGCATCAACTCTACACAGCATGTAAGGTGCTTACAGTACGGCAATTATTTATTTAAATATAGTACTACTCCAGCACACTGCACTTCCTTTTGACCCTGTTCCTTCTGACAAGAGAAGGAAGGACTTAGTTTGCATTAAGCCTCATACTAGACATGCGTTTGCTAATCGTTTCTATCTGTTCTTGGGACCTTTTCTGTATAATACTAGCTTCCGCCCGCGGCTTCGCCCGCAAAATATGTCGACAAATTATACATATAAACCTTCCTCTTGAATCACTCTATCTTTAAAAAAAAACCGCATCAAAATCCGTTGCGTAGTTTTAAAGATTTAAGCATACAGACAAACAAACAGACAAAAATAGTGACTTTGTTTTATACTATGTAGTGAAGCTCAACAAGGCACTAATTTTCTATAGTGTAAGGTATAAAAAATGTTGTCAAATATTATCCGAATATTTAGAGACACTAAATTACACAGACACAGAAAAACTTCTAGAAATTTTGGCATGATGATCTTTGATCCCCGCGTAAGTGTTTACTTCTGTATAATTACATAGGCTTAGTTTTAGATATTAAGGTACCATTAAGCTTTTTCTCCTAGTTCTTAAAATATTCTTTATTTTTTATACAGCTTAACTTTAAATTGTACTAGATCAAAGTAGTTGGATTGTAAAGTGATGGCCTGAAACACAGGTTTAAATTAACCTAGATCGGGCTGGTCGCTACATAAAATTGCAACTCCAAACAACCATTACTTGCACTAATAAAATCTTAGTTTTAGTTTTAGGCACTTTAATTGTATTAGAGACTGAGACAGACAGACTAGCCAACTTCGCGAATACTGGTTGAACATCTTGGTGGCTCTTCCCTCGCTCTAAAAGACGGATGGGTGAGACGACGATCTGACACGAGTATACTACACGAGAGATATTAGCAACGGCTTCGCGCGCTGCCGAGGTACGGGATTAGTAAAGATAAGAACCTATGTGGCTGGTGTTAGCACAACTAAATTTGAATAGCGCTTTCACGTTTTGCGGTTTCATACTCATCATAGATGATGATTTTTTGATTGATTGAAAGTAATATTGTTGGTTATACAAGTACTTCTGAATAATTCCAGAAATACTATCAAAAATATCAAATTATCTGGGGTAGGTAATTTCAATGTTAGGATAAATAGTTTGATCACGAAAAAGCACCCTACCAAACGCTTGTAACGAAACCATAGCGCGATTCAGAAAAAGGTACAACGCCATCTATCGTACAACAAGGTAAACTTAGAAGATTTTATAAATTTATATGCTAATTCAAGCTCCGTAGCACTGGAAAGTTGGCCGGGAAAATTTTTGCTCCGTCCTGGTTGACTCTAAAGTGGCTCTGAAGACTTGCTTAAATTCAAACCCATTTACTCACCACCCGCAGACCCGAGTCTTCGGTCATTAATAAATATCTTATGTTATAAACTTATAACTTAACTTAAAATACTCCCAAAACTTCTATACCCATAGGCGAATACAGAATGCGTAGATAACGGCAATTTTTTAAATAGTTTTATTTAATTTTAAGTGTAATTAAGGTGTAATTATTTAACTAAATGCAAAATAACTACATTAATACTCAGGATTATTGTTTGCCTGATAAGATTTTACCAAACTAAGCGCAAGTTTTCCAAGTTCTATAGCTTCAACAGAAAGGTTTCGTGATCAACGCAATCAACTGCCTTGGAGAGGTCACAAAAGATTCCTATGGCGTCTTGAGCCTCTTCCCACGCATTGAAAATGTGTTAATAAGGTCACACCGGCGTCAGTTGTACAACGTCCTTTAGTGAAACCATAGTGTTGATCGTTAAGTACTTATTTTATTCGTGTTAAAATGATTAAGCATTTGATTAAGCATTATCTTTTCAAAGATCTTGCTGAAAACCGGCAACACGGATACGGGTCTATAATTATTGGTGTCTTTACTGTCCCCGGATTTGAAAAGTGGTATTACCTTGCTGTATTTCATTAAATCCGGGAAGATGCCTTGATCCACACATAAATTAAATATGAAGGCTAAATAAGGTGCTATCGTCTCAATGATCGAGGTACAGACTTTACTGGACATTCCCCAAAGATCTTCGGTCAATTTGATTTTAATTTGTTTAAAAGTTTTAAGTACTATTATGGGGTTAACATGCTTAAAGTTGAATTCAATTAGGCAGGCTGAAACGTTTGCCTTTACTAGATCAAAAGAGAGGGAAGGCGAGGAATTTAGAGATTCAGTAGTTTTTAGGGGAATACTAGTAAAGAAATTTACAAATTCTTGAGCTACTTGTTTGCTATCACAAATGGAACCACATGACGTCTCCAGTACGTAATCAGAACTACCGGGTTATTTTTCAATGACCGTCCAAATTTTCGCAGGGTGTTCTACCCATAAATATGAACAACTTTCACTACGGGACCAACTCTGAAATCACGAAAAAAAAATCAGCTGTTTCATACATTTTAGTCGAGTAGGTATTGATATTTTGTATGAAACAGCTGATTTTTTTTTCGGGATTTCAGAGTTGGTCCCATAGTGAAAGTTGTTCACATTCATGGGTAGAACACCCAGTGAAAATTTGGACGGTCATTGAAAAATGACCCGGTATGTCTTTTGCTCCTGTTCGTTTCGTTGTTGATAATTTTCCAAACCGTCTTTATTTTATTTTCAGCTGATTTAACCTTGTTGCCAATGTATTTGGATTTAGTTGCTTTACAAGTTTTCTTAAAAATTCTTGTTTAGCACATATGTGAGTACTATGTACCAGGGATGTAACGTAGGTAGTTTATCGGAACCGAAGGCGGAGTCGGAGTTTTTAAATTTGCTTTATCGGAGTCGGAGTCGGAATCGGAGTCGGAGGCAGGGTCAGAAGTGGTGGCATGAGAGAGAATTTTTATTTAAGGACAAATAAAACATTAATTAGTAATTTTTATTTTTTTTTCAATTTCAAATTAGTAAATAAAACACAAACAATGAAACATAATGAACATATTTCCAAATAAACAAGAAATTAAACCCAAACTACCCAAAGTAGCATATCGACGCCTAAGAAAGTCGTTCATTCATAACAGTCGACACAGGCCGGCGCACTGCCGCTATGTTATAACCTCCGATTAAAACCTTCGATTTAAAAGTGTCGGAGCCGAAGTCGGAACCGAATGTGTAATAATAATCGGAAGTTCCGACTTAACGGAACCGAAGTCGAAGCTCCGTAACATCCCTGCTATGTACATACTATAAAGCGACCATATACTGGGTACGTCTTTCATTTACTTGAATGTGCCCTGGCGACTGAGAGTATGCCATGCTCACTTTAATGTCTCGCTGATGGTGGCGGTGTTGGATCATTTAGCTCCCTTCAAAATGGTTGACCTGAATGGTGCTAATATATGCGTCATGTTCGTGAACGGGCGCTGTCAGTAGGGACTGGTCATCTCTTAGCGGCTTGTTTTAATTTAATTTTTGAATAGTTTTTACATAATTATTTTATATCGGATGCTTTTAACGTTCTGCATCGTTCTCACATGTATAATATTAATAGGAACTATGTAACCAATATTTTGTAACCATATTTTGTTTAAAATAGTGTCCATGGAGTTTCTTGCCCATTCTTCTCCATAGGTACCTACTGCTTTGGAATGGGCCTTTTTTTTTTTTAAGGCTGGGAAATCATCCAATGCCTGCTCCCGCTCTGCGTGGAGCGGAAGGGAGTGTCAGACTCTTACTGACTAAAACCCACCCATGTTCCTTCCGTAGCCCTTTATGTTCCGGGGTAGCGGTAACCCTTTCGGACAATCCCGCTTACCCGGCAGGCTTGGCCCTTGGCCCTTCATATGCTGACATCTCTTTGAGGCGCGCGTGGAACATATACGCGCTGTCCGGCACGGGTCTGCTGCTGATCGGACGGTGAGTCACCCATTACTCACGGTCCGCAGGTCCGCGCCTACGGTGGCCGGGAGTAGTCACGTGGCTCCCGACGCCCGGGGCGTCTCCTGCGGCGGCTGGGACGGGAGGACCTTTCTCTCTCCCATCCCGCCACCTCCTTCACGAGCATGACTTTTTCGCAGAAGGAGGTGACTGCCTCCCACTCCCTCTCGCCCCGGACCATGGCTTGCACCAGAGCCGGGCGCGAGAGGACAAAATAATGCCTTAGAGCGCCATCTGTTGAATATGTTCTGAAGTAACTCTTCTAGCAAAAAACCCGCCCCCGCTCGTGCCGGTTCGACTTTTAACATGGTGCTCATTTCATAATTTTTTATTGGGTTTATCTTAACTGTCTCATTTTTTTTGTAAGCAACAATTAGTTAATACATATCCACAGAATATGACTAGAACTATTTTTGTTCAATCAGGTTTATTAGTACTGGGTTGAAATGTCTACTCGATTACTTATATTAGCGCCATCTGCCGCCGAGTAGCGACACTGCGTCAGACCTGCTTGTTATGCAGAGAGCTTTGAACTTCGCACAAAATATTTTTAAGAAAAGCTCGTTACCATTATTTAACAAAATAATTGAATTAAAACTAGCGTAATGTCAGTTATAGTAAATTAATTCGGACCCAATCCAATTAGTTCAATTCTTATAGCAGTTATTTAGCAACTAAAAGTTTATTGTTGTTGTGTATTCAATGTTTACACGGGTTCCTCGGCCTGCCGCCTGGGCTGTGACCGGTTCGTGTCAAGAAGTCGTACTCGGTTCGATCGTTCGGCGGTCGTCTATTCTATCCTCAGTCCCCTATACATATTGTAGTCTTTGCCTCAGTCGACCACTAGCTATCGGTGGCTGCGGTTAAATGCATAAGTTTATTCACGCCCTCTCGTATTTTATTTCGTGCGTAAGCTTCAAAAGTTTTGTGCTTTTCTCAAAACATGTTTTAAAATCCGATTAACTGTGGGAAACGTTGCTCAATAAGTAGAATTTGACAAACCAGTGTGTTTTTTTAAATAAAAGTGAGAAGAAATGTGTGCTTGATCGTGAATTTTTGATAAAAAGTTGTTTGAAACAAAATCTTCGTGTTTTGGTTGTGTAGTGTGATGTTAGGTACTTAGGATGCGGTGGGGTTGGCTCTGGCTGGCGCTGCTGGTGACGGCTGTCACTGCCAAAGGGAAGAAGCATCGACATCATAAACCTGGTAAGTCGTGGTCTTCCTAATCCTAATATAAAATATATAAATACGAAAGTGAGTTTGTTTGATTGTTTCACGCTTAAACGGCAGAACTTAGATAAAATTTGACATAATAATATTGTTAGACCATGACCTAGGTTCTGACGTAGCATACTTCTATTCCTGTGGTAAGTTTCGTGGGATATTCCGCCCTCTACGCGGGCGAAGACGCGGACAAAAGGTAGTTTCAAATATTTTCAAACAAGTTGTGAAGAGTTTGCGAGTTTCAAGCATAGAAGCATTACCTTGTGCGTGGGTAAATAATAATAATAATATCCTTGGACATTTCACACAACGTCATATCGTCCCAAGCTAAGCAACCTAATGCTTGTGTTATGGTAACGAGATGGCTGATATACCTACTAGGTACTTATATACATTTTTTTGTTGTAAATACATAGGTACATATTATAGATAGATTCAGACCTACTGGCGTAAAACTTAAACCTTAAAAGTAAATGGTGACCGTTTCAAGGAAGCGCCCGATGTTCACTAATTAAACGTTCAATTAATTAGGGCTGCTGTCAGCGGTGTCAGTTCCACTGTCAGTCCGCGCTTGCTCGCGATCCCTTCTTGGAAACGATCCCTATCTGTCCACATTAGTAACAGCAGTTCTAGAGGTACACGCGTGGCTCTTTTGTGTCCAATAGTTGGTCAGTCTCAACAAGCCGTGGCCTATTCGCCAGATTAATCGTGTAATATAATTCAATTATTCAAGATGATCTCCAAAACGATAGAAAAAATAATGCCAACTCATACCTAACTTATAGGTTATTAGAGCCTACTAGAGGTAGGACTATTATAGAAAACATTTGAATAAACTGTCGCAAATTGAATGTGCACTGTGCAGAAGGTACAAGCATAACCTCTGTTCTGTGTCCACAACGCAAATTACGCTGATCTACAGCCCACCCCCTGGACAGGAGCAGGTCTATGCACAGCATTGGAAGTGTAGAGACTCGAAATTAATCTCTTGTTTCTAGATCTGTTGTGACACTCGCTGGATCATGGACCATGGATGTAACCCCCACGTAAAAGAACACGTCGTCACCTCTCTTGTAGGTACCAGGTAGTAGGTACCTCAATAGTGTGATGGTCTCTGGCTAGAAGTTAAATTGGGAACGTAATAGTTATTTCCCGATGTCCGAATTACAAAGAAAGTGGTTGTCTCCGGTGGTCACTCGACGGTAATAAAATAAAGTCCATGAAAGATTAGTCTTTGTGTGGTTGAACAGAAAAGGCACTGTCAAAGAAAGTTACGCTCCGTTGAGTTTGTACGGAACATGTGCCTACTTCAGATATTAGACATCGTAAATTCTGGAGTAATTCTCTCTACGCATTAATGCGCTTTAGCGAGCTCCGTCAAGTTAAAATGTTATTCGTCACATTGGAGGAAGTGGGGTCGCGGCCGATCAGTTAATTGAACAGAAATCGGTTGGTATGGCTGGATTCGGAGGAATGAGGAACATGTCGTGAGGAAAGCTATGACTATGAGAGAAACGAAAAATGGAATGTATGACTATGAACGATAATGTGACTAGAAAGGCGGTAACCACTGATAGCTAGTATAGATAACATCGAAGAAAAAGACTAGCAGCGCCGGTCAAAAATAGGTTAAGGGCGGAAATAATGGATAGAGAAAAGATGATTTCCACTTTTCCTTTGCACAAAATTCCTTACACACTTCCACTACATACCTAAATCGTAAGCAGCTTGGTGAGGCAACGTTGCAACAAGATCATGTCACAACCACGCGAACAGAACCCTATCGGCCAAACAGGTTGGCTTGTCAGGGTACACCCCACTATAGTACGTTCTAAGAGACCAGCGAGTTACTCATATGAAATTATTAATACCATGTAGAACAGAATACTCTTTATTATGTACAGAGGCCAGCACATCAAGTTACCACAATCTGTCAAATTTCTTTGATAGTATTTCAACTTTATTGCAACGATATAAGGTTCATTTTTAATTGAGAAAATTTGACAGTTAGGGATAGCTTGATGTGCTGGCGTATGTACAACAACTAGCTTCTGCCAGCGGCTTTGCCCGCGTGGATGTCGGAAACTATCCCACGGGAACAAACTTCCGGATAAAAAAGTACCATATTATAATACGTTAATCCAGGTTACAAACTATCTGTGTGCCAAATTTTATCCAAATCCATGCAGCCGATTTTGCGCGAAAGAGTAAAAACCATCCATCCGCACAAACTTTTACGTTGAAGTAGGATAGAAATAAGAAAGATGTCATTTTTCTATTTTTATATAATTATCGCGAGGTCGTTCGCCAAAACGATTGTTTTTCCAATTTCTCAGGAGTTCGGATCTAGTCCCATCTGATGACAATGCGCTCGTCTCTTGTTACCTACTTAAGTAGGTAGGTACTTGGGACTGACAAATGTAGATCTAACACCTCTCCCAATCCTTCGGGAAATACCTACAGGTGTGATGTTATCTCTCTGAGATTGTTTGCTCTGGCAGGAGTCAAAACAACCCTCAACCTCACTGCCACTGTGCCAGCTATGTCGGCCATATCTTATCGGGAGGTGCAACCTATACAATAATTATTTTGCCATCTGCCCATACATTATACTCGATGATTATTATTTTATGGTCACATTGCCGCGCACTATCTCTCGTGCTATTAATATGCGCGCGCGCAGACTCGCCCACTGACATGAACGAGTGGAGCGTCTCCAGTTTATGACCTAATTAATTAAATTAACTGCTCAGACGTGCAATATTGACAAAATATGAATCATATATTTACACTTCCGCGTTGAAAAGACACTCATTCATTGAGCTTGTAGCTAATAAAGTTTCAAGACAATGTGTTGAAAGTTTGAAACAATGTCTTCTTCTCATAAAAAGAAAGAAACAATTACAAAGTGTGTCCCATCATGACCTACGCGTCGTCTTTGCACACGCCAAGCCTAAGTATCTATCTGCATAAAATGCAAAACTTTCAAAACGTTACGCTTTGAAAGTCCATGTCGACCTAAAAATGCCCACAGTTCAGCAGTTCATGAAACGGCGCGCCGTTACAAGCGCTTCTTTGATATCGCTGTAAAGTACCGCAATCCCTTGATTGCGGCTGCCTCTCGTTATACCCCTTCTTACATCAGCAAGATTCACCGTCCAAGGAATACTCTTACCATCCCCGACGATGCCATTGCCCTTCCCCAAAGAGTGGCACGGCTACCAGTACTGTTTGGAAATCCTAAAGGCACCGACCGCCGTCCTTCCGTCCTTGCCACGCGACGTCCCTATCCATCCCCGCCCCGACGACCCTTGAAAAAAGAAGCCCGCGTTGCCACTGAGTCTGCAGTTTTTGCGTTTCCAAATCGTCGTCGTCGTATTGTTCAGTTTTTTTTCTGTTACTAACACATTATGGATTTTTACTTATATCCGAATTAAATGACTATTATTGTTATTATTAAATCATTTATCCGATCCAGCCTATGCCTTGCTGGCCCCCAGCGACGCGACGCCCTAAGCCGAGGTCCGTACACCACAGGGAATGCCTCTAGCGTGTAGTCGCATAGTTTGTAAGTTTTACTAAGCCCTGGCTGGAGGCTGCAGTTGACTGGCATCCACAGACAAGTCCGGTTTAGTAGTAGAAAACTCTATGGTTGAACTGCAAGATGCCCTTAAACAAAAAACAAAATGTGTTCAATGCGTGTGAGCAAGTTCAAACAGAATGTGAAGTAACGCATGAATAATGAAACGTAAAATCAATTGATGACAAAATATTCATAAACAAATCTTCAAAGTCCATAATTTTAACACCACACTCGAAAAACTAAAAGTTTTTAACGGTATTTCACACTTCGTTGTATCCGTGACTAGTCAAACGCATTGTTGGGTGAGCAGAGCAGGTAGGCCCTTCGGGGAAGGGCTATTGTCTTGTGTGATTAGGCCCTATTATGTGGCCGACTAGACGAGCGGGTAATTATTTACCTACCGTGCCACGAAGTCCTCCTGGGAGCTCAACTGAAGTGGTTCTTAATATTGTTTTTGTTGATAACACGTTTGTATAAAGAGAATCAATCTAGATACATCAAACCAAATCGACCTATACTCCATTTATTAGACAAATACTGGCAAAAGGACGACAGTTGTTGTGTAATATTGTGGAAATTACTGCACTTTAGACTCTTTTTCAATGTGACTGTGAATATATTACATTGTCCTGTGTAAGTACAACACAATGTAATATATTCACATTCACTTGATATAGTATATGACAGTGTAATAACGAAGATTATTTTATGTTTATATCGAAATAACAAATGGTGGAAACCGTTATTTTCCAAATAACTTATTTACTTAAACCTATCAATGAATTTTTTTATTTATCGTCGAAGTCAATAAGCCTTGCCATGGCAGACGAACATAAATGCAATACGACAAAAATATCAGTGAACAAGCATTGTCACGATCACCACCAATAAACAACCCAAGATCAAAATTACACCGATGAGATTGAATTTGAAAGAAATATTTAAAAAAAAACAATGTTGCTGTCTCCGCTGCATACGCATCTTCCATGTCATACGAGAAAGAGACGGATGAAAATATGGGCCTTTTACTAACATGCATAAGTACAATGCTGAAGGGAATTCACCATAACGAGATATTCACAATTAGTTGGGACGTGTCGATTTTAGCCCACTTAGTCAGATTGAACACACATTTCCAGATTGACCAATACAGTTCGTGTTCAGGGGGCAGTTATTCTCCTTCCGGAGCGATAGTGAACAAAACAAAATAATTAATAAAGTAACTAGTAGTAAATTGCTATACCTATATGAGCTTGCACACGCCTATCTACCAACAAAAACATTGAAAACAGATCATACTCAAGCATAAATAAAAATAAAAACAAAAGTAAATACAAGCCTCCAGGCAGAAGGCGTGCTGACCTGTGTAATGCTGGATTATGACATTCGCTGTAATGTAACTCGAAGTCACAAATGAATGATACACTAGGACCTAAATCAATAAACAGTCAATTACTATTAAGCAATTGCTTCCCAAGTCGCTACATTTCGGCTGACCAAAATCTGAGTAGGTCTATTTACGTACAGAAAAAGACCATGCTGCCGTGTCACACGTGAGCTCGGTGAGGTCAGCACTCGAGGTAATTCTGGGCCAACTTTACCTGTCATCATGAAGTAAAATGGTCACTCGTACATTCGACAAAGTCTAGTAGCAAATCTTTGTGGGATTTCCCAACCGTTGCCAACTCCCCTTGATAAAATCACAATGTACCAAAAATAAAATACAAATCGGAAACATAAACAATGTCACTACAAAACAGTTTTATCTAGAAAATTTATTTTCTAACTACGCGGGGGTAAGTGACCAAGTAAATGATGATTCAGCTCGCACTGCTTAGAATCCCGCCATATGTCACAATTTTCTGCCAAATAAATATGGATCCTATTTCAAAATAGCTAAAGTGGACAATTGTTGACGTGATGTGTGAAGTAGAATGCTTTGGTGATGGGTCAGGCAGTCTATATCGGTAGTGAGTTCCCCCCTCTCATGTATTTGCGTACTATTTATTCTGCGCCCCTAGTTTTAGCGGCCCATTGAGCAAATCTGGAAATCATAACTCAGTTATAACTGCGCCTGAATTCTGCGGAAGGGTAGACAGAGGCGACTCACTCGTCGGCTCTTCTATTGTAATGTGAGATGAGTAATTGAACATGTATATCACTATTCACTAAGTACATAGTATAAAAAAAGTCGCTTCCCGCGTCCTAATGTCTGTATGTATGCTTATATCTTTAAAACTACACAACGGATTTTGATGCAGTGTTTTTTAATAAATAGAGTGATTCAAGAGGAAAGTTTATATGTATAATAAACATGCAATTTCCGTCATTCACGCGGGCGAAGCTGCGGGCAGAAGCTAGTCGAATATAAGGTTTTGAACCGTTGCATGAGCGATCGTTTTGCTATGCTTGGTAACTTGTGGACTGGGTAGTATTCGCACTTGAAAGGATTTTATTGTTGTTAGCAGACGAATCTGCGGATTTGTTGACGTATTTTCTCAGTCAGTTGTCATACGAGCCCTTTGAGTGAAATAAACTTAATGTCAACCGTACCATTAAAGTCGATGGAAGACGTAGGCTATGTGTTCCACACTAGAGTTCCGCCATTACACAGTCGGCAGGTGTATGACGTGTGCCTTGCGTCGAATTAAAATTGGACACCGACATTCATCTGCCGTAGTTCGGTGACCGATTTTAATCGGTCGTCGCCTCACTGTTCTAAGCTAGGAAACATGAAGCTATAATAATTGACACATGTATTTCTGCAGCGATCATTCTGTATTGTCCTGCTAAATGAATACTATGTTTACAAGCTCCCCGGATAGCGCATCAAGTACAAAAGCTCTGGCTGTAAATGTTTGCGCCGCGATGGAGGAACATCGCATTCAATGAATTTATAAATATCTTGTTGAAATCTGTTTGTGTTACATCATGTTCGAGTATCAATCATTTATCAATCAACTATCGAGGAACCTATCAACAAACAAATAGCTTGATTCCGAGATGCAGATCGAAGGCAGTTTATAGTCGAATCAATTTATTCGCTGGTCGTGATTGGCATTGTCTTTTAAGACTTGTCTTCAAGTGGTCTATTAGGAGTTTCCTGTTCAGTGATTTGGTACTATAAATGATTGATATGAAAAACAGATCCATCTTACGCCTTCGTAATCAAGTCAAAATCCTTAAATAAAAGTAGGTGGCCACGTTAGTAGCAGAATGCAGCTTCGGTGGCGTTCATTAAATCTTCTTATGTATTAGTGTATGTGTCTACATATGAGACAGGAGAGGAGCTCGTGGCTACGTAATAACAACGGCACAGGTCGATCCATCAGGTTAAGCTACTGCTAGCTAACTGGATGGGTGACCATCTTTACATACCAAAACTCTTCCGTGGCTCGGAAAGCACGTTATGCCTTTGGTCCCGGCTGTCATTTGTGCATCTTTGACAGTCGTAACGGGTAGTCGGTCTTACCAAGGGGTATCGTATTGCCCAGTTACTGGGTTGTGGCGGTCAGATAGGCAGTCGCTCCATGCAAAATACTGGAATTCAGCTGCATCCGGTTAGACTGGAAGCCGACCCCAACATAGTTGGGAAAAGGCTAGGCAGATGATGATGATGATGTCCTACATATGAGACATTGCAGCATCCACATTGGGTGATGGACGGGTCTTTTATCCTCCATTTTGCCATGCTGTATTTAGGGCTGATTCTCAGCTTGATTTCATTTTGATTTTGAAATTGAGCGGACTGACGGTTTTGTCGGCCTAACACTCGATTTGCCATTTTACGGTGTAGTACGACACACCATGACTGTCCATGACGTTTCCTTGGTGAACAAACAACCAACGTGCGTATATTTAGGTGCGCAACGCGACAGTCCGTCTCGCGGTCGTGTGCCAATCTAAATATATCGGCAACCGGGGCAATATGAGTCACTGTCACCACGCGAATGTGACTAAGTGTACATCATTGTCGGCTTCAGCTGTGAGATTGAGAGTTGAGGCTGCTGGGAAAAGGGTCAAGTATTGATCGAAGTCGCATTGACTGATATAGGGAGTTTGTGCGCCACTTCTTATTCCTAGCGAAACAACTGTAAATAAAGTGTAGTGTAGGGTTGGAGAAAGAAAAAAAGTAAGTTGAAGTATGAGTGAAGAAAGGAAGGGCCGATTTGGGGTACCTACTGGCATAGGCAATTTTGCTAATTCTCACATAATTTGACTATCTGACTAGCTACTATAGAACTAGAACGCTAAACAGACGATGCCTCCTCGCTATCCTACTCCTAGTGAACCCGACTCGTCAAAATCGTTATAGCCGATGTCTGACAGACGGTGGAGCATTGATCACAGATTGGAAACGAAACTAATTGTAATGGGCTACGCGATGTTTGCTTTTTGATCGCACCCGGGATCAGGCCAAGTGCGTTGTCGCGGCACCAATGGCCAGATCTTGCTCTTAATACACTTCAAACAAAAAAGAAAACAAGTAGGTAACTTTTAATACATGTGTCATCATCACAGCATCCGTAGTAATGGACAAGATTACATCAGGGTTCTCTAGTGAAAAAGCGGTAACACTCGTGAACACATATTCCGAACACGCCCATCTCACATTACAGAACTTTCCTATTAACACTCAATTATACATACAAATTCCATTGAGAAGTACCCGAGTGTACCAGCACAAGCTCAACCTGGACTGGCGAGTAAAACGATCTTAGAACCGGTTCTACCCCAATTACCTCCTCCCTCCCAAACTCCCAATACTAATTGGACTGCTGTTGAACTCGACGTATTCCATGTATGAACACTGTGTCACTTCTTAGAACATAGTTTGTTTGGGAGACGACACTGTGTTGGCACTTTAGAAGGGTTGATTAGCCGGCTACTGCGAGGTTTTCGTTTTCCATTTACTGCCACTGTGTGAACGTTATTGAGTAATTTTTGTCCGGGAGTTGCACACAGTGTCTAGATTCTGTACTGTTAAACTGCCTATGTGACGTTGCCGTTTTCCAACAGCATATACGGTGTGATTTTTGTTTAAGGAATATAGCACGGTGTAGAGTTTTTTGCGTGCGTTTCTTTCTGTGTGCACTTTGGTGGGCACTCTGGTGACATTAGAGATTCTTTGAATGTCTAAGTTCTAAGATGCTTTAGGACTCGCCTGCCTAGTTTTTGTTTGTAAATACTCTGGATAACAGGAGAAAGCAATTAGTGCATATGTTGGCTAAGCAGTTGTATAGGACAGTGGTGATTCTGGATTAGCGCTAAGCACTCGTGGTTGTGGCGTTGCGTACTCGATATCTGATTACTTAATAAATAAAATACGTTTATTTCAGTCTTTAAATGTCCATATTTTGTTAATTTAATTTATTTATGATGATTATGCATTTTCTGAAAACACTTTCTCGGAAAGCCAGACATTTAAATGTTATGATGAAGAAATTAATCAAGCGTTATTGAAACTCATTCTATTTCTGTATGGGGACAAGTACAGTGTGGTAACTATGGGAAACATCATAATGTTATGGTATTAGAGCCAAGTATGGCCACACGCATCGTTAATTAGTAAAGTGCAGGCGTCGATACCGTCACGAAGGCATCGGACCTCTGTTTACTTAACAAACACTAGCCGGTTAGTGACGTGTGCTCTGACTGCTGAGCGGCGGCGTTTGAGGGACCCTTTTTTTTTTGAGGTTGGGAAATCTTCCAATGACTCAGACTCTTACTGACTAAAACCCATCCATGTTCCTTCGCTAGCCCTTTATGTTCCGGGGTAGCGGTAACCCTTTCGGACAATCCTGCTTGAGGAGGGACCCTGCACCTACAATAAGTTTGCACAATATAGAACCAATTATTATGCACTCAACCGATTATTTTCACATTAACATTGACGGCTCATAAGCGAACAATATTTTTGCGTGAGCAAGAGGTACAATTATGGTGTAATTAAAATAAACTCGCACAAACTTCTATTAAATCATTTCGAACTCTTCAAAATTTACCCTTAACGGTCAAGAGCATTGTGCAATGTATTGATCTGTCAGGGCCCGCCTTAGAAGCAATCTCGTCTAGTCAAGTGAGTCAAACTTCGTCTGATGATTTGACATCGACAGACGATATTTGACCGTGTTTAGCGCGTGTACGTCAAAAATTGTTAGTTAAAACTCAAACAAAAATCGAATAAGTATCAACTTTACAAACACACTCACACACACACTTCACACACACACACACACACACACTTACTTTAATGTACTTTATAATACATCAGTTATTTACTACCTATTTGTTTAAGGCCACTTAGATAATACTTATTATAACCATTTGAGTGTGATACCTGAGATACAGGTTTATTCCTAGTTCAGGTAGAACCCAATTATATACCTATTATACACCTCCAGTATATGGCACTATTTGTAAACATTATACTAATCAATTTTCAATAAACAATTTAAATTTCGACGTATTTTCATCATCATCATTGGGCCTTACTCCGTCCACTATTGTGTTGTGTATAGTTCGACTTCCTTTTGTCTATGCTTTACTGACCTGTGTGGGCCAAACTTTATATTCGTTTTATATTCATTGAATTGGTTTGTACTATATAGTAATATTACATTAATGTTAGTTTTTAACACTGTTTTTCGAAGCGCAGAGTGGGAAATGCAATGAGCGTTTTGTCCTAGCTCTCAGGACTTAAAGTTTCACTCGCTTACGCTTATTATTTGTGCCACTCATCAACTTTGGTATGCATGCAGTTAGTGAACCGACTGCGTTTGACAACGGGGAAGTTGTGTGTTTCCTGCGATATTGCCCAATATGGGATGCGACGTGAGAACCACACTTCGACCATTATGAATGCCGTTATTTTGAACTACGAATCAAAAGCGCTAACATAGGATTGTACAACTGAAATAAGTACGAAACATAAAATTGCGCTTTACAAAAAGAGCGTTCCCACATTACATAACATTACAACATGCCAATTTTCCCTGAAGGATTATGCAGAAGTATACCTATACACCCACATTTCACCAGTTATGTTTAAGTCCCATGTAACAGGAGGCAATTCATAGCCATCAATGGGCCCCAAATTTAACTTCGGGCTGCCATTGCGAAATTTCATAAAACTTTAACGTAGCCTGAACTAGGAATCGAACGTTACCATTCATGCTCAGCCACGCACCCACTAGACCAACGTGACGGACATCCAAGGGAGAACAATGGTTATAGATAACGACCAGTTATAATGGGGAATAGTAGTAATACTACTATTATTAGTAACTGGGTTGTGGAGGTCCGCTCCATATAAGCTACATCCGGTTAGACGGGAAGCCGACCCCAACATAGTTGGGAAAAGGCTAGGCAGATTGATTGACTAATTACCGATAAAATAAAATAATATCAACGCCATTTGAGGGGCTTTTCAAGTCCCGCATAAGAGGATTAGTATATTATACTGCCTACAGTCTGCGATGTGCAAGGATGCCTTACAATGTCAATATAACCTGCGGAAATGTAATTTTCTTTTGTTTCCTAAGCAACTTTTCATTTGTGTGGAAAGTTTCGATTAATTTTAAATCCAGTTTTCGGGCTGCTACTGAAAAATTAGATTCTAAATTAGATAATAATACTACATCACTAGCGACGTCATTGTAAGTTTTCATAACTTGTACATAACGTTACTAGATGGCGTTGGCGTCGAATTGTGTATTGCTATGATTTCCATACCGTTGTATGGTTGCAACGTTGTCAATAAATCGTTATTGCCCATTTTAGTAACTATAACAAATTTCTATAGAAAAGTATACGATTCTAATCTAAAGTTAAAACTCATTTTTTCAGACGGAAATAGTTTCATCGTTGACGTGAAGATAGTACGAAGTAAACGAGCTTGGTTGCGTTTGACAAATCAGTGACGTATTGATTCGCATGATAGATCAGGAACAATGATAACAACCAATCACAATACTATGATGTTCTAATGGATATAAAATGAACCTATTATTGGTGGTTGTTCTTCAGCCGCATGATGGCGCCACCGACAGTACTAGTCTATGCAAAGTGCAAACTTTTTATACAGCTAACTGTAATTAGTTTTACCACCTTAAGGTCGACTCACTGTTGACAAGCTGGACAAAACAAACGATTAGTGGTCCACATACAGACCGCAAGCACTAGAAGTAATGGGAGAGTTCTATGCCCAGATGTGTGAGTTTTTTTTTTTTAAATAATAATAAGGGTTAACAGAAAAATGTGGCGACTTCAACAACACCACGAGTAAACTACAGTTTATAACACTGACGCGTGACGTCACGCAAAAATCCTGCATCGCGCAAACAAAGTTTACCACGCATAGCTAGACGGAGTTTTAATATTACCTATACGTATGTTTAAAAAATACCTGTATTCAGCTGCTTTCAATTAGACTGGAACTGGAAGCCAACCCGAACATAATTAGGAAAAAGCTAGGCAGATGATGATTAAAAAATACAGAAATTGATTCAGTTCACGATTCTGAACCAACTACTTTTGTAATGATGTCCTTTCCCGACATCAATCTTCCGGTAGTAGGTCATCTAACACAACAGTAGTATTCTTCCCATTTCTGTGGTGGATGAAGAACTTTCCAAATGGAGGCTTACCACTATCTCACAAGCAGTTTAATTTTAGTATTACTTCACATTGGGAAAGAGATAGTGCTATATGTCCTGTATAGCTCCGTCTCATCCTCACACTTAATTCATATTGAAGTAATACTAAGAGGTGGTGGTTCAGGTCCTGATCCTCATACCTCTTCTATAACTTTTTACATTACTCTTTTGTCCGTCCGTCACACAGTTTTTTTTGTATTCTGTATCACGGGCACAAGGACCATACCTTAACCAATTTTTATTTTACGACAGTTACCACAAAGCAATGTCATAAATTTCTCCTATTAGATATTCTTGAAAACACCTTTACCACTCGGCTCCTCATTGGATCAACCTTAACTATCTCAAAATAAGGTTGAAATTTGTTAGATTTATCCGGTTACGCATGAATCACGTTTTTCTTATAAAATGAGACTGGCAGTGGTATGGGGCTGACAAGAATGTCTCCAGAAACATTTTAATGACGAACATGGATTCCTACTTTCTACTCATTAGTTTTAATTTGTAAAGAAACGGTTACCAAACCTACATATCAAAGATCTATTCGTGTACAAAAGAAATGAAGATATTTACCGACAGGATGGCAAAACAAAGTCACATTTTCATTAACGATAACGAAATTAGATAAATTCAAAATGTATGCATACATTTTCGAAAACGATTGATCGCTTACTGCTAGACAATGTCAAATTGTGTAACGAAACTCGATCATTTTTCCCATACAAATGCGTTGACAAGTAGCGTTCTTGACAATCCGAATCGCTGAGATAACGAATTGTTCGATCAACAATTTTCGAAATCGAATCGACACGGAGCGATTAACACCTGTCTAGGCCGTCAGGACCGTCAGGAACGGTCGACCGAGACTCTTAGGCTCAATTGGTCAAAATACCTCTAATTCCCCATATTGTTTGACAAGTTTTTGACATCGATTGTCGTTGAGAAGAGATTGTGACTACCATTTGTCATATCAAAAAAGTCAAATTTCTTTTGACCGCAATCTAAATACAATCATGAAAAGAGTCTAGAATCTAGCGGGTATACGCCATGTTCATGAACGGGCGCCGTCAGTAGGGACTGGTCACCTCTTAGGTGCCACGGCTCTTTTAAAATTTAACTTAATTTTGAATTGTTTTTTTTTTTAATCTTCTAATTATGGACGCTTTTTTAAATTCTGCATCGTTCTCACAGGCCTATATTTCAACATGAATGATGTAACCCAGTTTTTGAAAACATATTTTGATTTAAAAGAGTGTCCATGGAGTTTCTTGCCCGTTCTTCTCCATAGGTACCTACTGCTTTGGAATGGGCAACTAGCTTCATCTCTCTGACTGACCGACCCCTTAACAATTCAAAAGTGCCTGTAATTGGTTTATTTGAAATAAATGCTTTGAGTTTGAGTTTATAGATGGTGTCGTCTGACGTAGTAGCTTTTTTTTAGCAATTAACGTAACGTGGCTCATCTAGCAACAGCAATCCGGAAGCGTAGTGTAGCTTTGTAACAGCACAGCTTCTCCCAGAGCGCCTAAAATGTGCTTTCAACATACAAACATTATTATTTACGATCCCCGAACCCATTGATTTATGATACCTACCCCACAGAGTATTAGTTAGCCGGCGCGTTTACTCGCCCTATCGTAAAAGAATCGTAAATGTCGGACAAAGAAGTCTTCACCGCAGAATGTGGAGCTGCTTGAGTACCTATGTTGTGTGTTGCCAGCCCCAAATCCTTGTTAGTTAATGTATCGACATTAATTATACAGGGTGTAAAAATACTCATCGCCAAGCCGTCATCTACACCTTCTGTGGTGTATTTATAAACTAGCTTCGGAACGCGATTTTGTTCACATAAGGCACCACAAGACACTAAAATAATAGCCAGATTTTAACAAAACTTTGTAGAACTAGGAATATTACAAAAAAAAAATAAGAAAGAGAGACCCGGCGCACATAACTAGGCGGCACGGCACGGCAAGTTATTTTGTGGCGATCTTTCAAATTTCAACTTTATTTCCATACAGTAAAGATATATTTTTATTCGTCGCCTAAAAATACATAGCCACGCACGCCGTCGCGCCAATGGGCGCCGGGCCTTGACATAGAAATTGCAACTTTATCTCCATAGTATCAAGTTATATTTTTATTCGTCGCCTAAAACTTCCTTACCATGCCTTGCTGCCAATGTGCGTTGGGCCTAAGAATCGGTTCGTTCCGAATTCGACACCTTCAGAAGTAATGAGCTCAATTTACCTAACCTAAGTAAATTAAAAATAGGCGCTTGTGAACACTAAAATACTAAAACAGTAGATTGTTAACGCACGGGATTTCTCATTAACAGTCATGTCAGTCATCAATAGATATTTATTTATTTTTATTGTAACCGTAGATGACATGTTCTGTGTACGTTCTACTAACTTAAACTGTGTGTTAATTTAAACGAGGGATATATTCTTTTCGGTAGTAAAATACTTTTTTCATAATTTTTTGGCTTAAATCCTTGTCTTATGCAGAAACGAAGCAACTTGGTATCATAAACACGGTAAACACACACGCACACACTAATCACACACCCTAAATATAAACTACATAGTACCACCAAGGCAACATTCTTTTATATATTCCTTCTTAAAAATTCAGTAATCCTGTAGTTAATTATCAATTAACTTTCTTTGGAAAGTCTGGAACAATGTCTGAGTTGAGTTAAGTTGGGCTTTGATAGCTGCGTCCAGCGCCACAGTATTTTACTTTCGAAGCTATCTTCATTTTCCTTTGTAAATTGTTAACTCAAGATCTTCCAAATGGCCCGTTAGGGCCGAGCCTGCCGGGTAAGCGGGATTATCCGAAAGGGTTACCGCTACCCCGGAACGTAAAGGGCTACGGAACGAACATGGATGGGTTTTAGTCAGTAACAGTCGGACACTCCCTTTCGCTCCTCCCAGAGCGGGAGAAGTCATTGGATGATTGCCCACCCTAAAAAGAAAGCTCTTCCCAATAAAATAAACTTTAATTTATTGTCTGAAAAACGCTGTTAACAATCTAACTCGAGTTACAAGTGTAGGCTACTTGAGGGTTATTTTTCAAATAAGTTTCACGAATGGACCACATTGTAAAATACTTTCTCCCTTATAGTCTCACAGCGTCCGAATAAACGCTTATCTACCAGATAAGTTAACCAGAACTTATCAGAAGGTGTTGAAACAGGCCATTAGCGGTTCCAATCAACTCCATTACTTACATCTTGTTTTATTATTTAAAACTGGTAGTTCGTTGACTACTAAGACGTGAAATATTCCCCGCTCTTTTATAAAAGTCCCGACGTTTGAGTCTGACGTTATACGTGACGACACGGATACGATTAGATAGTATTTTATTTTTGCACATTTTTTGTGCTAACCGAATAGTTTTTTAAGGCTTTTTCCGGTGGGAGTTGACTGGTAACAATCGTCACGTAGGAAAAAGCGTTATACCTCTTTCATTAAAAAAAATAATGACAGTGCGCATTTTAAACGCGTTTTTAATACAGAGCCATCTAGTGTAAGTTTTTTGAAGCCCTCAATACGTTTATAATGAATGTGGTAAACACACAAGTTGATGGGTAAAACAGTCTATGCGAAACCGAGCAGAAAAGGCGGTTACAAAGTGTTTAATTTTAAGTGTCAAAAGTTTTCATTTTAAATCGTACGTAAGAAGAAACTCACACGTTTTTTCATTATTTCTTATTTTCAGTTTCGCACATATTTGCATTAAGAAGCTAGCTTGTTTCCTATCGTTCATCAATCAAACACAATGATTTGTCCATTACTGTCTATTCCGTGAGACTGCTATGCGGTGGACAATCCAAAACTTTACCCAATGTATTGCCTATTATATCTATCTAAATAATCTCAATCTAATATCTAAATCTGAACTATAAAATGTCGTAATACATATTGGTACTCGTAACGTAGAAAAGACACAGTAGAACAACATAACATTATTATTGATTTGACACAAGATTGCAGAGGTCGCCACAAGCATCGTATGACGAAGACGTTATTTATGAAATTAAGTTGGCGTTTCCCTATAAACAGTGTTTTTGACAGTGTAAAATCAAACCCTGACGCCATCATGTTCAGATCTGCTGACACTGCGTCCGCTATATCGTGCTCGTGACCACCGCTCACTAGGAAACCTATGTAAAAAAACTGGTTAGTCGTAACGTATCCGTATCGCTAAGATTAAACAACGTTTCTACAATTACATTATTCATCGAACAGAGCCACAGAGGGCGTATAGTACTTATGCGTTTAATTATAATATGCTCTATAGTGTGGGAAATGAATGGCAGGACCCGCACCACAAGGGCTGTCCGTCAACGCATTGCTTTATGAAAACCTATTTCATACGAACCCGGTTTCTTTTTTGTTCTTTTCATCCCGTGGGATCAAAAGCTGCTTGGTTAATGACCTTTTTTAAATGATGTTAAGTGGATTTGCTTTTAAATTGCCGCATGGGGTTATGACTGCCAGTACGTACGACGTTATAGTTCGATTTCCGATTTAAAAAAGTAAAATTACGATGCATTCCATTTTTTCAAATTTCGTGCTGATGAATTTTATGTTACTTTTACTATCGATAGAAATTCAACCATTATGCCCGATCGCATAGTATGGTTTTCATCTTGTTGAAAAGTTGAGCTGTCCCTTATTGTATTGGGTCAGTAGAAGTATAACTGTACTTTGTATAAAGTGAAATAAACTAATTATCCCCATAAATATCATATAACTGGTCTGTTAAATCGACCGTGAATAGATACCGAGAGTACATACCTCCAGCATGGTCACACAAGATGAAACTGGGGTATTCTGGATAGAAGTCAGTGAACACACCAAGCTTAAGAAGACTGATGGCAAGACACTCTCACAACAGCCCGTGGCAATGTGTACTGATGGCCATGATATAAGTTCGCCAGTCTTCCATGTTTAGCACTGGTTCCTGGCTCAGGATGACCGATAGTGAGTCAGACAGTTTTACTTTTCGATCATAATGTATAAAAGAATAGCCGGTCTGTGCTGTAAAAAATCTTACCGTGAGTGGAATGACAGATCAGAACTTTACCTTAGTTTTCACGGGTGAGATTTGAAATCAGTATAAACTGGCCTTGCATTCTATAGAAACTTCGTACCACACTAGGCCAGCCTCAGGTCAAAATGTTACCACCGACGTATGGTCTACCGAGCAGCCCAAATCTAGCCTTGAATATTACCACAAAAGTCTTTGTATTAGCATATTTTTTTTACCTAAATCGTTACGAAAATTCTATTTTAACTAGAATGATTCAACGGTGAGCGTATAAGTGAGACGGCAGGTCTTCGCCGCGTATGGACCGCTCGTTACCGCCGCCATATTTGGTGCCGGCGCAGGCGCAGAAGCGTCATTTACACCGCACGTTGTTTTTGTTCGATAGAATTAAGTGGTTAATTTTTTGTTTCAAATGTAGAAGTAATATACAGTAATTTACCGTTGACGAGTTATGATGGTGGCAATCAGCACATCGTGTATTACAAAACAAAAACAAAGTTTCAGTGAAATTCAAGGCCAAGTTTCATTTAAAGTTAGCAACACTAAAGTATAACATGTCGAACTTGTAGAATTAATATTTGTTATAATTTGTAATAATTTTTGCTTTGTTATAATTAATGCTACGTAATTATTAAGTTGTTTTCATAATTATTGTACCATGTTTCAACGCAAATAAAAATATTCTATTCTATTCAGAAGTAAGTAGGTACTGTAGAGCCTTAGAGTAAAACCTTATGTTGTACATGGCTGGTAATTATCTGGCGGCATTCGAACCTTTCAAATGATTAAAAGATAGTTAGGTTTTTGTACATTCGAGACTTCACCTCTGGCAGCGGAGCTAGACAGATGTATTCTTTATGTATTTTGTGTTTCACGAACTGTGTCTAAATATTATTCTTTCTTAAATATCGTGCGGTCTTCTTCTTTTCGTGTGGTTCGTGACTAACGTATCTAATATCGTGCGGTGTAAAACGGCTTTAAGGGTCGCCGCACATGAAAGGGTTGCGTATTACCGTGCATTGATCAGCACCAGTTTGGAACTTATAATGAGAAGAGTTCACAAAAGGAAACCCTTACGTGTAGGATACCATATACAGATGTAGGAATAAAGTTATTGTTACCGCACTCTGTTGTCAGCGGCGGCGGCGGCGGTAGAAAAGGACTAGTATATAGAATTTCTTATATTCTATGATTAGGTAACTATACTTGTCGCGTAGTGCTACCTACCGACATGTTTTCTAGGGCATCTATTTTTATCGCGTCTGTCCATCTTGCCGGGCCCAGTGTCATGAGCCTATGACAGCCTATCCCGACCATACCTAGGTGAACGCATATTTCCCAAAAGGGCCAAAGGGCGACAATAAACCCGATCAAGTGCGAGTCGCACGAAGGGTTCCGTACCATTATCTAGAAAAACGGCCACTAAATCACGTTTGTTGTGACGAATAAAACAAAAAACAGAATAAAATAAATATTTCAAAGGGCTCCCTTTGAAATATTTATTTTATTCTGTTTTTTTAGTATTTGTTGTTATAGCGCCAACAGAAATACATCATGTCAAAGTCAAATCATTTATTTCAAATAGGCAAAAATACATCATCATATTATGTGAAAATTTCAAATGGCTAACTATCAAGTTTTATGAGATACTGCCTGGTGACAAACGGACGGACAGCGGAGTCTTAGTAATAGGGTCCCGTTTTACACACACGATCAAAGTCAAAATTTACGACTGGAGCTGAGTATTCGCGATTCGGTATCACCGACCGACTGCAGCCGAGTATTACCGATTCAAAGTCACCGACACAAGCGTGACGTTACAGTTTTTTCACTGTTCGAAAAGAGCCCAACGTGCGCTAGTAGAAGTTGATAATTCGTCTAAAAAAATTGAAATAAAGTGAACGCAGAGATTGAGAGAAGAATCCTGTCACAAATTTTCCACCCATCTTAAACAAAGTGACTTCAGTTTGGAATACTATGAACTGTGAAGTGGCAATAAAACCTATCGTCATAACGATAAGTCAGGAGTGAGAATTTCTCACGCTAGACGCCATTAACTCGACGCGCCATCTCAAGTGACTTCACAGCTGATTGGGAGACCGCAGTGTCAATAAATGATGCGCTGTTTGTCCCGCCGACAACACTTGGAAACGTTATCCTTATCAGTATGTGTGGTGGTCATAGTCAAGGGGTGAAGACTGTTTGTCCCACTGCAGGGCAAATAACGGATTAAATTGATGACATCAACACTTTTTCTTAGTGCATCTCACACAGTCTGAACCTAGTTGTGAACTGCGTAGCTAGTCACACCCGTTCGATACGCCACCGGATCCATGGCGAACCGAACATCCATCAATGTTATCAAAAGAGTCCTTAAGCTGCTGTAAGGTAAGCAGGATTGTCTGAAAGGGTTACCGCTACCCCAGAACATAAAGGGCTAAGGAAGGAACATGGGTTTTAGTCAGTAAGAGTCTCACTGCTTTCCGCTCCACTCAGAGCGGGAGAAATAATTTGATGATTTTCCACCCTAAAAAAAGGGTTAGAAGCGTTAGGACTACTTCTCGATATGACTAAATAGCAGATATGACTAGTTCGCTATAGAACTTAATCTCGATATGACTAGATCGCTGTAAAACTATTTAAATGTTTGACTACATATGCATAAGTCCTGTTATCAAAATGACTCCTTGTCGATATGACGTACAATCGTATCTAAAAGTGGCATTAGTATAGGAACTTCATGGAGTACCTACTTAGCTTTACTAAAGTGTGAATACACTATGAAGTTCCACTTTATCTATGATTCCATTATTAAAAATAAATAGAAATTTTTATTCGAATTTTTATCTTGCATGGCATATTTTATTGTTATTTAAAATGCAGGATAATGAAAAATTTCATTTAATTAAAAATAAAAAGAATAAGCAAGCACTTCTTCATGATGGCTACCGATACAATTTTGTGTCCAACAATTCAAGCGGAACATCGTTCTGGCGTTGCTACAAGAGACAAGAGTGTAGTGCTTCTCTCACACTAAATCAAGAAAATACCATTATAATCAGAAAGAGTCTGCACAAGTGTGAGCAAGACCATGACAAAATGCAAGAAGACCTTTTACTGGATACGGCAAAACAGAATGTATGCAAAGATATGTCTTCAGTAAAAAAGGTTTACGAAGAAGTCCTCCAACAAATGCCATCTTCTTCAAACCTTTAATGGTAGACCTTATAATTCAGTGAAGGGTGTCCTGTACAGACATCGTAAAAGGTTCCTTCAAGTGCAAAAAACAGAGTTTTCTAAATCCAGTGAAGTGACAGTACCGAATATGATTAAGAAAGACTTTTTGATTGCCGAGTTTGAATTACCAACAGATGATAAAATGCTTGTATTCTCATCACGATTTTCCAAAAGGAATATGGAAATTTATGCAGATCAAGAAAAGGTTTTTTGGTGATGGAACCTTTAAAAGTGCACCCAGGCCTTTCTATCAATTGTTCTCCATTCACGTAGACGTTGATAGCACGGACGAGACGACAAATATATTTCCCGTCTTGTATGCTCTTTTATCAAATAAACGCGAAACAACTTATTTCGCTTTATTTACAACTAGCTTCTGAACTGCCCGCGGAAAATTTCTTGTTTTAACATTAGAAGTAGGTAAGTCGAAAAAATTCTTTTTTAAAACATAAAACGAAATATAAAAGTTAAAATACAAAAGATAGGAATATGGTGTCGCGGACTTTTTTGTAGAAATAATTAAGGCGAACCGGGTTGCCATACATTGCTTTCAAATTTAAACAACTGTTTAGGCAGCGCATGCAAATAATTCTGTTTTCGGAGGTATTTCTTTCCGACTTGCTAGAAGAAAATTGCGATAGCTCGGCTAATATGTATGATATAAATATAATTTACAGCCTATAGCACTCAGGAATAATGTAGCTTCTTCTTTTTTTTTTTAAATTGGATCATTAGTGCCGGAGATTACCCCCTACATACAAACTTACAAATTTTACCTCTTTATTATAATAATATTTTAATACGTGATGTGCTTAAAGTACATATTAAACATTTTAAATGTGATTACGAATTGGGACTCATCAATGCATTTAGGACTGTGTATCCGAATGCTAAAGTTACAGGATGTTTTTACCATTACAATAAATCGGTGTGGAAAAAGGCGAACGATATTGGTTTGACGAAATCTCAAGAAGGACGATACATCACTAGAATTACTGCTAATTTGCCGCTCTTGCCTTCATCTTATATACAAGACGGATGGTCTGCTATTGTGGAATGTTCAACGCAATCACCTGTAACGAATGCATTCGCAAGCTACTTTTGCAGGTGGTAGCCATTCGGCTAATCCGGGGGTACCGCACGATCTTGGGCGAGGCGGCTAGCCTCCTTGCCGGACTGCCGCCGTGGGATCTGGAGGCGATAGTCCTTGCGCGCCTGTACGAGTGGCGCGCGGAGGTACTAAGCCGGGGGGAAACTCCGTTTCTGCAGCAAATTGCGGCGGTGCGGACGGACCTCCGGCGCGATCTCATGGCGGCCTGGAATCAGCGACTGTCGCAACCCAGCGCAGGGCACGCCGCGATAGTGGCGGTAAGGCCCCTCTTTGAGGAGTGGCTAGAGAGGCGTCACGGCGCCCTCACCTACCGCCTGACGCAGGTCCTCACCGGACATGGATGATTCGGGAGGTTCCTGCATATCATCAGGCGGGAGGAAACGCCCGGGTGTCACCACTGCGAGGATCGCTCAGAGGACACGGTAGAGCACACGGTGCAAACCTGCCCCTCATGGGCGGAGCACCGCCGTGTCCTCGTAGAGGCGATCGGCGGCGGCGAACTCTCGCGCCCGGCCCTGGTGCAAGCCATGGTCCGGGGCGAGAGGGAGTGGGAGGCAGTCACCTCCTTCTGCGAAAAAGTCATGCTCGCGAAGGAAGTGGCGGGATGGGAGAGAGAAAGGTCCTCCCGTCCCAGCCGCCGCAGGAGACGCCCCGGGCGTCGGGAGCCACGTGACGACTCCCCGGCCACCGTAGGCGTGAGCCTGCGGACGGTGAGTAATGGGTGACTCACCGTCCGATCAGCACCAGACCCGTGCCGGACGGCGCGTATATGTTCCACGCGCGCCTCAAAGAGATGTCAGCATATGAAGGGGCCCCTCAGGGCCAAGCCTGCCGGGTAAGCGGGATTGTCCGAAAGGGTTACCGCTACCCCGGAACATAAAGGGCTACGGAAGGAACATGGATGGGTTTTAGTCAGTAAGAGTCTGACACTCCCTTCCGCTCCACCCAGAGCGGGAGCAGTCATTGGATGATTTCCCAGCCTTAAAACAAAAAAAAAAAGCTACTTTTGCAGGCAATGGCTAAATAATCCTTTGCTTATTTCCTGTGCAAAACAAAAGCACAGAACCAATAATAGATTAGAGGCATGGCATCGCCGCCTTAATGGGCGCATGCAGCACAAACCAACATTGTTACAATTTTTATTTTATTTAAAAAAAGAGGCACATTTTCAAGATAAAAAAATCAAAATCCTCTGTTTGAACCGAACAACAAAAGAAGAAACATCATATTATTCAATCGCAAGTATCCAAAAGAATTAAATAAACTTGAGACGAAGGAGATTACCCTCCTATCTTTTTTTAAAAACGTTAGCGATTTAAAGCATAAGTTTAAATAAATAAATAATTATGTTACAATCAAATGCTTTCATTTTAAGTATTTTAGTATAGGTAACAAGGAAAAAAACTTAATGCTATAACTCGATAACTGTACTTCAAAAAACAAAAGAAAATATAGTTGTTACGCTATCTGGCCTCATTGCGATCTAAGGGCCTATGCACACCACGTTTTTTAAACTCGCCGTCGACGCGCGTTTGTAGCGATACAGACGCGATACGCACGCAAGTCAGACGCAGCCTGTAGACCTTTGCACACCTGACGCGCTTGTGTAGCGATACAGACGCGATGCAAACGCGCGTGTGTAGCGATACAGACGCGCGTGTGTAGCGAAACAGACGCGATACAGACGCGCGTGTGTAGCGATACAGACGAGATGCAAACATGGTTTTGAATTTCAGTTATGAAGTTTTCTGTGTCGAAAGGCTCCATTTTTTTGTTCAAAAGACGTGCGGTGCATCAAATCGCTCGATTGCTACTAGCGTAGATTCACACTTCCCTTTCCCTCGTTGCTAGCGCTCGTATCGGTGTCGCGCGTTTGAATCGATACAGACGCGCCGGTGCCGCGCGTTTGTATCGATACAAACGACAACAAACTGCTCTGCAGGATAAAAACGCGCCGGCGACGCGCGTTCCCAAAACGCGCGTCGACGGTGCGTTTAAAAAACGTGGTGTGCATAGGCCCTAATCCAAACACGATATAGTCCTAACAAGATCTAGTCATATCGAGATTAAGTTCTGTCGCGAACTAGTCATATCTGCTATTTAGTCATATCGAGAAGTAGTCATAACGCTTCTAGCCCGTTTCGACAAGCAATGGTGCTGTCGGGGTCAGCTTAGTCATCGATGCACTGGGCAATTTTGTCATTTTCGATTCGACAACTTGTCTCGGCCTAATTGGCGCAGCCGTAATGCACACAATGATTTTTTTTACGGTATTTTCTCTTGAATATTTTGTGTACTTAACCATGTGTCAAATACACATTTCGTTAATACTTTCATTACGATCGTCCCGAAAGAACGGGTTCATTACAAAGCTTACGCCTCGCGCCGACTGTATGTATGTCCGTCACTAATGGAGGTTAATTGTTCTAGCATTTACTTAGGTAGGTATGTATAATTCATGCAAAATACAGAATCCGAATCAAGTATATTTTCAGGCATAGATTTAAAACCAGGAAGCGCGGTTACTTTCTGCTATAGAAATTAGAAATAACTTAAGGAGTTGTACATTTGTCACAGCACAACAAAAGCAGTTGTATAATTTTAATGAAGTGTCATTTAAAGACACATTTATTGCCCAAACGCGGCGGGGTATTGCCCCAACTTGCCCCGACCCACCATAAGTATTGGCTATAGTGAACGATGAATACCCATGTGAAGTAGCCGACAAATTCTTTTTTTTATACGAAAATAAAATATACACTTTAACAAAAAGAAAAACAAATCGACATCACACAATATGTCGCGACTGACTTGTTCAGATTGAAAGATTTTATTTGATATTGAAATAATCGCCATATTATCCTTTTTTTTTTTTTGAATGTGGAAAATCATCAAATGACCCCTCCCGTTCTAGGTGGAGCGGAAGGGAGTGTCAGACTTTTACTGACTAAATCCCATCCATGTTCCTTCCTTAGCCCTTTATGTTCCGGGGTAGCGGTAACCCTTTCGGATAATCCCGCTTACCCGGCAGGCTTCGGCCCTAGCTAGCCCTACAAATGCTGACATCTCTTTGAGGCGCGCGTGGAACACGTACGCGCTGTCGGGCACGAGCCTGCTACTGATCGGACGGTGAGCTACCCATTACTCACCGTCCGCAGGCCCACGCCTACGGTGGCCGGGGAGTCGTCACGTGGCTCCCGACGCCCTGCTGGGACGGGAGGACCTTTTCCTCTTCCATCCCGCCACCTCGTTCGCGAGCATGACTGCTTCGCAGAAGTAGGTGGCTGCCTCCCACTCCCTCTCGCTCCGGACCATGGCTTGCACCAGGGACGGGCGCGTCGCCGCCGCCGCCCATGTTATGCATAACTTGCTCCTTTTGAAGTCGATTAAAAACGATTAAAGTACGTTCAGCAACGAATGATTGCAAACTTATTTTCCAGCAATATTCATCTATCTGCATAGCCTTTTCCCGACTATGTTAGGGTCGGCTTCCAGTCTACCTGGAAACAGCGGAACATCAGCAGTATGATTTTAAGCAAAATGCCATTATATTACCTTTTTTTTAATCAGAATCTTAGACACTGCTTTGCTCCAAAGCCCCATCTTATCGCACACTGAAAATTAAAAAAAAGACATCGATTCACTAATAGTACCATCCCTTTGTTCAATTTCACCCTTGTCAGTAGAGGCCGCCGCCGCCGGCGCCGGCGCTCTCGGCGCTGCGCATGCGCAGGTAAGGACGGACACACACTGAGAGCGGCGTCCGTACTATTGTTGAGTTGTTGGTGATGTATGTGCTGGGTATAATCATTTATCTTTGCTGGTTTTTAGGCTGTATTGTACTTAGAAATGGACAATTTATTACACCCCGCCTGACCCATTTAAAGAAATGATTTCAAAGTCTTTAAAGTGACGCCATCAGGACAATTTGATTTTCTTAACCTCAGAATTACATTTTCACGACTTAACAATATTCATTGAGTTAATTACTATGTCCAGCAGGGAAATGTCTCAAACATTAATCATTAGATCAGAGGCGACTCATTCACGTGCTATTATGTTTTCGCACAGCTCTTCTATTGTAATGTGAGATGAGTAATTGAATATGTATATCACTACATAGTATAAAACAAAGTCGCTTCCCTCGTCTGTCCTAATGTTTGGTATGCTTAGATCTTTAGAACTACACAACGGATTTTGATGCAGTTTTTTTTAATAGATAGAGTGATTCAAGAGGAAGTCCTTTCTCACAAATCCATTTCGCTCGCACTGTTTCCTTTCATGATTAGTTTTCATAGGAGCCGGTGATATGGGTAGATCCATATCAATTTCTGATTTTTAGGCTCTAGATAGGAAACACGAAAACCGACCCTACTGCTTACGAAATAAAAACACTGGCAGTATCAAATTGTTACCATTGGATTTCATTGTTCGTGCAGTAAAAAAATATTAAAGAAGACAATGCGTACCCCAGTGCGTCACTGCCCTTAGGGGCACTCATTTGTTACGCTCCATCGCACGCATGGTCAGATGGTCACATACATAGACGTCTGCGTGCGACGATCCTCCGCTAACGTGTTCCGTTCCACGCCAATTATTTTGGCTGATTCACCATTTTATTATTTAGCTTATACGAGTTGGATGAGGCTTTCTTTGGTCTCTCGAGACTCAAGGCTAACATATAATAATATGGATAATTTTGAACTGGATTTTGATCATTTTGGACCTTTTTTTGTCTTGTCCATTCTACTGTGCTAGCCTTCGAGTCACGATATTTGGTAATGGCAAGGGCAACCCATCCCTAGCATTCTTAAGGGGGATTGTCCGAAAGGGTTACCGCTACCCCGGAACATAAAGGACTAAGGAAGGAACATGGATGGGTTTTAGTCAGTAAAAGTCTGACACTCTCTTCGAAGCGGAAGGAGTCATTTGATGATTTCCCTAGCTTACTGCGGGTTCCCAATAAATATTGTCGTTATCGCCTGAGTGATATTGACCAACCTGCGGATTCTGTTGAGTCACGATCCCAACTTACCTACTTCTCTATATTTATTTAAATCTGCTTTTACTTCGTCAGTGAGTTAGCCTCACGTTACCCTGGATATAATTCAATTAGAACCCGGACACGAGTAACCTCATTGGGCGTGATTTATCACCTGAGTTGCTAGCCTTATACGAGTGAATAGATGCGCAAGAGTCCACTGCTTGTATGGAATTAGATCTAAAACAGGATAACGGGAAGCCGTTGATCCTTAGTATGATGTAGGGCTGTGGCCATTCGTTCACTTGATTAGGTACTGTAAAAATATAATCATATTTTTTTTCCGAAGTAAACCGTAAAACGGGGTGAATACGGATGCAGGGGTGAATCGAGATGGAACTTTAAAAGGGATTTAAGCATTAAATAATAAAGTTTGTGGCCCAAAATGATCGTAATGTGATAACTGTATAATAATTACTGATCAATTGTACTGGTTGGCAACAAACTATATTATTTCAATGTTAAAATCCGTTTCACTGTTTCGTTCCGATTCACCCCTACATCCCTATTCACCCCATTTTACTGAATAGTATAATTTTCCTAACATAACTTTCAAGTG
The DNA here is from genome assembly GCA_951799385.1 of Hyppa rectilinea. Classification (NCBI taxonomy): domain Eukaryota; kingdom Metazoa; phylum Arthropoda; class Insecta; order Lepidoptera; family Noctuidae; genus Hyppa; species Hyppa rectilinea. The sequence goes on from OX637306.1 coordinate 1,162,980, forward strand.
TTTAACATAGTCATTAACAATCAACAATCTAAATAAATGCCGAAAACATCCTCAAAAAACGACCCATTTACAAAAAAACATACATACATAACTATATCACACGTATTCCCATGGGGGTTGGCAGAAACTATAGAACCCGGTCTGCTACGATTTTTACTCACAAATAAACAGACATATAACATCACACCTGTAATCCCCGAGCAGTTAGGCAGAGATGTACCTGTAGTACACCCACATTTCGCCAGCTATGTTTGAGTCCCAAGTAATAGGGGGCGAGCTTACCCTCAACCGGGCACAAATCTAGACTTCGGACATCACTACATAGTATAAAAAAGTCGCTTTCTCTGTCCCTATATCCCTATGTATGCTTAAATCTTTAAAACTACGCAACGGATTTTGATGCGGTTTTTTTTAATAGATAGATTGATTGAAGAGGAAGGTTTATGTGTATAATTTGTCAACATATTATGCGGGCGAAGCCGCGGGCGGAAGCTAGTCTAAATATAAATATCAGACTAGAAACCATCAAATCGGACGTTTGATGCAGACAGGCGATACCCGCCAGCCCTGCTCACCACCCGCCGTACACTTGGGGCATTCCTACCAGCGCGCAGCGTCGTTCATTACATTCCCCGTGCAATCAGGGTTACCATTTCGAAATATGAAAAGTCTTGTCAATAAACCGAACATTTGCATGAAAGTCGCGATATTTGACTATTTAAAATTTTCTTTTCAGCAATAATTTAAATGTAAAGTCTGACAAATTCCGTACGAGGTTCCCAAATCCGGATAAAATCGAATGAGTGGCAACCCTACGGGCAATGGACTTCACAGTCGATGTATTGGATTGTTCTCCTGCGATAATATCGTGGAGTGATATAGGTAGATGATGTTCAGTCATGTACCTATTGTAATAAGTAAGAGAATTATATCAAGAGGATGGCGAGTTCTAATTAATCAGCAGAGCGTAGCGATTAAAGCTAAAATAGACACCAAAAAAAAGGAGTAATTTATTGCAGACGATATCAAAAACCTCTTTCTTATCCTTTTGTGCATGCTAGGCCCCCGGTGGGCTTGAGGAAATAGTTCATTAAACAACGCTTCATAGTTTATGAAGTTTATAAACTATTTAATACAAACCAATCGCACGCCCTAACAGACAGCAATACCTCCGGATTCCGCGAATCAACTCAATACATCGGCATTCTATCGTACCGTTCCAACATCGGTAGTCCACATCAGTCCGTCTGGAGTGTCCCCACAAAAACGCGTCTCCTACCCATATTTGGAGAGGTCTAATGAGCTCAATGGACCTCTGAGGGCCGGAGGACATCGCGCTCCCACGGACCAGCCTCCTTTTTATTGCACTCCTTTTTCGAGGATAACTATTCTTTTTGAGATTTTTTTGTTTTATTTCATGATTTATTTGCTTATTACTACATAACTCCTGTTGCTCGTCATAATCGTTGTAAATTCTGACTATTTGGTACTGTGAACGGATGTGTTGAGAAAATACGCGCGAGACATGTATCGTCACGAATTATTGCTATTCGAAGGGAATAAAGCTCTGAGGTTTAGCATTTCCCCATCGAAAACAATATTACGATCTAAAATATAATTACTGTTCGTGCCTATCCATGAATGTGAGATTTAATAACGAGCTATAAATCTGTGAAACAATAGGATAGGCAGTTAAGGTAGTGTATGCGTGCGCAGGCGTCGCGGCGCGCTCAAAGCTACTCTTCCGCATGTTTTAGTGAAGTCCATGCCGTTTAAATAGTGCCGCTCTTAGAAATTATAGGTGTTTTTGTAAGTATCGAAAAACCCGGACTCGCCATTTTGTTTTTATTGTAATAATTTGTTATGGAAGATAATTAAGTAATAATCTTGCTTTCTTAAATTATTTTTAAGTATAAGGAACTACTACCTACACGCACTACACTGTGCAACGACGTACTACGTCAGTCGTGTAACGTGTTCTAATCGAAATGGCTGTCTATTAACTTTGAAAATGTAACACCTAGGCTAGGAGTTGAATTTTAAAAAGTCATTTCGAAAATCATTCCAGAAAAAAAAAAGGCCCTACAATTAGGTATTTAAAATGTAATAAAAAAAACACTTTCAAACGTCTTTACAAGGCTGTGCCCCGGATTATGGCACGTTCCCTATATTAGGATTAGATTGCAAGTACCTACAATCAACTCATTCCAGATAAAAGAAAAAATGTTACACATAAAAAGTAACTCGGTACAAAACCCAACTACGAGATACCTAGTATAGTAACATCATAAAAGCACGAGCGCTGACGTCACAGGCGGCTGCGCCTGCGCCTATCTCTATCACTAAACTTACCATGCCAATTAGTCGAGTGTCTGTCTCAACGCTTCACGAATGCAAATTCACAGCCAGGCGCTGATATCAGCACTCATTTGAATAAAAGCACCTTCCACAGACTTATCTGACGAGGGAAATAAATAAAACGGTTGACACCCGACTAAATGTTCGCTATTAGTCCGTCGAGTCTTGCATATACAGTATGATTTTTTAGTCACCGTCCAAATTATTTCTAGGCATTAGGTATCATTCACTAACTCCATTTTTAAAAAAAAAACAATACGTAAAATTTTCATCTTAAATTATTTTCTCGAAAGAATTATCCGCTCTGCTTGGTCACTAAGTTAAACGTTAATAATACTACACTTGCCGCGCAAACATTCAATGAAAAGGGCAGCGCGCACCCCGCTTACCCCCGTCCACCCCCGCCCCGCTACACCTGCGCGGCACATCTATGATCTATCCTTTCTTTAGTCGGCCCCGCGCACCCTTTTGCGACGCAAGCGCTTACTTCCGTGTTCCCGCGCAACCCGCCGGCGCCGGCGCCCCGCGCTATCGTGAATTTGTTTAAAATGTATTCCTACCGCGAGTATTACGAAATGGTGCGATCTTACATACTTAGTGGTGAAAGCTTGAACGGTGCCCAAAGACTGTACGAAGCAGAAAGTATTCCTCGCATTCGCAATCAAGGGATAATAAATCCTTCTGTACCTAATCGCCAAACGATTTTGGCTGCGAATCAGAGGCTACTAGACCATGGCCAATTTACAGCTCCGACACACGCTCAAGGACGTGGCAGGCCGAGACTCGCAGTAGAGATCGAAGACGATATCTTCGATTTCTTTGAACGGAGCCCTAGATCCAGTACACGAGATGCAGCGCGGCGCTTCGGCGTAAGCCAATATGCCGTGTGGAAACTTCTCCATGTTGCTGGGTTGCACCCGTACCATTTTCAAAAGGTACAGGCCTTGAACGACGCAGACGCCGTTCCCCGTCGAGCCTTCTGCGAGTGGCTGATCGCACACCCTGAAAGTGATATTTTGTGGACTGACGAGGCCATGTTTACTCGAGTAGGGCTGTATAATCAGCATAATGAACATTGGTGGTCATTTCGAAACCCACACATGATACGAGAAACATACCACCAAGTGCGGTTTAGCGCAAATGTGTGGGCTGGAATTGTTGGCAACAGGATACTGGGGCCATATTTCATAGAGGGACGGCTGACCGGGGGCACGTACCTAGATATGTTACGCACAGTAATTGCTGATTTCATGGATGACATGCCGGTAATCTTCCATCGAGATTTTTATTACCAGCAAGACGGTGCACCGCCTCATTACTCCGCCGCAGTTCGTGATTATTTAAACACAGAACACGGCGATCGTTGGATCGGTCGCGGGGGGCCCGTCCCCTGGCCACCCCGGTCACCAGATCTTACTCCATGTGACTTTTTTTTGTGGGGCGAAATAAAACGACGAGTGTATGAGGAGGAAGCCCAAAGCCTAGACCAATTAAAAGCGCAAATTGTACGTGCATTCGAACAAGTGAAAAGTGACACTGTAGTGCTCAACAAAATTAAAAATAATGTGCAAAAACGTGCAAGACTCTGTTTAGAGAGAAATGGTATGCATTTTGAACATTTACTAAAGTACTGTTAATTATTATTAATGTGATTGCTCTATGATTTTGATTAGATTTTTAATTATTTGTACATAAGTTGATTCAAATTTTTTAAATACGCCTATTAGCAAAAAGTTTTGCTACAGTTTTAATAAGGTGTTAAAGTTCTTATTTATCTTATTTATTTTTACTTTCTAATCATGGTGAACATAGCACAAACCTTTTGCTAATTGCCGGTCCTAAGCCCATGAAAGTATGAAGGGAAAATTTGCAACTTTGTTTATTTATTGTGTTATCAATGAATTGCGGCGGCGCGCGAGGCGGGCCGGCCCGCGTTGTTACCTAGCCCGTACGCACAGCGCGCAGCGGCGCGGCGGTGTCCAGAGACATCAACTTTTTATAGATAACTTTGTGATGTGATATCTCAATATTTTTGTATTGAGTGATACTAAAAGGAAAAACCCGTATTCAATGATTTTCGTAACGGATTAATATATCAGAATTTGGACGGTGACTAAAAATTCATACTGTATACAATAGGAAAACCATCGCTACGGGGTGTGAGGGCGAGTCTGAACCCAATAATACAGTTTTAAGAATGATGTTTGTCTGTTTGTGACAGAATGTATGTTCTGTGTCTGTGTGTGACTGGCGCAAAAACGGCTGAACGTACCTATTTGGTAGAAACCTGGACTAACACAAGTTATTTGAATCCCTGCAGTACATTCCTGTGGGATATTTTCCCGGCTTATTAATTGATTCGCAGAAATACTCACTCGCCCGAAGTGTGCGAATCGAAACTTTTAATTTTTTTTTTTTGTAAAGACTTGCACGAAGTTTATCTTTTTGTGGGCGAATCGACAACTCCAGAAAAATGTATTGGGTTACGTAATTGTCACAAAATAAAATTCACAATGTGCCAATTTATTGTCTAATACGTATTCTGGTTTTGTCAATTCTCCTATTGTAGCCTCTTAGTGGTTTTCTTCCGGGTAAGCGGGATTATCCGAAAGGGTTACCGCTATCCCGGAACATCATGGACTAAGGAAGGAACATGGATGGGTTTTAGTCAGTAAGAGTCTGACTCTACCTTCCGCTCCACCCAGAGCGGGAGAATTCATAGGATGATTTCACACCCTCAAAGGAATAAAAACAAGGGGTTTTCTTCCGTGGATGCTTAAGTCTCTTACCCTTTGGCTACGACCTACGCTCTCCAGCAACACGCGTCTTGCGCCAGCGCCGCGACTTACGGGGCGATCGACTGTGTAATGGCGCGATTCGATGCGCGAGTCATTTAATTTTATTTGCTCACAGGCCACAGCGCGGTGACCACGACTTGAGCGACTGCGACCGTCGGAAGCCGCCTGGCATTGACAAATCGCAGTCGCGCGCGCATTTCGCTTGACGCAAATTTCATCGCTCGCGCATATCACTTGACGCAAATTTCATCGCTCGCGGTCGTGACCGGCGCCATAAGGAACCTATTATTGTTATGCTTCAGCTATTAAAGTCCTTCAGTATATGTCCCGTGAAACTGCCCTACTCACTGACAGGCTCATATTCTCAAAAGTTTAAGTTTGTTAGGTTTAATGGAAAATTAACCCTTTTCCCTGAAGGATAGAGTTTGAATTATAGACGACTTCAGTAGCTAGACTTCTAAAGCATGGCTATAATTGTGGTGAAAGCTAAGTATTCGACGTTCCTCAACATTTCTCGCCATGTGACATTACAGGGCGCTGCGTGGTGACAAAGTCAGTGAAACGGGGATGATGACGATGAAACATTTTTTTTAGTCCGATAAAAATATCAAGAATCAAGCAAGAACATTGGACACTTAGTTTTTCTTTTCATTACGCTATCAAAAGATAATAGTAGTAGAAGTAAAGTAGCAGTAAAGAAAATACAAATGAATTCATCGAGTATTTCGGGATATCGCCCACCGGTTGGTCGACTCTACACGTGACCAGAGGGCTGGTTAATTTTTAGGCCAAAGAATCAGCATTGCCATCCAACGAGGCAACGCTGCCTTTTGGGTACAGAGGCCAGCACATCAAGTTACCACAATCTGTCAAATTTCTTTGATAGTATTTCAACTTTATAGCAAAGACATAAGGTTCATTTTGAATTGAGAAAATTTGACAGTTAGGGATAGCTTGATGTGCTGGCGTCTGTACATTTCCTACTGACAGCGAATTTTTTGACGCCCTATGAGCTCTTCCCCTTTTTTACCACTTTTACAGACGCCAGCACATCAAGCTATCCCTAACTGTCAAATTTTCTCAATTAAAAATGAACCTTATGTCTTTGATATAAAGTTGAAATACTATCAAAGAAATTTGACAAATTGTGGTAACTTGATGAGCTGGCCTCTGTACGTAATAGATATATTTTTTAGTTTTAGGTTGATTGTATTTAAGATTTTTCTTAATTAATATCGTAATAAATAAATTACTGTGTGTTTACGTATCAAAAGATTAAGTCGATAAATTGACTTAAAATCTGGCATGTTGACGTAGTGAGCCCCTCCTCCCCTCCTTTTATATGAAAGGTATTTAAAGCAAAAATACGCGTCTAATATATAATTTTTTTATTGACTGACGGACTAAAAATTTTTGGTTTTACCCATCATCAACCCTATTTGTTGTTTATCATACAACCAACCAACTACCAACAACAATGTCCGTATATTCAAATCATAACTGTCAATCTTTGACGTTTGTTTGAAGTGGCTAAAACACGATAAATAGACGGAGTGTGGCACTAGATAAAAAAGTAAATGACTATCGTCAGCACATCAAGTTGTTAAATATTTCCAACTGAACATAGACCTTATTCTTTTGTTATAAAGTTTTTTTTTGTAATAGAAGTGCTATTGATTTCTTTATTATTTTACTGTCATATCTTACTGTAGCTACGATAATGTTGGGTATTCTCGTTGCGTGTGGTCCCAGGTTCAACCGCAGACCGCACTGTCTCAGACATTGACTTGGACAACCACTACCAATGTATTTATGAAAATATTCTTATTTTATTTCTGACCAACACAGTTAAGTATTTTTTTTTTAATAAAAAAAAATAAAAACTTTATTGCATAAAAGGTTTTGCTGTAAATACAATAAAAACAGTTGCACTTTACGAGTAAACACTAGAATACAACATTAATGGTTGGGGTACTGTCTACAATCTACATAATAGCCTGTAGTAAAGAGAAACATTGCCGTATCCCTCAAGAATGGAGAATCATTTGCTTAGCGTTTAAACTTTAAAAGATGAATGATATTAGTTTTTATAACATAAAGCAAATAATTATGGAAAATGCCTAAAGTATTTAAGTCTATATCAGATAAGAGTAAGTGTGCTGTATATGTGTGTGTGTTTGTGTTTTGCGAGTATGAGTGAAGCGTGTACACTTATGATAGTGTAAAAAAGATTCAATGTGGAAGCAAAGATTCAGTTAATACATCATACAATACATATAGAGGGGGGGGGGATGCTCCCACGTAGTCCGTGAATTTTGTTTTTTCTTAGGTTTTTTTTCAATTTGCAGGTCAGTGTCAAGTTGTATGTTGATTAAAACATGAATTGCAACTTCTTCTTCTTCTTCCCTATCAGCCTATGAAAATTTAATATTGTTTTAAAATACTTGGGCAGTTACCAAATGCGGCAGGCTAACTCTCATTATAGTGAACATGTTCAAATTCTTGGCACCTTTTAACCTATTGACTGCTGGAAATGGCTTTCTAATTGTGTCTGTTATTAATAATAATTAATTCTGTGACATACGAAAGGTTACAATTGTATGTCCTGAACCGCCAAGTTACATCAATCTATCTCAAATGAAAGTCCCTCAAACTGAGGGCGTATAACGGGCGGGATACTGAATTTCAATAACCAAAACATCAACAATTAAAATATCAACACCATGTAATCAACAGCTTAATTTTTCAATGGACGCCAAAGCATAAACGCACGCGCGTGCCCTCCACGCCAAGCAACAAATTTATTCTTCTTGTTATCATGAATTTCCCAATATCCATGGTCTTTTAATTTATTTCATGTCATTACATAGGTATATCTATATAAACACACACAAAAGTAATGATTTAATTGTTTATTTCGTGTTGATAGTGTACCGCATTGTCACATATTTGTGTCGTTGGCGTACAGGACGCGCTTGCTTGTCACAATGGCGTTCAAAAGGTTAAACGTAAACGGTACAAAATGTCAACACTTCAGATGAGCATGAATGTGAATATCTCTGATTTATAACGTAAATGTTCCCTTGATTAACACATTGCATTGCACAAATTCCATTTATAATTAATCAATGCGTAATTAATATTATAGGTTTATTTCCTTGTACTCGTTAGTATAAATAATTATGTTCTATTGTTCTAGAGACGCTTGGACAGTTTTTAAACTAAATCAATGTTAAGATTAGTTTGAGGGTATCTTTGAAAATTAATAGTTATAATTACTTAGTTTATTGATCTGTGGGTACTGTAGAGCCTTTTTTTTATTTTGACGGTGGGAAAACATCAAATGACGCTTCCCTGGGGTGGAGCGGAAGGGAGTGAAAGACTCTTACTGATTAAAACCTAACCTTTTCAGATAATCCCGTTTACCCGGCAGGCTTCGGCCCTAACGGATACTGTAGAGCCTAGATGCAACCTTATGTTGTATTGAGCCGGTTGGTTCGAAAATTAACCCTGGCTGTATTCGAGCTTTTAAAATAATAAGAACAGTTTAAATTTAACGGTACAGAATTTTGTAAAGGAAAATCGATGACTTTAATACTAAGCGTCGTTGACATAAATATGTATATTTGAAGAAATAAATATCATTTAAGTTAAAAAGAAATTCTCTTACATTTTTAACCAATACTATAAACCTAAAACATTACTAATAACTATTTACAAGTATATAACAGGAGGGAAACAAAATAAAATAAATCAAAGGGCATCAAAAAATTCGTCCACATCGCTGTCAACAGGAAAAGTTCCCAAAAGGCTGGCAGCATTGCCACGTTGTATGGCAATGCTGATTCTTTGACCGAAAAATAGGCCAGCCCTCTGGTCACGTGAAGAGTCGACCAATCGCTTGGCGATGTCTCGATAAACATAGTGGGTACTCGGACCCCATGGCCCTAGTGTTTTAACCCCAAACGGCTCGAATATATAACTTCCAATAAGGTTGTTATACTTGCGCCGTTTGAGGTTTTCTGCACCTGCAGCGGCTGCCCCAGCACAACCCGCCGTGCAAGGAAGATGGGATGGCGCAAGGGTGTCGACACACGTTGCATCCCACACCAAAGGCCTACCTACCTTCCAAGGCATTAGTGTCATTCCATCTGGTCTCTTCCCATCGTCGCGTGCCAAGCCTTTGGGTTCTAAAACAGCTGGCACCCCGGCGGTGACAAGAGCACGACGGATTATGTCATTAATGCTGGCGTGCCGTGCTAACCGACCTGCGCTTTTACTGCAGAATAGACCATGGTGTCCGAGGCAGTCGACAACTTCACCGCATTGGCAGCGATGCGGAGCCACGCAAGGAGCGCCCAGACGCAAACATGTAGCGAGCCGGAAAGTGGTGTCACCCAGCAGAGTGCCTATGTTGGGTGACGGAAGTGCCTGAAGCCAGAGGCCCGACTCCCACTCACCCACAGCCAGTAGGCGGGCACGCTCAGCAGTGTTGGTGGACGTATTAATAAGATTATACCGTACCAACCTGCAGAGCGGCTCATCCCACTGTCTCTGGGAAGATGGGTTCACGGGCCGATTAATATCTGGGCATGCCACTTTCCAGGCGTTCTCTGCGTCGGTCAAGCACGGCACTGCAGAATCAACCAGGGAGGGGGCTAAAATTTTCCCGGTCAACTTTTCAGTGCTGTGGACAGAGGACAGGAACGCCGGTAAGCTTACACTAGTAATTTTGCGGACGCCGAGGCCGCCAAAACGAATGGGCAGTGTGGCTTGCAGCCACGCTCGGTCGTCCAAGGCCACATTTAAAATAGATGATAAAGTGCTGCGAATAATTTGGTCAATTTTGTCCAAGAGATGTGGTTGCTTCCATAAAGGGGAAGAACGTAGAAAATACATGAAATTTGGGCCAAAACAACAGTATCTAATTAAGGTGAATGCCGAATGTAAATTGATTTTAGAAAGTCGGTCCGAAATCTCGTTAAAGTTTTTGATTTTTTCGTCGATAAAAGGAGAAAAGCTGTCTTCCAAAATAGGGGAACCTAGGAGGTGTAGTGAACTTTTTTCTACAATTTTTATTTGTGGGGCTATTGCATTAAATTTATCTAGGGTCAATTGTCTGTCGGTAATGTCAGAAAGGTAAATTTCACATTTTGAAGGGTTGAGATCCAGGCCTATAGATTTAAATTCCGTTTTCAAAAGTTGTAAATCTTTCAAAACGGTGTCTACATCACCTCCTAGAGTCCCATCATCCAAATACCACACGTTAAATTTTGAATTTAGTTTCTGGATAACTGGGTGAATAGCTAAACTGAAAATGACTGGCCCGAGAGGGTCACCTTGTTGGCAACCTACTGAAGATTCCAAAACATTGTCCTTGTATAGTAATTTAGACGGGTGCCTGTAACATTGCCACATAAAACCATAAATTTCGGGTAATTCCTTTTTGACTTCAGCCAACAAAGTGTCCCTGTTGACAGAGTTAAAGGCATTGAGTTAAAAAGCGATGGGCAAGAAAAGACAACCTTGCATAGAAACGAACATCCCGAATAAATTTTCAAAAGTGCTCGTTTTCGCTGGTGCAAAATGTCATGCTTGGAGAGCCAACGACGGTTTATGCTGTGCGATGTCTGTCAGTGAATTTAAGATTATTATTATGTTAATGTAGCTGTAGTAGTCCACTGCTCAAGCTCAAGTAAAGTCTCACTCGTCGCTCCACAGGTAGCGCCGTATAAACACAGGGGACGGCGCCCGCAGTACAGTCAGCTATACACGCATTAAACAAATTATTTTCCAATACGCTGTCAATTTTTAAATTGTATTGTTCTCATTACATATCCAATAACTTTATTGACAATCAGAAGAGCATTGTGAAAATCTGGACTCCTTGGAACGACCACATGATCCCGGTTAGACTGGAAGCCGACCCCAACATAGTTGGGAAAAGACTAGGTCTAGGTCCTACGTCTGTCATCTGTCGTCATCTGTCACACGAAAGTTTTTTGTAATTGCATAGAGTTACTGATCTATCATTTTGTAATCCAAAGTATTCATAATATATTATGTAAGTGCGTAGTTCCTAGGTGACAACAGCTCTATACATATATTGGATCTCATCATCATCGTGTTTTCGAAAATGAATGATGATTCCCGAAGCGCATACTTTTCTTGTGATATCTCTACTTAGCCATAAGTCCGTCAAGTTGCTGTCCTATTCTTTAGTTAATAGTTGGTCTCACAGTATGTGGTGCTGTGCAAGATACGTTTGCATAAGCAGCATTATTGGCCGACATTTAGATTGTCATTGATAGGAACGCTAAGAAGAAGAATGAGAATGTTACAGGTACCTTTATACTTCACTTATTTTGACTGTACCTCACAAACAAGAAATTTGGTTTCAATTACGTGAAACAACGTGTTACTTGAGTGATTATTTATTTATCTGAAGGGGAAGTGGCGTCTAATATCTACGGTACTTACCACCTCACGTGTGTGTGTGTGTGTGTTTTTGTCTTGTAGTTTCCGGTAGACACAGGCGGCCCCTTCGTGCTCAGCCACTTTTGTTGGAGCAAATGATTTGGATGACGAGGGTTACAATACTTTGATCATTGCGCATCTTATTAGCGTATTGATAGGAATCAAAATAGAGTCGGCTCGGAGTTCGGCAGTGTCTGGGTTTTCTGTACCAAATTCGTTAAAAATACAAGACTTAGAGATACACATGTCGGTTCTGCTTATTCTAGTAACTTCGTTTTAGGAGAAATTTCTTTTATGGCAACTATTTGGTAAACAAATTATAATATGGTATAAAATTTGTTGCCAGGTCGAGCGCTCCTAGACCGGCTGACGAGCACGACGGTGAGCGAGGTCCTCACTAGCGGAGCGACGAGCGGACTGCTGCCCGCTCCGCTCGACGTTGCGCCGTACTCCTCCGTGGTTGCCAACGCGAGCTGTGGCGACGCGGGCGCCGAGGAATACTGCCGCGACACGCCAGGAAAGTAAGTACTTGTATAAAGGTTTACCCTTTACCCGTTTACCATCATCGTCTATATGAGGTGTTAAAAAATTAACTCTATGAATTTCGTGGGACCATTGAACTCATCGTTACGAACAATCGCGAAAAAAATATGTGCTGGTCTGGTAAAACTTGTTCGTAACGATGAGTACACACGGCAGCACATCAAGTTACCCCACTTTGACCTTGAAGGCGCTATGAGCAACAACAGCGAGAATCGTACGAAAGAGATAAATAGCTTTTTATCCGTTCTTACTCGTAATGTTTCGTGCTGCAGTGCGATGTGAGTGTATGTGTATGCGCGTCGTCGTAGTGTAGAATAAGATACCTACTAGGCGATTACAAATCGTCGCGTAACAGTTGAATACTTGAATCGAATCGAAAAAATGCGTATGCGCGCGCTTATAGGTAATTTAAAATTACTAATTTTACATTCATCCTTCATTTTACATATTTGTTGGATACATATATTAATAAGGCATTACCTACTCTTAATTAGCGAAACTCGTGATGAATATTGATGAGGCAGGTAACTAGGTATAATCTTCTCTCGTAGCTAAGTAATAACGGCCGCACGGGTCGATCCATCAGGTTAAGCTACGCTTGCCGGGGTTGGTCATCTTTACATACCGAGACTCCTCCTTGCCTCGGAAAGCACGTTAAGCCGTTGGTCCCGGCCGTCATTAGCGGATCTTTGACAGTCGTTACGGATCGTCACAAGCACGAAAGTCTGACAACTAGTCATACCATACTTACCAAGAGGTAGGTATAGTATTACCGAGCTACTGGGTTGTGGAGGTCAGATAGGCAGTCGTTCCATGCAAAATACTGGTATTCAGCTGCATCCGGTTAGACTAGAAGCCGACTCCAACATAGTTGGGAAAAGGCTAGGCTGATTGAGGTAGGTATAATCTTATCTGATGTGAGAAAAGTATTTCTACGAAATTAAATGCAGAAAGCCATACTTAATAGGTATCACAGCAGTTGTTTACTTGCCGCAATCGGCTTAAAATTTAAAAACAATTTCGATACCCCATCACGAACGTGTTTGAAGTTTAGCCAATTCACTATACCTACAAAAGCATCTTTTCAGTCCGCCGCGCCGCCGAGCCGCGCCGCCGCCGCGCCGTGTTTGAGATACCTACCGTTTCGTCCGCGACACGATCTTATCACAAATAGTAAGGTTGAACTTAGTAACGTGAATTTTATTGACAATGCAAAGTTTGCTGTTACAAATTCAACCTTATTGCGCTAGTAATAAGATATGATTTCAAAGGTTATGAATTTTAAAATGAAATTCTAGTCTACTATTATCGACTTCATTAGAATAGGTGTATTTTATAAATGAGAATATGAGCTTGTTTGAACGCATCATCATGAAATTTTGCATGTAACATGTCAGGAGTACAGAGAAGGATAAGTTCTTAAGGGAACTCGGGTGAAGCAGCTTATTATTCAAAACTCGTAAGTGATTTTGTTTATTTACCTATTATGCTTTCACGTAGCGCAAGCGTAGCTAGACGTAATGAGTGGCCCGCATCATCGGCGTCCGGCGAGCAGTTTTAAAGGCATATGCAATATCAAAAAATACAGATACGCTATACTAGAAAGGTTTAGATAATTAAATAAAGGTAAACAATCTTGATGTGTCTTTTATCTTTTTTATTTTAAAACCACAGAACTTAAAAATAAAATGCAACTAAAAACTAAATCAATTGAACCATTACTTTAAGCACTAGTTTGTTTGTTTTTTTACACAAAAAAACAAACAAACTAGTGTTTGTTTGTAGTGTTTGTTTTTGTCACTATAAGTAAACTGCTCACCACGTCGCTGCCGGCTGTTGCCATTTTCATGTGAATCTACACAACTGATATTTGGATCCAGAAAAGGACATAGGATAGGTTCCTACGGGAACGCATGGGATAATTAGGTATCAAAATAAAATACGGAATAACAATCATATTATTTTTATTTTAAAACATTAATATACCTGCTTACCTAAATACTTAACTAAATACCTACTAACTTAACATTAAATACCTTCTTACTCTAAATTAAAATAGAGAATAGAAATTCGAAATTTATTTTTTTACAAGCTTTTATTTAATACCTACAAGGCCGCATGGCTGCCAAACTAAATTAAATGCTGCCGCCAAACGAGAGTAAGCTTTTACCTAGATTAGTATAATTTGACTGGGCTTTCAGTTTAGATGTTTAGTGTTGGCACGGTTGGTGAGAAAAGAAGTATATTTCAATTTACAATATTATTTATTATATTATAAATCACGTTACTTGAAGAATTATCCATGCTAATATTATGCGAAAGTAACTGTCTGTCTGTTACGCCTTCGCGGCCAAACTGTGATGAAAATTATGCAGGTAGTTTAAAGCTTGGAGAAGGACATAGAGGAAGCCAGTTTATTATGACACAACATCAACGAACGACGTGTCTGGCGTCTTTCTCAAATCGAACAATGGAAGAATAAGCGTTTGAAAAACAGTGGTTGGAAATACCTCAACAGATACCTTTATTTTGATAAATAAAATCATAACAATACTTATTATGATACACTTAGATACGTATTGTAAAACTGTGCTACTATTTCAAAGTTTAAGTTTGTGAAAATGGATGGATGGGTGTTAGCTTGAGTGAAGGGCATTATTTAGTGACGTAGAATCGGAGTTCGTCATCTAAAGCTAACTTTAGGCTACGACATTATACACCTTGCACTCAGTGTCTGAACCAGAGTGTCTGTTTGTAGGAACACTCATAAACTCTACGGATACCTACATCTTGCGACACCGAGTGTTTAAACGGTGTCAGACATTGAGTGTACGGCCTATAGTGTTGTAGAAGCGCAAGGGTAGCCCGCGAAATTCATATTTTCTTACGTTGCAATTTGCAGGTCAGTATCAGGCTGTGTGTTAAGGAGGATGCGCAGTGGTATCCCGCGAAATTATAATTTTTTGGGTTTTTGTAATTTGCAGATCCGTGTCAGGTTGTATCTTGATCAAAACATGATCCGCGGAAATAAAACAATGTAATTACATAATTTTAACCATAAAAATCATCAACACATCTCTAAAAGTTAGTTTAGTTCCTGCAGATTCTTCGAACGAAAAAAATCTAATCAATTTGCAGGAAATCTGTTTTATTTGAATTTCGCGGCTACCACAGCGCATCCATCTTCAACAAAATATGATTCGCGGTCGTAAGTAATAATTCTTTACAGAATTAAAATCATCGACACAACCCGCTAAGTTCATTTTAATCACTTTGAATACTTAACTATTTCATGAAAAGTCAATCAAAGGGATTAAAATGAACTTAGCGGGATGTGTTAATGATTTTGAAGATTCTGTAAAGAATTATTTGTTACGGTCGCGAATCATATTTTGATCAATACAACCTGACACTGACATACTAATTGCAAAAAATGTGAGAAAATTTGAATTCGCGGGTTACCTTAGCGCATCCATTTTAAGACTAAGTCCGCTCGACTAAGCTCGGGTCTAATTAGCGATAAACAATATGCCATGACCTAAAAGAGCCTAAACTTGACCTCAGAAATAAGCAACAAGATCGGCCTTCCTGTTGATAAGAAAAATGACTACACGGGAGCCTAATGCGTTGCCAAAACAATACACATAATATTATTATTTGAGAAATAAAAAGTAACTTAAGGGGGCTGCGCTACGCCCGGGTGTCACCACTGCGAGGATCGCCCAGAGGACACGGTAGAGCACACGGTGCAAACCTGCCCCGCTTGGGCGGAGCACCGCCGTGTCCTCGTAGAGGCGATCGGCGGCGGCGACCTCTCGCGCCCGGCCCTGGTGCAAGCCATGGTCCGGGGCGAGAGGGAGTGGGAGGCAGTCACCTCCTTCTGCGAAAAAGTCATGCTCGCGAAGGAGGTGGCGGGATGGGAGAGAGAAAGGTCCTCCCGTCCCAGCCGCCGCAGGAGACGCCCCGGGCGTCGGGAGCCACGTGACGACTCCCGGCCACCGTAGGCGCGGGCCTGCGGACGGTGAGTAATGGGTGACTCACCGTCCGTCAGCACCAGACCCGTGTTGTACGGCGCGTATATGTTCCACGCGCGCCTCAAAGAGATGTCAGCATATGAAGGGGCCCCCCAGGGCCAAGCCTGCCGGGTAAGCGGGATTGTCCGAAAGGGTTACCGCTACCCCGGAACATAAAGGGCTACGGAAGGAACATGGATGGGTTTTAGTCAGTAAGAGTCTGACACTCCCTTCCGCTCCACCCAGAGCGGGAGCAGTCATTGGATGATTTCCCAGCCTTAAAAAAAAAAAAAAAAAAGGGGGCTGCGCTAAGGTAGCCCGCGAAATTCAAATTTTCTTACTTACGTTTTTTGCAATTTGCAGGTATATCAGGTAGATATTTAAAATATCATTCGCGGCCGTAACTATAATGGCTTTACAGAATTATAATCATTACAATCATCAATACAACGCCATAAGTTAGAATTGACCTCAAATCTAGCGATTTCATGAAGTTTGAGGTCAGTTCTAACTTTATGGAGTTGTATTGTTGTATTCTAATGATTATAATTCTTTCATTTATCTTGGCACAAGTAAATAATGCCCTCTGGGTAGTGCAGGCGCACGGTGGGGATCATCACGTCGCGTAAAATTTCGACGTACTGATCCCCAGTCATGCGCCCGCTATCCTCCACTAAAAGTAACCGCCATGAGAAGCTATAAATTTTGTAAACAAGTGTTCAGGAGTTCACAACATTTGGACCAACAAAAAAAAAAAATTTGTTTAAGATTTAATAAATTATTAAGTAACAAATATTATTTAAGAATAATAATTATTCGTCAGATTCAGATGTTTCCATTTCTGTGTGAAACAAACTCGTACGCATTCGAAACTCGAATGACGCGTTTATTTCAAAATGGCGTCCCGATAGTTTACAATCCCTGCGACGGACGCGTTCCGGTACCAAGAAACACAAACGATAACGCTTTGCGTCGTTAAAATATGATCCGACTAAATTAAATAGGTTGTTACTTCCATATAACCCGTCTATATTTCATGTCGATTGAATATGGTCAATTTATTATTATCTCGCAGTATAAAATGTTTACTTAGTAAAAGATGTTTGTTTACATAATTTATAGCTTCTCGTGACGGGTACTTTAGTTCAGCCGGTCCCATGGAACTCATGCATCCCCAAAAATTTAAAGAAATTCTTCCACTTGCCCGATTTGGCAAAGTATTTATCTCCTCATAGCGCTCATTGCTGTTGCGCCATAATATTTTTCTTCCGTCCATATCCGACCGGAAGCTTTTTTCGTCTACAAAAATTACTAGAGATGGGCCGAATGTGGTTTGAACCGAATCCGAACTTCGGCCGAACATTCGGTTAAAATGAAAAGTTCGGCCGAAGTTCGGTTCAATTTCAAGCGCTTTCTCAAGAGCGACACGTTGACTTGTTTACGCATTTACTTCAATATTATTGCTAGATGTGCCCCGCCCCCACACCGCGCTCCCAACCTTGCAAATTTGCAAAATTTAAATTTGGCGGGCTACCCTAATTTGACCTATACCCTTTGTAATAAGTTTTTTTTTATTTTAATGAATGTTTAGTTTTGTGAACCAAAAACGTGATTTTTTTATTCAATTTACGAATTGTAATCCAGATGTTTGTTAGAAGAATACTATGTTTATTTCATTTTTGTAATAGTATGTTTAATTAATTAGGCAAAGATTTACAAAACTAATAAGAAAACTGTAATTTATGGTTTACATTTACAATCTTCATATCTAATAAATGACCATGACTGAGTAAAAGCCATAATTTTGTTTTACAGTAATGCTATTCTAATTCTATTGATTTTCTGTCAAAATAGTGCAAGTAGGTATTATTTTTCTTGTGCCGAATGTTCGGCATCTGAACCGAATTTCAGCCGAATGCCGAAATTCGGTTTAAGCTGCCGAATTTCGGTTGAACCGAATGTGAACCGAATTTCGGCCCATCCTTAAAAATTACTATATTGTTTGCCCAGTCAAAATTATAATATTCTAGGCAAAAACTTACTCTTGCTTATGTGCCTGATTCATTAGGATTTTCTTGGCAGGACGGCAGCATTTTTTTTCGCCGGCCTTCAGGCGCCTTCTAGTATCCATCGAAATCTAAAACAAGAAAATGTTGTCAATTTCAATACTTACATAATATCATTACTGACAAATTGTAACGGGCTAACCTAACTAAATGAGTATTTATTGCACATTATTACACAATTAATATAGGCAAAGATGTAATAATACTAAACTAGTTCCCTACAATAATCGTTAAGTTATTATTAAGTATTCCACACAAACATCACTGCCATGACAGGATTACACCCATTCCGAGAGAAGGCCTTGACCTTGCAATATTTCAACAAACAAAAAGTAAGTGCAAAATTATGCAGGTAGGTAACTTTAAAATCCTACTACTTTATTGAATTAGGTTTGAAAGGTCTTATAATAACTAATTGGAATGAAAATAAAAGTTATTACTCACCGTTATGCCCGTCTGCCGACAAATATCAATAATCCGGCATCCACTCAATCTCAGCGCTATTATATTATGCGCTGCCTCTCAATTTGCATCAGCTTTTTTTTTTTTTTTTTTAAGGCTGGGAAATCATCCAATGACTGCTCCCGCTCTGGGTGGAGCGGAAGGGAGTGTCAGACTCTTACTGACTAAAACCCACCGGGCGAATTTGCATCAGCTGAGGCGCCATTTAAAAAAATACAAATAATTTTTCACGCACTTTGCAAGCAACCTAACACTTGCACGAATTTTAAGTGACTGACAGCGGCGGACGCGCAGTTGCGCGAAGGCGTGGCCTATTCCAAGTGAGACAAGATTTTATTGGCTACAAATTTTTAGAATGTGCGACCATTGGGTAATTTTAGAAACGCTTTAAAATCGGCCAATCATGCTAAGGACACTTTCTTTCTAACGCTTCATGCTGCGTCGTATTTATAGATATGTATAGGGTTTAGGTTGATGTGCTGCCGTCTGTACAATGCTCCCACGAAATTCTTAGAATTAATTTTTTAACACCTTATAATTATGTATTTTTTCCGAATTTACAGCATATCTTATTCCATACATCTCTAATAGCCGTCACATGAATACGAGCACCCCATTTCTACCCATAAACCTTTCTTTCAACTTTCAACATGGTGACCACGATATGTTAGGAAAAATTGTATACGCTTGCAATATTAGTACCTAAATATTATTTCACCCCAATCCCCATGTATGATCTATCAACATAATTCATTAGTCTGTCATTGCTTAGTTTTTAATGATTTGTACCTATTTTGGTCTAGTAATTTGATTCTTATGTTCACCTTTTTGACATTTGTTTTGTAAATATTTTACATTAAAAAGTGCCTTTTAATTGCCTACTTACACGTTGTGTCTGTCCAGTCGAGGCGTGGCGTGTGACGTGTGCGAGGGGGAGGGCGGGTCAGCGTGGCGGCGCCACCCCGCGGCGCACGCGCACGACGACGACCCTGCCACCTGGTGGCAGAGCCCCTCACTCGCAGCCGGGGACTACCAGCACGTAGAGCTGCTCACCACACTGCCTGACGTAAGTGCATATGCCATACCAATACCAGGCAAGTTTTGTCTGATTTATCTTTATACTACATATCCATTCACGATTTTCAAATATTTTATCTTCCACGCATCTGTTAAGATCGCTACCTTGCCTTGGAGTCAAAAGTTAATGAGCAATTTTATAGGGCAAGATCCGAATCTTTTCATAGAAGGCAAGGCAATTTTTATATCTTCAAGTGTTGAACAAGGTCGCAAATCCATGCTGTGTCCTTGTTCTGTGTACTTGGCCTTTGAGTCAGAGTTGAACCATTTGTAATATTTTGTGGGTATCGTTCACATATTAATGTTTAAGTTGAAGTTGTAAAATGTTTTACGGCTGCACTAAATGTTTCAATACCCACAACTTCACCCCTGTCGACTAGTGATAAATGATATGTTGGTCAGATCATGTGAAGACAATGTAGGTTGGTGTCTGAAATGATCTTTTGAGGAACGAACCATACAATTCGAGCGGGCCTGCCCAGTCAATGCACGCATATGTAATTAATCGTGCAGCTCAACTAGGAGCTCAACGATCCGACGAACAATACCAAAGAAAAGACATTTGGCTAGGCTGCATAAGGCACCTACATGCGGTACAGAAAATATGATGGGTCGTAACGATTAATGTTGCATATTAATATAAAAATGAATCGCTGAATGTGTTGCTAAGCGCAGATCTAGAGAGCAGCTGAACCGATTTCTCTAATTCTTTTTTTGTTGTGTTTGTTATTGACAGGAGAAGTTTCTTACACTAAAAAAGTAGGTAGGTAGGGTAGGTAAGGTCATAGTTAAGACAGGACAACGTCTCTCGGGTCAGCTAGTTTTTAATAAGTCTTCTAACCATCCAGCCCATATACATTATCTTATCATTATAAGTGAACACCTACTGATAATTTAAAACTGATCAGCTATCTTTTTTACAAATTGCTGATTGCATTGAACCGCATTGATCTTTAGCACTCATTACACGGCACGGCCCCGATCGAAGTCATCATCATCTGCCTAGCCTTTTCCCAACTATGTTGGGGTCGGCTTCCAGTCTAACCGGGTCCAGCTGAATACCAATATTTTACATTGAGCGACTGCCTATCTGACCTCCACAACCCAGTAACTGGGCAATACGATACCCCTTGGTAAGACTGGCTGTCAGATTTTCGGCGACCCGCAACGACTGTCAAAGATGCACAGATGACAGCCGGGACCAATGGCTTAACGTGCTTTCCGAGGCACGGAGGAGTCTCGTTATGTAAAGATGGTCACCCATCCACTGCTAACCCCGGCAAGCGTAGCTTAACCTGATGGATCGACCTGAGCGGCTGTTAGTACTAACGAACGGCCCTGCTCGAAGTATGAGATCAAAATCAATTATTGTTTTCGATAGAGATAGATTCAAATCAGTGCGACTTCATAATTTATGCCTTTTATAAGACCAGGAGGGCATTGGCTTTTTAATATAGTACGTGTCCGGTAATATTGTTCGCATTAATCTATCGCCGGGTCTAATAGCCTGATAATATTCTAGTCTGATAATAAGATGATACATTCAGCGACAAACGTTTCCGAGTATTTTGATTATTTTTATCACGTGTTATGTTGTTTTGTTATAACTAAAATAATAAATGTTTTCAAAGTGATTGATGCGCTAATTAAACGTAAAACAAATGAAACTAGATTTGTAAAAAACAAAGTCGTTAGGTATTCCACCATTCCATAAATAAAATACAATTTTGTTTTATTTTCCTTATTTATTCGGTACACTAACAGCAAAACATACAAGGAATTGAGAGAAAACAATATTAACCACAAGTACCTATAACCTATTACCGGTAATACGCAGTATTCATGATAAGACAACAACGTACCTAATTATCGAAGACAACGTTATAATTATGAAAAGACATAATAAAATGACGACATGGTTGGCGTAGTGGTTGAGCGATTGACTGCTGCGCACTATGTCGCGGGTTCGATTCCCGCGCGGAACAAATATTTGTACGACCTGCAAGTATTTGTTACGAATCTGGGTGTTTTTCTATCTATAATATGTATGTATTTACAAAAAAAAATGTATATAAGTAGTATATCAGCCATCTCGTTACCATAACACAAGTATTAGGTTGCTTAGCTTGGGACGATATGGCGCTGTGTGGAATGTCCAAGGATATTATTATTATTATTATTAATCATAAAACATTAAGAGTGTAAAAATGATTGATATCTACGGTTTCAAAAACCTTAGATATGGTATTGTCGGTAAAGTCTACAAAATTAAAATTTTCTTATTTTTTATACAATTTGCTAACCAGTCAGGTTGTCAGGTTGTATGTTGATCAATATATGATTCTCCGTAGCAAAGATTTAATCATTCAAGTCTCAAAGTTACAATCCTCAAAAATTTAATCATTCAGGTCCCAAAGTTACAATTGTCCTCAAATGCTACGATTTCCTTACAAACAACGTAAGAAAATTTAAATTTCGCGGGCTGCCTTGCCGCTTCCCCCATAACTAGTTACATTTAGATTTAACTTGAAAATAAATGTCGTCAATGCGCAAGTTATCAGGGATCGACAGCATGCGTCAGCAACGCCGTGCATGGGCGAGCGTCGAGCGTAACTTAGGATGCGTCAACTCCATCCGTAATCCATTATAAAATAGTAACGAGGACAAAATTTTACATTAAATGTTTATGAAAGTCATTGCTACGAGTTTGATACCGAAAATAAAGTTTTTAGAATTGTTTTCCGTTTATGACCTACGAGTGTGCTCCGAATTGGAGCATGAACGGCTGAACACAAATAGGTTACAACCTGGTTTAATACTTAGGATACTTTTAATTCAGGTAGTATATTCCCGAGGGATATTTTCCGACCACAATGCGAGCGTAGCCGCTGGCAAAACCTAGTGTATTGATAAAAGTGATGCGCGCCATACAAACATAGTTACCAAACCCATCTTCCTAATTACAATTAGGTAATTTATTGATTACGGTATACGTTTGTTCATACCATAGAATATCCGTAATTCATATATGTATATCTCAAAATATTTAAAATGATGCAACTCAATGTCGATACATCTTACATGATGATAGATATAAGACAATTATTTCATTGATGTCATAAAATGAATTCACTCTCTATTACTTCACGTTCAGCTACGTGCGATAACAGTACCAACCTAATTAATTATTGTAGTAGTGACTATGAAGAAATAACATTTTATCAATATTTTTGAACTCCAACGCAGTCCTTCGTTCACTATAATTTATACCATTTGGATCATTTCTCTTAAAAATAAACTCTCCAGAAACCGTTTTTATAGGTATTGCTGTCGCAGGTATACATAGATACTTTTGAGCCATTATGTAGAAATTGGCGGGACTGCCTCTACGTTGATAATCATAGTCTTTCCAATATTTGAAGGGGTCATCGTTTAGATTTATAGTCGTTTGAGCAACGTAATTTTCTACTTCAGCATACGCCATTATTGTCTCATTCCTCGCTCCGAATGGATTTCCATTTTCTTCTGATTGGTTGTTGGAAGTTGAAGGAGTTGGATCCTTTTGATTGCTGACGGGAGCTACACGTTCATAAAATTCGTTTAAGATATCCTGCTGCACGGATTCTGCTATTTCTTGTGTAAAATAAGCTTTTTTAAATCTGGGATCCATAAACGTTGCATTCACTGCAGTTTTGTGACTTTCGTAATTTTTGAAAATTCTTTCAATTTTGGCCAGAAGTTCCGTCTTAATTTGTGCTGCCACACCAGTACGTGTAGAGCAGGAATTTATTTTTGATTTCACTTCAGAGATTAGAGGGAAAATATGAGATAAAGTGAGATATTGCTCACTAGACAACTTGTCGTTAAATATTTCAAATGGTTGTAACAGTTTAACGCATTCACCGTGTATTCTTCTTTCATCTGTGGTAAATTCGCCAGCGTTGTTGTCACTGATATCTTTCAGCATATGATACAAGTAATGCCAACGGAAGGATTCTTCATTCTTTTTACTTTTCGGTGTGTCCGAATTATCTTTGTTGTACTTTTTCCGTAATTCTTTAAGTGTTAATAAATCGCTTAAAGCTTCTTCAATTATGGTGTTTATTACAGCAGATACACAAAATACGTGTGGTACTTTAAAAATTTCAGTCGCTGCTTTTTCTAGAACCATCTCATGCGCTCCGTTATTAGTAATAAAACACACTACTTTATTTAAAAGCCCCCATTGGACTAATTGCTTCCTAATAGCATTGGCTACGTTTTTTTCTAACCGAAAATTTGCCTCTATTGTAAACAGAGTCTGAGAGACCAGTTTCCCTCGCTCAACAAAATGTATTGTGGCAGTCCACATATTATGCGTTTGTCTTCTATCTGTGTCGCGCCACTTCCAGGCATCTATTGAGATCGCCACGTGGTCGACCGACTCCAAGGTGGTCATCCAATTTGCTCTTGCTATGTTGTATTGTTCAGGAATTAGATCTTTAGAGAACTTGTTCTTGGATGGCAAGGTATAGTTCGGTATATTATTTTTAATAAATTCTTGAAAACCGTTGTCTTGAAGTATGTAATAGGGACCCAAAACCTTGCAAAACATTTTTACCAATTGTGTGTCTTTGTTCGCTTCTTCCGTTGAATCCGTATTTGTCATAATCTTTGACCTCTTACGGCTTGTAACATTAATAGTCAGATTTTCTTCACTATCTTCCGCCATATCGTTTACAATAATATACCGGCAAGTAGATTACAACTGATTAAGTAATATTATTCGCACAAGCGAAACTAAAACGGATACACCTTGTCTATGGTCAAACAAAACAAAAGATGGTTCACTGATTCACTGTGTTTTCAAGTTCGACTCACTTAAATGCCGACAATTTCGATAGGATTGGGTTTACACTCACAAGTTATAATGTTTTAATCACCACAATGTTCACAGCACATTTGATATATTAATCATTGCCTGCCGGAACAGTAGGCAGGACGTTCGGTACCTGCGGTACGTCAATGGCGACTGTAATGTTAATGCGAGATAAGCAAGTTCAAACCCGCAACAACTGTTATCTTATCATTTCAAAATATATTAGGGATGCAAAAGTTGACAAAAAGTATCGATTTATATCGTATCGATATTTAAAAAAAGTATTAAATAAAATAAAAATTAGATAAATTTATTTTGGACCTGTCCCATAGTAGGTTGGTATAAAAAAAAACTTATGACTATGTTAGTTATGTATTGATATTATGTTTCTATTTATCGAAAAAAATGCGTATTTAAGTACCTACGCCTTAGGGCACGCCACGATAGTGGCGGTAAGGCCCCTCTTTCTACTGACCAGACGCAGGTCCTCACGGGACATGGATGTTTTAGGAGGTTCCTGCGTAAAGGGTGACTCACCGTCCGATCAGCCCCAGGCCCGTGCCGGACGGCGCGCATATGTTCCACGCGCGCCTCAAAGAGATGTCAGCATATGAAGGGGCCCCTCAGGGCCAAGCCTGCCGGGTAAGCGGGATTGTACGAAAGGGTTACCGCTACCCCGGAACATAAAGGGCTACGGAAGGAACATGGATGGGTTTTAGCCAGTAAGAGTCTGACACTCTCTTCCGCTCCACCCAGAGCGGGAGAAGTCATTGGATGATTTCCCAGCCTTAAAAAAAAAAGTGCCTACGTCTTTATATGGCTGAAATTTTCAAAAAAAAAAATCTTGTAGTTTATGAAATTCAAATGTGTACTTATGTTTTTATTTATAATTTAAGTACCAAAATATGAACATAACTTATGATTCACTAATAAAAAAAATGATGTCTGTACATACTTATATAAATGTACTTTTTCGGCTTTGTACACCAGCGATTTTAGTCAGCGGCGATAACGGTTCGGCTATTGAAAAAAACCTATTTGAAACATTTTCGATATTTCGAAATAACAGATATCGTCAAAAAATATCGATGTGTCGATACATCGATATTTTTCCTACAAGCCTATTGCACATTCATTCTAACCAATCAAATGAGTGCAAATATTTATGATTAATACATAGTTTATCCTGCTCACACAAAATGTTTTTACAAAAAGTTTATAGTGAGCTGTCAATAGTGTCAAATGCAAACGTGGAAAGACAGCTTACATCACGCTCACTTCATCTAGGAGACGGTGAGAGACAGCTTACATCACGCTCACTTCATCTAGGAGACGGTGAGAGACAGCTTACATCACGCTCACTTCATCTAGGAGACGGTGAGA
Organism: Hyppa rectilinea; assembly: GCA_951799385.1. Taxonomy (NCBI): domain Eukaryota; kingdom Metazoa; phylum Arthropoda; class Insecta; order Lepidoptera; family Noctuidae; genus Hyppa; species Hyppa rectilinea. The sequence continues at coordinate 1,189,015 of OX637306.1, forward strand.
GACAGCTTACATCACGCTCACTTCATCTAGGAGACGGTGAGAGACAGCTTACATCACGCTCACTTCATCTAGGAGACGGTGAGAGACAGCTTACATCACGCTCACTTCATCTAGGAGACGGTGAGAGACAGCTTACATCACGCTCACTTCATCTAGGAGACGGTGAGAGACAGCTTACATCACGCTCACTTCATCTAGGAGACGGTGAGAGACAGCTTACATCACGCTCACTTCATCTAGGAGACGGTGAGAGACAGCTTACATCACGCTCACTTCATCTAGGAGACGGTGAGAGACAGCTTACATCACGCTCACTTCATCTAGGAGACGGTGAGAGACAGCTTACATCACGCTCACTTCATCTAGGAGACGGTGAGAGACAGCTTACATCACGCTCACTTCATCTAGGAGACGGTGAGAGACAGCTTACATCACGCTCACTTCATCTAGGAGACTGTGAGATAGCTACCTACGCACTATGCGGCTAGCCGGAATGCGGCCAACCGTGCGGCTGACCGCAATAGGAAATTAGTACGAGAAAGGAGTTTTTATTCACACTGCGATGCGGCTGCCGGCTAACCGCTCCGGTCGTTCTGAGATAGTGCTAGTTTGCGGTTGCCCGCCATTGACAGTGAACGTGTTCACCGACGCTAGCGCTTATAGTCTAGTATATCCAAAAAACTTGTCTTCATACTTTTTGAAGTCTTCGAAAAACAATTCGAAATGCTTGCTCTCGTCTCGAGTTTGCAAATAAGGATGCACCCAGTACCTTTTTTTCTGTTTCTTTTTCTTTATATACCGCGAGTAAATAATATAAATAGCTGCGACTTCTTCGACATCCATCTTGGAAATGAGTCGATCCAACCGCAAAACCACGACGGTTTCTAACCGCACGTTCCGGTTGCACTTGCGGTTAGCCGGGTGCCGGCTAACCGCAAGCGCAACCGCGTCCTGCGGTTAGCCGGACGGATGGCCGCATTCCGGCTAACCGCATAGTGCGTAGGAGCCCCAGAATCGACCGGCTGTAACTAACTTGCCATTTTGTGTTTTTATCACTACATAGTATAAATAAAACAAAGTCGCTTTCTCTGTCCCTATATCCCTATGTATGCTTAAATCTTTAAAACTACGCAACGGATTTTGATGCGGTTTTTTTTAATAGATAGAGTGATTCAAGAGGAAGGTTTATGTGTATAATTTGCGGGCGAAGGGGGGGTCGTATTACCCAGTTACTGGTTGGGTTGTGGAGGTCAGATAGGCAGTCGCTCCATGTAAAATACTGGTATTCAGCTGCATCCGGTTAGACTGGAAGCCGACCAAAACAAAGTTAGGAAATGGCTAGGCAGCTTGGTTGAATAACTCAGTAGCAGCCCGGTTTCTAAACTTGAGCCAGGTTGATAGCTGAGGCTAGATGAAGCGAGGATCTTCGCAGGGTGGCTGGTAGCAGTAGGATGAGAGTTGCCAAGAAACGAGCTGAATGGCGTGGGATTGTAGAGACCTATGTCCAGCAGTGGACTGCTACAGACTGATGATGATGGCAATAGGCTCGCCCCCTATTTCAAGGGACTTAAGACTTTATCCTTTGTGGATTACAGGCGTTATGCTGAGTTAGTACGGAAACGTTATCAGCCTAAGAAAAAAAAAACAAGTGGAGAAATTAAAAGACCCGCATTTTTGTTGCATCCTTTGTTCGGGCTGCGTCTGTGCCTGATTTATGGTCGTCGTAGGCGTGCCTCCATTTCGTTGTTGATTAAAGATAAAGTTGTAGATACCAATCGCTACCATAATATGGGCCATTTTGTAAGACCACTTAACTTTACAGTTTGTTCGAAACTCTACCATGGTTACTGATATCCCTTTTCATAGATAATAATAAATTGTTAGTGTGAACATGACTTTAAAAAATAATAATGGAAAAACATGGGGTACCAAGTCTTTGACAGGTCTTGGAGAAGACGAATACCATACCTACATATTATTATTCTACCAATAGGTACAATAGCATGGAAAATGTCCTTGTTGGTGTTGCTGATGGAATAGGTCGCCAGATGTTGCACTACTACCGCTAGCGCTGTTACAAAGTCTCTACAGAGCTTTTTTTTTTGAGGGTGGGAATTCATCGAATGACTTCTCCCGCTCTGGGTGGAGCGGAAGGGAGTGACAGACTTTTACTGACTAAAACCCATCCACGTTGCTTAAATTCCTTAGCCCTTTATGTTCCGGGGTAGCGGTAACCCTTTCGGACAATCCCGATCTACCGACCTACCTTCAACTATCAGCACTGACGGGGTCCGCTAAGGCCAATGCCACAGTATTACAATATTTTTTAATACTGTGCCAATGCCTGGCAGGGTTGGGGGTTTGCTCGAAAGAGCTACCGGTGGCCCTGGCACCGATAACTGATAGAACAAAGGTGGGTAAAGTCAGAAAAAGTCCGAGAAGTCCTCACCTGCAGTTATTTGATGATTTACCACCCAAAAATATAGGGTAATTTAGTAATATTGTGAGTTTATCAGGTGTTCTCTTAAATAAGGTACTGTTACGATTATTTAACTTTTTAAGAAGAACACGGGTGACATGCCGGAGTGGCAAGGCGGTCTAAGTAGTAAGTACCTTAAATAGAAACTGTTTGGGACAGCGAACAAACTCATATTCATATTTTAACACGCTTTTATTAGCTCGGGTTGTATCTATGTATGTAACGGAATCTTTGAGCTTAATTTTCACCGGTTTCTAAAAGTCTGATCAACTTGAAACTTTGCACACGTCTCAAGGACCGATGACAACGCAATAATTTGAAGTCAAAGTCAAAACATTTATTTCAAATAGGCACAAGAAAGGCACTTTTGAACGTCAATTTCATCAAATTTGATAATAGTTTCCCATTATCCTTATTTTTAACACGCTTTTATTAGCTCGGGTTGTATCTATGTATGTATGTATGTAACGGAATCTTTGAGCTTAATTTTCACCGGTTTCTAAAAGTCTGATCAACTTGAAACTTTGCACACGTCTCAAGGACCGATGACAATGCAATAATTTGAAGTCAAAGTCAAAGTCAAAGTGTATGTATGTATGTTTGTAACCGACTCCTTTAGACGCGATTTTCACCCACTTTAAACGGCCAGATTTCATTCAAACTTTGTAGATTTATCGAGGACCGATGACAATACATTAATTTGAACTAAAAAGTAGGAAATAAAAAATAGTTTAAAAAAACAAAAAAACACGCTTTTTATAGAAAACCGAAAATAAATTTTACTTTTTAAAAAACGTGGGGTGCATGGTGATGGTGAACATTACCTTAAAAAGCACCCCACGCTTTTAAAAAAGTAAAATTTATATTCTATTTTTTATTTCGGTTTTCTATAAAAAGCGTGTTTTTTAGTTTTTTTAAACTATTTTTTTTATATTCATATATTTTTTAATTCCATAATGTGTGAAGATTTTACAATAAGTTAAAGGCTACGGACCCTGTAGGGCACAGCAAAAAGTATAAAATTATGTTTCAAACGAAATTAAAACATAATAGAACTCGATGCGCCTACAAAATTGTTAATAGCACAACATGATCGCACAGTTGATTGACTTCGCAACTATTAAGGCGCAAAATAATGATTGACGTACTTAAGACTCAATAGTATCTAATCGTAATCATTGTTATCAGAATTAATAAGATAACCTAAATTTTATGATTAAAACATAGTTTTTCCTGGACACACATCAATCTACAGCTTGATTGTTTTTTAACAGTAGATTAAATTATGGGCTGGAGCTTGTAGTTGAGCCCGGTTGACACTGGCGTAACGTGGGTCAACTCGATTCCCGCACGGAACGAATATTTTTACGACCTACAAGTATTTGTTCCGGGTCTGGGTGTTTGTCTATCTATAATATGAATATACTATATATATATAAGAATATATTTACGAAAAAAAAATGTATACACGTTGTTTATCGGCCATCTCGTTACCATAACACAAGCATTACGTTGCTTAGCTTGGGACTATATGGCGTTGTGTGAAATGTCCAAGGATATTATAATTATTTATTAGGTATACCCATGCCTTACCGTTCGGTTAAAGTATCATTCATTACAGAAGAATTTACAGTTACAGTTTGTGCCCGTTGTTTTTCAAAACTAAGACCCTTTGACAGTGGATGCAGACTTGCAGACATTGCACTCCAGGCTGTAACTTCTCTAAGCGGGATTGTCCGAAAGGGTTACCGCTACCCCGGAACATAAAGGGCTAAGGAAGGAACATGGATGGGTTTTAGTCAGTAAGAGTCTGACACCTCCTTCCGCTCCACCCAGAGCGGTAGAAGTCATTGGATGATTTCCCAGCCTTAAAAAAAAGGCTGTAACTTCTCTGCGGGATTGTCCGAAAAGGTTACCTTTACCCCGAAACGTACAAGGCTAAGGAAGGAACATGGATGGGTTTTAGTCAGTAAGAGTCTGACACTACCTTCCGCTCCACCCAGAGCGAGAGGGGTCATTCGATGATTTCCCACCCTCAAAAAAAAAAGGCTGTAACTTCTGGTTTATGTAAAGGCTCTTTATGGATTCCTCTTGGGTAGCGGACAGCCCAGTAACGGAAAATTGCTTTATGCACAAATTCTCCAATTCACTCCAATGAAACCTCGCCACAAAAGAATAATTATAATTATGGTACAAATTCGAAATATCAGTCCGATCTCTACAACATCATATCCGCGTAAGTTTGTCTTCGTGCAAAATCATAATTGAGTAGGTACAGAGGCCAGCACATCAAGTTACCACAATCTGTCAAATTTCTTTGATAGTATTTCAACTTTATTGCAAAGTCATAAGGTTCATTTTTAATTGAGAAAATTTGACAGTTAGGGATAGCTTGATGTGCTGTCTGTCTAAGTCTGTACATTAACCGATTTGAACTTAAGTTTTTTTCGCATTATAATTTGTAAGGTTGATTTCGTAATTCCTAAAATCGATGAACGTGCACGAAGTGATAATCGGGGATGTTCAGTCATAGAAACCATAACACGGTCATCATTGCCGCCCGTGGCTGCCGCTGGTATACGCCCTGCTCTGGATCTTGTAGCGCTGAACTTTGCTACCCATGACTGAATGAGGTTGATCGATGCTCCATCAAGTAATCGACGAATATCGTAACGATTATTTAATCAGGGACATGCTTCAGCGAGTGAAAATCCATTTGAAATGTACTCCTTTACGGCAAAAGCGTACATTCGACTCCCAACTCCATGGCTACTAAACAATCTTATGCTTTCAGCGACGTTCCCCGCGCCCCTTTAACGTTTTGCGTTTAGAATTTACGTTTGTTCTAGCTTCTCTGCCACTGAACCTGTATTACTATGCAACATTTTGCTAAATGGCTTGAAAGCCCACATAAAATCAATATCAAAAAAATATCTTTGACGTCACAATTATTTGTAATTCAAATCCACAAATATGCTTACAAACAATTTATTGAAAAAAGTATACACGGCCTTACAAAATGTTCATTAGGTAATTTCCAATATATTGTATAGGTATGCTTAAAACTAATTAGTGTGCTGTTGTTGCGTATAACTAAAGGCTCTTCTCATACAAAGAAGGCACGATCATTGATTACCACGCCTCCACCGAGGTCGATGTCATGTCCAAGATTAACTTGGGAAGAAATACGAGTAAAAATTTACAGGTCGTTTAAAAACAAAATTGCAGTCGGCGAATATTAAAATCAAAAATGAATCTTATAAAGTTCTTAAAAGTTGGCTTCCGCGGATAAAAGAGTATGCCGCCAGCGACAGAATCAAGAGAACCGCAGTGACACCACCCTACTAATAAGTTGAGAAACTTCTTCCTTCTTCGGGTTTTTAAACAAAAACTAAACTAAGTATACTACCCACATTAAGTTACTTTGTAAAAGCATCGTATTTTATCATAAGCCAAGCAACCAGCATGATACCAACGGCCCCTATAATTTACTCCAGGCCCTGCGCTAGCTTAATCCTGCGCGGGCGCACTTTCTGCAGCAGTCCTACCACCAAGGAAGTTTGAGTTTACGAAAGGTCTCGTGTGATCCTCAGGGATGTGCCTTAGCAGGCGTTGCACAGAGGGGTCCCGAGTGGTCTTTTAAGATATTTGGATATTGAAAACTATTACAGCTAAGAAACCTTTACAAGTTAACGAATAATAGTCGGCCAAGTTACATTTGCAATTGACACATATGGGAGAACAAGTTTATCAATAAATACGTTTGGGAGAAAATCCCATCTACGGAACCCTTCATTGTGCGTGGTCAGATATGCACTTGGCAGGTTTCAGTTGCTAGCTAGCTCTGCTCACTTCACGTACCGCCCCCAATACAGAAGTTAAATATAATTGGGGAAATGTGGGTGAACTATGGTCTACCTCTACCTAGCCATTGGGGTAACAGGCGTGATTATATGTTATGTTTATTCTATTAAAATCCGCCATACTACTTCCGATGTACCATGTCATGGATTCAGAAAGCAGTTCGATAGAGTCCGTTTATAAATTACACTGGGCTGCAAAAATAACGGGTCCCATAGAAAAACTGTGATCTCTCCCAAAATTATGTACAGAGGCCAGCACATCAAGTTACCCTAACCTGTCACATTTCTTTGATAGATTTTCAACTTTATTGCAAAAGTGTAAGGTTCATGTTCAATTGGGAATATTTGACAGTTTGGGATAGCTTCATGTGCTGGCGTCTGTACATAGTTCACTCGCTCATGTTCTAAGCAGATTATATAGTCATTATTATTATAAACCAAAAGAGGTTTAATTTGTGCAGGATACAATTTAAAAATAAAATCTTAATTAAACAAAACAAAATTTAAATTAGGAATAGAATATTTTTCCGCTTTTGTTTCAAACTGAGCTCGCATTATAAACAATTTCTTGGATTGGTCACAGTATTCAATGTACCCGAATTATTACAATGATCCAAGAATGAAGCAGTCAGCGTAGTAATGCTAAAATAGTAGGTTATCTAAATAGTACTCCGGTTTTTTAAGAGACCGGCAAGAACATCAGAAGACCAGGCAATGGCCGGCCAAGATTCACAGTTGCTCAAGAAGACCAATTCATTTTAAGCACTATAAACAGGCTTCGAGAAATTCACCACAGCAATCTGAGCTCTGATCCTGCGACTCCTTCGTGAAGCAAGGGGAGCCAGGCCACTAAATGCCTCTGAGAACATTGAGTTGAGAGGTTACAGTTTTGTTCGAGGACACGTCTGATGGACAGATGAAGATTGGTCCTGAGTTATGTTTTCCGATGAGTCCAGATTTTGTTTATTTACGCATGGGACGGAACGATGAGTATTTAGACGACCAGGAGAACGGTATCAGTAAGCGTGTTGTCAGTAAAGGTGCCATTCGGTGGAGGATCAATAATGCTATAGCCTGGGATATCTTCATTATTTTTAAGATAAAAGGCGACGATTTTTTTTCGAATTTAATAAAAATTAAATAATTTACAAAACGTGTTTAAATGTATTTTGTGTTATGCATTAATCAGTCATCTACAACATAATACAGTTTCACGAATTAATCTTATGTATTTAAGTAAGTTATCACACTTTTTATTAGCGACCTGGTATTTTTGCAGCCCAGTATTTTATTTGGTTAACGTTTTCGTACGATCTCAAGATTTATCTGACAATACATCGTAGTGTATAGCGGACTTTAAAGACATCTTAATGCCCGCTCACAAGGATACCATTACAATATTCTTTCACTTTTCTATAAAAAGTCAAAGCATTACATTTGGAATAAGTCTTACCTCCTAATATAAAATCTAGAGTCAGGGAATTTGACTGTTGAGCAGATTGACACATGTCAGTTCGCCGTGGTATACCTAACCGTTTTTTGATAACACGGACAGTGAAAGTCAATTTGTTTAACAATAAAGTTCCCTGATTTGATTTACTTATATCATCTTATTTTTAAGAACACAATAATTACTGTACAGAATCTCTACCTACCATAAATGATAAAGTTCTTATTCTAGGACAAAGGCTACCGCCATTATTTAGTTATTTCAAAAGTCCATATTCCGTTACTAGATCACTGTCTTTTACCAAACGGCCGTGAAGCTCAGAAGAACTTCCTATCATTAGTCTGGAGCTGATGCCAAGAAGATGCCATCAATGACCTCTTGCGCGTCCTTCCCGGTGACCACCAAGATGACAGCCAGGCCTATCCCAGCGCCCAGGGCCACTCCTACAGCGATAGCCAGCACTTTCTTCGCGAAAGACCACTTTGAACAGGCCCAGTACTGCTCGCGATACACACTGAAAAATATAAATAAGTCGTGTTAGTAATAGAGAACAACAGCAAGCTATGCATAATCAGCCTATAGGGATCCCACAGGGACCTAGTGCGGCAGCTGGCATATGTCACATATCTTTTAAATTTTGTGGTTCGTCGATGGCAATGACTCAATAAACGATGTTACCATTGTAACATTCGTGATATAAAATTGTTATAAGATAGGGTCAGAGTACAGTTGAAGCTAAACTTGAAAAGGCAGAGGTTTGGAAAAAGAAAACTATTTTAAATACTTGTATCTTATCTGACATCTTACTGTTAATGTTTTAGTAGATGACCTCCAAATAACCCCTTTTCAAAAAAAAAAAAAATGAGGGCGTTTCACCAAAAGACTTTTGTGCTAGAATATAATTTCTCCAAACAAGTATGTAGGTGAACTTATATAATATTCTTAAATAGATATTGTACAGGGGAAAAACCAGAAGCACAATATGCAAGAATGCCAATTTAAGTGGCAATTACATCAAGCATGACTTAGGTATGTACTGCTTAACTAGATTATGCAGAAATACATTGTCTTTGTCGTTGAACCAATAGATTGCAAATATTGCAGCCAGTTTGCAAATCCGACTTGTCCGATATCTTATCAATCTGCGCGTCACATCCACCCTGATAGGGAAAGGGGACAACGAAAAAAGGGGGAAACACAAACTCAAAGCACTTTTTACTTCAAATAAACCAATCACAGGCACTTTTGTTTGTCAAGGAGTCGGTCAGTCAGAAAGATGAAGATAGCTAACTAAATGCCGACTAGTTCTTTTAGCAATGTACAGACGCCAGCACATCAAGCTATCCCTAACTGTCAAATTTTCTCAATTAAAAATGAACCTTATGTCTTTGCAATAAAGTTGAAATACTTGATGTGCTGGCCTCTAATAATAATAATAATAATATCCTTTGACATTTCACACAGCGCCATATAGTCCCAAGCTAAGCAACCTAATGCTTGCCTCTGTACTGTGATTGTCAAATTTCAATATTATGCCACTTATGTCTCATCTTTTGCCTAGCATTTTCTCATCTATATTGGAGCCGGCTGTAGTCTAATCAGAAGTAGCTGAATACAAATATTGTCTGCCTATCTAATCTCCACAACCCAGTGACTGGGTATCACGATACTCCTGCATACCAGGACTTCACAAGGAGACAGTGCTGTTAGTGCTTGCTAGGTCTCTACACGAGGTTAAAGATGATGATAGAGGATATGGAATGGTCTTCTTTCTTTATGGCTACATGCCAGCTCTATTGCTGAAACCCGCATTGAGTGTGGCCGAAACGACAGCGTCAGGATCAATGGTCTACAACGGACTGAACGATCACTATTAGGAGTGAGTCATTAGAACTGTACAGTGATTTCGTGCATGTCCCCACTTCGGATTCGGTTTTTCGGCAGATTGATCAGTGGGGTTGTCACTGGGGTTTGAATCGCCTGTTATTTAGAGACCCTAATAAGAAAGACTTCTTAAATAACGATATAGGATTTTCATCATTATCAAAGTCACCATCATCACCATCTCCAGCTACTTCGCCCACTGCTGGGCATAGCTCTTTTCTTCATCTCGCTGACTGACCGACCCCTTGACAATTCAAAAGTGCCAGTAATTGGTTTATTTGAAATAAATGCTTTGAGTTTGAGTCTTATGTGCCCATTCCCAGCATTCCTGTGCCAGCATCATCTAGGTTCTGCCCACTTTATGATGATGATGATGAGAAAGCCCGGGCATGGTGACTAAGCTGCAAACTTGTTGTTTTGCAGAGGTGGTTTATCTCGCAATTTATCGATAAGATAAATTATGTTACCTACGTGTGAGTCACTTAGTATCACAAAATATTGATCGGAAACTTTTTTCAACTTGTTTATGGAAAGTTGGCAAAGACTCACGCCTTATTCCCACGGGAGCAAGCAGAAATATATCCAGAATATTTCGAAAAAATTTTACCTAACTTGAGCGAAGTGTTCAAAGAGAAAAACAAAGCGCACACAGATCTAATTTTATGTTCAAAACTAAAGTTAGAGGAGGTTAACCTTTACGGTAAGCAGAAGTAGTCACTTGCTTAAAAATCCATGAAGGAAAACATCGTGAGGAAATCAGCATGTCTCAGAGATATTTCTCAACAGCATGTAAAGCTAAGTCAGAGGCCCATGGGCAGCATCAAAACTCTGACGCCAGGTTAGTCACTAACAACACGACAGTAAGAATCAGAAGTAAGACCAGATCATGGTCAGATAATAAAAATCTTTCACACATCATTTATTAACCTGAGTAAATACGTTATAAATAAATTTGAACAGATGTGAAAACAGTAGATTTTTATCTAAGTTCGATAATTAATGTTAGATTTTTATAGACTACATCTAGTATAGTATCATCAGTCAAGTTCAATACAACATCCTAGCAACAATTTACCTAATAATAATCATTTAGGAATTGAGGAGCCTAATCCGCTTAGTCGCCAATGATTAATGAATTAATTAATATTGTTGATTTTAATCGAGCAATCATATTAGGAACTGTTACGATTGTGACGTAACATGGCTATAACATGTCTCAATAGATAAATAATTTCATCTAATATCTGAGTATACACGTCAAAGATGGAAAGAGGTCGCGCGGGCTCGCGAAATATGGAAGGAGAAGGAGCCTTTGTCCAGGAGCCTAGATAAAAAAAAAACAAAAGTAACTATTGATAATAACGACTAATAACTATTACCTGGACCGGCCAATCCACGGTGGCAGTACTATACTGACATGCCAGTTACTTGCACAACATTATGATACTAGTTTGCATGCTATCGCTTGCAAGTTACGAGTAGCTTGCATGCCATCGCTTTCAAGTTACTGGCATGTCAAAACTGTATTTTGAAACCGAGTGTTCAACCCTGGTAATGAGGACCAATAGGTATGTGAGAGTAATTATATATAACGTGCTTTACGTGTTACGGACGATCAAAGCTTTGCTGCAGATTGCGTGTTGAATAACACAATAGCACATCTGGCAACATGCTCCCAATCTGCTCAACTCTGTCGACCCTTTCGAGAAATACAGGCGTATCTGGGCGTATCGTTAAGTGGTTCAAAGAATTTTCCTAATTAAATGTGGGGAATCCCACAATAACTGACGTGACACTACTAAGCCGATCAAAAAATATAACAAGATATGGACAGAACTAAACTCCGCGGCCGACAAGGAGCGAAACTTTTGAGCCCACGACGCAAAATTTGACAAATAATTGAGCAACCAACTTATGGCCAACAGCTATTTGCTAGATCTTTGCGCTGCCACGCCTGCCACCGACGACGCCGTGGAGTAGTTTTGGGCTTACAAGATCTGACACAGTCTTGCCAGCGATACGAAGAAGAAGAAGAATATCAACAACGTTAATTTGTATCAGAAAAGGTAGATCACATTATGGTACGCCATTCAGTCAGGTGAAAGCCGACGATAGGCGGGGTAGAAGCTAAATTATTGCTGGGCCGATTGTTTGTCCGAATATTTAAATATTGTAAGATAAGGTTATCTAAGCTGTTGTTGGCAAACTAGTACGGCATTTTGAAAATATTTTCAATTATCTTCTATTAAATCATTTGTGAACTCATATGATTGGTTGTTGATAATTTAGTGAACCAACCACAACAGTGACATGAGATTCGATTGCAGATAGCCAAAAACAATCAATAATTTATGAGAGAGTCAGCCATGATTGTACAAACCTTGTAGGTGGCTCGTGTATCCTGTCATTCCTGGCTTCGTTAATGTTATTTCGGCTACCGACATACGCTTCATTATCGTATACATAGTCATTAGACCTGCTTGAAATTTTTGATATGTTTCTCAAGCCTTCATCGTATGGAATGTCTTCTGCTGAACTATGTGTGTTTCGCCGCTGCTTTTGTCTGGCCCCGGCCACTCTCCCGACACTCTGCTCGGCCTGACGCCTCGGCCTGTGTGTACCCACGTCACCGACGTCAGCGTCCCTGCGTTGCTTATGTCTAGTAACGTTTGTCTTCACGTCACTAGGGTCAGCTATCCTGCGTGGCTTGCGTTTGACACCTTCCACTTTGACGTCACTAAGCTCGGCATCCCTGCGATGCTTGTGTCTAACTACGTCACTTGGTTCAGTTTCCCGCCTGTGCTTCTTACGTCTCGGCACTTCCACTATCACGTCACTGAGTTCTTCGTCGCTTGGGATTTTTTTTTTCGACATTATCGAATACGAGTGCTAACTCGCGCTTGCATCGAGTCACTGAGCGTACCTCGTTATCGTTCGTGATAGTGTTATCACATAGGTAGACAGGTGTGTTCCGATATTTTTATTGGATAATTTTGAAACTATTGTGCGATTTATTAAAAAGGTTTTGTCTTCAACCTGTTATCAGTGTCGTGATACGAAGTGGCAGTTTACGCTTGATCCGCTTGTATATTGTACTTTTATGATACGTTATAAAATTTAAAATTAGCGAGAGCTCACTGTCCGAGCCCGCCCCTGTATTATTTTCAGCCCGGTGGCTGGCGATAACTTGGCCTTCTAGTACATGGAATACAGGATGAAATTGAATTTATGGGCATTATTTTAAGGGGTCATAATGTATGGAACAGCTGATTTTTTTTTCGTGCGTTCAGATTTGTTCCCATAGTGACAGTTGTTCAAAATTATGAGTAAAATGACCCCTTATTATGCCTATGAATTCAATTTCACTCAGTAGATATACATTAAGCACAATGTATACACTGAAATTACTATTCCACTCTCACACTAGATCACGGTATCTCAGGAAATATAAAGCCAAAAAACTTGCTTATCAGGTAGGTTCCTTGGGGTGACTCACAGGACAGAAAAAACTGACTAATTAACATAAAGGTATGCTGCGAGCAGTACCGGATTAACCATATAGCAAGAGTAGCAATTGCTACGGGCCAGGCGCAAAAGGGGCCTAACCCGCCTATTTCCGTCTGAGTGTAATTTTTTTGAGGGACATATTAAGACGGGTGTGTAACGATTGACATAATAACAAAAGTTCTAATGATCATAAGACCTAATTTCATTTAATATAATTTTCTTTTAATATAACGATCAATAATGATTATAATGAATGATTGATATAATTTCGTTTTACCTAATTTCATATAGTATAATGAACAGTTTATATAATGCACCTTTGAAATAATATTCAATTAATATAATATTCAGTTGCTATAATATTCAAAATCCATAAGTTACTTTTAATATAATTTAGAAAATCTACTAAATATCCTTCCACCAGCCACCCTCAACTAAAACATTAGTTGAGGGTGGCTGGTGGAAGAATATTTAGTAGATTAGCCGGAAGTTTCTCCCGGTAACAACCGGGAGAAACTAGATACAATCTGGAATTTAGGGCACACCGACTCGGACAGGTTAGGTTAGAAGGGGATGGCGGGGTCGGGTGAGCGAGCGAAGCGAGCGAATAGACCCCGCCATCCCCTTCGTGGTTATTTTTTATAAACCACCGAGGCGGGGCTACCTCGACCAAGCCCACCCTCAACGTTGCATAGAATATTTTAAGTCTTGTTTAGGTGCCATTTCAGTTAGGTTAGAACTGTGACCATTAAACATGAAAATTAGGTCAAAAGAACATTAGGTCAAATGAACGTTATAAAAAATGAATATTATACATAATGAAAATTATATAAAATGAACGTTATACTAAATGAAATTAGAGTAAGTGAAAATTATATCATATATAACATTAGATCATATGAAATTTGGTTAAATGTTTTTATAGTATATGAAAATTATATCATATGTAAGTTATGTCATAAGAAATTAGACTATCTGTTATTATAGCAAACATTACACACCCTATTAAGACCTAACTGTAATGAATTTATTTGATGTTACATTCAGTAAATTTACTTGCTAAGTGCACTGCTACTATTGTAGAAAAGCATTTTTTGTTTCCGGTGTACATCGTCGGAGTATTATGGAAGATCTTACTTTAAAAAATTCGATTAGGAAAACCTTGTCGGATACTAGGTGGTCCGCCAGAGCTGATGCTAATAAAGCACTTCTTTGTGACGAACCAATACATAGAACAGAACCTATAGATAGCAATTAAACGTATTGAGAGTTGAATATTTTTTTTACATAAGAACACATAGCAGATCATGGGCCCCTCGATAGAATTTGCTACGGACCCCGCGCTTGCTTAATCCGGCACTGGCTGCGAGATGTGCTGCGGAGTCAGTACTTGACGTTTCAATAGTCATCCTTATCCTGTGAGATATATGGGATTTTAAGATTCAAAGGGATGGAACAAGGGCTCGTGGAATGTCGTATTTTAACCAAATGGCAGGAATTGCTAATTCACAAAACACAACAAATCTGATGGTGACTAAAAAGGGTCTGATGTTCTGTCCAACCTGCCTACTGTGTGGTAAAGACAAACAAAAAATCTTTTAAAAATAAAGTGAAGAAGCATTTTATCAGCCTGTTATCTCGCCGCGAATCTTTAGAGTAAACATCCAGAATCAGGTCACGACTGTAGGTACTCTAATGAGTAGTTACAGGTCTTTGTAACCAACTGTCCAAAATGTACAACAATGGAAACTACTTAAAAAAAGAACAAACCAACTTATGTATGTATACCTACATTATCAGCAAATAAATGATTTCTTTCTTTCTTTCTTGGATAACCTCCATGCGTAGTCCTGCTGCCAATCACTTAGAGCATTTGCCAATCAGCGTATCTGTGTCTCGGTGTGGGCTCCGGTGTATACCAGGCACATAAGACATCTCAGCTTTCGGTTGTGGAACTGCTACGGACTTGCGATACGTCGTGTAACGCGTGTGTCAAGCGAAAGTGACAGTGACACTGACAATCAAGGACCTGATCTCATGCCACCTTAAATAAGTTTTGGAGCACATTACTATGTTTGTGACGATGAATAGGGCACTATTACTAATTCAACCACAAAGCCAAGAATTGGTCGTTTTTTTTTTGATAGTGGAAAATCATCAAATGACTCCTCCCGATCTGGATGGAGAGGAAGGGAGTGTCAGACTCTAACTGACTAAAACCCATCCATGTCCTTCCTTAGCCCTGTATGTTTTGGGGTAGCGGTAACCCTTTCGGACAATCCCGCTTACCCGTAGACCCTAATGGGCCCCTTCCACCCAATATAAGATTTGGATTTGTATGTGAGGATAAATATGTAACTATTACTAATTCAACCCCACAGCCAAGAATGGTTCTCTAATAAAATATTGCAGCCTGCAATTAAGGGTGCATACATAATGATTCATCATGAAAAATTTGTAATTTTCACCAGTATTGGAAATTCGAGTATCAGAAACGCTTTGTAATTGGACTGCCGTTATTGTAAGACCGTTGTTCAAGCAAAAGATCTTTTTTCAAGAAAGACTTCTCTCTGACTTGTACAAGTATTTCTAAACGTGTTGCCGCCCATAAAGGTGAAACAGGTCTTTATAAGATCAGTATAATATTATACCTGGATGCCATAAGGGCTAATTAGAAAAATTTCTCGTTAATTGTGCAGTGACGCAACCAGTAGCAGTGGTAGTCGCCTTGTACGGCGGCACTAATGAGGCGCGGGGCAACCATCTCGCCGCAGACTTTTTGTTCACTTTAATGTTTGTTACCATGGAAGTCGTCAAAAATGCTGCTAATGGCGTACCGTATTTTTCCTTAAAGGGATTGAGAGCCGTGCAGGACTCTGCCTCTGTTTACGGAAAGGCCTTATTAAAAAGTTAGCCGGTCTTTGACCGATGAGTGGGATCAGCCCACGTTATCACAGCACAGCCTTCCAGGTGCCAGGGGTGAAGAAACCAGGGAGATTTAAATCACTTAAACGTTAGGTTAGGTTAGGTAAACGCTATATGTATCTCGATCCCAATGTTGTTAAACGCGTTTCGCACCCAATACTTACTTAGTTTTAAGACTTTCATTATAATGTGACTTTAATCATAGTGCGTCCGAACTTACGTATTACATTTACGTCGCGCGTTCAGGGCCTCCGATCTGTAACCAATCAACGGCCGAGTTGGCCATCTATTTCTTTGGGAGCGCCAATCACAAGTAGCCCTCAACGACCGCGGATCTAGATTAGGAATGAGATAGTTGATGGATTCCGGACGTTAATAATCGACTGACAAAAATATTTAGAAAACAATAAGTGCTTAACTTCTTAATAATAAGTACCTAATAGATAAGATAATCATATTGTGCTAGCTACTTAGAGTTTATACGATATTTATTGAAAATAAGAGTGCCGAAGGTGTACACGTCAAACATCCGAGTTATCTAACAGATTAGATTATGAGAATATCGCGTATCATATCTTTAGCAATAACACGAAGAATTGTACACACAGATGATTAAATGATAGCTACATTTTATACAAATAGGTACAATTTATTTACTTTTGTCTTACACATTGATTGTCAATTAAATAAATAATGTTAGTAAATAAATGCGGGAACCTCGAATGAGTCACCTCATAGGATAGGTTGGTGTTCATATACATAGAATGTATAAAAGTAATTGTATAAAAGTAAATTCGCGTCTACGGCAGCCATCACCACTCGTCAGCGCCTGCCGTCTCCAATCTATATCGGCTGCCGTAGACGCGAATTTACTTTTATACAAATTTTGCTTTATGTCAAGGATTTATCTGGGAGAAAGTAGGAAAAGAAAGAAGTATAGGTTTTTTTGCCACAGAAACACGTGCATACAAAAAAGATAATAAACTAGAGTTGGTAAAAACATATGTATAAAACAAAATAGTTCAACATAAAATCACAAGCACAAGACAGAAATAATCTGCAGCTGCAGGTCATGACTGTGGCCAGCAGGCTTCCACTCAGAATGATGCGGTGGCCTGTGCCGTAATAAAACAAATAACTATCTGGAAATTATGAGAAAGTCTTAGAGGCCGTATTCCAAGCAAACTATCCGCCAATGGAGTACCGGACGGTATAATACTCCGTTTAGTGCACACGCGGACACGCATTAAGCCAGTTTTTGGCGGAAAAAAGAGGAGATCCCGTATATTTTTATTACTTAACTGTTGCCAACCTACTAATCAGTGGCATTATCGAGCAAGCTATTCCTGGCTTATCTGATAATGGAACCGGTCCTATAGTGAGCCTGCGTCAATTTGGTACCTGCTCAATATCCCATTAATAGAAACCAATTCAATTTACAGAAAATGGAACTACTCCATGTGATAATCAAGTCAGGACCATCAGCCCGTCCCCTTGCCTGGTCGCTCGAGGTCTCACCCTCCGAAGACGGTGAGGATTGGAGGATGGTGAGGGCATTCGGAGACCGAGACCACTGCCGCAAGCTGTGGGACCTCAGGCCTGAGAGACGGCGTCGGAAGGCCAGGGCAGTGAAGAGGATGAACAGGGCTGATAAGCCTGCCTGTTCTACACAGTTTGCTAGCCCGAGACCGCTAGAAAATGGAGAGGTATCTATATGCTTTAGGTTTATCTGCTCCTTTGTTCCCGTGTAATATATTTTTGCTTTTGCTTTTGTACGTAACGCTCCCACGAAATTCTTAGAGTAAATTTTTAAACACTTTAAGTAAAAAAAACTACATTTATGTCTGTAATTTATATAATGTACCTATATAATAAAGAGTGTTCTCTTCTTTTTTACGAGTAGATTTTTGGTTTGACTAAAGTTTGTTTGTGTATGACAGATGCACGTCGGTATCGGCGAAGGAGTGCTGGCGCGGCGCGTGCGCGTGTCGTTCCGCGCGGCGCACGCGCTGCCCGCGCGCCACCAGTACTACACGGTGCGCGCGCTCACCGTCGCCGCGCGCTGTCTGTGCCACGGCCACGCCGCCAAATGCCATGTCAATACTCAGGTTTGTATATCATGGAATATCGAAATTGCCAGTTAGACATTTCCACAGTTGCTGAGTGGCGGTACAATATTTAACAGGCACACGAGACATCTTTGTCTCTGGTATGACACGCATCTGTGACTTGTAAATCAGATATCCAGACGACGGTGACAATTCAGCATCTGATGGGTGGACGACGTGTTTGCCATTTATCAACATACAAATCCTCATTGTGCGTGTTTCAGGGTGCAAAATGCGACTGTGTCCATGGCACCTGTGGGCCGCACTGCCAGCAGTGCTGTGGTGGCGGGCCTTGGGCCCCGCACCAGCCCTGTGACGAGCTCGAACCTGCAGAGTGCTCCTGCGGCGAGCGAGGTGCCTGCTCCTACGACGACACCGGCGCCATACTTTGCGTCAATTGCACGGTTCGTATACAGGTGTTAAGAGGCCCATTTAAGCCGAAAATTCAGTAGGAAATGTTAGTAGTAGAATTTTTGAAGTGAAAGTTTCTTTAGCGGCCGTTTTGCACTTTTTTGTGATGGGTAAAAAATGTTAAACTCGCGGATACGTGACCTGATCGAAAATTCGTAAGACGGAGGGAGAGTAGACCGCCGGCGCGGCGTAGGAGAGCAAGTATCCCCCTCTCTTTCTACCGTGTGGCGAAAATTTATGCCTGCGCCTGCTGTTACGTCTAGGCGGCGCCGGCGCAGGGCGCTTGCGCGATTGTGTATACAATTTACCACATAATTGATAGTACTTTTATACTGATAATTAAAGCAATTTCTGCAAAATTATTCCCTAATCATTCCAAAATATCAAAAATTCACAACGATAATATTCAAGTTTTCACTTCTGCCGGCACTCCCGGAGTGCAACCCGTTTTTTTTTCGTGTGTTTGTTATAATTTCTGCTAGGAACTTCATTTTATACAACACTAGCACTTTGCCCGCGGCTTCGCTCCCGTGGTCTTTCCCGTGGGACCCATTATTTTTCCCGGGATAAAAAGTAGCCTATGTTACTCCTAGAAAACTAAGCTTTCCAACGGTGAAAGAATTTTTAAAATCGGTCCAGTAGTTTTTGAGCCTATTCATTACAACCAAACAAACAAACAAAGTTTTCCTCTTTATAATATTAGTATAGACATACACAACACAACACCTGCATAGCTAACATAAAGCAAAATTAGTTGCTTAAAAACTACTTTTATTTATGGTAGGTAAGTATGTAGGTTTCACGTTCGTATCACGTAGGTATCACCTGTTTTATAGCGATTATCTTCTGAGGTACATACTGATTGCAACTGTAAAATATATACAAAATAATTATAAATTATAATATTTAGATAGATATGTATTTGCAGATATTTTAAATCAGTCGCATCATTTTGATAGATAATGTATATTTATGTATAGGAATGTTTTCATTCCTCACTGCAAATATTTGTACCGGTAAAAGAGAGTTGACTCGCGCGCAAACATCATCTACCTAGTCCCAAATTAGGGAAAATTGGAAGTCAGGTCAACTTCCAGATGGAACTTTATACCAGGCAGTATGGCAGTATTTTACGTTGAGCAACTGCTTATCTGAACAAGTTACCAAACACAAACAATACGCAAAATATCGTTAGATATCTATGATTTATGGTTTTGATGTTTCGGAATACGAGGTTTTTTAGCTGGTTTGCGCGGATGTAGTAGGTGACCTTTTAGTTTATTTTTATAAATGTGCGTCTTGTTTGCTTAGAGCATTTAACCTCTAAGCTTGTTTGTGCTGAATAAATTTTTTTTCTTTCTATTTAAGTGTCGTAAACGTATAAACAATGTCCACTAACTTATATTCCACTTGCAGGAAAACCGGGCGGGTCCCCTCTGCGACCGCTGCTTGCTGGGCCACTACAGCGCGCTGCCGGACGGGCCGTGCGTGCCGTGCGACTGCGACCCTCAGGGCTCCGACGGTAGGTCACCTGCAGGGCTTGCGGCTAGTTCCACAGATCTAGCAAAGTGTTATCGGTCACTAGGAAGAGCACTTCCTAGTGTAAAAACCGGGTTCAAATGGGGACTACAGAGTACAGTAGTCTCGATTTGAACCCCGGTTTTTGGCTCGTCTTCTATTGGGACATACATGGGACTCAAACATCAGTGGCGAAACAAAGGTGTACCATACATTACGCGTACGAAAGTGATGTAATGCTATCCGTGTCCTAATTTGCGCTAGCTCAAAACAAAACATTTAGAAAAATGTCAACAGTAGTTATTATGGGACCAACGGGGTAATTGACTATTTGAAACGGTAAAAAATAAATTAATATGAAATCACATAGAAAAAGACCGATCGTCTTAAAAACTTCCACCACCGTACAGAAATTAAATATTATGCAAAGATTTAATTGATTAAATTGCATTTAATAATGCTAATAAGTAAGTATCTCATTTGATTCTAAAAATCTGTGACGTCACATTGTTATGTATCATGTACCTATCATACAAATCGAGGACAAACTCCGCGTTTGGACAGTTCATAAAAAGTAAAGTTACTGACTTCCCTTTCAAATACCCAACTGTGTAACACACATAAATTGTCAATTGATCGCCATGGGTTACATTTTGACAGTTCACACAAGTTCATTGCGATATTTACGTTGTTGAACACACGAATTTTTCAAATGGATTGGCAATATCCTGCAAAACTCTGATTGTCATTAAAAATGTGGATGAAAGGGCATTAGGATTTCAAAAAGATTGGAAAAATGTCAGTTTGTCTAGCTAGACCCGTATTACTGAGGGAATAGCTATACAAACTGACATTTTACCAGGTTTGGCGAAGGAGGAAAAGTAAAAATAAACATTATATTTAACATAGATACCGAAAAGATTATGTCAATCCCATTGAAAGTCGTAGAAATGCGAACTGCTTTTAGCGATTGACACTTGCTAGGTCCTCTGGTAAATCAAATACTTTAACAAACTGAATTGTACTACTCTGTCTTCTTCCTTGCAGGTTCTTGCAAATGGGACAAGAAGCACCGACAGATCGCCTGCAACTGCTTCCCTGGGTTCGCTGGCCACTTGTGTGACTCCTGCGAGGGCCCGTCGGCCGTGTTCCCGAGCTGCCAGACGCCCGTGACGCCGGCGTGCCGCTGCGACCCGCGGGGCGTGCTGGACCCAGAGCGGATCTGTGACGACGTCTGCGAGTGTAAAGTAAGTCCATATTTTGAACTAGCTGCGGCCCATGGTTTCGCCCGCGTAGTCCCTTATTCTTCTTCTAAAATAAAAGTAGCCTAAGTTACTCCTAATAACATAAGCATACTGACCGTATGCTTATAATAATAATAATATCCTTGGACATTTCACACAACGCCGTATCGTCCCAAGCTAAGCAACTTAATGCTTGTGTTATGGTAACGAGATGGCTTATTTTATATTTATAAAACACAAAATGTGTAAGTCCAGAAAATCTCCCGATACTACTTACTATAAATAAATAATATACATTTTTTTTAAATGTCTTCACATATGTTATTTTTCCACAATCGACAAATATGAATAAAAATGTTATTTAATCCGATAAAATAACTCAAGCGCTTTTAGAAATAATAAACAGACCCCAGTGAGTCAATGACATCAGAGTAATGGCAAAAATTGTAAAGCAAGTTCTCAATCGCGATTCAAAAATAAAAAATTGAATAACATGAAAAATATTAAAGGTAGACCCCCCTTTTCAAGGTTAATTATTGACCATTTTTCATGAATATTCAGAAAATAACGTACAAAATATTTCCAGAGTAACGTGGTAGGCGAGAGGTGCGACGCGTGTGCCCCGGGCCACTTCGGGCTCAGCGCGGAGCTGCCGAGCGGCTGCAGGCCCTGCTACTGCTCCCACATCACTGACTCCTGCAGCCTCGCAGCGCCCGACGAGCTGGAACCGCCCAGAGATGTAAGTATACCTTACGAAAACGTTGATCGCTTTTGGATTTTGACAAAACTCTGTGGGTACTCGTCAATTGATGTAATAGGTACTGTCCTCTCATTTTCGTCCACATGTTGCATCGTATAACAAGTAATTAAGTATTAGCACAATGTTGTTGTGTGATGTTCCAGGTGATATTGCCGTTGGGAGAATCATGGCTTATTTCGGACTCTCAAGCAAACCAAACGCTGGAGCCCTCTATCGACGAGCAAGGGAAACCGTTCGTCATTAGTTATGAGGTGAGTTCATTCTGAAAGGATTTGACCTAAGCTTGTTGGTTCTGTATATATAAGAACTAAAGTTCTTCTTACTTAATTAAACAACTGGCCTAAGTACGGCTGTTAACAGTAATAAAAAGAAATTGTATTTAGACCGTCAATCAGATAATAAAAAAATATCAGACACAGTATATTTTGCTTTATCATGCTTATTAATAAAAAAATACTTAGATAAAACGCATTAAAGTTGGGGGCGCGCTAGGTCACAATTCAGTATAAAATCTACAGAGGTGTGACGTCATGGCACATTTTAACTCAATGTATCGACGTAATCTTTTGTTTAAGGGA
Source organism: Hyppa rectilinea (assembly GCA_951799385.1). Lineage (NCBI taxonomy): Eukaryota > Metazoa > Arthropoda > Insecta > Lepidoptera > Noctuidae > Hyppa > Hyppa rectilinea. Next base: position 1,211,742 of record OX637306.1, read on the forward strand.
AAAAAAATACCACTGCTATCTAAGTTTGACAATTCTTCTGATCGTGTCGGTCACCTTCACCTGCGAATTTTCTTTTTGCTAAAGGTGGTTCTTATGCTAGCGTATTTACGAGAATATTCGCGTTATGCCCTCCATTAAAAATGAACTTTAATTTCACTGCTTTAGAGTATATTTTGTATTAACCAAATATCGCGAATATATTTGGACAAATACCACAAACGAATACCATTGACATATCCTTTCTTACATCTATGGTAAATACTGACGTCGAATATGGAGTGTGCAAAGTGTGTGTGTTCCAGGTAGAAGGTTGGAAGTACTTCTACTGGATGACGAGCTCGTTCAACGGGGACCAGCTGTCTGCTTACGGGGGCGAAGTCCGGGCCTCCCTAAACTGGGGGATCGTGAGGGGTGACACCGGCGGAAATCCTACCTTTGGCCCTGATGTTGTACTTCTGGGAACAGGTCAGTACGTCATTTTATTTATTAGATCATCTTAAAGAATTTACTTGTTCAGAAGTAACTTTTGACACGCGGTTTGTATCTGATATTTATATGTATGGTATAAGATTTGCAAGAACTAGAGATACGCTAAATCGACCTTAGATATAATTGAGGAAACGGCAGGAGGTTGATAATAATGCTTTACTTGTTGCACCTGGGCAGACGGAACTATGCTGGCCTACTCGAACACAAGCCACGAGACTCCTGGACAGCTGCAGATCTCTGTGCCACTGCTGGAGGGGGCTTGGCGAGTCCTGGGCGATGACCAGATCGCCACCCGCACGCAGCTCATGGACGTGTTGCGAGACCTGAAAGGCATCATGTTGAAGGCGCACTACCATTTCGATCAGGATGAGGTTTGTGTTTCAATTATTTTTTATGGCGTGGCGTTTGAGCCGTGATAAAAGTATGCCAGTTATAAAAGTATGCTTCGATCGGCCGACTTCGGCCGGCGACATACGAGCATAGTTCGGCCGATGACGGATTAGTGGCACGGCTCGTTCAGGAAGTTCGACCCATATGGAATTTTTTAACTTGTGTCCCTGTTCGGATTGGTTCATCAAGACCATAATATTACCTAGCACGTTAGTACTGATATTATTATGTCGCGTTTTCGCCAGGTCCGCTTGGAGGGCGCAGGCGTGCGTGGCGGGACAGTCCCGCGCGAGCGCTGCGTGTGTCCGCGCGGGCACACGGGCGCGCACTGCCAGCGCTGCGCCTGGCACCACGCGCGCCCCGCGCCGCGCCTGCAGTGCCTGCCCTGCGCCTGCAACGACCATGCCGCCTGCGATACCGGTCAGTACATCCACACAGAGCGCTGCGTGTGTCCGCGCGGGCACACGGGCGCGCACTGCCAGCGCTGCGCCTGGCACCACGCGCGCCCCGCGCCGCGCCTGCAGTGCCTGCCCTGCGCCTGCAACGACCATGCCGCCTGCGATACCGGTCAGTACATCCACACAGAGCGCTGCGTGTGTCCGCGCGGGCACACGGGCGCGCACTGCCAGCGCTGCGCCTGGCACCACGCGCGCCCCGCGCCGCGCCTGCAGTGCCTGCCCTGCGCCTGCAACGACCATGCCGCCTGCGATACCGGTCAGTACATCCACACAGAGCGCTGCGTGTGTCCGCGCGGGCACACGGGCGCGCACTGCCAGCGCTGCGCCTGGCACCACGCGCGCCCCGCGCCGCGCCTGCAGTGCCTGCCCTGCGCCTGCAACGACCATGCCGCCTGCGATACCGGTCAGTACATCCACACAGAGCGCTGCGTGTGTCCGCGCGGGCACACGGGCGCGCACTGCCAGCGCTGCGCCTGGCACCACGCGCGCCCCGCGCCGCGCCTGCAGTGCCTGCCCTGCGCCTGCAACGACCATGCCGCCTGCGATACCGGTCAGTACATCCACACAGAGCGCTGCGTGTGTCCGCGCGGGAATATCCAGAATTATTTGAGGACGAATAAAAAATAAAGGCTAAGACACGTGGGCTGAGTCAAACAAGGGTCAAGGTGTACATGGACGAATACGTCACAACGCGCCTTGACGTGAGCCAGTGGTCTATCCTTAACACAGCATCGTGAACTGCTGCGTATAAAAATACGCACAATACGCAACAGTTCTATCCCCTTTAGTTAAAAGGAAGGTTCCTTTTTATGCCATGCTGTTCCTGTTCAGCACGCCTTTTCGTTTTTTGTCGTATATCATAATCTAACAGAAAATTGAGCACCCTTAAAAATATTCCGCAACAAATAATTACAATCTATCTAATAATATAGTATGTCGCGTGACTTACGTCAGCTCATTATGTTCAGCCTTAACTGATACCGATAGACGATAACGACCCCAGTCGATTGCCTTTCGGTTCATGGCTCATTGTGTCACACCGAGCAAATAGCCATGGCCATGGTTCTTACATTATTATGTCAACTGCGATAATTAAGTTAGATAATTGATAGATAAATAGATTATTAAGTAATTTATCTTCTTTAGATTAGTTCATACGTAGTTACAAACGCGGCTCTAGGTTGTTGTTTCCCAGGTCAGTGTTATTGGGTTTTTTATTACAATTTCTCAGTAGCCTCCTGGAGTCTGGGTTTGTGGCTAATTAATATGGCAACAAGCTCGCTCCCTATTACAATAACTGACTGTAACTGAAGTGTGGAAGTACAGTGACAGTCAAAATAAGTTCGTCACCTTCTATTCTGATCTATTTTGATCTGCTTATTGCACGTTAGATCTGCATTAGGTATCGGCTCGTCAAACTCCGTAATCAGGCATCTTTTTAAGACATGTAATAGGGGATCCGACTGGGTAAAATAAAGAAATTATAAGTCGGTCAATCAGATAATAAAAAAATATTAGGCACGGTATTTTTTGCTTTATCATATTAATAAAAAATGTCTGAGATAAAACGTATTAAAGTTGGGGAGTGGGGGCTCGTTACGTCACAACTCACAAGTAAGTATAAAAACTACACGCTTGTGACGTCATGCCACATTTTAACTCAATGTATCGAAGTAATGTTTAGATTACGTAAAAAATAAAAAAAATACGTGTCCAATTTTTCTTTAAATAATCTAGCTTACGGACTAAAAAAAGTTTTAATTTGGGAAAAAAAAAAAACAAATATACATTTTGATCTTTGATATCAAGTACTAGCTTCCGCCCGCGGCTTCGCCCGCAAAATATGTCGACAAATTATACACATAAACCTGCCTCTTGAATCACTCTATCTATTAAAAAAAACCGCATCAAAATCCGTGGCGTAGTTTTAAAGATTTAAGCATACATAGGGATATAGGGACAGAGAAAGCGACTTTGTTTTATACTATGTAGTGATATAAAGATTTATATGCCTGCTCAGTGACCTGATTTCAAAAGGTATTCTGTGTCCTAACTATAAAAAGGAAATAATTTGAAAACTGGCGAAAGTCTAAAAGACTTGACTGTATTACCTATCTTCCTCGAGGAATTGTGGTCTGATATAACGTAAATATATAATATTGTGTATTCTGTTTAGTGGACGGACCGTGTGGGCCGTGTCAGCACAACACGACAGGCCCGCACTGCGAGCGATGCCTCCCGGGACACTATGGGAACCCTGTCCAGGTAATTCACATTTACTTAAATACTTTAGTTATTATTTATTTATACTGCATGTCTTAAACTGTCAAATTTCTTTGATATATTTTCATCCTTATCACAAATGCATAAGGTTCATGTTCAATTGGGAAAATTTGGCAGTTAGGGATAGCTTGATGTGCTAGCGTCTGTACAATAAGGGATAAATTATTGTTTTATCAAATTGCCAGTGCGTCGATTTGCCGTGTTATAGCCATTTCATGTAGCTATTGTAGCCAGTAAGACTGGCGATTGTTGCTTGTATAAAAGCACATTTAAGTTAGTAGGTAATTAATTTGATTAACAATGCCTTTACATCAGGAATGCCTTTTCTGCCAGGCGCCTTTGATCAGTTAAAGAGATGAATGATTAATCTAGCCTGCATCGTCCATTACCGCGAAGTGAGGAGATAGGATAATTTTTTTTTTGCTTGTTTTCTCGATTTTTATTACAATCTAGCCCCCAGGGTCACTGCTACTCCGGAACATAAAGGGCCTAGGAAGGAACATGGGTGGGTTTTAGTCAGTAATAGTCTACAGAACAATTGTGTGAGAAACAATAAAAACTTTTTTTTTTTTTATAGTCTAACACTCCCTTCCGCTCCACCCAGAGTGGGAGGAGTCATGTGATGATTTCCCACCATCAAAAAAAAAGGCACTAAGTTTGTTTAATTTTAACCTTTATATGGCGTACTTAGTTACCGTTTTGTGTTCAAATAAGTACATAGTGTGATGATTTTAGGGTGCATGTAAACCGTGCGCGTGTCCATTGTTCGAGGTGAGCAACAACTTCAGCCCGAACTGCGCGCTCGCGGGCGCCGAGGGCGACGACTACGTGTGCACGCAGTGTCCTGACGGGTACACCGGCGACCACTGCGAGAAGTAAGTCGGCTTCCTAACCATTTAACAGGAACGAGGAGATAGTAAACTGAAGGGTCTGATTGGCATAAACGGTACCCCGCCGCGACATTATAGCAACCGCGGCATTATTTTTGACTTTTTAAATGTTCGCGCTTTTTTTGGGTTTTGGTTTTTTGTGACTATGGTGATCAAAAGGTTCAATTGTATGTATGGCAGTACAGCTTGAAAAATTATCGCTTCCTGACATGTATTTTGTTCAACATATTGCAATTACAGTTTATTTTTGTTTCTATTTATATGGCTCTGATGAAATCTGTTGATCAGTATTTGACATTATGGTGCCGAAAAGCGCTCATTTGAACAGCCGTTATTGTATGGCTGGTCACTTCTTAGGAAACCAAAGCTTTAAACTCGATGTGTGTTGTGCAGCTGTGACTTCGGGTACTGGGGCTCGCCCACGACTCTTGGGGGCCAGTGCGTGGCGTGCCAGTGCGGCGGCTCGCCCTGCCACGCCGGCACCGGCCGCTGCCTCACCTGCCCGCCTCACACCGAGGGCGCGCGCTGTGACCTGTGCAAGGTACGGTGCTATCTATGTGCAGCTGTGACGTCAAAATGGCGACAGACAAAAATCGTAAATTCGTTCATTCATTCACTCACTGACAGACAACGCTGAGTCTAGTACTAGTCATTTCACAGGATGTAAAACTGTTCAATAAATTATTTAAGAAGCCTGTAGTTATGATCAGGTTAATTTGTAATAATTATATTTAATTGATGATAAATAAATAATTATCATTTACTATTTTGTGTGCAGGAAGGTTATTGGTTCGGTGCAGGAGCTGCGGGCGATGCGGGCGGGTGCGTGTCGTGCGCGTGCGGTGCGGGCGCGCTGTCCACCGCGTGCGACGCGCGCACGGGCCAGTGTGAGTGTCGCGTGGGCTGGACTGGACGCGCGTGCGACACGTGTGGCGTCGGACACGGCGGTAAACACTTAATACTACTACCTTTTGCTGATATTTAATAATGTGGTTTTGTTTCCTATGCGAGCTGCGGATCTCAACTTCATCTTGGACAAAATTATGTTGTGCCCAATGTACATGAGGAACAGTTTTCTTTTCGCTTATAGGAAAATGAACTTTACTTCAGTGTAAATAAAATTGATCGCTGAAGGTGTTATTTTCCCGGTTTGGGCATAAGTTTTTATTTCGTTCTCAAGGAGTAATAGTAATAAAATTATGATAATTTAATTTATTTCAGGCAACTAGTGACCTTGTAAATACAATAAATCAAAACATCAATACAAAATATAAATCAAATATAGTACCTACGAAAAACTAGCGAAGTATTGCGCTAAGTAATGGTGTCATTAATCCTTCAGCGAAAACGCCGAACCCCTTCGGCCAAAATTCCTCCTCATGAAAATATGTTTATGGCAACCCCAGGTGTGTCTGCCGGCTGCCCCGCGTGTCGCTGCGGCACGGCGGCCGTGAACGCGACGTGTGACGCGGTGACGGGCGCGTGCGCGTGCGCGCACGGAGCTGCGCCGCCATCTTGCGACTCCTGTCTGGACGAGCATTACGGGTTGAATACTACGGGCTGCTTGGGTGAGTCGCTTTATAGTTCACATTTCTGCCCATAGATGGCGTTCCTTTCAATTTTGTTGTTTAATATTTTGATGTTGTTATTTTATGTAATTTTAGGTGTGTTTTTCCATTAAGAATTAATTCTAAACAGACAGACTTTTTGTTTGTTACGTTAAGACATGCGATTCGTTAGATCGTAAACATAATCTTGTTTTATAATTTTCAACGAAACCAAACAATTTAGTAATCCACATTTAGCTATCAGGATATGCTCTTAGCATGTAACCTAAGGCTAGGCACAGACTAAATAAACTTGTGGAGCTAGGTACCACGCGCACTACAATTTGCGTAATTTGAAAACTGCTTCGTACATGCCCTTAGAACGGTGGCCAGTGGGTCTCAACATTTTTTCTTTTGTAAATTTTTATTATTAGGTGGTATTTCGATTGGATTTTTTTTATTTGATACCCGAGATCTTTAAAAATAAATATACGTAAAGTTAGTAGGAGGAAGGTCATTTTCAGTCTTCTTTTCTTTTTAAATTGTCACAGTCTTCTTTTAGTCTTAAGTTGGTTCAGCTCATATATCTATACATATAAAAAAGTGTAACTGATCGCTGTCTGTACCTACATGGATGATATTAAAAAAAATGTTTTGTGTTCTTTATTTGCCTAATAAAAATATCAATAAAAAATGATTAAAAGAAAATCAAACCAATTAATCAAAATTCAATTCAAAAAAGATTTTTGAATTTTTGTGGTTGTTTGTGCGTTTGTCCGCGTCAATCTCAGAAACAGCTTCACCAAGTTGGGTGCGATTTTCACTAATGTGTTGTGGTAAGCTTTACTGTGGGCCAAGCACGAATATCAAACGGTTTCGAATCGACAGTGTATCGAGGCCTCGATTCGAAAACAGAGTCTGTCGATAGTAGGCAGCACGAAGCACATTCGAAGCACTATCGAACACTCGATTCGAATTCGAAGGTGACGTCATGCTAATGTTAAAAGGGACGCGCCATAGTGAGCAAAATTAACGATTGTTGAATGAATCGTGCGTTCGAAAACTAAATCAAGTTGTTAATATTTTTTTCACCTTTGATTAAACGTTTTATTATTATTAAATTTAAATAAAAACTGAATGTTATATAAAGAAGAGATCCAAAGTTAATTATTAGACATTATAAAGTGGCGTTATCTTCAGCAATATAACATAGTTTCGGAGATTTTATTTAAAAAAAATTACGGGTACCGAACGCACCCACTTGACATCCAACGCGTGAGGGCGCCAAGCCAACAAGCCAAGGCTAAGTTTGTTTATGTTTTACTACACGTCCACAGCAAAAGTATTTCTGTTTCTTTTCTATAAATAATTAAGTGCTTAGTGAATAAATAATTATGAGAACTAGTCAGACGCAATACGAAATGATGGTTGAATTTATGGAAGCGTGAGTAAACAGTTTTAATAAGTTTGAGTGGCATAAACTTTAGTGTGAAGTATTTTAAAGTGCAATGCTATTTCTATTCCAGAAATGGAGATTTGTCTAAATCTTCAGGCGGCCCACGAGGTCGGAATTTATTAAATAAGTTTTAGTTAGGTATCCACTTCCATTTCAATACTGAAATACAAGTAGAAGATTTATTGAATAGGTATACTTATATGTAGCATCAAAGTGGGTACCTTAAGTTCTAGACTAATTCTAGAACTCGATGTTAATGATGTTTTTTGTTGAAGTTGCTCACAGAGGAACATAAAAGCTTCTTTATTTAGGCGATATCTATTTTTAAATTCGGTTTCATTTATGTCCAGTGGGTTAATTCTATTCCTAAGTTTTGCTCTGCGCGTAATTTCTCTATAATGATAAAAAAAACATATAAGCAACTCAAATCTTTTTCAAACACATTAATTCTATAGGTACGCAAATAAATAAAATATGATTTAAGTACTTATCTTGTTTCTCGTGATTGATATCCATAATTTTCTAGTAAATTTGCCGCCAAAAAATAATATATGGTACTAGTTACGTTCATATAGTGGCGGTCTTTGCATTTTAAATATTTTGGAGCTATTAATAATGGTTCCAATAACTTAACAATAATTTTAAAACACTTTTATTCAAAAAACTAACTCTAAACAAAACATAAACACGGTTAAAACTTTATTTTTACACTTTTCGAAACCTTTCTCACCGACTATTTTCAAGTGAATAATGTTTCGAGCATACTCGTTAGCCAGCCTTCGAGAGTTACGTCAAAACAATGTTCGTGCTATCAAAAATCTCACAATTGTTTATAAGTTTCGAGTTTCGTTTACCATGTCGTTTCGATTTCGATTACGAGCGCGCTAAAATCATTCGTGCTGCCATGTTTTGTTTCCTTTTACGCCCGATAGGGGCGCTGTACAATTCTCATACAAATGTTACTCGATTTCGATACGAATAACTTTTCGCAAATATTCGTGCTTGGCCCACTGATCGTTTTGTTTCGATATATATGTATTTCAATCAGTTCATAATAAAACAAAGTTATGTCACTCAAACATTTATTGCTGTACTAAAAAAACATTGTTCCGTTGATTTCGCCGATACTGTGTTTATTTGATAGTATGAAAAACGGTGACGATTGAGTTTATGTTATAAACACAACACACTGTACAAGGTGTAACTGAATTAATGCACATCTGTTTGTAACTCAATCAATCCAGAACGTCTGAACGGATCTGGATAAAATGTGGCACACAGATAGTTTATAACCTTAATAATTAACACATAGGACACTTTTTTATCCTGGTAGTACATTTCCGTGGGATAATTTTCGACATCCACGCAGGCGAAACCGCTGGCAGAAGCTAGTTCTAAATAAAATTTAGACAAACTGAGATTTTCCTGAGGAAGTTTTGCTATTTCCTTTAAAAATATAACTTCCATCTCGTCATCTTACTTTATTCTATCGTAATTGTTTTCTTAATAATTCTTGAACAAAAGTTTGAGCACCTCGATCAGACCCACCGCATTGATGGCGCACCTCCAGCTATTTGTAGATAGCTAGAAAACGCACCGTATACACTGCGCGTTTACTGCGGCCATATTAAATTCATACAAGACCAACCGGCGATGTATGTACTGCAACATGATATACCATTACACCTTTTATCTTTTTGCATAGGGCTGCTAAACGATACTTTTCGGAAGTATCTACTTTGCTGCCTTGAAATCCTTGCTTTGGATGCCTTTTAAAAACCACGACTATAGATATGTATATCTAAACTACGAGAACATGGCGTACCCCTCCAAATTACTGTTTCAATGTTTGAAGTGACATCCATACGAAAAAGTGTGCACGTAGTTGTAAGTACTTATTCGTCTTCAGTAGCAGGCCGGCAGCAACATGCGTTGTGAGTTTTGGTGGCGCTTTATAATTACATACCTTAAGGTCACAGCGTATTATAGCCGCTCGGCACCCATTCCACATCGCCTCGCCTCCTGCAGCTAGTATTCTTTATATGGATTTGTATATGCGCTCACTACTTCAACTCCATGGCGTCACCGGATCGGCTCGGTCGTAAGCCCTCCATGCGCGGACGGCGGGTGGACCACTCGGTGACAACTAGCTGCTCGCATACTTGCCTTGCGTTCATCCCACTGCGAGTTGCCCGGTCCACTGGTTGACCGCGTGACGTTTATTGGTGATAACGCATTGTCCACCCGTGGACCACCTGTCGACAACGAGTAGACGCCGGACGACGAGGCGGTGCGGGGTGGGTGCCGGATGGCTATAATGAGCTGTGACCTTTAAACAGAACTGGCAAAATTAAGTGTACTACAGGTGCACATCAGGAGTGATGTTTTATAACATTGTACTTTAAGTAAATAAATTGTTGTTATTGTTAGTCTCGTGACAACCCTACAAGGACATGTAGCGGCCCGTAACTAGTGTCGTCACGACGCACGGAGCCGTTTGTTTTGATTGCTCTGAACGGTCGGGTTCTGTATGTTTTGCTGTAAATCATTACAATTTGAATGGTTTTGTACTATGTTTTACGACCTTGAAGTCAAAAGAAGGTTATTTTTGTTGTTTATTTTTTAATTTTATTTAACACCAAGATGGTGTAGTCCCTGAAATAAAAGGAATAAGCGGAGGTTGATATTTTACCATAGTTTGGTCAATATTTTTTACACATTAAGGTATGTAAATGCACTTAGAATAAAATTATTATACCACAAAAGGTTAAAAGAAAAAAAATACAATTAAAGCTAACTGGTAAATAAATTACATAGGTACAATACATTTTTTAAATTGACGATTTCGTAAAACGACAAGTAAAAGTCAATAAAAATAATAAATGATACAGTTATATCAGCGAACAGCTCGATTTTGGTTTTGGCAACGGAAACTGGAGATTGTTGGCTGAAAATCAGTAGAACCAAAACTGAGTAGGTAGGTACATGTTCTGCGATTTCGGCGGCCTCTCCAGTTCTGGGGCCATAGCGCATGATGTCCCGCTTCTCCCAGTTTGCTCCGACTTTCGGTATCTCGGTTCACTTGTACAAAGCGATGGCGAAATAGATCGGACTGTTAAGCATAGAATTAACACTGGGTGGATGAAATGGCGGCAGGTCACGGGAACAATTTGTGACTCCCGCATTCCCTTTAAACTTAAGGGGAAGATTTATAAAAGGATGGTTAGATCTGCCGTCTTGTATGGATCAGAGTGTTGGGCCACAAAAAGAATGAATGAAAGAGAATTGCATGCAGCTGAGATGAGAATGCTAAGAGGGATGTGTGGTGTTACGCGAATAGATAGAATACGGAATGAGTATATAAGAGGAAGTCTGAAAATGACACCGGTGACTGAAAAGTTGTGAGGAAATCGGTTGTCATGGTATGGCATGTTAAGCGGAGGAATGAGGAAAATTTTGTCAGGATAGGTTGTGGGTATGAATGTGGATGACTACACAAGTAGAGGGACACCAAAGAAACGACAGATGGATTGTGTGAAAGATGATATGACTAGAAAGGGTATGACTACCGAGATGACGACTAATAGAGAAGTATCGAAGAAAAAGACATGTTGCGCCGACCCCAAATAAATTGGGATAAGGGCAGGAGAATGATGCTCGAGCTCGATTTTGGTCCTCACTGTAGATCGTTCTATGGAGCAGGACCAGCATGTTTCCAAGCTTTCCAGCAGCTTTTAATGTTCCCACTGCTGGGACCCAGGCCTCTGTGAGAGGGAGTGGGCCGTAATCCACCACGCGGGTCCAATGCGGGCTGGTGGAGGTCACTTGTCTTCGAATTTTTAGTTCTAGGACGTGTCGGTTTCCTCACGATGTTTTCCTTCACCGTTTTGAGAGCAGTGGTGATGAAATCATTTATACTAAGTAAAGCACCTGTCAGAGTTCAAACTTATGGCCTACAATTCTGGACTTACTTTATTTAAATTGTTACGAGAAGAAGAAAGGGCTTGTACACAAAACTGCGATGCGACGCGATTTAAACTCGCAACTCCAAAGTCTACCTACAATATCAAGCGTCGAGCTCGTAGATTTTTGCAATGCGACGTCGCATCGCAGTTTTGTGTACAAGCCCAAAGTTTAACGTATTATCATCTAATGTTAGGCTATTTACATAACCTGATTAAAAACAATAAAAAAAACAGGCACCATTAAAATGTTCACTACCTAACCTATAAATCAGTGTTGACATAAAAGCACCAAAACTCGGCGTAGTTTACACCACATGAATCATTGGTACACTGGCGTGCAATAAAGTGTGCAGCTCTAACCAGCGGTGTCGGTGCGCCAATAAACGACCACGATCTGCATCCAACGCTCGGCGCACATCGTACGATATAAATAAGTTTTACACTGGCGAACAGAATTATTGAGCCATGCTGCTCCCTCGTTGGTCTAGTGGTCGCATGCGCTACTGCTGAGCATCAGCATAAAAAATAACTTTCATTTCGGAAGCCGGTGTCCTATATTTGTATTTTAGTTTTTTGCTACCAACTTCCTAAATAAAATTTTGTGGTCACTTGGTAGTAGATATTTATTTCGGGAGTCGGTTGTTTTTTTTTTGTAAACAAGTTTTTTTTTATTTATCTGTCTGAGTTTGTACCTTCACTATCTACCCCACACAAATTCGAATACCACAACTTGTTATGTAAAAAACAGGAATAGGAAATTCAATAACATCAATACGCAAGGGAATACTCAAAGGGTATTAAGGGCGGTAACATTATGCTAACTCAAAAACTACAAAAATGGTCCACAATTGATGAAAATATCGATGACGTATTTAAAAAAACATACAGACGAAATGTATGTATGTAGGTATGTAAATATTAGAATTGAATAAATACAGACGAATATAGAACCTCCTCATTTATATTTGTCGGCGTCGCATTATAAACAACACGCGGTGGCGCCGTAGCACCGTAGCGCGCTGCGTCATTCTCCCGCCTCCTTGCTACGGGGCGGAGTTAGTATGCGCTACGTCGTAGCACTGCGTATAAAAGGGGCCGCACGGCGGTAAAACGGCATTCTGACTACAGGCGTCGCCCGGTGCACAGGTTGTATTGCTCTTAATTATTGTTACTCTGCCTCTCTGTACATTCTTGCTATTTTGTGTGAACTAAGCTGTTACTGTATTACTGAGGTGTCGTGGCTATTATTATAAGGTGTTGAATTAATTATTCCCTGAAAACTGATTAAGTGAGTAGCTGTAAAATTCATTGATCAAATAATTCTATTTCTTACTGTTAACCTAACGTCTTCTATCTATTTTACAATATGTCTGATCCTGTGCCGTCATCAGAAGTGGGATCAGACCCACTCCCACCTATATCTGGGACTGCCGGCAATTTAATGCTGGAACAAATGTCGTTCTTTTTTTCGGCTAGTATGGAATCTATTTAAAAAAAAAAAAAAATAGCAGATAATATGACACCTCGCCACATGACACCCAGTATGCAATTTCCTTTCATATCCGAGTGTAGCCTTATGAAAGAAAGTAACTGTGATCTTATTACTGGTGGAAAATTTCATTAACAAGTTTAAGTTGGTTCTAATAACGTTAATTGCTCCCTCCAAATAAAATGTCCAACCATGGTACAAAACTGTCTTCTCGATGTTACATATCGATTATCGTGTATTACCTGATGAATGTCTCAATGATAACATATTATTAGGTCGCGATATTTTGAGGCAAGGAATACCCGTTGTGGTTAGTAACGATGCCTTAACTTTTTCAAAAAAAAAAAAAAAACAATTTCATGTCCTAGCTCTAAATTAGAAATGCCTGTTGACATTAATTCGATTGACACAGATCTTTGATATCATCTATAAGGAGGGGAAAAATATGGCACATGCAGATTTCCTTTCACGTAATCATGCTGACCCATCTTTTACTCATAAGCCAGCTAAAATTGTAAATTTATCTGAACTGGAGAGAAGTTGGTTATCTGAGGAACAACAACGTGATTCTGAAATATCAGACATTATTTCTAAATTCCGTTCAAATGACTTGCCATCTGAAATGTCACACACATGCGATATTAAACAGGGCGTACTTTATAGTAAAATCGAACGTAATAAAACCACTAAATGGTTACCAATATTGCCACACTCTTTAACCTAGTCAATGATTAATCACGTACACAGCGAAATTAAACACCTTGGTTATGAAAAAAACACTAGATAAATTATACGATCTATTTGTAGATTCATGCGTCGTTTGTAAAACTTCCAAAGGTCCGTCTACATCCAAACCCTAAATTGGCCGTTCCATGGCATACAATTCATTTAGATTTAACTGGCAAACTCAGCGGAAAAAGCGAGCGTAAGGAGTATTGTTCCGTGATTATTGACGGTTTTACAAAATTCGTCTTGTTAGAACATACCTTAACCCTAAATGCATCAGATGCTATTAAATCACTTAAAAATGCAGTGAACTTGTTTGGCGCTCCTAAAAGAATAGTTGCAGATCGTGGTAGGTCATACGACAATACTGAATTTAAGAATTTTGCAAAGATAATCGTATTGATTTACATTTAATAGCCACTGGTTCCAGTAGGGCCAATGGCCAGGTCAAGCGTGTCATGAGGACCTTGAAAAGTATGCTGACACAGATACCGATAGCTTATGGCAACATCATGTAGGCGATATCCAATTGGCTCTCAATAGTACTCGTTGTAGAGTTACAGGGTTCACGCCCTTGGAATTAATGTTTGGTATTAAGAGTAGTTCATTAGGGATATCAAGAGTATCTACCCATCATCCTGATGAAGACAGGTTAAACCTCGAAACCATTCGATCCGATGCTTCTGCTAGTATAAAAAGGCTGGCCCAATATGACATAAGTCGATTTAACAGGGGTAAAGCTATAGTAAAACCTTTTTCAGTAGGTGACTTTGTCTTTGGTTGTTTGTCTTTGTTAAATGCGAGGAAAGACACCAAACGAAATTAGACCGTAAATACAAAGGCCCCTTTAAAATAACCGCTATTTTGGAAAATGATAGGTACGAATTAAAACACATTAATGGAAACAATAGTCTACAAATACTCTCACGAAAACTTGCGAGAAGTACCACGTGGTCAGTCATTCTTTTCGGAAAATTATGATGAGGATGACGTGTCGGCGAATAATAACACAGAGGTTCATGAGACTAGGCACCAGATTAGCAATGATGATATTCAGTCTGATAATAGTGATACTATCTCTGTCAATAGTGATACCATGTCTGCTAAAAGTGACACTATATCTACCAGTTCAAAAAAAAAAGAAAAAAAAAAAAAAAAAAAAAAAAAAAGAGATCCGGTCCAGTCTAACTGAAGGGATACAAAAAAAAAAGATCCGGTCCAGTCTAACTGAAGGGATACAAAAAAAAAGATCCGGTCCAGTTTAACTGAAGGGATACAAAAAAAAAAAAAAAAAAAAAAGGATCCGGTCCAGTTTAACTGAAGGGATAACACCTGAAGGGCAGTTGCCGGACCAGGGAGTAAATCCGGTCCAGTTTAACTGAAGGGATATATCTGAAGGGCAGTAGCCGGACCAGGGACATTAAAAAAAAAAAATGAAAAGAAAAAAAAAAAAAAAAAAAAAAAAAGGAAAAAAAGGAGCTCATCTTGTAGGGTCAAAAGTTGACCGGACCAAGAAACAAGCCTTGAAGGGTCATGTATGACCAAGCAGTAATAATTCTGAAGGGTCGATAGACCGGACCAGATTATTACTCTGAAGGGATTACTTTGAAGGGTCTAAGAAGACCGGGCAAAAAAAAAAAAAAAATATAGCAGGATGACCAAACGGTGCCTAATCAGTTTTCTGTTCTAGATATGACATTATAAGCTAAGCGTACGAGGACGTCCGCACGTCAGCATGGCCGTGTCGGCGTCGCATTATAAACAACACGCGGTGGCGCCGTAGCACCGTAGCGCGCTGCGTCATTCTCCCGCCTCCTTGCTACGGGGCGGAGTTAGTATGCGCTACGTCGTAGCACTGCGTATAAAAGGGGCCGCACGGCGGTAAAACGGCATTCTGACTACAGGCGTCGCCCGGTGCACAGGTTGTATTGCTCTTAATTATTGTTACTCTGCCTCTCTGTACATTCTTGCTATTTTGTGTGAACTAAGCTGTTACTGTATTACTGAGGTGTCGTGGCTATTATTATAAGGTGTTGAATTAATTATTCCCTGAAAACTGATTAAGTGAGTAGCTGTAAAATTCATTGATCAAATAATTCTATTTCTTACTGTTAACCTAACGTCTTCTATCTATTTTACAATATGTCTGATCCTGTGCCGTCATATTCATAAATAATTACTTAGCTTTTTTAACCGATTTCAATCAGGTATAAAAGCAAAGTTATTATTTATTATCTTGAAAAATATTATAATGTCCATCATATTTATTAATTTCATTTAAGTTACATACTTATTACCAACTTTTCTTTCTGTTGTACAAATGTCCGCCAGTGTAAAAAGAGCTGCCGTTTATTTTCAATCGCTTGATACCAAATAAGCGAAGCGAGTAACTCCGGTGAGCGTAAATTCAAAAGATACAATGCTACGTAACTAAACCAAATCGTTTCACACATACATGCATCATTTATCTACTGTTTTAGGCTCGCCGCAAATGAACCACTGACAACAGCCACCGGTAGCCCATCAACCACCAGCTCATATGGTTTTCCATACGTTTTGTATTCGTCTCCAATACCAAATGTCACCGGTAGCTGAGGTCGGTGGGTGGCTCGTTTGCACCGAGCCTTATATAATAAATAGTCATCGTTCTTTTTTTCATGAATTTAAGTTCGTTCAGATAGCAGGGTTGTTCAGTATAACGAGTAGAATAACTAAATAGGAGGGCTGTTTGTAGCTTCAAATAAAGAGAACTTGTAATATAACAGATGACTAAAATATAACCTAAGTAGGTACAAAATTTTCCACATTAACAACGAAGTAGGGCTACAGAAAAATAGCTTGCGTATTGTCATGGCGTTAGATCTGGGTAACTATTGCATTGCAAAAAAAGTAAACGATGCCTGATCAGGGGTTCCCAAACTTATTTCGTCTGCTGCCCACTTTGAGAATATTTTTTTTTTTCGCCTCGTTTTTTCACCTACTTACAAACCACTGTCTACATGAAATTACAAATCGCCCCCTAAACCTCTACATAACGCCCCCATTTTGGCCTGTAGCGCCCACAAGGGGGGGTTATCTAAGCGGGACTGTCCGAAAGGGTTACCGCTACCCCGGAACATAAAGGGCTACGGAAGGAACATGGATGGGTTTTAGTCAGTAAGAGTCTGACACTCCCTTCCGCTCCACCCAGAGCGGGAGCAGTCATTGGATGATTTCCCAGCCTTAAAAAAAAAAAAAAAAGGGGGTGGGTTATCGCCCATTTTTGGAGAGACTGCATTGGGTAATTGTTCTTTCCCGTATAAGCTGTGTTGCTCCTCACACTCACCGGTGTATCTCAAAATCATGAAGTACTTAATATTTACACGACCCCATTTCATAGCAGATTACAGAAGCGTCCATTGATCTTCATACACCGCATGCGCGTGCGCAGCTTGCCTTTAATGACGTGTCAAATAAACATTGATTGCAACTTACCAACACGGTAGTATGTAGATCCCTTAGGTTACTTCCGTTTATCATATTCATATGAATATACTCGTGTAGTCGCGTAATAACCTCCAAAAAATCAGAAATACTGCGGGATCTCGGTATTTCGGGATCCTGGTGTTCCGGGATTGCGTTGCCTAATAGTAGTAGCACATTAGGCTAAAAAATTAGAGAGTGTGGTTGCTTTGTACGTCTTTTACTCCGCAACAAAGCAACGACACGCGACGGATCGATGTGATTTTATGCATTGAGATAGTTTATGTGCTTAACAGCTACATGTGCTTTTGGTCCCGGAAAAAGCTATCTGCTATTTCTATAAGAAGAAATAACATCACGCCTTGTTTCCCCGAAGGGCGGAGAAAAGAGTATGTGTGTCCTGTGTGAACAATGTATAAATATGTATGTATATACTCTATTTTATAGAATATAGACATGTTTATACATTGTTACCCTAGGTTATTTATGTTCATATATTTACTAAAGTATAAATATAGTGCCCAAAGTATGCAAACGTAGCGTCGCCCTGTCTGTCGGTCCATCGGAGTTGTCGCCCGCGCAATTAATAGCTCGCGTCGCCTTTTTGTTGCGCGCGCGCATCGGGAATAACTCGGATGCTGCGAATGATAGCGGTTGTTGTGGTTTAGGAATACTTTATGAGTGACATAGACCACTCTAAGAGGAAAGGATAGGAAAAGAGACATATGGTTAACTAGCTTATGACAACTGTAATTAATAAACCAAGCAATCAGTTTAAGGAGGAGGCCTGCGAAATTAAAACTTTCAGGTCAGTATTAGGTTTCATGTTGATTAAACTATGATTTGCGACAGAAGAATGTACGTATTTACAAAAACGTAATCATTAAAATCACCGATGCGTCCCTCTCAAGTTCATATTAGTACCCTTCGGTAGGGATAGCGAATCACTACACATCTACGTACCATTTTATGGCAACAAATATTGAAAGTGGCCATGACGTGCCAGCAAACAATCTTGCATTAGTGAGTACTAAAAAAAAACAAAACATTACCTTTTTTATGTTTAAGGAATATCAACATTATCAGTTTTATATTTATTTAAATGAAAGAAGATATTAGTGCCAATTTTGCAGTTGCAAAATAAATGCCTAAGGCACTTTAGTTCTTGAAATGATGCCATGCCCAAATTATGTTATTACGTGCCATCAATGGCACGCGTGCTATGGTTCGCCATCCCTGCCCTACGGCATGACTATTTTATGAAATCATGATGACATTTGAGGGCTAACTTGAAGAGTTTTGGTATTGTTGTGTTGAATCATTGATAAACCCAATGATTATACATACTTTCTACGGCCGCGAATGATGTTTTAGGCAACTAACTTCATCTTTATGACTGACCGACCCCATGACAATTCAAAAGTTCCTGTAATTGGTTTATTTGAGTTTTGTTCAACATACAGCCTGACACGGATCTGCATATAACAAACCTTTACCTTTTATATATAGACCGTATTTAGCTAAATTAATCATTCCTAGACAGAAGCAGGCAATGAAAAAGGCTAAAAAGATCCCTACAATACTCATATAACTCATGAGTCATACATACTTGCTGTGGATAGTAGCGAGAAAGACCTCGCCGGGCGTCAATCCGTCTGCCGAGTCGCCGCGTGCGCTTCTCAAATAGTCACCTTTCTGAGAAGACGGAGCATTCTATAAACGGGATGATTGATGAGTTGCACTTGTTTCGGGACACAGAGTACCTATTTCTTGCAGTCTTGCAATGGTTTAACAACAATAAAGTCAAAGATATATTACATGACTAGTGGGCCACGAAACCAAATATTTCTACAAAATTTGCTATTTTATCATTCCCATTCCCATTTTTTAGCATATTTAGCATGAAGACCTTTCATGAAGAAAGGTCTTCATGCTAAATATTCTATTCACTCAGACCAAATCAAATCATTTCGTTTCACCACCATCATCATCTGCCAGCCTTTACCCAACTATGTTGGGGTCGGCTTCCAGTCTAACCGGATACAGCTGAATACCAGTATTTTACATGGAGTGACCACCGCCCAGTAACTGGGCAATACGATACCCCTTGGTAAGACTGGCTGTCAGATTTTCGGGCTTCTGACTACCCGTAACGTAAAGATGCACAAATGACAGCCGGGACCAACGGCTTAACGTGCTTTCCGAGGCACGGAGGGTCTCGGTATGAAAAGATAGTCACCCATCCACGGCCAACCCTAGCTTAACCTGGTGGATCATGATCGTGGATGAGGACCATGGTGCGGCTGTTAGTACTTACTTAGCCACGCGCGTTCTACCATCACGAGTGTTAATCGCGATTTGAACTATGTACTTGTAGGTAGGTGTTCTCTTCTCGATAGGGATCAGTAAATATCTATGCATCAAGCAGCCGTCAAGACATGCGCCTCTCCGTCGCGTTGTCTGAATACATTTCCACTTCTAAAATAGATTTAGCACTACTTCGCATGGCTTCATCAGATTTAGAGAGTACCTACCGACTCTTTTTTAAAACGTACATTTTAAGCTGATTGTCAAACTAGTCTGCCAGATGAATGGAGGCCTTAGTAACGTCATAGAAGCACGAAAATAAATATTATTTTGAAAGGAGAACATTCAGGCTCCATACTTTTTTGAGCTTTTATTGAAAGCCGGCCAACGAAAATAAATAGTACGTACGATTAGAGCTAGCCATTTCGACCAATCTATACTCAATATTATAAAGAGAAAAGATTTGTATGTATGTTTGTAAAAACGACGTTGAAACTTGGCACAAAGCTAGATAGATATAGTCTGGAATAGCAATTAAGGTACTTTTTATCCCGGAAAAATGTACGGTTCCCGTGGGATAATTTCCTACATACACGCGGGTGAAGCCGCTGACAAAAGCTAGTAGTTAATATGGCACAAACATTATAGGATTACTCGTTATAAAAGTTTAGAAACCAATGAATATATGAAAATGACATACCATCAAAGGTGTATAACTTGGTTGAGAACAAACCTATAACTTTTGTGCCATATTAACTATGGCTTCAAATCCCTAGTAGGTACTAACCGCACTTACCTTTTTTTTTTTGACACTCAGCAATAGCCCAAAAAAAACGATCGCCTTTGCAATTTTTTTGGCACTGCTTGTACGCAATACAGAATTCAAGTTATGTAGCTGCAAATCTACTAAACCTATCTGCTTCTTATCTCTTGTCGTTACGAGCTGCACGAGAAAGTAGCTCTTGCTCTGAAAAAAAGACAATTCGCATGGTAGCGCTAGCGGGCTGATGAACGCTTTACTCATTCTTTTAACGCACTTGCATCCGGGATTGTGATTCAGCCGAGACATTTATTATTTTTGAATGATGGTACTGCCATAATTTGAGGAGCTCGTGGCTTAGTAATAACATCCGCACAGGTCGACACGCATCCATTAGATTAAGCTACGCTTGCCGGGGTTGGTCCGTGGATGGGTGACCATTTTTACTTATCGGTACTCCTGCGTACCTCGGCAAAACACGGTGGATTTTTTAGCTTTACCAGTCGTTACGGGTAGTCAGAAGCCCGAAAGTCCGACGGCCAGTGTAACCAATGGGTATCGCATTACCCAGTTACTCACTGGGTATCGCATTACCCAGTTACTCACTGGGTATCGCATTACCCAGTTACTCACTGTGTTGTGGCGGTGAGATAGACAGTCGCTCCATGTAAAATACTGGTATTCAGCTGCATCCGGTTAGACTGGAAGCCGACCCCATCAAAGTTGTGAAAAGGCTAGGCAGGCAGGTAGATTGATTGCCATAATTTACTCACTATTCGATTTTTTTTTAATTCGTATTATTTTGGTTTTATTTAATAATGCTAATGCAGTCTTAAAAGGCTCAAGTTGTACGCGCAATAAGCAACGAGGTTGTTCTCTCAATAAAAGCCATTCATTTCGAGCTATCAAGCTCACAATGGCGCGGATTGGGAGCGGCGCGGCGCGTGCGCCTGTAATCTAATCGGGGCCCCTCGAATCCTGCGCAGTTTGTCTATTTGATATACTGCTCATTGTGCAGTGTGGCCCACTGTGTATGGACTTTTGTCTTTCCATGAAAATGGTCTTGTATGGAACAAAATCGTTTATGGTCGTGTCAGGGAATTTTATTAATTTATACTTTAAGATTTTATTTATAAATACTGATGTAATAGAGCCGAAGTCTTTTTTGTTTGTTTAGTTGAACGTGCTTACTCCGGAACTACATAGGTATCTGATTTGAAAATTATTTTACCTTTTGATAGCTCAATTCTTGAGAAACATCACTACACTACCTAACATTACTATGACTATTAGCAACCGAGCAAAAAGAAGAAATGCTAACAATGGCGCCAAGAGAAAACGGAGTAATTGCGTCTTTTTATATCGTTTTTTGTGTTTGCTTCCTTTTTGCGTCATATTTACCGCAAAACCGTATTTACCGTAGTTTCTTCTCTCTCTCTACCTTTATTAAAATTAAAAAAAAACAAAGATCGTACACATGTATAAATACCTGAAAGCTTGAAACAGCGTCCTTGAAAGGCAAAGCCAATTTTCCACCTCCAATTTTATGATTTATTCCTTCTTCTACAAATTACTTCTGACTACTCGAATGTATTAGCCGTAAGATTTCTTAATAATAATAAAATAAAATAAAACTGATTCCTCGAACAAGTCTATAATAACGAAACGCTCTATAATCTATCAACATCCATAAAGGAATATGATTCATCATTGAATTCATAAAAGCTGAATAATGGGCACACAGCCAATTCTATTAATTTACTTATCTCTCGGTATACTAGTAGCCAGTACACTACAACATAGAATCTTATTGTTAATATGTAACCCGTTGTAGCTACGCAACAAAAAGTTGCTAAAGAGTTTACTTAGAAGCGAAAACCTTGCATAATATACGAAGACGTTTCCTGGCGCTGAAATAACCGACAATCATTCTACGCAGTTACAGGGTGGGAAATCATCAAATGACTCCTCCCGCTCTGGGTGGAAAAGAAGGAAGTGTCAGAATCTTACTGACTAAAACTCATCCATGTTCCTTCCTTAGTCCTTCATATTCGGGGGTAGCGGTAAACCTTTCGGACAATTCCGCTTACCGCCTACTTTGGCTGGGCAATCGAATCGTCAATCTAACTGGCGGACATTACATATAATATTTACAGCCTCCCGATAAGAGAGAAGAAAAGATAAAGAAAGAATATTCAATTACACAGACTGAAAGCCAAATATATAAGAGGCCAAAAAAATAATTGATCAAATTAATTGTGTCGAAATAAGCTAACTCAACGTCCTGCCATGCATGGTTTTTTTTGAGGGTCGGAAATCATATGACCCCTCCCGATCTGGGTCGAGTGGGTCGGTAAGAGTCTGACACTCCCTGTCAGACTCTTACTGACTAAAACCCATCCATGTTCTTTCCTTAGCCCTTTATGTTCCGGGGTAGCAGTAACCCTTTCGGACAATTTCGCTGAGCTGTGCATGGTGTGGTGTTCTTATCGTATTGAGACTTTTCACCCTCTGACTGTTCTGTGTTTTTGGGTGTTGTTTATTACAACTGTGAGTACCTAAACAGATTGACTTTTATTCTGCTTACTACATAGTCCGTAGTAGACAGAATACGAGCAGTGGTGGCTTAGTGATAACAGACTTGAATTGTAGGCCGTGGGTTCAACTCCAGACAGGCAATCCGGCAACGTATAAGCTTATTATCTAGTAGCTAAAGTCGACGGCATCAAAAATTCTGTTCGCATATTCGATCAAGAAAACACTGATCGAAGGTTCACACAAACAAAATGAGCGTAACGATATGCAAGTGAAAGGAACGAATGCTAAATGAGAGTAACCTATCACGATCGCCCAGGACATGTTAGAAAGTTCAATGAGAAGTTTTAATAAGTCTGTTCGGCGGCCTTTTCTGTGGATTTTTATGGTCTTAAATACTAATAAAATGCTGGAAGAAAGCATCTTGTGCTTTTGGAATTAAGCAAATTCCTTCGACTTTCACCAGATAACCGCTATATCCTCATTCTCCTGGTCTCTACCAGGACTTTTTAGAACCCCTGGTCTGCCATACTGTCGTCCCAGCTTTCGAAGGTATGGTTTCAAAGATCGTCGGCCATCATAAAAGCTATCATGCTGAAAAACTTGCTCCGGAAACCCGTGATCTAATCGAAAGCGTGAACATAATACCCTCAAAAATCTCATCAGTTTAAATGTAGATTTCAATAATTGCTTCAGCTGTTGAAGACGCGAAGAGCTTTTGGCTGTTAACATTCGAATTCTGGAGACATCAAACGGATCTGAAGGTAGATCTGACCATGGATAGCCGGTCACATCGGCCGTTCTTTCTTTCATTCACAATGTTAGCGCATGTTTACGTAAGTCACGGTTCATTGTTACACATTCATATGCTTGTCTCGTGTGATGATCCGTTACATCTTGCTCTGCGCCATTCATTTTAGAAACAACATCAGTATTTGCTTATGAAAAGCCTATATTCCTCAAAGGGATTTAAGTTCCATGTAATGGAGCCTTGTCTTTGCCTTACCTAGGAATTGAGCCTCATGGTCAGCAAGCGCGCTTCCCACCACGAGACCAACGAGTAAGGAAGTTTACTACTAAATGGATGTTCCAGTTAGTTTACATGGACACCTGTCTACCCACTCGCAACTATCAGCCGTGATGGACGTGGGGCATGGACCGGCCGACCACCCGCGCGTTTTTATCATCGCTTATCACCGCGGCAATCTCTAGATCAGAACGCGGCCTAATTAGTGGACTCGCGTGCCGGCAGACAAGCCGATAAGATGACGCTTTTTTACAAGACGTCCAGATTTTCTCAGTCATTAAATTATAATATATGTTTGTCGTGTGCTGTCAGGAGCAGTTCACTTCGCCTTCATGGCTTATGAAGATGGATCTATCCTCTTCAGCAGCGGATAAACATTTAGAAGGTGTTGCGAGCGTTGTAAGTGCTGTTTGCTTCTGGCACATATGATTAATATTCTTCTCACGTCCCTCTTGCCTTGTTTATCTAATGGTTAAGGTCAGGGAGATTACCGGTAATGCCGAATACGTGATATTTATGTATTATTATCCAGACTCGAGATCTGGTTAATAAAATTTGAAGATCAGAAGTTGTCTCTATAGCCTTGCCGGTCCACTTCAGTCCTCCAGAGTTCCCTGTGTTGTGGCGTGATGTGAGTGATCTTTATTTTACTCTTATCTCTTGTCTTGTTTATCTTATTTTGAAAGGCACTCCGCTTTCCATCCTTCAGATCCAAACCGGAAACAAACAAAGCTCAGAGTTCGGCTAAAAGCGAAATCTTAGGTGCCCAGGATAGCGTGGTGCGTAGTCCTCGGAAACAACTCGGTCTGCCAGTCGTCGTGTCACCGCCGGCGTGCACGCACGCGTTCCTATCACCGACCGAGTCGTTCCATCTTCGAACAATAACACGCGGAGACGTTCATTCATTGTTACACACAAACACCGTGTTCAAAAATTGTGACATCGAAACACGAATTTCAACGAGGAATTTGAATACTCGACGTGTTATAGTGTCCGCAAAAAAAACTTTAGCCAAAGTGAGCTAAACTTCATCAGCTTTGCATAAATTGTTTAACGTTTATGTCCTATTTCTAATTGATGGTTATCGCAGTTTGTTTGGAGCTCAGTTAAGCTTGTTTGAAACTTGTGTAGAACTCTGGTTTCTTGGTGGTAAGTCACGTGTAAAATAAGTGAAAATTAAGTGAGGTTTTAAAAGAGTTTCTATGATGTGAGAACAAATGGTTTATAAAAATTATGGATAGTAAATGAAAGGATGCTGTAGTGATGCGTTGGTGGTTTCTTGTCGCGGCTATGGCCGTGGCGGCGTCTGCTTTGGCAGTGTCCAGCCCGCGTCGGTGTGCGGGCAGACTGGCCCGGGAGCGGCTGAAGGCGGCGGAGAAGATCCGGGATAAGAGATACTTCCACCTGTGCTGCACCCCGGCGTGCGGGCCCCTGTATAGGAAGCCGAGGCCCCCGCCAGCTCGGCGCTACCAGCCGTTCCATAGGACGTGGCTCGGGCTCAAATATGGTACGTCGTTTGGATATGTGCCTATTCTTTTTCTTGTGGTGCCTGAAGTTAGATTTCCAACTCTGAATATTTCTATATCTTAATCCGAATTGGTGATGGTTAGGAGGTCGTTCTTTTACGCTTACTATTTGCAGGTCTAAATCTGGCATATTTACCAACGTTGTTTTGCAAAATTTTTCTTTTACGTGTCTTTTATTATAGATACATTTGTATAGGTCTACCACCTGCAGTGAGCTCATTTATAGGCGGAGCTTTCAAGAGAATTATCTAGACAAACAATCCTAAGCTAAGCTGCTTCATACACGAAATATTGATAACGTAATACTCTCGCGATAGTACTCGCATAATTTATATTAATTAGTCGCTAACCACATGAGAAGATGTATAATAATCACGATTTCTTATCATTAAATTCTGGCTATGCTCATAGTGGGTTAGCGTATTTGGATCATACATTTCATTCATTGATTCGGCTTAGAAAACAAAAAGAATTCTTAATTAGTCAGCTCTAATATGGCGCTTTTTAGGGTTATAATCTTTTCATTCTGTTCTTATTAGAAGCGTATTGTTCGCTTGAGCCAAGACCCTTTAGGATGAGAGCAAAGTTAAAGTTTCATGTAAACATCATCGGCTTTCGTATAGGTAGTGTTTCGCCCACGCAGCGTCAACACAAAACGCAATAGCAATGAAGAGGCACTATAATTATGTACAGTGAGTTATAGCAATTAGCTAACTCTCGCATAAATGGTTGAGATTTTTTAGAATATGGATTGATAAAATTGTATATTTTTAAAATATTTTATTAAAATATACGAATCTACCCAAAACAAGAAAAAATATGAATATCGTACAATTTGTTAGTAAAAAAAAATCTCAGCGATTTGAGCAACAGGTCAGCTAATTGCTATAACTGACTGTACATACCTACTTTTCTGTTATTTAAAGCTGATAAGGTCTATCTTCTTGAACTGATCATCGCAGCTGAGCAAATACTCTTTGAAGTTTAAGTCTCAAGTCACCGATGAAGTCTGAAGACTCCATTGCAGGCTTACCTTGCATTGCGTCAAAAATTATCAATCTTGCAACTTCAGTAACGACTCATCATCATCTGCCTAGCCTTTTCCCAACTATGTTAGGGTCGACTTCCAGTCTAACCGGATGCAGCTGAATACCAGTATTTTACATAGAGCGACTGCCTATCTGACCTCCACAACCCAGTAACGACTATAACTCAAAATTCTCTCATAAGCTAAGTTTTAAACATCCCTTTTCATAAATGAGCGCCTGCGCAGCTGACCTTTTTGCAGGATGTGTGCGTTACTGTCGGAGTGCTAACTACTTTCTAATGACACTGACATTGTCACTGAAACAAAACTTGAACTACTTAGCGGTACTCTATTAGAACACTATTGTTAAGCATAAACATGTGGTTTAAGTTGAGTAACTTCGTAGGTAAAATCATTACATTATTATTTAATCTGTGGCGTGAGAATTAACTGCTTATACTTTACACATACTTAATTAATATTTGGTTAACTGGGTGATGCCCGCAGCTCTAATTTCACATAAAAGTAGCCTAAGTTGCTCCTTATAACATCAGTTATCTGCCAGTTAAAGTGCCGTCATAGTCGTTACGGAGATTAGCCAAAAGAAACAGGCAGACGAACATTTACAAAGTTCAGGTCGGGTGCTGGAACCTAAAAAAATATATATTCTTACTTAGGTACTTGTGCTAAGTGAAATAAATATTTGAATTTAAAAAGCTCAGTGTTATAGACCTGACACCTCGAAAAATTAAAAAAAATCAGTTACTAGAATACTTAGCTCTTTGTTTGACTGTACAAACATTCGTCCAAAAATTTCTCCGCCTTTCGCCGTCAGTATCGATCGCTCCAATTCCATGTAAATCTGAGTGTAATTGGATCAACGTGTTGTTGGACCACATCGTTGGCCCAACAGTTGGACACTTGGACGGTTGGACCCGTTACTGTCCCGACCTTTAGCAAGGAGGTCGAAACTTCCGGTCAAATGTCTCTTATCATGAGACATTCGGTTCTACGAACTCAGTTTTTTTGCAAAGAAATTAAGTAGGTATTTATTATGTTATGTCTTTTGGAGCAGATGATAATTTTATTATAATTAAGTTCTTGTTTTCTTCGACGTTGTGTGGTCTTCTTTGTGATAGCAAAATATTCGCTAGTGTACTGATAATAGATCGAATTTCACCCGTGTAAGTGCTTTGCGTTGATGATTATAATGATGATAACTATTGTTTAAAAGAGTGTCCATGGAGTTTCTTGCCCGTTCTTCTCCATAGGTACCTACTGCTTTGGAATGGGCAACTAGCTTCATCTCTCTGACTGACCGACACCTTGACAATTCAAAAGTGCCTGTAATTGGTTTATTTGAAATAAATACTTTGAGTTTGAGTTTGATTGATATGTTGCAGTATTGCTAGAGAGCGCAATCTGTGTACAGAGGTGAACACATCAAGTTACCCCAATCTGTCAAATTTCTTTTATAATTTTTCAACTTTATTACAATAGCATAAGGTTAATTTTCAATTGGGATAACTTGACAGTGAGGTATAGCTTGACATGCTAGCATCTGTACCAAGTGACCCCCTTTTTTTTTGAGAGTGTGATATCATCAAATGACTCCTCTCGCTCTGGGTGAAGGGGAAGGGAGTGTCAGACTCTTACTGACTAAAACCTATCCATGTTCCTTCTTTAGCCCTTTATATTCCGAGGTAGCGGTAATCCTTTCGGACAATCCCGCTTACCAAGAGACTCTTGAAGAAATATTTTTATTAAGATACCAAAAACTAAATTATTTAAAAAAATACTTGAAAAAAAAAAATAATATTTTCTTATTGTATGATTGGGTGTTGTTACTTTAATAATTTAATCACATCACCTAAGAAAGAAAGAAAGATAATACATTTATTTAGCACTGAATAAGAGGCACCTGAAAGACACGAGGCCTGTGTCCCAGCATTGGGCATATCATAAGCTATTATGCTTGTTATGCATTATGCTATGGACTATAAGATTTAATAGTTTATTATTAGGGACTAGACTTTCCGTATGCCTTCATGAACCGGTAAATACAAAGCCATATTCATTTGTAAAATCTTGTTTTTTTTTGTTCAGCCTAAAGTCTTTGGCCTTAACATCTGTGATGTACACGTTTAAGGTCGATAGATCCAACAAAAAAGGCTTTCGTTGATAAAAAATCGAAAACGTGTTTTAAATTTAACGATTGCATTGGCAAAAACTAGCTCATGGGTATACGTACTTACCTATTGGACGTTCGACACCTTTGATACAAAGGAAATACTAATGCTTTATAATAAGTTCACTATTACTAGCTACAACCGTCTGTCTGAGTATTGAATATAAAGTTTTATGAAACAATGTTAGAAATGTCACAAAATTATAAGGACAGCTTGTCTACAGAGGCCAGCACATAAAGTTACCCCATTCTGTCAAATGTATTCGATAGTTTTTGAACTTTATTACAAAAAGATAAGGGTCATTTTCAATTGGGATAATTTGACAGTTAGGGATAGCTTGATGTGCTGGCGTCGGTACAAAGGCGAGTTTTTAACCTAAAATTGGGTTATCTATCGTTGCAATAAATAAATATGAATTCTATGCTATAAATATGTCAATTGCCTATTATTACGTAATTCTGTAGTTGTCAATTTGCTCACAAAGAAATTAACTTCGTGTGAGTAGCCTATAGAAAAAACGATATTATCTAAAACTGTCGATACGCATATTCCGGGCGAGTAAATTTGAGCGAATTAAGTAGTAAACCATTTTAAAGTACCAAAATTCTGTACCTAATATTTTCTTAACATTGTCAACTTTTAATAGGGATATAGGGATTTTTGGTCGTTCGTCTGCAATGGCTTACTTAATATTAGCCGAAGGCGTGAGGGCGGCGTCGACATAATATACAGTAAGTAAAAATGTACAACCACCTAAGAACTGACCGCAGATAGCGGAGCTTTACTTCGTCAGTCGAAAAAATCTGGTTTTTCTTTAATGTATGTAGACTATGACACTAAGAAATAATGTAGCATTCTATTAGAGAAAGAATTTTCTGAATTGGATCAGTAGTTCCGAAGATTATTAAATTCAATTCATTTTATTCAGGAGCAATTTACACTGCGTTCGAAATAATCCAGCATGGAACATTATTACAAATTTATAAATAGACAAACATAATTCAATTTCATTTCATAATAAATATAGTACTAATAATTGTAAAATGTCATGCAACTAAAAATTACATAAAACCATACCCATGTCAATAAATTAATAACAATAATGAAAAAAAAAAAAATAATTAACCCCTCACTAAAAGCAAATACCTCACTATGATGTTAGTAGGATACAGATTAATTTATTGCATGGAAATAGAAACAACTGTCGAGATGTGGTTGTACGATATTTGGGGATTAAGGCGTGGCTCACAAACTTGTCTAATTCGCATAAATTGATCCCAAATTCTTCTACAACTTCCAGGACTATTAATTTGCTCTATTAGAACTATATAATATATTGCACCTACCTGTAACAATCCAGACACAATCTAAGGAAGTTTCATTCAAGCCTGCGTACGCGCAGCCCGCAGGTTATCGGGCGGGGCGGGTCAATGACCTGCCGCTGTACCGTTGCCAAATCCATTCATGAAATAACTGATAACAGCTTAATAGCTGCTCTGCTTACTGTTCACGCTGAGAATAGCTTACGCGTGGACTTTAATTAGGTAATGTTATTTTTCAAATATGGCTAAGTAATAACAGCCGCTTGGATCGATCCATCATGTTAAGCTATGCTTGCCGGGGTTTGGTCCGTGGATGGGTTACATATCGAGACTCCTCCGTGCCTCGGAAAGCACGTAAGGCGTTGTTCTGGCTGTCAGTAGTGGATCTTTGTTACGACTAATCAGAAGCCCGAAAGTCTGACAGCCAGTCTTACAAAGGGGTATCGTGTTACCCAGTTATTGAGTTAGTTGTGGAGGTCAGATAGGCAATAGCTCCATGCAAAATACTGGTATTCAGTTGAATCCGGTTAGACTGGAAGCCGACCGCAACATAGTTGGGAATAGGCAGATTGACTTGTCATACTGAACTACCCTATTAGTCGGCTGGCTGTCGCCAGTCTTACCAAGGGGGTATCGTATTACCCAGTTACTGACTGGAGTATCTTATTCGGCCACATAAGCTCAATTAATTAAGTAATAATAAACAGGGTAGCCCATTTACAGAATGATTGTTTAGAAGCCTGTCTCCAAGGACTTCACATTCGCTTCGAAAAAAAAAGTTCTAGATTTTGAACCCCCAAAATTGAATTTAGGCAGTGTGCCCAAAAACTTCCCAATAGTTTTAAAACTTCCCGGTACTTAAAAAATTCCGAAAATAAGTACATATCTGGCATTTTAAACACACGCACGCACGCAGGCACGATGTAGGCAAACCTCTGACTAACCCTTCGGGGATTAGAGGCGTGATGTTATGTGTGTTCGGAGCTAAATTTTTGGGATAGTTAATGATATCCCCCTTTTTTTGAGAGTGAGAAATCATCAAATGATTCCTCCCGCTCTGGGTGGAGCGGAAGGGAGTATCAGACGCTTACTGACTAAAACCCATCCATGTTCCTTCCTTAGCCCTTTGTGTTCCGGGGTAGCGGTAACCCTTTCGGACAATCCCGCTTAAATGAAATGAAATGATGAAATCCCCTAATAATGACACTGGGCTGCCTCCTGATTATCATCTGCATATTATTTTGACCAACAATTGAATAATAACAGCCGTTACAGAATACTGTTAACGTTATGTAGGGTGAAGACCACTGTTGTTAAACGCGGAATTATAATTATTATTTAACCTGGTTGGCATATTAAACGTATGTTTTTATATTTTATGTAAAACGCTGGGTGGTTTATCTTTAAAGATAACTGTTTTCTCGTCATGTAATTTAGCAGTAGGTACTAAAAAACGTCCGTTATCTTTCTAGACGGTGTATGTAACTACAAGCTTTACTTACCACTCAAACTTGCCACTAAAGCTGGCACAGTATTAAAATAATTCCCATGTTCACATAATAAAAGGTACAGGTACCAATATTCTTCCCAATTAAGTTAATACGGCGTAGCATTTACTGCCTCACTTTAATTAAACCACACTGCAGTTACAGGTAGAAAGGGACAAAATAATATTTTATTAACTCCCTAGATTAACAGTTAAATGTCCTCAACAGTTATTAAATAATAAAAATGTTTGCTTTAATTAATTTCGACGTAACTGCTTGGAGGCAGGAAAGTAGACTTTGTGTTCTCGTATGGATTTTATGCATTTTGTTTTCTCATGCGATGCGATTCATGCGTCGAAAACATGTGGAAACTAATAAACTTTACGGGCGAATTAACTACTCAGTACGGAGACTAGGATAGCTGGATTGATTGTCACAGGTGCTCCAGTCCTAGTTATATCAGTATTAACCTCTCTTAATTTAATATCATTTAGCTGTCGCTTAATATTTCATAATTATAAACATTTCAACTGTTATGTAAGCTTAATTAATTGCTACAGTATATGCCTCGATTCCTCTCATTCCATTTCCAAAAACCACAATCATCTTATCCTATAATAAAAATTTCTGTATAAAAATGATACATTCTTAAGGCTCCTTACCGACAATCGGTGCATCCACCTTTCTTGTAATACAGGTATAGTCTTGTACCGGCGCGGGACAATCAATCATCCGAATGAGCCAATCAATCGTGTGGCTACATGCAAATATGTACTAACAATGAACCTTTGACGTCCGGGATAAAGGGGAATATGAGGAGAAGAATATGATATGTAGAGTGTTATTTAAGACAGTGGATTCAGCGTGAAGAGGATTTTATATATTACTAGCTGACCCGACAGACGTTGTCTTGTCTTAACTATGATACCTACCCTACCTACCTACGTACCTACCCTACCTACCTATCTACCCTGCCTACCTACCCTACCTACCCTACCTACCCTACCTACTTCTACCTACCCTACCTACCTACCCTACCTACCTACCCTACCTACCTACCTACCCTACCTACCTACCTACCTACCATACCTACCTACCATACCTACCTACTATACCTACCTACCAAACCACCTACCATACCTACCTACCATACCTACCTACTCTACCTACCTACCCTACCTATCTACCATACCTACCTACCCTACCTACCGACCCTACTACCTACCCACCTAACTTTTCTCACCTTTTAAACTTTCCCTGGACTACGACAAACCTTTCAACACCAAGATCAGCTAAATCGGCTCAGCCGTTCTCGAGTTTTAGCGAGACTAACGAACAGCAATTGATTTTTATATATACATATAGACTAGCTGTCCCTGCGAACTTCGTTCCGCCTTATAATTTTTTTTTTTTTTTTTAATCTAAACCATCCTCAAAGCCACTGTAACACACACAACAAATTTCATTAAAATCGGTCCAGCCGTTTAGGAGGAGTTCAGTGACATACACACGCACAGAAGAGTTATATTATATATATAAGATAGTTATCTATTTTAGTAAATATGTATGGTATCTATTATAATATACACAAATATTATAAGGTTTTTACTTTTTACCTATTTAAGAACCTATTTTAATCACAACTGGCTGCTCCCGCGCGGTTTTACTTGCTGCTCGGCTCCTATTGGTCGTAGCGTGATGTTACATAGCCTATAGCCTTCCTCGATAAATGGACTATCCAACACAAAAAGAATTTTTCAATTCGGACCAGTAGTTCCAGAGATTAAAACAGCTCGTTCAAACAAATAAACTCTTCAGCTTTATAACATTAGTATAGATTCTCAATGTTTTGTATGTTTCTACTCTTTAAAGCACGTGCCATCTAATCTCTTCACCACCCTTGGTTGACTGGTGGAGAATGCCTTAGGCATTAAGTCCGCCTTTGTACCGTACCTTTATAGTGTGCGAAAAGTTTATATAAATAAATAAATTACCTATGTTACTTAATAATAATAAAAATATCAGATTTATTTCATTTTAAGTAAATATCTATTTTTGTTCTAAAAGAACAACAAACTGCTACATAATAATATTTAACATAGAAACAAGAAATTCATTAAAATTTTAGATTATATTGCAGCATCCAACGCTGTTCACAGATTAAGTAGCTGTAGGAAACATAATTGTGAAAATAAACGCTGCGGTAATAAATATGCGTTTAGTTTTTGCGAATACAATCCCAATTTTAATCAAAATGACCATGTATAAATTAAATGATCATGTAACTTTCTTTTATTTGAAATAAGTTTAAAAATAAATTGAACAATTTGTGTCCGTCAATGACTGTTAAGTACCTATAGGTACTCCATTTATTATAACATTACACAAATAACGGTTTAAATTTCGATATAAACGTCTACCAAACTCCGTTATTTTACGATAAATACAAAGCATTGTAATCTATTTACCATTTACATTAAAAAATCACTATAAAGGGCAGTAATTTCAACAATATTACACAATAACTATCGTTATTTGTTTAATGCTATAATAAATGAAGTATAGCTATTTTTACTACTAAACATTAAACACTGCGGATATTTTATTGAGCAATACATCAATAATAAGTCAGTTACTAACATTAGGCAAGCAGCAATCACACGAAGGTCTATATTATTTCTACATCAGATAAACTCGCGCTGATGGCGTCCCGCATAATATTGTCATCATGTTCCCGCAATCCGATAACACTGTAATAACGAATAAGTCTCAATCAAGTGAACGCATTTATCAACCCCGGGAATAGGGCTGCCAAGAGTTCTGGCCTTAGTGAGACTTCCTAATTTCACAAAGGTACCAGTCGTGCTATTCTGTAAAAAAATTCACCGTGATAATAACTTCGGGAGTTTAAAGTGAGCTGTCAATAGTTTCACTAGGTGGAACGGCCTCTCACTTCACGCTAACTCCACCAAAGTGTTCATGGTGACCTTTTTACAGAATCGACCCACTGATCTTACCGGAATTGGCAAGGGTAGCTGCATACATACCTTGCACCGTTTACCGCCGTACATGTTGAGATGGTATTCCAGCCGCTTCCCATTCATTAAATTAATAAAAACTAATACTTAACTCTGAGGCGAATTAGTGTCTCTTTGTCTTTACATAATAATCAACATTTGACAATACATTACGTCATCTTTTATCTTCTCAACGAGCCCCCTATAAAAGATAACAGATACAAAGTAGTATGAATTCCCGCAACCATTGCCGAGCTGGTTATCGTACGATTACGGAACGGGGGCGGTACTATGCCGCGGAACCGGTGCGACCGGCCGGCGCGGACCGCGGGACGGCCGAATCACTCAACGGGACCAATTTATCGATGCGTCCCATCACTATTCTATTGTCTCAATCGGAACTTGACAAAGGCTTTGGAATGTGCGATCTTTGTTAGTTGCGAGTGTATCTGCAACATTGTGTGATACGACAGTGTGAGCTTTGTTATTTATAGCGTGACGATATATCGAGGACTTCCTCAGTTCCACGTGGGTATCGAAATAATATTATAATAATAATAATATCCTTGGACATTTCACACAACGCCATATAGTCCCAAGCAAAGCAACCTAATGCTTGTGTTATGGTAACGAGATGTGGTGAAGGAGGTGGCGGGATGGGAGAGAGAAAGGTCCTCCCGTCCCAGCCGCCGCAGGAGACGCCCCGGGCGTCGGGAGCCACGTGACGACTCCCGGCCACCATAGGCGCGGGCCTGCGGACGGTGAGTAATGGGTGACTCACCGTCCGATCAGCACCAGACCCGTGCCGTACGGCGCGTATATGTTCCACGCGCGCCTCAAAGAGATGTCAGCATATGAAGGGGCCCCTCAGGGCCAAGCCTGCCGGGTAAACGGGATTGTCCGAAAGGGTTACCGCTACCCCGGAACATAAAGGGCTACGGAAGGAACATGGATGGGTTTTAGTCAGTAAGAGTCTGACACTCCCTTCCGCTCCACCCAGAGCGGGAGCAGTCATTGGATGATTTCCCAGCCTTAAAAAAAAAAAAAAGGTAACGAGATGGCTGATAAACTACTTATATACATTTTTTTTGTAAGTACATACATATTATTATTAGATAAACACACAAATCGATCCCGGGACATGCTGCGCAGCAGTCAATCGCTCAACCAAGTCTGCGCCAATCGTGTCGACAAAAAATACGTTTAACTACGTTATAAATAAAGTTATTGTGGACGGAAACTACTAATATTCTTATCTTCTATTACTGTTGCAAAATATTTTTCCAGTGCGAGGAATCCAATTTCTGTTCACCTGCAAAGACCTGAATTTACCACACTGGACTACTAAATCTTGTGATACTTTACCACCCGTTATAAAGAACTAATTAATTATTAAAACAAGCCTTCATGTTTATTTAAATGTATTCTGAACACACATGGTTCGAATTCCATTCATTGGACATGACTACGTAAGGTGTGCCTACTGACGCCACTAAAATTAATGAATTATATATTTATTTATGAACCAATAAAGTCATTAAATCATTAGGATCTAGTGAGGCGCCCGCGCAATATGCGATTTAAGTTATCGATAGATTTGCAGACAAATAGTTTGTTAGAGAATATTTACGAAATTAAGTCGGTTATTTTATGAAAAATCACATTAGAAGTGATTTCTCGCTCAAAAAACAGTAGGTGCTTATATGGTTATTTAATGAAAATGCTTACACTAAAAGCGACAATAACAAAGATTTTTTTTTGAGGGTGGGAAATCATCAAATGACTCCCGTCGCTCTGGCTCCAATAACAAATCTGATACAGTAATAAACTTTTCTATAACAAAGTAGTGTTGTACGGTGCTTGTAATATCGATAAACCGAACAGTCGGTGATACATCGATACGATTGATGGTCAATATCGCAGCGGCCACGGTACCACGCATCGACCAAACGGTCAGATCTCGTTACTAAGTCCTGTTCATTATTTAGGTCTTGAGACTACTTTAAGAGTTATATCAATGAGATCAAAGGGATCTCAGGATTATTGCGCTCAGAAACGATCTTTGTGTACCTAGTCAAGAGTAAAACAGCAATTACACATATCGCCCTACAGACTAAGGAGCTAAGCTGAGGAGCTCGTGGCTAAGTACTAACAGCCGCACAGGTCGATCCACCAGATTAAGCTACGCTTGCCGGGTTGGCCGTGGATGGGTGACCGTCTTTACATAACGAGGCTCTACCGTGCCTCCTAAAGCACGTTAAGCCGTTGGTCCCGGCTGTCATTTGTTCATCTTTGACAGTCGTTACGGGTCGTCAGACGCCCGAAAATCTGACAGCCAGTCTTACCAAGGGGTATCGAATTGCCCAGTTGCAGGGTTGTGGAGGTCAGATAGGCAGTCGCTCCATGTAAAATAATGGTATTCAGCTGCATCCGGTTAGACTGGAAGCCGACCCCAACATAGTTGGGCAAAGGCTCGGCAGATGGATGGCCCTACAGACTCTAACATGTAAACATCCATAGAGAAGCATACTAAACCCTAACCTCCTTACTAATAAACGTTGTATAGCGTCTGTATAGTTACACAACGCTTTGTCTTCTTCTTTCATAAGTCAAATTTCTGACGACTGAAAAAGCGAAATCGATGTGTAACTATTCGCCTCATATAATACGTTTATTAGTAAGGGGTAGTAAGTCTATATCCTTTAAAGATGTATCGAACCAAATATCAATAAGATTACTTATTGATATTTGGTTCGATACATCGAGCGGGAGGGGGTCATTTGATAATTTCCCAACCTCAATAAAAAAAAACCAAGGGATGGCTAGATCACTGTCTATAAATGTCCATTACTAATATTTCTGTCACGAATCTCTTGTTCTTAAGTTTCTATAATCGTGAGTCTTCACGCTCTACCCACCCTCTAAACCGGAACAACTATAAAGTTCATCCAAACAACGCTTCTTGTTTCTGATAGCTCAATCGTACCGCGATTGTAAATCAAAACAAGTGCTGTACCACGCAGCCATTCAGTCGGCGAGCTGAACCGTGACCCACAGGTCAGTTCAAGGAATCGAATCGCCATACGCCAGAAAATACAGTGGGACAACTGGTTATTAACAATTCTCGTTGTGTAATATTGAGCTTTTGACTTGAATGCGGCAGTGCGTACAAAAACCAATCAATTACTGACACTAAATTGAATTGGCACACCTCGCATTGATGTCAGTTTAATTCTCCCACAACTGTGTCATACTATTCTCTAATTCTGTGACAAACTGTGAAGGTGAGGCGTTTAAACGTGGCGTGGCGTTTTTAGGCGTGACGTCACGGAATGTTGCTCGTCATCTATGAAGAACATTTGTTTTGTTTTTGTTTGTCCAAGTTTTGACAGGTCTGTGACATGGATGAATGCTTGTGTTATTGTTTCATAACGACATACCTATCCGACCTACCTATATGTTTGTTGGGAGTTTATTTATCGTGCTTTACAAATCACTGATTTGATTGCTTATTTGCTATAGCATATTATACTGTTTGGTACACCAAATACACGTCAGCTCAATAAAATACTCCTTGTTCTTGTGGATATCCTACAATAATAAAGTTACTCTAATCTGTCAAATTTCTTGTTAGTTTAATAAGGTTCATTTTCAATTGGAAAACATTGACAGTTAGGGATAGCTTGATGAGCTGGCGTCTGTACATACGTGATACAAAATAAAAGTCTTACTCTAATAACGAACTACTATTTAACATCCGTAATATTTCTCCTCATTTTCTATCCAATAAGGATAACCACAAAATAATGACCAAGAGCTTGGTCTAACTGATGTTAGTACTCTGTGGCGCCTTCGCCTACGAGTATAATTACGGTACAAAGCAAGTGATCATAAGATAAGCAAGAAAAAATGAGGGATCTGACAGGACCACAGCCTCCATTGATGTCTATGATGGGGCGACGACCCGGCTGACAAGTATCACGCCTCTTTTCTAAGGCAGGGTACGCAGAAATGTAGCCTATCAATGATATCTTTTTTATTATTGATGGATTTTTACGTAGATACATTATTATTTTATTATTTTTTGCCTTAAATTATGAGCCATTTAATTTGGCAGTAAGCAAACAATAAAAAACACAATATATTTTATTTAATAGCTTCGATATCCTTTATGTAATCAGCTACAAGCTGCCTAACAAACTATTTGCATACATAACATTTGCATTGAAGTAACGAAGCTTCGATTTTAAATATATTTTTTTACGTTAAACGTTTCAATCTTTTCTATTTCTTGAGAGACGAGTGGGATAGAAACATCGACATCTATGAACTATAGGGCGTAACCGAAAGGGTATATACGTACAAAAGGATAAGACCACCAAACTGAAAAACTTTTACTATGAAACCAACTCAGAAATCGTGAAAAAAAAACCGGAGTTCCCTACATTTCGACGAGTTACGTGACTATAAATGTAAAGAACAACTGATTTTTTTTTTTGCGATTTCAGAGTTGGTCTCATAGTAAAAGTTGTTCAGTTTGTGGTCTGTAGCTTATGCTTTTGTATGTATATACCCTTTCAGTTAGAACCTGTATATTTCTTAATACCTCTTAATAAAATCTATTAACCACAGAATACCTACACAATAACAGTTGAACAAGAGGCAACTATAATTACCTACATCTATGAGTGTAAGGACTCTACTGCAAAGACAATTTCCTTTGAAGCCGGTTAAAATACGATCCAGCTGTTTAGTCATTCAATTCACCTAAACTGTACTCGTAACATGTGCAAAACAAATAAATATCGGTTATCTTAGAAGATCAATCCTTCATATCCACCGGTGTTATGCGCCCGCGCACCCAATCAACAGCTGATGTTATCTCCATGACAAACTGCCCCCCAATGGCTTCAATTATCTCTCTGTATTTGCATATGCGTGACTGCTTCAATTTATGCTTTCATAGATAATAATTTATAATCAATATGATTTCTGTGGTTTCGAGCTTAATTATTTTAATCTGTGGTACATCTAGAGTTATCGTGTCGATGCATATTAAGAATGTTACATGAATCGATTATATTGAAGTATTGATGACATGATATTACTTTGATTAAAAAAAGACCGTTTCCTATCGTCTGAAAACTAATTTATCATCAGAAATATGAAATAATTACGATTTAATTTGTGTTTATGAACTAGGACAGCAGACTGACCGGTTTAGAACACATTACGTCACCCACTTCCTGGCAGATATCATCACAACTTGATGAGGGAGATAAATAAATCAAATTAGTTTATGTTTATTAGATGTGTGTGGTAATAGGCGTCCGAGAACGGAACGACTCTTTTCTATCAATAAATGACATCTGTATACATATAACTACTTATTTGAAAAACACAGTTTCATAATTATTATTATACTTTTTTTTTTTTTTTAAGTGTGGGAAATCATCTTGCTGCTGACTGACTGCTCCCGCTCTGGGTGGAGCGGAAGGGAGTGTCAGACTCTTAATGACTAAAACCCATCCATGTTCCTTCCTTAGCCCTTTATGTATGTTCCGGGGTAGCGGTAACCCTTTCAGACAATACCGCTTAAATTATTATTATACTAGCGACACGCCCCTGCTTTTCGCGGTTTTTACGATCAAATCATCGCGTTTTTTTAATAATTATGTTTTGGCAATAAAAACACATAAATCTTCCGGAGTTCTTTCTGTAAATGTTGATGATACTGTCCTTGATCTGTTTGTTGTAGCTGTAAGTCTCCCATGTTACTTAAATAAATAAATGATAACCGCAACAAAATACTTTGTGTAGTTTGAAATAACAACGCGGTCACACGAACAGATACAACATACTTAATATTTTAATGAATATACACACATCAAAAGTGTCTAGGGATCAACATATATTTTTGCAATAACTTTTCTCTTGATTGATATTAATTTAAATTTTCTTTAAGGATTCATCAAATAAAGTGTTTTCGTTTGTCACAGTAACGATAAACCAAGTCACCTTTGCATTAATAAAGAAATTTGCCATTTTCCTAATAAAGGGATTTTTGACATTTGAACCACTAACATTAAAGTTCGAAAAAAAGACTGAAATAACAGTTTTCTTTAAAATTTTATTGGGTAACTTAAACAATTAATAATCCGTGTTTCTACCGCGAACACTAACAACACAAGAACATCGGCTTGGCATACTCA
Organism: Hyppa rectilinea; assembly: GCA_951799385.1. Taxonomy (NCBI): domain Eukaryota; kingdom Metazoa; phylum Arthropoda; class Insecta; order Lepidoptera; family Noctuidae; genus Hyppa; species Hyppa rectilinea. Next base: position 1,252,306 of record OX637306.1, read on the forward strand.
AAATGAGTTCATCCAAATCACGCTGTGGAATGGCCGCCCATGTTCGTTGCAACAACAAAAAAAGGTCTTCTTGCAACTGGATACCCTCCATATTCGGCAGAGCTCTTCTCTGTAGCATATCCCATGCATGCTCAATCGGGTTCAAGTCTGGCGACTGAGCAGGCCAGGGCAGGACATTGATGTTAGCTGCGGCGAGAGTCTGTCTTACAACTCTTGCGGTGTGCGGTCGTGCATTATCATGCATTAACTGAAATAAGGGACCGATTTGCACTTGTAGAGGAACGATGACGTCAGATACAATCGTCTCAGCATAAATTTGAGCGTTGAGGTTGCCTCTGATCCAAATCAACTCAGTTCTTCCGCCGATCCAAATACCCGCCCATACCATGATGGTTCCACCACTATAAGGATGGACTTCCTGGCAGGATTTTAATCGCTGTTGGCGTCCAGGGGTTCTCCAGTGTCGTATACGTCTTGTATCCGGTCTCATACCAAAACGAGACTCATCAGAAAAGCACACGAAACGCCATTGTTCTTCTGCCCAATTTCTGTGTTCAAGAGCCCATTGATATCGAATCCTACGATTCTGCATTGCTATAGGTGGTACCCGTAGCGGTCTTCGGGAATGAAGGTTCACTTCATGCAAGCGGTTTCTGACTGTTTGGTCGCTAATTAAGTTCCCTGAAGAGTGATGAAGCCTCACGGCTAACATCATGGCGGTTATTGTTGGAGCTCTTCGAGTTAAGATTTGAATGTATCGGTCTTGTCTCCGTGTGGTGCAGCGATACCGTCCTTCATGGCGCTCAGCCACGGTACCAGTGCTTCGGTAACGTGTCCAAAGTCGACTGATAACACCTTTTTTTGTTGTTGCAACGAACATGGGCGGCCATTCCACAGCGTGATTTGGATGAACTCATTTTGAGTATGCCAAACCGATGTTCCTGTGTTGTTAGTGTTCGCGGTAGAAACACGGATTATTAATTGTTTAAGTTACCCAATAAAATTTTAAAGAAAACTGTTATTTCAGTCTTTTTTTCGAACTTTAATGTTAGTGGTTCAAATGTCAAAAATCCCTTTATTAGGAAAATGGCAAATTTCTTTATTAATGCAAAGGTGACTTGGTTTATCGTTACTGTGACAAACGAAAACACTTTATTTGATGAATCCTTAAAGAAAATTTAAATTAATATCAATCAAGAGAAAAGTTATTGCAAAAATATATGTTGATCCCTAGACACTTTTGATGTGTGTATATATAGATTTCATCAAAAGTTCCCGACTGAGTTCGAACTCTACCCCGGAATCTTTTTCACGTGAGCGTTTCGGTGAGTCATGAAGATTTATCCAGGAGTCCAACGTTTCATGTCAATCGAAGCCGGATAACACCAGCAAATATTCCAACTTCCTTTATAAAAATCAACAGCGTATAACCACAGCACAATTACCAGCATTTAAACGTTATTAAAATGAAATTGGCACGAACAAATTACGTGAAATTAATTTGCGCGACCAATTTGTACAGAATTTGTCGATCGGCCGCGCCGGCGCGTCATGCGCGTAATAAACATGAAATGTTAAATATGGCGACCATTTTGTTAAAGGGCTGATGCTTGATGGAAAATAAATGTATTTTTTTAGTTAACTTAATTATATAACATAATATACTTTTCAAAGAGAAGAGGAGCTCGTGGCACTGTAATTACAGCTGTACGGGTCGATCCATCAGATTAAGCTAAGCTTGCCGGGGTTGGTCCGTGCCTCGGAAAGCCGTTAGTCCTGGCTGTCATTCGTGGATCGTTGACAGACGTCAGAAGCCCTAAAGTCTGACAACCAGTCTGACCAAGAGGCATCGTGTTACCCAGTTTCTGGGTTGTGGAGGTCATATAAGCAGTCGCTCCTTGTCTAACAGTGGTATTCAGCTGGATCCGGTTAGACCGGAAGCCGACCGAGAATAAATCTGCTGTTTCATACAAAAAATAAACGTTTGAGTTAGTAAAAATACCTACGCGGTCAAAATGTGGAATAGCATATTTTTTTAATAACTGACTAAAAATTTCAGGGGTACTGATTGTGACAGGTTGCGTGTCGCTGTTACTTATTCATTTTATCAGAATCAATTAGGTACTAGGTAATTAGGACTTGTCACTTGATAACGGAATTCAAATCGATTAAATGTTTGGTAACCCTACGATCCAACACAGGTGGGAATTTCATTCGAGTTTCACAGTTAGCTGGATCCATCGAATCGATCTAACGGAACGAAGCAGCACTTTGTTTTGACAATCATTAAGTCGCATTCACATCCTTCAAATTAGAACTGATGTCTGACTGCGACTTCGATTATATTTTAATCGATTAATCTTTCGCACTAATCATTTAAATGACAAATATTAGTTTGATTGAGAAAACCATTAGTTTCTATAACGAATCGAAATTTTAACATACAAAAACAAGAATCGAAAAATTATTTACATTGTCTGTCTGCCTACAGCCTGCTACAGCCGAGGAAGTAACGTGTTTGAGATAAGTAATGTCGTTGATAATATGCTAAAATCAGATCAAGTTTGTTCGCAAGTGCGCACCGTTGGTTCCGCGTCTGACCACACAGGCCGCACCACGGGGCGACATAGCTTGACCCGGTTATACATGTCCTTTATACCATAACCATCACGCTTACATGAAAAAGGGATGGACAGAGCGTACAGCAATACAACGGTATCGCCATGTGACGAATTTTAAGTTTAACTAGAATCGTAACTTGTTCGTTTTTTTAACACATAGATACGGTTAAAAACAATAGTTTAAAAAACTTAAAAACAGTTCGGTTTTATTTAAAACCGTTATTTTTGTTTTTTTTTTAAGTATTGTCTATTTCTTACTTTTTAGTTCAAATTAATGTATTGTCATCGGTCCTCGGTAAATCTACAAAGTTCGAACGAAATCTAGCCGTTTAAAGTGGGTCAAAATCGAGCTCAAAGGAGTCGGTTACAAATATACAAACAAACATACAGGTGAAGCTAATATAAAGCGTGTAAAAGTTAGGTACCTATTAGAATTTGTATTCTTCCAAAACTTCCTTTAAAGAAAGCGCAGAATTGGAAATCACTGGGTTAGTAGTTAACATAAATGGAGTGTTAGGTTTAGGTTAGCCTTCCCCCTGGACGTGTCTGAAAAGGAACTCCATTCCCCGGTCACACGAGGAGGGGTCTTATGTGTAGGGCTTAGCTTAGCTCTCCATATCTATTACGCTTTGGAATGTGCAACTAACTTGCTTTCTGACTCAAATACCCCTTGACGATTCCAAAGTGCCTGTAATTGATTTATTTGAAATAAGTGTTTGGCACTTAACATAACTTGGGAAATATTAATAAATCTGCCCATTAGGGTCTAGAAGTTCAGTTGCAGTAGAACTGTACATTATGGTTGTAACAAATGAGTTCCAAACCACACGGAGACGAGAAAGACAGTGTCGATGTAGACACTTAGCAACCTTTACCTTAACGAAACTACGGTTCATTCCCTAACCACCCACTAATCTTAAAATTCGTTTCCTATTCCTTGTGCATCCCACAAATCCTACGCTTAAATTGTAGAAAGAGTAAAACCGCACTTGTTAACTGTACACTTGAAATATGTACATAATTCCCCTCCATTATGCTCTTCATATTTACACTTAGACTTCCTACAGCTCCGAGGGAATTACGTCCAAACAAGCTGGTCTAATATACCGGTTGTTTGATTTATAGAGCGGTGGGTGCGCAAGCGCAGGTTGCTCTCAATTGATTGTGCACTGCGCTGTGTTCTAGCAGAGTATAACGTCATCGTTTGTTTGGGTGATGGAAATGATGATTAAATTAAAATTCGTCAATAATTATGTACGAGTATAAGTCCAATGTGATGGAGGCTAAGGCGACCTACCGAAATAAATTGAAATATTAACTATGGTCATGAAAAATAGTAGCCCCAAAATTATAGCGATACACAATGACATAATTATGAGTATGTTTGACCTGATAAACATGGAGTAGGTATACAGCCTATAGTATATACAGGGTGGAATTTTGTAATGCCCCCTGGAGGGAAAGTACTCTTAATACTGTAGATAGAAAATTTTACTCAAAGGAAACATTCCTTTATTTTTGAATAGAAAGAAAACTGCATTCAAAGATTTCCAAAAAATCGCTTGCCACACCCGGGAATCGAACTGACTAAAATCTGCAAAAAGTACACACTGTACTTTTATTGCCGCGATCGTTAGTATCAATTATAAGGATGAAATCTCTCGAACAAACTTGATAAATTAAATGATAGGAAAACCATGAAATCTTTAATAATTTACAAAAAATTGTAAACTAATTAATTATTTGCTCGAAATGGGCTCCATTTTCTTGGATTCACAAATGTATTCTTCTAACAAATTCATTTCTTGTAACCTTTAATAACGTGTTGTGGTGAATATTATAAATCGTATTCTGAACTTCAACTTTCAACTCGTTTACATTCGCATAAGATTTAATGTAAACTTGGTTTTTAACATATCCCCATAAAAAAAAATCTAAAGGGGTGAGATCTGGTGATCTCGCAGGCCATCTGATTGTGCCGTTTGTACCAATCCAGGTATTAAAGGTATTTATTTAGAAGAATACATTTGTGTATCCAAGAAAATGGGGCCCATTTCGAGCAACTAATTAATTAGTTTACAATTTTTATAAATAATTAAAGATTTCATGGTTTTCCTATCATTTAATTTATCAAGTTTGTTCGAGAGATTTCATCCTTATAATTGATACTAACGATCGCGGCAATAATAGTACAGTGCGTACTTTTTGCAGATTTTAGTCAGTTCGATTCCCGGGTGTGGCAAGCGATTTTTTGGAAATCTTTGAATGCAGTTTTCTTTCTATTCAAAAATAAAGGAATGTTTCCTTTGAGTAAAATTTTCTATCTACAGTATTAAGAGTACTTTCCCTCCAGGGGGCATTACAAAATTCCACCCTGTATATTATCTTTTCTAAACTACAGTCAACATAGAATATTCAAAACAAAATGAATCAGAGATGTTATGATCATTATTCATAGTGATGGTTGTTTAGTAAAATAAATCCGCGCGGTCATTAGCCTATCGGATATTCGTATACTACGCACAACCACAACACTAATAATAGAAATAATCAGGAAAACATGGGTTAACGATAAATTAAAACCGGCCACGTACGTGTCGGACGCACAATGAAGGGTTCCGTAGTTCGGTTCCCAAGAATAAACTTAACATGATTGGTCCATACATTCCAACTGCAAATGCAAGTTTGTACTGACAACACAACATTTTGTGACACATACCTATTTATTTATTTAATACTTTAAGCACAGAAATGTACAGAGGCGGACTTAATGCCATAGACATTTTCTACCAGTCAACCTTTGGATGATGCAGAGATAAACAGTGGTAGGTGCAATAGAAAATAAAGTGTAAATATTTATTTAATTGTGAAAACACATATAATAATAAATACATATCTAATTATATTACATAAATAAACTTAATACTACCTACTATAATAAATAAAACGAACATTAGGAGAACATTACCGGCGTGATGATTCTGCCAGCTTCTTGCGAATATGCTCGCGAACTTTTAATTTAAAAGATAAACGGTTGGTTGCCATCCTAATTTCCTGGGGGAGCGCATTCCACAGAGAGATAGACTGAATGAAGAAGGAATAGTGCATGAAGTCAGTGCGGTGAGCGGGACAATGAAGAAGGCGATTATTTGAAGAGCGTAGATTTTTGATAACAATAATGATATACAGGGTTATTTGTAAAACACCAGAAACCTCTTAAGAAGTCATTGTACTCATCATTATGAACAACTTTTACTATGGGACCAAACCTGAAATCGCGAAAAAAAATTCAGCTGTTCCCTACATTTATGTTCGTATAACTCGTCAAAATGTAAGGAACAGCTGATTTCTCCTCCGATTTCATGGTTATATTATTTTTCAGAATAGCACTACTGGTGATCACAAAACCTTTTGAGACAAAAGGATTTAAAATATTATCTACAATCTTTCACATCACTAAACTGCTCACGCAACATCATAATATTATTAACATGACATACCCGTAAGGTCGCGGGCAGGACGCCGGGTTCGACCCAGGCACTAATTTGTGACCCCGGGGTCAACTGCCCAGACTCCCCTGTACTTAAAAACCCCGCTGTTGGCACTAGGTACATAATTTCAATTTTTCAAAATTGGTAATTTCAGTTATTATGGTAATGACTAGACTTCGAAGACTTTTAATAAAATAATAAAGGGTCTGCAAAGGATACATGTAATTTGTGAAATATATTTTAATGGTCGGCGATGTTGGTATAAATGGAGGGTTTCTATACGTCGTGTTTCGCGTAGAAACTACGCAGGAGAAACCGTATGTAGCTACGTAGGTTTTAAATGCCATACACTCTGTTTTTTGTCTGGTGCTACTTTAAGCTCAGTGCCTTCAACACGCATCGTGTTGTCAAAATCCTTACTGAGCGCCTTCAAAAGTCAAACTCAAATCATTTATTTCTAATAGGAAAGGCACTTTTGAATGTCAAAATGAACAAGAAATAGAATTGATTCTAGTCGCCCCTTCCAAAAGGTAGTTTCATATGGAGAAGAATGGGCGAGCAACTCCATCGTTACTCTTTTAAAATGTTTTGTATGCATGAGTTATAAAATTATTTATGAAGACTATGCACCCAAAATAAAAATACTACACCCCAAAAGATGAAAAGAAAACCAAATGCAACAACACACATTGCAATGTATGGACGATAAACACATATTTGTGGGCACTGAGTTTAGAATGAATTAAAATGTATTGAGCACGAATGCGTGTGCGGGGCACTGTGAGATAGAACAGAATACACACAGCTGTGTTGATGACAGTGTTTGGGTTATGATGCGTATCACCAGAGATGTGCGAGGTAGCTAGGCGAGGAAAACAATAGGATTGCTTCATTTTCGTAGCTTGAGCTAAGCTAGTGCTGTTATTGGTTAGGTTAGGTTATTTTTGGCACTCCATTTTTTTTATTACTTTGGTCAACATATGTGATGAACCTCAACCCTAGACTTGCCTAGTAATAACGGACGGATAACCAGGTTCTCTTCTTACGGAACAACAACACAACAACAACTACAACTAACCAAAATCAGTAGAATTCAGGGCTAAATATACTGTTAACCCTTGCACCGAATTAATTTTCTTACAGCTTAGCTATTGCGCGTCAATACGGTTCAAGATCATCTAATTTATCACAGAGAATTTCTGCGTTAACCAATTCCATATAAAATCCCTTTAACTTATAACTATTTGCTTTATTTATTTAATCATTTATGCACACACATAAAAACAGACAAGAAGAAAGGAACAGAATATACGTACAAATGAGCCACACTACTATGAATCCGATCCCCACACAAATCTGCAACCATCACTCCATACCTAGTATCTTAATGTAATTCATGTACTAGTTAGAGTAACAGGCATCGGTGACGTAAAGCTCGGCTAAACTCGGCAGCGATCGGGACTGATCGGCTTACGATCGTCTTTGGCCCTAAGCACAGCTTACCCCAGTTCTTACTACACTTTGTTAGACATGTTAATAGATTAAAGGGTAAATATTATACAGCTGTTTGAGCTGAGATTTAGTGCTAAGTGCTCAACTAATTAGGCCTGATCAACATACAAAAAGTATAGTGCGATACGGATCGTAAAGGGATGATCTAGAGATGTACTATGAATTGTACTGGATTTGATAGATTTTTGACATTTCTAAGGGCCAAACTTCAAAAATCTTCGCTAGCGACGCCATCGTGTTCACTTCGCGCTATAAGTGTTAATAGCTGTCATTTGACTGTTCAATATTGATTGTAAAAAGAATAAAAATAATCATTTTTTCATTCGCGCAATGCAAATGTAGTAGGTACCTACCTTGTAATAGGTAGGTACGTACAGTACAGACAAGATCTTACTCGTAAATATAATCGATCCGAGCGTGCCGAATCGATTAAGTCTTTATCGATTCAACATCGAAGTAGGACGATGAAGTAATCGATTTAGATTGTTTTGTGGCATTTACAATTTGTCTTAAAGTATAAAATGGGTTTGGTACAAAAAGCTATCGAGTTACGACTCGGATTTGTGGCGAATTGATTAACGATTCTAGTCAGTTTTTTAGTAAATGTTTTTCTTAAGAACAAGTTAAAAGTAACTGGCAGTTATATACTATGATTTATGTGTTTACTTCTAGTTCTTTATGAGTATGCTCTACTAAAATATGTTGAAATAACCTAAGCTTTTTGGAGTATACAGGCCCAGACAGAAAAAAAAAACCGGGTAAGCGGGATTGTCCGAAAGGGTTACCGCTACCCCGGAACATAAAGGGCTACGGAAGGAACATGGATGGGTTTTAGTCAGTAAGAGTCTGACACTCCCTTCCGCTCCACCCAGAGCGGGAGCAGTCATTGGATGATTTCCCAGCCCTAAAAAAAAAAGACAGAAAAAAACAATAAGTTGAGCTTAATTTTTTTATATTATATTGTATATCTATTCGATACCTCGTATCTCAGGAACTAATTCTATTCGTAAAAAAACTTTTTTTTTTTGAGGGTGGGAAAACATCAATTGATCCCGCTTTGGGTGGAGCGGAGGGAGTGTCAGACTCTTACTGACTAAAGCACATTCATGTTCCTTCGGTAGGCCTTTATGTTTTCCCAGCCTTAATCAAAAAAAGCCCTACAAACAAACAAACACGCTTACCATAATATCAGTCCAATACTAAAAATCTCAATAAAATAATGACATAACAGGCCTTATTTTCGCGCGGGCTAACGAGACTGCCAGCTGCAGCGAACGGGTTAGCTAGCTAGTGCTTTTAACCTGTCATTGATTTATCCAGTACAGCGATGTTAAAGTCAGTATTATCGCCTTGCTACTACACTGAAACGATTTCAACACACCCTGCGTCAGTACCACTTAGGACGTGCCTTTTTCTGCTAATCATTTTGAATTGACTGTATGTATGTACAGGGGCCAGCATATCAAGCAATACCACCACCACAGTAGGTACGATCAGCAACGAAAGTCGGTCTAATGGTGGTCTATTCAACATTAGAATAGTTCAGCTTTAACCAATCGTTGCTGACGGTACCACAGTAACCTAGCACATTACTACACAACGAACGTACGTAGCGCCTCTAATGACTTGCACCCAATTCTTAACGATCCAAATAAGCATTACCATCAGAATGACAGATCTAGGCAATATATCATTGGAGCCATCAACGATCAAAACTTAAGGCGGACGGCTGCGCGTACGCACACCTAGACGTACCTACGCGCGTGATCAATCAACACGGCTTTTAAATCAACACGAGAAAAAAATACAGCGTTATGTTTTTTGGGACATTATTATAGACTAATTAGTATTAGCTTGGGTGATGTGTGAAGGCATTATTTGTTAGCTTGTACACAAATTTAATACTGGACCAACGCAAATCTAAAATAGATCCTTTTTTTTTCAGTATTTCCAAGTGGATCCCATAGTAACAGTGAATCATACTCATTTGACTTGCACTCTGAAAGATAATCAATGACGACAAAATCAACCAGTATTTTGTCCGTAAAATCCCAAAAAAAAGTAAAAGCTTATTGTTCCTCTAGTTTTTTTTTTTATTATTTAATAGTATTTTTATAAGATCCTGATAATATTATGGACCGCAAATGAAGTTATGAGTAAGAGACACACACTCTACACTTCCTATGAAATTAATTTAACTATTTGAAATTGTATTCAAATAAATAGTTAAACCTTCCTATAAATAAGTGTGTCAGTTGACACCAATTTGGCTAACGGATAATTTTGATAGTCATCTCGCTTCGGACACGCCATGATGGTTTTGTAAGCTTAATCACCAGTAATAAGGCCAAGACACCACAATGGTGGGCGGGCACCTTCACACGGGGTATCTTCACACGAGGTCCCATCATTGGTTATACACGTTTAAAGTTGAAACGTTCACTGGTCCAAATAAAACAAAGTGTTATTGGGCTTTTTCCACTAGGATTCGCTCGCAGTCTGGATTTGTGAACTCAAACTCAAATCAAACTCAAAGTATTTATTTCAAATAAACCAATTACAGTCAAAGAAAGATGAAGCTAGTTGCCCATTCCAAAGCAGTAGGTACCTATGCAGAAGAACGGGCAAGGAACTCCTTGGACACTCTTTTAAACAAAATATGGTTACAAAATATGAATGAATAAAATATGAATACGGTGAAAGGTTAAAGTCGGTCGGATCACCCCCTATTACATGGGACTTAAACATAACTGGCGAAATATGAGTGTACTATAGTCACACATCGGCAATTACTGGCGTGATGGTCTAAATAAATAAACACCTGCAAAACATACAACCGCTTTAGTGTTCCCACCGCTGGGACTCACTTCTTCTTTCTCTGAACGGGAGTGGGCCGTAACCTACTTATCATTCGGGCCCAGTGCAGGCTGCAGCCATACTTTTTGGACTTCCTTTGCCTTTTTAAGAACAATCGGCATAAAACAAAGTGTCGTGAGGTGTCAACCCTAGTAGTGGTGCGATCAAGTTTTGATAAACTTCGTAGCGACGCAAGCGCACAAAAATGTTGATTATCTGTTTTTATTAACTATTTTATTAGCGCTTAGACTACAATCTTGAGATTTTATTGCTTTATTTCCAAAAATTGTTAGAAAGGCGTCGAATTAAATTCTTGATCGTTTCATTTTCTGACTGAATTGAATTTTATCCGATGTAATTGGTCGGTTTCCTTATAGGTATGAAAACAGAATATTTGAGTAACACAAAGATTATCTTTAAATACTGGTCTCACATCTTAACACAACGATTTTTATCGTCCTTAACTCACACAGCTTTTTCACAAAATTGTCATGTGCTTTCAAAGCAAGAATCTAACCAAAGGCGGAGTGTCGTAGTTTAAACGTCAGTAGCTTTAGTGCACAGTGTACTATGCACACCTTGTCATATACATATATACCTTGATTTACCATCAAATACACTTGTCGCTACACGTGTACACGTGACACTCGGTAATACTGTAGCTTCCCATTAGGAAAGAACTTTCGGAATCGGTTCAACAGTTCCAGCGACCACCGACTCACAGATGTTACCTTTATAATTAAAAGAAAATACTTTTTCACCTCACAGGCTCGGAAAGAGTCTGTTTGTCATTCGAAATCTGAGCCGAAAATCGATTTTTGCTCTCTAGCGTGGAAAGAGTTTTTAAAATTCGAACCTTTCTATTTAATAATTTTCTATACTGCCAGTCCACTGAAAATGCATGACACGGTCTAAAATAAAATATTAAATATTACCGCTCACCTTAAAAACTTCCATCACAGTACAAAAATTAAATATTTTGCGAGGATATAATTGTAAAATTGGAATTAATGTTAATAAGTATTCCATTTGATTAAAAAAATCTGTGACGTCACATTTGAATATGCCATAAAAATACTACTCTGTCAAATACCCAATTGTGTAATAAATTAAGTTAAATTTTTTAGATAAAATAAATACTAATATAATATGTTATTTAATCCTTTGCTTGGCAAAAATAAATATGTATTAAATTAAATTAGTTAGTTATTTGTATTAAATTAGCTTTTTTCTTTCATTCTCCTTAGAGGACAAGTAGGATATAGAACAAAATACAGGGTATTTAATTTTGGAGATATTCTATGTAACTCATAAGATACATTGCCAAGTATCTGTTATTTTCTTCACATGAGTCAATGTATCTGAGACGCTCGAACAAAATAAAACTCAATAACACCTGTTTTCTTGCACCTAGCAGTTTCCTCGCTGTAGTGAGGTGAAAAATTGTGTGTTGCGCTCGGCAGCAAAGCTTTTCTGCGTCTCGTACCTTTGAAACCTTCGTTACGCTCAGGTTTCAATAGAAGTACTCGCGCCAAAAATCAACTTTCCAGCCTTGCATAACAAATAACTATTATTTCTGCTAATCAAGACACAAAGAAGGATCACAAACAAAAAAAATTGGGGAAAACGCGAGACGAAGCGTTTTTTAAAAGGTGGGATATTGTCATTTGAGCTACACCCAGAGCGGGCGGGCGCTCTGGGTTTAGTGGAGGGTAGTGTCAGACTCTTACTGACTAAAACCCATCCATGTTCTTTCCTTAGCCCTTTGTGATCCGGGGCAGCGGTAACCCTTTCGGAGAATCCCGCTGACCGAGGCAAAGCCCTAGCACTAGTTTTCAGTGACAGCCGATGAAAATATTAGTATAGGATAAATAATAGTAACAACTCACCAATCGCGTTGTACAATAATGAGCCTTTAATAAACGTACTAACAATATTATACACACCATTCTTAATGCCCCATCGTTAAAGGATCTTCCATACCCGTCGTCTAGCGCTGTTAAGATGGATACAGACTTATCTCCCACCTTCAGGATTTGATGAGCAGGGCCGGGTCAGCCGGCCGGTGTGCGTGGGCCTTATATCTAGGGCTGCTCCGCAACACGTCAGGTTGAAAGGTTGCCATGTAGTTTTATATAAGATCAGCTGCGGAATAATGAATTCTTAAAGTTGGTGGAAAATTCTTAAAAAACATCTGTGGTGTTATCGACCGGACGGCCAGACAATCAATGGAGTCAATGGCTTTGCTATCATTGAATATTATTATTTTGATTATCGTTTATTCATTTACTTTAAAAAAAAAATAACATTTAAAAATATAAAAAAATAATGGTCCGCCGGTGACGGACCAGGGTCCAAGCTACCGGTGGTTAGGGCTGAAAAGACAAGGACCTCCTCACAATGCGAACCGTATCGAGGAGTACTGCCTTCTGAATCTGGCTCCTGATCCCACCGACTAACGAGAGCCTCGAAAGATGTTGATTTTAGGCACCACGCCATTGGCTGTTACGACAATCGGTACATTATTTATTATTACTTTTATTTGTACATCTTGTATTGCCGAATAAGCAACTTCTTTTAATATCTTTCTTTATTTTGATCAGAACAAAATGCTTTTATACATATCAAAACATCGTGTAACTATATCTAGCAGCCCTACCCTCATGCGCCCACGCAGCCCTGCAGGGTCTAGGCTACTCAGACTGCGCGGCCTCCATCATAAAATATATCTATGACTTAATGCATGCACCTCTCTCTTTGCTCACCCACCTGATTCCGTATGCCAGGCTATAATTACTATTAATAAACGTTACCAATTATGTTTGCCTCAAAAGGCCATGTCAGACACTAGTCTACGTGGTCCTTGCATGATCAGACCAAGATAACTCAGACGTGAGTTTGTTTCGGTGTTTCTTCTCTGATTCCTCCTCATATATTTCTCAATTATTATTGACTTGTAAAAATTAGCTTATTTATCCAGTTTTACTAATATTTTGAATAACTCTTTCTGTTTGTCCGTCTGTTTCCTAGCGCTCTCATGCCTGAGTAGGTTGTAATGAAAGATAGAGGTCTGGCGAAGGACAAGGGCTATTTTTCATCTGAATGTTTACTAATATTAAAAATGCGAAAGTGAGTTTGAGTTTGTTTGTTTGTTAAGCTCTCACCCTAAAACTTCTGAACGGATTTGGATGAAATTTGGCGCATGGGAAACCATAACATGGGTTAGGATATCGTACATTTTAATAATATATACGATAATTTGCGACATCCCCTTTTATGTAGCCGCTGGGAAAAGCAAGTATTTGTAAAAAAAAATACACATAGACAAATTTGACAACAGCTAGTAATTAATTATTTTAAGTTGTTGATAAAAATTTAATTCTCACAATCCAAAAACCACGCATTCAAACAAATCAATAACAAAAGATTGAATTCAATTTTTGCATCAGAAAACACCTGTTTCTCCCCAAACCGTTTCTTTTTCTTCGTCATAGGTAAAGAATTCTCTGTCTCTATATATTTTAAGCAGCCGCTCTGTGACAACCCTAGTCTGCTGCGCCTACGCAGTCTAGCGGTCTAGGCCAGTGAGTGCTGTCTTAATAATAAAATAACTATGATTTATGTTCTCCACGCTCGTTCACTAACACTAGTTCTTATCTTATCGTCACTGATTATGCTAGTGGGGTTAGCTGAATTACTAGTATCTCTATATAATTATATGGTGTATATAACTGTGCTTATAAAATAGTGGGTTTTGATATAGTTTTTTTCCGTTTGTTCAATGTTTACAATTCTTAATATAGAATTGCCCGATTGCGACTTTCTCTTGGACTACTTTTTTTTGAGGATGGGAATCATCGAATGACTCCTCCCGCTCTGGGTGAAGCGGAAGGGAGTGTCAGACTAGTAGTGACTAAAACCCAAACATGTTCCTTCCTTAGCCCTTTATGTTCTGGGGCAGCGGTAACCCTTTCAGACAATCCCGCTGACCGAGACAAAGCCTAGTTTTCAGCGACAGCCAGTAATAAAATTAGTATAGGATAAGTAATAGTAACAACTCAGCTCATTTTTATATGGTCCATACTTTCTGATGTAATTGTAACTAATCCACCACCGAATTTCCGTACGATTTCTCTTGTAATATTTTTTTTAAAAGATCTTTCGTGCAGAAACGGAATTGCATATGGTAGATAGTTAAAAAGGTTTAAGACAAACCATCGACCATCCCCGACCACCAGTAGCTGTCGTTAGCGTTCATGGAAGGATATTAGAGGACTCTAGTCTCGAGGAATTTGAAGAAAGTATTACCATCGCCCTACGATGCACCTCCGCCCGTAAAGTGCGAAACGTACAACTGCAGCTCAGGTTAATTTTACCTACAAAAACTTTAACCAAAAGACGTTGCATTCCGCTGTTTTCGTATCTAAAAAAATCTTATTTCAAAATTTAGAGGAAATGTATATCTATGCTTCTATTATTTTCTTTTTTGCTATAAACTTATTGAATTTGTTTGATAATCGTGTCAACATGGCGGTAAAAACGGGCTATTTTTCGAGATTTTGCGTTGTCAATATTCTTTTATTGATTATGTTTTGAAAAAAAAAGGAAATGAAATTGGCACGTACTAATTAGACCTAGATATTTTTGTGGATAATGCCTCTAGAGCAAAAACATTGCTCTAGAGGCATTTTCCACGACGAAAACAGCGGAATGCGTTTGTATGTAGAAAGGCCCAATAGAGTTCCCTCTTAAGAACACATTCTAAATGTGAATATGATAATGTGAATATGATAAGAAACAACACTGTAGGGACTTCGACTAATAAAATGTGTGTTCTACACTGCTTATACCTTCAGGAAAACAGGCGTGGTTATATTACGTCACCATTCTAAGTAAAAAGCATTATGAAACTGTTGTCAGTCTGTCCAAACGTCCATCCACATGAATATATAATCCTTTAGCAGCGTATTACGACGCCTACACGTATTGGAAATTATTTCCATTGAGAGCGTTCATTCATAACCAGTGATCGTATTTATAGCGAGATATCTGGCGCAGGCGCATGTCAAGTGGTTGCTTGTACTCATTTCCAAATGAATGGTTAATATAATGAAATGATCAAAACACAAACAGCCTTACTCGTATTACAAAACATAGATTTGTCTTCAGAACCTGTTTTAATCCTCAGAACCGTAGTCATTACCCTCTAAGGTTAAGGCAGAGGTGTAGCTATAGTGCACCCAGAGATCTCCAGCTATGTTTAAGTCGCATGAAATAGGAGGGCAGTCTTTTGCATTTTTGAATATCAAACTTTATTCCGACTCGTACTGAAAACTTACGGACTTTTTATTTTTTCCGAGGATGGGAATTTATCTAATGATTTCTACCGCTCTGGGTGGAGCGGAAGGGATTGTCAGACTTTTACTAACTAAAACCTATCCATGCAAGGAAGGATTTCCTTAGCCCTGTATGTTTCGGGGTAGCGGTAACCCTTTCGGACATTTTTTATACCTGTGATAGGTTAGACACCCACCCACTATTGTATTAGGGTGACCTGTGAAGATAGTGGTTGAAAGTTTAAATAAATAAATAAATAAATAAATATTAAATAATCCCGCTTACCCGGCAAAAATATAAACTTACAGACTAAGCTGTCTATTTTGTTGTATTTCACAGTCACGTGCTTATAACCTTTTGTAGTACTCATCATCGTCTGCCTAGCCTTTTCCCAACTATGTTGGGGTCGGCTTCCAGTCTAACCGGATGCAGCTGAATACCAGTATTTTACATGGAGCGACTGCCTATCTGACCTCCATAACCCAGTAACCTTTTGTAGTACTCTCTGTGTAAAAATACCTGCGCTATGGAAGACCTTTGCGTAGCAACACTAGCGCCATCGAAGTAGCCAAATTCCGGTCGAAGCTTATTTTTAAAAAGATAATCATTGATACGACGAAGAAGAAGATTACAAAGACTGATTTTTTTTATTAAACCATTTACAGGCAATTTGGGAAGTGTCAAGCAGTCGATTAGTCAGAAAGATGAAGCTAGTTCCCCATTCCTAAGCAGAGTAAAGGTTCCTCAATGGTAAGAGGACCAAGATAAGGAAGTAAAGGACTCTTTATGGGGGTTTTAGAAATCTTGTAACCAATTAAATAAAAAAAAACCCTATACAATACCTACAATTAAGTTGACAGATGTCAAAAATATGTCATTTTTTTGGCAGTTGTTATTTTATTCTGCCTATAACATCAGATAACGTTTGTGTTGATTGACCTGTCAGAAACCTGGTGTAAACGACTCAAGTAACGTCCAAAACATCTCATTGTTACAGACGCCAGCACATCAAGCTAACCCATAAATTTCAAAAAAATAAAATAAAGTTCAAAATCTATCAAAAAAAATTGACAGATTGTGGTAACTTGATGTGCTGGCCTCTGTACGAATGTAACTGAAATGTAATAAAATCCTTATAAAAGGTGCTTACAGCAATTGGTAACACAAGCCTCCTTATCTTGGAGCTTATAAATTCCTCTCGTCGTGTTTCATATTACGTAACTAAACACGACCTGGCAGTATTTAATGCTGCTGACCTTTTAATTGACTTACAGGGTAATGACCCTCTGATGCGCAAATAAATCTTCATCTGCCTAACCTTGACTTGTGTACCTATAAAAGCTCGCTGCGTCCACCCCTGGTGATGGCTGTAGGCACTTGGGATGGACGCTACAAGGGGTTTTCTTCCGATCCTGTAAGCGATCACTGAATAAGCATTTTCAAAATTTTTAACAATTCATGATTACCAACACCTGGTGTTTTTAACGGGTCTCCCTTGTTTTACCGAAAAGTAATTGCCAAATTATCACTTCCCAAACAAATTTTCGCATAATTTCATTTGCCAAATTATTACTTACCAAAAAATCTCTTTACAAATAATTGTTACGAAAACCTATGTTTGGCAAGTGAACGTTTGAACAATAACTTGTTCACCAACTAGTACTTTTACCATTTTTTATCTAGTCAAATATTTCAGTTGGTATAACATATTTTACGCAAAATTAAATAAGCCAAATATTTGGTGTGGTCAATTTCAAACTTAATAAGATCTAATGTTGAAGACGTTTTATTACAAGAGTGCTTTTTCCATTTGGGACAAATTCTAAACAGGTAATAATAATGTTATTATAATTGTATTATTTCTATCGATAGCCTCCTAAAAATAATCTCTTTTTTCCATATTTTTTTCTATATAATCTAGTCGTTTCTGGCACTCGCCGGCCGCTGCCGCGGCACCGCTCGCTTCGCTCGCTCGGCTCGTGCGTAGGTGGTCACAGTTTTAACCTAACCTAACCATTTTATTTAAATTAATAACCTACTGTAACTAGTTCCATAAATAACCTAATGTCTAGTAACCATAAATTTGACTTGTTTCAGACAAATTCAAGCACATAAGCTTACAAAGAAATACGCAAATGACATCAAATTTAACAAACAAGTAAAATGTTTATTTTGCCTTTATATTTTTTGTCATAACAAATCATTTGACTAAACGTTTATTGTCTAAATATTGTTTGCTGTAATAAATCATTTGATTAAAGACCAAATGCCTTAATGACATTATCCTTGGTAATACTTAATCTGCCAAGTAAACATTTGACCAAATGAAAATGTGCGTACTAAAATTATTCCAAATATTACATTGGCATAAAAAAAGGTTGCTAAAATTTGTTTGGGTAATGAAAATTTGGCAAAATCTTTTCGGAAAAACGGCAGGATCCCGTTTTTAACTTTTTAAACATGACCAAATACTCCGGGCTTTTTTTAAACCATTCGATGTTCGCCTATTAGTAGCCGTTTGCTTATAAGAGCTCCACGATTTATACGGTACATTTATTGTCGGTCCGAGAGAATGTGAATGAACCTATGGGGTTCATACGACATTTGAGGAGTTAAGAAATCATCTAATGACCGCTCTAGGTGAAGCGGATTTTTGTCAGTAAGACCCATCCATGTTCCTTCCTTAGTGTTGCCGGGTTCGGACAATCCCACTGACCACAGACTCAGGGCTACTACTGAAAAAGTCCAGATGTAATACTTGCCTGACCTGGGACCTGTATAAAATCATTAAAAACTCACACTATCCATATTCGAGCACCACACCACTAAGGCCAAGAGTTACACAAATACCGATCAACTACCATGGTATTTGTATTGACATCATCTGGCCATAATTAACTTGAGTTTTTATAGTACTTTTTATTGCACGCCTTTAATCGTTGGATTAGCACTTTTTATGGCCAATCAAAGTCTAGCAGAGGTACCCAACTTTTTTGCGGTTGTGCGTGAATAAACTGGGTTGTAGTTTAGATAGATTAGATACCTAGGTATGTCTTCGTCAGCTCGGATGGCCACTAATCTTACAGTTCTGTTAAGGTTAATTCCCTATTACATGGGACATAAACATTACCGACGGAATGCGGGTGTACTTGTAGAGTTTTGATGCAAAAGTCGACCTTATGTCGCAGCAGGTCGTTAGCAAAATAACTCTGGCTGCATTCGATTTTTCAAGCGACTTTGGAATGAGTTTTAAATGGAATTGATTGGGTTTTTGTTTGAAGAAAATACCGTGTACAATTTTAGGCGGGTATTGTACGGTGTTGTTGTGTGATGTACGCCCTTGTCTTTCTTGGAGATAAATAGATCAATCTAACATAAATATACTTACCTATGTATTATCCACACTTCCACACTATATAAATATTATATCCTACTACTATTATAAAGGCGAAAGTTTGTAAGTATGGATGTATGGATGTTTGTTACTCTTTCACGTAAAAACTACTGTATAGATTTGGATGAAATTTGACACAGAGATGGTTTATATCCTGGATTAACACATAGGATATTTTTTATCCCGGTAGAACATTCCTGTGGGATAATTTCCGACCTCCACGCGAGCGAAGCCGCGGGCAGAAGCTAGTAATATTATAAATGCGAAAGTAACTCTGTCTTTCTGTCTGTCTGTTACCTTTTCACGCCTAAACCACCCAACCGATTTTGCTGAAATTTGGTATGTAGATAGTTTGCATTCATGAGAAGGACATAGGCATATTATTTTTTGGAAATTCAACCCCTAAAAGGGTTACAAGGGGTGGCAAAGTTTGTATGAGAAAAATATTTTTATTGCACATTTTTGCATAGGTAGGTAGGTAGGGTAGGTAGGTTAGGTAGGGTAGGTAGGGTAGGTAAGTTGGTAGGTAGAGTAGGCAGGTAGGGTAGGTAAGGTAGGTATCATAGTTAAGACAGGACAACGTCTGTCGGGTCAGCTAGTTTTAGAATATTTTATAAATATGTTGAGATCGCTTAGGGTACAATTTCCTATAGCAATGGAACTTGCTGACCAAGTTTTGATTGATTGGTTCCAATAGGTTCTGTATTGGAATTTTAAGCTATCCGTTGTATAAATTATGATACATTGCTTAACAGCAGACTCAGTTATGGAAAGCTCAAATAAATATTGTCAGATCAATGCTTTTTAGAGGATCCTGGTGGATAATCTAGTTGGAGTGACCTCCTACATCTACATCTGTACTACATATGAAGCTTCAGAGTTCTCTTGTTTTAATTTCTTGAATTTCCAGTTGGATTTGAAAAAATCATATTTCATTTCATAGCCTAATTCTTGAGGAAGGACGTTATAACATCATATAACCACCACTACAACAGATTTTAAAAAAATGCAAAAGTCTACCTTATGTCGCAGCAGGTCGTTAGCAAAATAACTCTGGCTGCATTCGATTTTTCAAGCGACTTTGGAATGAGTTTTAAATGGAATTGATTGGGTTTTTGTTTGAAGAAAATACCGTGTACAATTTTAGGCGGGTATTGTACGGTGTTGTTGTGTGATGAACGCCCTTGTCTTTCTTGGAGATAAATAGATCAATCTAACATAAATATACTTACCTATGTATTATCCACACTTCCACACTATATTAATATTATATAATATTATAAATGCGAAAGTAACTCTGTCTTTCTGTCTGTCTGTTACCTTTTCACGCCTAAACCACCCAACCGATTTTGCTGAAATTTGGTATGTAGATAGTTTGCATTCATGAGAAGGACATAGGCATATTATTTTTTGGAAATTCAACCCCTAAAAGGGTTACAAGGGGTGGCAAAGTTTGTATGAGAAAAATATTTTTATTGCACATTTTTGCATAGGTAGGTAGGTAGGGTAGGTAGGGTAGGTAAGTTGGTAGGTAGGGTAGGTAAGTTGGTAGGTAGAGTACCTCCCCTACCTACCTGGTAGGGTAGGTAAGGTAGGTATCATAGTTAAGACAGGACAACGTCTGTCGGGTCAGCTAGTATAACTATATATGTTTTAAAAAGCTAAAGGTCACTCATTGATTAAACACCAAATATCAAAAACTACTGGACCTATGAAGATGAAAGGCTTAAAGGTAATTTTTTATTTAGAACGTCAGCTAGAAAAGATTTTAGGATTTTTTATTTTATCACGGGCGCAACTGCGGGCTGTAGCAAGTATTATTATATGTATAGTATTTTCCCTTTATTTATGGGATGTATGCTATATGAACTACCTGTAATTTTTGATACTTAAGGACAAAACTTTAAAAAAATGTTGACAATACTTTTTTCTTTAACAGTGCACGAATTGGTTAAAAAAAAACCTGTTAATTGGACGCTCCCTGGTCTAGCTAACTCCTTATATGGAAATGGAGATACATAGCTCCTTATAAGGAGTGGCGTATGAGTTGCGATTTAAACGATACAACCTTGATCTGACAGAATGACGTGTCTCGTGTAATTTTAACGAATGCTGGATACCCTGTTGATAGATTTGAGTGCATGAGATCTGACTTATTGTTGCTGACGATTTATTATTTTTATTTTATTTTTGTTCTGAATGCACCTAAATATAACTTTGTGAAGATTAAAATTAAATATTTGCACACCATATGTAATGGTAGAATGTAAAGGGGCCATTATAGTTGTAAGATCATACTTTGTAAACCTACATTCTGGCAAATAAATAGACTTTGACTTTGACTTTGAGTGAATAGTTTTATGTTTAGTTATTGAATATGATATATTATCACCCTATAAAGCCTTTTTTTTTTTTTTTTTTAAGCCTGGGAAATCATCCAATGACTGCTCCCGCTCTGGGTGGAGCGGAAGGGAGTGTCAGACTCTTACTGACTAAAACCCATCCATGTTCCTTCCGTAGCCCTTTATGTTCCGGGGTAGCGGTAACCCTTTCGGACAATAGGGTATAATGTTTCCACTGCTGGGACATGGGCTTCGTCCCTATAAGAAAGAATGGGTTGCTATCCACCACGCGGCCCAGTGCATGTTATTTGATGTCACATGTCTTCCAGTTTTTCGTTCTAGGATTTGCCGGTTCCCTCACTATGTTTTCCTTCACCGCTGTAAGAACAGTGGTGATGAAATAAATTGCATAAATAAAAGCGCCTCTCTGGGTTCGAACATACGACCTATAACTCGTAAGCCGGGCCCGTTACCACTGAGCCACGACTTTTAATCACTGGTCATTTCATTACTTAGGTCCTATTTAACTATGATGGTAGGTTTTATTTCGACTATCTGCCATGACGCATAACAAACTCAGTGACTGAATGACACAACTGAGAAGCGAAACATAAGAAGAGAAATTTCCTGAAAAAAAGGTATACTTGTCTTGAAGTGCTCTACACAAGTTGATGAGCCTTCTGCGTCTTCGTTTTTCAAATAAAAACACAACTGCCGTTTCCATGGCAACGTAGCGTGCGCTCGCGGCTGTGTTGATGCATTCTTGTGAGTCAATGGAACGCTTGTGAGTGAACGATAGCTCTCGTAAACTATTGTATTGGTCTGTAGTTATAACAAATACTGGAGTGTTGTTAGGGTTGTCTAAGGTACGGCTGGAGCAGGACCAATTTGGGGATTTCGGAATATAGGCCATATGACGGCCATATTTGTCCACGTATTTCAGCTTTTACTTAAAGATATTAGTTTATAAGCTGGTATTCGTACAGTTTTTCGACTTCCCCGTGGACAAAGTCGAGGGCGAAGCGCTAGTAGTTATTAAACGTCTGAAATCGCCTTGAGCAGGCGTGGTGATCAAAGCTCGTATGAGCAGAGGCTTTTGCCCTGCAGAGCGGCAGCAATAGGCGATTATTCTATGTTCTATGTTAAGGAGTTATGGTTTCCGCACTCAGTCCTTTAAGTGGACCATTGTGCGTGGGCCATGATGGTCTTCGGTGGTTATTCCAGCCAGCCCACACTCAAAGAGCACATTTATTTATTTAAGATACATGTACAACATACAACAATGACAAATGCATGTAGCTGAAATGAGAATGCTAAGAGGGATGTGTGGTGGTACGCGAATAGATAGAATACGTAATGAGTATATAAGAGGAAGTCTGAAAATGTCACCGGTGACTGAAAAGTTGTGTGGAAACCGGTTGTCATGGTATGGGCATGGTATGCGGAGGAATGTGGAAAATGTTGTCAGGAAAGTTGTGAGCATGAATGTGGATGGCTATACAAGTAGAGGGAGACCAAAGAAACGATGGATGGATTGTGTGAAAGATGATATGGCTAGAAAGGGAGTGACTACCGAGATGACGACTAATAGAGAAATATGGAAGAAGAAGACATGTTGCGCCGACCCCAAATAAATTGGGATAAGGGCAGGAGAATGATGACATGTACAACATACAGATTTAAATAATCTAAAGCGTTGTACAGTTAAATCAAACAAATGGTAGAAAAAAAATAGAGTATGAGAAATTGACCCAATAGAAATAATTTAAAGACAAGTACAACTTTTAATCTTTCGTTATTTTTTATCCATCATCTCACAGAATTTTAAACTTTCACGCAACTGTTTCCTCAGCTTCCATGCAGGCCCCGCACAGAGGCTAAGCAGGTCTTAAGGGGGGTCTGCAGGTCCTAGTGTTGTGACAACCCTACTCGATACAACACTAAGCTCGCTCTAGTACCTACGTTGATCTAAGTTATTCATGTTACAAAGTGTTCTGGGGATAATAGATATTGACTCATTGTAAGCCGCAGTAAACTGTAAACTCTACTTACCTTCCTTTAATACATTCGTGGTTTTAGTTTATGGTTGTAGAGGCGAATAAATAATGTTAAGCTATAACGGAAGAGAATGTAGAAAAACAATATACCTATCTACCTACCGTGTGGTTTAGTGCCGAACAATTCAGAAATAGAGATTATCTTTTTAACCGACTTCAAAAAAGGAGGAGGTTCTCAATTCTAAATTTTTTTTAAATGTTTTTTTACCTCAGAACTTCCAATTGGGTGAACAGATTTTGATGATTCAATAAGAAAACAATATAAGTCTAAAAAAATTATCTGGATGGCATATTATTACTTCAGGTCACTGTTGTTTACATAGCAAGTTTAGTAGTGCATACGAATTGGTGTGGGGACTGTGGTTGGTATGGGTAGGTAAGTACCAAAACTAAAAAGTTAAAAATATTTTTTTTTTACAAAAAAACAACGGACTTCCAAAAAAACACTACAAAGTAAAAATAATCTTAATTTCGAAAGTGAAGTGGCTAAAACTGAAAATACAAAAGAAAATACAAGTAGATAAAATCCCTACAAAACCACTGTTCTTTAAAAAATATACAATACTTAGTAATATGGAAAGTGAATATAAATCTACTTAATGCATTTGGTAATACTTGAACTTACGGCCTCTTCAGGTAGCAATCTATAGTTAAAATGGCTCGCCTAGTTCAATGACCTAACTAAAAATACTAAGATCTCAATTTACAGGCACTAATAACAGTTAGCTCTTAATTCAAACAATGCGAAGCTAAACAATGCTGCGCCTGCGCGGCCGGTGTGAAGCACAACACACGGAAAGGTACAGAAAACCTACTACTTACGGCGTACGAGAAAAATTTCGGACTTTTGAAAAAGGTTTACAAATCATTATCATAGAAAACTAGTTTAGCATATTGATGGTGTGAGCCAGAAGGGTTGATTCCAGGATTCTAATTCCATGACCCACTCAACCGCAATGACAATCCCTTTCCTTGACCTTACAATACAACCTAACTAATTGTTTCATTTCAAAAACCCGTCTCTTATTCGACGGTAACAACATTTGCGCAATGAATGTAGTTGAATTGACAACATAAAAAAAATTTTTTACAAAAAAATAAACCGCCTTCAAAAAAAGCGAACAAAAACGTTCCTGCACTAAAAAGTAAAAAATAAAAAATTGAATTCCTGTAAAGAAACTTAATTTAAAGGTAAACTTATATGACATTAATATTTTGCAAATATTCTAAATTGTTGTATCCTGTTGTGCCAGCAGTTGTATCCTGTGACATTTATTTTTTCAATTCACGATTATAAAAATTAAAAACAGATGTTTCAAAAATTTCAAAGTACTTAAAAAGTGGCAGGCGTTTTTCGAGGTATTGTTGCCCATACGTATTTCTTTGCCTTGGCTGGCATTTTGAAGTTCTCATGCCAACCTTGCACCTTCCGGCTCCATCATCAGATAAGTTTGATAGTACCTTATAGCCAAAGCGCATTTCTTGACAATTCTAATAAGCCCAAACACGGCTAGAATACATTGATTAATTACGGAGTTCCGGTGTCTGTCTTCCGGCTCCATCATCATCACCAGATAAGTTCAATGATAAAATTTTCAACATAACTATTCAGGATTGTATGTTTATTTGTATTGTCATAGTTGCTTAACTATCTTGATTGTGATATCTATGCGAGTGTCAAGTTTCGTTAGCCATATCTGATCTTCTTCACCAGTTCCACTTCATCAAATGTTACTTTTTGACTGTAAACGCTTGATTTCTCGATGAAAATATTAAAATTACTATATAGTTGCCTATAATATTTGAGGAGTTTCCTCGATTCCTCATGGATCCCATCATCAGAACTGGATTTTGAAAAAAATGGGACCAATCTGGAAGAATATCCTTTAAAGTTAAAAAAAAAATTTGCAAAACTTCCGACTCGCCAGTCACGATTCAAGTTACTGGATTCCCGGACCTAGTAGTGATGGAAAAATATTCACACCAAATTCGTACCAAAATATAGTAACCGTCTGAAACAAACAAAACGGGTGCCTTGTGCCCAGTCTACACGGAAAACTGGCCAAGTGCGAGTCGGACTCGCGCACGAAGGGTTCCGTACCATTGTCTATATAAACGGCATCATAGGCGCCATCATCTGTGTAAATTTCAAATGTCTATTTATCACGGTTCATGGCATTTAGAGAAAGAAAATAGGTCTATCATGAGACAGGTTATTCCTGATGGGAGTCTCTTACTGTTTCATGTACAATATATAGTCAGTTTTTTCTAATATTTTCCCCGAGTTAGTCTCGATATGATCGTGATGTCCCAACCCTATCCACAGGAGTAAGCTCCGCCAATAGTGTTAACACGCGATACTCAGTACACGCTCCAGTCTTCACCTTAACGATACGAAACACGTCAACAAAACACTATACAGATACTCTCCAAATTAACTACAGCTACATTATATGAAATACTCGCTTGCATCCGCGGCTTCGGCTACGTGGGGATCAGAAATTATCCCATGGGAACGTATTACGAGGATAAAAAAATTTCTATGTCCTAATCCAGGTCATGGTCTATCCTTGCGCCAAATTTCATCCAAAGCCCTTCAGCCGTTAAGACGTGAAAGTAACAAACATACAGAATGACTTAAGCATTTATTAAGTAGAGTATTGAAGGCACGGATATACCTCCACGATACGCCCACAGACCACACTGGTTACTGACCGAATTACTTCAACCTATTGTTGACGACACATATGATGGATTGATGCCTTCGGCTTAAGGCTTTCATGTCATCAATCAATTAGTTAACGTGTGAGGTGATGATGGGAGGTTTGGAAGGAACGCCATTGTTTAATATAGAGACAAAAATTAGGCTACCAAAAAATAAACAATTGTTATGGCTTAATATTGACAAAATTGAAAGTCAGGGAAGCTGTATTTGCCGCGGTCATCGTGGATATGATGACATGTTTATCATTTATATCTTGGCTTTGGCCGCTATTTATAATTTGGCTAATGTTGTTGATAACTGAATGATAGGCGTACCGTATCGATATGATAAGCGGGATTGTCCGAAAGGGTTACGGCTGCTCCGGAATACAGCGGGCTAAGGAATTTCCTAAGGAAGGAACACGGACGGCTTTTAGTCAGTAAGAGTCTGACACTCTCTTGACACTTGTCACTTTCCACCCAGGGCGGGAGGAGTCATTTGAAGATTTCCCACCCTTATAAAAAAAGCAAGTCGGTATACATATATCCTAGGTAACGCGTGGATTAATTTGGGAGCTCTATAAAAAAAAAATCGGCCGATCGTCGTCGTCGGTCAATCGTTCTACACATGCAGCCTGTGGGTCAACTTCACGCAGAGGGCATACAGTGACCTACGCGTTCAATATAGATAATAATGCACTGAGAGTGCTGCTGCGGCTGCCGTGGCGATGTAGTGCGTCAGGGATGTTTGCAGATAATAATATTGATGGTTTTGCCGCTATTATTAGGAAAAGATGTGCATCCCTGATGTCTCGTGTTCGCGGTGGCACCAACAGTATTCTCAGTGTGTTCTTAGATCGGTGGGATTCCCCGATGTTGCGGAGGTGGATGCGGCTCCATGCCGAAATTTAATGGTATATTTCTATGTGTCTGTAACCTACTAACACTAGAATTTAAGTTAAAATTGTTACTAACCCTATGGACTCCGGTCTGAAATAAAAATATTCTATTCTTCTATTCTATAACGTTCTCATTGCTAGATCACGACCCAGAAAGCGGCCCACTGGACACAGGCCTCCTTTCTTTGAGAAGCAAATGGTACCAATTGGCTTTGAGAAGCAAATGGTACCAATTGGCTTTGAGAAGCAAATGGTACCAATTGGCTTTGAGATGCAAATGGTACCAATTGGCTTTGAGAAGCAAATGGTACCAATTGGCTTTGAGAAGCAAATGGTACCAATTGGCCTTGAGAAGCAAATGGTACCAATTGGCTTTGAGAAGCAAATGGTACCAATTGGCTTTGCGTATGAATTAAACCTGGAAGCTCAGGTAAATAATAATTGAATGTCCTCTCAGACGACCACTAAAGTCTTCCTACCTTAGCCCGCAGATCTATCTTAGTATTCTATTGGACATTGCACCTACCATAAAATCTCCATAACTGTAGTAAACTAAATAAATATGCAACAGCAAAATGATCGATATGCATAATATTTCCTCGGCCAACGGCTTTCATTCGAACCGTTTTGTCACTACAAAGAAACTTACAGAAGCTGTATTGACGAAGACATAGTGCGCAACGCAAAAGATTTTTATCATTAACCAACTCTGAAATCGTGCATAAAATATCAGATGCTCCCTACATATTGACGAGTCACGTGACCAAAAATGTTTAGAACAGCTGATTTTTTTTGCGATTTCGGAGTTGGTCCCATAGTAAAAGTTGTTTAGTTTGGTGGTCTGTAGCATAATTTGACTTTTGTATGTATATACCCTTTCGGTTACACCGCAATATATGCTGATTGGTCGCCAGTTCGTGGTTGGTCTCTTAATAAAAATTAACATCGCGAAAAATAACTGTTATTCCCTAAATTTTGTTGAGTTACATTAGTGAACATAATGTAGGCAGTGGGGGCACAGTAATAACGGTCCCGACGTACGCGTTATAGTTCGTGGGTTCGACCCCAGGTAGGCGATTAAGTATGTGTAAATAATTTCAAGTTTAAAAGCCTATTTATACTGT
Organism: Hyppa rectilinea; assembly: GCA_951799385.1. Classification (NCBI taxonomy): domain Eukaryota; kingdom Metazoa; phylum Arthropoda; class Insecta; order Lepidoptera; family Noctuidae; genus Hyppa; species Hyppa rectilinea. Next base: position 1,280,642 of record OX637306.1, read on the forward strand.
GATCTATTACAGCATTGACGAATTTTGTACTGACAACTATGTTGGCGTCGGCTGCCAGTCTAACCGGATGCAGCTAAATACCAGTATTTTACATGGAGCGACTGTCTTTCTCACCTCCTCAACCCAACCCAGTAACTGGGTAATACGATACACCTTGGTAAGGACTGGCTGTCACATTTTCGGGCTTCTGACAAAAATCTTAAAAATAGTACCTAAGTGTACCTGTTGTTCCGATGTATAAATGTTTTTTTTTATACTTAATTTTTTACAATTTTTGTAGCATATTGCAATACTAATGTTTGTAAAGTTAGTATTTTCATTTGGATAAACGTTCTAACTTCGAGATGATTTATTTTGACCGTGAAGTGGTCAAATTAAATTTTATCTAGTAAAAGCAGAAATAAAGAAAATGCATTTATTGGCGGTAAATATGACGCAAAGAAAAACATAAACTCAAAAAATTACAAAGTTGTCCAACAGAGTGATAGATCATAATGAATGCAGAACGAGATTGAAAATGATTATCATTGGTCCAATACAGATTCTGCGCCGCTGGATTCCAGTGCTGAACTGAAATCTTTGATCAATATGTACCTTAATCATCGTAGCACGAAGTGGACCTTTTGCCAACAACTTTATCAGCGACTTTGTAGAGCAAACATAGAATAAATAACTCGTGATTTACGATTTTGAACTATGCCGTGCTTAAAGGGTTATTACTGAGAAACTTAAACTGAATATTGTTTGTTGAAAGTAATTTTATGGCTTACTTCGCATTCTTGGTGTAGCGTTTCGTATTTTTTTGTGAAATGGCATACGTGACGCGTGTATAGTTGGCATGTGTAAATGATAATGTAAATCAAAAATCATTTATTCAAATTAGGCTCCAAATCAGAATGAAGATCAAAGTTACATAAGACAGTCCCCCAAAAACGACCACCCTTCACCACTTTCTAGTGCTTTAGCTGCGAAGAAGTAGCGCAGTAAAGTTCCCAGCAGCACAGCTGTCCGTTCAGTTGAAAGAACTTGATTCTACACATTTATCGTACGAGAAGTAATACACATTACGAAACAAATCACATTAAAATTAACTATTGTAAACTCAAACTCAAAGCATTTATTTCAAATAAACCAATTACAGGCACTTTTGAATTGTCAAGGGGTCGGTCAGTCAGAAAGATGAAGCTAGTTGCCCATTCCAAAGCAGTAGGTACCTATGGAGAAGAACGGGCAAGAAACTCCATGGACACTCTTTTAAACCAAAATATGTTTACAAAAACTGGGTTACATCACTCATGTTGAAATATACACGTGAGAACGATGCAGAACTTAATAAAAGCGTCCATAATTACAAGATTTTAAAAAACAATTCAAAATTAATTTAAATATTAAAACAGCCGTGGCAGCTAAGAGGTGACCAGCCCCTACTGACGGTGCCCGCTCATGAACATGACGCATGGATTAGCACCATTCAGCTCAACCATTTTGATGGGAGCTAAATGGTCCAAAATACCGCCACCACCAGTGAGACATTACAGGGAGCATGACATGCTCTCAGCCGCCAGGGCACATTCAAGTCAATGTAAGACGTACTCAGTAAATTGTAGCTTTATAGTAGGTACATAGTACTCACAAACGTGCTATGCAATTATACAATGCTAAGAGATTGAAGTTATATAATGCAAAAAGTTTTTGTGAATCTTCAGCAGCTCCAGGAGTAATCTCAGATGCTAATCAATTAGTTTAGGATATTAAAAAAAAAAAGAAAGAATATTCAATAATGTAAACAATTGGAGCAGCTCAATCCCAAGCCCTTTTGTCTTCAATAAAGTCTTTGACAGTATAATAAGCATTCTGGCACAACTTGCGTTTAACGAACGATTTGAATTTATTAAGGCTTAGATCTTGAACGTGGCTTGGAAGTTTATTATAAAAGCGTATACATTGACATCTGAACGAGCCTCCTATTTTTTTGAGCCTTGTAGTGGGTACAACAAATTTGTGTTTGTTCCTAGTATTCTCATCATGAATATCACTATATTTTTTAAACAATTTTATATTTTTATGGGCATACAAAAGATTTTCAAAAATAAACTGTGAAGGTACAGTCATTACATTTATTTCTTTAAATTTTTCTCTCAGAGAGTGTCTCGGACTTAATTTATAAATTGCTCGAACAGCTCTTTTCTGTAAAACAAAGATAGTCTGAATATCGGCGGCATTTCCCCACAATAGAATACCGTACGACATTACACTATGAAAATAGCTAAAGTACACTAAGCGGGCTGTCTCTGTGTCAGTTAAAGTACGAATTTTTCTAACAGCGTATGCTGCGGAGCTTAGTTTTTTTGACAATTTATCTATATGTGGCCCCCACTGAAGCTTAGCATCCAAAGTTAAGCCCAAGAATACTGTGGTATCTTCAGGATTCAATTCTTCGCCCTTTACCAACACTTTGGTTTCCACCTGTCTAACGTGGGGTAGCGTAAACTTAATACATGTATGAAATAGAATCCACTAGTACCATCGAATGGTAACTTTATTAATATTTATTCGTTTAGATTAATTAAAATGAATGATATAGGTAACTGAATTTAATGTAGATAACGCCATACACCATATTTTTTTTTTAAGTTTTAAGATAGGAAGCCTAACGAAATCCTCAATCTATTGGTCAGCAATTCAGCATCAACAACCTACACCAGAAAGTCCGCAGATACTATCAGGCATCACCGTAATCAGTTCGATAGTGAGGCTGGCGGAACTGGTCGCACCACTTAGGGGGTATCACCGTGAACACGCAAAGTTAAGGGGATCGGCAGGACATTAGCTCTGCCCGCCATGTAAACATACGATTACGGAACTGATTACAAGAAATTCCTAACTAAACTACCAAGGTTTTGTCATTTTCGTGTATAGATATTTTCTCTGTGATTTCATGTTTCGATATAACGATTTTTAGGAAGAATATTAATTCTACTTTTTATTAAGCCTGGGAAATCATCCAATGACTTCTCCCGCTCTGGGTGGAGCGGAAGGGAGTGTTAGACTCTTAATGACTAAAACCCATCCATGTTCCTTCCTTAGCCCTTTATGTTCCGGGGTAGCGGTAACCCTTTCGGACAATCCCGCTTGCATATTAATTCTACTTAAGTTATTTATTTCACCATTTATGTACACACATAAAAACAGACAAGAAGAAAGGAACAGAAAGTACGTAAAAAGTTGATGGTTATTTCTAAAGAATCTCTTCCAGCATACCTGCGATAGGAAAGTAGATTAAAGAGATGTTGACAACGTGTGTAAGATAAAAAGAGCAAAACATAATAAATAAATATCAAGAAACAATTCACTAATCGGTTCAGTTACTGCAGTCTGCAGTTGACTGATTCAATCAATTCCCGACTATGTTGGGGTCGGCTTCCAGTACAACCAGATGCAGCTGAGTACCAGTATTTTACCTGGAGCGACCGCCTATCTGACCTCCACAACCCAGTTACTGGGTAATACGCCTTGATGAAATTGCTTCTGACGACCCGTAACTAAGTACTGTCAAAGATCCAAGATTTATACAGTCAGGACCAACGGCTTTATGTGCTTTCTGAGGCACGGAGGGTGGATGTTTCCCATCCATGGACCAACCGCGGCAAGCCTACCTTGCCCTGATTTATCGACCTGTGTCTTATTACTAAGCCACGACCCCACTTTAGTTGACTGGTTGCGGGGTGATAAATTCGATTACCGGGTTTAACTTTTTGATTGGAAATTTACATTCTGCAATCGAAGTAGCTCAGAATCTAAGTAGGTACATACCTACTCTAAATTCGTACAAGGTTAATAACACATACCTTCCTATTAGGTAGATTGTCCAATTTAGTATATACTTAAATGGCAATGTGAGTGTATTGTAGTTCTCTGCCCTTCTGGGGTAAACACCCTGTATATTTAACAAAAATGTAAAATCTAAATATTTGCACGGCTGTAATGCCGAAATATATCATTCATTCATTCATCCGTGATGTCAATATGAGTAACTAAATCACAATCAGGAAGCTTCTGCCTGTATTTTGTTTGCGTAATTATTGATCCCCAGTTAGCTCTCATTACTTTGTGTCGCATCGCGATGGATTGTCGAATTCGCTGTTTTACATTAAAACTGCTAGCAAAATCCATCTGCGACTCAAACTCAAACTCAAACTCAAAGTATTTATTTCAAATAAACCAATTACAGGCACTTTTGAATTGTCAAGGGGGTCGGTCAGTCAGAAAGATGAAGCTAGTTGCCCATTCCAAAGCAGTTGGTACCTATGGAGAAGAACGGGCAAGAAACTCCATGGACACTCTTTTAAACAAAATATGGTTACAAAATATTGGTTAGGTACATAATTCATATTATTATCATTACTTTTACAGTCAGAATTAAAGCGACGTAGAAATACAATGCAACAATCGAACGACAGACTTCGACTGACCTGGTAGTCCTGGTACTAACAACTTTTCGAAAGGCCTCAACTCTCTATTCAAGCCCTAACGTAAAACGGTAAAACTATAACTGCACTAAACACTAAACCATCTCAAATGGCTAGGTCTTAGTTAACCCAGATTGTTCCAATTAACAGCTGTGGGCTAAACACCGTGCCGTTGGGACCTAGTTCTAGTGACCCTAGGTTTAAGTAAATGTGCTTAGTAAAATATTGTGCTTGAAGCCTGTTAGGCTGCGCAGGCGCAGATACTTAGTGTAATGGCGTGATAAATGTTACACGGACCGTTTGTGTGGACGTAAAGCCTCGGGAACAAGTCACAAGCAATTAGATATATCTGGAATATCAGCATCACAAAGTATTCAGTATAATATTGTGGGTCTAATTTGAAAATGCCCCCTGTGTTAAAATCGGTTGTCATGGTATGGGCGTGTTATGCGGAGGAATGAGGAAAATGTCGTGAGTATGAATGTGCATGTCTGTCTATACAAGTAGAGGAAGACCAAAGAAACGCCACCGTTTTGGGAGCAGTGATAGAGAAACAATTTACACATGGCAAAGCGCCACTTACGACATTCAACTCGTTAGTCTCGGAAAAAAGTTACGGATTTTATGCCGAGATTCATTCATACTTAAATCTATGACTAATTGGCAAGGAACTCATAATGTCGATTATTATATAAATGACTCATACATAGATGACACATTTTAATATCTGATAACACGCGTTATTCTATGACGAGTAAAGATACATTGATAACATGATGATAGCAGATTAATTATTTAGATACCTATCTTTAAATGTTATGACTGTTTCTAGTTGTCTTTCTGCTGCCCTTAGACCACGTTCACACAACGGTGATCAGCATAGTTTGAATAACTATGCTGATCGATCGATCTTCTTCTTTTTCGTGTGGTTAGTGACTAACCTGGTGTTAGAGTTTTTATGCTGCCCATGGGCCTCTGACTTAGCTTCACATGCTGTTGAGAAATATTTCTCAGGCATGCTGGTTTCCTCACCATGTTTTCGTTCACCGATTTTTAAGCAAGTGATAATTTATACAATACGCACATGAATCCGTAAATTCAGAGGCCTTGGGTCCGAACTCGAGACCTATGACTTGGCAATTATTCACAAGTCTGCGATACGCTTCAGTGCCGAATCGATCATCTTGAATTTGATCAAAGAAATCCTCTAAAGGCTGTTGACAAGGCAAGGGCGAGGTTGGGTGCAAGGCTTAGGGGGTGTTTTTTTTTAATTTTCTGTCCCTCCCTCCCCCCCTGTTGAGATGTCGTGAGATTTTGTTCAACCCGTCCCCCAATCTCACGTGAGATTTTTCATAATGTGGGTTTCTTACGTAAACGAGTTGGATTGTTATTGTAAAAAGAAAATAAAAAATTGTGAATGATCTTAATCGTATTATGATTACGCTTAAGATTAAATTTTAAGCATGTACAATCTGGATTAAATGGACCAAATTAGTACTTATATATTTTTTTGTTTTAATCAGAAAAAATATTGCGTGATATTTGCCGATACCCCCCCTCTCTCCAACGTAAGAATAGATGAGATTTGACTCAACTTCCTCCTCCCCTAAAATATCTCACGTAATTTATGGACGCCCCCATATCAGTACTTAAAATTTGTCATTTTTGATACAAATATACCTATTGGTACATCACACGGCAATTTCATTATGGACTAGGTTCTTCCCGCTTTCCCGGATTACGGAAATTATCCAACGGGAACGTAGTACCGATAATATAATAAAAAGTATCCTATGTGCTATTCCAGCCTTAAATGTATCTCTATGCCGAATATCATCCATATCCATTCGGCAGTTTTTGCGTCAAAGAGTAACAAACATCCATAGACCCTCAGAAACTTTTACATCTATACTAATATTATAAAGAGAAAAGATTTGTATTTTTGTGTGTATGTTTGTAATAATTAACTCAAAAACTACAATGCCGATTTTTTTCACCATTAGAAAGCTTAGTTTTCCGGGAGTAACATAGGCTACTTTTTATCCCAGGAAAAATAACGGGGCCCGCGGGATAGACCACGGGAGCGAAGCCGCGGGCAAAGTGCTAGTTTATAATATTAGTAGGATTTGTTTTCCAATCGTACGCACATTGGATTTTTGACGTGTAATCCCAATTCTTACCGTAAAATATCGCTGTGTGTACGGCGCCTTATGGCTTCCTGTATGGTCATTGATCAGCAATGAAATAATATTTCACATATTAAGTAGCCACTTGTGAGCTAACACCACGAATTTACGACTATATTCACCACATTATTTAAAATGGGCCTACATAAAACTTTAATCGATACAGGAAATAAAACATTCGCAAACCTTTAAAACCAAATCGATTACTTTCGAACATCAAACAGATATAAAATAAACATATAATCGTCCAAACTTGACTTCTGATCCTCACTAAAATATAAATTTGAGTTTGAGAGTAAGACAGCGCTATTCCTGTATAAAGGTGTCTCTCTGTCTAACATCGGAAAAGCAAACTTTTAAAATAGTGATGCCCAATGTGGGATATAGGAATCGAATATTCATAAAATCGTTTTACGGTTATTTTACAACTTGTAAAAAATACTAAACTCTAGTGGTAAAAGCATATAAAGTGGTTTTGATTTCCGTCAGAAAAGCCAAGATTTTATTTTTATAGCAATCATTTTGTTCCGTTTTACGTTTTATATTGCTGTATTAGAATATATTACTTAAGTAGTACTTATAATAATGTGAGTTATTTCCGTATAGGTCAAACAACCTATGAAAAGCGTATACTTGAAATCGACACGTTGCTAGCTCGACGTGTTTGAGACGAGAAACACTAGAATTTGATTACTTACAAGATCAAAAGTTTTTTTTGTTCATTTAATTTCAATAAACAATAAAAAACAACGGATTCAAAGAAAATATACAATGCAGTTACTTGAAATAAAAGTAAGAAAACCTGTTTTTTTTACTGTAAATAATGTAAACTTCATAGATGTGACAAAAAGTAAAAGAAACAATCATAATACCTTGTCTTTTATCATGTTTTAAAGCAAATTTAATTAATTTAGTCCTGTATAACTAACTGTATAACTGGTATTCAGACAAAATAGTGAAAAGAAAATTTCAAGAAGAATTTATTATTTATCTACGAGTTTGTTACTCGAATTTCCAAGCTGTCCTATGAAATGACAAAGCGAAGTTCTTGGCTAGCCAGACAACGCATGATGAAATTCTTCCACTGTGAGACTAAGAGCAAATTTCCCCAATCTAAACCTCGTTCAAGACCTGTCAAAGTCAATATTCCATAGAATATAATGACACTGACAGCCCTTAAACGGAGTTTATTTGTGATCGCGATTAGTTAAATGGTGAAATCCTCCCTTAATCAGCTTCTTGTTATTGTGCTACCACCGACCACTCCTTAGCGATTTTATACAATTCCCACATAAGTCATTTAACAGTGGACATTAATCATGACGAAATTGTATGAATGTGACTAAATGTCAAATGGGCTAACACCTGACATTCCTAGAAGGTAAGTTGCACAAGTTGCACATAATGTGTACCTATAATGTCAATTTACATCAACACTAGAGTAGGCTTGGAAATAAAATGTCACTATCATAGAGTACACTAATAATCTGTCGTTCCTTTCGATCGAGAGATTTTGATTAGATGCTTATTTTTTTAATGAGATCTAATTTGAAAAAACAAATGTTACTCACAAAATATAATTTAAAAAAAAACAGATAATATTAGCATTTGTATCCGTTCAGAGTCTGAGTCTATGTCATCCTAAACTATAACTTCATTGTTTTTTCGTATTATCAACAGGAACGGTTAAGGAGAACATTGGATCCAAAACAAACCCAATTTAAGGGGAATCTAGCGCTTTAAATGTGGTCCCAGAACGTCCTAGACCAGGGCTGTCCAAACTATACACCTTCGCGGGCTAATTAAATTTCATACAAAAAGCTGGAGGGCCAGAAAAATATTTTCAGTTGTCAAGTAAATAAAATACTGCTCGCGAAGGAGGTGGCGGGATGGGAGAGAGAAAGGTCCTCCCGTCCCAGCCGCCGCAGGAGACGCCCCGGGCGTCGGGAGCCACGTGACGACTCCCGGCCACCGTAGGCGCGGGCCTGCGGACGGTGAGTAATGGGTGACTCACCGTCCGATCAGCACCAGACCCGTGTTGTACGGCGCGTATATGTTCCACGCGCGCCTCAAAGAGATGTCAGCATATGAAGGGGCCCCCCAGGGCCAAGCCTGCCGGGTAAGCGGGATTGTCCGAAAGGGTTACCGCTACCCCGAAACAAAAAGGGCTACGGAAGGAACATGGATGGGTTTTAGTCAGTAAGAGTCTGACACTCCCTTCCGCTCCACCCAGAGCAGTCATTGGATGATTTCCCAGCCTTAAAAAAAAAATCGTCGATATACTGGTGGTCCGAAAAATTGCATCCTTCTATTTCGCTATAAAGTTCTTTGCAACATGGAAAAAAAGAAAAATCATTTTGTTCCAGTGATGTTTTGAATAATCCCAGTTTATTTTTGAACCCATTCACATATCCGTACAAGTTGGCTATATTGTGTTCTTTGCCTTGTAATTTTAAATTTAATTTGTTCAAATGTTGTGTCATATCAGTTAAAAATGCAAGATCAGCAATAAATGCAGGAACTTGCATTTTAGTTTCCATATCAGTTGTATCAGATTTTATTTCATTTTTAAGAAATATGGGAATTTCTTTCCGTAAAGCGAAAAAGCGCTGCAAGCACTGACCAGCACTTAACCATCGGATTTCTGAGTGCAATAGCAGATCTCCGTTGCGTCAATTTCAGTTAAAAAGTTACGAAATTTACGATGACTCAAAGCTTTGTTTCCGCCTCTAATAAGATTTGTTATTTTAACAGCTATTTTCATGGCATTCATTTGGCGCAAAGATTTTCCACATAAGGCTTCTTGATGTATGATGCAATGGATTAATGGGCAGTTAATGCCATTTTGTTTTAAAAATCCCGTAAGTCCTGTAACGTTTCCAGTCATTGCTTTTGCTCCATCGGTCACAAAAAGTCACAATACAAGAACATTTTTGAAACCCACAGTATTCCATAACAGTTTTATTAACAGCTTCAAAGATATCACTGCCTTTAGTTGAGCCATGTAGTGGCACTAAATTTAACATTTCCTCCGTGATTAAAAATCTTTCGAAATGCAGCGAATAAAAATTATTAATTGACCGATATCTGTCTGGTCGGTACTTTCATGCAAACATAATGAATAATATTCACAGTGTACAATGTAATCACATAATTTTTTCGAAACATATTCGCCCATATCATCTATTTGTCGCGCAACTGTTTGGTGAGATAACGCTACAGATTCAAATTTTTGCGCCAATTTCGGCTGCATGAAGCGATGAGCCATGGCAATTGCGCATTGTTTTATAAAAACTCCATCGCTGAATGGTTTTTTAGCTTTGGCTAATTGCAAACAAACTTCATAAGAAGCAGCCAAACTTTGTTCATCGTCTGTATTTACTCTTTTTTAAAAACTTGTCTGTTTCATTAGTTTTTCTTATGCTCAGCCACAACAATTTTCCTTGCTTCACCGACATGTCCTTTATATTTTTCTTCGTGTAAAGTAGTATAATGACGTTTAACATTGTATTTTTACTCACAGATAAAACTTGCATACAAATTATACACTGAATTTTATTATTGTTGTTGCATATAAAATAGTCAAGTTCCCACCTCTCATTAAATACTCGACGTTCATCACTTAATTTTCGCTTCTTCGTAGACATAATGCAGTTAGTTAAGGTTTTTTTTTAAAACTGCTGCTAATTACTTATTATAATGTGTAAAATTCAAAGCGGTGTAAGTAAGAAGTTCCGATACGAACTAAGTGGAAGCACAAACTTAACTAATACGGTCAACAGCAAATCCTCACTCGACAAAAACAAAATACTTTCCGGGAATTCCCCCAATAATAGTAAAAGTAGCTTCACTTTTAAGTGATCATGCGAATGGAATGTTGCAAGACTGAAGATAAATAATTATACCAAGTATTGAGTACATGTTTTGACAACGAATAATATTATCCAAACTATTTGTGTCCAAAACTATTTTTAGATTAAAATGTATGTCGCGGACCGCATGAAAACAAGGCGCGGGCCGCATGCGGCCCGCGGGCCTTTGTTTGGACAGCCCTGTCCTAGACGAATGAATGTTCATCCTTCTGACTGGCTAATATTTTCACTAGCTAGGGATGGGCCGAATATTCGTTTTATATTCGATATTCGGCATATTCGGCATGTTTACCGAATATTTGTATTCGTTTACCGAATATTCGGCCGAATATTCATATTTGGTGAAACCCATTTTCGGCCCATCCCTAATTTTTACCACGACTTGATTACCTTTCGTGCTGATTATGAGAAAAGAGAATTAGCTGAATACATAGGATAATAAGCAGCACGAGGCAATGATTTACGTTAGTACTTAGAGCGAAAATCGATTGGCAATGGGCATCGAATTACAGGCAATTATTGGTGTAATTATCATGCCACGTAGGGCCCGTTGTGTGAGTCATACAGAATATAATATATTGACAGGCTATTCTCTATGACTGCAATAAATGTGGGTTTAGGGTTGACAAGCAGTATGATTATAATATTAATTAAAACTATTAAAGCTTTTGAATATTACTGACACTTTAAGCCTGTATTACCTACATTAAGATTTTAAAATTAAGCAAATTAAATTGAATTAGGCCAGCACATCAAGTTACCATAATCTGTCAAATTTCTTTGATAGTATTTCAACTTTATTGCAAAGACATAAGGTTCATTTTTAATTGAGAGAATTTGACAGTTAGGGATAGCTTTATGTGCTGGCGTCTGTACGTTCCCTTGGGATCATTTCCGACAACTACGCGGGCGAAGCCGCTGGCAGCAGCTAGTCAGTACAGACGCCAGCACATCAAGCTATCCCTAACTGTCAATTATTTTCAATTCAAAATGAACCTTATGTCTTTGCAATAAAGTTGAAATACTATCAAAGAATTTTGACAGATTGTGGTAACTTGATCTGCTGGCCTCTGTACATATGGCTAGATTCTAATCACACGTATACGTACAGCTAAAAAACGTAAAATTTCCCAATGTATGGTAAATATTTCCACATCGATGCGCTCATTGCCAAAGGTACTAACAACCTTTAATTATCCATTTCAATCTAATAAGGTTAAGAGAAGCCGCGGGCCGCTAGTTAGCAATTAGGCAACCGATGCATTCATTAATACTTAGCTTCATGTTTGTTTTCTATGTATATTAGGAAAAATATTTGCTAACTAAAGTATGTCTACGATTTCATTATTTAAAAAAAAACAACAAGAACCAATTGTTCTTGTATTATTTCTAAATATCTATTAATAAGGAAGACAGAAAAATAGGTTTATATGTAAGAGAACGAAAAATGTGCAGGGTTCCGTACCAGCGAACAAAATTAATGAACACTACGTAGGTATTTAATGAAAAACTTTGAAAAAGCACGATTTTTGTAAAGGAACCCTTTTATTATTAATTTTTATTATTTGTTGTTACAGTGGAAATAGAAATACAAAATCTGTGAAAATGTCAACTATCTACCTATTACGGTACATGAGTTACTTGCAGATAGACTGACAGCGTTTAGTAATAGGGTTCCGTTTGTGTCTCCCCGAGTACCGAACTAAAAAAAATCGAAAGCTTTGTAATTAGTTAGTAACCTTTTATTTAAATGTTTAGAACAAGAATCAATCGGTTAAGGTATGTAAACATCTCCTACGAGGCTCAATAAATCAACACAAATGACTTTAACCTAATTGGGAAACAGAAAGCTAATTTCTTGATAGGTTTTATGACTCATGTGTCATAAAATCCATCAAGAAATTACCTCTTTTAGGGCTACCGAAAACTACTGTCAGACATTTATTGCTAGACCTCCTGAGACACCTCCGTTCGTGTCCGACACCGCTGTCGCAACTAAATAGTTACTTAAATGTCGAGACAAGTTTCCGAGGCGTTTCAGTGCGATTTTCTCTAAGATTTATACAAATTGTTTAATTGGTTACAAGTTTTACGTAATTTACGATGGATGTTCTCGAGAATGGCTGGATAAATCTTTAGTTCAAAGCTAATTGTTGGAAATTGGACGTTCCGATAGATAAGTTGTAGATCTAATGGAGTAGGTACCAACCTAAGTCCTATCGACGACGACTATTTGGGTAATATTGACCCTACTTTTTCTGCAGTTTTACATAAACACGATAAGATATACAGGGTGTAACCGAAAGGGTATATACAGTGCAACCTCGATATAATAAATCGGAAGGGAACAAGTAAATATTCGTTATATCAAGTAATTCATTAAACTGAGGTTTGTTATGTTGAGGTTAGGTTGGTCTACAATCTATACTAATATTATAAAGAGGTAACATTTGTAAGTTTGTATGTTTGTAAGTTTGTATGTAGGGGGTAATCTCCGGAACTAATGATCCAATTTCAATAATTTTTTCACTGATAGAAAGCTACATTATTCCTGAGTGCTATAGGCTAAATTATATTTATATCATACAAATTAGCCGAGCTATTGCATTTTTCGTCTAGCAAGTCGGAAAGAAATACCTCCGAAAACAGAATTATTTGCATGCGCTGCCTAAACAGTTGTTTAAAATTGAAAGCAATGTATGGCAACCCGGTTCGCCTTAATTATTTCTACAAAAAAGTCCGCGACACCACATTTCTATCTTTTGTATTTTAACTTTTATATTTTGTTTTATGTTTTAAAAAAGTATTTTTTTGACTTACTTCTGTTTGGATGATTATTTAAACAACAAAATATAAATTCTTATCAAATAAAATTATTTTATGATCACAAGGACATCACAGAGATAAAATTTGCCCTCTACAGTATGTCAATTGGTTATATATTTTCCGAGATAATATAAATTACTAAACGCAAAATGCTAAAACATTCGCCGAGCTCAACTATCATTCCTACTTCCTACGTGCTTTGTGCGGACGTTTTATCGTTTTAGAGAAGCTTTAAATTAAATAGGTTCCTCACTTAAATTTTATATTTTTAACGTTAACATTTTTAAATGATGGTTTGTATTTTGTATATAGGTAGTGTAATATCTTTTGCCAGCGGCTTCGCCCGCGTGGTTGTTGGAAATTATCCCTCGGGAACGGGTACGTTTTTCCGTGATAAAAATTTGCCTATGTGTTATTCCAGACTATAATCTATCTCTGTGCCAAACATCCAGATCCGTTCAGCCGTTTTGGCGTGCTTGAGTAACAAACATCCATCCATCCATCCAAACTTTCACATTTATAATAGTAGTAAGATAACTTTGTTATTATCCGTGTTGGGTTAAAAATACATAATGCATTTGCACCTTTACAATGCGAGGCAGGGTGTCGTAAACCGTCATCTACCCCAGTCGCGATGGGGAATGGAACCGGCCGGAGATGTCGTGCGGTGTCCTACAGGGATCGGTTCTGGGGCCGCTCCTGTGGGACATCGGTTACGACTGGGTGCTGCGGGCCGACCTCCCTGACGGCGTCAGCGTAGTTTGCTACGCTGACGACACGCTGGTCCTGGCGCAGGTGAGGTCGCATCAGGCGGCGGCCGACGCAATGACACGCGGGGTTGCGACAGTCATTGAGAGGATCCGGCAGTTGGGTCTCGAGGTGGCATTGCACAAATCCGAGGCCATGTCCTTTCATGGACCTCGGAATAGGCCACCATCGGGATCCCAACTTACGGTAGGAGGGGTTCACATCGGCGTCGAGACCACGATGAAATGCCTAGGTCTGGTCCTCGACAGCCGATGGAATTTCGTGGAGCATTTCCGACGTTTGGCCCCCAAGCTGGAACGGACTGGGGCCGCCTTCAAGCAGCTCTTGCCCAATTTGAGGGGGCCAAACGCCTCCTGCCGGAGGCTTTACGCGGGAGTCGTGCGCTCCATGGCCCTATACGGGGCCCCGGTGTGGGCGCGTTCACTGCGGCGGCGAGCCGCCCACTATCTGAACGCGCCCCAAAAGGTGGTAGCCATACGGCTTATCCGGGGGTATCGCACGATCTCGGGCGAGGCGGCAAGCCTCCTTGCCGGACTGCCGCCGTGGGATCTGGAGGCGATAGTCCTCGCGCGCCTGTACGAGTGGCGCACGGAGGTACTAAGCCGGGGGGAAACTCCGTTTCCGCAGCAAATTGCGGCGGAGCGGACGGACTGTCGCAACCCAGCGCAGGGCACGCCACGATAGTGGCGGTAAGACCCCTCTTTGAGAAGTGGCTAGAGAGGCGTCACGGCGCCCTCACCTACCGCCTGACGCAGGTCCTCACCGGGCATGGATGTTTCGGGAGGTTCCTGCACATCATCAGGCGGGAGGAAACGCCCGGGTGTCACCATTGCGAGGATCGCCCAGAGGACACGGTAGAGCATACGGTGCAAACCTGCCCCGCTTGGGCGGAGCACCGCCGTGTCCTCATAGAGCCGATCGACGGCGGCGACCTCTCGCGCCCGGCCCTGGTCCCAGCCGCCGCGGGAGACGCTCCGGGCGTCGGGAGCCACGTGACGACTCCCGGCCACCGTAGGCGCGGGCCTGCGGGCGGTGAGTAATGGGTGACTCACCGTCCGATCAGCACCAGACCATTGCCGGACGGCGCGTATATGTTCCACGCGCGCCTCAAAGAGATGTCAGCATATGAAGGGGCCCCTCAGGGCCAAGCCTGCCGGGTAAGCGGGATTGTCCGAAAGGGTTACCGCTACCCCGGAACATAAAGGGCTACGGAAGGAACATGGATGGGTTTTAGTCAGTAAGAGTCTGACACTCCCTTCCGCTCCACCCAGAACGGAAGCAGTCATTGGATGATTTCCCAGCCTTAAAAAAAAAAAAGGGTGTCGTAAAAGGCGACTAAGTTGAGCAGAAAAGATCACCTCGGTAATCTTTGGAAATTCTGATCCGATTCCAAAAATTCTCTCACTAATGGGAACCTACAGTATTGCCGAGTATCATAGGATATATTTAACACGTTGAACGCCAACGCGGTCACCGTGTGTCCGACAAACAATAGTTTTTCTATTGTGTCTGCTGCGTGGCAGTCAATGACTTAATGTTAAAACTAGAAATTTTCCGCGGACGAAGTCGCGGGCAGAAGCTAGTTTGTTATAAAGAGGTAAAAAAAATAGTTTTACGAAGAAAAGCGTGTCGAAACATGTCGCGACATAAATCACATACTATGGGCTTAAGGTTGGTGGGAACGTTATATTATAAAGGTTTTGGGTTCACAAAATACTTTAATTAGATGTATTTACTAGAGATGGGCCGAATGTGGTTTGAACCGAATCCGAACTTCGGCCGAACATTCGGTTAAAATGGAAAGTTCGGCCGAACTTCGGTTCAATGACAAGCGCTTTCTCGAGAGCGACACGTCGTGACTTGTTTACGCATTTACTTCAATATTATTGCTAGATGTACCCCGCCCCCACACCGCGCTTTTGTTCCAATCCAGATGTTTGTTAGAAGAATACTAAGTTTATTTCATTTTTGTAATAGTATGTCTAATTAATTAGGCAAAGATTTTCAAAACTAATAAGAAAAACTGTAATTTAAGGTTTACATTTACAATCTTCATATCTTAAATAAATGACCATGACTGAGTAAAAGACATAATTTTATTTAAAAATAATGCTATTCTAATTCTATTGAATTTCAGTCAAAATAGTGCAATTACGTATTATTTTTCTTGTGCCGAATGTTCGGCATCTGAACCGAATTTCGGCCGAATGCCGAAGTTCGGTTCAAGCTGCCGAATTTCGGTTGAACCGAATGTGAACCGAATTTCGGCCCATCTATAGTATTTACACTTTTTCTTGATAGTTGAAAATTCGTTATAAAGAGGTTATTCGCAAAAAATGTTCGCAATGTAAAGGTATATTTTACATTGACTTATGGACAATTCAAGGGGATTACGAAGAATTTAGTAAATCAAGGAAATCGTTATAATGAGGTACATTATATTAAGGTTGCATACAAAAGGATGACCAAAAATGTATAGAACAGCAGTTTTTTTTACAACACAAACAACGCCCGCCTTCAACTTCGTCAAAAGTTCTTTGAAGCAGGTATCTACCTACTTCATGTACCTTTCTCATCTGTAGAATCTACATCTTTGATAGATCATCGACAAAAGGCAGCTCAAATTGCTAGTAATCAATCAGATAAAACAAATTTTAACTTTTAACTAGTTCCTTTAACCCGGCAGTCTTCAAGAGTTCAGAGAGACAGACATGTTCAGAGCACGATGCTGCTATCCTGGAGATCGAAGTATATTAATATAAAAAAACCTTCGCAACTTCTCAACAGCATGTGAAGCTAAGTCAGAGGCCCATGGGCAGCATAAAAACTCTGACACCAGGTTAGTCACTAACCGCACGAAAAGCAGAAGAAAAAAATACCTTGTTCGTGGGAAAAAACCCGCACCATAAAAATAATTCATTATGAATTAGTTCTCGTATTTAATCATTACATTTGAATTAGTCAGTGATTGGCTGAAATTGATTGAATTTCTTTATGTTGGCAATATTACGCTTCCGGTAAATAACGACAATTACCTGTCAATTATATCTATCAGCATTTCAATCATCGAAACATGAATCGATAATATTCCAATAACTTCGAAAACCGTGGGAACCTGACCTTAAAACATTTTCAATCAATTATGACTCCTAAATCTTTGGTAATAAAGCTGAATTTAGTATGTTTTAAACTAAAAATGAATATGGTTCCGTACACCTGCATTTTATCACAACCATTGTTTCACCGTTATGAACAATAACAATCTATTCAATCCCTGCAACTCGAATTTCTGTACAGTTTGCTCTAAATGCATACCTACACTTATTCTTTGAACTGTGTGTGCAACTTACGTTTACCTTTGATTTGATCATAACAAAACATCACGACCGTAGTATCTGAAGTAGTCAGTAGTAGGTAGAGCAGAATTATAAGTATAACCCCAGTAATAAGCAGATCCTCCCCTCCCGCCACCTCCTTCGCGAGCATAACTGCTTCGCAGAAGCAGGTGACTGCCTCCTACTCCCTCTCACTCCCGACCATGGCACCTTGCCTAAGCCTGCAGTTGGGCAATCATTAAATGACTCCTCCCGTTCTGGCTGGAGCGAAAGGGAGTGTCAGACTCTTACTGACTAAAACTCATCCATGTTCCTTCCTTAGCCCTTTATGTTAGGGTAATGGTAACCCTTTCGGACAAACCCGCTGAATACAGCTTTAGGCTATGTAATAAGCACACACATTAAAATTTCATCAGTTACATAAGACACGCATTCATAGCTCACATTTATGCCTTGCTCCAAAGAGTATGTCAAAAACTCAGCGTCATTAAACTCGAATTAAATGGTCGATTTCATACATACACATCCCTTGCTACGCAGCTTACCACATCTCTAGTGATAAAGCAGCCAGGCTCCAGGCAAAGTAGCAAAATCTTGAACAAAATTGTATAAACAAATTGCTGTAAAATCACGCTTAAATCCTGTAAAACGTCCGCCATTACCCTACATCTCAGTTGATCCTTTATGGGCTAATCGTTGATACGTGTTATCTTAATAATATTGTTTACAACGAAGCTCTGATATCGCAGCTTTTAGTGCTGCGCTCCTGCGACCACTCTGTGCTTAATCGCCGTGGTTATCTCTGAAGTTCGCTCGAACAAATTGGTTAGCCAGTTTGGAGATTGGTTCGTCCGGGAGTTTGTAGTAAAATCTTTGGGAACTTTGGAAGTTCGAAATCTTAATAGCTGGATTTGCAATCCACATTGGTAACGCTAGCAATTAAAAGCACTTATACTGTTTAAATTTTACGGTTCCTCTATTCTTCTCAGCGTTTTGTAAAATGTGCATTAAAATCTTACAAAGATGAATCCATGGTATGATCGCCACACTCTCCTTACAAGTGGCCTGGAACAATTCAAGAAGGTCACCTTTTCGGCCGTCTGCTTGTCTATCAAAGGCTTTTTTCCCAAAATCTGCCTGACATAAATATTCAAAAGACCTAATTTTAGCCTTTATTTTAAAATCAGTCGAGCAAATCCGCGCACAATCCCTACCTCGATAAAAGCATGTTTATAGCTTGTATTAGCATTAGCACGGTGATAAGATAACGAGCCAAATTAACATCATCTTGTATTTTAATAACTCCCGACCAATAAGCATCGAGCTGTCAGGTGCATTAGCAAATTGATCTGGGTTTGAATTTGGAACGCGTGTACACGTGCGTAGGAGTTTGTTGAACATGTTAATGTTTATAAATTCTCTTGTTTGTTGCCGGTTGAAAGGAATGAGATATACTTAATGTCAACTCTCAATAAACTGCACATACGTAGTGGATTAAATACAACATAATTTGTTCGTAATGGAAAGGAATTTGAAAATTAACTGTACTACAGTGTTTAAAGTTATCCAGAAATCCCCCTTTTCATCTTAGACTATTCCACTTTCCCCCTAAAAAAATTATAGCATGAAATGCAAAAGTACTTAAATGTATAATAGATGTATTCCACATTTGATTTTTATTCTATATTCGCTTGTTACAGGTTGCAACTGTTCGTCTATTGGTTCTGAAAGCAACGTATGCGACATTCGAACAGGGCAGTGCCGTTGCAAGCAACACGTTACGGGCAGGGCGTGCGAAACATGCGAGGTATGTATCACTAAGTATTACTTGCATATTATCTTCGTGTGTCTCACCCATCGATCACAACCTGCAACACAGATAACCTACTGCTAAAGCTACGGGATCGTCCACTGTCGCCAGCACATCAAGCTACCACAAACTATCAAATTTTGTTAATCGATATTGAACCTTACCGTTTACGTATGAAGGTTTAAAATTATTTGGAGAAATTTGATATTTTGGTATAACTTGATGTGCTGGCCGTACATTAAATAAACTACATTAATTTTTCAGATATATCTTCAAATTTTACTCATACCTGACTATTAAATATAAATAAAAAAGAAAACCCTACTGAGTATACGACATAGAATTAATAGGCTGTGTTATTACTCTAAGGTATTAATACAAGATGTTAATGATTGAGTCATTAAAACCTCACACTCTCTTCGATGCGTACGCGCAACATGAGGAGCGACCGCGCTTTCAACCAAATCGTGCTAAATGAGTAGGACGTTTGAAGAGTCTAATCCGAAGAGATGTACTTCGGATTAGCCTCTTCATTTTGGTAGGCTTTAGGATAGATGTAGTTTAGCAGGTCTATAGAACTGTGGAAGTAAATCTGGTATTGGACAAGATCAATTGTGAATGGTACTAACTGAACAGATAGCTGTGCTGCTGGGGCGATGCGGGGCATTTAAAGCCTGGTATTCAAGGACGGGCGTTTTGCAGTAGTCTGTTTTGTAACTTTGACGTTAAAAAAGTGTAGATTCTCAGCGTAATTTGAGACAGGGAAAAGATATTTTTTTAAGCCGCTACCCCGGAACATAAAGGGCTAAGGAAGGAACATGGATGGGTTTTAGTCAGTAAGAGTCTGACACTCCCACTCCACCTAGAGCGGGAGAAGTCATTAGATGATTCCCAGCCTTAAAAAAAAAAAGGCAGCAGCCCCATGTACTCAAATGCGTCTTGCTTGCTCTTGATCCCTTCTCAAACGAACACAGTTAGGATTCCGAGCAAACAATTTGCATCCATTCGTACTTCACATTGATATTCAAATGGCGGTGTGTTCGAAATGTCCCCGTGACATTTCTAAGCAATAAACGGAACGGACTGAGGAAACGGAGCGGAATTTATATCGGGCCACTGTGTGGGTAGGCAGAGATGTATTAGCAAAGCTAAGGTGATGAAAAGCTTTAGTTTTTTTTTGTTTTTATTATTCTTCATATAGCCAGGAGGAGGAGCTCAAGGCTAAGTACTAACAGCCGCACAGGTCGATCCGTCAGGTTAAGCTACGGTTGCCGGGGTTGGCCGTGGATGGGTGACCATCTTTACATACCGAGACTCCTCCGTGCCTCGGAAAGCACGTAAAGCCGTTGGTTCCGGCTGTCATTTTAACATCTTTGACAGTCGTTACAGGTCGTCACAAGCCCGGAAATCTGACTGCCAGTCTTACCAAGGGGTATCGTATTGCCCAGTTACTGGGTTGTGGAGGTCAGATATGCAGTCGCTCCATGTAAAAGACTGGTATTCAGCTGCATCCGGTTAGACTGGAAGCCGACCCCAACATAGTTGGGAAAAGGCTAGGCAGATGATGATATCCTTCATATATATATGATAGCGCGTTGGGTTGATGATATTGTCAGAGTTTCCTGCGACTCTTGGATGAAGTACGCACAGAACTGTGAAGTATGGCAGAAGAAAGTTTAGGCCCAACTGAGTTCATAAAGGTTAATAAAAAGTATATCTACTCTTGGCGCAATTGCTGGGAAAAGGCTTTCTTCAAATTCTTCCAGTTTTTCTCCACTTTAAAAACATATAATTTAATGTCAAACAAACAGAGAAATTAGCCGCCATACGACATCTGTAAAGCAAAAGGCATTCCATTAAACCAATTACAGACACTTTTGAACTGTCAAGAGTTCGGCCAGTCATAAAGATGAAGCTAGTTGCCGATTCCAAAGCGTAGTAGGTATCCAAAGAAGAAGAATGAGCGGGAAACTCCACGGACGGTTTTTTAAATGATAATATTGTTACAAAATGCGTTCGCGGACTGCGTTCGCGCCGTCCGCCATAAATCCCCCTGTAAAAAAAAAAAAAATTGGTGATGGACCTCATTCATCATCATTCTTTAAATTTTTAAGTATGACTATGGTCTAAGAGGAAATATTTGTATGTATTTTTGTAACGAATAAACTCAAAAACTAAAAAGGAATAGCATATAAGCTACTTTTTATACCGGAAAAATGTACGGGATAATTCCCTACATACGCGGGTGAAGCCGCTGGCAAATGCTAGTAATATACAAAATATTTTAATGATAGACAGACTTGCAAAATGTTCACATTACTTTGTTACACGTTAAAATCAATTAAATTGTCACTACCTTTACTTTAATCATAGAACTAACAATTTCACAAGGACCTCTACTGCTATTAAACTATTGGATTTAATTGCTGTAATAACATTAGGTGATAACATTTTAACTGCAAAGTGGGAGAAACTGACTGAAAATGAAGTTGAATTTAAACGACTCGGCACAGGGAAGGCCCTACCGATGCAATTTACATTAAAAAAATATATTGCTTTAAGAATATATCTGACTAAATAAATCATTACACTAATATTATAAAGGGGAATGTTTGGGAGTGCGTAGGTAATTCTTCACGCAAAAACTACTCACCGAATGTGGATGAAAATTGGTAAAAAGATAGATTACAGTCTTTTTATCCCGTGGGAAAATTTTTGACATCCACGCTGGTATAAGCTAGTAATTTATATGTCGAAGCGTTGACGCATACAATCAATCTGGATCAACGCCATCTCTCACTAGAGAAACTATGTAGTTAGATTTGACAGCTTACGTTTCGGAACGTCAAGTAATAACTTGGGGATGGTTAGCGTGGAGTAATGGCAACACCGAGCGAATAATCGAGTCAAATGTCGAACCGGAAGTATAATCAGCTATTTGACATTGACAGGTGAAGTTGACAGGTAGGTTGGCTAACCGGTAAGAGGGGGGGACAAGTGTGCGGTGACAGTTGAGTAAAGACACTTTGAATCGGTCCGTCAGTCTGAGTGGTCGTTCGTTACTCCGCGCTAAACTTCCCGCGTTCCTTAGTTCTTAATCGAGCCATCCTTGATTATTTTGATTCAGTGAGATATAGCAAGTAATTAAAAGTGTTAACGAATAATTTGTGAGTGTTATTTCCGATGACGCGACCCACTGATAACGAATCCCTTCGTCATATAAATGATCTGTCTTAAAATGAAAATGTTTAAAAAAGTGTTAAAGAATTTTAGGGCTTCACATAGCTATGAATTTGCTAACATTGCTCCATCTTGTCAATCATTTGACTTGGTGTTATAGCCATAAAAGTATAATCTCGTGAAAATATTTTAAGGGTTTTTATTTATTCATTTATATCAGACCACGCAGGCCCATAGATAACCTTAGCCTAAACATAGATATTTTTATTATAAAATATAACCAGTACACAAACCGTAAACCATTCGTTTATTATTGTATGAACCATAGCCTAGTTTGTTATCTTGGCTACATATAATTTTCCTGTTTCATTGTTCCGTTTCATCCCGACCCACACAACATAGCAAAGCGGAACCTTTATTTGACGTCAGTGTAGTCCTAATCCGGCCCTGTCGGCCATAATACCAATAATTGGTGTCGGTCGTATCGGAATTGTACCGCGGAGTCTCAATTAAATGTCATTGGGACATGGCAAGTATTCGCGAATGTGGGCCACAGCTGGCTTATATCTCATGCACATAATAGCCGAGGATTGTGGAGGACAGATGTTTGTGTCTGGACCGAACAACTTCAAACGAACGGCTCCGCAAAATGGGGGGCTCTGGAGTGAACGGTCGTAATTGGCACTTGGCAGCAGCATCGTCTTGTGCCAATATCAGCAATGTCAATCACTTTCTGACGGGTTTCTGATTAGCTGCGTATGATGTTGCCAAGTGTTGTTACAGTATGTTTGCCAGGTCTTCTGCCTAGCACGTTAGTTTACGGAGAATACATGTTTAAAACTAAACTATTGTTTCATGATCTCGACTTGTGAGGCTGTAACATACTAATTCTTAGGTATCTAAATATATAAGATGCAGTCATGTTACGACTTGATATTGCAGCCAGTACCAAAAGAGTGTGTTATTGTTCACCGAAGTTTAATATTTATTTTTATGGATGAGTAATCATTGAATGACGTCTCCCGCTGTGGGTGGAGCGGCAGGAAGTGTCAGACTTCTAGTGGCTTAAACCTATCCATGTTCTTTCCTTCCCGCTGCTTCGGACAGTTGCTCGCAGCAACACTTAACTTTAACTTTGTGTTCGGTTTCTATGGACTGCCTCGTTGGTCTAGTGGTCGCAAGCGCTACTGCTGAGCAAGAAGTTTTGGGTTCAATTTGACCAAAAAACTATTGGGTTTTTTGGTCAAATTTCTCAGGAATTTCTCAGTAGCAGTCCAGAGTTGATGTGCCCGGTTAATGGCAATGGGCTCGCCCCCTATTACATGGATGTTAACATAACTGGTGAAATGTGGGGGCTACCTTTTATGGGTGCAGATCTGCTTAACCCTCCGGAGAAACAAGGCGTGATGTTATGTTTGTGTTTAGTTAGTGGCAATTGGTTCGCCCCCGATAAATGAAACTTGAAACTAGGTATGGATGATGTTACTTAGTAAAGTCAAAAGTACCTGGTTAGCTTTTATTCTCACGTTTATTGCGTTCAACTGGGTCAATTTTAATGTAGGTAACTATTTATATATTTGTCGTAGTTAAATAACTTTAATGACCCTTTAAATGCATGCAAACGGTATTATTGAATAGAGAGTTGGTGTTTATTTATGGTTTAAATGTCAAATAAAATGTAATTAGGTCTTTAAATAAGGTATGTATTTAAGCCGCAGTTAAATAAAGCCTCTTCGCACATTTTGAAGTGTTCCACTCAGACTTTACGGCAGGTAAGAAAGAGCTTATGTAGTGGAATTAGCAGTGTTCTCCAGTAGTGCTGTTGATCTTGGTGAAGATCATACTAGCAACAAGGAAATTAGCACTTTTCTTTCACTGATCAGTCTGGTCCACATAGGTAGGTAAGTGTTAAGCTTGATTTTAACTTGCACTTTGTTAGTTTCTGTCCTGTCCACATGGGTAATTACATGCTAACCCATTCAAGATGATAGGCTGGAAGATGTATAGGTTAGGAAATAAAAATAAGAGATTAGCATAAGAAGAATATGACTATATGACATATTGCAAATATATTAGCATAGCCATAGTTTTAATATAGATATTAGAAATAAATAGTTTTAAACACATAGTCTTCTTTTTTGAGGGTGGGAAATCATCAAAAGACCCCTCCCGCTCTGGGCTGAGCGGCAGGGAGTGTCAGACTTTTACTGACTAAATCCATCCATATTCTTTTTTTTAACTTGCACTGCCAAGTGAAGCACCGGTCGATCCTGTAAAAATCGCATCGTGAAAACGAATGTGAAGTGAGCGTGAATAGAGCTGCCGTTCCACCTAATGCTATGGATTGATATTATTGACAGTTCACTTTCAACAGCAGTGATAGGCTAGTGGTGTGACCGTCGGACTGCCAAGTCATAGGTCTCGAGTTCGAACCCAAGACACGCACCTCTGATTTTACGGATTCATGTGCGTATTGTATAATTATCACTTGCTTAAAAATCGGTGAAAGAAAACATCATGAGGAAACCAGCATGTTTGAGAGATATTTCTCAACAGCGTGTGAAGCTAAGTCGGAGGCCTTTGGCAGCTTAAAAACTCGGACACCAGGTTAGTCACTAACCACACGAAAAAAGAAGAAGTTTCTGTCCTGTCCACATGGGTAATAATTACATTCAATAACACTGGACTAGACACACAGAAGTTTTACTGTTATAACGGCTGTGGGCGTTTGTGTTCTTCAAAGTCTTAAGCTTTATAGTAGCTTGTACTTTGTTATTTATAATCTCAACATTGCCAACATTTTGAATAAAAATTACGGTTTGAAAGAGTAATTGGCGCTGGCTATGTGCGTTTGTTGGAATATTGGTTAACATTACCGTACATTATTAACAGCCGTACGAGTCGATCCATCAGGTTAAGCTACGTTTGCCGGGGTTAATCCGTGGATGGGTGACCATCTTAACGTTCCAAGACTTCTCCGTACCTCGGAAAGCACGTTAAGCCGTTGCTCCCAGCTGTCGTTCGCGGATCTTGGACAGTTGTTACGGTTCGTCAGAAGCCCGAAAGTCTGACAGCAAGTCTTACCAAGGGGTATGTTATGTGTTGGTATGTTACCCAGTTATTGGGTTATGGAAGTCAAATTCAGCTGCTCCCGGTTAGACTAGAAGCTGACCCCGCCGATGTAGTTGAGAAAAGGCTAGGCCGATTTCTTGTATACAAACCGTTCTTCGATAAACAGACATGACAGGCACAACGAAATCTGTCATAGAAATATTTCATCAATTTAAGCGCACCCACTGTTCCATTGTAGACGATACACATTATCGTCTTTCATGCCAATGTATGATGTATGTCGAAGGGTTAGTCAGCATTGCATTAAGCCGCACATTAACCGACGATCAAAACTAATCCAGGCTTAAGTCGGCTAAGCGCCTATTTACTTCACCGACGTTAATGTTGGTTGTAAGGTGACCGCGTACAGAACGAAGCGTATAATGCTTTAACATCAAAATGAGTACGTAAGTACATAAACCACTCGGTATACTAACTTCTTCTCTCTCATATGATACTCGTAAAAATAGCTTATGTCAGCAAGTTCTGAGAACCAAAAATTCTAAGACATGTGACAACTACCAACGCAAACAGGGCCCGCGTGGTGGTGGAATATTGCCCACTCCCTCTCTCAGAGCATAGGTACATATCCCAGCGATGGGAATTAACCGGCCGATAAGTAGGTGCTGACTTTCGATGAATGTAACTGTCTGATCTTGCGTACGCGCAGTCATCATTGCATATTCCATTTCTGGCTAAAAAGCTAGTGAGCCAGTCAATTAAGTCAGCATCTGAATTTTTCCTTATGGGTTGGATTGGCTTCCAGCCTAACCGGAAGCAGCTGGATACTGGGACCTGCATATCTGACCACCACAGCCCAATACCTCTCTTGTTTGGACTAGTAGTCAGAATTTGGGGGCGGTGAAACAATTATTGTACCTACCATAAACATACAGGGTGAACTTGAATTCATCGGCAATGTTTTAAGGGGACATTGTACTCATCATTATGAACAACTTTTATTATGGATCCTTTTTATTTAAAATCATTGTCAACTTTATACACATATTTACATTCCTAAAAATACTTAAAATATTAATAACTAGCTGTTCCCCGCGGGTTCACCCGCGCTGCGCGGCTCCTATTGGTCGTAGCGTGATGTTATATAGCCTATAGCCTTCCTCGATAAATGGACTATTCAACACAAAAAGAATCTTGCTATTCGAACCAGTAGTTCCTGAGATTAGCGCGTTCAAACAAACAAACAAACTCTTCAGCTTTATAATATTAGTATAGATAACGTACAAGTTATATAACAGGAGGGAAAAATAAATCAAAGGGCATAAAAAAATTAACCTTTTTACTAACCTGAAATCGCGAAAACAAATCAGCTGTTCCCTAAATTTTACGAGTTATGCGAGCATAGATAATGTTTGGTTGATTTTTTTTTCGCGATTTCAGATTTGTTTCTATAATAAAACTAGTTCATAATGACGAGTACAATGACCCCCTTAAAATACTGCCAATGAATTTCACACTGTATATTTTTACCGTCTGCTTTGTGAGCGTTTGCTTTGCGTTCGATGCGCGTTCGCGATCGTATCGCGTGCGCCGGCGCATTCTTGTGCGTGAATGGGACGCTTGTGGAGTGAGTGCCGACAGCACTTATAAACCATTGTGTTCGGTTCAACGCTCGACTATTTTAGTTGCGGATATTGTAAGTTATTTGCTTAATTATGTTACGTCAATATTAATAGAATTTCAAATTAGTATGTCGTTATCATTATCAAGTAAAGTAAGTTAACAAGTCCATATGGGGCCCACGGCTACTTCTACGTTTGTATTCTGTTAATTGTGTTTTCTCTTATTTCTTCTTCTTTTTTACCTGACTTCCATTCTGCGTAGCCTTTTCCCAACTATGTTGGGGTCGGCTTCCAGTCTAACCAGGTGCTGCTGAATACCAGTATTGTACATGGAGTGACTGCCTATCTGACCTCCACAACCCAGAAGTAACTGAGTAATACGATACCCCTTGGTAAGACTTGCTGTCAGACTTTCGGGCTTCTGACTACCCGTAACGACTGTCAAAGATCCACGAATGACAGCCGAGACCAACGGCTTAAGGTGCTTTCCGAGGCACGGAGGAGTCTCGATATGTAAAGATGGTCACCCATCCATGGACCAACCCCGGCAACCGTAACTTAACCTAATGGATCGATCAGTGCGGCTGTTATTACTTACCCACGCGAAATTAGTATTACGTGTGTGTGTACTAAGTACCTACACTGCATGGTTAGTAGATACTCATGTGATCGGCCATGTTTGCCGTAGAACCAATGACTGTTGAGGTAGACGTGTTCTTCTCGCGAATCAGCTATCATAAGGTAGGACTAGGGAGCCCTCTGTCTAGAAAGAACGACGAATTGGCCAAACAGTTTGGGTGGTTGGAAGCAGTTGGATAAGAGTACTTACTCGAGATGCGTTTGTTAAGGCATCAGTCACACTTCGTGTTAAGTCAGCACTAACGACAATGACACAATAAAAGCTGGTTTATTGTAAATAAATAAATAAACTGTTTATTAAAACATAAAAATACATTATAGATGCTACGACATAATCCACGGCGTTCCGACACTACGTAATCTTCTTCTTTTCGTGTGGTTAGTGGCTAACCTGGTGTCAGAGTTTTTATGCTGCCCATGGGCCTCTGACTTAGCTAGCATCACAGGCTGTTGAGAAATATCTCTCAGGCATGCTGGTTTCCTCTCGATGTTTTCCTTCCCCGATTTTTAAGCAAGTGTTTATAAAATACGCACATGAATCTAAAAAGTCAGAGGTGCGTGCCTTGGGTTCAAACTCGAGACCTAAGACTTGGCAGTCCGACGGTCATACCACTAGGCTATCACTGCTTGCTAACTTCTCTCAGTTTAAAGTTATCCGAATGCTTCATTCAGAGGGAAAAATTATCATAAATAATTCTTAATAATCTTAATTTGCTATCAATGTACGCCATTCCTTACGTAAAATGGTCGTGCCATGGCAATGCGCCAATGGGACATTAAATTGATGGATAAGGATAAACAGTCGCACAGATTTCAAGATGCGATCAATTTTAGATTATGAATTGAGGCTATGGGGTTACGTCTGATGTCTCTCAAACTGGAAATGAAAACATTTTAATGAGGACTTAAAATAATTTATTAGCGTTTGCACTTAGAACGGGATATTTAACGTGGTTTATTAATTGGATATAGGAGCCTAGAATTTTATTTTAATAACAATAATTAATTTTAATTTTACATGCCTGTAAATTGAAAGATGCCGAAATACACGAGCTTTTAAGCAATATTACTTTAGTTTGATTATATGTTACATTAGCTGCTACCAGCGGCTACGACCGCGTGGATTTCGGAAATAATACCAAGGGATCGTACTACTGGGATAAAGTGTGAGAAAATCCTATGTATTAATCCATGTCATAAACTACATATGAGCCAAATTTCATCCAGATTCGTTCAGCCGTTTAAGAGTGAAGGACGGACAAACATACAAACACACACAACACACACTCACAAACTTTCGCCTTTATAATAATAAATCAAAATCAAAAGTCATTTATTCAAACTAAGCTGAAAATCAGCTCTTTTTGAAGGTCAAAGTTACATAAGACAGTCCGCCAAAAACCCATCACCACTTCCTAGTGCTTTAGCTGGGAAGAAGCAGTGGCGCAACAAACTCCCCAGCAGCACAGCTGTCTGTTTAATATTCTGCACATCACTGATCAGCATCCTAATTGTGTAACATACTTTCAATCACAATCGTTTGCTTGACAACGTAAATAACGCAATGAATGTTGGTCAACCTTTAAAATGAAAGGCATTGCCCCGCAGAAACACCTATGCTGCAAATGAGTATCTTTGGTTGTCGCGACTTGGTCATGGTACTATTTTTAATAAGTGACATCTTTTCCTAGGCTGAAAAAGACGGGATCCTCCATCATCATTATGACAAGAATCCTGTTGCTCTTTCAGGAAGGTTACTGGGGTCTCCAGCTGGGCGGGTGCCGGCGCTGCGCATGTGGCCCGGGGGCGTCGGCCTGCGACCCGGCCACCGGGGCCTGCGCCTGCGCAGACGGCGTCGGCGGCGCGCACTGCGACACCTGCCTGCCGGGTTACTACGGCTTCGGACCTGCTGGATGTCTACGTGAGTTGGGATTACATAGTTAAATTAATGAGGCTATAAATCCGGTACAGCATGGAAAATCAGAAGCGGGATTGCCCGAAAGGGTTACCGCTACCCCGGAACATAAAGGGCTAAGGAAGGAACATGGGTGGGTTTTAGTCAGTAAGAGTCTGACACTCCCTTCCGCTCCACCCAGAGAGAGAGGAGTGATTGGATGATTTCCCACCCTCGAAAAAAAAGCATGAAAAATCAGCCCCGCTTCTAAAGATAGTTTTCCGCTGGTCAAATAGCTTTGACAGAATTCTAAATAAAAAAAATTAAAAAAAATCTTTGTCAAAAATACTTGACAAGTGGCGGTGGTGGTGTGGACTTTAAATCCTTTATAGTATATTTCAAAAAAGCATTATACTTAATATAGCCTTTACTGGTGTTAGATTCGATTTTTATTAAGCTAGCCTTCAAATGAATGTATTTTTCAATTAGTTAAATATAATGGTTAAAAAAAGAAAGAAGCCTGAATGAGAACAGAATGAATTGCGTCTGTAGGTGACGTCTTAAATTGGCTTCCAATTAAAAACCTTCATCATTTGTAATGTATTTTTCTAGCGTGTCCAGAGTGCAGGGACGGCAAGGTGTGTTCCCCGCACAGCGGGCGCTGCGTGTGCCCGGGCGGCTCGATGGGCGCGGGCTGCAGGCAGTGCGCGCGCGGCTACTGGGGCCTCGGGAACTCTTGCAGGCCTTGCAGCTGCGGCGCCGGCGCAGTGTCCAGTGAGTATTCATACCATAGAGTACCCCATTGCGCTACGGACTCCTCACTAAAGTGTAAACTGTCTGTGTGAGAAGTGATGTTCTTCCAAACTTCACACCGGATTCTTGACACAGCCTCTTACGTCAAGCATGTTAAAGCAAGACTACGTAACCGATGACGTTTATGGATCAGCCTTATTTATTCAAATACTACCAAACATTACTCCGCGTACAACAACAAGATATTGAGAAACTGTAGCCTCCCTGGTGACGGTGATCGCGATCGTGGTTTGTATGGTTTTCTTTCCCTCTGACCGCTTCTGTGCATTTCCTGGATACTCTTGCTTAGTTTCAATACCTCTTCGATCAATAAATCTGTGCTTGACGGGGAAGAGTTGGCAGCGACTTCGGTAATTGTGTCTCTCAGCTCTGCTGTTTCCATGATCTTGTCTGCCTGTTCTGCCAGCTTGTTCAAGTCTGTTATATCGCTAACTGCTAACACTGTTCGTGCCGTCGCTGGTAGGTGTCCCAACCATAGCATGCGCAGGGTGTCCTCTGGAAATTTGCCCCTGTTCAGATCTTTCATGTTTCGCAGTAATTGCGATGGCTTCTGTTCTCCTAGATCTATTTCTTTCAGCAATTTCTGCGCTCTCTGTGTATCTGATTCTTCGTACACACTCAGCAGTCGTTCTTTCAGCACTGTGTACGGTTTGTCTGCAGGTGGTTCCATCACCAGATCTGACACTTGGCGTATATTTTCCTTGTTTAGCCTTGCGATCACCTGGTTGAATTTCGCTTTTTCGCCTGATCTGCGACTGTGACCTCGAACTGCCCGAACCATAGCCGTGGCTCGTCTGCCCAAAACTCCGGAATCTGTGTCTTGCTGGTGATTTGTGATACATTATCGTCCTCCGATTTCACTGGCACGGTCGGCTGCGTCTATGCCAACGCTTGCGGTGGTAACACTGGTTGCATCATTTTTATTCGTTCGTAACCGCGTAGCACTGAAGTATTATAATACTCTATGACGTGTATAGTTTTTCGGGGTCACCACTTTAGGGATTATACAACACGTGTGAGTGTCCACGGTAATCCCTGTTTGAGCACTGCTCCTTCTGGATCGGGGTTCAGGGGACAATGAAAATCGGGTTGTATTGACCGAATATATTTCGCGTGTTCCCTGAGAGAGAACCGTTCGCCCGGACCAGTGCGCAGTAACTGGCCGTTCCAATTCATACATCACGCGCGTATACAATTTGCTTACCTTGCACTCTGCCTTACATACAAACATGTGTCCCTACACTGTGTTTTTTTATTATTATTTTAACTCTACCTTTTTCATTTAATAATGATTATAAATAATTTAATTTTTTAAATTAAATTTAATCTAATTTAAATAATTAATTAAAATCACATAATTGAACAATATCGGAATTTAAATTTAAACTAAATAATCTATATAATATAACACAGTTTTTTATATTATAGTAACACAGTCACAATTATTATATGGACAATATCCCAATGTTATGGAAGAGTTGATGTTACGGAGTCTCTTAATACAGGCATTGTTTGCTTAAAGGGAGGCTCCAAACACTTGCTATGTGTAATGCCAATTGTGACAATAAACGATTCTGATTTACTAAACACTCTGTCCAGACACATGCGACCCCCACACCGGGCAGTGCAAGTGCCGCGCCGGCTGGCAGGGCGCCACGTGCGAGCATTGCGCGCGTGGCCACTACGGGCCCAAGTGCCGGCCGTGCCAGTGCCACGCTGCCGGCACGAGGGATTGTGCCGACGGTCTGTGCAGCTGCGATGAGTGGGGACGGTGCCCTTGTAAGGTAAACTGATAGATCATAACCCATCATTCCGTAGGCTGCATGGAAACTGGATAAAAGTATCGATTTCCCGAGTGACTTGGATCACTATTTCAAGTATACTTTTACAAACGACATAATTTATTTCTAAACGAAAAGACTTTAAGAATAAAAATTACGGTTAAGTTAACGTTAATCATTACTTACCTTAATCTCTGAGGGCTGATATCATAGTAAAACGGTTACCGCTACCCCGGACCATAAAGGGCTTTTTTTAAGGCTGGGAAATCATCGGCCATAAAGGGCTAAGGAAGGGATCTGCATGGGTTTTAGTCAGCAAGAGTCTGACACTGGCTTCCGCTCCACCCAGAGCGGCAGGAGTCATTTGATAAATTCCCACCCTCAAAAAAAAGGTTGATATCATGAACAGCAGGAATCTTCTATTCCAGGATTAAAGGAAGGTAAAATCAGCGCCTGGTAATATTCGTATTGACATTATCATTCGTCTTCCAGGAAAATGTAGTAGGTGAGAAATGCGACAGTTGCCTGTCGGGCACGTTCGGGCTGTCGGCGGACAACCCGTCGGGCTGCACGGCGTGCTTCTGCTTCGGGCGCGTGGCGCAGTGCGCGCAGGCCGGCCTGGCGCGCGCCGCGCTGCACGCCGCCGCGCCGCTGCACGTCACACTGCAGAGGGGGCAGCAAGATGTCATTACTACTGTGAGTACACAGCCTTCTGGTTATTTTTCGACATCTCCTTGTGGTTGAATAAAAGTTAAATTTTAAGAGATCCCTGTTTTCGTCAACCAAATTCTTGTAGTAGCCTATAAAATCTGTCTACCAACGAGCATAAGTCACTATATCGGAACGGTCGCAGTTTAGTTGATGGGCTATAGTAATTTCCACAATATAAGTAGGTTCCTATCCTGCAACATAAAAGTGCACCAACAAGGAACACACCACAGAAACAAATCATTTGTTATTTTTTCTATTGTTTGTGTCTTGTCTTGAACGACGTGTAAAATGTATGGAAAAAACAAGATGGCGTTAGTTCGTTAGTTCCAAAGTGGACCACACGCCAGAAAATCAATTTCTTTGCTCCCAGATGGACCAAGACTCCTTGCTAGCCATACACACCCACACCCCGGACGCGACCATCACGCTGCCCTGGCCCCCAGTGCCAGTGTACGTGGAGCTGGACAAGCGGTTCGTGGGGGACCGCGTGACGTCATACGGGGGGTCGCTGCGGTTCCGCGTGGAGGAGGAGGGGGGGACGGAGCTCACTCGCGAGGTGCTGGCACGGTTCCCGCTTGTGAGGCTGTATACCAAGAGTATTGTGTTGGAGTACTTTGAGGTTAGTACTTGATGTTTTTTCGGAATTCGGTTGCCTAGGAAACGCTGGCGAGAGGACTTAGATGCGTTTATAATAGAACTTTGTCCTGTAGTGGGACAATACAGGCTGGAAAAGTTGATTTAGTAGTTTTTCTGTTTGTAAATCCAAGTAATTTAAATCATCGTTTTAAATACAAAGACAGTTTCTTGACCTTCGAGAGGCGTTAAACTTTCGAGAAGCACTGGGCAAGTCACCACATTCATCATCTCAAGTTAAATGGCCGCGATGACTATTAAGAAACGATTGCGTTAAATCCTGCCGATTTTCGCAAAAATATCCCGAATTGTCCTCTCATATAAACGGGTCCTTTGGCAACAAGACTCGTTTTTTTGGAACCCAATATTTTATACAAAAATTTTTGTTCAGCACGCCCCGGTCGTGAACGGCACGCACGCAGTCCGCTTCCACGAGTCTCTGTGGATGGTGCGTGGCCGTGGCGTGGCGTCCCGCTCTGCGCTCATGCTGGCCCTGCGCCAGCTGGATAAGATCCTCATCCGCCTCACCACCCGCGCGCCCACTTATCAGGAGCATGTTCATGCATTGTGAGTACTTCTATTACGTATCTCTCACGTGGCGCCGTGGCGTGGCTGTTGCGTGGCTCATGCAGTCACTGTGTCAGTTTTAACAAAGTTTCAAAGGTTAGTTGACCTTTAATTAAAAAAAAATAACAAAGAATACCTTTATATTTTGTGTTGTATGAAGGATTTATGTAATTACTGACACTGGTTGGGTTGTAGTTTTAACTATTTTTTTTTATAGCGCAAGCTACTTGCATACTATTATTCATTGCGTTAATTTTTACTGCCAGATTTAAAAACTGTTTCTCGTGTGCAGGTTGGTTACTGGGCTTTAAACCAGTAGGTAATGGCGAATAATGAATCGCAATTAATGATTGTTTATAACTGTTCTTCCCTAGACTGCTCAACGTGTCCCTGGACACAGCCATCCCCGGCCTGAGCCGCTCGGAACCGGCGCTGGGCGTGGAGCTGTGCGATTGCCCGCCCGGGTACACCGCCAGCTCCTGTCAGAAGCCAGCAGCCGGCTTCTGGATGCCGCCGCCCAGGTATGCTGTGCGGGTGTTCATTTTAATCAAGACGGCCTTTACAAATTAACTGGAGAAACTTCACATCATAGACAAAAAAAAAAAAGTGTCGCGCCTACTGACTTCCACTGCTGTATACGCAAGTATACAGAGAGGTTATGCTCGTCTGTTGCGCGGTATTTTTTGCCAGCCACCCATGCGTGCGTCGCGTGCCGCGTGTCGCAGTGGACGATCCCCCTGTATTTGCATACAAACTACACCTGCTCTCATGTTCTCGCTAGCCGTGGACAGCTATGGGATAGCGCTATCGCTCGTTTTATAACTGCTCGTTTTATTCAATTTACCGCCTTTGCGGGTTAGGTACATTTGTATGATCGCCAATTTAGACCAGCTTGGCGAGTACTGGCTTCCTTTGAGGCGACCGACCCCCGGGATAGCGCTATCTCTGCCTACCCTTTCGGAGTCTACGGGCTTTTTTTTTGAGGGTGGGAATTCATCAAATGTCCTCTCCCGCTCTAGGCAGAGAAAAAGGCAGAGTCAGACTCTTACTGACTAAAACCCATCCATGTCCCTCCTTAGCGCTTTATGTTCCGGGGTAGCGGTAACCCTTTCAGACAATTCCGCTTACCGGGGTCTACGGGCTTGATGTTATAATATTTTTTTAATTTACCAGGGTGGTAATGACGGCAGTTTCGGGCACCATCGTCATCAACTTGGAGGGAGAGGCGCAGCCCTGCATGTGTAACGGCAGAGCCACTGAATGCCACCCGGACACTGGCGAGTGTTTGGTGAGTTTATTG
This sequence comes from Hyppa rectilinea, assembly GCA_951799385.1. NCBI lineage: Eukaryota > Metazoa > Arthropoda > Insecta > Lepidoptera > Noctuidae > Hyppa > Hyppa rectilinea. The sequence goes on from OX637306.1 coordinate 1,316,120, forward strand.
ACGTTGTTGAATCGCGTTCTTATTGTCTTAATAAAATGCTCAATTATTTAGGTGTTTGATTTACTGTTAGCCATTTGTATTACAAGTACTCTTGAAAAAATCTGTATGGGGGTACAAAACTTGTTTATTTTTTAGGTTTATCAAAATAAAGTCAGATTTGACTGATAATTTATAATCATGCACCTACGCAGTGACGATTTTACTGGTTAGGTTAGGTTAGTAGCTATAAGCAGTCGTATTTAATCGTATTTAATATAAATCATACATTCATTACATCGCTAGCAGACAATGCACAGTCTAAACCGCTAGAAGCGCATATACGTATAACTAAAGTTAGCACTAAGGAAGCAGTTTGAAAATTCAATCCCTAAAGGGGTTAAATAGGGGATTAATGTTTATATGAAGCTCGTCATATTTTCCGATGGAAAATCTCATCGGTGACATGGCTTGTTCTATATAAACTCGGTATCCTTTTGTTGACGTACCACCGTGTCCCCAGAACTGCACGCTGGGCACGGGCGGGCCGCGCTGCGCGGAGTGCGCGGCGGGCCACTACGGGCGGCCCGGCGCGGCGGCCGGCTGCCAGGCCTGCCCCTGCCCCGAGCGCGCCAGGAACTTCGCCGACGCCTGCGCCGTGCACGACGGCAAGGTGCAGTGCCTTTGCAAACCTGGTGGGTTGATGTTGCTACTATGTATTTATTAACCGTTTAGCACCGTCTGCCCAGCTTTCATCTAAATATGTCTGATCACCTTGCGGCCTATCCAGATGCAGCTTTACGGGTATTTTACATGGACTACCGATCTCACCTCCTTTGCTGAAACTGACATGACCACCAAACATTTCTTCTTCTTCTTCTTTGGCTTGCTTTGGCCGCACTCAGTCCTTGGCGGACCATTGTGCGTGGGCCATGGCGGCCTGTGGCGGTTATTCCAGCCAGCCCACCTCCTTCCAGAAGTTGATGACGTCTCCTGGTCTGTGTAATATTTCTGTAAAAGATTTAGGTGTTCCAATGGTTTGTGTCCTAATCTGTGTGACTCCTGTGCACTCAAAGAGTACGTGCGCAACGGTTTCTTCAGCCTCCATGCAGGCCCTGCACAGAGGACTGTCCGTTATGTCTATTGTGTGGAAGTGTTTGTTTAGTGAGCAGTGTCCCGTGATGGTCCCCACCAAACATTTACTCTGTCACAAAAATATCGTAGCATGAAGATCATAATCGGTACCGATGTATGTCCCGCAGGCTACGCGGGCCCGGAGTGCTCTGTGTGCGCGGCGGGCTGGCGGCGCGGGGCCGCGGGCGCGTGCGTGGCGTGCGCGTGCGCCGCGCCGGGCAGTGCGGGGCCGCGCTGTGACGCCGCGGGCCGCTGCGTGTGTCGGGACTTCGCCGCCGGCCTGCGCTGCGACCAGTGTCGCGCTCCCAGGACGTACATGGACAAAGATGGATGTAGACGTGAGTAAACACCTACATTGAAAAATACAACATTTACTAATGATCAATTAGAATTAAAACATTGTCAAATATTAAAAAAAAACACACAGACAAAGTCGCGGGCAACAGCTTAATATCTTATTAATTTCCCAGCATGCGACAACTGCACACAAACACTTCTAGACTCCGTGGAAGCGCTGACCTCAAACTTACGAACCAAAGCAAACCCGGAAGAACTGAAGCGTATACCGAAGCCTTTCGCCGCCGTACGAGAGTTCTCCCACAACACCACCGCGCTGCGAACTAGTCTCAACCAACTAAAGAATAATCTAGTGCACCCCAAAAACATAGAAGATTTGGTGAGCAATTTAGAAAGCACAGAACATCGACTGTTTACAGAAGCAAACAGTCTAAAAACCGAAGCGAGGAGAAGGGAAAAAGAAGCAGATTACCTAAGTTTAGAAAGCATGAGTGCTTTAGAAGAAGTGCTGAAAGTGAGGCGGAAAGTGAGTGAGCAAGTTGAGGCTTTAGAAGAGTTTGCTCGCGGTGAGAAGCACTTGAGCGCTCACAGAGCATTGAAGGAAGCGAAGCACTTGCTCAGACAGATTAAGGATATGAAGCTCATTGATTATGTGACGGCCGCGAATGATGTATTTGATTCGGTGAGTACAAACATTCTGTAAGTATGTATGCTACTTTTGTTATGTAGAGGCATCCTGTATGTAGGTTGGTAACACATTTTCAGGATGGAACCAACGCCTTTACTATCATTCATGAAGGCGTTTTTATTACAATTAGGAGGAGGTACTATGTTCGTCTGTATGTATGTTTTTGTGTCGGATATTTTCGTCAATTGTAGACCGTGTTTGAAAATTATTTTTTTATATAATAGAGGAAACTTGCTTGGTGGTCCCATATAAATTTTATTAAATTTTCATGAGAAGTTTTTGAGTTAGCTACAATAATACGTATTTGCTCACTTAGTCTATGTGGATGTTAGTATAACTTCCTGTCACTGCTATTTAAAATAACACCACGGTTAAAGATAACTTGAATTTCGGAAGTCGGTGGCTAAAAACGAAAAAGCAATACTAAAGACATCCGGCATTCAAGTAATTTTTCCCTGTGGTGTTGTTTTTTTGTTTTTGAAGTCGATTATTTTTTGATCCGGCGCTTAATGCAATTATGTTATATACCTCCTGACCTTTCACAGCCATTTTGCATGACAGTATCATATTGTCATATTGTTGTGTTGTGATTGTGTATTTGCTCGATCAGAGATCTAGGTAATCTGTACTGCCAATGTTTAAATTGATGTGCAACATCTCACTTTCTCTTTTCTCTATCTTTCATAATCGAACTAAACTCCATACACTATACCTTTCTCGTACAGAGGCCAGCACATCAAGTTACCACAATCTGTCAAATTTCTTTGATAGTATTTCAACTTTATTGCAAAGACATAAAGTTCATTTTTAATTGAGAAAATTTGACAGTTAGGGATAGCTTGATGTGCTGGCGTCTGTACATATTTTTGTCACCCTCACAACATTCCCTTTCAGGCACATCTCCAATCAACATCCGTCCAAGAGAGTAACTATCGACTAGAAGACGCCTACAGACGTCTGAGCGCCCTGCGCGCTTCACTCAACACCTGGGAGGAGAAGGCGGCAGACCTGCAGAAGTTGGCAGAGACCGTGTGGAAGGCTGATGACACCGTCACGGCGCTGAAGGAGAGGGTTAAACCCAGGTTGGCAGCTGTCCGGGATATCGGGCTGAGGTGCCGGCTCGTGTTGGAGGTAAGAGAAACACGATTGGAAAGCACAGCTGATTAGCAACTAAGTTCAATATACTTAGGGGGACCAAACTTTTATGCCTAGTTTAGTCTTGTCCAGCGAATGAATGTTGAAGTTTTGACAGTTTTTCCATACAGCCAGGGCCGGATTTAACCTTAATGCCGCCCCTGGGCACCGGAAAAAAATCCGCCCCAATACTGGAATTTTACGTAACTTATACACTACTGGAAAAAATTAAGGGATCGAAAAAAAATCCGAATTTTTGGGCAATTTTCAACAGGCCTTAACTACGAGAGAAATGGTCGTACAGGAAATAAAAAAAGGAAATTGTACAAGTGTCTAACAACTTTTGAATAAATTAAAATTTTGTAGCGTCGGCGGTTTATAAAATAAATCATAGAATAATCTTAGAACCAAAAAAAACACTTTTTTAATTTATTCGGGCGTGGTATTTTTTTTTCTGAACCACTATAAGGTTCGGATACTTACTTTGTTTATTTGGTTTTTTTTATACACCTTGATACGTCCACCTCTCGCTGCGATATGGTAAAGGAACCTTTTGTCTTTGATTATCGATATCTCAGCCACCAATGATCACACAGAAAGTTAAAGGTGGGTTTTAAGAACTTGAATGAATTTATTTAAAGACTAGCCATTGCTTTTTCGAAAAAAAAAATGTTCTTTTTGCCACATTGATTTGAAAGTGCAACAAAAAATGGCTTTTGGTGGTTTTTTAGAAAATCAAGCGCTGGATCGAAAATATTAAGGCAACCAATAATATTAAGTGTGTCTTTTATAGTTCAATATATCCACAAATACCCTTTTTTTTTTAAGGCTGGGAAATCATCCAATGACTGCTCCCGCTCTGGGTGGAGCGGAAGGAAGTGTCAGACCCTTACTGACTAAAACCCATCCATGTTCCTTCCGTAGCCCTTTATGTTCCGGGGTAGCGGTAACCCTTTCAGACAATCCCGCTTACCCGGCAGGCTTAGCCCTGAGGGGCCCCTTCATATGCTGACATCTCTTTGAGGCGCGCGTGGAACATATACGCGCCGTTCGTCACGGGCCTGGTGCTGATCGGACGGTGAGTCACCGTCCGCAGGCCCGCGCCTACGGTGGCCGGGAGTCGTCACGTGGCTCCCGACGCCCTGGGCGTCTCCCGCGGCGGCTGGGACGGGAGGACCTTTCTCTCTCCCATCCCCCCACCTCCTTCGCGAGCATGACTTTTTCGCAGAAGGAGGTGATTGCCTCCCACTCCCTCTCGCCCCGGACCATGGCTTGCACCAGGGCCGGGCGCGAGAGGTCGCCGCCGCCGATCGCCTCTACGAGGACACGGCGGTGCTCCGCCCAAGCGGGGCAGGTTTTCACCGTGTCCTCTGGGCGATCCTCGCAGTGGTGACATCCGGGCGTTTCCTCCCGCCTGATGATGTGCAGGAACCTCCCGAAACATCCATGTACGGTGAGGACCTCCTGCGTCAGGCGGTAGGTGAGGGCGCCGTGACGCCTCTCTCAAAGCCACTCCTCAAAGAGGGGCCTTACCGCCACTATCGTGGCGTGCCCTGCGCCAGGACCAGCGTGTCGTCAGCGTAGCAAATTACGCTGACGCCGTCAGGGAGGTCGGCCCGCAGCACCCAGTCGTAACCGATGTCCCACAGGAGCGGCCCCAGAACCGATCCCTGTGGGACACCGCACGACATCTCTCGCCGGTTCCATTCCCCATCGCGACCGGGGTAGATGACGGCCCTATCCGTCAAGTACGCCCCGACTATTCGACGGAGGTAGGTCGGCACCCGGTGATACCGGAGTGCTTCCCCAATGCAACTCCAGGACAGGGTGTTGAAAGCGTTGGCGATGTCGAGTGACACCGCCACAACGACCCTACCCTGGGACACCGCGTCCGTCGTGAGGGTTCTAACGCGCATGATGGCGTCCACCGTCGAGCGCCCCTTGCGGAAGCCAAACTGGCAGTCCGCAAGGTCCGGCCCCGTCCTTCCAAGGTGCCCGACGAGGCGGCCCGCAATAATTCTCTCGAAGAGTTTGCCGACCTCGTCGAGCAGCACTATGGGCCGGTATCCACAAATACCCTGAGGGCCAAATTAATCCAGGCAGACTTTTTTTGTTTCACTCACGCTTTTTTGCTCTGAAAAGCTCATAATTAAAAAAAAAATCCGAGCTTTTTCTACATTTTTGTTGCAAGATTGTTTAAATTTTCAAAAAATAATATGCTCTTGAATCCCACCTTTAACTTTCTGTGCGATCATTGGTTGCTGAAACATCGATAATCAAATACAATAGGAGGAGGTTCAAATAATTCAAGTATCTATTTTCATTTGCCAGACTTTATTAATCTATTCTTAGAAAACACAAGCGGAGTTTATTAAAAAAAAAACAAATCACTAAAAGCCCTACAAGGTTTTATTTCTTACAAGTTATCTTTAATTAACACCAATCACACAGTAAATAATGAGTACACAATAATTATATAAAACGACACTAATAAATGCTATAACGTCCTTAAAATACGTCCGTTGCATCCGAGAGCCAAGTAGACAATGCGCGCGTTCGCAGCGCGCCGTGCCTTTTTATCTACACCCACTCGGTCCGGGTAGGTTGGAAGGGGGTATATCTAAGACGGCCGTTCCTGATAGCGTGACGTCCTCGACCGCAGCTTCATTCTCATTAGATCCATCTCTCAAAGCTTGGCCATCATCATTATTTTGGCCATCATCGTTATCTGAAAACACATGAGTTCATGAGTAATTACTTTCGCTGTGTGCGTTTCGACCGCGCGACCATGGCGTCATATTAAAAAAAAAACCATGCCAAGATTTTGTAAAAATTTGTAAAAGTTGATTCCCAAAACCATAAATTTGTCAAAGTTATGGTTAAAAAGTTATAAGGGTTTGAACGTGGCCGCGCCATCGAAACGCGGAGAACCGCGCGGCCACGGAGATCTCTAAAACTAAACGTTGCAGAGACCTGAAATTCAGGTAAATAACAGATTGAATTTGTAAAAAATTTGTAAAAATATAGAAAAAATTCCCAGGTCAATATTTTAGGAGCTATAAGACTAAAACTCCATGGCCGCGCCATTGAAACGGTGAAGAACACGTTATCGCCGATATCTCGCTGAAAAAGCTTCGCAGAGGTCTGAAGTTTTTTGTAAAACCTAGATCTGAATTTGTCAAATAGTGTAAAAATGCACAAAAAAGTCCTAGGTTAATATTTTAGGAGCTATAAGACTAAAACGGTGAAAAACACGTTATCGCCGATATCTCGCTGAAAAAGCATCGCAGAGGTCTGAGGTTTTTTGTAAAACCTAGATTTGAATTTGTCAAATAGTGTAAAAATGCACAAAAAAATCCTAGGTTAATATTTCAGGAGCTGTAGTACGGTATCGCGTAGAAATATGTCGTGATTATCTACCGAAGAAAGTAAGAGTAAAGCGAGTTTTTTATTGTAAACAACACTTATTAATATGTAAAACTATATAAAACCAGGCAAAATGATTTTTTTTTCGGTTTTTATAACTTTTGATACGTCTTGAATATTTCAATAGGGTGACCATGGCTTTTTGTTTACAGAAAATTTTCCACCTATCGTTTTAGAAATCACTAACTGTTCCTCGCAGTTTCACCCGCTTAATGCAAAATTCGAATGAATACTATGCAGTAGTTTTTGTGTTTATCCCGGACAAATAAACAGACAGACCAAATTCTAAAAACTATATTTTTGACGATTTTATTATATACTAGCTGTCCCCAGCGGTTTTACCCGCGTAGTGCCCGTTCCTGTGGGATTTTTGGGATAAAAACTTTCCTTCTTGTCCTTTCTCAGGCTATGGACTATTTCTGTACCAAATTTCATTTAAATCGGTTCAGTAGTTTTGCCGTGAACGCGAGACAGGCAGACAGAGTTACTTTCGCATTTATAGATAATATTAGTATGGATTTAGATATTATAGATTTCTTTTAATATCACTTAAATCATTGCTTGATGCTGACAATACTGTGGTTTTGAGTAAAAGTACGAGAACCATAACAAATAACTTTACACAACATTCGTAATTTCTGTAAGATTATTTGATGAATTATTGTGTACTCAAACACATAAGTTTTGTATAAGACTAAAATCAGCCAGAAATAACACCCTATAAATACCCCATTCTTCCGTCGTTTTACTTCCTGTTGGTAAGGAAGTAAAACGACGACTGTGAATGTTGAAAAGCATGAGTTAAATATTTCTGATATAAACCCTGATTTGAATTTTCTAATAAATTAACATTAAAATCACCGCAAGCAATAATAGATTTGTTTGAATTACAAATCTTGTGTAACACTTCATCCATTATCTTTTCAAAGCAGTCATACAATCCTGAAGGGGGTCTGTACACGCTTAATATAACAAATTGCTCCAATTCTATACAGGCTATTTCAACTGTCCGCTCAACAGATAGGCTCACAATATCCTTACGGTCTTTAAATTTAAGCTGGTTACTTACTAAGATTAATGAGCCACCATGTATAGCATTCACTCTGCTGAACGAACTACCAACCTGGTGATTATTAAAATTGAATAAGAACTGGTGGCTTTTTAGCCAATGTTCTGTTATACAAAGAATATCAATACTGTTAAAATTCATAAATAAGTCTACTTCTAAATCTTTGTTCATAAATCCTTGAATATTTTGATGCACCAGGTTGATACTATTTAGTGTTGAAAAACTTTCTTTTAAATTTGATTCACAATTCTGTACAATATTGCAAGAGGTTGCCTCTATTGTCTCAGTTTCTAATTTAAATGACTGTAAATGTCAACATTTGATGCCAAATTATTGGCTGAATTATTCAATATGTCATTGCATTGCTCAATAGAAGCAATTTGTTTAGCCAAATTCTTGGCTGTAATATAAAAGTAATATGATAGCGACACAGCTATCTGTCTTTTACAATACTGCATAGTATTCATTCGAATTTTGCATTAAGCGGGTGAAACTGCGAGGAACAGTTAGTGATTTCTAAAACGATAGGTGGAAAGTTTTCTGTAAACAAAAAGCCATGGTCACCCTATTGAAATATTCAAGACGTATCAAAAGTTATAAAAACCGAAAAAAAAATCATTTTGCCTGGTTTTATATAGTTTTACATATTAATAGGTGTTGTTTACAATAAAAAACTCGCTTTACTCTTACTTTCTTCGGTAGATAATCACGACATATTTCTACGCGATACCGTACTACAGCTCCTGAAATATTAACCTAGGATTTTTTTGTGCATTTTTACACTATTTGACAAATTCAAATCTAGGTTTTACAAAAAACCTCAGACCTCTGCGATGCTTTTTCAGCGACATATCGGCGATAACGTGTTTTTCACCGTTTTAGTCTTATAGCTCCTAAAATATTAACCTAGGACTTTTTTGTGCATTTTTACACTATTTGACAAATTCAGATCTAGGTTTTACAAAAAACTTCAGACCTCTGCGAAGCTTTTTCAGCGAGATATCGGCGATAACGTGTTCTTCACCGTTTCAATGGCGCGGCCATGGAGTTTTAGTCTTATAGCTCCTAAAATATTGACCTGGGAATTTTTTCTATATTTTTACAAATTTTTTACAAATTCAATCTGTTATTTACCTGAATTTCAGGTCTCTGCAACGTTTAGTTTTAGAGATCTCCGTGGCCGCGCGGTTCTCCGCGTTTCGATGGCGCGGCCACGTTCAAACCCTTATAACTTTTTAACCATAACTTTGACAAATTTATGGTTTTGGGAATCAACTTTTACAAATTTTTACAAAATCTTGGCATGGTTTTTTTTTTAATATGACGCCATGGTCGCGCGGTCGAAACGCACACCTTTCGCTATGGTTTGAAGCTTATTCAACCTGAAGTAGTTTCATAAGTTAAAATTTACGAATCTGTCCAGTGTTCCAGGCGCAAGCGTGCACTCAAGCGCCAGCAACAAGGACCATCAATAGTGACTTACGGATGGAACAGCTTCAAACCCAAGAGATTCAATGCATCGCTAACGATAGAATCCGGTTTCCATCGTTGACCATACATTGTTATCGACAGAGGCCCAAACGTTCGCTTGTCGTTTTCACGAATACATAGTAGAGGCCCAAATGTTATGCTTACTATGAATTTGTGACACATCGCGTCATTGAGACAGAGGCCCAAAAGTTCTGCATGTCTCCACTATGACCGCGAAACAAAGCAGAGGCCCAAACGTTAGCATGCTCATAACAAATAACTCACCACTCTCAAAGAAAGCTGAGCACGTATCCGGCGTCCACTCACCGCGCCATAACATCATATGTTCTGCTGCGGCTTGAGTCTTTTTCCCATAAGACCCAGCTAGTAACTCTAGCTCATAACGGTGGTGTGGCAGCGCTTGGACCACCTTATACGGGCCGCGCATGCCGGAGTCTAGTTTCCCAGTAGTCTGAGCAACTTTGCTCACAAACACAAAGTCACCAACAGCAAACGTACGTGGCTGCCTCCGATCTTCATTTACATAAGCATCCTGATAATGCTGATTGGCTGTGAGCAACTCAGAAGCTCGTTGTCTTCTTAGAGTTAACAAGGCTTCTCTATTGGGATGCGAGTTTTCAAGAGCAACGTCTCGCACCAAGGATCTGATGACGGGGGTAGCCGCGTCTATGCCCACCAGCAGCTGTAGTGGTGAAGTCTGGGTAGTGGCTTGTCTGCAGATGTTGAGGGTGAGCTGCACCTTCCAGAGCACATCGGACCATTGCGAGCCTTTATTGCCGACCTCAACCCGCAGCATGTTAAGAACGGTTCGGCAGTATCTTTCCACTTGGCCGTTCTCGCGATGCATACCCGGCGTAATAAAATGTATTGAAGATCCCAACTCAGTAACCCAATTTTGAAAAGCTCTACTGTCATACATCCTACCACGGTCACATACTATCATAGATGGGGTATCAAATAGTGATACTGCGTTAGAGAATACTCGCTTCAACTCATCAGCGTCTTGTCTATATAAAGAGTACAGTAAACAATACTTGGAAAAGGCATCAATTATAATCAAAACGTATTTAAAACCATTTGATTCTGGGAGTGGTCCAAGAACATCGGTATGTACCACAGAAAAAGGGATTTCCGGCTTAGACCAGGACTGGATTGGCTGAGAGGGAGCTCTGGGAACCCTTTTATGTGCCAGACATATAAGGCAATGACCTATATACTTCCTCACAAAATGTCGTAAGCTCGGAAACCAAAAATGTCGTAAAATTAAGTCAGTAGTTCTGTCAGTACCAATATGATCATGGTCGTCATGGAAAACCCTTAACAGACTGAGCCTATGACCCTTTGGGATGAAGCACAAAAGTCGCGGTTCTTCACCAGTAGGCGTAAATTTGTAAAACAATAAATCATTTTTGATGGTGTACCTCGTTTGATCTAATTGCCCTTCCCTCAATTTAGACATCAATTCCTGAGTCTCTGCGTCAGCGGTTTGAGCAATCTTTGCCCAGTTGTTCGGATTTCGGATATGTGAGACATTATCGGTAGGAGGAGGGTTACGGCTTAAAAAATCCGCGTGTTGCATTAATGAACCCTTCCTATAGTCGAGAGTGAACGTAAAATCCTGTAAGTATACCCACCAGCGCGCAACGCGAGGCAGCAAGTCTTTTTTTCGCTCCGTTAACTTTAAAGAATTGCAATCCGTCACTATCTTAAAGTGAATACCAATTAGATAGTGGCGAAAATGCTGGAGCGCACGTACAACAGCCAAAGTTTCCAATTCATAACTGTGGTACCTCGATTCCGCACCCTGAGTGGACTTGCTAAAGTACCCAACAACCCTCTTTCTCTTACCGCTGTGCTCTTGGAGTAAAATAGCACCAAATCCAACTGCACTAGCGTCTGTGTGGAGCTCTGTAGGCAACTGGGGGTCAAATATCGCTAAAACCGGTTCATTAGTCAGGCAATTTATAATATAGTCGCGAGCAGTGTCCTGCTCAGAACCCCATGAAAAAGGTTCACCCTTCCTCAGCAGCCTTGCTATGCTGCTTGTCTTAGAGGCATAGCCAGCAATATAGCGGTGGAAATATCCTGCGAGCCCCAGAAACTGGCGAACCTCTTTCATGTTTGTAGGTTTTGGAGAACGTACAAGTGCATCTACTTTACCTGGACTCGGCCGTACCTGACCATTTCCAATCAGTCGCCCTAAGTACTCAATCTCTACGTCTAGAAAAGTACACTTTTTCAAGTTTATGGAAAATCCCGCGGCCTTGAGTATCTGTAAAACTTCCCTTAACGTTTTAAGACCCTCATCTATCGAATTTGACAGAATTAATACGTCATCAATATAAGTTAGAACCCTACCAGTGTCAATGAGAGGTTTTAATGTTTTAGATATAATCCTCTGATAGACGATCGGGGCATTGGCTAGACCATATGGCATTTTCAGATACTCATACTGCCCTTCAGGCGTTACGAAGGCAGTTTTGCTTATGGAATCATCATCCTTCATAGGTACCTGGTGAAAACCAGTAGCCATATCGAGGCTGGTGAAGATTTTGAAGCTACCAAGTCTATCGATATGGTCATCGATCAGCGGCAAGGGAAATCTCTCTTTAATGGTAATGGCATTAAGGGCTCGATAGTCGACGCACATCCTGTCACTCCCGTCCTTCTTTTTGACGAGAATGATAGGACTCGCGTAATTGGATTGTGATTCACGAATTATTCCCTTGCTGAGCAGATCGCTAACAATGTTGCGAACCCTATTTTTTTCGTCTAACGAAAGCTTATAAGGACGGTGGGTTATTGGAGTGTTAGACGTTAGTTTGATCTCCATACTACCTGTGTTCACAGTGGAAGTCGCCGTACCGGAAATAAACAAATCAGAGAACTCTTTGATAATTTTCAGTAACCGATTTCTATCGGCACCCACTAAAGGAGTTTTAATACACTCATGATCCATAGTGTTCACAAGCTGCACGGTTGTCTGAACGTCTGACCTGGTAAGCCGCTGTTCACTACTAGTACGAGTGTAAATCAGCCCTTTTCGATTCAAGACGTCAGTACCAATTAGAATAGGCGCATTGATGCATTCAGCTGGGACAACATATAAATCAATTTCCAGTGATACTTCTGGGAATTCTACAACTGTGGTAATGACAGAGGTTGATTCAATTACCTGACTTCCTATCCCACGCATCAAGCGATAAGCTGGTAAACGATTAAAATTAAAATGTTTTAGCACCTTTTCTGAAATTAAGGAAATATCAGAACCGCTGTCAATTAGAACATCGACAGGCACCTTCTGGACGACGGCTGAAATTACGTTATTTTGTCTGGAGTCGATTCGGAGCAAAAATTTACTTCATTCGTTTTCTTATTGTGACCCTCAGAACGCTGTTTTTGGAAACATGAATCGATTGAATGCCCATTACGTTTGCAAAAAGCACAGCGTTGAACGGGTTTATTAGTTTTATCGCTTGATGTAGGTGGAGCTGACGTAGAGGCACTGGGATCCTGAACCGAATTGGTATTTTTGGACTTTTTGGGACAATACCATTTCTTATGACCCGTTTTGCCGCAAAAATGACAAGTGATATTGCTATTGCCTGATTTAGGTGCCTCACGTTTACGTTGGTTAGAAGAGTTATTAGAGGGGGCACGATCACGAGCAGTATTATTGTCAGTTTTGGGTTTGACGTAAACTGATAAAAATTCTACCAGATCTTTACATGCTAGTTTAGCATTGGTTGCCGCAGCCTTGACCTGGGGATCGCTGATACCTCTAATAATAATGGCGGATTTTAACTTATCTGATAAGCCTTGAACTATATTGAGACGCAGCAAGGATTTACGTGCGTACTCTGCATAAGTTAGGTACTTGTTTGAGTTCGTACACATAACTTCATATAGTATGGATGCAGAATCGATATTACGAGGACAAAGAGATCTAAATTCAACCTTGAAGTTACTCCAGGATCTATCACTTGTCACCCAGTCATTTAACCATGATCCTGCATCACCACGCAAACAAGAACCTATCCGCCCTAGGCATTCGCGATCATCCCAATTATTTATCAATCGGCCACGGTCAACCTCAGCGCACCAGACATCGAAATCTTGTATACTTGGATCAAACGGTGATATATAGAAGTTATGAGACTTTGCTTTTAAAAGCGTGCTCAAGGCATCAACAATACTGTTCGCTACGTCCCCACTCTCGTTTTGCACATCTGTCGCACGCGAGTTATTCTCGGCGGTAACTTCGTTAGTTATTGTCTCGGTCAAGCTTGAACCTTGCTGACTAGCAGGGATTGGTACGACCGGAAGAGGGGACAATAACTGGTTCTCGTTATTTGGATGCAACGGACTATCACTACTAGATGTCGTAGGCAATCTCCGCTCAATTACTTCTAACCTAGTAAGAATTCGATCAAGGGCTACATCGCGTGAGTTGTCGCGGCGGTCATACGCGCCTTCGCGATATCTACGAGAGCCGCTATGCGGGCTATGCAAAACACTACGACACCTAGGCGACCTATCTCTGCGGTCTCTTGGACTGTTTCGACTGTGGCGTGCGACAATCGGCGGCGTGTCACGATCATTCGAAATATCGCGACGGTTTTTGCGAGAACCGCCACTAGACTGTCGCTCACGAGAGTTTCTACGTCCTCTAGACCGAGACGAACGCCCTGACATTTTGTAAGAAACAAAACTTAGGTAGGTACTTACGTTTGCGCCCAATAATCACAACACTAACACCGTTACTGAGTATTTAAATGGATAGCAGACGGCCCAGAACGCGTGACTATCCCACTTCTGATCTTAGAAAACACAAGCGGAGTTTATTAAAAAAAAAACAAATCACTAAAAGCCCTACAAGGTTTTATTTCTTACAAGTTATCTTTAATTAACACCAATCACACAGTAAATAATGAGTACACAATAATTATATAAAACGACACTAATAAATGCTATAACGTCCTTAAAATACGTCCGTTGCATCCGAGAGCCAAGTAGACAATGCGCGCGTTCGCAGCGCGCCGTGCCTTTTTATCTACACCCACTCGGTCCGGGTAGGTTGGAAGGGGGTATATCTAAGACTATAATATAAAAATGAATCGCAAAATGTGTTGGTAAGCGCATAACTCAACAACGCCTGGACCAATTTGGCCAGTTCTTTTTTTGTTGTGTTTGTTATTGTCAGGAGAAGGTTCTAACCTTAAAAAAAAAAGGTAGGTCGGTAGGGTAGGTAGGGTAGGTATCATAGTTAAGACAGGACAACGTTTGTCGGGTCAGCTAGTTTTTAATAAAAGTGCCAAAATTATAATAAAATTCACAAATAATAGATGAATTGAGTTTCTTGAATTATCAATAAAACAGAAAATTATTACTTCATAAAATTAATTAATTTATATTCAGCAATCGATAAGAAAAAAAAACTTTTTGCACTTTCAAAATTTTGCCGCCCTTAAAAATTTGCCGCCCTGGGCACTCACCCCGACTGCCCCTAGGGTAAATCCAGGGCTGCATACAGCGTAAAAATCAGCAAAGTTGAAATGAAAATATGTAAATGAATTAGCTAAATTGACCTTCGACTAGAACGAATTTAAACCAAATTTCACTGCGATAACTTGTAAATAATTACGATGTTGTTTTATGGTAAACACCCATAACAGGCGTACATAACAGCACTTTTATTATATTATTATTGTTTTTTCTTTTTTGTATGTACTGTTACGTGTACCTAATAAAAAGTTGGTCTTTTTATTGCTTATACAAACATAGTAAAAGCATTTTTTATTGATCGCAAAAAAGTGAAAATCTGTCGAAATCAGTTAGATACTGAAAGAAAAATTTTTACTCTATGGGGATCACTACATACTTCCTCTTTCGTTACTCTTCTTCCGACCCATGGCTCTTTAAAAACGCCCAAGTTAATTTGTAAGCAATAAATTAATATATCTTCCTTTTCTTTCCGTGTGGTTAGTGACTAACCTGGTGGCAGAATTTTTATTCTGCCCATGGGCCTCTGACTTAGCTTCACATGCTGTTGAGGAATATAATAATAATAATATATTGCGGCTTAACTGACATGTAATTTCTGATAATTATTAATTAATAAACTAAACTAACCTATCTCACCGCCGTCCAAATCTTTCACCAGGACATAACCACCCTATCAGCGAACAACATCACGGACGAGATCCGATCCTCACTCCTGCGAGGTCAGAGCCTGGGCTTCCGGTTCCCGACCCTGGCGTCTGAACTGGCGGTCCTGGCCCTGGCTGCAGAGGAGAAGGAGGGCATCCTCTACAACCTCACGCCGGTCTATAAGCAGAAGTATTTGGAGGCTGTGGAGAAACATGTCGCTGAGTTGGGAGTTAAAGCCAAAGAGTATAAAAGGTAAGGTGTAATATTTTACTTGTATAATCGACTGTGGTATAATATATCTGTGATATTGAGTTGGCTCTGGTTTGTGCTTAGTGTGGTGTGGCGTAGATAAATAAAAAAAAATACACGTGACAATGTATGTAACGTACAGGCAAACACAAGTCATAATATAAATATGTTTAAATTCCTTTACGTCCATCTTAAAGTCTAATCTCTATAAATTCTCTATTAGTTCTTCATACAGAGTTGATATGACAGAAGGGCATTAAATTACACTGCGTATACTATACGTGTTTAGTATGAATTCGATACGGTATAAAAATAAAAAGAACCAAAAATTAGTTTTATTTTTCAAACAAACTAAATAGCTTACTTGTCAGAGTAAAACGCAACTACCCTTTGTAAATAAAAAGTGACCTTGTTACAAAGCGGCAACGACTTGCGCTCTGTTAGGAAACATACATCGTGTTCAAACGGGGCAAGAACTTAAAAAAAACATTTGCGACGAAACTACTGCTCCTATTTAATTGATTTTTGGTACAGAGCTTGAAAATGGTCCCATAGGCAGTTTAAAGGAAAGCCCCTCTGTCGTATCAACAAATTTCGTTACAAGCATTTCAACGTCTTCCCCTCAGTTTATTCGCGGGCAGTCGAGCAGCTGCGTCGTTAGGAGTGTCGGCTGCCCAAGCGTGGACCCTCGTAGCAACTCAGGTCAAGGAAGCTGCGGCTGCAGCCGATGCAGCCACAAAAGCTGCTGCAGCTGCCACATCGCTAGCACATGGAAATGTTCCCATGGCACACAGTGCAGCTAAAGGAAAGGCTACTTCGGAAGACCTGAAGAGAAGAGGGGCTGCTGTATTGGCGAAAGCTGATGGTATGTTCGTTAAAAAACTTATGTTTATTTCGTATTATTATTGCGTCATTTTATTTGTATATACAGGATGTAACCGAAAGGCTATACTACAGACCACCAAACAGAACAACTTTTACTATGGGACCAACTCCGAAATAGTGAAAAAAAATCAGCTGTTCCCTACATTTCGACGAGTCACGTCACCAAAAATGTTTTTTTTTGCGATTTCGGAATTGGTCCCATTGATAGTAAAAGTGGTTCAGTTTGGTGGTCTGTAGCATATGCTTTTGTATGTATATACCCTTTCGGTTACACCCTATAGTTTATCACACCCTATAAATTATTATCTGATAATTCAATGTCCATTGTTATGTATGACACTAAACAATAATCCGCAGGATTGACGACGTTAAATGCAATATAACGTCGATCGTCAAAGCTCTCCAAACCCACTGTTGTGTGTTCCAAAAGTATAGTATGAAAGAGTAAACAAACTTTGTTTGTTACAAAATAAATTTTGTAAATACGAAAAAATATATTTTATTGTTTTAAAAGCGTGGGGTGCATGGTGGTGGTGAATATTATTTTAAAAGGCACGCCACGCTTTAAAAAAAAAAATTTTTTTCTTATTTACAGAGTTTATTTTCAATTTTTAGGTCGGTTTTCTATAAAAACCGGGTTTTTTAGCTTGTTTAAACTATTGATTATTTAACATGTTATTGTAATTGAAAAATCTAGAAAATTGGAAGTCATGGGGAGAATCCCGTTCCCAGCATTGGGATGATGCAGATGCAATTGTCAAATCATTCAATGTCATTGTCATTTTCATGTGAAATCTTGGTGAATAGTGACCATACCGTCCCTCCCCAGAGCTGCGCCGCCAGCTGGAGCACCTGCGGCGCGGCGCGGACGTGGTGAGCGTGGTGCTGCGCGGGCTGGGCTGGCAGGAGCGCGAGCTCAGCGGCCGCCCGCGCGCGCACGTGCTGCCCGCCCTGCAGGCCGCCAACGAACAGGCATGTATTTACATCCTTACTACTTTTTTCTCGGGTTCCGCACCTCAAACGAATAAATGAACCCTTATACGATCACTTTGTGGTCCATCCGTCTGTTTGTCTGTCAACAGGACCTTTTTTCTCAGGGACGCGTAGTGGTATCAAGTTGATATTTATATCAACTTACTCGTGTTTCCTGTTTCTTTCAGTTTAGAAGAGAGTAAGTCAAAGATGTGTCATGTGACTGTTTATGTCACATATTTCGCGATTTCAGAAGGAAATCGAAATCTCTAGGGTACTTCCCGTTGACGAAGAAGCAATGTCTTAAAGAACATGAAAAGCGTAAATAGGTAGTTTAAATAACAAAAAAGCGAAATTACTTTAACAATATTATTTGCGAGTAATGCAATAACCGTATTTAGGGATCGAACGTCCACCTAGTTTGTCTTTTAGTTAGAGCAATAATTTCCAACTCGCAATTAGCTGTTTTTTATTATATTTCAGTGAGCTATTTTTAATTGAAAGTACCTGCATTAGTTTTCGGTAGTAAGTTGATCAGTTGATTCTTTGAATCTGTCCTAATATGGCAAACATTCGACTATTGTAAATAGAAGTATAAATAAAATAATAAATAAACAGGCCGACAGGGTGTTCGCTAGCACCAGGGTGCTGTACGACGAGGCCAGTGAGCTGAGGAGACGAGTGCGCTACCATCTGAGGAGGCAGCTCACTGAGCTGCAGAGACATGGAGACACGGCGCTGGGGGCTGCGCAGGAGCATGGTGAGCGGATATTTATTTTACAGACTTTTGTTCGCCTCTTTACAAATTTTTTTAAACGGTGGTTTCTAGACCATTAGCGTATGCTAAAAGAGTATTTCAAAACCAGCATGATCCCGTTGAAGGCGCGGACGTTGTTGCTGGTTGATAGACTTGTGACCAAAGAAGTACTTCTTGCTTCTGGTACCTTGATACCTAACGTTTCCAACATACACTAATACTCATACAAGGCTTTTGTCCCCAGTATCCCAAATCCGCGGCAACACAGTGCGCGGCGCGGAGACAGCGGACGCACTGGCCGCCGCTGCGCAGGCGCGCGCCCGCCAGCACGCCGCCGCCGCCGCCACGCTCAGCCCCGCGCTGGCCGCGCTCGGGGACAAGGTCGCGCGCGCCAGGCACGCCGCCGCCGCGGTCAGTATACATTACATTTACTCGGGACAGACTAATAGGCACAAGACATATTTTGCAAATGAAAATAAAAAAGAGTCCAGTGTGTGTGTCACTTCTAACTATGATATTCATAAAAAACATCAAAACCAATGATTTTATCAGTTCGTACTGAATATGATCATTTCTAGACCGCTTACAACGGCAAGCCATACTTATCAATTTTTTAACTTATAGGAAGAAATACGAATCAGCACCTAGCTTCATCTTTCCAACTAACCGACTCCTTGACAGTTTAAAAGTGCCTGAAATTGGTTTAATTGAAATAATGTGCTTTCGAGTTTGAGTAAAGTTCTTCACATGGTGCACAGATCTCAGTATCCCTGACGTCAGCCGGCGCGGGCGCAGGCTGCGTGCGCGCGTACGCGGCGGCGGGCGCGTCGGCCGCCGTGACGCGCGCGGCGCTGGCGCTGTCCTTCGACGCGCGCCTGCGGGACGGGCCGCTGCTGTACCTCGGGGATGACGCGCAGGTCAGTTTACACTTGGAACAACAGTAAATCATAGCAAGTACAATCATGGTAGAAGCGGTTAGTGCTGGAAAGCTAGGTGTGGAAGGTGGAGACACCTGGTAAGTACTCGATCTGGCGGAATACGTGTAGCAAAATAACTTAGTGCTGTGCGTGAGCAAGCGTGACACAAATAGTATTATGAACTTCGGATCGACATTTTTGGGATTTAGATCGAATCTAATGTAGTGCGTAACGGCTCTTTATCGAATTAAGGTCGAAGCATCTACGCCCTAAATGAAAATGCGGATAAGCGACATATCGGCAATCTTTTTAAAATATAGTACGATTTCCCCTTTTTTTATATTTACGACAACCTCATCTAAAATCTTTTCTAGGAAACAGAAAACTACATGAAGCTATCAGTAACTGGCAACAAGCTGCGCTTGGCGTGGAACCTGGGGGGCGGGGAGGGCGTCATAGTGCACCCCGAGGTGCTGCAGCCCACACACGATGATGCCGATCATACATCGTACAGGATCGAGATCGAACGGTGAGTTGGTATTATAATATTGACATAATTCATACCTACAGAGGAAAAATTTTTTCATACATGAAAATATGCACACGTTATCTGTAGGTATGTGTACCTATAGTGAATATTACAAATAGGATAAGGGTTTCAAATAATAAGCGTTTCTTTACGGACAGAATGAGACACGTAAAATTTTATATTGTAGTTGAAATGATCAGATTTCCTAATATTCACACTACAGAATTTGTTTTTTTTTGTTATTTGAGTAGTAAATAAACAACTTCAATCGATTACAATAGATGTCACCTTTATATGTGTTTTTATACTTGTTATAGAATTCTGTTAATCTTGAATGTGAAAAAAATAGGTAATAGTATAACAGCAACTGTGGTCTGTCATTGTATCACTCACAAAGCATCGACGATAGGACATTCCAGCCACCGAGTACCATGTAAAAATATCACTACTATTCACCCAGGATATGGAACACAGCACGCCTAGTAGTCGAGCGAGCCGGCGGCACTGCTGTCTCTGCCAGCAACACCAGCGCGGCTGGTGCGGGGAGCCTGCACGCCACGCAGCTGTGGCTGGGCTGGCCCCGGCACGACCAGGGCCTGCCCGCATGCGTGCACGCGTTGTACAGTGATGACAGGACTATAGGACTCTGGAACTTCGTTCATCAGCCGAAGGAAGCGCAGTGTACTGGATGTACTCAGAGGTACGTACTGGGTAGTAGGTAGATACGGCCTGCTCGCATGCTGGCCACGAAATCAGCACAGATTGCCCTCATGCGAGCACGCGTTATTCAGCAATGACAAGATTATAGGCCCGTGGAATTTCGTACATCAGCCAAAGGAGGTTCAGTGTACTTGATGCCACAGAGCTGCTGTAGTTACAGCATATTCTAAAGAATACTGCTTAATTTCGGCGTACTTCAAAAAATTTGATGCTCATTGAAGTTAGTCAAAGTAATTAATTTATCAGAAACACGGTTTATAGAATGTAGATACATTACGAAAAGTTCTACATTGTTTCACCAGGTCACCATTAATTGTATTGTCATTTTTACTATAAGCGACAGTGTGTTTATTTTTTAAATATGTTGCGTAGTTTAGAAGAACGACGCGGTCACAGATAGACACGAACACCTAATTTAGTTTAAAGTTATGCGGGGGATTTATTACTTCTGTTTTTCTCCCTCAGATGGTACAGCGGGCGAGGCGCGGAGCCGTCCATGGTGTGGTTCAACGGCGCCGGCTACGTGGAGCTGAAGCGGTCGCGCGCGCGGCCGGCCGACCGGAGGCAGTTCAGCGTGGCCTTCACCTTCCGCACGCGGGACGAGAACGCGCTGCTCTTCATGGCGCTCGATACTGCTAATGTTAGTACTGGAACTTTGGTATCCTAAAAGGTTGGAAGCTCCTTGGCTTCCAATATTTAAAACGTTTTTTTTTAGACAGCGAACAAAAATATAACTTAACTGTATGGAAATAAAGTTGAAATTTTAATGTTAAGGCATCCATTCGCGGTACGGCAAGGCAGGGTATTTTTAGGCGACGAATTAAAATATAACTTAATGATATTGAAATAAGGTTTAAATTTTAATGTTCAAATTCAAATTCAAATTCAAATTCAAATCATTTATTTGCGAAATATGGGTAATTCTAGGGTGTCATTTTTATAAAAGTTCTTTAGACCATATCCTACCATGACAGGTGTGCAAAATATTACAATAAAATTTATAAACTATAACATATTAAATTACTTATTAAATTACATATTGATTAACAATTGCATTATTTATACATTATATAATTGGACAATTACTGGACTTAATTATGAAATTGTTTTATCATTTAAATAATCATTAACAGAATAGTAAGCTTTTTGAATCAGATACTTTTTTAATTGGTTTTTAAATAGATTGAAATTATTAAATTCTTTTATGTACTTAGGTAGTTTATTATATATTCTAGGGCCCATACAAAATGCACTCTTATCAAACATAGCCGTTCTATGGCGTATTGCACAAAGTGTACTTGCAAGTCTTCCACTTTTTAAAGTTGCATATTTATTTAGGTTAATTCTTATGTCTAATGCTAGCTCATAGATATACAATGATGGGAAAGTGAGTATTTTTAAATTAATAAAGTGCGGTTTACAAGTTTCCGTTGGTTTTAATGCACAAATCGCTCGGATACACTTCTTTTGAGCTTTAAAGATGGTTTCTCTCTCAGTGGCGTTCCCCCAAAACATTATACCATATCTAAGTGTCGAACCAACATATGCATGATAGGCAGACAGGAGAGCACTTTGGTTTACAAATTTTCGAAGCATATAGATGGCATACGAATAACGACTGAGTTTTGTACATACTTGTTCAATATGTGTCTTCCATGTCATGTCTGAGTCTATGTGTAGACCCAGAAATTTTGTAGTGTTGATTTTGTGTATTTTTATTTGTTCGTAATTAATATTTAGAGTGCTTTGTTTTGAATTTCTATTTTTAAATGTCATTATATATGTTTTAGTTAAATTTATTTTGAGATCATTTAGATTTAACCAGTTAACGATAGATGATAGCGTAGCGTTTATTTCATGTTCATATGTCTTAGGGTCTTCAGATATAAATATTACAGTACTATCATCAGCGTACAGAACCATGGGCGGTTTGATTGATTTAGGGAGATCGTTTATATATATAATAAATAGCAAAGGCCCCAAAATGCTTCCTTGTGGTACACCTTTATAGACTCTTATTGGTGCTGATAAGTGTTTCTTTTCTTCTTTTGTGGTATGCGAAATGCTAGATATTTCAGTTTGTTGTTCTCTGTCACTTAAGTATGATTTTATGAGCTCTCTAGCATTTCCTCGTATTCCGTAAGTTTCCAATTTATTCAACAGCACATCATGATTGACGCAGTCGAAGGCTTTTGTCATATCCATATAGAGTGCTGTGACTTCTTTTTTATTGTCAATACCTTTTAGTACCATTTTCAAAAAAGTGTATAATGCATTGTTAATCGATTTATTTTTCCTGAAACCCATTTGTTCTTCCGACAGAATGTTGTGTTTTTCGAAGTAATTATATAGATTGCTATAAATAACTTTCTCAAAAACTTTCGACAAGACAGGTATTAGCGCTATAGGTCTATAACAATTCATATTTTCTCTATCCTCTTTTTTAAATATTGGAATGACTTTGGTCAATTTTAATTTTGATGGAAAGACTCCTTCTTCGATACATTTATTAATTATATGAGAGAGTGGTGGTGCTATTAATTCTGCCTCTACCTTAAGCATTTCTGTAGTAATTCCATCATATCCAGTGCTATTGGTGTTTTTAAGAGATTTTATTATTTGGACAATGCTTTTAGGAGTACACGGGCTCATAAAGAGTGAGTTTGAATTATTATATTTAATTGTATAATGCTGATTATTGTTAATAGACTGGTTATTCGGTATTTGAGTCGTGAAAAAATGGTTGAACTCGTTAGCGATAGCAGTTGGATCTGTGATTGGAACACCTTTTACGTTTATTTTGTCAATTTTCTTAATCTCGTGAACATTTGTTTTATAATTATTAATAACCTTCCATGTAGCTTTAGCTTTATTAACTGACGTTTGAATATAGTAATTGTTTTGTGATTTTTGAGTTAATTTAATTATTGTTTTTAATCTTTTTGCGTATACTTTGTATGAATCTTTATGTTGTATGTTTGGTGATTTTCTGTATTTCCATAATAATTGTCGTTTACGTTTCGAACAGACTCTTATACCTTTTGATATCCATTTTGGTCGCTTGTGTATAGGGATTTTAACTTTAATTAAAGGAAAATAGAGGTCAAAGAATAATTTAAATAAATCATGAAATTTGTTGAACGCATCATCCGCTGTTTCAGCATTGTAAACTTCACAAAAGGTGAGATTTTTTATACATTTCATGAACTTATCCGTATTCGACGAGCTATAGTCTCGTTTATGTTTGTAGAAGTAAGTGATGTTACACCTTTCTTTGACTGGATATTGCAGCAGTTGAGCAGTGTGATCTGATAGAGCTAGTTCTAATATTTCGTACCTGGAGCCTTTTTTATTACAAATGAAGTTGTCAATATCGCCTGAAAATACCTTGTCATGCCGTGCCGCCAATGGTAGCCCAGTATCTGATTAGGTTATTGAAATATATTAAGCTACGTAAAAATTATCTGTCATTTAAATTGATAGTAGTTGCTTTTGAAGAATTCTGGTTGTGATTGTCACAAATTAGTTGCATTCTCACCGTTGGTACACTGTGTTGGTTTACTGTTCCAACTTCAGTCTCCGAAGCCACGCGCAAAGTTTAGTAGTATGTGGTGCATCTTGTGTACTACCCAACTTGGTGCTCCCCAGAACCGTTCAGTGTCCGTGTCCCTCCGCGAGTGCCGCGTGGTGTTCAGCGTGGAGTACGGCGGCTCGCGGCTGGAGATCACGGCAGCAGGCCGCCACTGCGCCGGCCGGCCCGCGCACGTGCAGGCCATCCGGGTGTTCGCCAGCAACAAGCTCGAGAAAGGTAATGTGCGCTGCACTATAGGCTACAAAAACTGATAAATAAGTTACTGTGATGGGCAGAACCGTCTTATTTTGTGTTTTAAGCTCTAGTGTACAACCTGACATAATTTAGTAGTTTTAATTATTTTTAAAGTACCCAGTCATTGTTCTAGTGTTTCTTAATCCAAAGACAATGACAAATATTATCTTAGGGAAGTTCAAACTATTTTTTTTCTGACAACATTTTTTTGATTAAAATTCTTCGCGGTGTGCCAAGAAAATGGATATAGTTTTTTTTAGTCGGGCAATGTTTTAACGAGCTTGACCCAACGTTACCGTTGGGCGTTGGCTACCGGTGAGGTGTATGTATTGAGTGTATTGAGGAGGTCCTGTGGCAGGCAGCCTGCGCGTGAACGGCGAGGAGACGCTGGGCTCGCCCACGCCGCCCGTGCAGTCCCCGGCCGCGCTGCCGGACCTGGCCAGCGCGCCCTACTGGCTGGCCGGGGCCCCGCCGGGCCACGCGGGCCCCGGGGCCCCGCCGGGCCGCGCGAGCCTCGGGACCCCGCTGCTGGGCTGCATGGGCGCCGTCACCGTGGACCGCGCGGGCTACGACCTGCTGGACGCGCCCACCAGGCACGGGCTTGAGCCGCGATGTGGCGAGAGGGTGAGCATATACCTACAACATTTTTATCATATATTAATCGTTTGACGAGTTGAGCCTGTTGACTGTATTATTTAACTTTCTGAATTATAGATTTTTAGGCAAACATTGTTGGAACAATGACTGATCAAGGAAATAACTATCTGCGAAATGAAGTCAGGATTTTAGCAAATATTTATATCATTTCATCCATTCTCTACAGACGCTCCGTTCCGCCATCCTGAAAGGCACTGGCTACATCGAGGTCCCGTCCCCGCACCTACGTCGCAAGGCATCAATAGGACTATCGTTCCGCGCACGCGCAGCTGACGGTTTGCTCCTGTACCGCGCGCCCTCTGCCGGCGCTGATAACGAAGTTAATGACGATGATGGAGACAAGCACTATCTAGCGCTCGTCTTGATTGAAGGTATGTAATTTGTACCTTGAATGTGGAGGATAAGGTTTTATTTACATCGATTGAGCTCAAATGCTGAGCATGTAGTGATTCAAATTAAAGCATCTGTTATTTTTTGCAGGAGAGCTAGAAGTGGTTGCAGAGGCTGGCAAGGGCGAGGTGCGCCTGCGCACTAACGGCACCAGGTTCGATGACGGGAGACTTCACACTGTGAGGATTATTCGGATGCATAAGCAGGTATCTACCTTAGTAACTATTGTAACGATGATTATGATATCATCGACTGCCGTCCACTAAAAATAGGAAAAGAAGATCAATAACATCATGAACCCTTTAATTTGTTTCTATCCACTCACACACAGCGTATTTTTCTTCTTCGTATTTATGATTCCACATAAATTTAACAGCGCAGCCCTTTATCTTATCTTGAGGTTTTGGTTTCCGCACTCATTCCTTAGGCGGACCATTGTGCGTGGGTCATGGCGGCCTTTGGTGGTTATTCCAGCCAGTCCACCTTCCTTCAGAAGTTGATCACGTCTCCTGGCCTGTGCAGTATATCTGTAAAAGATCTGGGTGTTCCGAGGGTCTGTGTCCTGATCAGTGTGACGCCTGTGCACTCAAAGAGTATGTGCGCGACGGTTTCCTCAGCCTCCATGCAGGCCCTGCACAGAGGACAGTCGGCTATGTCTATTGTGAGGAAGTGTTTGTTTAGTGAGCAGTGTCCCGTGATGGTCCCCATTATCAGGCGCAGGCCGGTTCTATCCAGGCGGAGTAAGCGCCTGGTTAACCCTTTGTCCAGGGATGGCATAGCCTGCAGCCCGGTGATGAGGTCCACCAGCTCTCCGCTTGGTTGTGGGTGATTTCTTGCAGCCATCTGCGTAGCTGGTTCAAGGGAATTGGCATAATGGGTTCCGGTCCGCAGGCTGACGCTGGAGGCTCTCCTCGCCAGCTCATCAGCTGCGTCGTTACCTAATGATCCGCTGTGTACTTTTATCCATTGTAGTGTCACTCTGTTGCGGTAGGATACCGATATGCGTTCTATTGCATTGTGACATTCTAGTATTAGTTTTGAGGTGTAGTGTCTTTTCCTTGGGGTTTACAGGATTGAGGCGCTGTCGGAGACTATGCGTATTTGCGCATCGGTGACCTTGCTGGCTTCTATTGCGTGTACCGCTTGTATGTTGCCTACACACTCCGCCTGGAAAACGGTGTTGTGCTTACCCAGTGGGCTAGATATGTTTATGCTAAGGTCGCGTGAAAACACCCCGACTCCGGTCCCGGAGTAGGTCTTCGACCCGTCGGTGTATACTCTTAGCTCTTTCGGACCAGAGTAGTCACACTGTTCTTCGGTTAGTGATATGTCATAGTGTTTTTGAAATTGGTGTTGTTTTGGGGCTTTGTCGCAGGGTGACGCCAGCATTGGTTGATTTTTGATCGCGTCCTCCCTTACTCGTGTGTGCTTTACTCTGGAATCTTTACTTAGGGTTCCTGTTATGTCCAGCCGAAAGGTGGCCATGGCTGCCTCCTCTCGCACGATGAGGTGTAGAGGGGGCAGTCCGAGCATCGCCTGTAGGGCAGCTGTAGGCGTCGTTCTCATGAAACTGGTGATAGCTACACAAGCAAGCCGCTTCAGTTTCTCAAGTTCTTTTTCGGTTGTGCTCAAGTTTGTTCTGGGCCACCAGACTAGTGAGCCATATGTGATGGTTGGTCGGATGACCGTGGTGTATAGCCAATGGGTGATCCTGGGTTTTACCCCCTAATTCCTGCCCAGCAGTTGTTTGCACTGCCACAGGGATATGGTGGCTTTTGTGATTATGTAACCGCGCAGCCCTTTCCCAACATTGGTGAGGTAGACGGATGCAGCTGAATAACCCATCTGACCCTGACAAACTATTTGTCGTTAATTTTCTCAAAAATTAAAACCAGTTTTTTTACCAAACCAATGATAATCTCCAATACTAAATGACTACCTCCAGCTAGAGCTGTGGGTGGACGAGGAGCATTACAGCAGCGTCCCCTTAGCCGGTACCGCATTCCCCGCGCGCACTGCCGGCCTGTTCCTCGGAGGAGTCCGGGAGCTCATGCACGCGCCTGTTCCTCTCACTGCCTTCAAGGGAACTCTAGCCGACCTGATAGTGGATGCGCAGTGAGTTTCATTTATTTATTTAGTATCTCTAGCAAAAAAGAAAGCATTGAGCGATTTCTTTCCTATGTTGTCTATTTATTTATGCATCATTTTGTATCGTAGACTGGTGGGCCTGGAGAGCTCGGTGTCGTGGCGTGGCGCAGCGCTGGGCCGCGCGGACGGGCCGCCTGCGCACGCGCCGCGCTCCGAGCCGCGCGCGCTGCAGGCGCAGGCCGGCGGCGCGGGCTGCACTAAGGTATATACTATTATACTATATAGTATAGTTGGGCCGCGCGGACGGGCCGCCTGCGCACGCGCCGCGCTCCGAGCCGCGCGCGCTGCAGGCGCAGGCCGGCGGCGCGGGCTGCACTAAGGTATATACTATTATACTATATAGTATAGTTGGGCCGCGCGGACGGGCCGCCTGCGCACGCGCCGCGCTCCGAGCCGCGCGCGCTGCAGGCGCAGGCCGGCGGCGCGGGCTGCACTAAGGTATATACTATTATACTATATAGTATAGTTGGGCCGCGCGGACGGGCCGCCTGCGCACGCGCCGCGCTCCGAGCCGCGCGCGCTGCAGGCGCAGGCCGGCGGCGCGGGCTGCACTAAGGTATATACTATTATACTATATAGTATAGTTGGGCCTCGCGGACGGGCCGCCTGCGCACGCGCCGCGCTCCGAGCCGCGCGCGCTGCAGGCGCAGGCCGGCGGCGCGGGCTGCACTAAGGTATATACTATATAGTATAGTTGGGCCGCTGAGGTTGCGGCATCTCTAACTCAAACCATTTATTTCAATTAAACTATTTACAGGCCGTTTTGAATTGTCAAAGGAGTCTGTCAGTCAGAAACGTAAAGCCTTGATCATCCTAAAGTGTACCTATGGAGAAGAACGGGTTACAAAATACTACGTCAATAATGTTAAATTTATAATTGTATTATAATGTAAGAACGATGTAAAAAGACGTGCACTTTTTGAAGAGTCCCGAGCAAGTCATCATTTACCCGAATTGCGCACTTACGCGATTAGCGCACCTTGCGGGGTGTGTACCTCCCGGTACGCGCTCGGTACTGCAGGGAATCAGCTAGCACCTCCTACTATATATATTATTGCTTCACATCGAGAAAGAGGTGGAGGTATACTTTCCGTATAGCAGCTTCATCTCTTTACCACACTGAAAGATAATTAAAATAAGCCTGCTGTAAGGGGTGGTGGATGCCCCTCCGAACTTTTGTAAAATAAACTATCTCAACAGACATCATCGTACACGGTGGAAGCGGGCGCGGTGAAGTTCGGCGACAGTGCGCACAGCCACGCCACCCTCAAGCTGAACCGGCGCGCCAAGGAACTGACGCTGTCGCTGCAGATACGAACCTTCGCGCATGATGGACTTATACTACTCGCTCCGGTAAATTGGACTTTAACGCTGCGTCCATTTTGTTATTTTTCAGCCTGAACATTGTCTGTATTATGTTTAATGTAGCCACTGCGGTTATCGGCTCAAAATACTAACAAAAACATTGTGATGGTCACCGTAACTCTATTTCTACCATAATCGTTGGCAAAATACAGTTTAGGTGCATGACACGTCAAGTTGCACGGCACAAAGTTTCACTTGGTACTTCACTTATCTCTCCGGAGACAGTCAAAACTTTTTTTCATACCCAAAGAAGTATAAATGAAATGAGCTTCTAATATTATTATTTTAGTAATTTTCACTTGTGGGGTTCCAACCTTTACTGCATGCGTTCATTCGTGCTGTTTTCGAACAAAAGCTAATTTAATCTTTTCTACCAGGGTTCCAAAGCGAAGCCGAAGCACTTCATGGCTCTGATGCTGCGGGAAGGCAAGCTGCGCCTGGTGATGCGCGGGCGCAAACGGAAGGAACTCTCACTCGCGCCCATCGTCAACGACGGTAGTTGGAGGCAGGTTAGTGGAATGCCTATTGCATATTTTGATTTTCGATAGCATAGAATAAACAAGCTCTTTTATTATCCTAAATTCTTACAAGCAAAAGTGAACCTTATTTCTATTACAGCTATTACTATTACGGTTTTTTCGGTTACTAAAATGAATAACTAATCGAAGCAAAAAAAAAACTAGAACTATTTTATTTGCTGCTTACCCTGCTCGTCACAAAGTTATGCTCTCTCCTCAGGTGTCGGTGAGAGTGTCGCGCGGCCGCGTGTGGCTGTCGGCGGGCGGCGCGGCGGCAGCGGCGCGTGCGCAGGCGGCCCGCGCCGCGCGCCTGCTGCTGGGCGGCCTGCCCGCGCCGCCCGGCCCGCCCGCGCTGGCCGCCCTGCCCAACGCGGTGAGTCACACTATACACTAGATCTACCCATAAGGCACCTGTCCCACCGCTGGCGATTAAAGAGAAGCTAAAAGAGCTAGTAACTAAATACGCGTTAAAACATTCAGATAACGCGTCTACCTGGTTTCCGGGGCTGCATCCGGCGAGTGACGGTGAATGGTCGCGCGGAGGACCTGGTGCGGGATGCGCAGGCGCACCACGGCGTTGGCCAGTGTTTCCCCAACGTTGAACAAGCGGCGTATTTTGGAGGTAAGTTACGTAGACTTGTAGCTGTGTGAAATAGTGGAAAACTGCCCAGCTGGACCAAGTTTTATACAGTTATACGTAGAAAGTAAATCAGAAAAAAGAACAGAGGTGTCCCTTTGTTTTTATTATTAATATCGTCAAGGAGTTTATTTCTACGTAGGTCTTATTAATCGTACACCATTTAACTCCGTCCTTAATTTTTTTTTGTTATTTGCTATAATGTTGAATAACTACGCAACTTTAGTGGAAGCAGAAATTTATGATTAGCTGACGAGTTGCCTAGTGAAAAGTTTTAATTTTTCATTTTGCTGAAGCCTTCGTTTATTTGAAAAGTTTAATATGAACATTCCTAGGAGACGCGCATGCGACGTGGTCGAGTTCGTGGCTGGTGACGTCAGACGGTTCGGAGGCGTCCACAGAGCTGCGGTTACAGTTCCGCACCAGCGAGCCCAACGGAGTGCTGGTGGCGGCGCAGGGACTGCTGCTCGAAGTTAAAGATGGCGTGGTAAGTGGGTTTTAATATTCTGTGCATCAATTGAGGTTTCATCGGTAAAACCGACACTAAAAATACTTCTTTTGTTTTTATTATGCTTTTTGTAAAGATTAATTATTATGCATTAGTTAATAATAGATACACAGAAATGAATACTTGTTTTTTTTTGAGAATGATTTGGTGGTTCCTAAATTAGCCTCAGTAGAAAACATATAGTTGTACAACGCTCCCCTGCCGCAGCTGGTGCTGCGCGGAGAGCGCGCGCGGCTGTGGGCGGGCGCGGCGCTGTGCGACGGCGCGTGGCACGGCGTGCGCGCCCGCCTGCACGCGCGCGCGCCCGCGCTGCAGCTGGACGCCGCGCCGCCGCAGCGCGCCGCGCCGCCCGCCGCGCTGCTGGACGACGCCGCGCCGCCCGCGCCGCTCTACATCGGCGGCGTGCCCGGTACGTGCGCTCGTATTGATTGACACTTTTACAATGTTTTTAAAGACAAGCAATGATAGCCTATTGATGTGACCGACGGACTGCGAATTCTTAGGTTTCGAATTCGAACCCAAAGCACGCACCTCTGACTTTTCGGATTTATAATTATGCATATTAAATAATTATCACTTGCTTAAAAATTAGTGAAGGAAAACCTCGTGAGGAATGCGGCATGCCTGAGAGATATTTCTCAACATGTGAAGCTAAATCAGAGGCCCATAGGCAGCATAAAAACTCTGTCAACAAGTTAGTTACTAATCACACGACGAAAGAAAAAAATGTTTTTAAATTACTGACTGTACATTGAACTACTAAACAAAATAGAAAATGGCCAACAAATCGACTGGTCTGTAAGTCTTTACAGGGCCTACGCCTAAATAGAAAAATAAACCTAGTAACATTTGTTTCCAGAAGGAGTAATGGAGTCTACAGAAGGCGGTAAAAACTTCAACGGGTGCATTCGCGACGTTACGGTCGGCGGACAAAAGCGAGACTGGACAGAAATGGAATCCTTACACAATGTACTGCTCGATTCCTGCCCCATACCGCAGTAGACTTCAACCAACAAGCGATAAGGTTCAAATTACAATGCTACCGACGATGATAATCGGTGATTTTTGAAATACATGGTATTTCAAAAATCACCGATTATCTTAATCTTAACCCAAAAGAGACTAAACCAGATGGTATAAAATTGCATGGAAAACGGAACATGACCTTAAAGTACCTACAAGATGAACGCTAAAGATTTACTTTATTTTAAGTATTTGGCAACGATGCGCCTTTGTTTATTTTTGGGCATTGGCCAATATTTAATCAAACTCTTACTTAACTTGGAATGTATGAATGCATGATGTATGTATGTTTGTTTGGGTCAAATCTTGCCACTGAATTTTAAAGCAGTATTTCTCAATCAATTGAGCTGAAATTTTGCATACACCTTTAATCTAGATGACATTGCATGGTTATCTACGTGACGTCATTCTAAATCCAAGATGGCGGACTATTTATTTTTTATGCACTTCCATGATCATCATTCTCCTGCCTTTATCCCAATTTATTTCGGGTAGGCGCAACATGTCTTTTTCTTCCATACTTCTCTATTAGTCGCCATCTCGGTAGTCACTGCCTTTCTAGCCACTTAATCCATTCATCGTTTCTTGCACATCCATGATATGGGTATCAAATGAAAGTGATTGCTGAGAATACGTAAAAATTAAGATAGGAGAACTACAGCATCATTGCTCAGTGCTTCGATCTCGCTTACCTTACTTTGACGTCTGTAACCCAAGCTTTTGTTGATTGTCCCCTTATGAATGTTGGTTCTCGCTGCCTTCAATTTCGAATAGACTGAGATCTGAAACGTGCCTTATATTGTGTAAGTTTTACCAAATAGTGCCATTATATTGTATGCAGTAATTAAGATGTCAAAGGCTGATTCCTATCCACTTGTATGTCACTATGTCAGTGACATGATATTGAAAAATATACTCTATGCATGCTTGTTTTAAAGCCTATTCAACTTAATGTAAACGTTCCCTTCAAAGCGAGGCTTACAAGAGGCTATGTAAATAATGATAAGTTACTCGTAGTACATCACTCTCGCGACCAATACTCGTTTGTAAATAGAGTACTTAATATTTCCACCAGTATTCTTATAATAATTGTACATACTTTAGTTTATTTTCTTTACTTTTGTTTTACGTCACGCCAACGTTAGTGTTCGTGGCGCGGTCATAAAACACGGGAGTGAGATGACAAAATTCAGAATTAAGTTTTAATTGCAAATACCTAGCTAGGCGCGGCTGGGGGCCCTTCGGCATCACTACATGCAAGCATATTCTCACAAAAACAATCCCGGAGTATACTTAGGCATGCCACGACATTCTTAGACATAATCATTGAAATTTCAGTTTTATTGTCATGCTATTAAGTTATATTCCTATTTGTCGTATAAAAATCCCTTGTGTGCGCGAGTGAGCACAAGTTTTATGACCGCAGCTGCCACCAGTCTTGGCGTCTAGCTTAGTAATCTTAGATTAAATTGTACTACCGACAGTTCCTTGTTATTCTGTCATCTAACAAAATCACACCAGAAGCTGTTTAAGAAAATGTTTTGATTATATTTTCGTCAACATAAAAATGCATTTAAATATAGTCATTAGGGTAGAGTAGGACAATGTAGCCAGTGTTACCATATTTTTGTAGCACGGTACATGCCCACAACACCATGCTATCTAAAACACTGACCGTGACTTGTCAAAATATTAGTGAATTTCGCGGCTCTGGAGCTGCAGTGTTATTTTTTTTAAGCCGGCTAAAAAATAATAGCATATTTTGAAATCAGCACGATTGGTAATGGAACATTTCGCTTTAAAACGGTGTCCAATATGTACACAGTTTTGTAAAAACTAAAAACAAAACATTAATGTTTTGATGGGCATCTGCCATGCTACAAAAAGGTAGTGATTTTACGCAACCGGTGTCAAATTGAACACGGAAATGAAAAACACGCGTGCGTTAGACGTAATTGCTTACGCTGAAACTCGCGCGGGCGCAGCGGGTGTACGCTACGGATGTCTGACCCGCGCTGGGTACGCCATGCAGCGCCGCTAGTACAATTTTGGCTTCGAGCATCAAGTTATGACGGCGAGACATCTAAATGGATTATTTGGAAAAAAGAGGCGGCGATAAAGTCAATGTTCCCGTTCCTGACAAATAGGTTGCGAAGTTGAAAATTTACTGTTGTGTGTAGCTTCTACTGACGCTCGACTGATTTGGAGAAACGAGTCCATTGCGGTTTCCCGTCGTGCGTGTGACCGGCGCACTCGCCCGCGGCACCCGCGCGAGGTTTAACGTAAGCCCTAAAATGTTCAGGATCTACTATTGCTAGCCCTAGATATTGTTCCGGCCCTATTTTTACAAAGCAATGTTTATTATTAATAAAAATGAGCACTATGTTCAAGCAGTAAATACGTATTAGGTTTGTAAATAAATAGGGATCAGCTTCAATAGTTAAAAAGAGCGATTCATTGTCACAAATATAATTTATTTAATAAACAAGTGTTCAGTAGATATAATTGTACATAGTTTGGTCGATGTATATAAAATACGTATTTATTGTAACTGCTTTTCAGAGGAAGAAATGATAAATAAAAGTCGACTGTGGCAATAAAAAACATTTATTTCTTTTTTTCGAATCGTACATCAATCAGCACGGCTTACGAAAAAATGAATAATTGATACTAAACTGAGATGATGCTTAGTTGTAGTATTAAAGTCTCATTTTTAGTAAGTTTTCATCGATCTGCTATACGGCTAACTTTTTTACAGAAGAAGAATCGAATATATACGTTAACTGTTAAAATATAAGTCATTCAAGTGAGCCGTATAGGAGATTTAACCCGGAATCAAACTCACGACAATACCCTTCGCTTTCCATCACCGAGCGAATTATCTGCAGTCGATTATTATCGAGAAACTCCGCATCAACTAAACATAAAACTCGATAGTTATTTATTTACTCGACTGCAAATAACGTAGCCACAACACTGGGCAACTCATTGCCATTTATAATATTATTATTTTATACTCTGGCGACACAGTATTAATGAAATGTCGATAAAATCTATGATTGTCAGTATTGCCATTCTCACTTGGGAATTTTCCCGCATTTCAAATATGTGTTTTAGCAACTTTTTGAGGGTTTCTTGTACTTGGATAATGAAATTTTACTTTCTACCATGGCAACACTGATGACCATAGAGCTACATAAATACAGCAATGACATTGTCCAGCTTTTAACTTTTACACTTAAAATAGTCTGAATACTAAAGTCTAATAAAAGAAAGACACTGCATTCATTGTATTACAGCCTAACTATATCTAAATGGATTGTTTTAATAATATTTACGGATATTGTGGACATTTTGACGATAAATTGACTCCAATATACATATAGGTTAGTTATACGTGCATATAACCTATACAAATGATAATAAAATCTTTGGACTAAAACAAAGTACATAAAGATATAAAAAAGTCATAAAAACATTGAGAAATATTTGAAACAATATAATTATTGCAAAATTTTGACAAACAAAAGATACTATACTATCCTCATTCTACTTTTAAAATTACTACTACATCATTTTTACAATGTTACTGTATCTATTTTGATTGGATTTTTAGTTTACATTTAAGTTTTACACTATTATGGCCGAAACAAAGATGGCTTACAACAAATTTATTATTTTTAAAAGAAAATTAAATAGTTTTTTAGTACTTTCGTCATGGTCAGTTCGCGAATTATCCATGGCAAAGCGCACTATTATTAGACAAACAAATGACAGAAAATATTTTACAAATTATTTAAAATAACACCTGAATCAATTAAATATGGAATAATCAGTATATTGCATTAATTTTGAGCAAATTCAACTATACACCATCTGCCCGCTAAAAATTAATCATTTGGTTTTTTTTATGAAGCCAGTGCTAGTTTAATAACTACGTTACAGTCATATACAGTAATTACCGGTCAATGTGGGAACAATACATAGATATAAAAAAAACAGGTTTGGGAGTGAAAATCTTAAACGGAATACGTATTTTGCCATTAATTTTCGCACATTGTCCAGTTAGTCGGTAATAACTGATGATTTTTCAAAACAAGAGGAAGTTGAATGCCCAGCTCTATAATGACGATAACATGTTATGTTTTATTCTTTAGCGTCAAGGAACGATATATAGACAATACAAATACAATGAGGGCAGAAGTGGAATTTAGCCACGTGAGGGGTGCGGGTAAATGCGTCGCAAACAATGTATAACCGTTTTCTATATTTTCATATATTGACTACTATCGCCGAATCTCCGGGCGGCTGACATCTGAAATGGGAATTGATTTTATTAGAAGTTGTTTAAATTGAAAATTTATATTTTAGAAATATGCTTTTATTGTTTTGCAAGGCAAACAAGCTGCCTCCAGGGCGCCAAGTCCCTGCCGTGTAAGCGGGATTGTCCGAAAGGGTTACCGCTACCCCGGAATGTAAAGTGCTACGGAAGGAACATGGATGGGTTTTAGTCAGTAAGAGTCTGACACTCCCTTCCGCTCCACCCAGAGCGGGAGAAGTCATTGGATGATTTCCCAGCCTCAAAAAAAAAGGGCGCCTAGTTTACTAATTTAAGTACATATGTTGCAATTATTGTCTGTCTGTTGTTACTTTTTGACAAATTTTCAGCACAAGATAAAAACTCGTAATTATTATATTAAGAGACGATGGCTACTGTTTGCTTTACGTGAAAGTTTACCTTGATCCAGAGAAATTCCTCATTTGGCGTCTTATTCACCTATAATTTAGCCATTTCCACCTTTTATAAAAAGAATTCTCATGTTAGATTACTTCTCAGGCTAAGTTGTAAATATTTATTTAGTAAAAATACTTAAATAGTAAGATAGTTTCAACTATATTCAAGTTTCAATTTACAGGTAGATTTTGCCAAAAGAAGTGAATCTATTTCGT
Organism: Hyppa rectilinea; assembly: GCA_951799385.1. NCBI lineage: Eukaryota > Metazoa > Arthropoda > Insecta > Lepidoptera > Noctuidae > Hyppa > Hyppa rectilinea. Next base: position 1,352,536 of record OX637306.1, read on the forward strand.
GGTACTTTAGCAGTGAAAATCTTGACCGCGTATCACTGCGAGAGATTTCCTTTCTATCGTCGCGAGCCTGCCCAGCTCATTTAGATCATGGAGTGTGCACTTACCCGTGCCGTTTACATGGAGAGGTACCCCCTGGCGGCGGAGCGGCGGCGGCCCACGAGGTAGGCCACCAGCACCACCAGCACCAGGCCGCCCAGCGCGCAGCCCACCGCGATGGGCACCGCGTCGGGCACGTCGTTGCCGCCGCACTCGCGCGCTGTGCACACAGGGCATTAGCACACGTATCAAGGTTTTGTTCATAAAGATTTTGTATAAATAACTAAATAGTAATAATAATGTTTATCTATCTAAAGCATTACATAGACACAGGTTGAGCAATATCTACAATAAAGCAAGATTACAAACTCAAACTCAAAGCATTTATTTCAAATAAACCAATTACAGGCACTTTTGAACTCTCAAGGGGTCGGTCAGTCAGAAAGATGAAGCTAGTAGCCCATACCAAAGCAGTAGGTACCTATGGAGAAGAACCAGCAAGAAACTCTATGGACACTCTTTTAAATAAAAATATGTTTGCAAAAACTTTGTTACATCATTCGTGTTGAAAAATACATGTGAGAATGATGCAGAACTTAAAAAGGCTTAGAAAATAATGGTGTTTATCGTCCATTTTGATAGGACTTGAGGAGTCAAAATGTAAAACATCTACATGACCCAATCTACCTTAATTTTTAATTGAGTTTGACTGCAGTTCTAAAGAGATATATCACACTACTAAGCTATCAAATGCGAGTGACTTAAAGCGGGTAACTAAATTAAAATTTCGTTGTTCAGCGATAGCATAAATACAGAAAGCATTTCAAACTCAAACTCAAAGTATTTATTTCAAATAAACCAATTACAGGCACTTTTGAATTGTAAAGGTGTCGGTCAGTCAGAGAGATGAAGCTAGTTGCCCATTCCAAAGCAGTAGGTACCTATGGAGAAGAACGGGCAAGAAACTCCATGGACACTCTTTTAAACAAAATATGGTTACAAAATATTGGTTACATAGTTCATATTAATATTATACATGTGAGAACGATGCAGAACGTTAAAAGCATCCGATATAAAATATGTAAAAACTATTCAAAAATTAAATTAAAACAAGCCCTAGACGCTAAGAGATGACCAGTACCTACTGACAGCGCCCGTTCACGAACATGACGCATATATTAGCACCATTCAGCTCAACCATTTTGAAGGGAGCTAAATGATCCAACACACGCCACCATCAGCGAGACATTAAAGTGAGCATGGCATACTCTCAGCCGCCAGGGCACATTCAAGTCAATGAAAGACGTACCCAGTAAATGGTCGCTTTATAGTAGGTACATAGTACTCACATATGTGCTGTTCATAGATAATAATTGTTAATTGTTTGATAGATAAGCATAATCAGCCTATAATGTTCCCATTGCTGGGACATAGGCCTCGTCTCTTCGTCCTGTGTTTATGTAATACTTTGATAGATAATCATTTTAAATATAAGGGGAACGATAAAAAATCAAGTTTAAAGGACATATCCAACGTTCAGAGCTGACAGATATAAAAATCATATTAGAATACTCGTGCAACTTCGTTATAGAACTTTCAGCTATATACTGAACACAATAAAGTTGAATTTTGTTTTTTGACGTCATATAATATGATTAAAATAATAATATGTCTGTTAACTTATCAGGGTTTAGCGTCCGCAAAACATGCCTGTAATCTGGGTACGAACACACTAACGACTAGGCTTGGTCGTTATATTATATAGCAGGATAAAACAGCCGTTTAAAAATTATAGCATAAGCAACCTGTTATTTGGTTTTAATTGTTTATGCTTTAAGCGTTTTAGCGATTAACGCTATCTATTAGATTTTGTAGGCACTATAAGGGATTTTTCACCAAATCAATTTAAATGTCACTTGCCGTCACCGACGGGCGACGCGGTTCTAATGATTTTCTCAAAAAAACGTAAGATGTCGTCGTTGTCGCAGTAATATTTGCTATCAACTTACGATCATATTCATTCGAATATATTCATTCTGATGTTCAACGTTCATTCGTTATTTAGCTTAGTAGCTTTTTGCCGTTGCGTGCGTTTGCGTCGAATATATTATATTCAGATCAGTATTCGTTCAGCTGTTCGACAGTTTTCGAGTGATCGTCGCCATTAAAATTTTTGGTAAACGTTTTAACTGGCTGGATGCATGTTTGTGTTACTGTATTTTCTTAACGTGATTACGTGACTGTATATTATTATACTGTATATATATTTTAATACAATGTAATGCTTGTTTCAAGCTTGACGCGTTATTGAATACAACAGTATAACACTATAACGCAAACGCACGCAGCGCAGCGCATCACGTTGAACGTTAGGTGGTACTAAACTAATATATTAGCGCAGGATAAATATCATGTTATTTTTACTAAGCTGAACGTTGAAACGCGTTGTTGAATTAGAGCCGTTGTGCCCACGACTACTAACGACACATATCCGAGAGACATTGAAATGCGTATTTGACAGGGTAGTCAATAGCGTTACTTTTTATGAATTGTCAAAAACGCGGCATTTGTACGTGACTTGTATGAAATATAACAATGTGACGTAACGGATTTTTAGAATCAAATTGAATACTTATTAGCATTCAATACGGTGAGAGAAGTTTTTAAGACGAGCGGTCTTTTTTCTATGTGATTTCATATTTTATTTTTGACCATTTCAAACAGTCAATTTTGCCAAGTCTGTTGGTTAGAATTTTATGCTATGTCACTTGTACGTATTGTCGAACACATTGTAAGTTTAGTAAATGAATTTGAACTAGAATTAGAGTACATTTAAACCGATTCAAATATAGCCGCAGAACAATAAAACGCTCACAATTAAAAAAATATAGCCATAATGAGGAAAAAATAATATTAATGGAGAAAAAAGCCAGAAAAGTAGGCGGAACCAAGTCATAGGAACTATTGTTACACTACAATTTAAGCTTTTTATCACTCCCTGACTCATAATCATAAAGAAACAGGATATTTAAATCAATTCCACGATAAATGTACAATGTATAACGTCCTCTGATTATAAAAAATAATACAATCGCGCAAAATAACGGTTGTAACTGTGAAATTCACATCGTAATGAAAAACAGTACACCACTCATTACAACCACATTTTCGATGCTATCAGTACGTTCAGTGCGCGTTATCAGGTCCTTATCAAGCGTCTGGCAGCGTGTGCGCAGCTATCGATGCGCTTTTTATACACAACCAACTTTATTTGTTTACTTTCAAGGCCTTGGGGTTATTTATTGTTTTATTAACCGGTCCTGGCATAACAAAGCTTGATGCGATGTTGTGTTGGTAACCGGCCCTTGCGTGTGCCTTTACCTGTATGAAATAGAACATCTATGTGCCTGCCTTCCGTAAGTGAGTAAAGGTGCGTCCAGACAGTGCGAGGCCTGATTCCTTTTTTTTGTCAGATGTCTCACTGTTATGCATGCGTTATATGCCTGGCTTATTATTCGAAGAACATGCCTCATACCGTCTGAATGAATGCAAAACATCATCATCATCTGCCTAGCCTTTGCCCAACTATGTTGGGGTCGTCTTTCAGTCTGACCGGATGCAGCTGAATACCAGTATTTTAAATGGAGCGACTGCCTATCTGACCTCCACAACCCAGTAACTGGGCAATACGATACCCGTTGGTAAGACTGGCTGTCAGATTTTCGGGCTTCAAAGATGCACAAATGACAGCCGGGACCAACGGCGTGACGTGCTTTCCGAGCCACGGAGGAGTCTCCGTATGTAAAGATGGTCACCCATCCACGGCCAACCCCGGCAAGCGTAGCTTAACCTGATGCATCGACCTGTGCGCCTGTTAGTACTTAGCCACGAGCTCCTTTACAAAACATCTCATTGGATAAACGATGAAGGTTGCTCACCAGCACTGAATCCGCTGCCATTCGTGGTGCGGTAGGCCTCCTCCTGCAGCCTGGACAGCGTGAGCACGGCCACTGCGCTGGCGGACTCTGACGTCATGTTCAGCAGCGTGGCGCTCTTGCAGCGGTATGACGTGGCCAGGGGCGTCTGCCATTCTGCGCCGTGGTACAGCTCGATCGCGTCCTTGGATGCTGAAATGGAGAAGTTTTATTTTAATTTTCTGAATGAGAATTTAGTTTTCGCTTTATTTATATCGCCACATACAATCTACACTGAGGTATTATCTTCTTCTTAGCGTGTCGATGGCAATCTAAATGGCCGCCATCAATAGCGTCCATCAGTTCCTGTAACTTGCATACGGCAGGACACGATATTAAGTGTCCCATAGTTTGTGGAACAGCACCACATTTACACTCCAAGGCGGCTTACTGAGGTATTATACATTGTGACATCAGAAGACAAATGTCCGTAATTAAAACTTTTAAATCTTGGCGCAATCTCATCTCAGCGCCAAACAATATCAAAAATGTATTAAAGTAAGAGGTCGTTTTAACTTATTAGAATGCTATATAATGTTATTAAAAATATGAAAATTGTCCGTCAGCTATTTGCGCTATTGTTATACACAAAAAACCGACCACTTCCGTGCCGTCGGGCAATAACCCAACAGACATAACACCCCGTCTGGTCGGAGGATAACCCCCCCTTTTCTATTGATGATGAGGAACTCTTCCCATACTTCTCAAGGTCGGCCATGGAATAATTTTTAATCCTTCTGATTCCAATGTTTTAGATGAACTGACTGACGGAAGACATGTCGTTTCGAATGGTGAGTTTATCACCGTAATAATACAAAGTTCCGTTTTAGTGGGACTTTTACAGGAGCTCCGCAAATAAGTGATAAGCACGTCTATTAAACTAGTCATAGGTCTCGAGTTCGAACGATTCTACGGATTCATGTGCGTATTGTATAATTATCACTTGCTTAAAAATCGGTGAAGGAAAACATCGTGAGGAAACCAGCATGTCTGAGAGATATTGCTGTATAGCATGTGAAGCTAAGTAAGAGGCCCATGGGCAGCATAAAAACTCTGACACCAGGTTAGTCACTAACCACACGAAAAGAAGAAGATTGAACTACTGAACATTTATTAATTATCTTTTATTTTTCAATCAATCAATCAATCAAGTCTTTATTTGTAAACATAGGTAGGTTACATCAGTGTGCAAGATGTTACAATGATTTTATAAATATTACAGTTTCTCTATGTTTTGCCATTTGGCGAACAAATATACATTTCAGGAGGCTTTTGCCAATTAAGTAAATTAATCTATCGGTACTAATATCAACATAATTTTTTTGTATTTTAATAAAATGTATTAGGTAATGTCAAAAAAAAAAGGTAATGTCAATATTTAATATAATACGATAATGTCAATAATAAATAGTCATGATGTCATAAGTTATGATAAAAAATATTTAAAACTGATATTGTCCACAGAATTGTAAGAGTCGTCATGCATAAATAGTTAATTTTATTATTCGTGTTACAAATATAATTATGTAAAAGAACTGTCATCAAAGTAGTCGCTGAGACAATAGTAACATTTCTGTATTAATATAGTACGTAATTTATGCTTGAAATTGACTAAATTTAGATTTTTTATTGAGGAATTTCCTGTTTGTTTGTGTTTATATTTCGCTATCTCCCTTTCATATTTGATGTTACGCATTACAATTTATTGAACTTACTTAGTGCGTATTTAACTAATCCTATCTTTTACTTCTGCGTACATAATTATTAGTAAATGAAGTAACTGATAAAGTCAAGATCAAAAGTCAATTGGGGTCAACTTGTGTGTATTTTAAACGCAAAATGACTAAAGTAAGTTTATCAACCAATGTTGACATGATTATGTACAGTCAAACGGGGTGAGTGGAGGGACACAGGGGTGAATCGGGACGAGACTTTAAAATGGATTTTAACATTGAAATAATATAGTTTGTTGCCAACAAGGACACGTAGTTGTTAATTATAATACAGTAACCACATTACGGGTCCTTTTTGGCCAAAAGCTGTATTATTTCAAAGTTAAAATCCCCTTACAAATTTCGTTCCAGTTCACCCCAGCATCTAAGAATATTTTTAAACGGGTCACCCCGTTTGTTACTTGAATTCTTAGACAGAGTGCAAAGAAAAAACGTAATTGTTGTCGATTTGAGTAGATTAAGATCTTCTATCTGCAACGTTATTTGTGAATGAAGCCTTTAGCTTCTTTACTGTACGCCATCAGGGAGTTAATTCAGACCTTACACACGGAGGAATTTTTCAACACCTAGGGGGAAAGTACTCTAAATAATAAAGTTAGAAAAAAAACATTTCCTTATTTTCAAAAAGAAACAAATTTGCATTTAAAGATTAATTTTCTTGCCACACTCGGGTATCGAACCGTCTAAAATGCGAAAAATAGCACCCTGTACTTTTTTGGGATTAATCGATACGGTCGATTTTAAGGATCAAATTTCTCTAACATGTTTCTTAAAAAAAATAAAGGTTTGTTTCCTTTGAGTAAAACCTGTTATCTCCAGTACCTATTTAGACTCCATCCAGGTGAGGTTATAAAAGTCCACCTTGTATATAAAGTAAAAGTTTTAAATAGAAACGTATACTTACAACTATTGACGAAGTATTCAGGTGAGAGCGATACAGTCAAGCTCTTAAGTCCGTAGTTCTTGGTGGTCTCGTTTCTATGGTACACCAGCGTCATGTTATTGTTGAGCGTCGAGGTGTTGCTGGCCAGCCAGCTGACCTGGATCCACTGGTCTGCGGCAGTGCAGTTGCCGTCGACTACTGTCGCGTTGGCGGGCACGTTGAGCAGGACGTACCAGAGAGAAGTGGCTATGGACAAAGAAGGTTTATTTGTTCATTAAACACTTTATAGCACACTATATAAAAAAAGAAGGACAAACATAATGATTTGAGACTGATAGTCTTGTTAAAACTTTCCCTTATGAAGTTCGGACACTTGAAACTTTGGCACTGACCAGACATAGGAAACTATATTTAATTATTTGATAAAAAAAGATCAAAATAGCATACATCTTTCACCAATGTCGACTTGACAGTATAGTAAATTTTATGACATATTAAATTAAATAAAAACAATAAATAAATAAAATAATAATAATTTAATAAAAAAATAAACGTACTTCATTAAACTATAAGAATCTGTCAGTGCCACATTAATTCAGACAGTTATGTAAAGATTGTTGAATGTCATACTGTGGTATTAACATTATGACGCAATATATGTATTACTGAGCATACAAAAAATACCCCTTATGGGTCATGCGCAGAGGTAGCCCACGAAATTCACATTTCCTTCCTATTTTTGCAATTTGCAGGTCAGTGTCAAAGTTGTACCGATGAGTTTAAGGTTGTCAATCGTATTTTAATCAACATACAACTTGACACTGACCTGCAAACTATAAAAACACGTAAGAAACTTTTAATTTCACGGGCTTCCCTACAGGCTCGAAAGCTACAGCTTTAACCTTAAGCAGGGGTTCCCAAAGTACTTTTGTCTACTGCCCGCTTTGAGAATAACTTATTTTTTAGCGCCGCCATTTTTTCTTCTACTTAAAAACCACTATGTATGAAATTAAAAATCGCCCCCTAAGTCTACAAAACGGCCCCATTTTTTCTGGGTCTCTTACTGCCCCCCTTTTAGGCCTGCAGAGCCCACAAGGGGGCGTTATCGCCCACTGTGGGAAAGGCTGCCTTAAGGTGACAAACACCCCTCAGGGCCAAGCCTGCCGGGTAAGCGGGATTGTCCGAAAGGGTTACCGCTACCCCGGAACATAAAGGGCTACGGAAGGAACATGGATGGGTTTTAGTCAGTAAGAGTCTGACACTCCCTTCCGCTCCTCCCAGAGCGGGAGCAGTCATTGGACGATTTCCCAGCCTTAAAAAAAAAAAAAACGTGACAAACATAGTATGGGTCAATGAATGATCTAGGTCATCATTTGTCACGGAAGTCAGATAGGCAATCGCTCCAGGTAAAATACTGGTAGCTGCACCCGTTTAGGTTAGGAAATGGTTAGGAAGATGTTGTATTCGATGTCGTGGCTGTGGAAAAGAGATGGAGATAGAAGTTTTTATCAGGTGGTATCAGCGCTTAACGAGGCGAGATTTATCGACAATTTTGTCATGACAACTGTTGATAATAATTAATCGATCACTAATTTATACCGCAACGAATTATGAGATTTTTGGGGGATACCTTTGAGCTCTGTTAGTATGTATTGTCGTGAGCTCGATGATAAGACATGAATTCCGATGACTACAGCACATTCTATTTTTCTTTAAAACAAAATTTACTATATTATACAACAACACTGTATGAGTAATAACGCTAATATAACTCTTAGCATGAATCATACTTATTTCGCAATATATTTAATCGCAAAGGTATATAAAATTACCAACATTCGTTTTAATACATTAGTTTACACATTATTGTTGAAAGTTGAATTGGGGCTTGTTTACCCGACTGCAGCGAAGCCCAAAAAGTGGGTGCTGTTATTAAGTTGGTTATATTAACGACATCGCGGCATCTTCATTGTTATTGGATAAGTAATAATTCATGCTGTCATTTTTCAATAAAAAGAAGTATTTTACAAACAAAAAATAACAATCGACTTTCCATAAACACACTCAGAAGTTGGTGTCTTTGGTTTTGCATTTTCGTTTTTTTGTCACCAACTTCCGAATTTGACTTTCAAAAACGGAATTTTCGAAATCGGTATAGGCGCCTTCTAGTAAAATCGGTGAACATACATTAAAACAAAAAGGTTCCGATGAACTAAGAACCTCCTTTTTTGGAGTCTGTGAATAATTATGTAAAAAATGTATACAATTCTTTTTCTATTCGATATGCAATTATGCATCGTGCATCAGAAACTGGTATCGCGTGCTGCCGACCTCATCGAGTGCACGGCAAATACATAAAAGTATTGTTAGAGCGGCTGTGACCTCTGACAACTGTGCCGATCGCTCATGAAAACCTTTATTGTATTCTCTATTATTGTCAATATCTATTATTAATAACTTACTTGATAAGAATCGTTTATTAGCTATCTACTGGGTGTAACCGAAAGGGTATATAAATACAAAAGGATATGCTACAGACCACCAAACTGAATAACTTTTACTATGGTACCAACTCCGAAATAGCAACAAAAAAAAACAGCTTTTCTATACATTTTTGGTCACGTGACTCGTCGAAATGTAGGGAGATGTACTTTTATGAGAAATTCGATCTTGCCTGTTGTTGTTCTCGTGTCTAAGAATAGCCTTACCTACCTACGGCAAAATCAATAACAGATCCGTTGAAATCGATAAAAACTAAAAATAACTATAGCGTCTCCGTCTTCAATACTTTGCAACTGTTTTAATTCTGTCGATCACATTATTCCAGTAACCAAGTGTAACGACAGACTGTTAATGCAAAAACGTTAGTTTATGTAATCCATTTTATTGCACGTCAAAGTTATTTCAAACAAGTGATGCACTTTGCGATCATTGCGGAACCGCGAACGTTCATCTTTTGTTTTGTTGCATAAAGGAATTTTATTTACTTTCACGATTAGGTAGTCAGACTTAAAAAGATTAATTTGTTCCATTATAATTAACAGCCGCACGGATCGATCCATCAGGTTAAGCTACGCTTGCCGGGGTTGGCCGTGTATGGGCGACCATCTTTACATACCGAGACTCCTACGTGTTTCGGAAAGCACGTCAAGCCGTTGGTCCCGGCTGTCATTCGTTGATCTTTGACAGTCGTTACGGGTAGTCAAAAGCCTGAAAGTCTGACAGCCAGTCTTACCAAGGAGTATCGTATTACCCAGTTAGTGACTGGGTTGTGGAGGTCAAGACAGGCAGTCGTTCCATGAAAAATACTGGTATTCAGCTGCATCCGGTTAGACTGGAAGTCGACCCCAACATAGTTGGGAAAAGGCTAGGCAGATTGAATCTGCTGGATGCGGGAAGCACAGAACCGGTCGAAGTGGAGGGGACGGCAGTCAAGTCCAGCAGTGGACATCTATCGGCTCAATATTCAGAAAACATATTTAATTTTTGCTACACATAACAGTATTATGGAACACAAATGAATTATTTTGGAAGTATAAATCTTTATGAGGTTAACTGCACAATGTTGTGACAACTTCCGTATAATAGAACACGCTAGAATTCACATGCAATGATAAAATATTGACCAATAAAACGTTTTCTCGAGCGTTGAGGAACTCCATTCACCTAACGACGCAAAAATTTTGATAGGTATTTCGACAACGAATACATACATTGTAACAACAGAAACCAGATAATTATTGTGACTGTCCACTGGCTGCTGAGCATAAGGTACTGGCTTCGATTCCCGGATCGGTGAACAAGTTATTTGGTACTTTTATCTAGAATGTCTATTGTGCCCGGTTGATGGCAATAGACTCGCCCCCTATTAAATGATTATTTTAATAAATTAAATCGATTTGACTGTTTACCATTCGACAAAAACGTATTTAAAGAAATTTCCTTCGAACTTCTCTTGTTTTCGTACAGACGCCAGCACAATAAATCAAGCTATCCCTAACTGTCAAATTTTCACACTTGAAAATGAACCTAATTTCTTTGCGATAAAGTTGAAAGACTATCAAAGAAAGAAATTTGTCAGATTGGAGTAACTTGATGTTCTGGCCTCTGTACATTTGATGAAACGATTGTTAATCAATAAAAATAAATAAGAAAATGATATGACACTCCGTCAATTTGTTACATTATAGCCATTCATACAACTGATAAAACCTTACAGCTGTGATTTGAATATACGGGCGATTTAGGGTGGTAGTCAATTTGGTAATCACAAAAGAAAAGTGAGGCAAGCAGTCCCTCGTCATATTGTGAAGAGATGACGTCAATGGGATCAGCAGAAGCGTTCACTCACATCCACTTATAATAACTGCGAGCACCAATTCGTCGAGCCCAGTAATGCACCGAGCCGAAGCTTGTAGGGCTTCTAAGCCAAGTGATTATAATTATTTTCATCGCCTGTTCACGTAGAGAAGGCCGATATCGACTGCATAATGTGCCCGAACATTGAAATCGGTCCTTATAAGTTTTTTTTTTTGAGGGTTGGGAAATCATCAAACGCCTTCTCCCGCTCTAGGTGGAGCGGAAGGGAGTGTCAGACTCTTACTGACTAAAACCCATCCATGTTCCTTTCGTAGCTCTTTATTCATATTCATTTATTGCATTTCATGTTGTTTACAGGTTGTTACATTATAATAGTTCCAAACAATGAACCCTGCTAGGGCACAGCAATGTATAGGCGACAGGTTTTAATTAATTTAACATGCTATCATTATACATTATTCACATAAGATGTTGATATAAAAAATTTATGTTCCGGGGTAGCGGTAACCCTTTCGGACAATCCCGCCTACCCATCAGACATGGCCTTAACGGGCCCCTTCATATGCTGACATCTCTTTGAGGCGCGCGTGGAACATGTACGCGCCGTCCGGCACGGGCCTGGTCCTGATCGGACGGTAAGCAGACCCGCGCCTACGGGTCTTTATAACTTAACATTAACATCACGCTTGTTGCTCCAGGAAGGTTAGCCAGAAGTATCTGGCTACTACATTCCCAATTCCCATGCAAAAGAGGGCGAGCCTTTTCCATTTTCCAGGAACAAGCGCCGCTACTGAGAAATTTCTAAGGAGAAACCCAATAACTCTGAACTCTCTTTGACCTGGAGAGCCAGAAGCCGTTCAATGGGCGTGCTTACAAGCACTACACAAACGAGTCAGTCAAGGCAATTGTTGTTCAAAACCTTTCGTAAGTGTGATAGCCTAGTTTTTAAACAAAGCGATAGTTTTTTGTTTCTATCTAGAACAGTGCTCGGGCGCAGTCACCGGCCGCGTGGCTGATGCTGTGCTATAGTGATTGTGGCCATTTTATTACATTTTTCCTCGTTATGACGTGACTCATAACCAGAAATGTTTTTTACAAATTGATTGTGTTTTTATTCCTACTTTAGATAAGTACGATATTTATTCATAGTTTTTGATATTTTCCTTTGAAGTACAGAGGCCAGCACATCAAGTTACCACAATCTGTCAAATTTCCTTGATAGTATTTCAACTTTATTGCAAAGACATAAGTTTCATTTTTAATTGAGAAAATTTGACAGTTAGGGATAGCTTGATGTGCTGGCTTCTGTACCTACAGAAGTTAGTATTTGGGCTTCACCGTATAAAAACGCTGCAGCCACTGAATACTTCGGAATTCCGATTATTTAACTTTGGTCCGAATGTCACATACGTTAGTTAGTAAAACATTTTGCCAAGATGATGAAGTGCATATGTAGTAAGTGCCCATACAAGTTTGTATAATTTTATTCGTTGGTATGATGACTAGCGGGGAACCACCGCGTTCTAGGACATGGAAACCGCAAGCGATTAGAATTCAGGATGTAAAGCGAAATACCTAACAGTCTTGGAGATAACCTTGTATAACTCAAAGTACCTATTGTAAATCCGAAATCTATTTACGAAATATTCTTTTCTTTTGAGGTTAGGAAATTCCGCTCTAGGTGTAACAGAAGGGAGTGTCAGACTAACTGACTAAAACCCATCCAATTATTTGCGCTGCAGACGAAAGTCTTTGTGCACTTACAGCACTAGAGAAAACCCGCCCTCTCAGCTAATTGTACTAATAGGTAACATGACTAACGCCATGTTGATGTGGCTTGCGCGGGGCACTTAATGCAGTGTCCCATTATTACAATATGACATAACATAACATCACCGTTTTCCCTACCCGAGAATCGAACTCAGTACCTCATACTCAGCATTAATATGCTACGATATTGCTTGTCGGAAACAAAGCCTATTTTATGTTATTAACGTTCTATGCTTGCCGGGCTTGGCAGTGGAAGGGTATCTTTACATACCGAGACTCCTCCGTGCCTCGGAAAGCACGTTAAGCCGTTGGGCCCGGCTGTCATTTGTGCATCTTTGACAGTCGTTATGGGTCGTCAGAGGTCCGAAAATCTGACAGCCAGTCTTACCAAGGGGTATCGTATTGTCCAGTTACTGGGTTGTGGAAGTCAGAGGCAGTCGCTCCATGTAAAATACTGGTATTAAGCTACATCCAGTTAGACTGGAAGCCGACCCTAACATAGTTGGGAAAAGGCTCGGCAGATGATGATATTAGCGTTTGTAACCAGTAGGCAACGAGGCAGTCACAATGATTATGTGGAATATGTAGTTACAATATACGTATTGTATGGAACAGTAGGGCATGGTAGCACGTTAGTAACACTTGCTATCTGGCGTACAGCACAGTTCAGCTACTTAACACAACACATGTGCGGCCGCGTTTGCTTTGACATAGTTTGCACACCACTCAGATGTACATACAGAAGTCTCACTCGATTTTACTCGAAGGAACACTTCTTAAAAAATATAATATACTTAGAATCTCTTTATTATGAACGCCATTCGAATTATAAAGCAATAGCCAGGAACGGGTTAGCATGAGCAACTGGGACTGCAAAGTTAGATGATACCAAAAGATATTTAGTGCAGCTTTTTTTTTTTGAGGGAAGGAAATTATCAAATGTCTCCTCCCGCTCTGGGTGACGCGGGAGTGTCAGACTCTTATTGACTAAAACCCATCGATGCGCCTCCCTTAGCCCCTTATGTTCCGGGGTAGGGTTTGGGATTAAGGTTCCTTTGCCAATAATTGATAAACTGGTAGATTATCAGATGAACTTCCAAACGTGGCAGTGAGACTGCGTTTTAAAGGGAAAATTAAAAATGAGGATCCATGTCTCCAGGGCACCATCCAAACAGTTGGATCAAAGAACATTGCGGAAAGATCATTTCAGCGACATTCGTCGTATGAGTGAGATGGAACACATGGGGTGGTTTTTGGGCAGTAAGAGTCTGATATACCCCTCCGACCCCCCCCCTGGTCGAAGGACATCCATGTGGATATTCCACATCAACAAAAACAATAAGCAACACTATTTTGGAGCCTCGACATGAGGATGTGGTAGATAATGTACCTAGAAGATTCGACCTCTCGCTCCTTACATCGTCACACTGTTCATGGATTCGGATTGTGGAGAAACTACGTGAAAGGGCATCGATTTCACTGCACCAGTCCCGGTCATCTTGGCCATTGTACACTTGTGCAGACTTCACTTTCTGTACCTCTATTGCACTATGACATATACACAGTACGCTACTTGAAGCCGTAATGAGTCATCTACCTGAATCACCGCGCACTAATGTCGCCGACGTGTTTACTTCTCTTTTCCACAGAATCGAACATCTCGCCGTGAGTGTACGGAATCCTGTTATTTGACACTTTTATTATTTTACTCTGAGTTTGTTTGAGATTAGACACGTTTGTTTTCTCTTGTTTGATTTGGATTACTTTGATATATAGTTCAGATACGGTATAGGTACGCTGAAGTAAATGAGAGATTAGTTCGGAGCGATTGTTGGGTAGACCAACAAATGGCAATGGGTTTGATGTAATACGTTATAATAGCTAAGAAAACAATGTAGGTCACCAACAAATCAAAAGAAATTGGTTTTTCGTATCTGCTCTACCTTCAAATCCGTCCCGATGCAAATTCGTACCGTGTGCGAATTTGGATCGGGACTCCTACAGCCTCAAACTGATGCTGATTATTGATGTTAGATTAGTTGGTCTTTTTATTAAGTTAAAACCTATTTTCAACATAATCACGTCTCATTCCGTGTCCTGGTAACTATATTTATCAAAGATTACATTATTTAGCTATCACGTATGTACCGAACGTGACCGATAACGCCGTAGGTGGCACGTCTGCCATTGCGCGCAGTGGACAACATTCCTTACAGGAGGCAGGGGCGTTACACATTTTTAGGGTCAGCATGGTTTAGCACAGCCGGGCGACAAATTTTTATTTTTCCGGGAAAATAAGTCACTCGGCTTAGCTCTAATTGTGCCGAGTCAATCCGAAAACGATTTAGTAAGACTAGATCCAGAAAGAAGTTTGCCGATCGGCATGAGGCTAATATGTATAATTAATTAATAATTGTAATTGCTGTATGGCGTTCCAGTGGAAGGATAAATAAATAAATAAATAAATGTATAGTAATTGGTTGAAGTCGGCTTTTTATTTCGACTAATACTGGCGTATCTAATTTGCTGACTCGAAAACATGCGTGGTACTAACTAAAGGGGCGACTACACTGAGATTACCTACGTTATAATAGCAGTGATAGCCTAGTGGTGTGACCGTGTGTGACTGCCAAGTCATAGGTCTCGAGTTCGAAACCAACGCACGCACCTCTGATTTTACGTAATCGCGTGCGTATTGTATAATTATCACTTGCATAAAAATCGGTGAAGGAAAAACATCGTGAGGAAAATAGCATGTCTGAGAGATATTTCTCAACAGCATGTGAAGCTAAGTCAGAGGTCCAAGGGCTGCATAAAAACTCTGACACCAGGTTAGTCACTAACCACACGAGAAGAAGAAGACCTACGTTATATTAATTGGGTTAGCAGCAGAAGGAAGATAATGCACCTAGCTAACAGATGGCTAAAATGTTTACATAGACGCAAGAAAAGGAAGCAGCTATATTATTCTTTGATATTATAAAAACGTTGTACTGTAGATAGAAAATATTATAGTTCCTTAGTAATACAAAATGTACTATTGTTATTATTAATAGGCAGAATGATGTTAAATAACAGACTGTTATCTACATATATCATAAGTCGTTATTAAATTAAATAGCATATTTTTATAAACAAGTCAAAGAACTGGTACCACCCACCCAGACTATTACTTGTTCACATGTGTTTTAAAGATACCGAGTGGACTTAACATTTTATCAAATATAACATCACGATTGACGCCTATTTACCCCAAATAGGATAGGCAGAAAACCTACCTATATTAGTGCACCCACATTTCCCCATCTGCCTAGCCTTTTCCCAACTATGTTGGGATCAGCTTCCAGTCTAACCGGATTCAGCTGAATACCAGTATTTCGCATGGACCGACTGCCTATCTGACCTCCACAAACCCAGTAACTGGGCAATAAGATACCCCTTGGTAAGACTGGCTGGCAGATGTTTCGGGTTTATGTTGGCCCGTAACGACTGTCAAAGATGCACCAACGACAGCCGGGACCAACGGTTTAACGTGTTTTCCGAAGCACGGAGTCTCGTTATGTAAAGATGGTCACCCATTCACGGCCAATCCCGGCAAGCGTAGCTTAACCTGATGGATCGACCTGTGCGGTTGTTAGTAGTTAGCCACGAGCATTCGCCAGTTACAGTAAAATGTACTGAACGGAATATGATGAAACTTTACAATGATAAAGCATAAACATCAGAACATCACATAGGCTATTTACATGATTTCCTACTGCCACCAGAGCGAAGTCGCAGGCATTATTAAATACTTCGATAAAATATGTACCTACATGAACGTCGCATAATTGCACTACGAAAATAACCCTTATACGATATAAAGGCGCTGTCAATGTCATTCTTTTACCATTCATGTGTGGTTGACTGTATATAATATACAAATATAACAAAGCGCCATTGACAGTTATCATTGCATGGATGCAAGGGGCGTTTGCAATGCGTCACATTCACAAGTTATCAATACCTAGTACCTACCTACATTTTGTACCTACTTGAAATTGGATTATTTTATTTATTTTTCCTTTGAATAGTATCTTTGTAGTCTTGTTTAAACCTGTCTTCCTTAGGACGTTTTATTGAAACACTTTTCAGATTGGTTCTCAGAAATCGATAGGATAGGAGACCCCTTTTTGTAAACTTTACTTTAATAATATAAATAAATAAATAATAATGTCGGGATGCATGAGTCGTGTATTAGACATTAAAATACGAATCATCATCATAATCATAATCAGCCTATATTGTTTCTACTGCTAGGACACAGGCTCGTAGCTCGTGGCTAAATAATAACAGTCGCACGGATTGATTCATCAGGTTAAGCTACGCTTGCCGGGGTTGGTCCGTGGATGGGTGACCATCGTTACATATCGAGATTCCTCCGTGCCTCGGAAAGCACGTTAAGCCGTTGGTCCGGCTGTCATTCGTGGATCTTTGACAGTCGTTACGGGTAGCCGGAAGCCCAGAAAGTCTGACAGCCAGTCTTACCAAGGGGTATCGTATTACGCAGTTACTGACTGGGTTGTAGAGGTCAGATAGGCAGTCGCTCCATGTAAAATACTGGAATTCAGTTGTATTCGGTTAGACTGGAAGCCGACCCCAACATAGTTGGGAAAAGGCAGGCAGATTGATTTTGCTGGGACACAGGCCCCTCTCTAAAAGAGGGAATGGGCCATAATACACCACGCGGGCCCCGTGCGAATTATTTCACAAAATCGACTTCGATAATCCATAAATGAATTACCTCAGACGAATTTTTGGTCGGTCGCTCTATGTTTTGTACACCACATACTTATAAATTAATACAGTTGAACTACTTAAAATAAAGCTCCCGGAGAGATGGACAAAGATCACACTTACACTGGAAGCCGATCTGTAGTACCATTCAGTAAATTTATATCGCCGTGAAAACGTACGTGAAGTGAGTTTAAAGTGAGCTGATGATTGAGTGTGATGATTTGACTTTGACTTTTGACTTTGACTTTGCTGACAACCCTAGCATTAGATGGAACGACAGCTATCGTCACCTAAGTTGTCACGGTTACACGGGGCCAACGTGGCTTGAGCGATCGCACAAAATAAAGGAAAAGAGGCCAGCAGTGGGACACCATTACAGACCTTATACAGACTAATAAAAAATAACTAGTACGTAGAACAGTCAGTATAGTGCCTCTCTAAAGCCCCATGGCGTAATTAGAATATACATTTTGAATGTTTTGCCTTTCATCCCAGCTAAACGTGGAAGTTAATTAAAATTTAACACAGAAATTAATATTTAAAACAAAATTCCTCCGTTATCTGGCTAAGCCTGGCTGAGCGGGTCTGAACCAATTTAATTAGGTCATAAACATTATTTACGCTAAAATCTTTTGAATAAACGAGAAACACTATCGAAACATGTACCATATTTAAATTTTGATAATTAATTACGAATATTTCGAAAAAGAAACTCATGGAAATGATGATTCTCATAAGGTTAGCGTTTTCAAAGTTATTGTCATTTTTGTCTCATGCGTTTATGATCACGTACGCTAGTCTCGATTCTAGGAACCTACCTATAGGTAAAGGAAGTACATACGTGTGATGAGTGAAAGTATCGCAGTTTCCTCCTCTACAATCAACGTATTTTTCAGTTGAATTTAACAATTTCAGCAAGATGTGAGTCAAGCGATATGTCATGTCAGTCATGGCTTAATTTCATAACAAACAAATACTGATTTCTGACCGCACAATCATGTCTCTTTCTAACCTAGATAATGACGTAATACCCATTTCTATACCACTCAGAAAATAACGGCTAAATATCGACAGTACCTGTTTAATATTGTTGAAATGACTGCACTTTAGAATTATTTTTTCAAATAAAATAAATAATTAGATTAAATTGCTTATACCCAAATGTCAAATTTCTCCAATTGATTTTAAACCTTAAAATGTTGAGTGTTAAGTTGAATATCGATTTAGAAAATTTGTCAATTTGTGGAACTTGATGTGCTGACTGTATTTTTCGGGAAAAACCGAAAGCCGTTATTAGTATAATGTTATAACAAATTGAGTAGGTACTTAAAGGTACAAAAACCTCTGTCTTAATCTTGTCCTTGGACCATACTAGGAACGACACGTGTGTACAATTATACATAATCTTATTTCTGTAGTTTCTGTAAGTAGGTTTATTCAAACGCCACTTATATAGAAAGAATAGAAAGAAAGAAAAACGTTTATTTGTAGTTAAAAACAAGCAATAAAAAACAAGTTGTTGCTGTTGTTGTTACATATGTTTTTGAAACGAAGTTCCTATTCGCGCGTTGCGAAAGGGGGCTAGACAGAAATGAAGACCAAAAGTTGTACTTAACGAAACTTTTTTTGGAGTAACATATGATATGATAAAAAAAAAAAAAATAGATATCTTTTTAATCAATATTTTTTTATAGGTTAATTTTAGATCAGATTTTTTATTATTATTATACTTATCTTAACAGAAATAAAATTTTATTACAATTCCTTCAATAATTAATACAAAGGAACTTCGTTCCATCCGGGTGTACGTGGACACCTCTCAAGTTTTTGTCTGCCAAGCAAGAGGTCGTCGGTAGAGGAAGTCGATATGCATGTCGGTCAAAGTGCTATTGGATTTTACCATCAGAATTTTCTCGTAGTAGCCCGGAGTCTGGAATTGTGCCCGGTAGATGGTAAATAGCATGCGAAATGTGAGTGCTTCACCCTCCGGGAATTACAGCGAGATTTTGTTGTTAACTAGGTCAATGGTGCTTATTAATTTCTTATGTTTTGGCAACGTCAAAATACAAATAGTAGCATTGCGTCACTCTAATAATGACAGCAGTGATAGCCTAGTGGTGTGACCGTCAGACTGCCAAGTCATAGGTCTCGAGTTCGAACCCAAGACATGCACCTCTAATTTTTTGGATTCATGTGCGTATTGTATAGTACTTAACAAACGATGGAGGAAAAATTTGTGAGGAAGCCTGAGAGATATTTCTTAGAAGCGTTTGAAGCTAAGGCCTATGGGCAGCATAAAAACTCACGACACCAGGTTACTGACTAACCACACGAAAAAGAAAGAAGGAACTCTTAGTAGTGTAGTGACTGGGTAGTCAGTTGGTCCTAAGTAGCTAGGGCAGTACAGGTACCATAGTAGCCAAAGGTCAAGTACACTTAACGCCTACTTATATCGGGTGTTTGTTTTAGAAGCGGAGAACTTACATTGCCATAAAATAAAGAAAAATGTTTTTAGGCCACTTGCCCGCAATCATATTCAAATACTTAAGTGGAATAAAATTAATGTTATAGATATTAAAAATCATTTATCTGTAATTTATTTCCAAGTTTAAAACAACATCATTTATAAGGAATTCTTAGAAGCGAACATGGAAATTAGTTGGGGATGGAAATTATTATGATAATGTAATTTTACAAGCTCCAGGGTGCTGATCAATACTCACGAGTATTTCTCTCTCTTCACTGGATGAAAGAGCACTTTGCCCTGCAGTGCGACATTAATTAAAATAGGCTGGTAATTATTAAAGGCACTGCTAATTGCTCCCTTTTTAAGATACATTTTTTTTATGACGGTGGTAAATCATCCAATGACTTCTCCCATTCTCGGTGTAGCGGAAGTGAGTGTCAGACTCTTACTGGCTAAAACCCATCCATGTCCCTTCCTTAGCCCTTTTAATATACACTTGAGTTCTATTCACTAACATCATTCTAGTTGAAAGACGTCCATTGCTGGACATAGGTGTCTCCGGAACATCACCCCAAAGACCGGGCTTTTGCTTCCTGCATCCTTTGGATTTCGCGACCTTCAGGTTCCCAGTCCACATCGTGGAGGGCCTGGTCTCGGACAGATCATAAATTGTAATGCGGACAAAAATGAAACGAGAACGATGTGTTGCCAAGTTGCGATGTTTCAATTAAGACTAAGTTTGATAAGATGGCTTAATATACAGTCAGGAAATTAATTGCTAAGCTAGTTTTTTTTGAGGGTCAATCATCAAATGATCCCGCTCTGGGTGGAGCAGAAGGGAGTGTCAGACTCTTACTGACTAAAACCCATTCATGTTCCTTCCTTAGTACTTTATGTTCCGGGGCAACGGTAACGCTTTGCTAAGCTATCTAATGGACACCTTATGTGAATTTGCCGTGTTATACCCATTCCATACAACTGTAAAGTATAATGTTGCGATTTGAATATACGGACAGTTTAAGTTATTCTCCTGGCTTTACATAGTTATTATTTTTCAAACTCAAACTCAAAGCATTTATTTCAAATAAACCAATTACAGGCACTTTTGAATTGTCAAGGGGTCGGTCAGTCAGAAAGATGAAGCTAGTTGCCCATTCCAAAGCAGTAGGTACCTATGGAGAAGAACGGGCAAGAAACTCCATGGACACTCTTTTAAATCAAAATATGTTTACAAAAACTGGGTTACATCACTCATGTTGAAATATACACGTGAGAACGATGCAGAACTTAATAAAAGCGTCCATAATTACAAGATTTAAAAAAAAACATTATGGATGATCTCGGTAAGGCCAGTCCTCGTATTTCCAATGCGGGTATCGAAGTCATGACCCTGAACGCAAGCGGACGTCGCGATTGCGATGCACCGTTCGTGGCATCAATTACATTGACCCTCCAAGAGTTACTGAGCAAAAACGACGGGTGATTAAACCCGGAACTGACATCTGTGGTGTTAAGGACGAATGCTTTTACCAGAAGCTTTTAAACGAGGAAGGATCTATACTCCATTATACAAATATCGACAAGGTTAAAGAAAAAAGAAAATAAATTTTGTGCTTCACTCAGATAATAAAAAAATAACAGACACGTATTTTTTGCTTTAACTAAAAAAATACTTGGAGTGGGGGCGCGCTACGTCACAACTTAGTACATATAAAATCTACATAGGAGTGACGTCATGCCACATTTTAACACAATACATCGACGTAAACTTTGGATTACGTAAAAAAAATAAAAAATACGTGTCCAATTTTCTTTTAAACCAAGCCGATGGACTAAAAAAAATCATCATCCCAATTATTGTTTCAATGTAAAACTTAAATAGGTACAGACGCTAGCACATCAAGCTATCCCTAACTGTCAAATTTTCTCAATTAAAAATGAACCTTATGTCTTTGCAATACAGTTGAAATACTATCAAAGAAATTTGACAGATTGTGGTAACTTGATGTGCTGGCCTCTGTACATTGCTTTGTAATTATAGTAAAATAATGGTGATCAAGATAATCCATCCATTAATTAACCGATACCCGTATATGTGGACGTTTTTGACGAGAGTGTGAAATAACACACCTCGAGGAAGACTAGTTGATGATTTGAAATTTCCGTTCCTGACCCGCATGATAAATGGATTAACTTTACTCAGAGAAGATTTTTGGCTGATACTGGCGAAAAATAAAAGCTATAAAATCAAAATTGCTCATAAACATAGTGGAATTAACGTGGAAGGCTGAAAGTGAGGAATATGGGCCTCAGGCATTTCTCCATAAAGCGGGATTTACCGAAAGGGTTACCGCTACCCCGGAACATAAAGGGCTAAGGAAGGATGTTCCTTCGTTAGCAGTTTAGGATGGGCTTTAGTCAGTAAGGGTCTGACAATCCCTTCCGCTCCACACAGAGCGGGAGAAGTCATTGGATGATTTCCCAGCCTTAAAAAAAAGGCATTTCTCAAAGTAGGTACGAAGGAAGGAAGAATCTTACCATGGCTTTTAATAAAAGATCGATTGGATCGTGAGATTCGCTGATCTCATAGGTTAAGTCCGCAACGCGACGCAGCAAAATAATAAATCTATATTTTGGCAACAACCTCAAGAAACTCGATATCTTTTACTAATTGTACCGGCGAGGTCAGATAGCAAACGAAACGTGTATATGAAACTGATATTCAGTCATTGATTAGAATGCAATTCGACTCTCACGTATTGGGTAGGCAACTCACTTATTTACGTCTTTTCTCTTCTGATGTGGAACGGTATAACGGGGTGAATAGGGATGCAGGGGTGAATCGGAGCGAAACTTATAAATGGATTTTAACATGGTAATAATATAGTTTGTTGCGAACCAGAACAATTGATCATTAAATATTATAAAGTGCACTTTCACTGCCAAGCACCCGGCTCCCGGGTTTAACGATAATTTTTTTCCGTGCCCACAACGCGGCTCCCGCGTCCTACCTATAAATTGATGTATGTATGTATGTGGCTTGTGACCATGCCCAGCACCCGCCTACCGGGTGCAAATCAAAACGTGCTACTAGGGTTGCCAGAAATAAGTTGAAAATAGTTTGAACTGGGCAGTGAAAGTGTTAACACATAACGAGTCCTATTTGGCCACAAACTATATTATTTAATGCTTATATCGCTTTTAAAGTTTCGTCCCGATTCAGCCATGGATGCAGCCCTATTCGACCCCGTTTTACGGTACGGTACGTTACCGCGGCAGCGGCGGGGAGCACTACTCCCAATTTAGATTTCTTTCTTTAATTGCGATTTGTTACTTGGCCGTCCTGAAGTAAGCAGATTAGCTGCGCAGTAGACAATTTCGTTACTAAAAGATCCATTGCGCAGCCAAACAGATAACTTCAGAACCGCCAAGATACGTTGGCCATAGTATATTGTAACCGACCGGTCAGGCATTTTACTGTTTAATATTTATTTAATAACCCAATGAAATATGCATTTGTCTGTGCGGTTTTACCTGTCAGATTTGAAATTATTTTTATTATAGTTTGTTTTCTAAACGACTTTTATCTCTTTTAAGTGACATTCAAATAGAGTTTAAATAGAAATAATTTTGAATCTGTGATACAAAAGTTTGAAAAATTAGATAAAACTTAGATGAATAGAAAATTAGATATGAACTTCAATATAAGTTTAGCTTGGACGTAACAGGCAGATTGACTGACTACTATATATATTTGTATTTGTTGTTTTATAATGAATTCCATAACATCTTTAGTTTCAGTTACATCTTGACTATTCTTGATTGTTTATTGCAGAATGGAAACATATATTATATTTAAGACGACACAAACAAATCTAAACTTAATGGTAATAATAGCACTGATATTCTTTAAGTTTTTATCTAGTTTTTTTTTTCAACTCTCTGCATTAACAGGAAAACCAGTTCCAAGAAATAAAATAATATGTAGTAAGTGTACCCGACCACATTACCATTCGGAATCAAGTTTAATATATAGGTATCTCACTGCCCCGTTGGTGTGGTGGTCGCTAGCGTACTGCTTAGCGTGGGTTCGATTCCCAAGTCGGTCAAAGAGTTCTTAAGTTTTTCCGTAAGAAATTTCTCAGCTTCATCAACTCATGGCCCCACAAGAGCAACTTTTGCCAAAAATACTACTTCTTCCTAAAAATTATCTATACTATACTATTAAGCTGAAGAGTTTGTTTGTTTGAACGCGTTAATCTCTGGAACTACTGGTCCGAATAACGACCAATAGTAACTGTGCAGCGTGTGGAACGGCGCAGCTAGTCTGTCATATACTTAAAAAAAGATTATATTTCCAGATAAAAATCTATAGCCATAGTAAAATGATTCACTCACCGCTGTCCACAACCTTGGTGTACGTCACATTCAGCTGAGCTGCAAACTGCGCCACGATGCAGGTCACATTGGTCTTGGCATCCGTGATGAACCATGTTCCCTGGTCTGGTGGAGAAATGGGTCCTGGCGCGGGCGTAGGCGCTGGCGCTGGAGCTGGTGTCGGCTTAGGTGTCGTAGTTGTTGTTGTTGATGTTGTCGTCGTCGTTGTTTTTGGTGTTGTTGTTGTTGTTGTCGTAGGCGTTGTTTTGGTCGTTGGCACGGCCGTTGTTGTTTCAGTTGGCGCTGGTTTTGGTTCAGCTGATGTAGATATCGCTGGCAGTACTGCCGCTGCTGTTTCGGGAATCACAGCTTCAAGTGGTTTCTCCTGTTCCTGCTGATGTTGTGGAACATCAGCGGGAATGATGACAGTTGCCGGTGTTGTCAGGTCAGCAAGACCTGTGCAGATAAAATGTGTTTAGATTAATTTAAATAAGTAACAGATTTGGACATATTTCTCAATAATATCTGAGACTTTTCACATTATTTCGATTTTATAATGATTTTAGTAACACCAAATCTAATTAGCACACCGTCTAGCTGATAATAACTAATAAACATTCAAATGCCTGTTATAGTATCAAGTTACTGCTCAGGCCAATTTGGGGTTTTAAGTTTGACTTACAGTTCTAATATAAATACAAGACTTGTTATTGCCAGTTAAATCTTGTTTTATTTTGAGGGTGGGCATTCATCAAATGCCCCCCCTCCCCTCTCGCTCTGGGTGGAGCGGAAGGGAGTGTCAGACTCTTACTGACTAAAACCCATCCATTATTCATCCTTAGCTCTTTATGTTCCGCAAGATAACAATGTTGTTCTCTCCATTAATACCTTTACTGTTATTATTATGAATGTAAAAATAATATAATGCATGCTCTGTCTAGGCTTGAACCCAACCTGTCGTTAAGGGTGTGTTTTAACACACAATTAATTATTTAAGATAATAAAAAAACATAATTGTACATTTGTAACCCTAGCAATTATTTTCTACTGTTATGTTGTGTGCTGCAATGTTGTCTATTTCTTGTTTATATGTTTTATATAGTAGCTTTATGCTGTTCCATTTTATTTATTTTTTTAAATACATAATTTCAATGCTTTTTGACAGTTTAACAATGTTCATTGCGAACATTACCAACTTAGGGTATAGCTCATTTAGTACAGGCCATAAACAAATGATGTACAGAATAATTTAAGAGTGACCTTTAAGTTAGAGGTTAAAATTGTCTATTCTTATTAACATAAAATAAAACCTAAACTGTGTAGTTCATTGACATTAACATCTGGTATCAAGACTGGCCACTGATAATGTAAATAATGACTACATTATTTTTATTAATAACCACAATTTTTTTACACATTTACTGGTATCTTATCCACACTAATATTATAAATGCGAAAGTAACTCTGTCTGTCTGTCTGTTACCTTTTCACGCCTAAACCACCCAACCGATTTTGCTGAAATTTGGTATGTAGATAGTTTGCATTCATGAGAAGGACATAGGCATATTATTTTTTGGAAATTCAACCCCTAAAAGGGTTACAAGGGGTGGCAAAGTTTGTATGAGAAAAATATTTTTATTGCACATTTTTGCATAGGTAGGTAGGTAGGGTAGGTAGGTTAGGTAGGGTAGGTAGGGTAGGTAAGTTGGTAGGTAGAGTAGGCAGGTAGGGTAGGTAAGGTAGGTATCATAGTTAAGACAGGACAACGTCTGTCGGGTCAGCTAGTTTTAAAATTTTAAAATATTTTATAAGTATGTTGAGATCGCTTAGGGTACAATTTCCTATAGCAATGGAACTTGCTGACCAAGTTTTGATTGATTGGTTCCAATAGGTTCTGTATTGGAATTTTAAGCTATCCGTTGTATAAATTATGAAACATTGCTTAACAGCAGACTCAGTTATGGAAAGCTCAAATAAATATTGTCAGATCAATGCTTTTTAGAGGATCCTGGTGGATAATCTAGTTGGAGTGACCTCCTACATCTACATCTGTACTACATATATCGAGCTGTTCTCTTGTTTTAATTTCTTGAACTTCCAGTTGGATTTGAAAAATTAATGTTTCATTTCATAGCCTAATTCTTGAGGAAGGAGGTTATAACATCATATAACGAGCGATTAAAAAAAAACTAAGCATACATAAAGTAATGGTGAGGGTGGGTGATGCGAACCAGATATTTCACATGGATGAAGTTGCAGGCAGAAGCTGGTATTTATAAATATCATACTTGTCTCACAAAACCTAGTTTCTCAGAACTGGACATTAACCAGTTGAACAAACCTTCTCTCTGTATAGAATTAACAATACAGAAGATTGAAATGACTACATACACATTTATAAAGTGACTTGTTATTGAGACACTATTTACTTTTTTAAATAACCTTCAGGCTACTAGACTTCGTTTTTATTTGTTCTAAATATGAACCTTCCAGTAAAATGCACATAGATGTGGGTCATGATAACATAAACTTGACTTATTGTTGCAAAAACATCCATTGTTTGTACTGTGAGACATTTTTGAAAGAATTTCATTGTGTTCTTTCCTGTTAAGGTCATTTCATTCGCGTCAATTTTACGTAGGTAATACATATTCATCATTCATAAAAATAACATTAATTCTTGTCCTTAATTTAAGGAAATTCATTTATAGATATTGATGAGAGATAACCAAACCTGATGGATAATGATTGTCTCTTGACCGTGTCATGATAACAAAATTATAACAATACCTACATGTATTTTAAACATAGAATAAGCTGGAAAATTGACTCAACAAATACATTTGTGGGTACACTTTTCTAGAATCTCAGGGAACATGGTAGCGCAAGTTCCAGCTTTTTTTTGTCGCTAATTGCGCAAATAACGCTCAATCACGACAACAAAGCGCTCGAGCTGTACACTCGGGCCGACATAACGATAAAAAGCAACAAAGAACCTATTGCAACATAAATAGTTTCACGAAATACCACTCACCGTACTGCGAGCAACTGCATATTACCGCTAACAACAAATAAAACCTGAGACGAGCCATTTTGGATGTATTGCGACGCAATGTTTTAGATAACTGCTCACGAACTATCTCACAATTATAAATGCGGTGCAACTAACTATGTGATACGACGATAATCCGGTTGGAGAAACGTCCACGGATACGAATTGTCAGATGTAGACAGCTGAGTAGGGTTACCAGTTAAGTTTTCAGAAACTACAATTTTTTTATTAAATCTTCTGGACACACAGTGAACACCAAAAAAAACTACTATTTGTCTTGAAAAAGTTATTACGGCCAAGATTCACAGCAGGCCATACTTAAAATTTACTTTAATAAATAAAAGTAAGCGTTCCATTAATATTATTCGTTTAAAATTAATGTTATTAACAATTTTTAGGTTTCGGTTGTAAAATCGCCAAAATGAAACCCCTTTAATTTCACCATGTCCATTGCCCGTCTATCCAGACACACAGATATTTTACTCGGAGATTGTATTGGTGTATGAACATTGAATTGGTAAATTAGGGATGCAAAATAAGATGAAAATCCTTTTAGGCTTAGAGCATTTAACCTATGGAGATGGCAAGCGGCGAATCATCGAACAACTTTTTCTGCCACTTTTTGCGGGAGGCGAGGAAAACACACACAGTACACTTCTTAAATTTGACAACGACACACAGAGACATGCTTCCTATTGCTACAAACGCTCACAAAGAAATTATAGACACACAGTCAAAAAACACATACACATTGACAAATTTGTGCGTATCTATGCAATTGTCCTACGACAACAAACACAAACTACTAGTGTTGAGGCACAAGGAATGAGTGGTATTTCATTGCATGAATGAATAATTAAAAAGTTCTGTTTTCTATTCTTCGAAAAAATACGTTTAATGGTTAGTGCCTGCGAAACTACGTCGGTAGCCGCCAGTAATTACAAAACAATTTATAGTGCTATAGAAAAAGAACGGTTGTATTTATTTTTATAGTCAATTTTGTTTTCTTATTTCTCAATAATATTATATTGATTGCCTATCATTCTGCATTTAGGGTCGGCAATTCGATATTCATACCCCATTCTTTAAAACAGGCTTTCAATTTATATACACGTGTGAAAAAGTAAGAAAGGGGACAATATCACTACATAGTATAAAACAAAGTCGCTTTCTCTGTCCCTATATCCCTATGTATGCTTAAATCTTTAAAACTACGCAACGGATTTTGATGCGGTTTTTTTTAATAGATGGAGTGATTCAAGAGGAAGATTTATGTGTATATTTTGTCGATATATTTTGCGGGAAAACCGCGGGCGGAAGCTAGTAAATAATAAATATACACAAAAATACTAGTTACTGAACCTATTGACTGAAAAAATCATTTATTTGGCGAATCATTCATTCGCGTTGTCCCAGCACTATGCAAATCCTACCCCTGTACTGCTTTAGCGCTACCTACGTACCATGTATTTTTTCTATCGTTACGTCAATAACGATTACTTAGACATTGTACGTAAATGAAAATATTTTAATGTATAATTTATATTTACAAGTGATAAGAAACACCATGGTTTCGAAAATTTGAAGTGGCAGGTCGCTTTTTGCACAAGGATACTGCACAATTAACCATTTTTAGGAGGACTTCCTTGCGACACAATACGATACACAATGGCGGCGGTTGGCGAATGAACTAGTTTTGTAGAACTGGTCAAACCGTATGGCCAATCGGTCTTGGCAGAGGGGTACGCTTAGCTATGCCATCTCCATAGGTTAAATGCTCTAAGCTTTTAGGTGACTTTTTTATTTAAGTTAATTGTCTTAAAATACGGAATATTTTCGATTGCAATTGTAATTAGAACTTTTTATTATGTAACACAAACTTATTTCAGAAAGTTGAGAAAATCAAGACTCTGCATGCATAAAATATTTATCCCAAATATGGAACCCTTCACTGTGCTAGGTCTGACATGCACTACTAGCCAGTATACTATAGTAGTCTTTGTGCACTACCGTCTATTAAACATCACATTTTGAAACCAAGGAAACAGTTTTCATTAACTTTGGTAATTCAAAATGATAAAATTATACCATTAATAAAAATATTAATATTATGGTAACATTGTTACGTTAGTTTTGTAAAGTTGGCTAACATGGACAGTTAAGCAATCTCAGCGAAATAAACATAAAGAACTTGGTTGTGGCGAAAGCGCGGTTGATTTGAAAA
Organism: Hyppa rectilinea; assembly: GCA_951799385.1. Lineage (NCBI taxonomy): Eukaryota > Metazoa > Arthropoda > Insecta > Lepidoptera > Noctuidae > Hyppa > Hyppa rectilinea. The sequence continues at coordinate 1,382,148 of OX637306.1, forward strand.
TTAGTTAATGATTTGAAGTTTTATTACTCACATTATTTATTATGTGAGTGCTGCGGTAGTAAGAAAACAACACCATTATTATTTTTTTTATATTTTTATTCACAAGAAGATTTACACACGTAAAAGTAGGCTGTCTGAATTTTTAATCATAATTCAATTAACCACGTAACTTAACATTATTTAATAAATAAATTATATAATTACAAATCTTATTTAACAGTCAATCATTAAATGTTTTTATAGGAGATAACAGAGATCATTCATTGTATTTTAAGTAGTTTAACAGTAGGTAGGTATACTTAATATTTATTTTAATATAATATAATTCATAGCAGACAAGATGATTTAAATTTTTAGATACAGGTACATACAAACAGGTGTAGTAAATATTTGGCAATTACTCATAGAAGGAGGTAGATTAACATACTTAAATATAATTATCTTTTTCAGTTTTAAGTATAACAATTAATTTCAATGACTATACTCCATAATAAATAACATTATCCTACAAATATTGGTGATAATCATTCTGTTCTTTAGATATAAACATAGACAAACCTACTTCCGTTATTTATCGATAAATATAGAGCAATGTAATCTATTCACATTGAAAAAATAACACCAAAATGCGGTCATTTCTACAATATTACAGAATAACTTTTGATAATAGTCCGTTAGTTTTCTAATGCTATAATATATGGAGTATAAGTAGGTTCTTTGTTAAGCAGGTATATTATAATATTTTTTAAGAAACGATTACAGTTACAACATTCAAGTATAACAAGTATACAGTAAATAGAATACCTAAATAAAGCTGGATAAGACAACATCAAAATCCTAACTAATGTTTACTTAATTCAAAAGTGAGTAATGTTTGTTACGCTATCTCGCTAATGGCTCAACGGATATTAATGATATTTGGCAAATGGATATACGATGATCTGGGTAAGAACGTAAGATACTATTATCCCGATATTCTAATGGAACTTTGGATGACTTGTATGGATGAAATCGCGGGGCGCAGCTAGTATATAATAAATTAAATATGTAAGTACCTAAGATTATTATAAATAATTATTTCTAAATAATTGATCTTGTTCAATACTTAATTGCTATTTTTATCATCTAACAGTAGAAGCAGTATTTGAGAGTTGTTTAGTTAGTTCCAATTTAAACACCTTTAAATTCTAACAACTAACATTCATTATTTTTCTTACAAAAGCAGTATGAACTCTTAAAATTAATTAAAACTACGTAAGCAGAATGTTGTCGTTATTGCTATTTAACTTTATACACATTAGTAACTGAAACTGTGAAAATAGATTTAGATAAGTAGGTATTAGTGCTTTAAGTATAGTATAAGATATAACTACACACACAGACCCACATAATTATGTTATTGCCGTTACTGCTGCTGTAGTAAGAAAATAAAAGTACATAATATGTATATATTTATAAAAACGGATTAATTAATTAGAACAACAGATTAAAATAATTAAGTTGTAGAAAACCACAGCAGTACACATTGTAACTGGCCAGTAATTAAAACAATGAGTGTCGTTTATAAAAAAGTAAGACAAAAAGACACGTGGGTGACTCTCTGAGAAAAAAAACTATTGTTTTTTCATGACTTATCCCGGTGTTGCCAATATTATCATTTTACTCGACGAACAACTCAAACCGGGCGCGTCCGTAGCGGCTCTTAGGATCGTAGAAGATGTCGCGGGTCCAGATACGGCATTCTACGTTGATCACAACTCCACCTGGAAGCAGTCATGTTTATTTAAATCCTGGGAATGGTCTATCACATGGCTCAGCCATTAGATGCCTACATACTCGTAGTGTAACTTTATTGTGACAAAAATGAAAATAAGAAATGATCTAAGTATTTAAAATTATTTCGTATGGGTAGCCATATTAATGTTCTGGATGCTGCCAATAGAATATATTAGATTGATACGATTACATATTCTACCTGTCTAATTACTGTAGGTACTCTAATTAGCTAAATTAACTTGTAGCTCAATTCAGAACTTAAGGAGGGTTAGGGTTTAACAAAAAGGTTTAAGAACAGTTACGTCGTGGGTTCTCGAAGTGCACAGCCACTAGAGGTCCTGGGACCTGGTCGGGCAGGCTCCTGGCTGTGTAGGAGATGCGGTCAGCAGTGTGCAGCCGGGTCAGGGGGAACCCTGGGGGGTACTCCGCCGGGATGTACTGGATCGGCCCGATATTCTCCTTATCCGCGCTGAATTCGCCCCCACAGGATACCCACACGAAGTCGCCGTATTGGTGGGCGGGCCGGTGACGCTGGGGGAATAAGGTTTCATTACGATTAGATGTTGTTCGCAAGCGTAAATTATGAAAACTATTTTTAACGAGAAGGGTTATTGTAGATTGTCATTTTTAAGAAATCATTTCTTAGTAAACCTGTCGTCAAATACTATGTCGATATATTTACTACGTACCTATGCATATTGTTTGACAAGTAGATTACATAATTTGTTAATTCCATAGTTTATTTAGAAACGAAAACCTTAATCAAGTTTTTAAAGAGTGAAAGTTTTGAATGATTTATAAATCACTTACCATAGCTTCTCGGATATGCTGGGGCATGTCAGGGGGAATTGACAGCTGTGTCGTCATGTTATACGGCTCCGGCACCCAGTAGTGGATCTGAGAACATAACAATACTAGTTTACAACATTATATTGACTTATCACAGAAGTCCCCGAAGGGCACTTAGACACGCAAATACGTGCGGTAAACCGTATTATTTAACACTTAATAGTGCCAATTTCACCAACGAAACTGTCAGAACTTCAAAACCACGTACAAGATATGTCAGTGTCAAAATTGTATCGACAATAGTGACCCTGGGCCCTGGCAGCCTTTAAACGGGGAGCTGTACTGATTGCGTTCAATTTTATTGGTAAAATTTGCCTTCAGGGATCATGATTTTTACTCAGAACTTACCGATCGAGCCCAAACCATTTCAACTCAACTAAACTCAAAGTATTTATTTCAAATAAACCAATAACAGGCACTTTTGAATTGTCAAGGTGTCGGTCAGTCAGAGAGATGAAGCTAGTTGCCCATTCCAAAGCAGTAGGTACCTATGGAGAAGAACGGGCACGTAACTCCATGGACACTCTTTTAAACAAAATATGGTTACAAAATATTGGTTACATAGTTCATATTAATATTATAATGTGAGAACGATGCAGAACGTTAAAAGCATCCGAAATAAAATATGTAAAAACTATTCAAAAATTAAAATAAAACAAGCCTTAGCCGCTAAGAGATGACCAGTCCCCACTGACAGCGCCCGTTCACGAACATGACGCATATATTAGCACCATTCAGCTCAACAATTTTGAAGGGAGCTAAATGATCCAACACACACGCCACCATCAGCGAGACATTAAAGTGAGCATGGCATACTCTTAGCCGCCAGGGCACATTCAAGTCAATTAAAGACGTACCCAGTAAATGGTCGCTTTATAGTAGGAACATAGTAGTACTCACATATTTATGTGCTACAATGTGCTATACAAACAATTATACAATATTAAGAGATTGAATTTATACAATGCAAAGATAGTTTTTTTTTGTTGATCGCAGCTCCAACAGTTTTTAGTAATCTAATCAATTAGTTGATGCGCCCTTGTGGAGCTGGACAAGCATTTAACAAATTACCAGTATTCACCATCGCATCGACTCGAAAAGATAGAACACAGCTTGGTTGTGATACTCACATGAGATAGCCTCAGGAAGATGCAGGGCTTGCCCCTGGCATACCCGTAGAAGTCGTCAGCAGTACAGGGCGCCCACAGCCGCATGGCCATGTCACATGGGTCGGAGCGCAGGTGCTGGTCGCGACGGTTGTGGACAGAACATGGCGCTCGGGGAGGCTCCTCGGGAATCGCTGTCTCATAAACTGGTGGAGAAAAGTATGCTGTCAGAGATTCAGAACAGGCAGGTACAGGAGGTACCCGTGGACTCAGTGGGTTCAGTATTGTCTAGTCGATCACTGATCCCTGATTTAACAGCCGGGATCACGCAGCTACATACAGTGTGTGCCATTTCAAGGCCAGAAGCTGGATAACCCTCACATGAGGTTCCCTGTTTTGAAATTGAACTATAAACCCATTTATAATTGCAGCATATTATTTCCGTTTGTCACTCTTTTTAAATCTACGACATTTTTGACTCAGAAATTCTTGATCGAAGCTAGGAGTTTCCAGGTTAATTTTGGTGACAGTGCTAATTCATGGGATGTGAATAGGTGTGTTGCTTGAATGTAGTGGATCTAGAAAGGCAGTTACGGGGATATTAAATATCCCCGTAACTGCCTTTCTCTGATGTCTGAATGACATTACCAGGAGGGGGCGGGGAGGGCGGCCCGTTGATGGTAACATTTGCCAAACTGTGCTACAGAACTTATACAACATTATTTTTAGTATATGCGAAACCTGAATATAGTTTGTTCAAGATGAGGAACTGAATCGATTCCAATAATTTTTACACTATGTTATGTTTTTTCCAAAAAACATTTAAAAAAGGTTACTTGTTGGACACCGAACATTATCTAAGAGCGTAAGACGATGCTGGAGGCGCGAAAAAAGTATTGTAGTGTAGTAGTGGCCATGTTTTTGTACGGACAACCAGGTAACATGACAAGCTTATAACTTTGTGGTTTTTCATAATACGGTTTTGAAATTTTGTACATAGATTCTATACATAGAAATACTGGACACGTGTTTCGGGTTTCGCATATAAGTACTAAAACTAATGTTTTATTGAAAAAACAAAATGGTGGCGTTAGTTCCGACAATGGCCAAGAGAAACAATAACATTGTAGCGTTGTATACTTACTCCTGAGGAAGTCATTGAGGCGCCGGTACCAGTTGTGCCAGCTGCCAGGGTCGTTGCCTCTCACCTGGATCAACGGCTGATCCCAGTTGTACTCCTCGGACCGAGGCCACACCTCCAGCTCTGTTTAAGAGAACAGATAACATAAATCAGTCTGCCTAGTCATTTTTAAACTATGTTGGGGTCGGCTTCCAGTCTAACAGTTAATAAGAACAAGAAGTGATTGCCTATCTGACCTCCATAATCCAAATACTTCGTAACACGACGCGCGACCTTTTTTTTTGGTCGCGCGTCGTTTCTTTTGACATAATAAAGAGCGCGAAAAAACTATGAGGAACGCGTAGACTTGGGGGCGCGTATGCCCATACAAATCAGGGCTCGCTCGTATTCATAGGCAGGTACTGGGATAGAAAACACCTTACTGAAACTTCCAAAAAAAAGCCTTGTAAAATACAGCAGCAATGATCTCGATGTGACTTAAAGGACATTAAAGGTATGTAAAAAAAGACCAGACCGGCCCATTTACTGGAGATAGCATAGTGCAAGGGCCACATGGTGTGACATTGTCGTGAAATGAGGTCGCTATTACAAGCCTAGGTATATCCAGAGCGGGAGAAGTCATTGGATGATTTTCCAGGCTTAAAAAAAAATAGTTATATCACACGGTATGAGGTGAAGACTTACCAACATAACGCTGAGGTAACAGCAGGCCAAGTAAAAGTCCAATAATACCACCTGGGAAATAAGTTACACTGTTATTTCATTTTCAAAACACTAATGCAGTCTGTTAGTGTTCTTCTCAATTTTATAAGATAAGTACATTTTTTTATTAAGTACCTACGGTAACAAAATTAAAGACTTAAAGCCAGAATTACATTAACAATAAATGTATATATATAAATATATATATATGTATACCCTTTCTTTATGTATCTTAAGTTGTGAATCTAATAACAAAGTACAGTACAAGTATACTTTACCAGTCATTTTCCAATTCACTCACAACACAACAAAATATACATACCCGCCGTAGGTACATAACGACTAAGTGATTAAGTCCCTAGCCTGTGTAACAGTGACGTCAGAGTACACCTATAAACCTATATCCGGTGCAATAAAACTCTACTTTGCGAACATGCAAACAGAGAATTCTGTCGCTGCAGTTCTTTAATGTAAAAACCTGAAAATGTTTCGCAAAATAAAAAATAGGCTGAAATGTAATCATCATTACGTAATCCTAACATTCTTAATTACTTAATATCTTTGAAAGGCCGTAAGCTCATGGGATTTCCGATTTCCCATTGGCAAAAGATTGAACTTCCATACAAACTTTCATCCCCTATTGCTAGCCTAGTGGTGTGACCATCAGACAGTCAAGTCATGGGTCTCGAGTTCGAGTCCAAGACAAGCGCCTCAGACTTTACAGATTCATGAGCGTATTGTATAATTATCATTTGCTTAAAAATCGGTGCAGGAAAACATCGTGAGGAAACCAGCATGTCTGAGATCAGAGGCCCAAATGGGCAGCATAAAAACTCTGACACCAGGTTAGTCAATCATCACACGAAAAGAAGAAAATCCCCTATTTAATTAACCCCTTTAGGGGATTAATTTTTAAACATTCTTACTAAATGTGCAGCGATTTATTCCGGGTATAGAATGGTGAAATGTAACACACGCCGAAACCAATTCGCCTTATCGTTGTGTTACATTGCATGTTACGTTCCCCCAAATGGTACCTACCCAGCATTAAGTTTCAATGAATTAATAAATTAATTATAAAGTTGATTATATTTATTAGGTACACGGGTACTTTCTACCTACGTTCATATTATCACAAATAAATTACTTTGAGGAAAAACCGAAATAGTGACTATACGTGGACCTATCCGTTTGCAAATGTCAAAAAGCAAGCCGAAAACAATAATAATAATAATATCCTTGGACATTTCACACAACGCCATATCGTCCCAAGCTAAGCAACCTAATGCTTGTGTTATAGTAACGAGATGGCTGATAAACTTTATTATATACATTTTTTTTTCGTAAATACATACATATTAGAGATAGAAAAACACCCAGACTCGTAACAAATACTTGCAGGTCGTACAAATATTTGTTCCGTGCGGGAATCGAACCCGCGACATCGTGCGCAGCAGTCAATCGCTCAACCACTGCGCCAACCGTGTCGTCAGAATAACTATCACTAATATAGAAGATGTGACGTAATTTGGCATCATTATGTAATCAATTTCCAGAAAGAAGGCGCCGCACAGCTTGGGGCGCCACACTGTCTCGAAAGAGATAAATCGATTGAAGGGCGGCACACTGTTCCAGGAGATGGTGGATCTTACGATAGCTACTATGTTTGGTAACAGTTCAGTATTTTTGCATGGCAAGCTGGGTTCTAGGCCGTGGAGGGGATATCACTAGAGCTCATTATCCAATTATATCTCATTCAGATATAATATATCTTATTATACTTACTAGGTATATCAATATTTTCAAACAAATATTTAAAATGCGAAAGATATCTTGCCTGTTAGTCGATCAGTCTTTCAGATACCTTTTACCTCATAACGGACGATTTGGATACAATTTGGCAGACAGGTAACCCTTGACTTGGGTTAGGAGTCCTAACTTAGGACATACCTATAGGGAACTTTTTATCCCGGTAGCATATTCCTGTTAGATAATGTCCGACTACTACGCTAAAACGCAAGAAAAGTTGAATTTTGCGGGCTAGCCTGGCACTTCCGCCTTCAAATTAAGTTAACCTTTGGAACGCCATTTCCACATATACGTGACAAGCAAGCGTGTGCTCTGTATGCCACCGACACAAATACGTGACAATGCGGTAAACAATCAACACGAAATAAACAATTAAATCATTAATTTTGTGTATGTTTATTTGGATATCTTAAAAATGTAAACTCTCGTACGTATTTAATGACATGAAACAAATTAATAGACGCCATGGATATTGGGAAATTCATGATAACAAGAAGAAATAAATTTGTTGCTTGGCGTGGAGGGCACGCGCATGCGTTTATGCTCTGGCGTTCAAAAGGAAGATATTTGCAAACGATTATTTTTAATTTTACGAATAACTTTCGAATTTACGTCACGATTAACCCGCGCATTTAGGCTTTCCCGACATATGTCATGAACTATGGACTCTAGTACATAAAGTGTTAGGTATAAGTTCGCGTGACCATTAGTTACTGCATTATCCTGAAGCCTTGGAGCCTCGCCCAGTCTATGAAACCTTATAAATTGTTGCGGTTTTGCCAACTATGAGCTTTTGTTGAATCCTGTATGTCTGACTATGTAGTGTACGTAACATAACATCACGACACATTTGTATTCCTTAAAGGGTTAGGTAGAGCTGAAATGAAGTTCACAACAATACACAAGACACTTTCATTTCATTCACCTCGACAACGGAATCAGTTTTACACGTGCTGTTTGCAAAAACTTCAAAACAAACTTATCTTCAATTTTAAAATTCATAGGAAATAAAACCAACGACCACACATGTTATCAATATTTATAATTATTATATTACCACTAATGTCATTAACCGGCCCCACACGCGATAACAATTAATTTAAACAAATTAGCGATGGGCGTTGAATCAACGAACAAGTCAAAGTCAAATCATTTATTTCAAATAGGCACAAGAAAGGCACTTTTGAACGTCAAAAACGAACAAGAAATAGAATTGATTCTAGTCGCCCCTTCCAAAAGGTAGTTTCGTGTAGAGAAGATCAACCGTTGATCTCCTGATAACGCTGTTTATGCGTGATATCGTTCTCGTTTATTATTCGGGAACGCAAAACGCAATGAACAGAGCAAATTAAACAACTTATGTTGAAATTGAAAATGACATCATAGATTGCGAGCGACGGTCATGTCATGGAATTTGAACTCAAGATTTCACCAATGAAACTGAACGCGATCAGCGCATAAACTAAGTTTAAGAGGTGTCAGTCTTATTATTTTTATGGCACTTATAGGTCTTAAACGCGTTTTATATGATGTGCACGAGTAACGCAAAAAAGAATTGTTTTAAGTTGTAGCTTTTTTTTTGAAAATGGCTTTTCGCAGTTCAACCGTAGGGTTGTCTACTGACTTGCCTGAGGATGCCACAATAAAATTGCAGCCTCCAATTGAACGTCGCAGCGTGGAATAAATACCGTTGTTTTAATGAACGGTTTATTTTGTAAATTGACATTAGTGCACGTTAACTCTTTGACGAATTTTTGGTTTAGAAACTTTCATTCAGAATTAACAATAATTAAATTACTGAGAAACTAAGTTTACATAATGAGCGTACACAACGACGCTAAGAGAAATAGGATATATAATTGAATAGGAAGTTAGTGATAAAATAAGTAAATATTTACCAACCGAGTAAACATCGATCTTAAGTAAACGTAGATGATTTGTTACTAGATATAGCTTGCATGGGGTGTGTAATGTTTGCTATAATAACAGATAGTCTAATTTCATTTGACATAACTTACATATCATATAATTTTCATATGCTATAAAAACATTTAACCTAATTTCATATGATCTAATGTTATATTTGATATAATTTTCATTTACTCTAATTTCATTTAGTATAACGTTCATTTTATATAATTTTTATTTTGTATAATATTCATTTTTTATAACGTTCATCTGACCTAATGTTCTTTTGACCTAATTTTCATGTTTAATGGTCACAGTTCTAACCTGCTTGAAATGGCACCTAAACAAACCTTAAAATATTCTATGCAACGTTGAGGGTGGCAGGTGGAAGGATCATTAGTAGATTTTCTAAATTATATTAAAAGTTACTTATGGATTTTGAATATGATATTAATTGAATATTATTTCAAATGTGCATTACATAAACTGTTCATTATACCATACGAAACTATATCAATAATTCATTATATCATTTGATCGTTATATTAAAAAAAATATATGTTCAATGAAATTAGGTCTTATGATCATTAGAACTTTTGTTATTATGTCAATCGTTACACACCCGCTTGCATGGCAGCATAATAACTAATAAAGATCTTATTTTTTTTTGTTTATTTACTTACATGAGCACTTAGTTTTTAGTTTAGTTTTTTTTAAATATACTGTTGTTATTTTTATAATTTAATTAGTTGATCGACTAGTTGACGAACGTAAATCAACGTTGACGTTTCGTTAATGGAAAACCCGTCACTAGAAATGCCCTTTTTTATAATCTGTAAAGGTCGCTTTATCGTGTCCGTCTGTGTAAACAACGCAATACTGTAACGGAGAAAACCGCATTAAACCCCGAATGCAGTTTTCGCTATTTATGATGTTTACTCCGAAAGGTTTATTCATATAATACATTAATATTAAACTTCCATCAACAAAGAAACCTTGACGTTTTGTCAAATTGTAAAGCCCATGTCGAGCAGGGCCGGGTCACAGGCAATGTACAGAGGCCAGCACATCAAGTTACCACAATCTGTCAAATTTCTTTTATAGTATTTCAACTTTATTGCAAAGACATAAGGTTCATTTTTAATTGAGAAAAATTGACAGTTAGGGATACCTTGATGTGCTGGCGTCTGTACTAAACGTAAGAGATAAGAAATCATGACTAAAATGTAATTGCGGACATCTTTACTGGTTTGCACACATCATAATATTAAGTTTTTAGTAAATCTTAAAGAAAGAAAGATCAAATAATTGAGCACATACGTAAACACACAACTACCCAAAATAATACAAAAAAAAATCTATTACTGCGACTGTTAGTAACAAACAAAACTGAAGAGAAAAATATAAAAAAATAAAAATGTGTTTATTAACTTAAATCAATACAATTAAATTGTCGGGGCTTTCCAGAAAGTAATCTGAAGGTACAGAGGCCAGCACATCAAGTTACCACAATCTGTCAAATTTCTTTGATAGGATTTCAACTTTATTGCAAAGGTATAAGGTTCATTTTTAATTGAGAAAATTTGACAGTTAGGGATAGCTTAATGTGCTGGCGTCTGTACTTGTGTTGGAAGAATCTCACTCTCCCTCGATTAGGAAATATTTCACTGTGCTAGTTAACAGTTAAGAGAGAAAACACAACTGAAATGAATAAAAAAAAAACTTGAAGAGTTAGCTTCAGTCCCTCGTGAGCCTAGCAAAAGACCGAGACATAGTCCCGAGAAAAGTCAACGTACATTTTAAATTAATTAATCTACGTTACGTTACTACTTGTTTAGTAACTTTATTGCACTAATTGTAAGATTTAAAGGATCGGCGCCTCCTGGCACAGGCATCTATATGCTTAAAAGGAGACGCCACCAACTGATTAACATGTAAATCGTGTAATAACGAAATAAAGCATTTGTTTTTTTTGGTTTCTTAATTTTTCTTCACTATTAAGAGAGTTTACGACCTTACACACGAGCCGGAACCAAGTGTGTAAGGGAATATTTAAATTGAAAAGGTGATGATGCTGTAGAAGAAGTCAGGAACTTTCTATTATTATTAAAAAAAAAAGAATTAATTAATGACTCACCAATAACCAGTACGACCACAGCAACTATAACGATGATCTTGATAGTGCGTTTCTCCAGCCCCATGGTTTACGAGGTTCCTCGTCAGTCGTGGTGACACGTCCCTCCTCACAGAACTGACTACACAGAATAACTTGCCAGCTCTCTCAGACGTACAGAGGATGCCAGTGGATAAAGTACATTGCCGGTTTAATATGCACACATTTTAACACTGTTCTTTGTACTGATATTTTTTGGATTTTTTTTTGTTGATTCGTGTAGAGTAAAAATAAAAAAAAATCTCCCATTCTAGTTTTGTAGGTTTCAAACCCCACAGAATTAAAAAAGAAACTGCAATTGATGAAACAAAAAAATTTATACGTTTTGGTACAAATTATACAATACCAGCTTGTAACGTCACCCACACAGGGTACGCAACAAACCTAATTATTGCAATAGCGATAAGTTGAAATAAAATGCAGGCTACGAAGTGCTACGTCACACCCTCGTCATTGCTACGCCGTAGATGCACGGCTACGAAAAAATACAGTGCATATTGTTGGTAGCATTATCTATCAATTAAAATTTATCAAATTCTATTTAAAATAATTATATGAATAGTGTGGTGTAAGTATTTACATTTTGTTAACCGACAAAAAATGGAGGAGGTTCTGCGCTTGGGGATTCTTTTTCACGATTGTACATCGGTTTATCTACTGAATCGATTTACCTGATGCTTTTTTATTATTTCATTTGGTAGAAGCCTGCGCGGTGGGTTGATTTACATTATATTTACTTTATAAATAGTTTATTTATTAGATTAAATAATGCAGTTACAATCTTTGTCTTTAATGTTAATGACGTAATTTTATAATTACGTTATTTTTCACTCTGTAACGGGTCTTTTTGAAGTCGATTGTTCTTGAAAATTGTATAGCAAAAAGTTGTATTTTAGCCAGCAATGTATGCTATGCAGTGGGGTGGCGTACCCCGGCGACGGAGCGCCGCCATTGAGCGTCATCCTGGCGCCAACATAGTACCAACCACCGATTTACGCCCCTGGTACAAGCTAAGACGACGGGAGACGACCGGCCGAGTGATGGCTCAAACACCAAAAGTTTTATACTGTACTTAATAGATAAAATAGATCACATAAAAATCACGATCAACCCTCATAACAGCGGGTGGTGTTTAATCGAATTCACCCATAGAATTGAAATGAAAATGCGATTACAAAATGACTAACGATGCTTTGAAGGATGTTTTTGTTTACATTTATTTATTACAGACTAAAACCTCATGGAATACTTTGCAAATCGTTTCAAAATAAAATACATTCTGTTGTATAAAAACAGAAACTACTACGCGGCTTACTAGAGCGGCAAAGTGTAGTTTAACGGTGAACACCCTCTTGTTCTTTCGATGAATACAAACCATTGCATTGTAATCTATTTACAATTATTTCATACTACAAAATAACAGTACAGTGGAGTCATTTAAACAGTATTACCTACACAATAACCGTCGTTCTTTCTCTAATGCAAATAAATGGAGTTTAGGTGGCAATCAATCTGGGGTCCATATAATACTCCAAACACTTTGCCTTAAATCGGCAATGTGTCGACCTTTGAAGAAGACTAAGGTAATTGTGTACAACAATTACAATGCAATTTCTTTCAAAATACAATCTTTCTACTGGATGTACTATGTAACCAAAACTAAAACCCACACACGATCCCGACCCAACTACTATCTATATATAGGCTATACAAAAACTTGCTTTTTGTTTGCGGGAATCGAACCCGCGACTCGTCGCGTCTGCACAGCACCGAAACGCCCACAAAATTATTTCAACGGGACAAAAATACTTATGTGGAGAGAATTAAATCGATAGATCGTAGCAGGTGGCTTTCTGTATTTTCTGCCTACCCCTACAAAATGTAGGCGTGAATGTAAGGTATGTGTGTCGAGTAAATAATCGAGAAGCAATTTCTTAGTATGAAAACCGAAAGTAATTTAGTACATAAACATATCGTTGCTTGTATTGAAAGAGATGGAAGATGAACATAGTATTAGTGTGACAGAGACGGGGATTGTTACATGATATCTAGGGGTTGTTGACATTAGCACCAAGGCGAGATTTTATGTCTTATTTATACCATATTGTCAGACACACTGGCGCGAGCGCTTAGAATTTCTTGCTTTAGTTTAAACGATCTGTTAGTTGGAGATTTTTAAGCTTATATGAATGTTAAGGGGGAGATCGATCCATCAAGTTAAGCTACACTTGCCGGGTTTGGTCCATGGATGGGTGATTATTTTCACATATCGAGACTCCTGCTTGCCTCCGAAAGCACGTTAAGCCATCGGCCCTGGCTGTCATTCGAGGGACCTTGAAAGTCGTTACGGGTTGTCAGAAACCCGAAAGTCTGTCAGCCAGGCTTATCTCTTATTAACCAATTGCGGGTTGTGGACGTCAGGTAGGCGGTCGCTCCATGTAAAAAACTGGTATTCAGCTACATCCGGTTAGACTAGAAGCCAACCCCAACATAGGGAAATGGAAGGCAGATGTAACATTGCCGTTGAACGTGGCAAATGTGGAGACCACTTTGACGCTTAAGTGTCCATTTGTTTAATTAGTTATTTTCCAGTAACTAGTGTAAATAGCCATGTAATATATAACTTTATCCTTATACAAAAAAACTGATTGTTGCAAAAATCAATAACTATTTATGATCAATCATTGATTTGTGCAAAAATGGTTTTTTTTTTTTTAAAAAGTTCTCTTTTTCAAACCAGCAATGCTTGAAAAAAAAATTGAAATATTAATCTCACTCAATAGTAATAACGACTGGAATAAGATAATTTCAAGCAACCCAGTACACAAAAACTTTGCAGATACACTTAGGTCTAACGTACTTAACTCGTGCTTACTATAAAATAAACAAATACGTATCTACGTAGATAGGGGTTGTTGACACGCTGAGCAGATTACCAAGGGGGTGACTGAATAGAACCGGTCATGTTCACATTTGTATGTAGATTTATTGAACGTACTGCAATAAATAAACTTAATGCATTTCATTAAAACAAACAAAACAAAAACACAACACACACAAAATGCAATTTGCTTATTAAGGGCCGATTTTTCAATAGCCTGATAACGTTTAAAATCCGAAAATCAAAAATGGCGGTTTGACATATTTTCTACCTATCTAATCCTATGTAAAATCTGTCAAAGTATCATAATTATTCCTCCGATAAAATTTATTAAAACAATCAGTCTTTAGCTAAATTTAATTTAACATAGTAGGTTTGACACGCTATAATATTACGTCTTTATTTATTAGTACCTAAACTGCTTTGTTTTGTTCATGGGAATATTATGGATTTCTCGTGAGGACAGCGAGGGATTATGTGGGAAAGATCGAATAATCGTGATCTAAGTTATCAAAACCAGCAAGTTTTTAAGAGTTTATAATTTTTTTTTATTTTAATTCATATTTTTTTAAATTAAATTTAAATGTATACATTTATTTATATTAAGTCAAAATTAAGGTTTACATAATTACAAGCGAGGTACAATTTTTTATGTGTAATGTATTGTTGTGTGTATGTAGGTTTTAATTAAACCTAGATGGTTTAATTAAAACCTGTGTTAACCTGCAATTAATTTGACATTATATTATAATTTCAGTTGACATATTTTAAACGAAGTGACTTTTGAACTAGACATTTCACATTAACTCAAATTAGGTTTTTATATGTATTGTTCGTTTTATATGTATTGTTTCTGCATGTGATAATTTTATGTTCCATTTAAATTAGTATTGTTTCTGCAAATTATGGTTTTACTTAATATTTAATATGTAATGTTCAACACAATGTATATTGTTAATGAATAAATAAATGAATGAATGAATGAATGTGTTTCAGGTCATCACTTTACAATAAACACAAGAATGAGACAAAAATGTTTTTCTCAATATTTCCTTCATCAAATTGGACCGGTTTTATTTTTCTTCATTGATATTTTAACTAATTCAGTTTCAGTAATGAAATGAAACGCAAAATTCGCAACATCCACATATTACCGTATCGGCGACATTTTCCCGCCGACCCTCTGGCGCCGGCCCGTCGGCGATGTCCTCACCCCCGCTGCCCTACTTACAGCTTGAGCCACAGAGCGTTGTACTCACACAAAGGTACCCTCGAAGAACTGACGTCATAGATACTGGCCTTGTCTTTACGGAAGTGGAGTATTCTGGAGTAATACTTGTCAAAAATAATCAAGATACATAGGTTACCTTAAAAAATTCTTCAATTCATTGGCTGACCATGCACTTCCCAAACCGCTAGGTCTAGAAGATTATGCTTTTGTTCAAGAGTTCCTCATATAAAGAGGTAGAAGGGCACTGTAGCAGGCTTTTTTTTTAATTCACACCATAAAAGAGATTAAATTGGGTGAAGCTTTCTAAAGAAGTTCGTTTTGACGATGAGAATTCCAAACTCAAACTCAAAGTATTTTAAATAAACCAATTACAGGCACTTTTGAATTGTCAAGGTGTCGGTCAGTCAGATAAATGAAGCTAGTTGCCCATTCCAAAGGAGTAGGTACCTATGGAGAAGAACGGGCAAGAAACTCCATGGACACTCTTTTAAACAAAATATGGTTACAAAATATTGGTTACATAGTTCATATTAATATTATACATGTGAGAACGATGCAGAACGTTAAAAGCATCAGATATAAAATATGTAAAAACTATTCAATAATTAAATTAAAACAAGCCTTAGCCGCTAAGAGATGACCAGTCCCTACTGACAGCGCCTGTTCACGAACATGACGCATATATTAGCACCATTCAGCTCAACCATTTTGAAGGGAGCTAAATGATCCAACACACACGCCACCATCAGCGAGACATTAAAGTGAGCATGGCATACTCTCAGCCGCCAGGGCACATTCAAGTCAATGAAAGACGCACCCAGAAACTGGTCGCTTTATAGTAGGTACATAGTACTCACATATGTGCTAAGCAGTTATATAATATTAAGAGATTGAATTTATACAATGCAAAGATGTTTTTTTTTGTTGTTGATCTTCCGCAGCTCCAACAGTTTTCAGTAGTCTAATAAGTTAGTTGATGCGCCCTTGTGGAGCTGGACTAGCATTGACCCAAGCATTTTTATCAGCAATGTAATCTCCCAATTTATAATACGCTTGGCTGCATAGTGTGCGTTTTATACAAGTTTCAAATTTTGTTTCATTAAGTTCAAGAATGTGGGGAGGTATTTTATTGTAACATTTTAAACAGTACCCCGTGAAAGATGAATCTACTTTAGCCAGCCTGAAACCTGGTTGAACTAATTGGTCCCTATTTCTAATGAAATAGTTGTGTCTTTCACCTCTTTTACTAAAAAGATGCAGATTTTTCCTTGCGTACATGATGTTTTTATAGGGAACTCGGCTTCCAAAACTAGAAAGGTACTGTGGCCAAGGGGGCCTAGACAATCGCTCCGTGTCGATTCCATTTCGAAAATTGTTGGTCGAACAATTCGTTATCTCAGCGATTCGGATTGTCAAGAACGCCCACTTACTTGTCAACGCATTTGCATGGGAATATTGATCGAGTTTCGTTACACAATTTGACATTGTCTAGCACTTAGCGATCGAAATATATTGATCACGTGACTTTTCGAAATCTTATGCCAATTCCATACATTTCGGATTTATCTAATTTCGTTATCGTTACTGAAAATGTGACTGTATCTAGGCCGCCAGGACTCGGATCAGATGCCAGTACTATGTTTGCTGTAGTGATTGATTGGTCACAATAACAGCAGCAAACAATGGCTACACATTTCAGAACACCGATGAGGGAACATTGCCAGAGGTTACTTAGGTATTATGCAAAATTTCAAATATGTAACCGAAAATAAATAGTAAGTCTAAATAGTTATATACCTTTTTATTTAACGAAATCTCTAAACGGCTAGTTGACACTTTTCCTGACCCAAGGCCTGGCTTTTACCGCCAGTCTCTTGGGAACAGACGCCAGCACATCAAGCTATCCCTAACTGTCAAATTTTCTCAATTAACAATGAACCTTATGACTTTGCAATAACGTTGAAATACTATCAAAGAAATTTGACAGATTGTGGTAACTTGATGTGCTGGCCTCTGTACATTACCAGGCGACAGTGATGCGGAGGAATATTTCGACGCCATATTTTAGCTATAGTTATTAGTTTTGTATTATTGTATTCTTTTTAGATTAGCTACCAAATACAAAAATATAAAATATAGCTTCTGCCCGCGACTTCGTCCGCGGAAAATTTCTTGTTTTAACATTAAATAGGTATATCCATAATACATAAATAAATGACCAATTGACATAGTTATTACTTTAGAGGGCAAATCTTATCTCCTGCCGGTCGATTCTGTAAAAATCTCACCGTGAATACTTGCGTGGAGTGAGCTGTCAGTGTCATTCAACTGATGCTAGGGATTGACCAAGCATTAACATTACAATCAAAATCGAGATTTTAATGATATTTTTATGCTAATTTTAATAAGTAATTATTTTATTTTATTTCAAAGCTAGCTAGTACCTACTTTGGTACTTACTTACTTACAACATAATTAGTAATAAACTCAATTTCGTTTTTATTTCTTTTTTTCCTAGACTAGCCTTTGTATTTTAACTAAAGGCGCGAGCGGGTCACGCATGTTCGCCAGCATATCAAGTTACCCCAATCTGTCAAATTTCAAAGTGCACACTTCGCGCAAGCACGTTTTTCGGTTGACTAAACGTCTAGTCGTAGATATTTATTCGAGTTTACAGACAATAATTTGATTTTAAACCTTAAAACTTGTACAGTAAGGTTCAGAATCGATTGAGAGATTGGTCTGAATCCCGCGCGGCGTTCACTTCACCGCGCTGCCTGCAGGGAATTTTGGCAGAATCCCGTGCTCGTGAAGTGGTCACTTCACGCAAGCACGTTATGCGTTGTCATAGTTACTAATATGAATACCTATATCGTTGACGGGTGTACATCCGGTTGACAGGGTGTAAGTTACAAAACGGTGATTCTTTACAAATTGCTGCAATGTTCTAGCAATGTGAGGAATGTGTGTAAAACTTAAAGCAATGTGCTTTTAGATGTTTTTATGACTAAATCCAAACGTTTTTGTACAGTCAAATTTCTCCAAATGATTTTAAACCTTAAAAATTTTACCGGTAAGGCTCTAAATCGATTGAGAAAATTTGTCTCCTTGCAGTCATTAATATGATGTGACTGCAACTACAATTTACCAATAATTCGTCACGTGCGCATACCTACGTGGACACACCAAGAACATTGCGAAAATACAATACCAACGTCCAATAAGTACAAAATATATTTTATTGTTCCAACTACCTATTCGTTCTTCGGCTTTGGCTCATCGCCGCCCGCCTTTTGAAAGTGCGTGGAGCGATCACTTCGCGGAAACATCATTATTAAGATGCGGTACTTTGTGTATTTATTATATAACATTAGGTATAAATATGTGCGGCTTTTTGGGACATACCTTTAGTTACCTACCTATAAAGGCGATTTTAACACACTGCACACCGCGCGCCGACGGGTAACGCGGGGCAGCGCCCATATCGTTTGCTATGGCCGCCTCGCGCTACGAGACAGAGCGCGGTGCAGTGCGATATTCGCTTTACCTACTTCAGTAAACATTGCCAATAAGATGATGATAATACCTAATATTCATCATCATCAACATACCTACTGCCAAACTCGACCTAGCTCACGGCATCTCATTATCTCTATGTAGGTAACTCTCGGTCTCCGCGACGCGACTTACAGCGCAAGCGTACCTACTGAGAACTCGACTGTTAGGAGGTTGCCATGGCAATCACGCCACGGTGTTTGTTAGGGTCGTTGCCATGCCAATCACGGGAATACCGTGATTGGCATGCCAACGGCTCAAACAAACACCGTTGGCGTGATTTGTAGGCGCTGTCAGTCACGTGCTACTTTCTGTCAAGTGGGCCATGTCTATTCGTTCCTAAAAAGCCCGTCACAGACGTAGCTATAATATAGATTAATATGAATCATAGCAAGGCATATTACGACATATTTTCCATATAGATTTTCGAGTGACCGCACACGCAGCTATAATATATAATTCTATGACATCACAAAAATATCTCAATGTTAATCGAAAAAATTGTGTCAAAAAGTAATACAGTCTATAATATAGGTTGCTGTAGTCGAATTTAAGTTGTGAGTGTCGTATGTGTCTTATTATACTCTCCTGTCGCAGGTCTGCTGGTAGGAAATGATGTGTAATGATGATGTAAGTAGTTCCTTTGCGTTCTTCATCAATATGTATTTTACTTTATTATGTAGTCAGTGTGTAAGAATAGATAGATAAATAAATAAATAAAATTTATTCATTAGTATCACAATCAAAACAATTTGCTAATACATTTCTTCTACTGAGTCTGCTGCCTCCCAGGGTTCAGCTTCGCACTGCTGAGAACGAAGGGGCATCAGGTGTGTGTGCGCTGCACAGCGATCAACTGGAAAAATTGGTATGCATGTATTAATCATTTATTTATTACATTTTCAACTTGCAATTATTCACATAATATAAAAGTGACAGACTTTAGTGCCCAAATGGTTGGCAGAATTGCCGCATTGTATCGTGGTGCTGTAAAAATAGGCCAGCCTTGTGGCCACTTAAAGAGTCGACCAACTGTTTGGTGATGATTGTCTCAAAAAACCAAGGGGCATTAGGACCCCACAGCCCTAGTGTTCAATTTCAAGGCATTATGGTAATTCTGTCAGGCCTCTTCCTATTGCTGCGTGCCAAGCCGTTGAGCTCTAAAACAGCTGTCACCCCTGCGGTGACAAGAGCGCTACAAATGACGTCTTTAATGGCGGCGTGCCGTGCTATCCGGCCTGGGCTCTTACTGCAAGGTAGGCCCCTATGGAGTCCCTCGCCCACCATACTGGCGCCAATGTGTAGTCCCGTGATAAAAATAAATGATTATACCATGGTATGGTACCTGAAGCTGCTAATACCACTGTGGCTGGGACCTGGGATTTATTGGCCAATCTGCATCCGGGCAAGCATAGCACTTCAGGTCCAATCAGGTGCAGGCTAAAATCTTCCCTGTCAACTTTTCAGTGCTGTGGACAGAAGACAGAAACATTAAGCTAAATAATATTTGATTTATTTTTATATTACTCATTTTATTAAATTAAATCAGAACTATCGCTGTTCAGTTGCGGAATTCACTCCCGCCTGACGACATTAGAGACTGCCAAACAGTTGCAATTTATGTATTATGTTTTTTCTTTTTAAGCTTACAGACATCGTCTACATCTCCTTTATCGAGTTTCCTATTGTAGTTGTGCTGGAACAGATTTCTTTAGAAACAAGCATCACCTATAAAATTATGTATTTTCTGTTCCTTTCTTCTTGTCTGTTTTTATGTGTGTACATAAATGGTTAAACAAAATAAATTATTAAATTTTAACATTATCTAATACACACATCATCAAATTAATTTTTAAATACTGACAACATTATCATTTCTATTTCAAGTGAGCAGAGAAAATGTCTATTTTTGTTCTCCTACATAAATCACACAAATATTTACTTACAAGAATGAGATGTATAAGTTGAGTTTAGCTGCAACCTGACTTTTCTTTTCATAAAACTAGAGCACAATTTTCTAATATGACAGACACTTCTATTGAGGTATCTGAAAACAAAAATAAGTTAAATCAACAAAAGTTCAGGTAATCCCAATAATCAGCGGGTAATACCATTCTCCTGCCCTTATCCGAATTTATTTGGGGTCGGCGCAACATGTCTTCTTCTTCCATACTTCTCTATTAGTCGTCATCTCGATAGTCACTCCCTTTCTAGCCATATCATCTTTCACACAATCCATCCATCGTTTCTTTGGCCTCCCTCTACTTGTATAGCCATCCACATTCATACTCACAACTCTCCGGACAACATTTTCCTCATTCCTCCGCATAACATGCCCATACCATGACAACCGATTTCCACACAACTTTTCGGTCACCGGTGTCACTTTCAGACTTCCTCTTATATACTCATTACGTATTCTATCCATTCGCGTAACACCACACATCCCACATAACATTCTCATCTCAGCTGCATGCAATTGTCTTTCATGAATATTTATAGCTTTTTAAGTAGTTCATTAAATTATCAGTCTTACAAGACAGAAAACATAAAAAAAATGATAATAATGTTTCATAAATTTTTTGAAAACAATCATTTGTACTTACAAATAATTAATAATACACATGATGTAAAATAGGTACTGGTATCCAGCAGCATCCGGTTAGACTGAAAGCCCAGTAAGCCCACCCCAACAAACAGTTGGAAAAAGGCTTGGCAGATTGATTGAATTCTGATACACATCTGAAAAAACAAATGTTGTTTATCATATTTAAAGGGTGATACGAGGGGTGATCAATAATGTTTGACATTCATTTTAAAGGTTGCAGACAGCCTATTTAGGTTAATCAATAACATTAATAAAACGAGGTGGGTAACCCATACCCATTGAGCAATAAATTGAGGGCTGACACTGGGCAGTGTCCAAAGTATGTCTTTGTGACGGCAGGTAGTTGAATTTCAATCACACAACTCGAAGCATTTGTTTCAATTAAAACATTTGCAGGCACTTTACATTATTATCGTTTACCTACCTCTTTTACCAGGCGGTCGTTTAGTTTGAGTTTATAGTGAAGCTAGCCGCCCCATCACAAGACGAAGCAAGTCTTAATATGGAGAAGAAACTTTATGGACAGTCTTTTAAATCGAAACCTTATGTTACAGAGGTTAACTTGTTTGATAATTACTTCTTCTTCTTTTTCTTTTAGCACAACTTCCATTAATTACATCACACGCCATCTTTTCTTCAAAGTGATCAATCAATCCACAAAGTCTGAACCGGGCGGATATGCCGCGTATTCAAATACAGAATCTTATTACTTATTTAGCTAGCTCAATAAAACATACAATGCCAAAATTCTAACTGGTTAATTCTTTTATAATCATAGTTTGCCGCCATGCTTAATTATTAAACATGGCGGCAAACTGCAAAGTGCAAAATAAGTCTGAAAAGTTGAATCGAAAACTTACGCGAAAACCGCCAATATTCTAAGTTGTCTATGTTTTTTCCAACCACAGTACGCGTTTGAAATAACGATTATTTGAGATAATCGACTAAAATTACTTTTACACGAAAAAGGCTAATTTTTCAATTGTTTATTCTGTAATTAGCTTTTAAAATATCATATTTTTAGGTTTTAACCGGGTAAAACCTAATATATAACTAAATCGTTGTAATAATTTAATATTGCCATTTATTAAAAAAAACTAAGTGCAGATTGTAATTATAATTTATATTACTAGTTATATAATAATATTTGTATTTTTATTATTTATAATTAATTTATATACATATATTTTTATATATCTAAGTACATAATATTGTGTTTTGCTTTAGATATTAATGTTGCAGAAAATAAGAAAAAAATATCAAATGTTATGCCAATTCTCACGAAAACGACCGGTACTCAAAATAATAAGAAAATTAAGCTTAGTTATTGGCATTGACAACTATCCATTGCGCTCTGTCCCACAGCTTTGTCATAATGGTGTTCGAAAGTTTTGCACTGAATAATATTTAATTGCCTCCGCTTTTCAAATTAAAAATGTCGCATAAACAAGTTATTTACGATAGCAAGAATAAAATTGCAATACTAATTCAACCAACAAATTCATAATCGAATGATGATTCAAACAAATATTTCTAAGATTGTTTTTATTCTGCATGAATAGAACGATATTTTTATTAAAAAAATAAGAAATATAATACGTATGTCAGTTTTAGTCGTGCAAATTTATCTCGAATACGATTTCGCAATATTAGTTTATTCGACCGCGTATTCTGTGGTAAGAAAAACATAGACAACCCACACTAAACTTGACATTAGAAGTTCTGTTTATTGTGATCTGGCGTCACAGAAAATGGCGCGGTGTTTAAAGGTCAATACTTCAATGTTATTATTGAATAGGAGAGCTAAATTAGTTACGAAAATAATTGACAAACTATAAAATAAGAAGAATATTTTGCACATACATTTAGTTATGAAAACTTGTTGTTTGAGTAAATTCCTTGAACAACCGGAAATGTGACCCAGTACTAATAAATATTGAGTTTAGAAAAATAATTATACTTCAATTTTAAGTTTAATTCTAAAAACGTCTTTGTTTTTTTTAATTGGCATGTTTATTTATAAAAGAATTAACCAGTTAGAATTTTGGCATTGTATGTTTTATTGAGCTAGCTAAATAAGTAATAAGATTCTGTATTTGAATACGCGGCATATCCGCCCGGTTCAGACTTTGTGGATTGATTGATCACTTTGAAGAAAAGATGGCGTGTGATGTAATTAATGGAAGTTGTGCTAAAAGAAAAAGAAGAAGAAGTAATTATCAAACAAGTTAACCTCTGTAACATAAGGTTTCGATTTAAAAGACTGTCCATAAAGTTTCTTCTCCATATTAAGACTTGCTTCGTCTTGTGATGGGGCGGCTAGCTTCACTATAAACTCAAACTAAACGACCGCCTGGTAAAAGAGGTAGGTAAACGATAATAATGTAAAGTGCCTGCAAATGTTTTAATTGAAACAAATGCTTCGAGTTGTGTGATTGAAATTCAACTACCTGCCGTCACAAAGACATACTTTGGACACTGCCCAGTGTCAGCCCTCAATTTATTGCTCAATGGGTATGGGTTACCCACCTCGTTTTATTAATGTTATTGATTAACCTAAATAGGCTGTCTGCAACCTTTAAAATGAATGTCAAACATTATTGATCACCCCTCGTATCACCCTTTAAATATGATAAACAACATTTGTTTTTTCAGATGTGTATCAGAATTCAATCAATCTGCCAAGCCTTTTTCCAACTGTTTGTTGGGGTGGGCTTACTGGGCTTTCAGTCTAACCGGATGCTGCTGGATACCAGTACCTATTTTACATCATGTGTATTATTAATTATTTGTAAGTACAAATGATTGTTTTCAAAAAATTTATGAAACATTATTATCATTTTTTTTATGTTTTCTGTCTTGTAAGACTGATAATTTAATGAACTACTTAAAAAGCTATAAATATTCATGAAAGACAATTGCATGCAGCTGAGATGAGAATGTTATGTGGGATGTGTGGTGTTACGCGAATGGATAGAATACGTAATGAGTATATAAGAGGAAGTCTGAAAGTGACACCGGTGACCGAAAAGTTGTGTGGAAATCGGTTGTCATGGTATGGGCATGTTATGCGGAGGAATGAGGAAAATGTTGTCCGGAGAGTTGTGAGTATGAATGTGGATGGCTATACAAGTAGAGGGAGGCCAAAGAAACGATGGATGGATTGTGTGAAAGATGATATGGCTAGAAAGGGAGTGACTATCGAGATGACGACTAATAGAGAAGTATGGAAGAAGAAGACATGTTGCGCCGACCCCAAATAAATTCGGATAAGGGCAGGAGAATGGTATTACCCGCTGATTATTGGGATTACCTGAACTTTTGTTGATTTAACTTATTTTTGTTTTCAGATACCTCAATAGAAGTGTCTGTCATATTAGAAAATTGTGCTCTAGTTTTATGAAAAGAAAAGTCAGGTTGCAGCTAAACTCAACTTATACATCTCATTCTTGTAAGTAAATATTTGTGTGATTTATGTAGGAGAACAAAAATAGACATTTTCTCTGCTCACTTGAAATAGAAATGATAATGTTGTCAGTATTTAAAAATTAATTTGATGATGTGTGTATTAGATAATGTTAAAATTTAATAATTTATTTTGTTTAACCATTTATGTACACACATAAAAACAGACAAGAAGAAAGGAACAGAAAATACATAATTTTATAGGTGATGCTTGTTTCTAAAGAAATCTGTTCCAGCACAACTACAATAGGAAACTCGATAAAGGAGATGTAGACGATGTCTGTAAGCTTAAAAAGAAAAAACATAATACATAAATTGCAACTGTTTGGCAGTCTCTAATGTCGTCAGGCGGGAGTGAATTCCGCAACTGAACAGCGATAGTTCTGATTTAATTTAATAAAATGAGTAATATAAAAATAAATCAAATATTATTTAGCTTAATGTTTCTGTCTTCTGTCCACAGCACTGAAAAGTTGACAGGGAAGATTTTAGCCTGCACCTGATTGGACCTGAAGTGCTATGCTTGCCCGGATGCAGATTGGCCAATAAATCCCAGGTCCCAGCCACAGTGGTATTAGCAGCTTCAGGTACCATACCATGGTATAATCATTTATTTTTATCACGGGACTACACATTGGCGCCAGTATGGTGGGCGAGGGACTCCATAGGGGCCTACCTTGCAGTAAGAGCCCAGGCCGGATAGCACGGCACGCCGCCATTAAAGACGTCATTTGTAGCGCTCTTGTCACCGCAGGGGTGACAGCTGTTTTAGAGCTCAACGGCTTGGCACGCAGCAATAGGAAGAGGCCTGACAGAATTACCATAATGCCTTGAAATTGAACACTAGGGCTGTGGGGTCCTAATGCCCCTTGGTTTTTTGAGACAATCATCACCAAACAGTTGGTCGACTCTTTAAGTGGCCACAAGGCTGGCCTATTTTTACAGCACCACGATACAATGCGGCAATTCTGCCAACCATTTGGGCACTAAAGTCTGTCACTTTTATATTATGTGAATAATTGCAAGTTGAAAATGTAATAAATAAATGATTAATACATGCATACCAATTTTTCCAGTTGATCGCTGTGCAGCGCACACACACCTGATGCCCCTTCGTTCTCAGCAGTGCGAAGCTGAACCCTGGGAGGCAGCAGACTCAGTAGAAGAAATGTATTAGCAAATTGTTTTGATTGTGATACTAATGAATAAATTTTATTTATTTATTTATCTATCTATTCTTACACACTGACTACATAATAAAGTAAAATACATATTGATGAAGAACGCAAAGGAACTACTTACATCATCATTACACATCATTTCCTACCAGCAGACCTGCGACAGGAGAGTATAATAAGACACATACGACACTCACAACTTAAATTCGACTACAGCAACCTATATTATAGACTGTATTACTTTTTGACACAATTTTTTCGATTAACATTGAGATATTTTTGTGATGTCATAGAATTATATATTATAGCTGCGTGTGCGGTCACTCGAAAATCTATATGGAAAATATGTCGTAATATGCCTTGCTATGATTCATATTAATCTATATTATAGCTACGTCTGTGACGGGCTTTTTAGGAACGAATAGACATGGCCCACTTGACAGAAAGTAGCACGTGACTGACAGCGCCTACAAATCACGCCAACGGTGTTTGTTTGAGCCGTTGGCATGCCAATCACGGTATTCCCGTGATTGGCATGGCAACGACCCTAACAAACACCGTGGCGTGATTGCCATGGCAACCTCCTAACAGTCGAGTTCTCAGTAGGTACGCTTGCGCTGTAAGTCGCGTCGCGGAGACCGAGAGTTACCTACATAGAGATAATGAGATGCCGTGAGCTAGGTCGAGTTTGGCAGTAGGTATGTTGATGATGATGAATATTAGGTATTATCATCATCTTATTGGCAATGTTTACTGAAGTAGGTAAAGCGAATATCGCACTGCACCGCGCTCTGTCTCGTAGCGCGAGGCGGCCATAGCAAACGATATGGGCGCTGCCCCGCGTTACCCGTCGGCGCGCGGTGTGCAGTGTGTTAAAATCGCCTTTATAGGTAGGTAACTAAAGGTATGTCCCAAAAAGCCGCACATATTTATACCTAATGTTATATAATAAATACACAAAGTACCGCATCTTAATAATGATGTTTCCGCGAAGTGATCGCTCCACGCACTTTCAAAAGGCGGGCGGCGATGAGCCAAAGCCGAAGAACGAATAGGTAGTTGGAACAATAAAATATATTTTGTACTTATTGGACGTTGGTATTGTATTTTCGCAATGTTCTTGGTGTGTCCACGTAGGTATGCGCACGTGACGAATTATTGGTAAATTGTAGTTGCAGTCACATCATATTAATGACTGCAAGGAGACAAATTTTCTCAATCGATTTAGAGCCTTACCGGTAAAATTTTTAAGGTTTAAAATCATTTGGAGAAATTTGACTGTACAAAAACGTTTGGATTTAGTCATAAAAACATCTAAAAGCACATTGCTTTAAGTTTTACACACATTCCTCACATTGCTAGAACATTGCAGCAATTTGTAAAGAATCACCGTTTTGTAACTTACACCCTGTCAACCGGATGTACACCCGTCAACGATATAGGTATTCATATTAGTAACTATGACAACGCATAACGTGCTTGCGTGAAGTGACCACTTCACGAGCACGGGATTCTGCCAAAATTCCCTGCAGGCAGCGCGGTGAAGTGAACGCCGCGCGGGATTCAGACCAATCTCTCAATCGATTCTGAACCTTACTGTACAAGTTTTAAGGTTTAAAATCAAATTATTGTCTGTAAACTCGAATAAATATCTACGACTAGACGTTTAGTCAACCGAAAAACGTGCTTGCGCGAAGTGTGCACTTTGAAATTTGACAGATTGGGGTAACTTGATATGCTGGCGAACATGCGTGACCCGCTCGCGCCTTTAGTTAAAATACAAAGGCTAGTCTAGGAAAAAAAGAAATAAAAACGAAATTGAGTTTATTACTAATTATGTTGTAAGTAAGTAAGTACCAAAGTAGGTACTAGCTAGCTTTGAAATAAAATAAAATAATTACTTATTAAAATTAGCATAAAAATATCATTAAAATCTCGATTTTGATTGTAAGTGGTACATCCCTAAAATCAAGTGGGATGACACTGACAGCCCACTCCACGCTCACTTCACGTAAGTTTTCACGGTGAGATGGTAACAGAATCGCACTGCCTTGTGATCATAAAATAATTTAATTTAATAAGAATTGATATTTTGTTGTTTAAATAATCATCCAAACAGAAGTAAGTCGAAAAAATACTTTTTTAAAAGATAAAACGAAATATTAAAGTTAA
The DNA here is from genome assembly GCA_951799385.1 of Hyppa rectilinea. NCBI lineage: Eukaryota > Metazoa > Arthropoda > Insecta > Lepidoptera > Noctuidae > Hyppa > Hyppa rectilinea. Next base: position 1,410,702 of record OX637306.1, read on the forward strand.
AATACAAAAAATAGGAATATTGTGTCGCGGCCTTTTTTGTAGAAATAATTAAGGCGAACCGGGTTGCCATAAATTGGTTTCAATTTTAAACAACTTTTTAGGCAGTGCATGCAAATAATTCTGTTTTTCGAGGTATTTCTTTCCGACTTGCTAGACGAAAATTGCGATAGCTCGGCTAATATGTATGATATAAATATAATTTATAGCCTGTAGCACTCAGAAATAATGTAGCTTTCTATCAGTGAAAAAAATTTTGAAATTGGATCATTAGTTCCGGAGATTACCCCCTACATACAAACTTACAAATTTTACCTCTTTATAATATTAGTATAGATAAATAGGAAGGTTATAGGCTATTTTACATCTCAATGGGACCCTTAGGAGCCGAACAAACACAAAAAAAACAGAAAGAACGCTAAGCGAAATAGTGCGGCCGGACGATGCGATGCGATGGGGTGGGTCAGTGGAACAAGATATTTCATGCGGATGATGTCGCGGGCAGTATCTAGTATTAGTATAACAATATTATAACTCTTTTCCACTTTGGTATTTTGTAAAAACAGTCGTTGGTAAGTTAATCTAACCATTAATAAAAAGTGTAAAACAACAAAACACAATCATTGGCGGCGCTGGGCAGTGTTTATGGTCTTTAATCACTCACGCACAGTTTTCTAGAATCCAGATAAGTCATGTCGTGATAATATCATGACTGGAATACCATCCCGCCTGCCCGGGTGGGATGATCTGAGAATAGAATGTGTCACTCAACATAATCCTAATTAGAATAAGAAGCATTAGAAGCTATAATGAGGTATTTATTTTTACTTGTACATAAAAATAGACCATCACCGAAAAACATTATGTTATTTTTTATGCGGATAGAGCACGGCCGATACTAAAGAAGAATTGTGGTGGTCTCATGCCGAGACAATTTATCCTATATATATGCCCCTTTATATGCCTCAATATTGGATCTGTTCACTCGCTTTATAGCTATAAGTTTAACATCCAAGAATGAGAGCAACTTCGGACGAAAACAAATAAACAGATCAATATCCAATACTCGTTCAGTATTATAACGTGATCAGGTACCTTCCCTTCCTCCGGGTTCAGGGTTCCGGGGTAGCGGTAACCCTTTCGGACAATCGCGCTTAAACATAAAGGGTTAAGGAAGGAACATGGATGGGTTTTAGTCAGTAAAAGTCTGACACTCCCTTCCGCTCCACCAAGAGCGGGAGAAGACATTTGATGATTGCCTACCCTTAAAAAAAAAAGAACTTATTACCTACTTCGCCCACTCAAACCTGTGCTGTTATTTCATTTGAAGACCATTACAGACCTATTTTTTTGTTTCGCACATGGTCTGACCAAGGCTATGTCTGGACTTTAAAGAGACTGTATCCTCAATACTCCATACTCAATATCTTTATTGCTTTCCACAATGTTTGCTTAGGTGGTAAGTAAAATAAAAGTAACAATCGTGGACCCTGTCGGGCACAGCATAGAAGACTTAAATAAAATAATAGGATAGGGAGGGCTTACATCTTACTCAACTTAATTTAGGAAATATTCTGAATTACAGTTTTTAATTATCTTAATTCTAAACATTTATCATCGAGATATTCATTTACGCTATAATAAGATTTTCTAAGTAGCCTTTTTTTTAATTTTTGTGTAAATAAATGGAGGTCCTCGGATCGGATCCTCGGAGGTCGTTCTGGTGTTTCTTCTTAGAGTAGTCATGTTGAAAACACCGACCTAATCTACGTAGTTTTTTTAATATCGTTGACGTGTTAAAGTGTTTGTATAATCATTCAAACAATCAATAATAATTATTATTTATTAAGTTTATAGTTAATTAATTTAGATTTTTCTCTCCTTAAAAACCTAATTCGCACGTTTACGAACATTTATAATGAAATATACAAAGAGCATTAAAGCACTTTTATTAATTATTTTTTTGACGGGGGAGGAGGTGGGGCATGTGTTTCTGAGTAAAGTGTTTAAATGATTTGTTCTTGCTTTGATCAATATGTAAATTTTAACGGGTTTCATTAGAAAAATATACACCTACATAGTTTTTAAGATCTTAGTAAAGAATAAGGCTATATCTTAAGGAGGGTTGGGTGCTCTTATGTCAGTACTAGCTTCTGCATGCGGCTTCGCCTGCATAGATGACAAAAAATATCCCACAGGGACATGCTACTGGGATAAAAAGTATCATATGTGTTTATCCAGGCTATAATCTATCTGTGTGCCCAATTTCATCAAGTTCCCTTCAACAGTTCTAGCATGATTGAGTAGCAAACATCCATCCAAACAGTAGTATTCACCCATAAAATTGTTGTAAGATTAGTTAGTGTGCAATAGACTTTTAGAGCTGCTATCAAATTCGTTTTCAGGTATACTATGAATTTGTATACCTAATGGAGGTGGCAGCTGTCAGGACAAAGTGCACAAATAAATTATCTGCACTGTGATCATTATGTTTTAGGATTTCATGTCGTTTACTGCTTGCGAAAGGAGAAGCTGAAAAAATTATACAATTGCTATCAATTGTGTAATTTAATGATTTAAAATATAGTTTCCACCTGTCAAGTTTGTAGAGGAGAAGGGGTGTTTCACAACATCATGAAATAAAACACCAATAAAAAACCTAAATCGGAACTAACTATTGCGTGTTTATTGACTCTCCGTCCAGAAAACATTACATAATATAATTAATAAATATTCAGTAAAATTTTAAATTTCATTAACTTTATTTGAAGCGTGACAAACAAAAGTTAAAATTAGTGGCGCCCTCTGGCTTATTCTAAAACGAATACAAATTAATCGCCGACTATGTGGCTATTGCTAATGGCGCTTGGCAGCCGGCCTGGCATGACCTCGTGATGACCTTGGCAGCCGCAGCGAACAATTGGCGACCTTGGCGACTAACTGGTTACCATGACCATACACAACACTTAAAACAACTAACATAGCCGGTAGAGACCGGCACCCACCAATTAGCATGACTAGTGATCAACTAACGATCTTTTGGCAGTAAGTTGATGAACTTGGCCAATTGGGGCTCAATGACCTTGGCCGGCTATCAGTTGGTGACCTTGGTGGCCAATTGGCGGTAAGGCCTTTGCCGCACAGAACGCGTGAGTAGTGACAGTTTTAAGTGGGGGCTATCTTTCAATTATAAAACCAGTAAGTTCGGGATGCTAATTTATAATGATGACGGCTAGCAGATCAGTTGAAGCTGATCTGCATGAACTTGTCTTTTTGCTTGTTGTGGGGTAGCCCCTTCTGGACATGATGGAGAAGTCAGGTATGCTGCAAGGGCAAAGGTCAGGCGTTCTGTACGGCAGAGGCTTCGCTTGGTGGCCAACAGGCGCGAGCGGCGAGCTTAGGCGCGGTCCACCATCAGCTCGAAGTGCACGGAGCCGCGTCGCTCGTAGCGATCGTAGAAGATGTTCTTGGCCCAAGCCTTGCACTCTATGTTGATGAGGACGCCCGCTGCAAAGTGAGGAAGCATATTAGCAACAGGATCATTTAGAACTAACTCTAAAGAAATTACCTTGCCAGGATTACAATTTCTTTGGCTAAAAACTCTCAATTACTTATTTCTAAATAATAAGAATAAAATAGAATTTGCACAGCATTGTTCCAGTAATTAGTTTTTGTATTTTACAGGAAACATGGTGATAGAAGCCACATTTTGAAGTTGTCTGCAATATCTTAGCAATAAGAAAATATTGTAAAAATAAAAATTCACAATGATGATCAATAACAAGTGACTCTCGGCTCTCGTTAAACGTCTTTTTACATCTTATCTATATTTTGAATCACCAGAACTACTATAGAAAGATATGGAAACTCACTCCTGGGCTTCTCAAAGAGCACGGCAACGAGGGGGCTGAGGTACCCCTCCTTGTTGGTGAAGGGGTAGTAGTAGGCGGGAAAGCCTCGACGAGGAATGTACTGCACGGGGCCGATGTTCTCCACGTCAGCAGGGTTTTCGCCCCCGCAGGACACCCACACCGTGTTCGCCTCGGGCTTGCCGGACTATCAGAACAAAACATTGTGGTAAGAATTAAAAAAAAACTTATGTTGTACAGCTACATATTTTCACGTTTCTTTTGATCCTACTTTTCTATGTAATGATTATGAATCGTATTTACAGTCAATTATTATTAGGACAGTCTTTATAAATGTACTAAAGTTGAAACTGATGTCTTTCTCCTGGAACATCAATAAAGAAGAAGAACTAACAATTAATTCTTCTCAAATAAAATCGGAATCTGATCGGTGGGACTCCCCTCTGCTGTGCCATTGGGTAGGGATCTACAACAGTTCAGGATGTACTCTTATTTTATTACTAACACTAGTCTTCAAGTAATTTTGTTATACTAACACTATGGACTCGTGTCTGAATTAAAGACATTGAATTATGAATTTGAAAGTCCTGGTTCTCAACCTGTCCCTGATGTAGCTGGAGTGACAGTAGGATGACGATGTCACAGTATACTTACGACCATCTTGATGTGCTGCTTAAGATCGTCGGGCATGTTGGAAGGCAGCTCTTCGGTGTTATTGTACGGCTTCGGAATCCAGTTGAAGATCTGAAATGAATCAGGTAAGGCATTGAACTATTGTATTATGAAATGATAACCTAACATTTTTCGCAGAAGATTAGGCAGAGGTAGAGCCTGAGTGAAACCTTAAGTTGAACATGGCTGGTAATAATCTGACAGCATTCAAACCTTTAAATTATGAATAGAATAGTTGATAGGTTTTTGTAAAAGGAAGTCTGTCTTTTGTCGCTGGGCTTGGCAGATGTATTCGGTGAAAAGAAATACATATATAATTGGTTATCCGCTAACTGTGTGTTTGTATTTATAGCGTAGCAAATCCCATTACACACACAGAACACACGCTCTACCACTGAGTCCCCTCAGTGAAGGTCCCTGACCATTACAGTACCGAAGTACACCCACATTTCGCCTGTTATGTTGAAGGCATATGTAATAAAAGGCGAACTGAGAAATTCCGGACTGAAAAATTCAATAACACTTTTGCCCAACCTGGGAATTGAACCCAAGACCATGATCAGCAGCCGTGATTAAACGATTTTGGTTAAAAGTCATTTAATATTGAAATAGCAGATCCGGCTTAGTTTTTCGGTTGTGCTATTAAGGCAACGTTACGTAACGTATACTGTCTAAGAAGTTTTATATTACCTATTAGCTTTTGTTCGCGACTTCGTCCGCGTTGAGTTCGGTTATATCGGGATATATTTTTGAGACAAAAAGTAGCCTATATCCTTTCCCGAGATATAATCTATCTCTCTGCCAAATTTTAACGAAATCCGTTAAGTGGTTTGGGCGTGAAAAGGTAACCTACAGACAGAGTTACTTTCGAGTTTATTATATTAGTATGAAAGTATGGATAGGATATTATTGTAAACGCTGAAGCTAAAATACTTTTTAAAAAATTTGATAGGTGGATGTTTTAAGAAGTCTTTCTAGTACGATGGTGACTGATGTATAAGAGGTACCTTATTTAGCTTGAGGAACACGCAGGGCCCAGCTTCTTCGTAGTTGTACTGGTTGGCGGAGGTGCAAGGGTGGAAGTCATCGACAGGCACATCGCAGACCTGCTTCTCACTCGTAGCATAGGAGGTAGGTGAGCAAGGGACTCGGTTCTCAGCACCACTGGCCTCGCCGACACCGCTGCCCTTCTTGCGGTACTCTGGAAGAAGTTTTTGAGGTGTAGATAAGTTAGTGCTGATTGGTGAAAAAATGTGTGTCAAAATAGATTTGCAAGTCTGATAACTTGATCGGTCTAAGTAATCAAGTGAAGGGTTAATTGACTTTTTTCGCTGGCTGTACGTGACGTCATTCGTAGCAAATTACTTTTCAAAAGCAATCCATATAGATGTGCTTATTTGTGAAGGTAGCCTTGTAGAGCGATTAGCGACGGAACCCAGTAGTGATTAAGAGCAACTACACGATGCCCTATTAAGATAAACACTGGTACACTTCAGGGACCGGCATCCATCAACTGAAGAACCAAAACTTCAGTTGGTTCATTCGGACATCAACGGACACCTATAATATAACCGGAAAGTCTAGAATCATTTCGCGCAAGAGTTCCTGATTGAATAAAAGACAGCACAAAGGAGGAATTTTAAAGAAATCATCACGAAAGGGTTAAATATGGGATGGAAGGTCGTCGTTTTTTCTGATAGGTGATCCCATCTGGTACATGACTTGTAATAGTCTTAGTCTTATGAAGTACTAACTAACTATTTATACTATAAATAACTGCATGGTTCATGTCAATATCCTATTTTATTATTATAGACCGCACCTGTATTTGTTTTAACTCAATCTTCAGCTACTCTCATCCAAATGCATCTCATCACTCTACGACGAACATAGGTTTGCCGAAAATCTTATCAAAGTTGGAACCGCCTGGATCCCTGCTTACCCTGCATAGTATGGTGACATACTTACGTTCCAGATAGTCATCAACGATCTGTGCCCATTTGAGTACGGATCCCTTGTCGTTAGCCTTGTAGTAGATCAGGGTGCTCTCCACGTTGGCACTCTCAGGCATTGGTCGGAAGCCGAGCCCTGAATAAGACGAAGCAGTTTTATTAAAGCAATAACTATTAGCTAAAACTCTTTTGATTGTAATCGATGAAAAATTGTTAGGGGAAGTTACCAATCGTTAATAGTAATTCGATCCCTAATTTGATCGTTAATGTTGCCAATTTTTTTAAAGAAAACTAGTTTTCTTTTACGGCCAGTACGAACCGACGAAAATAAAAAAAGATCGGTCAGTCAGCTAGTTCCTCACCTGGGTTAGCTCCAATAAGTGATCCATCAAGCTGCCACTTAGGCATCTTGGAGTCCAGGGTTTGGTAGAAGATCGCCAGCATAGCGGCGAAGAAGCCCACGAGGATCGCATAGAAGATGAGGTAGAACAGCAGGATTTTAGCTGTGGACAAATTATATGATATAACGATAGTTAAACACTACCAAGAGCATCTGAGAGGAGTGTTTTAATATTAGAAATGTCTCATTTCTACATAGTATAAAAGTAAGTCGCTTCCCGCAGTCTGTCAACAACGCTTAGATCTTTAAGACTGTGCAACGGATTTCAATGCGGATTTCATCAATAGATAGCGTGATTCAAGAGGAAGGTTTATACGTATAGTTTAATAGCTTTCATAGCTTTTTTGCTCGCGTGATTGTATTGGGTGTACCCGTGCGAAGTCGGGGCGGGTCGCTAGTCATCTATAAATAAATAATGATTTCAGCTGAAAATAGTCTGTACCGTTATAATTATGATGTCGCGTGCGTCCGCGCATAGGCACCGCACACGTGTGTGGTCGATGATGCCGATAATTGGTCACAAGTGGCGACAATAGGAGTATCCTATCAGACTACCGGCCGATCACTGACCGCATTTTTGACTTCCGACACTACTGAATATTTGCAGTTCCTGCAAGATGTTTACTTTAAAATCTTCCAAAAGCATTGAATGAAGATGAAGGCATTAATGAAGAGCCTAAGTGAAACCTTATGTTGATCATGGCTGGTAAATAACTGACAGCATTCGACCTCTGAAGTACTAAAATAACAGTTTGATATATCTATACTAATATTATAAAGAGGTAAAATTTGTAAGTTTGTATGTAGGGGGTAAACTCCGGAACTAATGATCCAATTTCAAAAACTTTTTCACTGATAGAAAGCTACTTATTCCTGAGTGCTATAGGCTATAAATTATATTTATATCATACATATTAGCCGAGCTATCGCAATTTTCGTCTAGCAAGTCGGAAAGAAATTCCTCCGAAAACAGAATTATTTGCATGTGCTGCTTAAACAGTTACAGTATATCGCAATTTTCCGCGGACGAAGTCGCGGGCAGAAGCTAGTTTTTTATAAATGCAAAGGGGAGTCTGTCACGAGTCGTGTGGCTTGACGATTGTATTCGGCAAAAAGCAATATAATTGATTATTCGTTGTCCTTGTGTTTGTATTATAAAGCATAGAAAATCCCTACAACACAAGCTCTACCACTGAACCCCCTAATTGAAGGTGGACCTGGCATTCACAGTAACGGCAAACATTTGGCGGTTGGCGCAGTGATTGAGCGATTGACTGCTGCGCAACATGTTACGGGTTCGATTCCCGCACGGAACAAATATTTGTACGACCTGTAAGTATTTGTTCCGGGTCTGGATGATTTTCTATGTATAGTATGTATGTATATATTTACAAAAAAAAAATTATATAAGTATTTTATCAGCCATCTCGTTACCATAACACAAGCATTAAGTTGCTTAGCTTGGGACTATATGGCGTTGTGTGAAATGTCCAAAGATATTATTATTTTTATATTTATTTTTGGATTATTTTACTTCATTCTCTAACGTTTTTTAACTTTTTCCTTTGAATGAATCGTTACTGTTTTGTTTTATCAGGTAGGTATTTGAGCTAACTAATCTTTTTTATAACTACGTGTTTCTGTGCCACAAAAACATTTTATTTTTCCTTATAATAACGGCAGGATTATTTTTTTATTTCTACCTCGATGGAACGGTAGCTAGGTTAGATGTGGAGCTATGTTGCAAACTGTATGTCTCACTTCCAATCCTGCCTTCTGCGTCCAAAAACATGGAGTGAAAATGGCCTTTGCACTGCCACAGACGATGCCGTGGAAGTGGTGAAGTTTTGGCCCAACAAGATCTGAAATACAGTCATGCAGCGACACGAAGACGAAGAATACCTCTCTAAACTAACCTACTTGAAACCATCCTTGAAAAATACAACTACAGCCTGGTTAAATTTAGTCCTATAGCGTCGCCAATGAGTGCTAATCAGCAATAATGTCACCGTGATGGTCTTCACGTTACGTTGTGAATGATGGCAGTTAACGTATGCCTGCAAAGGATTTAGAATTAGGCCGCCCAGTTAGTTGAGCTCAAGGTTCTCGTTGCGGGGGCAATTAATACGCATTTTATTTTTGGCTTTGTTTTTTGGTGCGTGTTTAATAATCGCAGTCAGCATGTCTGAGAGATATTTCTCAACAGCATGTGAAGCTAAGTCAGAGGCCCGTGGACAGCATAAAAACTCTGACAACAGGTTACTCACTACCACACGATAAGGAGAAGAATGATCGCAAGCGCTATTGCTCTGCATGAATTCCCGGGTTTATACCCCGGTCAGGAAAAGTGTAGTGAGTATTATCCATTAGAATTTTCTCAGTAGCCGCCCGGAGTTTAGATTTGTGCGCGGTTGATGGCCCTATTAGACTTCAAAATAACAAGCCGAATAGTAGGCCTAAATATGGCAATTTTTTTGAAAATGGCTAGTAAATTATTTGTCGCTAGCGGTTTCCCTTGCGCAGATGTCGGAAATTATCCCACTGGTACGTATTACCGGAATAAAAGTACGATAGGTTATCACCAACCATTCGGGGAATTTATTCCGGAGATTAGTATATGCGTACCTAATGAAATTATTATTTACTTAGATAATTTTAGCGGGTCGGTTAAGGGCAACCCGGTTTCCTCGCGATGTTTTTGTCACCGTTTTGAGAGCAGTACTAATGAAATAATTTATACAAAGTAAAACGCCGGCCTGGCTTCGAACCTGCGGTACAACTAGACCTGGACCTGGCCTACACCGGGCCTGAGTGGCGGATAACATTTCTCTCCTCTTACTGAGAGGAGCCCTGTGTCACAACAGTGGGAACATTATAGTCAATAATATCAAGATGATACTATTGTTGATATTTTGATATATCGCCACATTAGTAGATAGCCCGTGCGAAGCAAGGGCGAGTGGGTTGTTGTACATTCGTCACAAAGTAAATTCGTCATATTTTGAAAAATCCATACAATGAAAGTAAATTCGTCACACGTATTTAAAATATGCGTAAATTCGTCACAAATCCTCTTTTCAAAAATTTTATTCTTAAAGTAGCGATTGCAACCAACATTTTTGTTTTAAATCATTCACTTGAAAAATATAATTTTTATGTAGATGTAAGGTAAATTAGTAAACGTGCTGTGATAATGAATAATCATTTTCATTCTACTTATTGTTTATTTTTTTTGCTATCGGTGCGGATTATAACGATGTGACGAATTTACAATAAACCAAATTAATATATTGGGAATTGTGACGAATTTACACATATTTTTTTTAATGACGAATTTACTTTGTGACGAATGTACAACAACCCGGGCGAGGGGTTCATAGTGACAAAAGAGTACCGCACAGGTTTTGACTGGGGCGACACTTCACAAAGCCATATTTTTTATAAACTCAGTACTAAATATTAACGGCCTAGTTTGTTTTTTTTGTTTTTAAAATAAATATTTATGGTCTTTCTTTTCTTTTCATAATCATGAACTTATATCCGTATGAACGACCTCTGTGATAAACTTCAATGAATCTAGCGCAACAAAATGTTTTCAAAATAATAACAGCTTTGACTAACACATGTTCTTAAAAAATGGAAGTAGGTACCTACACCGGATGAACCGGAGAGGAAGTTCAAAGAAAGGATGAATAGTTTGTGTGAGGAATATATGAAAGAGAAGGAATTGTGTGATAGCGTTACGGTTGACAGGGGAGAATGGAAGATGAGAAACGTTTTACGACCCACCCCAAGTAACAAGGGACAATGGGACAATACTAACTTTTGCCAGCGGCTTTGCGTGTATGTAGCAAATTACCTAAAAAGCTTATATGCTATTCCAGACTATAATCTACCTTTGTGCCAAGTTTCATCCAGATCCGTTAAGTAGTTGTTGAGTTTAGTCGTTACAAACATTTATACAAATCTTTCCTCTTTATTTATAAATAACTAGCTTCTGCCCGCGACTTCGTCCGCGGAAAATTGCGATACACTGTAACTGTTTAGGCAGCGCATGCAAATAATTCTGTTTTCGGAGGTATTTTTTTTTCCGACTTGCTAGACGAAAACTGCGATAGCTTGGCTAATATGTATGATATAAATATAATTTATAGCCTATAGCACTCAGGAATAATGTAGCTTTCTATCAGTGAAAAAATTTTTGAAATTGGATCGTTAGTTCCGGAGATTACCCCCTACATACAAACTTACAAATTTTACCTCTTTATAATATTATAGTATAGATAAATACCTATAGTTTATATGGAGACCACATATATGCAAAAAATGTAACCACAAGTACCTAATACTAGTCCATTGAAGTATGGCAAAATTAAAAATTGAATTGAAAACCGTAAATAAAAAATAAAAAACAATTGATTTCAAAATAAATTCAGACATACATATATATCGATGAGTAATAGTCACTGTTTTGACTGAATAGGTATCACTGTTTTGATAAAGATGGACGCAGGCGCCAAGTTCAATGAATCATTGTCCTATTGTACAGAGTGTTCAAATTGGTAAAAATTAAAACTACTTTTTGACTTAATTACTGGCCCGATCTCGTTATTATTTTTGTATAACGTCAGAAAAGGCGATGACAAGTATGTGGTTTCCTTTATTGCATATACCTACATAAATGTAGTCTCCATATTATGATTGAATATCCGATATCATTAAACTCAGAGAAAAACTAATTAAATGCCAGAGTTTTGAATTTTAGCTTCACTACTATTTTTTGCACTTCAATAGCTTTTCAAATAAGGCCTTCATAGTGCCATGAACTTCGGGCAAATTGCGGACAAGTTATATAATACGGCTCGAAAACTAGGAACTAGCTTCATTACACTTTAGTTCACGTGCTGAAGTGCTTCAGAACCGGAGAACAACGGACTGTAGTCCACACAAATATTTGTACCGTGCGGGAATGGATCCCACGACTCGTACAGTCGTACCTAACTATATTTTACTGACTTTGCTATCAAGCCATCTCATAAATTTTGTTGTAGGTAAAATTGTCCCCTAACCTCTGCCTAGCCCTTCAGGGAAACAAGGCGTGATGCTATGCGTATAAAGTTGTCCTAAAACCTGCGATTACGAGATGGTCAATAAACCAATTCACGTGTACTTTAGTGAGAAGCCTCCTAACGATCATTCATCCACTAGGTACTGTAATCGAGCCAATTCTTAATTTTCTTTAACTTAAGTCTTTCCCTAAAGAAGTTGGGGTCTGCTTCCAGTCTAAGCGGTTTTTTTTTATCTTTTTGCCCTTATTTTTAATTGCTAAAATTTGTATATTCTGTTTTATTATTTTTTTATTTTTTTTTTCCTGTGTATATCCTGTGCGTGTCCTGAATAATATATTTTTCTTTCTTTCTCTTTCTTTCTGAATACCAGCCAGCCTAGGTGAAGTAAGTTGTGATTCCACCTGATGATATGGATTGACACTATTGACAGCACACTTCACATACATTTTCACGGTAAGGTTTATTCAGAACATATCGGCTGTATTTTACACGGAGCGACTGCCTATATGACCTCCTTAATCCAGTTACAGGGTAACACAATACCCCTAGTCAAGACTGGTTGTCAGACCTATGGGTTTCGACTACTACAAATGACAGCCGGGGGCAAGGCCTTCCGAGACACGGAGGGATATTTGTAATAAATGGCCACCCATTCACGAACCGACCGCGGCAAGAGTAGCTGAACCGTCGATCGACTCAACCCGAGCCTCTAATACCTATGTTTATAGTTAAAATTTTCTTACAACCTTCGATTTCGAACATTACACGATTATCAATTAAACCAATTCACGTGTTTTCAGTGGGTAGACATCGTAAAAATAAATACGCGGCCGACAACAATCGATTCGCCGCCATTACGAGCTATACAACCATTAGTAGCGCGCCACTCGATATTCCTAGAAACCGCGGCTTTCCCGTGACTAATCAATTCGTCAATATTTGGTGCACCCTGCACCAATGCAGGTATACGACATTATAGGACGATGGACGGGCCACGGGTCATGGCGCATGCGCAGGGGAATATCACCTTTCGACCTTTTAGGAATTATCTGCTAAAGATAGAATCTGGGACAGAACATTTTGTGATTTGTCTATGCCTTTGCTCAAATAACCAAGCCTAAAATAAAACGTATTGCGTGTCCTATACCTATAAAATAACGTATTAAATTGAATACACAGGATAGGATCAATATTTGGTGTCGACCTAGGAAAAAGGCAATTTTTTCTGTTCTGTGGTGTCGACTATGTACCGTATTATACAGGGGAATGTGGCACCTCATCATAGACAATGCTTCACCTGTCCTCGCGGTGCACTCTTAGGAACAGTTCTACAAACGTTTTTTTTTTTTTGTAGGGTCGCTAATCATCAAATGACCCCTCTCGCTCTGGGTGGAGCGGAAGAGAGTGTTAGACTCTTCCGTATTTAAACCCTTCCATTTTCCTCCCTTAGCCCTTTATGTTCCGAGGTAGCAGTAACCCTTTCGAACAGTTTCGCTGAGTCGGAAAATCCCAATTAGCTTTGATTTGAACATGTTTTCGCCTACATTTTGCAAATGAAGTTCGACAGTTGTGCAACAGTGACACGAATAGCTTTAGCCTAACGCTAAGCCTAGGTTCGCGGTGTTTGTTTCCCATGTGGGGGATTATTAGAAGAAGGTAATAAGGACTGCCTCGTTGATCTAGTGGTTGTAAGCGCTTCAGCTGAGCATGAGGTCCTGGGTGCGATTCCCAAGTCAGACAACGTGTTATTGGGTTTTTCCAACAGGAATCTCTTAGTAGCAGCTTGGAAACTGATGCCATGTTGACCATGAGTCAAATTGGGCTCAGTGTCCAACAGAGTTATAGCATATGCCGTTGTGAAGGATTTTGTTTGTACTAAAATTGTTACTATCGGCACCACCTTCAATTCCATTGCAGAAAAAAGATATGCACCTAAATAGGTTTTGTAGAAAAAGACAATTGTTAGGAGTCGTAAAACTTATTGAAACTTATTTTAAGCATTTTAAGAATGAGTACATTCATTCTTAAAATGCTTAAAATAGTGGTAAACAATAGATGTGCCTATATATATCTAGGGAATATGGTATCTAGGGTTAGGCAGGCACATACAATTTAATCCACCGGCAGGATATTTAGACGACATTATTATTGATTGAAATGTTAATAAAAATAATTTTAACTGTTAGCAGCTGTTTTATTTTTTATGTATACATTAAACTTGGAATTAAAACTAGTTAAAGATGTTCAATAACAAAACCTGCAATGCCATAACAGCACTACTTTTTGCAGAATTTAAGTTTATTTATGGTCGGAGAAAAATATTTATAGCAAAATAACCCCATGGATTCTTCGCAAAAATGAGTTTAAATCTTTATATTTAGTGCTTTACAAGTGCATATATTCAAAGTGGTCTCATCTCTGTTGGTGGGTGAGCCCAGGCTTCATACATTTTTGCCCATGGGCCTTTATCTAACGTGAGTTATTTTAAATACACACATCAAAAGTGTCTAGGGATCAACATATATTTTTGCAATAACTTTTCTCTTGATTGATATTAATTTAAATTTTCTTTAAGGATTCATCAAATAAAGTGTTTTCGTTTGTCACAGTAACGATAAACCAAGTCACCTTTGCATTAATAAAGAAATTTGCCATTTTCCTAATAAAGGGATTTTTGACATTTGAACCACTAACATTAAAGTTCGAAAAAAAGACTGAAATAACAGTTTTCTTTAAAATTTTATTGGGTAACTTAAACAATTAATAATCCGTGTTTCTACCGCGAACACTAACAACACAAGAACATCGGTTTGGCATACTCAAAATGAGTTCATCCAAATCACGCTGTGGAATGGCCGCCCATGTTCGTTGCAACAACAATAAAAGGTCTTCTTGCAACTGGATACCCTCCATATTCGGCAGAGCTCTTCTCTGTAGCATATCCCATGCATGCTCAATCGGGTTCAAGTCTGGCGACTGAGCAGGCCAGGGCAGGACATTGATGTTAGCTGCGGCGAGAGTCTGTCTTACAACTCTTGCGGTGTGCGGTCGTGCATTATCATGCATTAACTGAAATAAGGGACCGATTTGCACTTGTAGAGGAACGATGACGTCAGATACAATCGTCTCAGCATAAATTTGAGCGTTGAGGTTGCCTCTGATCCAAATCAACTCAGTTCTTCCGCCGATCCAAATACCCGCCCATACCATGATGGTTCCACCACTATAAGGATGGACTTCCTGGCAGGATTTTAATCGCTGTTGGCGTCCAGGGGTTCTCCAGTGTCGTATACGTCTTGTATCCGGTCTCATACCAAAACGAGACTCATCAGAAAAGCACACGAAACGCCATTGTTCTTCTGCCCAATTTCTGTGTTCAAGAGCCCATTGATATCGAATCCTACGATTGTGCATTGCTATAGGTGGTACCCGTAGCGGTCTTCGGGAATGAAGGTTCACTTCATTCGTTCCTCTACAAGTGCAAATCGGTCCCTTATTTCAGTTAATGCATGATAATGCACGACCGCACACCGCAAGAGTTGTAAGACAGACTCTCGCCGCAGCTAACATCAATGTCCTGCCCTGGCCTGCTCAGTCGCCAGACTTGAACCCGATTGAGCATGCATGGGATATGCTACAGAGAAGAGCTCTGCCGAATATGGAGGGTATCCAGTTGCAAGAAGACCTTTTTTTGTTGTTGCAACGAACATGGGCGGCCATTCCACAGCGTGATTTGGATGAACTCATTTTGAGTATGCCAAACCGATGTACTTGTGTTGTTAGTGTTCGCGGTAGAAACACGGATTATTAATTGTTTAAGTTACCCAATAAAATTTTAAAGAAAACTGTTATTTCAGTCTTTTTTTCGAACTTTAATGTTAGTGGTTCAAATGTCAAAAATCCCTTTATTAGGAAAATGGCAAATTTCTTTATTAATGCAAAGGTGACTTGGTTTATCGTTACTGTGACAAACGAAAACACTTTATTTGATGAATCCTTAAAGAAAATTTAAATTAATATCAATCAAGAGAAAAGTTATTGCAAAAATATATGTTGATCCCTAGACACTTTTGATGTGTGTATATACGAGTTTGCATTTTTTTTTTCTTTCCTACATAATTAATTTGACGCTATCAGCAATTGTCACTATTATTGTTACTTATTTTTTCTGACTGAGAATCGGAACTTTATAAACGCCAAATAACGTAAAACAGTCTCCCAAACCGACCGCCCTTCAATACTTCCTAATGCTTTAACTGGTATGAAGTGGGCCAACTAACTCTTCAGCAGCACACCTGTCTATTAACCCCTCAAATGTCGTATGAACCCCATAAGTCATTAATAAAAATTCTCTCAAAAGAACAATAAATATAACCGTATAAATCCTTGAGCTCTTATACGCAAACGGCTTCTAATAGGTGAACATCTAATGGGTTATAAAACGGAAAAAAATATATTTTGTATCATTTTTTTCCAATGAAGGAAACGGCCTCTTTTCTCCCACTTGAGGGTGTCATTAACTCAGACTAAGGGAAGCCTACAGTAGCGTCAATCCGTCTACAAAGTTGGTTGTGTGACAATGGAAGTATTCCCCCTTACTCTTTATATTACAGCTATTTTTAGAATGATCATGATCAGCTGTGAAAGTCCCTTTCGCCTCATGTAAGACGAAGGTTAGGTAGGTTTGACGTTCAAAAGTGCCTTACTTGTGCTTATTTGAAGTAAATGAATTGACTTTGACTTTCCCTTTGGTAATACTTTGACTTTGTAATCACCATCATTTGAGTCGAAAGACTGGTCATAGACCATTTTGATCGGTTCTGTGCTTCTTGCATGCAGCAGATTCCTGTGGCCCTCATTAAGTCATCGGTCCACCTTGTGAGAGGCCATCTGTACTGTCCACGGACTGCATACTTTAACTTGATTTCTTGAAGCAAGATCTTTTATTTCCTATTAATATCGTAAGGTTTTGATGGAAGTTTTACGTAAAAACAAGAAATTCTTCACTAAACCTTGGGTTATGTAAGAAAGCCTGGTACTCGTATATGTGTGGCTACTTATAATGCAGTACATCCTAGGCAGTCAGACTCACTACCATCTCATCTCTTCCTGACTAGCTTAGATCTGACCAGTCAGCCCCACTACCACCTTAATATTGGTTAAGTAATATTTTACTACGACAAGAGCTATTCTCACATAGTTCTTGTTTAGATGGAAGAAAATACGAAAGACATGACTAAGCGGGATTGTCCGAAAGGGTTACCGCTACCCCGGAACATAAAGGGCTACGGCGGAAGGACCATGGATGGGTTTTAGTCAGTAAAAGTCTGACACTCCCTTCCGCTCCACCCAGAGCGTACATTGGATGATTTCCCAGCCTTAAAAAGAAAAGGCACAAAACAGCTTCAGTATGTGGGTAGGTACTGTCAATCGCACGTACATAGAAACGAAATTTTCTTTGACAGTATATTTCGTAACATAAAGCACGATTTTCGTAGTTAGTTTTAGTGACCGACTGTACCTGTGGGCGTGTAATTCTCGCGTTTATTTACTTAGTATCACGTAGGTGCGTACATTATAAGCCTATGTGTACTGTAATTCTATATTTATAGATTGCGGCACGACTGTACACCCTTGAGTAGTGTCTGCTCCAAGTACTAAGTCATGGTCCTTATAATGCTACCAACCCTTAAAGAAATTACTATCTTTGGATTTCAGGTGAAGAATTAGGTCCACTACATGTTGACTGTTCCTAAATTATCCCAGGCTGATAAAGTATTCGTATTTTGATTCGATAAAATTAGTAATTAATTTAAAATATTTGTGTATTAATGAGCCAGTTCCCCAGCTAAATTTGCTACGATTATTATTCGACATATTTGTTAATTCAAAGGTTATTTGCTAAAATCCTAATCATCAAAGATATTACCTCCATCTTGTGAAAAGAAAAATCACTGTAAGGAAAATCCTAATGAAAATTATTATAAAGGAAGACTATTAAATTAGAGCCGCAAAAGATTGCAAGTTTTGAAATTAGCTAGATCATACTAGCATTGCATTGCATTGCAAAAAGAATACCTCACGCCTCTAATTGTCCTAGAAAATAAGGACCAATTCCTTAAATCGGATTTCCCAGAGATTGGGTCCGTACGTCCTTGGATCGATCGCCACAAGGACGATGCGCGCGCCTCTCTAGTCGCGGCATGCGCGCGCCGCCCGCCATGGCGCGAAAAACGCACTGAAATGCAATGTATGCATGCAGACCTACATTTTTCTTGAATCAGACACTCCTTTAATTTAAATTATTCTTTTATTTTGAGCATGATAAAGTTTTTACCTATTATGTGGAGTTCAATTGATTTTTTCATACTTATATCAAGGTCTGACTCCAGCTGAGATCCATCTTACGTAACGGCCATTTTTAAGGGCGACACCTGCTCATTTTGGCAAGTCTTTTCATACATAAAGTCATCATCATCATAACATTACTTACTCGATATTCCTTTTAACTTATCAAATCCTTTTATAAAGTAATAAAAATGTTCATTCAATACTTCAGTTTATTTTACCATTATCTGAGCTAAACGGAAACAATGATTTCACATTTTAAAAGTACTGAATTAAAATTATTATGATACGTATTTGGTACGAGTACCTAAACTATGTTATTGATTTACGAGTTACATGCGTTAGCAAGTATTTACTTAGCAAGGTGCCCTATGTGCTAACAATGGCAATGTAGAGCAAAGGTGTAAGTTCACTCCGATATAGAAGACCTTGACTTATATACCTCTTCAGTAAAAGAAAATTTACACTGGATTACTTAAGCATCGCCCAAGACCGTTTTTCCGGACACCGAATATCGATTTTCCCTCCAAAAAGGAGACAAATCCTACCGTAAAAACATAAGAGAAAAAATTCAAAAACTCACCCCAACTCGATCCCGTGCGGCCAAGGAACTGTCCAGTCTCGCCATTCCACAGGAATTGCCTGAACCCCTCCCATTTGCCTAGAACCGGCGGCGGGGAGTAATATTGTTCTGTAACCTTTGTCTTGTCAGCCATGTTCAGATGCCGAGGTGCGGAGTCGGACTGCCGACGGGAATCGATTGCCGGCGCCTTCGCCCTGTCTCGTCCCCCGCCCCGCGCACACCCCCCTGCGCATAGCAACCCCTGCAACCCCGTGCCGGTTACGTAACGATTACGTAAGGCGGCGCGCGCACGCTTTAGACCTACATAGCGCACCAGCTTGCGTAGACCCCTTCAAACGCGAGGTTAATCCCTTTGTTGTCTTCCTTTGTTTGATTTCAGAGGGGAGCTGCGGCTCTTTGTTCTGCAGACAGGAACTAGGGTTGCAAAATAATGCTTTGCCGTCGGGTAGACTGCCCGGCACTGGATTTAGAGGCTGTTTTAAATTGTTAAGTTTAGTGCTAAGCTGGTAAACTCGCTCTGGTCATTGTGCCAGGTTATTGGTCTATGAAAAAATTGATTTCATGCCTGCGCAATCTAGATTTTATTTAGGATTTATAATGTTTGTCTGTGAAATGTGTGTCTACGAGTAGGTACTATAATGTCAAGTATTTTTAGTGTTGGGCCATGTTAGCCACACAGATTAAAATGTTTACATTAATAGCAACATTGATGGAATTATGATCTGATGGAGGATAAACCTTACCCAAATCAAATTCAGGTCAAGCGACCCAACCACATTACCTGTGGTACCCCGGATACCCCTGGTAGATAGTTGCTACTTAATCCCTTTTTGAGTTTGACTTCGTATATAATTGTATTCGTTTTTTTTTACAACACCCGAGACCATTCATTAGTTGTCCATTATTTTCACCCACTATTCTAGAAGTTCTTCTTCTTCTTCGTGTGGTTAGTGACTAACCTGTTGTTAGAGTTTTTATGCTGCCCATGGGCCTCTGACTTAGCTTCTCATGTTGTTGAGAAATATCTCTCAGGCATGTCGGTTTCCTCACTATGTTTTCTTTCACTAATTTTTTCCGTATAAGTAAAACGTTATAATCAGTCTTTTTTTTGTATATTTCATCACACAGGTCACTATTCAGGCTACTTAACCTGGCTTCTCGGTGGATGCCTCAATAAATGAAAGCTTTCAGCCAGAGCTTAAAAAGCTTAAAAATAAGCGACCACACGCTAAGGGTACCCTCTGTGAGGTACGGACCTCGGCTTAGGGTGTCGCTGGGGGAAAACAGCAGACAGGCTGGATCGGATAATAATTTTGCAACGTTATAATATGCAGGGTCACATTAAATTAGCTAGCGAAACCGCACAAACGTGAAGACTATCGATATCTAAACACGATAGGATAAAAATTAAAGGATTTATGATTTTTTTGGGGGTCAATGACCGCTGGTAGTGTTATTACTTAAAAAAATCGGTTTTCTGTTTTTTATCATGTTTAGATGTCGTTGCCATCACGTCTGCGAAGTGTAGGTAGATAAAGAAAAAAGTGTGTTTTTAAACTGATATTCCGGGAGACTAAAATAACTGCGATTGATAACCCCAAAAAAAAAATCATCAAATTAATTTATTTGTATGTTTTTTGTTTGTATATTTTTTTTATAATAATATACCCTAGTAATACCAGTCTAGGGAATTTTTGCTCAATCATTTATATAGACCCTATAATTAATACCGGGTGTGACCACTGCGAGGTTCGCCCAGAGGACACGGTGGAAACCTGCCCCGCTTGAGCGGAGCAACGTCGTCTCCTCGTAGAAGCGATTGGCGGCGACATCTCACGCCCGGCCCTGGCGCAACTCATGGTTCGGAGCGAGAGGGAGTGGGAAGCATTTACCTCCTTCTGCTAAGTGGTCATGTTCGCGAAGGAAGTGGCGGGATGGGAGAGGAAAAGGTCCTCCCGCCCAGCCGCCGCGGGAGACGCCCCAGGCGTCGGGAGCCACGTGACGACTCCCGGCCACCGTAGGCGCGGGCCTGCGGGCGGTGAGTAACGGGTAGCTCACCACCCGATCAGGACCAGACGCGTGCCGGACAGCGCGTACATGTTCCACACGAGCTTCAAAGAGTTGTCAGCATAATGAAGGGGCCCGTCAGGGCCAAGCCAGCCGGTAAGCGGGATTGTCCGAAAGGAAACATTAAGGGCTAAGGAAGGAACATGGATGGGTTTTAGTCAGTAAAAGTCTTCCTTCCGCTCCACCCAGAGTGGGAGAAGTCATTGGATGATTTTCCACCATCAAAAAAAAAAAGACCCTATAATAATCTTCTTAGGGAACATAGACTATCCAAATCATATACCTCATTCATCCTTTTAACATACTTACTCGAAAAATGGCTCTTATTGCACCGCTTTTAGATTTATAATGCTGTGTATTAACCACTCTTATTTCTGAATTTCGCAAAAATTGCAGTGCAATTATTTGTTGTGAGTAGGTAGTGTAAAACCAAGTTAGCAGCTTCAGAAGACCTTGCGTTGCTAACTGCGTGGTGCATGGAAAAATGTATAAAATAAAAAATAAAATAAGCCTTTATTGCTGATATTTTTACATTTATCTTACTCTATAAACTATATCTAAACATAACGATCAATTATATTGAATCGGTAGCCGGTTTTTCCATTTCAGCTTGTCTTTCGACAAAGGCCTCCTCTAAAGCTTTCCATTTTGTCCTATCCTTAGCAATTCGTGTCCACCCAGGGCCAGCTATCTTTTTCATATCGTCTTCCCAACGTTTGGTTTGTCTTTCTTTCTTTCTTTTGCCATCGCGCGGGTACCATTCTGTTACAAGCTTTGTCCATTTCTCTGTTCCTTCACGGAACATATGCCCTGTCCATCTACATTTCATGCTTTTGCACACTGTCTGTATATTTTTAAATTTCGTTTTGTTTTTTATATTTTCCAATCTCACCTTGTCTCTTCTTTTTGCTCCAATGACGCGTCTTTCCATTCCGTTTTGGCAAACTTGAATTTTTTTTGATATGCTTCTCATTTAGTGCCCATGTTTGACACCCATAAGATAGACATGGGAGAATGCATGTATTATATATTTTCCTTTTTTCTTTCAAGGGCATATTTTTGTCCTTCATGACCTCGCTCAAGGACCAAAACCGTTTCCAGCTGTTTGTTATTCTTCTGTCTATTTCCTTTTGCATCGTGTCTTCTATGGATAATAGCTGACCCAAGTAAATGTATTCATTGACGTGATATTTTCATTTGGCCACCATTTATTCTAATGTCTTTTTTGACCGAGTTTGTCATTACCTTCGTTTTTGATATTTTCATTGATAGGCCTACCTTGGCGCTTTGGTCTGACAGTTGTTGCAGCATTTCTTCTAGACTTTCTTGGGTCTCAGAAAACAGGATAATGTCATCTGCAAAGCGCAGATGATTAAGTTTCTCTCCGTTGACATTAAGGCCATATTTTTCCCAGTCCAGGTTTCTGAAGATCATTTCTAAGACAGCAGAGAACAGTTTCGGTGAAATGGGGTCACCTTGCCTGACACCTTTTGCTATAGGAAATTCTTCTCCTGTTCTTTCCAACTTGACTTGGGCAGTACACCTTTAGTAGGTATTCTGCAGTATTCGGATGTACTTGGACTCAACACCCTGGCTTTCTAATGCACTCCATATGCTGTCGTGTTCTATGGAATCAAAAGCTTTGTTAAAATCTACGAATCCTAAGTAATAAACTTTGTTGTATTCCTTATACTTCTGAAGTATCTGTGAATATGATCTACCGTCGAAAACTTGCTTCGGAAGCCAGCCTGCTCTTTGGGTTGGTTTTCGTCGAGTTTGGCAGTGATACGTGAAAGTATTATCTTTGAAAAGATCTTGTATATATTGGACATTAAACTTATTGGCCTATAGTTGCTTATGTTTCCCTTATCTCCTTTTTTGTGCATCAGTATCACAGTTGATTTTGTCCACTCGTTAGGTATGCATTCCGTTTCTAAGATGTCGTTGAATAGATCTGTTAGGTTAGGAGCAAGCACCGGAAGTGTACACTTTATTATTTCATTAGGTATTTGGTCTGGCCCTGGCGCTTTATCTAGTTTTTGAGTGTTGACTGCTCTTATGACTTCTTCTTGTAGTATTACTGGCACTGAGGATTCTGTGGCTATCGTTATTTGTTTTTGCTTTTCCACCTGTGCTGGATTTTGGTTACGGTACAGTTCTCTGTAGTAGTGTGTGGCTATTTCAAGTATCTCTTGCCTTTTACTTGAGGAACTGCCATTTTTCGTATTTATTTTAGGCATCCAGTTTTTCTTTTGATTTAATTCTTTTAGAGCTCTTTTAACCCCACCGGTTTTTTCAATGAAGGTCTTTAAAGTTTTCCTTTTTGTTTTCCTGTCCTTTCTTATGTGTATATTAATCTTCTTGCTTAGTTTGGATATCTCAAGGCGTGTTTGTTTGTTATTCCGCTTCTGAATAAGTTCTTTTCTCTCCATTAACAAATCCTTCGTTTCTGACGATAATGTGCTTTCAGGTGATTGTATGTTTGTTTTTCTGATTTCGGATTTTAACATATTCATTATAATCGTTATACCGTTCCTGAACTGGTGCGTGGTTTATTTTATTATTTCTAATTATTGTATTTTTCAGGTTAACAAGTAGTATATCTTTATTTCCAGTGAGTTTAAATGCTGTTTCGTCCTTAATGTTGTTAACGTGAACTTCCTATTTTGAATTGGCCTCCCTGATAGTGTTGTTCTTAGCATTCTATGATCCGTGTGGAAATTAAGTTGATTTATCGTGCTCACGTTCTTAAATGCCTTTCTGTTGTTGGTGAGGATAAAGTCGATTTCGTTCTTGTGCTTTCCGTTGGGTGACATCCATGTCCACCTTTTCGATTCCTTTTTTTTGTAGAAACTGTTTAAGATGCTTAGTTGGTTTTCCATTGCAAAATTGACTAAACTTTTTACCACTTCTTCGACCATGTCCATGTTTCCCAATTTTGTACTCTTCTCCTTTGTTGCAAGTCCCTATTTGACCATTGAAATCCCCCATTACAATTCGATTTTTATATGAGGTTCGTATTGCTGATTGCAGGTCCTCGTAGAATTTTTCTGTTTTCTTGACATCTTCTTTTTACACCGGTTCAGTTGGAGAATATGCTTGAATTATGGTCCACATTTCTTCTTTATCTTTATGAGATGGTAACTTGATATTAAGTAGGGCTATTCTTTCGTTAATTCCTCTTATTTCTTCTATTTTACTTGCTAGTTTGTTTTTGATAAGAAAGCCGACTCCGTATAGTCCCGGTGTCTCGCCAATGTAGTGCAGGATATACTTGCCATTATAGTCTTCAATTCCTTCTCCTAAACGTCTCATTTCACTGATTCCGATTGTGTCCCACTTGATATTATCTAACGCCAGTTCTAGTTCCATCCGTTTTTCGGGTGATCGGAGTGATCTCGTGTTCAGGGTAGCTATGTATACATCCGAGTTTGTTGATCTAAGTTTGGGTTTAGTTTGTTCTTCGGTATCGTTTTCTCTGCTTAGAGGGTGGTGGTCGTTTTCCCCCACGAGGACCAGTCGGCTTGGGGGAGAGTTTTGTTTATCATGTTTTCCGTTTTCTTTATTAGTATTTAGTTTGGTTTTCCGGCTTCCGTTCGATAGTTGCTATTGGTTCTTGTTGGTTGTACATGAAGAAGAGAGAGAGTTTCATCTATTTCTCATTAAATCAAAGGCGTTGGTTCTGTTGTCCTTCGGCGTCCACACCTGTTGTTTTTTTGGTTGGGCGTTGGTTTGGGGTGATATCGACAGTTCCCTCTTTCGCTTCTCGTTGGTTCGGTTTTCTTTTATTATGAGCTTGTCATGCTTAAAGTATGCAATATTCCCCTTTTTCCGTTCTTCTTCTAACCTTGGCAGTAGCTCCTTCCTTTTTTCCATTGTTTCTTTTGAATAGTCGTTTTCGCTTTTCTTCCATGCACATACGAAGGATATAAGTATTGGCCTGGGTTTATCCTCCTTGTTTATTTTGCCAAGTCGGTACATTTTGTATAAAATAAGTAAATGTAAATAAATAAAGGACAGAACAGAATACCTACTACAAATACTAGAAATAAAAAAATGATTTTCATAAAGCGAAAAGGAAAGAAATTGGTAGCAAAAGGTTTTACAAGGCAGATGTGAGTGGAAACGCCCTACATACCGTAGCCGATGAAGGACACGAAGAGACCTTGTTGGTGATGTTGTTTAGAAGGGTCACATGCTAGTTGGTACTCGCAACCAGCTATGGGCAGTAGTGCTATTCTGTAAACTTCACCTACGTTTTTAGGATCAGGCTTTTACAGGATCGATCGACTGATGTAGGAACGTAAACCGTTCCGTAGTTTCTGCATATTACCTCCATGGGAGGAAGGCGCGAGAGTGTTTATGTATGTACAATAGCCAGCACATTATGTTACCGCAAACTGTCAAATTTTGTCAATCGATTTTGAACTTAATAATCTACACTGTAAGGTTTAAAATTATTTGGAGTTTGACAGTAACTATAATTTGATGAAATGGCGACCGTACATAATTATAGTTGGTATGGGATTTTTGCAGAAGGCATTCTGGATGTTTATAGTTTCTGCCTTCTATTAAACCTCAAATCTATGACCTTTGTTTAAGATTTTGTATGTAGATTTTGTGTGTTGTTTTTGTTTTTTTTTTTTGTTATGTGCATTTGTTTGTTTTTCAGTGTTTTGTATGTTGTTTAAGCCTGTAGATTCGTCCAAGTTAAAATTATCGTGTCCCTAGTTTGTGTACAATTAAAATCAAGATCAATCAACTCGTAGATTCGTTAGCCAACTTGTAATTTGATCGTTGGGACAACAAGGCTACGAATCAATTAGAAACAATTTATCTGTTGATTTCCATACTTTGCTATCATTGGTCTAGTGGTCACAAGCCCACCTGAAACGTTGGATTGGGTTTGATACCCAGGTCAAGTAAAGAATTAACCATATTTTTATTTATATCTATACTAATATTATAAAGAGGAAAGATTTGTATGTAAGTATGTTTGTAACGAATATACTCAAAAACTACTTAACGGATCTGGATGAAACCTGGCACAAAGGTAGATTAAAATCTGTAATAGCATATAAGCTACTTTTTTCCCGGTAAAATGTACGGTAACCGTGGGATAATTTCCTACATACACGCGGGCGAAGCCGCTGGCAAAAGCTAGTATGGAGTAAAAAAAAAGTGACTTAAATAAATAATTGTCTTTATTATAATTTAGTTTCAATCACTTACAATATTGATTAGGCAATATAATCATGCATTATTTTAATAAGATTCTATAGGTACCTAAAATTTATCTTAACTAAATGTCATTCTTCATTTTCTGTGTACAGACGCCAGCACATCAAGCTATCTCTAACTGTCAAAATTTCTCAATTAAAAATGAACCTTATGTCTTTGCAATAAAGTTGAAATACTATCAAAGAAATTTGTCAGATTGTGGTAACTTGATGTGCTGGCCTCTGTACATACTTCGTTATTGGCGTAATGAATATGAACTGTCTGCTGCGAATTAACTTTGAATAAAATAAATAAATGTAGTATGTTACATTTCCAGAAAGTATTTTAGGTTCTTCATTTATATAATATTTTAGGTTTAAAAACATCTCTACAACCCAATGCTATAGTTAATGCAAATGAAACACACAAACATGAAGTGGAGCGCCTGACTAAAAGTTAATGCAACAATTTGACTAACAGATATTTGCTAGTAATTTGACAAAGGACATCATTTCATTTTAGATTTTTCCACCTTCTCCTCACTCCTCTGTGATCCACTATCGTTAAGTACTCCATTTTGAGGCTTTGTCCACGCTTGGCATACGCAAGTAGGTCCTGGTCCTCCAGAATTATGACCACTGGACACTTGAAACCCACCACTATTGGAGCCAGTCGTTCCGGGGCCACTGCTCTGGCTACCTGTCTGACCTTGGAATTGAGATGATTGATGGTTCTGTCCCACATAGGAAGGCTGTGTCACCTGACCTTGAGGGTGGGTCTGGCCTACATGGTTATTTGTCGCCTGAGTTGCAAAATTGGTTGACTGCTGATGGCCGCCGTAGGAACCTGTTGGCTGCTGTTGAAAACCACCTGAAGCCTGATTCTGATAGTTAGGCTGGTTGCCTTGTTGAGATCCTTGGTAGTTTACGTTAGTGAACTGGTTCTGATTCACGAACTGCCCCGCTTGCGGATTTTGATTTTGGAAGTGTTGATTCTGTACTTGAACCTGCCCTTGCTGTCCCTGGCCCAGTACTCCAGTCTGTACCTGATTTTGGAACTGTCCAGCTTGCTGACTCTCAAACGTCCCAGTTGCCTGTTGATTCTGAGCCTGGAACTGGTTTCCTGACTGATTCTGCGGGTAGGTTTGATACTGTCCTTGAGCCTGGGTTTGGGATCCCCCGTAGTAGCCTTGGTTGTTGACGTAGCCTCCTTGGGGGTAGGTGTTCCCTGATTGAGGATAGTTGTAGTTTCCGTACTGTCCTTGATACTGTGCCTGGCCTTGGTTTTGCTGGTAGCCCGTGTTCCAGGGTGCGTACTGCTGAGGGTATCCTTGCTGATACCCCTGCTGCTGAGTTTGGGTCTGTACGGTTGTGGTCTGCTGCGTGGGTTTGTTCTTGTGGTTCTGGACTATGTCAATGACCCCTCCTATAATCTTTTCTGGAATGTTCAGCACTTTTATCGCTTCTAATGAACTTGCTGCGTGGTTCAGCGCGAGGATGAGTAACTGGAAATATAATTTATTTAGTTAAAGAAGAGTATAGCTATTACGCTAAAATTCACTGATAAATATGGACGGACCAGCAAAACAAGTTTTATTAACAGAACAACAAATTGTTTAGGTATCTATTGTGCTTAGATGCTTAGTCACAGTTTACTACTCATAACATTTAATCCATGGTTACAATCAAGGGTGGATAGCATAAATCTCTACTTAAAAATTGAAGGGCTTCTAAATTTCTGAAATCATTGATTTCTTATAATCAAGTATTGCTATAATTATATTACAACTATATACATATAAAAACATATCTCGGAGTTTTGTATGAGTTCAACATCGAGTCGTTAATTACTGAATTACTCCAGTCCGTTCGTGTTGTGGTCGAAGGTCTGGGGCAATAGCTGAGAGCAAGGTCCTGGGTTTGATTCCCAGGTCGTATTAATGGGTCGTATTTTTCAATCAGGAATTTTTAGTCGTTGAGCTTATAGGTTTATATACCACTCTGCCTATCTGTGGCCTAACCCTAAATATAGGCGTGAATCAATACAGGGTGGAATTTTGTAATGCCCCCTGGAGGGAAAGTACTCTTAATACTGTAGATAGAAAATTTTACTCAAAGGAAACATTCCTTTATTTTTGAATAGAAAGAAAACTGCATTCAAAGATTTCCAAAAAATCGCTTGCCACACCCGGGAATCGAACTGACTAAACTCTGCAAAAAGTACACACTGTACTTTTATTGCCGCGATCGTTAGTATCAATTATAAGGATGAAATCTCTCGAACAAACTTGATAAATTAAATGATAGGAAAACTATGAAATCTTTAATTATTTACAAAAAATTGTAAACTAATTAATTAGTTGCTCGAAATGGGCTCCATTTTCTTGGATACACAAATGTGTTCTTCTAAATAAATACCTTTAATACCTGGATTGGTACAAACGGCACAATCAGATGGCCTGCGAGATCACCAGTTCTCACCCCTTTAGATTTTTTTGTATGCGGATATGTTAAAAACCAAATTTACATTAAATCTTATGCGAATGTAAACGAGTTGAGAGTTGAAGTTCAGAATATGATTTATAATATTCACCACAACACGTTATTAAAGGTTACAAGAAATGAATTTGTTAGAAGAATACATTTGAGTATCCAAGAAAATGGAGCCCATTTCGAGCAACTAATTAATTAGTTTACAATTTTTTGTAAATAATTAAAGATTTCATGGTTTTCCTATCATTTAATTTATCAAGTTTGTTCGAGAGATTTCATCCTTATAATTGATACTAACGATCGCGGCAATAAAAGTACAGTGTGTACTTTTTGCAGATTTTAGTCAGTTCGATTCCCGGGTGTGGCAAGCGATTTTTTGGAAATCTTTGAATGCAGTTTTCTTTCTATTCAAAAATAAAGGAATGTTTCCTTTGAGTAAAATTTTCTATCTACAGTATTAAGAGTACTTTCCCTCCAGGGGGCATTACAAAATTCCACCCTGTATACTCTTGTTTTACAATTACAATAATAAAAGTTGCTATTTTTCGTCAAATTTCCTTTTTTTTAAATTAATTTCACATCAAATTGGGTATTTAATAACTAACTAACTAACAAATAACTTGACTCTTTATGAATTGTCAAAACGCGTAATTTTTCCGTGATTTGTATGAAATATAACAATGTGACGCCACGGATTTTTTTAATCAAATGGAATACTTATTAGCATTAAATGCAATTTTACAATTATATCTTCGCATAATATTTAATTTCTGTACGATGATGGAATTTTTTTATGGAAGTTTTCTATGTGATTTTATATTTTATTTTTGACCGTCTCAAATAGTCGATTTAGCTTCGACTCACCAGTATCGAGATCCTCCCATATCCTTCCATGGTGTTAGCTTGCACTGGTGGCGGTCCAAGGTAAGCACTGCGATTGACGCCTCCCTTCAAGGACAAACTTTTATATTGCAGCCACCAGCCGCGCTGTCCGTAGGGTTGGCACGCGATATATCACTGGGTGTTAAAACATGACAAACTAAAAAATAACAATACTTTATTTTCCAATAAATTAAAACATAACAAATACTACTAAAATAAATATATATAATACATTGAATTGAATTGGTAATTTATAAGAAATTACCTCTTTTCTCGTAGACACTTCGTAGACAATTTGTAGGCTTTCGTAGACCCTTCGTAGAACTTTCGTAGGCATTCGTAGATCTTTCGTAGACTTTCGTAGGCAATTTGTAGACTTTAGTATACCACTCGTAGGCTTTTATAGACCTCTTATTTATACGACATGCGCAGACCTTTTATGATTCAGAATTTCACTCCTGTTATCAAACTTGAACTCCGAGCGTTTGAAAGATTTATGAAACCCTGTCTTTTTTGTTACTTTTTACACATTTATGCCACAGTTGGTAAGAATGGCGTTACTAGTCGTTGACCCAATATTTAAGTTAATACACAATATAACATTTAAATAATCCTATTACCTAATTAGTAGTGACAGGGAAGGATAAAGGTAATCGCATTAAAAATATTTACAGAGTAGTATGTACCTATTTTAAAAACCAATTAATGAAAAATGTGTATTTTACTACACTTATCCCAGAAATTGATATTTAAAAATAGTTATCGTCGATTGTATTTTTATTAAATTATGTATAATATTTGATTTCTAATATCTGACTATCTCGTTGCAAGCGCAAGCTCTCCTGCTGAGCATGAGGTCCTAAGTTCAATTCTCTGGTCGGGCATAGTGTTATTTTGTTTTCCATCAGGAATTTCTCAGTACCAGCCCGGAGTCTGGATTTGTGGCCGGTTTGTGCCAATAGTCTCGTTCCCCATTACATGGGACTTGAACATAACTGGGGAACTATGGGTGTACTATAGGGTGCACCTCTGCGAAACCCTTCGGAGCAACAAGGCGTGAGATTATGAATAATCGGCAAAGAAGGCAACTTTGATTATTTTCTTGTTTTAGAATTTTGTAACGCTCCAATAACTTCTAGATAGGTTTTGAAAAATTTTCAATTTACCTGATTGTTAGCGTTTAACCTCTAAAACTATTAATTATGAATTTCATACTCCACATTTTCTTAGTGACGGCAGCCCTGCGTAACGAGAATGCAACATATTGTGATGGAAGACGCTGGTGCGGTGGCGCGAGTTATCTCACCCTCCGCGAGAGTACCGCTACTTGGGTCTGTCCGGAGCAGGCAGCGTAGCGAATATCGATATTATGAGTCGATAAGGAAATTAATATCGATTGAATCAGCAGTGGGTTCGACTGACAATAAAAGTTAACAATTCCAAGAAAAAATATAATTTACTAAAGGTTCCATTAGTAAATGAATCTGTTGTTATTGCAAGTTTAATTATGGCACAGTTGGTTTTCAGTTTTTTCGTAATTTCTTAGTAGAGCCCCCTTTAAAAACTTGTTTATAATCGAGATTACTCTACCGCCTTAAAACTATTTCACTATTTACGAGTCAATCAAAAATCAATCTGCCTAGCCTTTTCCCAACTACATATATTCGGGTCGGCTTCCAGTCTAACCGGATACAGCTCAATACAAGTATTTTACATGGAGCGACTGCCTATCTGACCTCCATTACCCGGTCAGTTACTGGGTAATACGATACCCTAGCTGTTAGACTTTCAGGCTTCTGACTACACGTAAAGACTGTCAAAGATCCACGAATGACAGCCGGGACCGACGTCTTAACGTGCTTTCCGAGGCACGGAGGAGTCTCGATATGATGAGATGGTCACCCATCCATGGACCAACCCCGGCAAGCGTAGCTAAACCTGATGGATCGATCAGTGCAGCTGTTATTACTTAGCCACGAGCTCCAAACAAAAAATAATGCATAATACCTACCTACCAGTAAAAATACCTTCTTTGTTCCTTTCTTTTGATAAATTTTATTAAATTCAAAAAATATATATATTTTACAAACATATCGACATGTCGATTCGCTACCAATGCCCACCTCCCGCTAACCACAGCATCCGATCGTACTTATGATTGACGTTGCGCCCGCACACCCGAATAAAGGGCATAAGTATTTCTTTTGTTTTTTTGCGGCCAATCGACACGGTCAGCGAATCACTGCCGATGGCCGATTTATTATCACACCGCGTTTATTCGGCGAAACCGAATGATGAAGTACCTTTGCACCGTTCAATGATTCTTTATCGGGTATTAAGGAAAATTACTTTTGAATGATCGTGTGCGGTGATTTTTATTTATTGTTTGTTGGTTACGGGACTTTAGTTGCGTGTGATTTTCGAATTAAACAGCGGTATTTAGCTACTTGCATGGCTTTGGGGACAAATCAGCTCTTTGTTATGTCTTAGTTTATCATCTAGCCAACAATCGTTTTACGTCTGTGTTTTATTGGTAATTATTTGAGGCTACGCGAATAAAAGTTACAGATTGGATTATTTTATTTATTTAACACACACACTATCATTACAGGCTTACCTACCTAATACAATAGTGAAGTTATATATATATATAGTAAGCTTACAAAGTTAGTTTCCAATTAAATAATTATTACCAACTGAGAGTCATTTTTCAAATTGCGATGTGAAGTTGATTCTTTTAGCTTTTTGTTGCTCGATATTCCCAATCTTATCTACAACTTCCTGTCCTTGTTCTTCTTATAGTAGGTACCTACTTGGGATCGGTACAACATGTTTGTATTTCATTCAGCTTTGTTTACATTTTGTTTTTTATCCTTTTTTTTATTTTCAAACAAGATATTTCGCCAACACATTTTGTTTGCGAAACATATTGTATGTTGTTTGTGAAATGTATTTTTATTTTCGTTGTCTCATTTTTTCTATTTATACTGTACAACGCCTTGGGAGTAGTTCTGCGATGTTGTGCATGTACAGAGGCCAGCACATCAAGTTACCACAATCTGTCAAATTTCTTTGATAGTATTTCAACTTTATTGCAAAGACATAAGGTTCATTTTTAATTGAGAAAATTTGACAGTTAGGGATAGCTTGATGTGCTGGCCTCTGTACATTTAAATTATTAAATACATATTTTTTCTCCGTTTTCTGTTCCCTTCCTCATGCAACTATCCATCTCATTCATCTATCTTATTTTCTTTCATTTTATTCTTATGATAGAAGGCTTGAAAGGTTGTATAACCATGACATCACCCCCAAGACGCTGTACGTAGGTACTAATAGGAGACCAAAGTAATGACGTACGCAGATGATCGCGAGCGCCTCACAGTACGCTTGCAGACGGACGCGGCCCATTGTAGCCGCAGACACATCCTCTGACCGACCTTGATCCATTTTACCTATGATAGGTACGCACCTACGCACTAAATGGCCAAATAATTTCGATCCTGTGTGATTCTTCCTTCTTCTTGTTTACACACGTTCGGAAAAGGCTAGGCAGGTAAGAACCTGCCTAGCCTTTTCCCAACGTTATGGGGTCGGCTTCCAGTCTAACCGGATGCAGCTGAATACTAGTCTTTTACTAGGAGCGACTACCTATATGATCACCACAACTTAGTACCTGGGTAATACCACACCACTTGTCTGACCAAGTGGTTGTCAGATTTTTTTCTCTCATTAGCTCATACTTATCATCACCTGCGTAGCTTTTTCCCAGCAATGAAGGTCAGCTGTCAGTCTTCATTAGCATATGCTGCGGCACTAAAAATATTGGTCATGATGGTTGATGGAGTCCAATAATGTAAACTCAATTGAAATTGTTTTTTTTTCTGCTTGCATTCGATTTTTTTTTAAATTATTTTTGTACATAGTAACAACTTAAACTATACTTAAATTAAATGACGATCTAACTAACTATATACAAATAAATACAAAAACAGAAAAGACAATTAGGCGTCGAAGTACTCATCCGCATCGCTGTCGTTCGGAAACGTGCCCAGAGGACTGGCAGCATTGCCACGTTGAATGGTAACGCTAATTCTTTGACCAATGAACAATCCAGCCCTCAGGTCACGTGAAGTGTAATTGGTTATGTTCACCTAACGCACCCTGATCCGTTACCGCAGCTACCAATGCAGCCGGCCTACGACGAGGGCAAGAGCTTTTCTTAATAGGTACATACTGATTATGAGAAGAAGATGCAAGGATTTAGGTGGTTGCCCTGGGTGCGGTGGTTACTCGAATAAGTATCGCCAGCCTTATGGTCTTAGCGGGATTGTCCGAAAGTGTTACCGCTTCCCCCGAATATAAAGGGCTAAGGAAGAAACATGGATGGGTTTTACTCAGTAAGAGTCTGACACTCCCTTTCGCTCCACCCAGAGCGGGAGGAGTCATTTGATGATTTCCCATCCACAAAAAAAAAGCTTTACAGTCTATATTATAGAAGCAAAGACTTTAAATAAATAGAGTTTTTCAACTCTGATATGATGATTGGTGATGACTAAAATATGCGAGTCCCAGCATTCTTTGAAAGGTAAAGGTTATCGCAAATCATGTCAAGTGTTACATAAAGTGAAGTTAATCACAACTGGCACGATTATTATTGCGAGTGAGGGGGCGAGCAGTTGTCGTGCTCATGTTGAAGTGCAGCATTTAATAAAATAACCAGCCTATTGCTCAACTGCATTGATCACCACGAGATTCAACATACCCTTTACCGAACTTATTCAAATACCTTTGTATGCTCTGTTATCATCAAATGCTGCATAAATATGCAAAAACAGAATTTTTCTTTTTTCATTTGATTGTGTTCGAGATCCAGCTAACTAGCGTTCTCGGTTCAGAAATCGGGCTAGAAGTAATAGGACCATTAATCAGGGGCTATACAAATACCAGTATATTATGCCTTCTTTTGCGGGGGTGAAATCATCCAATGACTTCTCCCGCTCTGGGAGGAGCGGAAGGGAGTGTCAGAATCTTATGGCTACTGCATCGTTGGTGTTAATTACTTATCTACTATTTAGGGAAAATTTCAACATTGTATTTGAACGCGATCAGCGCATAAACTACGTTTGAGGTCTGATTGCTGATTTGGTACAGTTTTATTGATGAAATGTGCTCTTAGTTATTATAATTATGTGAAATCATGAAAATCTGAAATTACGGGCAAAGAATTTTTATGTATTAATAAGCTACCTAAACTTTAATACTTACCTTACTATTCGCACTTAACAAAACAACTTTCGCCTGGTAAATACTGGGTTTAACGTGCTTTAAATTTTTACCTCCCACATACCGCCATCCATTATCCTGCGCGGTTGGTATCCTTGCGCGAGCGCAGTCGCAGAGCGCATACTCGCGCGGGCGCCGCTTCATCCTACGGGACGGGTGACAGTGACAGGTGAGGTAAGGTCATCTCTTCTCTTTGTTTTTAAACGGAGCTAGGAGAAAAGGTACCTAAGAAGAAAATATGAATTGTGAATTGGTCTCTTAAAGTAATAAAATAGCAGATTGTGGAAAAGTTGTATATTTAATTTAACTTTAAACACGTAATATGATTCAGAGATCTTGTGCGGTTTTGTATTAAGTATTAATTGGGTAGATACAAAGGTAAGGGCAGATAAATAGTAGCATATTATATATGTTTTTTAAATTGCTCTAAAATATAGCAGTGGTAGACTACTTAACCATGTACTTTTTTTTTGTGGTCAACTTCGCGTAAGTAATGTAACGGGCGGAATTTGAGTCCACAACCAAAGCCCGACAGTCTAGTTCTCTAACCACTGCTAATGGACCGCACTTAACTCGATCTAAACTAAAACCACAATTAATTTAATCTTGGCTAGAGGGTAGCATCAAACGCAGTATAGGTATGATTAATTTATTTTTTTATTTATGTTAATTATAGTCATTTAAAACTAAACTAAACTTATTCAAACTGCACAACACCAGTAATGTTAATTTTAATGTAATTATGTAAGTACCACAAAATTGCGATTTTTTTTTTGTTTAGACTACAGTGTAAACATTAAAATAACGAAAATTAAAAATTGACAATTTTGTGGTCCTAATATAAATATAATGAAATTAAAATTAACATGGAACTGTGTCAGTTCTTTCATACTCTCTTTCAAAGAACTCTGAACATTAATTTTGCATCATTTTGATGATGATAAGGATTGAAGGTAAGCGAAAGGGAAACAGTTACATTGTGAGTCCCGACCAGATTACGTTGCTAAAAAACGCGAATTCACGAGAGCTTTTCGTTCACTTTTTCCTAGAGTCCTTCCAAGAAGTTAATGCAATGGTACGGTACATTAGTATAACAGGTTTAAAACGAAGCCGAGACTCCTCTCCAATACTCCTCTTTTGCATTGGTTTGTTTTTTTTTGTGGAACAATACTAGGGATCCTTCTAGTTACAGAGTTATTGAAGGTCAAAGTTTCTCTTATGTAACACAAACATAAGAGAAACTTTTTTCATGGAAACATGTTTTAAATGTCATTATTTATCCGCACATCTTTGCATAGCATTGCTATTCTGTAAAAATCTCACCATAAAAACATAGGTGAAATGAGCTACCAATAGCGTCAATCAAGCTTTAGGTGGAATGACAGCTCACTTCACCTTAGTTTCGCAGTGAGATTTTTCTGAATAGACTAACTGTAGTACTGCACTTGCCCAAAATGACTTTTTTTATGCGTGCCTTGCCTGCTGAAGTATACAGTAACTTTCCACATCAAAAACAATCATTTTGACTTTCTCTTTGGTGTAAGGAATATGTAGATAATATCAACAGCAGTGGCGAAAAGCTGTGGTAACCGCGTATTACAAGTTGTGAGTCGTAGGTTCGAACCTAGACAGGCGTTTTACTTTGTGTTAATAATTTCATCACCACTCCTCTTAAAATGGTGACGGAAAACAACGCGAGGAAACCGGCATGTTTTAGAACCAAAAATTCAAAAACATATCACATCTACGCACCCGCACTGGGCCCGCGTGGTAGATTACGGCCCAAAGAGAAGGCCTGTGTCCAAGCAGAAAGAACATTTTAGGCTCATTATGAAGATAAGAACAATCAATTATTATTATTATTGTTATGCCAATAAATATTCTTCCTTTGCAGTAACTGGACTCAGCCAAGATGACGGCGACCAAGAAGCGCAATCCGTCTGACCTGACGAGCTTGGAGCGGTTCAACATGTACTACCGCGAGAAGGAGGTCCCTCTGACGGGGGCCCAGAAGACGAAGAGGTTCATCTGGAACCCCAAGACCAGGCAGTTCTGTGGCAGGACTGGGGCCAGCTGGTGTGAGTAGCTTTTGAAATATTAACTTGGTCCTAGGTGGAAAATTCAAATAATATAATACTAGCACTTTGCCCGCGGCTTCGCTCTCGTGGTCTTTCCCGTGGGACCCGTTATTTTTCCCGGGATAAAAAGTAGCCTATGTTACTTCTAGAAAACTAAGCTTTCCAACTGTGAAAGAATTTTTTAAATCGGTCCAGTAGTTTCGCAGCCTATTCGTTTCAAACAAACAAACAAAAAATCAAATCTTTCCTCTTTATAATATTAGTATAGATGTATTTGATTTACCGAAAACTTTATGTATCTCTATCCTGTTGGAAGTCTTTACGTCAGTATTTTACATGGAGCCACTGCCAGTCGCTCCATGTAAAATACTGGTACTCAGCTGCATCCGGTTAGACTGGAATCCGACCCCAATATATTTGGGAAAAGGCTAGGCAGATCGATGCTGTTGGAAGACTAAATACAAAGGCGTTGCCAATACGACTCCCACTTGTTTAGACCTCGTGTTGGTCTAGTGTTCGTAAGCGTGACCGCTCACTGCTGAGCATTGGGTCCTGGGTTCAATCCCCAAGTCAAGTGACCGGTTGGCAAAAAGCCAACTGGCGTAATTTAAACTTTTGCAGGCTTTCTTAACTTTTTTTGTACACCTTTTCCCTGATTTAACCGTTCCAAGTTTTCCATTCATTCATTGTCCGTACCTATATAATACCGGTTAATTAATTTATCCTAGTTATGATTTTGTAGCTTGTCACTGATCCATTACAAACAAGCGCGGAGTAAAGTTATGCAAAAGTTCTTGACCTTGGAAATGTATTATTAAATTAATCAAAGGATTTTTGTTCCAACTTTATGCCACGTTTATTTTTAATTTGGTTCGTGAATGTTCTCGGTATTTAAACCCGGTCTCACGTTCACTTGGGATAATTTCCGACCTCCACGTTGGCAAGCCGCTGGCAGAAGCTTGTATTGCCCAAATCTGTCTTGCCTTTCACTTGGCTTTTATAATTTCTCAACAATTACCAAGAAAAGTGGAACCCTTCGTAATACCAACTCGTGACTCAAACTCTTGAACCTCTATTATTATGAATACCGGAGACTTTGCCTAAATGGTGCGGAGCATAAAGACGTGCCTACCGGAAGCTGCGACGGCCGTTCATTGGTTCAATGAGATCATTGGAGCATCCTGCGCGCGCGCCGCTTAGCGCGGGATCTAACCGGACAGCATGCAGATACATCGTGGATCCGTGGCCTTTCTATGTTAAGCTGCGATTATACGAACAATTTAATTGCCTTACTCTGAGTAAACCTGATAAAGCTGACATGTAGGAATTTTTACTACAGATACCTCTAGGTACTAGATAACCATACTTATTGTTCTACTAATTGCTCGTGGCTAAGTACTAACAGCCGCACAGGTCGAGCCATCAGGTTAAGCTACGCTTGCTGGAGATGGCCGACCCCAACATAAAATACAATACAAAAAAATACAAAATACAAAAATCTTTATTTTATCTTAAACATTGTGTCATACATAAACTGAGGCAGCCCCAGTAAGTTACAAATAGTACCTACTTGTGTCGGGGCTGTCTCACTCTTCCCTTAGGTGGTATCTTAACA
Organism: Hyppa rectilinea; assembly: GCA_951799385.1. Lineage (NCBI taxonomy): Eukaryota > Metazoa > Arthropoda > Insecta > Lepidoptera > Noctuidae > Hyppa > Hyppa rectilinea. Next base: position 1,449,232 of record OX637306.1, read on the forward strand.
ATGATATTACAGTACGATGCAGCTAATGAACAGGAAATAAAGAATAAAATTAATTAGAAAATATAAATGAACGAATTAAGCAGCTCTCGTTGTCTGAGGATGGCACATATTTGTAAAAACATAGTTGGGAAAAGGCTAGGCAGATGATGTTCTACTAATTGCTCCACTACCACAAGTTGCACGCAAAAAAAACTGCCCGATTAAGCGCAACTTTAGTACAGGCGGGTGCTGTAGGTACATTTCTTGGAGTACTTAAACGATGACAAATTAAATTGGAGTTACTCACAGGAAACTCTTAGTTAATGCGGGCTCAAAAAGTTACCTTACAAAATTTGCTCGAGAAAATATAACTAATTGCAAGCCATACTAGTTAAATGATTAGGTACAAATAAGGATAATATAATTAAAATCGTAATATTTCGGACTTTCTCAGTTTCAGGCCTTATGTGGGTAGCCCGGTTAGTACCTATAGGGTCGCCATTTGCCTCTAAGCCCTTCTGGGAATATCAGGCGTGACATCACATGTTTAGATCTATGGATTACAATTGTAGGTCGCAAATTTTTAGAAGAATATGAATATATCAGTAATTATTTTAAATATTATTTCAGCTAAAATAGCACTATTCTACTTCATCTTCTACTCTGCGCTGGCGATCCTGGTCGCGATCTGCATGTGGACCTTCCTCCAACTTCTGGACACCCGGCAGCCCATGTGGCAGCTTGAGAAGAGCATCATCGGCACGAACCCTGGGCTAGGATTCCGGCCCATGCCCCCAGAGGTCGCTAGCAGCGTCATCTGGTACAAAGGCAACGATCCTGGAAGCTATAACTTCTGGGTTAAGGAATTGTCTAAGTTTTTGGCAGGTGAGTGGTCCTATGATTCTCTGTGGTCTTTTATTGGCCGTAGCTGTTTGTTGCTCCAACTGCATCAGATCTCTTGAGAGAATTGTGTTGTGTTAGTGTCCATATTATACCATTATTCCCCTCGATGCTTTGAAAACGAAGAAAAAAAGATAAACTATAACACCATGATATATAATGATAAGGTATCCATCTACCAGCTATTTCATCAACTAAAATCGATAAGATTTATGTTAAAAATATCTAGTGTACGACATAAAACGGCTCTCTTTAACAAAAGCTTCTTTGGCATGGCGTCAAAAATATACAACAAAATACATATTGACATTCTGAGCACTAAGAAACTTCCCGAATTTAAAAATAAACTACGTAGATTTTTAATTGAGAAAGCATACTATACGATCCTAAATTTTTTGCATCATTGATTGAATTGTTGACCATGTATTAATTTTACTGTATTTTGATATTTTGGCATTTATAATAACTAAATTTGACATGTAAAATAATTTTAAATGTAATGCCACCACATAATTATTGTATGCCCACAAGGCAGGACATATGTATTAGAACTTTAATGTATTGTTTAGACCTGTAACTAACATATTAAGGCCACAATAAAATATTTTGAATTTGAATTTGAAGGTTTTAAGACCACACCTTGACCACACAGTCAATATCCTGTCCTATTAATTGGAAGGCCATGTTATCTTCTTACTGTTATTCACTACTTTTCTTATTCAAAATTCACTGCATTGACTCCGATATATATCAAACCTCTAAACGACTCCCAACATTCCAGTCTACAAACGCGACGGCAAGAAGTCTGGAGCAAGCCAGAATATTCACAGCTGCGACTTCAGGCACCCCGCCCCAGCTGGCAAAGTCTGTGACGTAGACATCAGCGCCTGGGGCCCCTGCCTTGAAGACAACCACTTCGCGTACCAGAAGTCCACCCCCTGCGTCTTCCTGAAGCTTAACAAGATCTTCGGGTGGAAGCCGGCCTTCTACAACAGCTCTGATCATCTGCCGTCAGAGATGCCTGATGATCTGAAGGACCATATTCGGAACATGACGGCGTTTGATAAGAATTATGTCAGTGTCCTTTGAGTATTTCAAATTTAAAGTCAGCTAAAAGTATCAAAAATCAAAATCAAAAGTCATTTATTAAAAATTAGGCTGAAAATCAGCACTTTTTGAAGGTCAAAGTTACATAAGACAGTCCCCCAAAAACGCCCACCCTTCACCACTTCCTTGCTTGCTTTAGCTGGGAAGAAGAAGTGGCGCAACAAACTCCCCAGCAGCACAGCTGTCTGTTTGGTTAGAAGAACTTGACTCTACACATCCATCGTATGTGAAGTAATTAACATTACGAAACACATCACATTAAAATCAATCATTTGCCACATGTCAGCTAACACACCAATATACCAATTAAAACATTAAAACTGACTGTACTCAAGCGTAAATTAAAAAAAAAAGCCTCCAGGTAAAAGTGCGTGCCCGCTTACATGTGCAATGCTGTACTATGTCCATACAGCCGTAACTCGAAGTTACAAATGATAAACTAGGACCATCGAAGTAAAATATTACCCACTATTGTATTAGGGTGACCTGTAAGGATAGTGGGTGTAAGTTAAAATAAATAAATAAAATCAATCAATTAATTGCTAATGAGTACTAACAAGGATCAGGATAAATAAATATGATCAAGTGTCGAGGTCTCTAGCTAACCACATTGCAATACAACTCATTAAAAAAAAATTGTAATGAGTAGATTATGTCAATAATCTACAAAATATAGTCAGTTCCATTCTGCTTCTTAATAAAATCTTAAATTTATGAATGCATTAGTGACAGGTAATGCACAGCCCCGCTTGGTCTAAAAACATAGATTTTTGCACAAGAGTTATTATATAATTAAAGTGAACATTAAGGAAGGATCAAAATTCATTCCCATAAGAAAAAACTTAGCAATTGTTTTGTTTCGTAGATTATGACAACGCTATGGTTCTCCTGGGTCTTTTTTATACAATCTGACAGAAGCCCAGTCAAGTCCATTTGCCTGTGCCCACTATCTTACAAACTTCACTTCCCAGCTCAACATGGTGTGGGTATCGTGCCAGGGCGAGAACCCAGCTGACCGGGAGAACATTGGACCCGTCCAGTACATGCCGTTCCGTGGCTTCCCTGGGTATTACTTCCCGTATACCAACCAGGAGGGCTACCTCAGTCCACTCGTCGCTGTGCATCTGCAGAGGCCCAAAAGTAAGTTGTCCTAAGT